>CM051842.1:63671320-66071320 GCA_028451465.1 Erethizon dorsatum
ACTACTCCATTGTATAAAAATACCACATCTTTCTTATCCATTCCTCAGTTGATGGGCATTTGGGTTGTTTCCAAGATCTGGCTATTAAAAATTGTGCTGCTATAAACATGGGTGCACATATATCACTGTGGTACAATGTTTTTAATTCTTCTGGGAAGATACCCAGAAGGGGAATAGCTGGGTCAAATGGGACCTCCAACCCTCATTTTTTGAGGAATCTCCACACTGATTTCCACAGTGGCTGCACCAGTCGACACTCCCACCAACAGTGAAGAAGGGTTCCTTTTTGCCCACAGCCCCTCCAGCATTTGTTATTAGTTGATTTCTTGATAATAGCCATTCTTTCTGGGGTGAGATGGTATCTCAGTGCTGTTTAAATTTGCATCCCTTGAAAGACTAGTGATGTTGCACATTTTTTCATATATTCGCTATTTGTATTTCTTCATCTGAGAAATGTGTGTTCATCTCACTGCCCATTTTTAGAGTGGGTCTTTAAATTTGGGAGGTCTGATTTTTTTTAGTTCTTTGTATGTTCTCGATAGTAATCCTTTGTCTGAGGAACAGCTGGCAGACATTTTTTCCCACGTTGTCGGTTGTCTCTTCACTCTGTTGGTGGTTTCTCTTGCTGTGCAAAAGCTTATTAATGAGATCCCAGTTGTTGATTCTTTGTGGTAGTTCCTGTGCGGTTGAGGTTTTATTCATAAAGTCTTTGCCTACACTAATGTCTTCAAGGGTTTTATGTATCCTACCTTCCAGCAGATTTAATGTTTCTGTTTTAATAATTAGATCTCTGATCCAGTTTGAATTTAGTTTAGTGCATGGTGAAAGATATGGGTCTAGTTTTAATCTTTGGCATGTGTAGAGCCAATTTTTCCAGCACCATTTATTAAAGAGACTATATTTTGTCTAGTGAATGTGTTTGGCACCTTTGTCAAAGATAAGGTGGCTTAGTATGTCTGGAGTTGTTTCAGCATCTTCTAATCTGTTCCATTGATCATCAGGTCTGTTTTTTTGCCAGTACCACACTCTCATTATCACAGTAGCTTTATAGTATAATTTCAAGTAGGGGATTCTAATGCCCCCTGCCTTGCTTTTGTTGCCCAGAACTGCCTTTGCTATTCTAGCTCTCTTCTGATTGCAAGTGAATTTTAGGATTGTTTTCTCTAATTCTGTGAGATATGCTGTTGGAATTTTGATCGGAATTGCATTAAATCTGTATAACAATTTTGGAAGTATGGGCATTTTCACTATATTGGTTCTTCCTATCCAGGAGCAGGGGTATCTTTCCATTTTCTGATATCCTCTTCAATCTCTTTTTTCAGAGTACTGTAGTTTTCAGTGTATAGGTCTTTTACATTATTTGTGAGGTTGATTCCTAGGTATTTCTTTTTTTTGGATGTTATTGTGAAAGATATTGTTTCCCTAATTTCTCTTTCAGTAAGTTTGTTATTTGTGTACAGGAAGACTATTGACTTTTGAGTGTTGACTTTGTATCCAGCTACACTACTGAATTTGCTTATTAAATCTAGCAATTTTTTAGTGGAGTTTTTGGGGTCTTCTGTGTAACTTCTTCCTTTCCAATCATTATTCCTTTTATTTCTTTCTGTTGTCTAATAGCTCTTGCTAAAGTTTCCAGGACTATGTTGAATAAGAGTGGGGACAGTGGACATCCTTGTCTTGTTCCTGCTTTTGGAGGGAAGGCTTTCAGTTTTTCTCCATTTAGTATATTGCCTGTTGGTTTGTCATAGATAGCCTTTATCAGATTGAGATAAAGACCATCTATTCCAATTTTCTGGAGGATTTTTATCATGAAAAGGTGCTGGGCTTTGTCAAAAGCTTTTTCTGCATCTATTGAGATGATCATGTGGTTTTTGTCTTTGGTTCTGTTAATATGGTGTATTACATTTATTGATTTATGTATGTTGAAACATCCCTGCATCCCTGGGATGAATCCAACCTGATCATGGTGTATAATCTTCTTGATGATTTGCTGGATTCTGTTTGCCAGTATCTTATTGAGGATTTTTGCATCTATGTTCATTAGGGAGATTGGCCTGTAGTTCTCTTTCTTAGTTGGGTCCTTCTCTGGTTTTGGTATCAGGGTAATGGTTGCTTCCAGGAATGAATTTGGGAGTATTGCTTCCCATTCAATTTCATTAAAATTTTGAGAAGCAGTCATGTTAGGTCTTCTCTAAATTTCTTGTAGAATTCAGCAGTGAATCCATCAGGGCCTGGGCTTTTCTTTGTTGGGAGGTTTTTAATTACATCTTTGATTTCATTGTTTTATATTGGTTTATTTAGGATTTTTAAATCTTCTTGATTCAGCTTTGGTAATTCATACATATCTAGGAATCTGTCCATTTCTTCTGCATTTTCCATCTTAGTAGAATATAAGTTTTCAAAATAGGTATAGATGATCTTCTGGATTTCTGCAGGGTCCATCGTGATATCACCCTTTTCATTTTCAGTTGAATGGATTTGAGTCTTTTCTTTTTTAAATAAGGTTGGGTAATGGTTTGTCAATCTTATTTATTCTTTCAAAGAACCAACTCTTTGCTTCATTGATTCTTTGTATTGTTTTTTTAGTCTCCAATACATTAATTTCTGCTCTGATCTTTATAATTTCCTCCCTTGTACGGGCTTTTTGCTTAGCCTGCTCTTCTTTTTCTAGAAGTTTGAGGTTTGCCATTAAGTTGTTTATTTGCGCTTGCTCTATTTTCCTGATATGGGTATTTAATGCTATAAATATCCCTCTTAGGACTGCTTTCATTGTATCCCATAAGTTCCAGTATGTTGTACTGTCATTATTATTCAGTTGTAGAAAGTGTCTAATTTCTTCTTTAATTTCATCTGTGACCCATTGGTTGTTCAGGCGGGTGCTGTTTAATTTCCATGTGTTTAGGGAGTTTTTGTGTTTTCTTTTGCCATTATTTCCAATTTCATTGCACTATGGTCTGATAATATGCATGGGATAATTTCAATTCCTTTGCATTTACTTAAGCATGTTTTATGAGCTAGTATGTGGTCTATTTTGGAGAACATCCCATATGCACCTGAGAAGAATATGTATTCTGATGTTGTGCTGTGGAACACTCTGTAGACATCTACCAAGTCCATTTGTTCAAAAATTTGGTTCAGCTCTAATATTTCGTTATTGATTTTTTGTCTAGTTGATCTGTCTTTTTGTGAGAGTGGAGTATTGAGATCCCCAATATAATTGTATTAGTGCTTATTTGATTTTTCATGTCCTTTAGTACTTGTTTTATATAGCTGGGTGTACTGGTATTTGATGCATATATATTTATGATTGTTATCTCTCCCTCTTTGATTGTTCCCTTTACAAGGATATAATAACCATCTTTATCTCTCTGAATCATTCTTGGCTTGAAATTCATTTTGTCTGCAAAAAGAATAGCTACCCCTGCTTTTTTCTGGGTTCTTGTCACATGGAGTATTGTTTTCCATCCTTTGACTTTCAGTCTATGAATTTCTTTTAGAATTAAATGTGTTTCTTGTATACAGCATGTTGTTGGATCTTGCTTCTTGACCCATTTTGCCATTCTGTGCCTTTTGATTGGTGAATTGAGACCATTAACATTGATTGTTAAAACTGATATGTATTGACTTATATTTGTTATGTTATTTTCCTGTTGCTGGTTCACACTGTTTTTCCCCCTCTCCCTCTATTTAATTATCTACCCTGCCTTTTGGATTCCTTCTGTTGGGGTTCCTGGAGTTGTAGTCCTTGCTATCTCTTTCTAGAATTTCCTTCAGAACATTTTGGAGTGCTGGTTTGGCGGTCATAAATTTTCTCAGATGTTCTTTGTCATGAAAGTATTTTATTTCTCCACCAATTTTGAAATATAGTTTTGCGAGGTACATCAATCTGGGTTGAAAGTTATTTTCCTTTAGAGCTTGAAGTATGTCATTCCAAGCTCTTCTTGACTTCAGGGTTTCTACTGAAAAGTCAGCTGTGATTCTGATGGGTTTTCCTTTATAGGTGATTTGTCTCTTGTCCCTAACAGCTTTTAAGATTCTGCTCTTTTGTTGAATTTCTGGGATCTTGACTATGATATGCCTGGCTGAATTTTTTTTTTTAATCATGTCTAGTTGGAGTTCTATGAGCCTCGTTTGTATGAAGATCAAATTCTTTTTCTCTACCAGGGAAATTCTCCATGATAATGTCTGTGAACAGGGTTTTGATGTCATTTATGCTATCTCCTGCTTTTTCATTTAATCCAATTATTCTTAAGTTATTTATCTTTGAGTCATCCAGCAGCTGCTGGATTGATTTTTCATGTGCCCTTGCTATTTTTAAGAATTCTTTCTTTTCATGATCACAAATTGCAAGCCTGTCTTCTATTTCTGAGATCCTGTCCTCACATTGGCTTAATCTGCTACAAATACTTACAATGGAATTTTTGTCCTCCTGGATATCTGCTTGAATCTGCCTTATGGATTCCATTTTTTTCCTATGCTGAGCATTCATGGTTTCTATAATTTTCTTAAGCTCATCTATTTTTTTTGTCTGTATCATCTATAGTGTCCTTAAGCATTGTCTTCATTGTGGACATAATCTCTGCAGTTATCTGTGAAATTATTTCTGATTTAATTTTTTCCAGAGCCTCATTCAGTTGCTTTGTTGTTACCACTTCAGATAGGCCAAGTGGTTGGCTTTTGGAGTGTCTCACCTCATTGCCCCCTAGGTTTGCCTTTGGTGAATTGGATGTGTGGAGTTGCATCTTTAAGTGTGGTCTCATTTTCTTTTCTTTCTTTAGTTTAATTCCTGGGGTGATGTTTGTAAATTACCTATGGTAAGTTACTTTATTACTAGTGTTCAAGATCCTTAGGAGATGACTACTTCTCTGCAGTATCTCCTAAATGAAGCTTGTTTTTAGGTTTTGAGCTTTCTGCCAGATCCTACCTCTTCAATTTGTTGGATATGAGAAGTTGCTACCTGTTTGGACCAGTCCTTGGTTCTTAGGTATTGTACCACTGTATTTTCTGTGACCCTTAGTCAGTCTCAATCATGGAATATCAGGAAGGAAAGCTGATTAGAACAATTATTTCACATTTGGCTATAATGGTACCTAAAGCATCAAACACAGCCTAGAAAATGACAGACTGAGCTAACCAATTTTCCACTTTTAACCATGTAAAGTATAGTTGTAGTTATATAACAAAATCTAAAACACACCAGAAAAATTATATGCAGTATACAAGTCCTTAATATGTCAATTTTTCCCTCAGGAGTTTAAATTTAAAATGAGTTAAGGAGGAAATAGAGTATTGGGAGAAGAGGAAAGTGTTAGATGTAAGGCTGGAGGACCAAGAGGGATCCCACTAACATTGGGAAACTGGTGCAGCGGACTGGTGGGAAAAAGAGAAGGTAGGGATAAAAGGAAGAACAGATCAGAACCACAAGCACAAAGAGGTTAAAGGCTCTGTTTACACTCATAAAAAGCAGATAGAACAATGAAGGAAAGAGCAAACAGACAAACAGAAACAAAAACGAAGACAAAAACAACAAAACAAACAAAACAAAAATAAAACCTCACAAAAAAACCCTTCACCAGAACAAAAAACAAATGAGAGAAAAAAAAAAAAAGAAAAAGAATCAGTTCCAGGTTTTGACTCTGCTATAGGCAGGCACCGTGTGATGACAGAGTCCTGTTCCATGCAGGTCTGTCCCAGCAAGCCAGGAGCAGCCCTTTGGTGGGGGCAGTGCACAGAAGCATGTACTCTCAGGCGGAGACCAGTCTCATCTGCATGCCGCCGTCAGCACACTTTCTGTTGGCCTGAGAGCTGCAGGGCCATCCTGAGTCCCGAGCACTGTGTTTTGGTGCCATGCTGAGTTTTGCCACACCCCCCCACAATGGCACCCAGCCAAGCACTCTCTGGCGCAGGACAGCTGCACCTAAGAGACACTCACCACCAGCCAGCACAGTCTTTTACTGCTCCCCTGCACTGCTGCTATCTCACGACCCTCCGTGGGGGCTCCCGGGGATGCCGGCTGTCACCGTATTCCCACAGATTTGAGCTTCTGTCATGCCGCGGTTCCTGGGACAGGGAGAAGGTGCTGCAGTCTCCTCCTTCAGTGAAAATACCCTTCACTGGCTCCCTGAGTCCTGAACTGTGCTTCAGAACTTTCCTGGGTCCAGGGGAGGCACCTCCCTCCCTCCTGCGCTCTCCCAGTCACTATATTCCAGGGGTCCAACAGCAACTTTTAGAGTTTTACTCCCTGCTTCTTACAAATCTGCCATCTTTTTTCTCTGATACAAATATTTTTAGGCTTAGCCAAGGCCTGATGTATTTGTAAGATAAATTCTAAATTAAAATAGCAAGAGATTATGTTTTTTGAACTCCTCCCAAGGGAGTATTCCAAGGTAAAGCTGTTCATTTAGTGTTTTATCTAAAGACTTAAAGTGTTTTCCCTGCTTACAAAGAAAAAATAAAACTGAGTCTTGTAATGATGTAAATTCCAACTTTATTGTATCTGTGAATCCCTCATCCAAGGGAACAGATGTTAGCATGGACCAAGGCATACATCTGAAGTACAGGAAGATACTTTTACAAGTACTGAATTTTCTTTTCTATTTTATTCCCCATATTTGTTCTGGAGAAATAGTCCAGGGAAAAAGAAATCTTTCATATATATGTATTTTTTTTTCTTTCCTTCCTCTACTGTCCCCAGGCTAGTTCCCCTTCATATTTGAACATTATCTTCCTATTTCACAATACTATTTTACATTTTGGCCCTTATACACTTTTGGTTTCTGACACCAGGGAAACAATGCAGTATTTACACATGTGTGTCCAATATATTTCACTTAAGAGTACGTCTCAATGTGCATCCATTTAGCTAGAAATATCTCAAGTTTATCCTTTTTTATAGCAGTGTAGTACTCCATTGTATAAAAAAATGCATTTTCTTTATCCATTTGTCTGTTGATGGGCAGTTGGGCTGTTTCCAAGATTTAGCTATTACAAACTGTGCCACTATTAACATAGGTGTGCATATATTGCTGTGGTATGATGTTTTTTATTCTTTTGGGAAGCAACCAAGAAGGAGAAGAGCTGGATCAAATGGAACCTCTAGTTTTGGTTTTTTGAGGACTCTCCATACTGATTTCCACAGTGGTTGCACCAGTCTACACTCCCACCAACAGTGGAGAAGTGTTCCTTTTTCTCCAACCCCACCAGCCTTTGTTATTACTTGATTTCTTCAAAATAGCAATTTTTTTCTTAGGTGAGATGGAATCTCAGCATTGTTTTAATTTGCATTTTTTAATGACTCATGATGTTGAACTTTTTTCATATATTTATATGCCATTTCTACTTCTTCATCTGATAAGTGTCTATTCATTTCAGATGTCAATTTTTGAATTGGGTCTTTAAATTCAGGAGGGTCTGATGTTTATTGAGTTCTTTATATATTCTAGATAGTATTCATTTGTTTGAGGAACAGCTGGAAAAAAATTTTCCCACACTGCAAGTTGTCTCTTCACTCTGTTGGTATCTCTTGCTTTAATGAGATGAGATCCCAGTTGTTTATTCTTTGTGATAGTTTCTGTGAGGTTGGGGTTTTGTTCAGATATTGAAAATCACAGTACTCTGAAAAAGGAAAGAAAATGAGATATCAGGAGATGGAAAGATATCCCTTGCTCATGGATAGGAAGAAACAACATAGTAAAAATGACCATCCTCCCAATATTCTTATACAGATTTAATGCAATCCCAATCAAAATACCAGTAGCATACCTCACAGAACTAGGGAAAACATTCCTCAAATTTATTTGGAACAAGAAGAGACCTAGCATAGCAAAAACAATTTTCAGCAACAAAGGCAAGGCGGGGGGCATTACAATCCCTGACTTAAAATTATACTACAAAGCTACTGTGATAAAAACATCATGGTATTGGCAAAAAAAAAGACCTGAGGATCAATGGAACTAATGAAAAGATGCAGACACAACTCCAAACACACTCAGCCATCTTCTTTGACAAAGGAACCAAACACATTCACTGGAAGAAAGCCTCTTTAATACATGGTGCTGGAAAACTGGCTTTCCACATGCCAAAGACTATAACTAGACCCATGTCTATCACCATGCACTAAACTAAAATTGAAATGGATCAAAGATCTAAATATTAAAACAGAAACACTAAATCTACTGGAAGAATGGAATAGGTAGAAGTCTTGAAGATGTTAGTGTATGCAGAGACTTTCTGAGCTTCCTTTGGTCAAATAGAGTGAGGTATATATGGGGAGCTAGCAAGTAGGATAATGCTCTTCTTAAATGCTCTTCCTGGAAAAGTTAAATGTTCATTAAAGGGGATTTGAGTATATTCTCTTGCCAATGGAAAGTGATTAAAAGCTTATGTGTTTGGGGTATGGTGCTGAGTGATGTGGATTTGTGACTGGAAAAATCACTTGGACAGCAGTGTAGAAGATTGAATGAAGACTGTGGATTGATGATCAGGAGATGGTGATAGACAAAAGGAAGGGAAATGAGATCAGTGAGAGGATGCCTGGAACTAGGACTCTCATTTTAGAGATAGAGTTGACATAAAGCTTGTCCCCTGCCAGGGTTAGGGAAATGAAGTAAGCAGCCTTGCTGGGTTCAGTGATGCCTGTGAACAGGCTCTCTCCATGCTGTACCGGAACACTGCTTCAGGTCACAGCATTATGATATTACAAATGCTGTCCTTTGTAAGCATTACTACGAAGTCTCAGGAAAGACTTTGTCCCCAAGTCTTCATTTGCTCTTCACCCTTTCCTGAAAGCTCTCCTAAAAGGTCTTCATTTAACCCCTGCTTCTACCTCTTGATTGATACCTGCTCTCAGAGAGGCTCACTATGACCCTTCTATTTAAAGGTGATTCCCCCTAACCTGTCCTTCCCATGCCCTGTAGAACTTTATATCACCTTTTCCTGTGTTATTTTCCTATGATTTCATTAATGTCTGAAATAAAATTATTTATTTTTTACTAAATTATTCCACTAGAGTGGTATAATGCCACTTAACACAAATTACCTAGAAATGAATGTTTTAGGGAGCATGTCATGTATTTACTGAGCTCTGTGGGCTGTGTCAAGAAAATTCATTACATATGGATGTGATAGCACAGAGAAGGGCGTAGTCCTTTCAGATACAATGCCTATATTCAGGGAATAGCCAGGTTTATAAGAATGAAGAACAGAATATGCTAGATGTGCTGCAGTTTACTAAGGACATATATAATGTTCACTGAGAGATCTGCTTCCACTTATGATATATTATTTTGGGGATTTCCTCTTACCCAGGTCAGGAGAGTAAAATGGTGATGAATTCATTGGCTAAAACACATGCCTAGATAGATTGGAGGGTGGGGTCAAGTAAATCAAGGAGCCTAGGTGAAAGTTTTTTTTGGAGGGTATTGAATGAGGTAGCATTTCTGGAACCTCTTTTCTGGTTGCAAGATGCTTCAGGAGGAGGTAAGACTTAGTTTTTTTTAATACAGTCTGGGACCATTAAACTAATAGAGGCTCACAGGTAGAGTAGGAATTGTTGGAGAATGAGGGAAAATGCCCAACTTCCAGGACTCTAAAATTTAGGCAGGTGACCATAATTAAAGGAACAAAGTAATAGTTTTAGTCATAAAAGTCTCTTCCATGAGAACATGGGAATTAGTAAACTGATTTGCAATTTGGGAAGTGATGAAAATGCTCAGATTATTAGCATGAATTTCGATAACAAAAATGTAGGTGAAAGTGATTTCAAGTTGGAGATGAAAACTTGAGATTTGTAGGACTTCAAGAAAATGCAGGCAGTCACAAATGTGATGAATGTTCACAGGGTGAAAAATGTATGTAAAATACTTTGCTTTCAGGAAGATGGAGTATGCACAGTTTTTCCCTTATTCCTCCTACTGAGCAGAACAAAAACAACCCTAGACACAATGTATCATATAAGCATAAAGAAATTCTTTAAGATAGAGAGAAGGCAGAGAAACAAGGAGCCCAAAGAAACAATGGTTAGTGACCTGAGTTCCTTTTTGCATCACATATCATAGACTTACAGATGAAGAAACTAGACACCTGGAAATGTAGATGGATGCTGAACAAAAACAAAACAAAACAACAATAACAAAACCAAATACAAACTTCTACTTTCTAGGAAGGGACAGGCTAGAAAGACAGAAAACTTTTAGACAATACCTGCTCGGTCAGCCAAACCCCACAGTAAAACCTGTGAATCAGCCCAGTCAGTGCCATAAAAGGTCACATGAGGAGCTTAGACTTATACCTTCACCAGACCGTAAAAAATATCTATGAGGAACCTGGACTTTCATTCCAGCCAGGTGGTATTGAGTAACATCTGTCTCCCCACTACTGTATTGTCAGTAGAGACTGAGCTTACATTTGTACACTGGCATGAAGTGCCTCTGCTTCTTTCTGCCAAGGTAGTGTTTGAGAAGACCAACTTCAAAGCTGGGACTTTGGTCCCTACTAGGCAGTAACAAAATTTCACCTCCATGGTATCATTTACCATGTGAGAAACATGCACTTGAACTCTGAATTGAGAGGCAGAAAGGAGGCACCCCTACTCTAACTTCTGCCCTCTAGGGTGGTGTCAGATGACTACTGGAGGTTTAGAACTTTCACTACTGCTCAGTAATAATGAATGCCCCCCAGTGTTATTAGATACTCTCTGTCATTGGACCTGTAGGAAGGTACAACTATGCCTCCCACCTTAGGAGATTTAAAGGGAAGCATTATGAGGAAGTTTAATTCCCACTCCTTCCTTTTATGTGTCAATAAAATCTAGATGGGGAACTTGGACTTCTACCCATATTTGTAACACGGGCCATCATCCCCCTTCTGTTGCTGAAATGGTATCTGAAGAGCCCTGCTAAAGTAAGAGGTTTGAATAATATCCAGCACCTTATAACATAAAATCAAAAAACATACAGGATTGGATTGATCATCACTCATTATACAAAGAACCAGGAAGATCTCAAACTGGATGGAAAAATAATCAGTAGACACCAACACTGAAATGATGGATATTAGAATTATCTGACAAAGGTTCTAAAACTGACATGATAAGAGTATTTCAACAACCAATTATAAACTCTTGAGACATGAAAAATAGAAAGTTTCATCAAAGATATAAAAGATAAAGAACCAACTGCTGATTTTAGAGCTATAAACTATAATAATACAAATTTTAAAATTGAATACATGGGTTCAGCAGCAGAATGGAAGAGACGAAGGAAAGAATCAGTGAACTGCAAACAAGAGCAATGGAATTTAGCCAACTTGAAAAACAGAGAAAATAGACTGAAAATATTAACCTTGGGAACCTATGGAACTATGACAAAATATCTAATATTCATGCCATCAGAGTCCCAGAAGAGGAGAAAGAAGGTGGAGCTCAAAAGGTACTCAAAGAAATAATATCATGAAAGTTTCCAAATTTGGTAAGAGACATAAATTACAGATTCCAAAAGCCAAATGAACCCCAAATAGGATAGAACCAAAAAAAAAAAAAAAAAAAAAAAAAAAAAAACAGCAACAACAAAAACTCAAAACATCATAGTGGAACTTCTGACAATGAAAGACAAAAAAATTAATGAAAGTGGTGAGACATCAGGTAGCACAATGGATACATTAGATATCATTAAAATTTAAAACCTCTGTTCTACAAAAGATCCTGTGAATAAAACAAAAAGACAAGCTATAAACTGGGAAGAATATTTGTAAACAAAATCTCTCACAAAGGAATAATATTTAGAATATATAAAGAACTCTCAAAGGGCTAGGGGTGTGGCTCAGTGGTAGAGAACTTGCCTACATGAAGCCCTGGGTTCAAATCCTAGAACTGCTGAACAAAACACAACAAAATTCTCAAGACATGCTAGTTAAACAAAACTCTGATAAGAAAATGGACAAAAGATATGAAGAGAAACTTTGTAGAAGGGGATATACAAATGACCAATAAGCATATGAAATGATATTTAACATCTTTAGCCAGTTGAGAAAGGCATATTAAAACCAGAATGAAATAATACTACATATGTATCAGAAGAGCTAAAAAATTATGACTACATCAAATGCTAATGAGGATGGGGAGAAACTAGATCATTCATACATTGCTATTGGGAGTGTAAAAATAATGCAGCCACTCTGCAAAATAATTTGGCAATTTCTTTACAAACTAAACATGAAACTTCTATATGACACAATAAGATTTATTCCAGAGAAATGAAAGCTGGAGTCCACACCAAAATTTGACCGTGAACATTTGTAGCAGTTTTATTTGTCATAGCCCCAAATTGGAGATAAGCAGATCTCTTACTAAAGATATATGGTTAAACTATGGTACATTTACACCATGGAATACAAAGAATGAATGGCTGATACACACAGCAATCTGGATGAATATCCAGAGTATTCTACTGAATTAAATGAGCCAATCCCAATGGTTGTACCACGTATTATTCCATTTATATAACATTCCTGAAATGACAAAATTTTGGAAATAGAAAACAGACTAGTATTTGCTAAAGTTAAGTAGGGGTTGGGATCGGGAAAGAAGTGGGCATAAGTATAAAAAAGCATTAGGAAGATTCCTTTGAATGATGGTCATATCCCACAATTTACTGTCTCTATGTGAATATCCTGTTGTGATATTGTAGTTTTGTCAAGTTGTTACCATATGGGAAAACTGGGTAAAGGGTATCTAGGGTATCTCAATATTATTTCTTACAACTGCATGTAACAACTATAATTAAACCACAAAGCTTAATTTAAAATGTGTAATAAAACATCTGCCCACTTTGTTTTTCCATGAAGCCCTTTGCCTGTAACATATTTCTACTTAGGTGTTAATCGATTGATGGCCTTTATAATTTGAAGATGGATTTTAGAGAAATCTAGAAAGTGGAAGAGGCAAGGCCAGTTAGACTTTTTGATTTTCTGTGAGAGGCATGCTAGAATTAGTATATATGGAGGTGGATTCATGTGTGTGTGTGTGTGTGTGTGTGTTTGTCTCAATAACTAAAAGGAGGTCTGAGGGCATTAATAGGGGGAACAACCCAGGATGCAGAGGGAGGGAAACATTCCATGCCAAAACTTGTAATACTCACATATTGTAATATTGCAGATATTTGCTGAAAAATTTGGTTATGATTATTTGCTAGGCAACACTGCCTTTGCCTCTGGTGTAAAAATTGTTGCATTGTGCTATGAATTATGTGTCAATGGACTGGACTTAGGAACAAGGTTCTGCTCAGATGCAGACTGACTAGGTCAGGAACAAATCACCTATGGCCCTAGCCACATCTTTTGCATTGAAACTGATGCAGAAAGTCAGATTTCAGGACTTCACTGTAGTTGCTGTGGTATTTAGGAAATAGCTTGTTCTGCTCATGGTTATATATCAAAACCAAAGCTGTAGAAACACTTTCAAACAGAAATGAGGCAGAGCTGCAGTGTTATATACAATGTGGAGCTTAAAAGAAATTAAGATGTCTTCATGTTAGGTAGTGGGGTCTCCATGGTCCTAAATCAGGAGGACTCCAGAAATGGAGCTGGTGTAGTTGATATAGCCCAGGCTGTATGGTTGGAATCCCCACCACTGGGGGTGCTGGTCAAGCTTTGACAGTGAGATAGTATAGAAGAAATAAAAGGTAGAAATGAAACAAAAAAATCATAACTAAATATTGTGATGTACCCCACCAAAGTTACCCAAGGCAATCCATATCAATGTACCTTTGGTTAAATTTGGGCTTATTCCCTACCAGACTCTTCACACCCCAAATTCCTCAGGACTTAAAGTCCATTAATTTCCTTAATTGAGAGCCTGATCCTAAGATAAAGGGACATGTTGAGACAATCCAATAAATGTTAAAATATCTATTCAAAGCAAAAAGTGCCCATAACTGTAGCATGAGCTGGTAACCTACTGGGGAGTGCGCCACCTTTCCTCAGAGTTTTCCTCTTTCAAGAGAAACATAAATGTTCCATGTTCCAGGAAATAATGTGTCTCATTTTTCTGAGCATCCACACTTTACTCTTGATTGCGTCCTAAATCCCTGCCTGATAAACCCTTCCCTTGTGACTTCCTCACACATTGGGAAAATTCTTTTTCTGCAATAGGAGTCAGAAAACCTGCAAACTTATCCCACATAAAAGCACTGAGGACAAGAGTCACTTGTTCCCTCTAAGCAGAAACGGGAAGAGATATCTAGAAGTATCCTCTATGACATATAGCAGCTTCATTAGGTACTCCCTAAGGTTGACATACACCATTCCTGGGTAAGATAGAACTAAAATTAGCTCACCAGGGAGACACAGATAATGATTGGCCCATCCAGTGTCTTGACCAAAGTTTCTCATGCAAGCATCATGGGAAACCCTGTCCTGAGATACCATGAAGAAGACTGATCTTTGAGTTGACACTGTAGGGAAATGATCTTAAATCCCACACACATGTCAAGGTCCTAAACACCTTAGATAAAAGGAGATCCCCTGAACTGCTCTTTTAATCTCTCTCTGTCTCTGATTGTCTGCCTGTCTCTCTCTGTTTCTGTCTCTCCCTGTCTCTGTCTCTCTGTCTCTCTGTCTCTCTCTCAAAACCAAAGGGCATAAGCTTGGTCCACACCTCCTTTTGGAGTGACTGGGATCACATCCTAAGCTTTGCAGATTCAAGTGGTCATTCATGTGATAACTGACATTATCCTCAGGGTGGAGTCTATGGACTCAAACTGAGAACGAGCCAACTGATTTACTTTATTTCCCCTCTTCTCTCTCCTAAGGAAGTCCCAATTCCCTTCTTATCCCTTCTCTGCAGGAAGGGTGACTTTCTTGTCCTCAGCTGTTTGCCATGACCTTCCTGGGTCCTAAAGCCACCTGTTGAACCCTATCAATAGTTTTTTTTTTTCCTTGAACCTCTCAGGATTGCTTCTCCAATACTACCTTGCTTCCTTCCTCCAACTTATTTGGTTCCAGTATTCTTATAATTTTGGCCACAATTTTATCTCCCCATCTAAAATGGTATGTGATGTGTAGTTGCTAAGTGACATCTTTGGACTAATTAAGCCCTCCATGAGTTCCTCGTGTATGTTACAGGTCCCTAGATATAGATATTTGAGGTAAAATTTTTAGTAAAGCCAAGCTGTTGTGTACAACTCTTTCATGCTATTTTGATCTGTTGTTGAAGGTTAGAATAGCTGTGTGCCAGGAACAAAGACAATTGTTCTAGACATGAGCAACCGATTTGTGCATGACTAGCAAGGACACCTGGACTAGTCAGTGATAGAAAACAGAGAAAGCTGTCCCCCATACCAGTTTGGACTCTAGGGCAACAGGATAGAGCTGTTCTCTTGAGCAGTTGTAGTTCTAGAAAATGGGGCAGACTGCACAAACTGTGTTACTCCTGCATTAGATGAATAGAGCACATTGCCTGACCTCAGTTTAGAGTATGCACCATGCACCTGGCAGCATGACTTTGGTTTGGGGTATACCCATAGCATTACCTTGGTTTGGGGCATGCCTACTGTGTACCCCAGTTTGGGGCATCCAGGACACCCAGCCAGACCCCAGCTTTTGGTGCACATGTGGTGTGACTGCTGTTTGAGGAGTACTGCACACAGCCCAGCCCTGGTTTGGGGCGTGCCTGTGATATGACCCCATTTTAGGTCACACCCATGAAATGAACCCAGTTTGGACCACACCTGTGACCACAGTTTGGGGCACACCTTTCTATGGTGTGACCATGGGATGAGGTAGGTGGCTCAAGCATCCTGACCTCCAAGAGCTAAATAGGATCCCATCTTCTTTTTTTTTTCTTTCTCTATTTCTTTTCAAAAATACACAAGGAATATCTCTAAAGCATGTAATAAATGTCAAATGAATATAAATAATTCAATATTCATCATAAAAATGTCATCTTGAAGTTATACTTTATGAACAAGTCAAGATAGAGGATTTTAAAAGATTCATTTTTTTCCTCCAATGGTAAGTTAAAAATTTAAAAAAGGCATCAAACTTGGTTTTAAAATAAGGTGTCATGGTTTGTGTCTGGATGTCCCCCCAAAGCCTCATGCAATCATGGGGGTTGGCCTTTTCATAGGCAACTAAATCCAGAGGTTGTGATTGGTTCATAGTCTAGTGCTGAGATTGGGGGTTTGAGTGCTACACCTGCCCTAGGGTGTGTACCCTGCATGCAATATGAGGGAGGAAAAGATGCTTGTTCCTCCCTTTTGCTCTTGTTCCTTTTGCTGTCTTCTGCCATAAACTGCTACCTATCTGCCATGCCACCCACTTAGAGCCAGCAAATTATTGATTAAAACCTCCACAAACTGTGAGCTAAATAAATCTTTCCTCCTTTAACATTGGTGTTGGGTATTTTGTCTCAGCAATGAGAAAAATGTAACTAAGACACAATTTGGTATCAGAAGTGGGGTCATTTCTGTGACTATACCTGACCATGTGATTCAAGAGCCTTTGGAAATGGCTTGTGGGAAGAGATTGGAAAGGTTTGGAGATGCTGTTTAAAAAAGTAGTGCTGGAACACCTTAAGCTGTTCTATATGGGAGATTCTGGTCAGAGCTCAGAAGACCAGACTGGTAAAGACCAGGCTTGGGAGATTTCTGCTGGGAAAAAGGACTGCATTGGCTGTTGGAGTCCAGATGATGTGTTTTATGGCTTGGAAAATTTGTCTGCATTTTGCTCATGTCCAGAGATTTTGCCTGAGACTGAGATTAAGGGTTTCAATCTTTTAAAAGAAATTTCAAGGTGGTCAAATATTGAGGTGGTGGCATGGCTACTGCTGTGGGATTTTAGCCAAATCTATGTTGAGAATCAAGAGCAAAGAGCCCAGCAGAATGATTTAAAACATTGTGAGTTTGGCCAAAAAGAAAGTTGCATTAGAGCTGTGGACTGCAAAGGTAAAGCAGAGGAGATCTTGATTGCTGTAAAGGAACAGGAGAATACAAAAATGACCTGAGGGCATCACAAAAAGTAGCAAGTGTCCACCATTTCACCCTCAAAGTTACAAAAGTAAAATACTTAGCTTTAAAAAAAAAAGCCACAGAGTGCCATGTTCCAAAATAGCATCAGGCACATGATGTTCAAAAATGGCTGCAACATAGAAAATTTGTTCTTCAGCATTGGATTCAGACTCCTCAGTGATCTAGGCACTTGAGCCCTACAACCAAGAGAAAGAGAAGCCTAGCTACTGCTCCATCTGTCAGCAGACCTTAGCATCCATGTGGTGCTGGTTTTAAGTGCATACAAAATACAAAAGTTGTGAGACTAAAATGGCCTTCACCTAGATTTCAAATAGGCTGGGAGGCCAGGCAGTGTGCCACTGAGAGGGCAGTGTGTAAAGCTGTAAGTATAAAGCCAAAGGTGCTGTGGAGACCCCAAATGTTTAAGAAAGCTAAAAACATAAATTGTCTACAAAAATCTAGAAGAAGGTAGCAGAGCCAGCTCAAGAGAGAAGCCATGAGAGCTACTACCACCTAAAGTGCCATAGGGGCAGAGCCACCCAAATGCTTTAGAGCTCAAAACTTGCCACGGATTGCCTCTGATGCTACATATAAAACTTAAAGACTTAATGTTTGTCCTGCTAGGTTTTGGACTTGCTTTGGTCCCATTCCTTTATATTCCCCTTTTTTTTGTAACTTTTAGGATAAAAATGTTTATCTTGTGCTATTAAATGTTAAGTGTTTAAGTTTCTTTTCATTGTACAGGGGCTCACACCTAAGAGTTTGCCTTACATCTCAGAGGAGACTTAAGACTTAGACTTTTCAGCAGTGCTAAAACTATTAGGAATTTGGCAACTCTCAGAGATGGACTAAATGCCTTTTGCATAAAGAGATATGCATTAGTCTTTGGGGGGCCAGGGGCAGATGTTATGTTTTGTGTCCAGACATCCCCCCAAAGCCTCATGCAATCATGGGGTGTGGGCTTTCCATAGGTACTACATCTAGAGGTTGTGATTGGTTCATAGTCTAGTGCTGGGATTGTGGGTGTGAGTGCTACACCTGTCCTAGGGTGTGTAGCCTACATACAATATGAGGGAGGAAAAGATGCTTGTTCCTCCTTTTTGCTCCTGTTTCTTCTGCTGTCTTCTGCTGCCATAAACTGTTGCCTCTCTGCCTCTCTGCCATGAGCTCCCCTGCCTTAGAGCTAGCTAATTATGGACTAAAACATCCACAAACTGTGAACTAATATAAACCTTTCCTCCATTAACATTGAGTGTTGGGTATTTTGTCTCAGCAACAGCAGCAACAACAACAACAACAAAACATAACTAAGACAGTAGGGAAAAAATCCTATCTAGCAACTTATACCTCTTTCCTCTTTGATACTTCTTAGATATACGTCTAAAAATGTATAGCTTAAGTATGTTAAGTAAGCTACACTTTGGTTCTTATTAGTCATCAAAAGTAATTGTTAAAATGAGTAAATAAGAAAATAAGATTACTTTTATATTTAGCAACAACATCTAAGTCCTCAGTTGCTAAATATAAATTCAAAGATTCTTCTTAAGGCTTATAAAATATATATTTTTGTCTACTAAATGTGTTTTTAAAATTCATTAATATGTATAAAGGTTTAAGTTTGCTTCCTTAAGTTAACTAAGAGTTAAATTTCTAAAAGGTAATTTTATGTTAAATTAAAAATTTTCCCCTAAATGGGGGCCTTTGGGCCCAGGAAACTACTGGACTAATTCCCCTCTGTGGTTGAAAAAGCAGCTGCCTCAACCAGTTTGCCTTAATTTTCTCCACTGATATATAGCTTCTCCAGGTTTTTTGTCTTATTGCGTTCCACCACAACAAAGGTTGGAAAAAAAATATATATATATATATATGCATATACATATATATAAATATTTAGGTTGGCTATTATTAAAAGGTTAAATTTTCTATGACTAAAGCAATAAAATTTTCTTAAGATATCAAAATGCTCTTGGTTAAATTTTAAAACTAGATTAAAATAAAGATTTTATATTTTACTATGATAATTTCTTATATTTTCCATTCTTAGGCTTCTGGTTGTTTAAAAACTGAGTTTTAAGAGTTAAAGATTTTTAAATGTTGACTTGTAAGATTTTTCAGTAAGCAAGCTTTGATTAGTTAAATTAATAATGATTGTCTTAGAATATAGCACACTTTATAAACATGAGACTAGAGATGTATATCATCTAAAAACAATATATGCTATAAAATTAAGATTTAGGGGCCGGTGAGATGGCTCAGCGGCATACGCGCCTGCCTGGCAAGCGCAAGGGCCCGAGTTCGACTCCCGGAACCCACATACAAAAAAAGGGCCAATGATATCGCTCAGCGGCACAGGCGCCTGCTGGCATGCGAGGTCCTGAGGTCGACCCCCAGAACCCACAAAAAAAAAAAAATTAAGACTTAAAGTTAAGTTTAATACATGTAAAGTAACTAGTAAGTGGTCTTTTTTATATAATATACATCACATCTAGACCTTAGACATATAAAATGATCAAATTTTGACATCTTTTTATAATTTCCTCCTGCCATTTAAAATGATCTATATCTATTGGCTTTAATTAAACAAGAATTTTGTCATTGTATAAATATGATATACATATATTGGATAATAAGTCTATTTGTGGTTGGTAACACTGTTACCTAAACTTGTAAGAGGTCTAAAGATTTTTTAAATTTTTGTAAGTGTAGTTTCATGAGGTAAAACTGTTAAAGACTATGTAGCTGTGACACTAGTTATTGATAACCTCATGGTATATTGAATAATACATTTGTGTTTCCCAATGGTACAGGCCTTCTAGGATGTGGAAATTGGGAAAATGTCTTATCATACTGATGACATTCAGACTAGAGTTGTTTATGATGATAGACTATTCAGGTTTATGTTTATGTGATTATTATGTAATTTTGTTATAACAGTTAAATGTGCCTGAACAATATGCAGTCCAGGCAATCTCACTCTGAAGATTAAAGACTGGGCATTAGTCATCTATAAAATACATCTATAAACAATTACCTTCTATTTAAAAGGCATTTTATTAAAAGGTAACAAATTTAAAAAAAGATTTATTTATGTCATTTAATATATTGTAATGGGTAAATGTAACCAACTGATAAAAGAGAAGTTTAAATGTATTTCACAGGTAATAACAAAAATTTTAAGTATAATAATGCCAACACAATTGTTGTGCTAAGTGATATGTTTGCTCTTGATTTTAAATTTTCCCTGTAAAACTTTATAACTTGATATTCTATAGGATTTTGACTTCTAAAACAACCATGATTTGTAAAAAGAAATAGCAGTCCTTTGCCCATCCTTTATATTTCAAATTGTTCAATATCCTGATAATATTATGATAATTAAACCCAGTGCTTCCACTTCAATACTTGTGTAACTGACCTCCTGGAAGTTTAACAACTGAGGTTTGGAGACCAAAGCTGAGAAAAAGGTAATTGGGCTAAGAGGACAGTCAATATTTTGTCCTCACCCTCCAAGGTCAGCCAGGACACAAGATGTAATTTAACCTCTCTAAAGGATAGCTAGCTAGCTAGCTAGAGAACTAGTATTATTAAATTAAAAGCTAGGCTAGATATAAAAAGGGGTTCCAAATACTCTACCAGCCCTTCATGGCAGTTTCTAGCTGTACCTATAATGTATAGGCACAAAAAGTTTTGATTATCAGTCTTATCTGCTGTGACAAAAATGTGTCCTTCAGCCTCTCTTTGTATATTCCCATTGTCATTCTAATGTATATTAAAGTACTCCTTAGGTAAAGATTATATAGTTACACCTATAAAATAAAAATGACAATTACATCATTGTTATAATTTAAAAATAAAAGGACATTAGATTTCTTATTTTATTAGTACATGTTTTCATTTCATGCAGATCACAATCATCTTGAGGAAGTGGTTACATGTGCATACAAAAACTTGTTTCTTTTTTAATCACCTCCCCTCCTTCCCCTACCTCCCTTCTCCTCCAATTCCCCTTATTGACATTATTAATCTTAGTATATGTTATGGTGTGTGATGCTTACATTCATTGAGGTTTTTAGGTTACTGTACATGGCATATGTTTATTCTACTTATTTCTCCTTCCCCTCCTCCCCGTCCTTCATGCTAGTTCCCTTGGACCACTTCCTCATCGCAAGAGACCTATCCCCTTGTCCCCTTCTAGCCATCCTTATTATTCTCTTTGTTTCTACTTTGCCTCACTCAAATGAGAGATACCATAAGTATTTAAGCTTGTGCGTCTGGTTTATTTCACTCAATATTATATTTTCCAGGTGTATCCATTTTCCTACAAATATCTCAAATCTGTCCTTTATAGCAGAGCAGTATTTCATTATATATAGATACCACATTTTCTTTATCCAAATAGCCATAGGGGCTGTTTCCAGGATTTATCTATTATAAGTTGTGCTGCTATAAACACTGGTGTTCATGTATCACTGTAGTATGATGTCTTTAGCACTTTGTGGAAGATACTTAGCAAGGAGAAACCTGGGTCACATGGAATTTGTAATTTAAGCTCTTTGCAAAATCTCACTATAGACTACACAGTGCCACTGACTAACCACCAGCTGGGAGGTAAAGTGAAACTAACAACAGTTTTTCTCACAGGAAACCAGAGAACTACATTGGGAACAAAAGAATCACCTGCAGTTGGAACCAGCAAGGAAAACGTGGGACACTGCTTCCAGACCAGCCTTCCACAATCAACAGTTGGTGAATGACCTCAGTACAAGCTCCCACAGCTACAATCCTGGAGCAAGAGCTGGCAAGGACACCGTTGTAGGGAAGGGATAAATGTTTGAACCTATGTGCCAGAACAGCACCTTGGCTGCTTCATACTGCCAAGTTCCCAGAGTAGATGAGGGAAAGACAGCCATGGGAGACTGCCAGTAGCTGGAGAACAGACTGGGAGGATTCCCACTGAAAGGCATGGGACGGTGCACATAGACCAGGCTCCTGTGATCAGAGGCCAGGTTCAGCCTGAGTTACACTGGATTGGAGGCTAACATTGGTGCAGTGTTCTCACTGTAAGATCTCTACATCCAGCACTGTTCTGATGGCAGATTCCACATTACACTTCCAGCATGAACAGAGAGACACGTCATGGCTTCAACTGTGCTCCTTAACCCTAGGTTGAGGAAGAGAGCTATGAGTCCAAAACAGTAGAAAACTTTTCTTTCATTATTCTTTTTGGATTGTATTTTTTTATTTTTAATTTTTATTTTACTTTTTAAATTTGTTCTATTTTTTGCTGTTTTCCTTCTGTACATTTTCTTTCATGCTTGTATTTCATTATTTTACTCTTTTATCTTTCATGAACATGTCTGTGTATGTGTGCTTCTCCTCTCCTTGCATTTTTTCTCCCAATATAGTTTATACAGTGTAAGGAAATTCTCCCTTGCCCCTTTGTATCCCTCTTACTTTTATTCATATCTCTTTGCCTGGTTTCTTTCTCCTGTGTCTTATTCATTCTCAGTTTTTCTTTTCTCTCCCCTTTTTAATTGTCTCCCTTTAACTTTTTCTTTAGTATTTATATCAGTCATAGAATCTTTTCCCATACCCATTTCTCACTGCCAATTTTGTACCCAGTTTTCCATGCTATCTCCTTCTAAATATATAACATACCCTTACCAACATTAAGATCCTTTGCCCACCTCCTATTTCCTCCTTCCCATACCACAGAGCAGAGGACTTTAATTTTTTTTTTCTTTTTCTCTCTTCTCTTTCCCCCTCTGGCATTACCCAGTCCCCAATCCCCTGGGGTTTAGATAACTCATTCTATAAAATTACAGTTGAATGCTGTCTTTCCACCAGTGGAGGAGACACAGAATTTAGTGCACATTAACTGTGGGTCAAGATTTGGTTGTGAAGATGCTTACACTATAACTGGATTTCTTCTCTAGGCTAAATGGAGGCCCACAACAGGGTCTCATGATGCTTTATATTTCAACCAGCCCTGATAGATATGACTATAACAGATTAGCCTGTTACTCCTGTAGCTGATTCAATTGGATAAGAATAATCATCATTCAGTAGACAGTTTAGTGCTAGTGAGCCTGTCTGCCAATTCCATCATCACATCCAGGGAGAGGGACAGCAAGAATTCCCAACCCAAGAACTTTCATTAGATCAGACTCTGGAAGAATGCCTGCAACCTGGCAGGAAGAAGTCCTGAGTCTAAGTTAGCTTCATTATTGCAGTGGAGGGTTCAGAGGAGTGCTGTGAGCACTCAAATTCTCTGGCAAAGAAGCTACTTGGGAGTCACCTATGCCATGTCCCATTGGAATATTTAATCTGTGTTCCCATTGACATCTTATAGGTTTAAATTTTTGTAGTTTTCTTGGTTTATTTAGTAATGTGGGGTTATGTTATGTTATTTTATTCTTTCCTGTGTTTATTAGGTTGTTACTTTTGTGTATTTGTTCCTTCATTGGCTCTGATTTAGTAGACATCTAGGTTATCTCCCTTGTCTCAGCTCTCTATCTAGTTACTTCACCTCAAACCTAGGGCAATATTTGTAACACATTTTCTTTTTTCTTTTTCCAAACATGTAAACTCCTCCTCTTAAATTTTTAAATTTCCCATATTGCACTCCCTCAGAATCACTCCTATCTTATCTAGTATTATTTCTTGATCCTTCTCATCCAAAGCCTTTACCTCTTCCATCTTACCTAGCTTATCGCTCTCCCTTTCAGCAATTTCTGATAACCACATAGCTTTCCTCCATCACAAAGTAAACCATCTTTCTCACATATCTTGCTCTTGCCCCCACAAAATATCTTCTGAAAATCCTCAGTAATTCTTCAACTCATCTAAAACTACTCCAATAAAATCAGACCCCACATCAATCTTCTCATCTATTACTATTACCTCTTTCAAACTTCCCCCTTAGTTTCTAACACATCATCCAACCACCTTCCTTTCTTCCCATCCCACATAACTATTCTCAATGTAGAACCACGAATAATAAACTGTCATAGTGTGCATAGAGAACAGACTAAGAAAGGAAGAGTAATTGCAAGGACTATCATATAGAAGTGTTATAACATTGAATCTGTGGATGATGTTATAATCAGAATTAATTCTTTTGGCAAAACATACAGACAGAGTCAAAATCACTTAAAGTAAATAACAGAGGAGTAAATACTAGCACTGGACATACAAAGCTGAAAATTATTCATGGGGATGCAATATTCTACTAAAAAACTCCATATAGGCCATAAGCTTTCCTTACTGCTGTAGTCCCCAACCTGCAGTAACACCACCTGAAAAAAAGAGAAAAGAGGGGTCCATACATAATTTTAAAAAGATATATATGTATATATATAGATGCAAATAAACACAGATAAACGTAGGAGAATGTGGAAGCAAGGAAATAGATGATCTCCATCCTCCAACTCTCCCAAGTCAGAGCAAGGTGTCACAAAGGGAGAAGAGAACAAATACTAGGTAGCAGAAAGCTATGCAAAGTTCACACAAGTGATGAAAAAATAGATGTATTCAAAGAAGAAATGAACAAAAGTTTACAGTAATGACACTTAATATGCCCATGGTGAATTTCAAGGAACTAGGTAAACAACTGGGCAAGCTAACCAATATAGTTCAAAATTTGAATGACAGATTCAATGAGGATATGGAATAATCAAATAGATGTCACACAGAAATACCTGGAATTAAAAAACTGCATAGAATTCATACATTGCAGAAATGATCAGTGTGAAGACAGAGTGTCCAATATTGAGGACAAAATACTGGATTATGATAAAGAGCTCAAAGAAGATCCCCTAAAAAAAAAAGAACAAGGGAATACTATCCGGCAGCTACTGCATGACAAGAAGGCCAATCTAAGGCTATTCAGAGCTAGAGAAAAACTAGAAGATAGCACAGATGGATTCACTAACATGCGTACAGAAATCACAGAAGAAAATTTTCCAAATATAAGACATTAGATTTCTTATAGCCAAAACAGCAAGTCTATATCCTCTTAAACTTCACCTGTTATATTTGGTTAAATGCTTCTATAAATAGAGGTTAATATTAAAGACAAATGGCTTATGCCAACTGTTACTGACTTCCACAATTTTTTAACCATTATTCATCAATATGCTACTGTTAATTTCTGGCCCCAGCCTTTTTAACCAGGTTAGAAAATAGTCTATAGTCAATGACTTTCTAATGACTTTGTCCTCTTTTTCAGACTATCAAAAGGTAATCCTTCATCAAACAAAAAAGCCCATCTTTGTCTCCTTTAGATCACTCAGGTGAGGATTTTGATCCCTAGCTAGACAGTGCCAGTGCCTCTCAGCCTAACGCAGTTACAAGAAGAACATAACCCTTATCTCCCCTGTAAGAATAAAGGCTCAATGTTTAGGGAGGGGGATGAAATAGGATAAAAAATAGGTGAAAAGGAGACAAGAAAATCATAACTAAAAATTGTACTATTAAGAAAACTGCAACTTCCATAACTTTTCCAAAATTACCCAAGGCAGTCCAAATCAATATACCTTTGGTTAAATTTAGGCTTCTTCTCTACCAGACCCATAATAACCAAAATTCCTCAGGAATACTAAAAATCCAGAAATTGGCTAATTGAGAAGGTAAAGAGCAGGAGTCAGATCCTAGGATAAAGGAACAGGTTGAGGAAATCCAAAAAATGTTTAAATTACCTATTCAAAGCAAAAAGTGCCCATATCTGTAGAATGGGTTAGCACACTTCTGAAGGGGCACATTTTATAAATGTTCCATGTTCCAGGAAATAATGTGTTTCATTTCTCTGAGTGCCCACACTTCACTCTTGAGTAGGTCCTAAATCTCTGCATAATAATCCCTCCACATGCCTCACTGATGCATCCATAAAACAGTGGTTTAAGTTCCTTTGGTCAGCTTTGAAGACCTGTCAGACCCAGCCTGGTGACAATAGTACCAGTCCTCATTGTGTGGCAGCACTTTTGAGTAATGTGCATTATAAGGGTTGTTTGACATCCAATATGCAGATGTGTATGAACAATTTCCTTTGTAAAGCTATGTGTTGTAATATCAACCCTCTAGTTGTCATAGATACTGGAGGGAGTAGAGGAAGAAGGTAAATTACCATATTCAGCTTTTCTAAATACAAGATACAAAACTGTCATTTTGTCTGGGGCCTGAGCCTCAGTACCAGACTAAAAGAATGGAATGTGTGACTACATTTCCCATGTGTGTGTTGGAAGTGGAGGACTTCTTCCCAAATTTAGGAAGGGTAAGGAGCCAGGAAGAGATCATATTCATTCTATGTTTATAAAGGAGTTTCTGTCTTGTACCTCCAGGAAAACTGAAAACTCCCAGGAAAAGCTCAGCTTTCTTCTCTGCCTTTATTCCTAGCAGTACCTAAAACAGCAGTGCCCCCTCATCCAATTCTTATTTCTTATCTCTGAGATCATTTACAAAGGGAATACCCAGGATGCAGAGAGGAGGGAGGGAAACACTCCATGCCAGGAATTGAAATGTTTATTGGAATTTTCCTTTCCATTCTCTCCTTAGGATTAGGTCCCAATTGCAGGTATTTCCTGAATAATTTTGGCTCTTTTGATTATTTGTTAGGAAAGATCACCTCTAATGTCAGAATTGTTGCAGTGCACATTGAATTAGCCATTGTTCACCTGAAGCCAGCAAGATACCACCCAGGTGCATCCCTGCTGTTTGGAAGAATATGCAACTTCTATGCACCACTTACTGGATAGAAAAGGGAAGAATCTACACAAAGGCCACAAAAAGCACTCAGGAGAATGAGCTCTGCTGTCACTTAGTAGGAAAGAAGAGACAGTATATTAGTCACACTAATTATGAGTGATAGTTGCCATTCAGAGAGTTCATTATGTGATTTTGAGAGGCAGAGTTACTAGAATTCTGGAAGGAGCACAGATGGTATGGAACTGTTTTTGTCCTGGAAAGAGTATGCGGGAACCAGATCTTCTGCCCAATTTTAGCAGATTTTTTTTTTGGTTTATCTCTTGGTTAAAATGTTGTGAGTGAGATAGTGAAAGATAAATTATATTTCTGTTTTTAAAATGTCAGTCTTAGAATGATGTAACTTAAAAGAGGCATGAAGCTGTGTTGTGTAAGTAGGGTGCTCTTTAGCATTTGAGTTAAGACATTATGGTAGAAATATCAGTGAATACACTGAGACATTACAGAACTATGATCTACATAATTATCTTATTGGATTGGGGAACAGTCATAAAGTTGTTTCATGATCAATGCTGAATTATGGTGCTGCCATTAGCAGAAAAGGTACTGGTGGAGGATGGGTGTGTGAGAAACCACACCGTATTTTGCAATTATCTTTCTTTCCTGGTAGAACTTATTTCATAAACTTTCTACACTCTTTCCAGCCAAGTATCCCATTTGTTACATGTCAGTGTCCATATTCAGTTCTGCACCATGGTGATGTATAATCCAAGGTGACAAGTTGGACAGCAACATTTTCTGAATACTGAATGACAGGCAGAAAGACTAGCAAGCAAACACAAATTGACTATTTAGGATAAAGACAGCTATTTTATATCTGGATCTGAATGCAGGTGTCCTATAATTGCCTGAGTGCTGAGAGTTTGGGAGGAAGCCTATTCCAATCTTCTAGGACAGTATATGTAGTAGGCCACAAAGTAGCAGTTACCAATTGTGAACCTGTGGTCTACCCACAATTAACTACAAAAATTTGCACGGAGACTGGATGAGAGGTTGTTAGACCCCAGAGTTTTCTGCATAATTTGCCATAAAATCTTTATGATTTTAAGGATAGGCCTTTCTTTTACAGAAACTTCCCACTGACATAGATACAGGATCTCTGAGGACATATTTCCTTATGTTCTAATTTACCTAATGTCTATTTTTTTTTTGGTACTGGGAGTCGAACTCAGGATCCTGCGCTTTCCAGTCTGCTGAGCTATATCCCTGACCCTAATTTCTCCATTTTTATACCTGTGTCTCAATTTTTATACCTCTTAACCTCTTTTTTCTTATAGAGAAACAGTGTAAGGACATTTGGAACTTCTGGGACATGATACATTGAGTCTACTCCTGGTTTCACCACTATAGAATGTGGGAATTGAAAAGAATCCCTGCTTTTCTTCTGTTTTAACCAATTATGGAGTAATTAAAGAACTGTAAAGGAGCCTGATCTGTATTTTTCTTATGACTTTTCTCACCACTTCCCTGAGAACTTGTTAATGTGTTTCTCATTGTCTGTCAAGTTTCTAGCCTATGACAATTGTCCCATTCTTTTTGTGGGCTAGAACTGTGTCAAGGTCTCTAAAGAGCATAAATTAGGTAACAGTGTTTTTTTTTTTTTCTACTGAAGTTTGCTTCTTCATTCCAGCCTGTATATTTTACAGTTGTTTACTGGATCACTACCTGACCCATCATCCATTCCTCTGTCAGGCTGTGAATCAACTATATTTCTATACATTAGAAATAAACAAATGGAAGCTGAAATTAAAATCATAAGAAACCAAAATCTCACATGTAAATCTAAGAAACTATGTACAGATATTTTATACTGAATAGTATTTCATGTTGGTGAAAAAATTTCAAAAATATCTAACCATGTTTAAGGATCAAAAGACCAGTATACTTAAAATGTCAATTCTTTACAAATGTAAAATACAGATTTAACAAAACTGCTATGAAAATTCCAGTAGGATTCTTTGTCAATGTAGAAAGCTGTTTCTAAAGCTTTAGTGGGAGGCAAAAAAATTAGAATAGCCAGAAATATGGGAAAATAGAATAAAGTTGGAAGAACCACAGTATTTGAATTTAAGACTTATTTAAGATTGCATGTTATTGGAGAATAGACACATAGATCAATGGAATGGAGGAATCAAGAAAGAGACTATACTGATTAATTGATTTTTGACAAAGGTAAAATGATGATTCATCAGAGAAAGGATACATTTTTCAATAAATTGTATTGGAAAAACTGGATATCTGTCAGCAAAATAATGAAAATTGACCTAAACCTTGTACCTTACAAAATAAATTAGAGTTTATTACAGATATAAATGCAAGACATAAAATTATAACTTTTAGAAAAAAAAGAAGAGGAAAGTCTTCATGACCTGGAATCAGAATCAGGGGGGATAAAGGGATGAAGAAATTATGGTCAATGGATACTAAGTTATAATTAAATAAGGTATATTTTATTGTTTTCTTGCACAGCAGAGTGGCTATACAATGATAATGTTTTGTATATTTTCCAAAAAATCCAGAAGAAAGGATTTTGAATTTCTTCACCCCGAAGACATGATAAATGTTTAAGGAGATAGATACATTTACTCTGATTTGAATATTACATGATGTATACATGTATCAAACCACCACAGGCTATCCCATAAATATGTTTAAATTTTATGTGTTGATTAAAAATAAATCTAAGGGCCAGTGAGATGGCTCAGCAGTGTAAATGCCTGCCTGGCAAGCTCAAGGGCCTGAGTTCAACTCCTTTTTTTTTCCCCAGTATGGGAGATTAAACCCAAGGAGACTCAACCACTAAGTTGTAAAAGCATCCACTTAAAAAAATGATGATGATGGGCCGGTGAGATGGCTCAGTGGCATAAGCACCTGCCTGGCAAGCGCGAAGGCCCAAGTTCGACTCCCAGATCCCACATACGAAAAAAGGGCTGGTGATATCGCTCAGCGGCATGGGCACCTGCTGGCGCATGAGGTCCTGAGGTCGACCCCTGGTACCCACACACACAAAAATAAATAAATAAAAATAAATCTAAAAAGAATTTCTTAGACATGGGAGCAAACACGTGATCCATAAAATAAAAATACAGTAAATTAAATTTCATAAAAATTGAAATTCTTATTCTGTGAAAGACTTCATTACAGAGGATGAAAAGAAGTGACAGATCCACTGAAAATATTTGCAAATTATGACAAAGATGTTATATCTAAGATATAGAAATAACTTACAACTCTAACATTAAAAAAAAAACCTGAATTACAAAGTGGGTAAATGACCTGACCAGATGCTTCACTGAACAGGATTTTTGGATGGCAAATGTGTGCATGAAAAGATGTTCAACATTATTATCCATTTAGGAAAATGCTATCAATGATGGAATACTACTACATGTATAAGAATAGCTAAAATTAAAATAAACTGATAATATTAATGCAAGGATGCAGAGGAACTGAACCTGCCATACATTGTTGATGGGGATTCAAAATGGTACATCAACTCATACAAATAATTCAGATTTTTCTTTTAATGCATTTAATTCCTAGAACTGAAAAGAAAATGGGCATATACTTTTCTTATGATTCCCAAGTCTTATTCTTAGGTATTTTACTTAGAAAAAATGAAAATTTAAGTTTATACACAAAATTGTGTATGTTTATAGCAGCTATATTCATAATCACCAAAGACTGGGAACAACCCAAATGTCCTTTCATGTGTGCCTGGATAAACTTTGTTACATCCATACTATGGAGTACCATTAAGTAACTGTATTTGTCATTTTCCCATGACTGGGACAAAATACTCACCACCTGAAACTTGAGGAGAGGATTATTTGCCTTATGATTTTAGAGGGCTGAATCCACAGTTGACTGGCTCTAAAGCAAAACTGGCATGCTGGAATTGCATGGCAGAGGAAAACTACTCAACCCACAAGCAGCCAGGAAGCAGAGGTCAAAGGGAAGAGCTGGAGACAAGAATATACCCTCCCATTTCACACCCCCAGTGATCCATCTCTTCTGACCAGGCCTCACTTCTAAACCCAAGAGAACTTTGGAGGTCATCCAAAATCTAAACCGTCACATTCTGTCCATAGCCCCAGAAGGCTTACTTCCATCTCATTGTGCAAAATGTGCTTAAGACATATCTAAGAGTCAGCAATACTGAAAAGTCCAAGTCAAATGTCTTTTCTCAGACTCAAGGCAACATTTAAGGTGTGAGACTCTGTAAAAATAAAAAAAGAATGTTAAATGCTTCTAACATGCAATGGCACAGTGTAAATATTCCCCTTCCAAAAGGGAGGACTACAGGTATAGAAAGGAACCATATAAAAGCAAGATTGAAACCCAGCAGTGCAAACATTAAATCCTGAGGCTTTGTGTCCAGGACCCAGGACAGGTTGTAGTGAAATGTTAGCTCCAAAGGACTTATGCAGCCTGACCTCTACAGCCTTGTCAATTTCAGTTTACTTAGCCTATCTCTGCTCAGTCTGTGGTTTGCCTCAGATGTTTCACATTTCTGGCATGTCCATCTGCCTGTGGTTTCCACAGCACATTTTGCTTCACTCTCACAGCTTCACACATTGACCTCTCAGAGGCTCCTGGCAGGGACTGATACTATCATACAATTTTCAGCTGGTTCTTCAGACCTTCTTTTGAAATATAGGTCGAAGCTTCCATGACCTCATAACTCATGCATTCTACATTTAAAAAAATCACATGGATGATGCCAAGGTCTGCTGCCAGCTTGAGCAGTAGCCTGGCCCACTTGGACCACAGCTGCAGAAGCCTGAGTTCCTGGAAGGCTATACTCAGGAAAACACTTCCCTAGGTGACCCTGAAAAAGCAGTATGCCCTGGCGCTCTTTTCTCAAACCAAAATTTCAAAGTAATTTGCCCTTTTGTACACCTTTGAGATTCACATGGATAGGGTCTGGCCATTTCATAAGATGCCATCAAGGCAGTTTTCCTATTAGCCTGATGTGAAATACTCAGCTTCTTTTTTAAAATTAATTTTATTGGTACACTTTTGATAAACATAATGATCACATTCATCATAGGGAATTTGTACCTGTACATAAAATATCTTGATTCTTCTTTCTTTCCCCATTCCCATCATCTCAGTTCAACTCTGCTTCCCCTCATTGTTTACAAAACAATTTCTAGATTTTCCTCCTCTTCTTTTTTCCTTTTCCCTTCCTTCCTTTGCCCCTTTCCTCCTTTGCTCACCTTCCTATTTGAACATTTTCTTCCTACTACCCAATATCTGTCATCCATTTTGGTCCTTATTTACCCTTTTGGCTTCTCACAAAAGAATAATGATGCAATATTTAAACATGTGTGTCTGATGTATTCCACTTAAATGTATGGTCTCAAGGTGCATCCATTTACCTAAAAATGTCTCAAGTTTATTCTTTATGGCAGAGTAGTACTCTGTTGTATATAAAAACCACATTTTCTTATACATTCATCCACTTGTGGGCATCTAAGCAGTTTCCAATATTTAGTTATTAAAAATTGTGCTGCTATACACATGGGTATGCATATACTGCTGTTGCATGATTTTTTTAACTCAGGAAGATACCAAGGAAAGGAATAGCTGGGTCAAATGGAACATCTAGTTTTAATTTTTTGAGGAATCTTCATACTGATTTCCATACTGGCTGTACCAACTTACATTCCCACCAACAGTGGATAAGGGTTCCTTTTTCCCAAAATCCTCACCAGCATTTGTTATTGGTTGATTTCTTAATGATAGCCATTCTTTTTGGAGTGAGATGGAATCTAAGTGTTGTCTTAATCTGTATTTCTCAAATGACCAGTGATGTTGAACATGTTTTTATATATTTATTTAATGTGTATATCTTCATCTGAAAAATGTCCATTCATTTTAGATGACCATTTTTGGATTGGGTTTTTAAATTTGGGGGGTCTGATTTTTCTGAGTTCTTGATATATTCTAGATATCAGTCCTGTCCAAGGTATAGCTGGTAAAAATATTTCCCATTCTGTGGGTTGTCTTTTCACTCTGTTGGTCATTTCTTTTGCTGTGAAAAAATCTTATTAATATGATAGCCCATTTGTTGATTTTTGTAGTATTTCCTATTCAACCAGGGTTTTGTCATAAAGTCTTTGCCTGTATCTGTCTTCAAGAAACTCACCTATTTATCTTCCAGCCAATGAAGTGTTTCCATTTTAATATTTATATATTTAATCCATTTCAATTTTAGTTTAGTGCATAGTGAGAGTATGGGTCTAGGTTTAATCTTTGGCATGAGGAAAGGCAGTTTTCCCAGCACCAATTTTAAGGAGGTTATCTTTCTTTCAGTGAAGGTGCTTGGTCCCTTTGTCAAAGATAAGGTGGCTGAGTGTGTTTGAGGTATTTTTTTTTAAACCTTGAGGTTCAACATTAGGTATTTAGTTGAATTTACTTTGTTTTTCTGATATGGGAATTCACCACTATAAATTTTCTTCATAAGACTGCTTTCATTGCTTCCCACAAGTTCCAGTATGTGATACTGGCATTGTCATTTAATTGTAGAAAATGTCTACTTTCTTCTTTAATTTCATCTGTGACCCATTGGTATTTTTAGGAGGGTGTTAATTTCCATGTGTTTATATAGTTTTTGTGGTTTCTTTTGCCACTGAGTTCCAAATTCAATGAAAAATAATCTGATAATATGCATGGGATAATTTCAATTCCTTTGCATCTACTTAAGCATGTTATTTGAGATAGTATGTGGTCTATTGTGGAGAAAGTCCTGTGTGCTGCTGAGAAGAATGTGAATTCTGTTGTTGGGTGGAACACTGTAGATATTTACTAAATCCACTTGTTCAAAGGTTTGGTTCAGCTTTCCTACTTTGTTGAATTTTTTTGTCTATTTGATCTGTCTATTTGTGACAGTGTGGTATTGAGGTGCCCCATTACAATTGTATTAGTGCTTATCAGATTTTTCACATAGATCAGTGTTTGTTTTATATAGCTGTGTGCACCAGTATTTGGTGCATATATAGTTAAGATTGTTATCCCTTCCTCTTGGATTGTTACCTTTACAAGTATGTAGTGACATTCCTTGTTTCTCCTGATCAATCTTGGCTTGAAATTCACTTTGTCTGCAAATAGAATAGCTACCCCTGATTTTTTCCAGGTTCCTGTCACATGGAATATTGTTTTCTGTTCTTTGGCTTTCAGTCTATGTTCTTTTTTTATTTAAATGTGTTTCTTGTATGCAGCATATTGTTTGATCTTATTTCTAGATCCATTCTGCCAATGTTTCTTTTGATTGATGAATAGAGACCATTCACATTGATGGTTATAGCTGACATGCATTGACTTATCATTGTCATATTATTTTCCTCTTGTCATTCCCTTTCTTTCCCTTTTGTTTAACTGCTTGCCTCACCTGGTGCATTCATTCCATTGGGATTGTTGAAATTGTTGTCTCCATTTCCTTTTTCTAGAATATCCTTCAGAAGTTTTTGGAATGCTGGTTTTGTGGTCATGAATTTCTTCAGGTGTTCTTTATTATGGAAGGATGCTATCTCTCCATCAATTTTGAATGATAATTTTGTGGGGTACATAAATCTTTGTTGGATATTGTTTTCTTTTAGAACTTGAAATACTTTGCTCTAAGTTCTTCACTTCAGGGTATGTGCTGAGAAGTCTGCTGTGATTCTGATGGGTTTTCCTTTATAGCTGATTTGTTCCTTTTCTCTAACAGCTTTTAATATTTTGCTCTTATGTTGAATAACTGGTGTCTTGACTATTATATGCCTTGGTATAGATTTTTTCTGATCATGGCAAATTGGAGTTCTATATGCCTCAATTATCTGTACATCAAATTTTTTGCATGCTTGGGAATTTTTTTACTATTACTTCTGTGAACAGAAATTTTCATGCCCTTTGTGCTATATTCTGATTTTTCATTGATCCCAGTTAATCTTATATTAATCTTCTGTGCTTTATCTACCAACTGTTGGATTTATTTTTCATGGCCCCTTGCCATTATAAAGAGGTCTTTTATTTGATGATTCCCAACTACAATCCTGTCTTCTGGATCTGATATTCTAAAGCCACATTGTTTGACTCTGCTGTGTATATTTTCTGTAGAATTTTTAATTCCCTGGATTTTTATTCTTGTGTGTTTTATGCAATCCAGTTCTTTTCTATGTTAGCCATTCATGGCTTCCATGTTTTTCCCATGCTCCTCTATTTTTTTTTGTCTGTATCTATTCTAGAGTCATTAATCATTCCCTTCATTAGGGTCATCATCTCTTTAATTGCCTCTGTTTGTTTTTGTCTAGAGGCTTATTAATCTGATTTTTTCCTTTTCTGCCACCATTTCATAAAATTCAGCTAGGAGTTTTTTTATTTATTCCACCTCAATACCCCCTTGGTTTGCCTTGGGTGATTTGGGAGTTATAGGCTGCATCTTGCTTCCATGTCTTCTCATTTTCAATTTTTGTTTCATTTTGTTTGTTTTCTGCATTGTGGTTTATAAATTGTTTATTGTAGGTAGCTTTATTATTAGTATTGAGACCTTTGTAAGAAATGACTAGTTTTCATATATGTCTTCCAGGGGCATAGCTGGATTTTGGCTTTTGACTCTGTTCCTGTTTAATAGGGATGAAATGTTGCTGCCTGTTTGGCCTAGCACCAAGTTCTTTGATACCGGAATATAGTATTTTTTATGACCCCCGGATCAGTTAAAGCTCTTCAGGGATTACTTTTGGAACCATTCGTAGAGCCTCTTAGTTCTTCTGCCAGTGTCATCTCTTATAGAAAAGTCCCCTCATATCCTGGGTCCTTGTTGACCTTGGAGGGCCAAGACCAAAATATTGCCTGACCTCTTAGTCAAGTTATCCTTTTACCTTTGGTCTCCTAACCTCAGTTGTTGAACACCCAGGGTATTGGTTACAGTAGTATTGCAAAAAGATTAGTAGGTTTAATTCTTTTATCTAGATATCAAGCACATGGAAATATAAAATATGAGCAGAGCACTGCTATTTTTATTGATCATGGTCATCTTAGGAGTTGAGTTCCTGTAGAATATTAACAGATGACAGTCATAAAGTTTTATAGGGAAGACGAGATCAAGGGCATCATAATATTTTAGCATTGTGATTATGATGACATTATTAGATTTTAAAAATTAAGTTTTGTTATTACCTCAGAAACACATTTAAATTTCTGTTGCAGTATAAAAAACTTCAGTAAGTTATCTTTATCTAATTATAAAATAATAAATGAAATAAGGAAAGTTTTACCTAAATTTGTTATTTTTAATACAGTGTCATTTACATAAAATGTAATTGTTTATAGATGAACTTTACAGGTTATTAATGCCTAATTTCTGACACAATCTTTTTTTTGGTACTGGGAATTGAACTTACAACCTTACACTTGTCAGGCAGGCACTGTGCCACTGAGCTATATCCCCAGCCTTTAATGCCTAATTTCTAATCATTAGAGTGACATAGGACTGCACAGCATTTAGACATCTTTAACTGTTTGTCTTCGTTAATTTGCTTCTTGCTGAGACAAAAATATCTGACACCAACAAGTTAAAGGAGGAAAGCTTTATTTTGGCTCACAGTTTGTAGAGGTATCAGTACATAGTTGGCTGGCTCCAAGGCAGAGTGACATAGCAGATGGGCATGGCAGAGGAGAAACAGTCCATTCCAGGACAGGCAGAAAGCAGCAGCAGCAGTGAGCCAACCTTCTTTCTGTCCCTTTACATTCCATCCAGGCAGCAAGCCTATTGCTTGGTGCTACCCACATCCAGGGTGGGGTTTACCATTACCCACAAACAAAACTATGGTAAACCAATTAGTGGACTAATCCAGTACCACACATCCTTAATCCTGTATCACATCCTTAATCCACATTAACACACCCTAGATACGGCCACTTCCAAAAAACTCCACCTATGACTGCATGAGGCCTTGGATGGACATCTAGATACAAGCCATGACATTCCATTCCTGGCTACCAAAAGACTCATGCACATCCCTTTATGCAAACAGGTATTTAGTTCATCTCTAAGGGTTGCCAAAGTCCTGTTTCACCATTGCTGAAAAATCCAAGTCAAAAGTCTCCTCTGAGATTCAAGGTGAACTCTTAGCTCTGAGCCCCTGTACAGATGAAAAGAAATTTAAGCACTTCCAACATAGAGTGGCACAATATCAATATTCCCCTTCCAAAAGATACAAATAGGGGCATAGAAAGAAATGGGACAAGGCAAGTGCAAAATCCAGCAGGACAAACATTAAATCCCATAGTTCCATGTCCAGCATCTGGTGCAATTTGTGGCAGATGTAAAATCCAAGGATCTTGGGTGGTTCCACTGCACTGGCACTTCCAGTGGTTCTTGCTCTCATGCCTTCTCTTTTGAGCTGGCTTTGCTCACTCCTTACAGCTTTCCTCAGGCAATCCATGTTCCTGGCTTCTTCAACATTCTGGGGCCTCCACTGCATGTTCAGCTTTATATTCTCAGCTTAACACACTTCCCCCTCAAGGGCACACTTTCTGGCCTCCCAGGCTTTCTCCTGAAATATGGGTGGAAGCCTTCCTGACCCAACACCTCTTGAACTCTTCATGCCACTAAAACCAGCACCCCAGGGATGATGCCAATGTCTGCCACCAGTGGAGCAGTACCCAGACTTCCTTCCTTCTTGACTATAGGTATAACTGCATGGATTGTTGTTGCTGAATGCTATGAATGAAATCCTGAGGAAAAATTCCCTAGGCAGCTGCCATTCTGGAACATGGTTCTCTGGGCTCTCTTCTCAAACAAAGTCTTTCACCTTTGCAATTTTGAGGCAGAAAACTGGACTCTTGCTGATTCTCATGATGCTTTTGGGCCATCTTTTCTATTATACTGTTTCTGTTCAACAATCAAGTTCTCTGCTTTTTCTCTGCAGGCAGTAACTTTATTGGAACTTTCTTTCTGGCCAAAGTCAAAATGTTTAAAATTATTCTCCTTGGCTCTTTCCTCTTGATTCACAACATAGTGCTAGCTAAAACCTCAAACAGTAGCCATGCCAGCATCTCAACATTAGACTGCCTTAAAATTTCTTCTGCCAGATTAATTAGTCTGTCACTCTTAAAATCACCCTCCTTCAAAGTCTCTGGGTATGAGCAAAATGCAGACAGATTTTCTGACGAAGCTAACACATATAGTCTGGTGTCCAACAGATAATAATTGTTTATTTAACCAACCATGAACTGATTATTAAAAACATTTTACAAGCCAACACTTAAATAATCTTTAACTCCTAAATTATCATTATTTGCAGATGACATGATACTCTACACAGAAGACCCCAAAAACTCCACTAAAAAACTGCTAGATTTAATAACCAAATTCAGTAGTGTAGCTGGATACAAAGTCAATACTCAAAAGTCAATAGCCTTCCTGTACACAAATAACAAACTTACTGAAAAAGAAATTAGGGAAACAATACCTTTCACAATAACATCCAAAAAAATGAAATACCTAGGAATCAACCTCACAAAGGATGTAAAAGACTTATATACTGAAAACTACAGTACTCTGAAAAAGGAGATTGAAGAGGATATCAGAAAATGGAAAGATACCCCTGCTCCTGGATAGGAAGAACCAATATAGTGAAAATGCCCATACTTCCAAAATTGTTATACAGATTTAATGCAATTCCAATCAATATTCCAACAGCATATCTCACAGAATTAGAGAAAACAATCCTAAAATTCATTTGGAATCAGAAGAGACCTAGAATAGCAAAGGCAATTCTGGGCAACAAAGGCAAGGCAGGGGGCATCACAATCCCTGACTTGAAATTATACTATAAAGCTACTGTGATAAAAACAGTGTGGTACTGGCAAAAAAACAGACCTGAAGATCAATGGAACAGATTAGAAGATGCTGAAACAACCCCAGACATACTAAGCCACCTTATCTTAGACAAAGGTGCCAAACACATTCCCTGGAAGAAAGATAGCCTCTTTAATAAATGGTGCTGGAAAAACTGGCTCTACCCATGCCAAAGATTAAAATAGACCCATATCTTTCACCATGCACTAAACTAAATTCAAAATGGATCAGAGATCTAAATATTAAAACAGAAACATTAAATCTGCTGGAAGGTAGGAAAGGTAAAACCCTTGAAGACATTGGTGTAGGCAAAGACTTTATGAATAAAACCTCAACCGCACGGGAACTATCCCAAAGAATCAACAACTGGGATCTCATCTTATTAAAAAAGCTTTTGCACAGCAAGAGAAACCACCAACAGAGTGAAGAGACAACCCACAACGTGGGAAAAACTGTTTGCCAGCTGCTCCTCAGACAAAGGATTACTATCGAGAACATATAAAGAACTCAAAAAAATCAGACCTCCCAAATTTAAAGACCCACTCCAAAAATGGGCATTTGAGATGAATACACATTTCTCAGGTGAAGAAATACTAATGGCAAATAAATATACAAAAAAATGTGCAACATTACTAGTCATTCGAGAGATGCAAATTAAAACAACACTGAGATACCATCTCACCCCAGAAAGAATGGCTACTATAAAGAAATAACTAATAACAAATGCTGGAGGGGCTGTGGGGAAAAAGGAACCCTTCTTCACTGTTGGTGGGAGTGTCGACTGGTACAGCCACTGTGGAAGTCAGTGTGGAGATTCCTCAAAAAAGTAGGGTTGGAGGTCCCATTTGACCCAGCTATTCCCCTTCTGGGCATCTTCCCAGAAGAATTAAAAACATTGTACCACAGTGATATATGTGCACCCATGTTTATAGCAGCACAATTTGTAATAGCCAGATCTTGGAAACAACCCAAATGCCCATCAACTGAGGAATGGATAAGAAAGATGTGGTATTTTTATACAATGGAGTACTATTCAGCCATAAAGAAGGATAAACTGGAGACTTTTATAGGTAAATGGATGCAACTCGAGAAAATACTCATAAGTGAAATAAACCGGAAGCACATGTGTAAGCATCGTATTGTCTCTCTAGTATGAGAAACTGAAAGAGTAAATAAGATCCAAAATATACAATAGACATGGTGAATCAAAAAAAAACTGGTCAAAAGGAAAGAGAGACTGGAATAGGGAAAAGAAAGAAGGGAAAGGGAAAAAAATTGTATATATATATATATATATATATATATATATATATATATATGATGGTTAAGATAAATACACTACCAATTTTACTTAGTTCATTGAAGAGTAAGGTTTGTGCCAATAATGTTTGTACAATTGAATGCTAATGTCTGGTGTCCTGAATAACTAACTTAAAGATAATAATACGTAATGCATTAACCATTGTTACCCTCATATTATGGCGTTTTGAAAATTTGTTCTTGTTTTGATTTGTTTTTTTCTTCTCTTTAAAATAAATTAAAAAAATAATCTTTAACTCCTAAAGCTCAATTTTTAGTAATCAAAAGCCTAACAATGGAAAACACAAGAAACTATCTCAGTAAAATGTACAATCTTTGAATTTTAATCTAGCTTTGTAGGTTTAACCAACAGCATCTCAATATCTTAAAAACTTGTAGTTTTAGACATAGAAATTTTTAAATTTTAATTAGTTATATATATACACATATATAATTTTCAATGACTTCTTTGGATGAGGTTCAATAAAACTCTGGGGATAAATTGGAGAAACTGTACCCATCAGTGGAAAATATTTTAAGAAAATTGGTTCAGGCAGCTGCTGTTTTCAGTGATACAGGGGAGTTTTGTCCAGTAATCTCAGGCCCAAGGTGTCCCCAGTTAATTATTTTATCAATTATTTTAGATGACTCATCATAACAGTTAACAATTTTTATGCTGTATGTATAATCTTTGACAGAGGAAAAACTCTTAAATTTTTGCACACAGACAATGATAGACCATTACATTTATAAAAGTAATGTTTTGAAATTATCTTGTTATGTAACAACCTGGATGGAAACATGTCCCCAACTTAAAAAAAAATCTTATTATTTCCAACTGGTTTAAATTAGACTACATTAAGCTACATGAAACACAAGCATTTGAGCTAGTATGAGTGTCCACCCATCTATAAGCCAAATTAATTAGAACTTTCAGAAGATTATAGCTAAAAGTTAACACACAAAAATACATAATTAACCTAAATCATGTGTAATATTTAAGTTATCAAAATTTAAGTCCTATCAGTTTCCATCTGGCAATGTTTCGAGTTTGGCTATCCTGAAAACCAATATAACCAGTTTTTCAGAAAAGTCACCAAAGAGAATTCTATAAGGGAAAAAGATAAAAAGAAAAAAGAAAAAAAAATTGTTGAGCTCAAAAAAAATCTTTAATGAAGTACTGTAACTGGTTCTTAATACAGATTAAACAGACAGACAAACACGTATATACAAGACAATTACATGTAAATCGGAGTGCACTCTCAGAAGTATTGGCTAACTTGAACTACAATAACCCTTTGACAGTTTTAGGTTTTCACCTATAAATACACTAGTCAAGATTTTTCCTATAGGCCATCAATTAACAGAGATCTCTTATAATAAATTGACACCAACAGGAATCAGGAGGGCAAAGAGAAAAAGATCACCCCAAATACAGCAACAGGGCTTTGAAAAATATTTGACTACAGGTTTCACAGTTACACCTATTATGGTTGTACTGATTGAGGAGGGCAGGCCAGGATTGGAGAGGAGAACCCAACTTGTATCTCCTGAATTGAGGAGATTAATATCTCTCCCTTGCTCCCCGAGGGCAGCCACTGGTGCATCTGCCTATTTTTGATCTCACTTTGTTTTTCTTGGCTTTCTCTTCATCTTTTTTTTTTCATCTTTCTTATAAAAGACCTCAGTAGCTAGTTTGACTAAGGAGTCTAACACAATCTTCCCTGGACATAAGAAAAAAATTGCCAAAGAAGGCATTTGGCAATATTTTTTCTTATTCCCAAGGAAGATTGGGTTAAAAATTTATCCTTAAGTATTATCTGCCCCTCTATAGGGTCTGGGGATAGAAGGGTAAATTTAGTTAAAGCCTCCTGGAACCTTTGTTAAAAGGTTGAGAGATTCTCTTTACTGCTCTGATCAATGATTGATATCTTGGAATAGTTAAGAGGCTTAGAATGAGTCCTTCTCAGTCCTTCCAGGATACAGGTCTGGAAATTTTTATGTGTCTATTCATCCTTACTATAATCAGGGTCTGAGTTGGGGTCCTCTCTTAGGATAGCCTGACTCCCTGTGGGAAATAGACTTTCTTTTGGCTGTCATTCCTCAAGCCTTCTATAATTAATCATATGTAATTTATTTACAAAGATCTCTGCTGCATGTAAGGCCACTTGCTTTTCTTTAGTGGATAATGTTTGATTTAAAAGGAGCATAATATCCTTCCATGTTAGATTGAAAGACTGAGCTAAACATTGAAATGTCTCTATGCACTTAACACGATCATAAAAGCCTTTCTAAATCTTGTTTGGTATGTCTTAAGTCTGTTAAGAAAAAGGAACATGGACTCAGAAAATACCATATTCTCCCCTACTCACCTCTTGAAGAGAGTATAGCTCTCTTATGGAGGCTTGTTTTGGCCTGAGCAGAAGCTTGGGTTCCTGGGGTGGACTAGAAGGCTTAGATGGAGCTGCTTTTGACCACTTTCCCTGTCTTTTATAAAACTCATCTAATGAGTTTTGGTGAGTTAATATACAATACAAAGGCATGTGGGAAACCACCAAGTTTGTGTTTCCAACTCTGAAGACCAAGCAGGGAGAGACATCCCTTTCTTTTTTTTTTTTTTTTTTTTTTTTTTGAGACATCCCTTTCACCTGCCAGTTTCAGCCAATAGCTTGAAGTATTCCCCAGCTCCAATTTGATCCCTCCAGGGCTAGAAGCAGCCCCCGGAGTTGCCTGAAGGAAGTGGCATGGGGGCAGAATACAGTTCTTACTGATGCAGACATGACAAATTCCTCATGGTCCTTTGGCTTATACTAACTGTGATGGAACTTCTAGTTCTTGTTTAGCATTTTTCAACCTGGCAACATGTTCAAAAGAGGAATCATGGTGAGAGAGACAGTTGCTGGCTTCCTTAATGTCCATTTTGACTAAAAATGCCATCCATCTGTGCGGATCTCTAAAAAGCTGTTTTAAGATCAGCTCACATAATTATCTGTGCTGGGATGGCCCTACCTTAAAAAAAAAACTATCAGTCTACCCTGGCTGGGGCTGTATTCCTGAAGGAGGTAAAGGAGGACTGACTGAAGATATCTCCTAGTTCCCAGCACAACCCTAAGGGCAGGAAGGGACAAATTGCTACTGAAACATTTTCAGGGTGGATCTCTGTGGTTTTTAGTGAAAACATGCCTCCAAAAGAAAGAAGAAAAAAGTGGCAGGAGATAGGAGTTAAGAGTCTTTAAAAGTGAAAAAGGTCCCCCCATACACTTGCAGTGAGTTAATGGAGCAACTCACACAAGAGTTGTCCTTCTCATTCTTGAAAGACTAGGAATGGGCTACATTTGTCCCCTCACCAGTGAAGAGCTACATTTGCCTCCTCACCAGTGAAGGATCAAACCAAAGAGGAAACTGAAACTGAGCAGGCTGGATATTTCCTTCCATTAGCATAGAAGGAGGATCAGGCCAGACTGCACCAGTGAAACCTTGCTAGACTTAAAAACAGCAGCTGGGTTGTTCCCTTTACATAGCCAAGGAAGTCCCATGTTTTTATATGAGGCATATTGTTCCCCAAATCTAATCTGCCACCAGGAAAATGACAGAAGAGATATAAGAGTATAAGTCTATCCATTAAAAAACAGAGCACAATTCTATTTCCTATATAGAATTGCAGTTAATAAGAACATGTTACAAAAAGAAAAGTACAATAAAAATTCCCCATTTGGGGCTTACCTCCTATTCCTGTAATCTCAGATCCTGGAAAATCCTCCAGATGTTACCATGTGTATACCAGGCTTGTGGTTTCACTAATGCTGAAGAATACAGTTGCAAACCAAGGAAGGAGGTTAGGCAAGTATTATTGGAAATAAGGAGAAGAAGAATAGCTCCTGAATTTGCAGGAGGGGTCCTGAATGTGGTGGCCACATGGCCACTTGAGTTAGAGTCATAAGAGCAATATTTGTTTCAATCCCTACATGGTGGCATGTGGGTAAAGCCAGTCCTCCCCAGGGCATGCCCCTGTCCTCTATACAGTTTCTAATAAGGAAGTGGTTTGGACTTCCCAGGGCTATTGTAGGTAAAGAGTGAGCAAGCTTTACAGACCTGTTGGGTAGTCAGTAATAGTCCTAGCCCTTTGAAAATTTGAGTGACAATGTTCCATGTACTATCTCTTCCCATGTGAAGAATCATGAAGCATTTCCCATGTGAAGAATCATGAAGCATTTTCATAGTATTCCACCATATCCCTTGAAGAAGGACCGGTTTGTTTTCTACATACCACCAAAATCCCTTTTTAATTTTCCCTTGTCCTAAGGCCCATTTATCTTTATGGAGGGTATAGACTGGTTTTAATGATTCCTCATGAACTGGGAATAAGCCTTGGTTCTTGAGAGGCTGTAAGACTGCCTTTCTTTCCTCTGTATCTATCAATCTTTTAGTTTCTGAAAGAGATGCTAGATTTTTTTTGTGTGTGTGTCCCTTGTAATGAATGACAGCAGCCTGCCAGGGAAGATAGGCTGCCTCCAATTTTACTAGTAAGTCTCTTCATACTAAGGGAGTAGGACACTGTGGGATGATTAAAAACTCGTGGTTGAACATTTGACCTTTGAACTGACATATCAGATCATGTATAAAGAAGCTCCAACTAGAGGTTCCCTCAACCTCAAATATGGCTGTAGATTTAGAGGATGGTTTTCTAGAGAAGAAAATTAAAACAGAGTAAACCACCTTTGTATCAATAAGGAATTGAATTTGTTATCCCATGACATCAAGGATCACCAGGATCACATCCATGGTTCATCATAGGAGACGGACATGTCCATGGACAGGGGCACTACAGATTGTCCCATGTCCTTTCAGTCTTGTTCATCAGAGTATGAGGTGAGGGCTTTGGTTGGCCTAGCCCTTCTTGGGTAGTGGAGACATTCAATCCTCCAGTGTCATGGGTCAGGCACATTGGCCACCTGACACACAGAGCAGGGCCAAGGTAATGGCTTGATACAGTCAAATGCCCAGTGTCCAGTTTCCTTACTTTTAAAGAAGGAACTCTTTCCCTGATTGGCCTTGGGTTATCTCCTGGATAACTTGGATGTGCTTAAAGCCTTGACAATTCCAACAGCCATAATTTTGGTCTGTGTTTTTTCTTGAGCTTTCTCCTTTCTCCCTCATCTAGATCCCAATTTTTGAACACAGAAAGCTCTGTGTCAGCAATTGGGTTATAGGAGTCTGGAGGCCCATCTGAAGTTTTGGTAACTTATGTTGAATATCTGGGTCTGATTGACTAATGGAATGATGTTCCATTAGAGCTTGTCTCTCCTTGGAAGATGTACCTAAATTTGTATATTTACTGAAATCTACTAATCACCTATGAAAATGGCTGGATTTTCCTCTTTGCCCTATGTAACTTCTCTCAATTTTTCATAATTAACAGGTTTCTTAGTGCATCTTTATATTTCCTTGATAAGAGCAGTTATCATTTGAGACCTTATGTCTAGTCCATCTCTAGAATTAGAGTCCAAGTTTGATACTGTTGGAAGGAAAACAACCTCTCTGGGCTTAATTCCTTCCCTTACTGCAGAATGTTGTTCATTTGGATATCTCCCAGCCTCTTCTAGGATTCTTTGTTTTTCTTATGGTGTACAGAAAGTGGCCAAAACAAATTGGGCATCTTGCTACAAAAGGTCAGAAGCAAGGGTCAAATCTTAAAACCCACCTGCAAACCTATGAGGATCTTCTGAAAATTGGTCTAACTGTTCTGCATTGGTGGATATCTGCCACTGAAAGAGGAACCTGAACTCAAGTTGTCCCTGCTACTCTTGGTACCTCTCTGAGGGGCAAGATGGGCTGTGAGTTAGAAGAGTAAGAAACTCCACTCTTAGTATGAACTATGGAACTAAAAGCTGTCTGAGGAGCATGACAAGGGGTATAAGGAATATGGGGTCTGTCTGGAAAGCTAGCCTCTGGTGGAGTTTTTGAGTTACTTGAAGAGGACAGGGCTGATTTAGTGATCTGTGGATTTTCAGGAGGAAGTTTAGACCTTCCCAGTGTGGTTGTTTTTATTAAACAGGTTGGAGATATGTATAACCTCCTGAGAGACAGGTCAGCATCTGAGGATGGGAACATAAATGATGTTAATTTCCTCTTTGCAGGAGGCCTTTTTAAGCACCATAGTGATTGGACTTTTACAGAGATAAAGAACCATAAAAGCCTTAACATAAGTGATTTCACACCACTATTCCTATCTTTTTCAGAAAAGATCTAAATGAAAAATAGTATTATAATTTTGACTACCATTCTGTACCCATGTCTCACCATTTCATAATTTATACTGGACTCAACAGTATTGCAATAGAATATAAGTTGTTTCTTTTCAGATTGTCAAGGTGAAATTGTTCCTAGTTTTTAATGATACAGCTTAATGGCAAGGTTGCTGGGATCTAGAGGGTGTTTCCTATGGCACTTTATGGGGCCCATGGAGAGAGAAGTCTAGGTCTGGGGTCATACTGAGGGCATCCCTTGCAGAAGGGTGACAACATATTGATTCCCTGGAATGTTCTCTGTGATACTCAATAGCAGTACCACATGTCTCTGGTGAAGAAAGCAGCACTGGTGCCTTCTTGTTTTCCTTAAATCCCTCCATAGCTTGCAACCTACTATAACTCTTTAAAGACCAGGGTGGTGTCCCTGCAGCTCCACCTAGCTGCTTAAGAAATAGTATAACTGCTTAAAGAACAGGTTGGAGACATCTGAGCGGCATCCAGCCACTTGTGAAACAGTATCTTTCCCATTTATCTCAGTAATAAAACTTTGGTAATTACTTAAGTCAACAGAGATAGAAACTTCTTTTTCAGTGTTAAGGAGAAAAGATAAAACTCATAGAAAGTTCTAAGAACAAAGGTAGGGTCTGTTATACATTTTTTCTTTTTAATTTTTACATGTTTTAATTTTAATTTTAATTAATTAATACATGTTTTAATTAATACGTGTTTGCATTACACATTGATTACATTGTGGAGAATTAGTACATGTACATAACACATCTCAATTCTTTTTTTTCCCCTTCATTTCCATCTCATTTTTGAAAAAGTTTTTGTGGCCAGCATCAGATTTGTTTATTTTATAAATCTTTATGAAGTTAATTATCATAAATAAAGATTAACAGCCAGAATATAAAGACATATAAAATACACAAGACATTCATACTAAATTGAGACATGTTTTGAGGTAAGTTGTCCATGCTAAATTACAATAGCTTTTTTCTCTCTCTCCTTTTTCACTATTGTTACTTATCTTGCACTTTTATTTATATATTTGGTTTCTCATACAAGAGAAACCATGTAATATTGAAGATTTTGGGTCTGATTTACTTCATTTAATATTATGGTCTTGAGTTATGTACATTTTCCCATGAATGGCATGAATGTATCCTTCTTTACAGTAGAGTAGTACTCCATTAAATAGCAATACCACATTTTCTTTATCCATTTACCTATTTATGGACATATAGGTTGCTTCCATGATTTAGATATTATGAAAAGTGCTGGTACAATTGTAGGTATGCATACATCACTGGGATATGATGTCTTTAACCCTTGGGAAAATACACAGAAAGGAAATATTTGGGTCAAATAAAATTTTTGCTTTTAGTTTTTTGAGGGTTTTCCATACTGATTTCCTTTGTGGTTGTACAAGTTTACAATTCCACTAACAATTAAGAAAAGTTGTTTTTTACTCACAGCCTCTCCAGCTTTTCTTTTTTTTTTTCTTTTATTTTCTTTTTTTTTAATATGCGGATACAAGGAGTTGAACTCAGGACCTCGCCCTTATGCTGTTAAGCTATATCACCGGCCCCCTCCAGCTTTTCTTATTGGTTAATTCTTGTTCATAGCCATTTTTTCAGGAGTGTGAAGAAATCTTAATGTTGTTTTAATTTACATTCCTCAAATGGCTGGTGATGTTGAGCATTATTGCATGTATTTCTTGGACATTTGTACTTCATCTGAGAAGTGTCTATTTATTTCAGATATGCCTTGTTTCATTTGTCCTTTAAAATTGGGGGATCTAATTTTTCTGAGTTCTTTATATACTGTAGGTATTAGCCCTTTGTCTGAGGAGTAGTTGGCAAAATTTTTTTCCAGTTCTGTAGGTTGTTTCTTTCACTCTGTTGGTTTCCTTCTTGTGCTGAAGGTTTTAATTTGATGTGATCCCATTTGTTGATTCTTGATATTATTTCTTGTGCAACCAGGGTTCTGTTCATGAAATCTTTGCCTACAACTATGCCTTTAAGAGTTTTACATATTTTGTCTCCAGCAGATCAAGTGTTTCTGTTTTAAGCAAATAAATGTATGAAAAAAATGTTCAACATCACTGGTCATTTGAGAAATGCAAATTAAAACAACACTGAGATTCCATCTCCAGAAAGAATAGGTATCATCAAGAAATCAACCAATAATAAATGTGGTGAGGCTATGGAGGAAAAAGGAATCCTTCTCCACTGTTAGTGAGAGTGTAAATTGGTACACCACTTCAGAAATCAGTATGGAGATTCCTCAAAGAACTAAAACTAGAGGTCTATTTGACCCAGCTATTCCCTTCTTGGTATCCTCCCAAAAGAATTATAAAGCATCATACTACAGAGATATATGCACACCCATGCTTATAGCAGCACAATTTATAATAATATATAATTATAATAATAATGTCTTGGAAACAGCCCATACATCTATCAATGGATGCATAGATTAAAAATGTTTTATATACAATTGAATAGTACTCTGCCATAAAGAAGGATAAACTTGAGACAATTTTAAGGAAATGGATACACATTGAGAACATAATTTTAATTGAAATAAATTGGACACACATGTTTAAATATTGCATTGTTTCTCTTGTGTGAGAAACCCAAAGGATAAATAACAGAAAAGTGGAGGATAGATGTTGGGATGTAGGGAGAAAATGTTCAAATAAGACAAGGAATGAGAGAAGGGGTGAGGGAAGGGAATAGGGGTTAAAAAATAAAAGGGAAAGAGCAGGAACAAAGTTTTGTAAATGAGGAGAGGAAGAAGGGTTGAAGGGAGGGGAGGGGAATAGGAAAAAAGGAATTAAGATATATTCTGTAGAGGTACAAATTCCCTATGATGATTGTGATAATTGTATATGGCAAACATGTACCAATAAAAATTAATTTTAAAAGTGTCGGGCTGGTGATATGGCTCAGCGGCATAAGCGCCTGCCTGGCAAGCACGAGGTCCTCAGTTCTACTCCCGGTACCCACAAAAAAAGTGTTTCTTTTTTTAATATTTTAGATCTTTGATGCATTTTGATCTTAGTGTAGTGCATGGTGACAGATAACAGTCAAGGTTCAATATTCAGCATGTGGATGACCATCTTTCCCAGCATCATTTGTTAGAGGCTACCTTTACTGCAGTGAAAGGATTTGGCCACTTTGTAAAAGACCTGGTAGCTGAGTGTGCCTAGATTTGTGTCTGTATCCTGTATTCTGTTCAATTGATGTACAAGTCTGTTTTTCGCCAATACTTTGCTAATTTCATCACTGTAAATTTGTAGTGCAACTTGAAGTCTTCGGTTGTGATATCCCTTTCTGACCAAATTGCACAGAATTACTTTTGCTACTCTAGGTTTCTTCTGGTTCCATATATATATGAGGATTGCTTTTTCTAGTTTTGTGTGGTATGCTATTGGGATTTTGATTGGGATTTTGTTAAATCCGCGTAAAAGTTTTCAAAATATAGCCATTTTAAACTATTTTGGTTCACCTATACAGAAACAGGAATGGACATCTTTCTATTTTCTGATGTCGTCTTTGATTTCCTTTTTCAGAGTACTGCAGTTTTCATTGTAGAGTTCTTTCACTTCCTTGGTTAGGTTAATTTCCAAGTATTTCATTTTCCTTGATTCTATTGTGAAAGGTATTGTTTCCCTTATTTTTTACTAGGTAAGTTTATTATCGAAGTACAGGAATGGTATTGATATTTGAATGTTGATTGTGTATGCTGCTATACTATTGAATTTGATTGTTAATTCTAGTAGTCTTTTGGTGAAATTTTTGAGGTCTTTTATGTAGAGAATCATGTCAATGACAAACAATCACAATTTAACTTCTTCCTTTTTCCATGTCCCTTTTAATACTTTCTCATGTGTAATTGCTCTAGCCAATTGCTCAATTTAGTTTTGAGAACTATATTGAACAGAAATGGTGATGGAGGACATTATTCTTTTGTTCCTGACTTTAGAGAGAATGCTTTCAGCTTCTCTCCACTTAGTATGTTGTTAGCCATTGGGTTGTCATAGATGCATTTCGTCAGATTTAGACAAAATCTTCTATATCCATTTTCTTCACGGTATTTATCATAAATGGATGTTGGATTTTGTCAAATGGTTTTTCTGTGTCTATTGAGATGATCATGTCATTTTTGTCCTGGCTTCTGTTTATGTGCTGTATTGCATTTATTGCTTTGCATATGTTGGTGTATCCCTTTATCCCTGAAATAAATCCTACTTGGTCATGATGCATGATCTTTCTGAAGATTTGTTGCATTCTGTTTGACAGTGTCTTATTGAGCATTTTTACATCTATGTTCATTAACGAGAATGACTGGTAGATCACTTTTTGGTTTTTTCATTTTCTGGTGTTGGAATCAGAGTACTTCTAGCTTGCAGGAATGACTTTGGGAGTACTGCTTCCCTTTAAATTTCATTAAAGAGTTTGTGGACTATTGGCATTCAATCTTCTCTCAAGTACTTGTAGAATTTGGCAGTGAATTCATTGAGACCTGGGCTTTCTTAGTTTGTGGATATTTTATTACTCCTTCAATTTCACTGGCTGGTATTCATTATTCAGGATTTTTATGTCTTCCTGGTTCAGCTTTGGCAGTTCATACATATCTAGGGATATAAATTTTATCTGAATTTTCCATTTTATTAGAGTACAGGTTCTCAAATTAGTTATTAATGATCTGGATTTCAGCAGGATCTGTTGCAATTTTGCCATTTTCATTTATATTGCACTGATTTCAGTATTTTCTGTCCTTATTTTTGTAAGACTGGTTAAAGGTTTGTCTATTTTTAAAAATTGTTTTAAAGAACAAACTCTTTGATTCATTTATTTTTTGTATTTTCTATAGCTTCAATTTCATTTATACCTGCTCTGATATTTATAGTTTTTTTCCTTGTACTTGGTTTGTGTTTGGATTGTTCTTGTTGGTCTAGGACCTTGAAGTGCATTATTAAGTTATTTATTTGATCTTACTCTGTTTTTCTGATGTGAGAATTCACTGCTTTAAAATTCCCTTCTAGGACTGCTTTCATTGTGTCCCATAGGTTCAGATATGTCATATTTGAATTATTGTTTGTAGGAACTGTCTAATAACTTCCTTAATATCATCTGACTCATTGATTATTCAAGAAGGTGTTTTTTAATTTTCATGTGGTTGCATAATTTCTGGGATGTCTTTTGCCTTTGAATTCTAGATTCTTTGCATTATCATCTGATAATATGCATGGGATAATTTTGGTTCTTTTGCATTTACTTAAGCATGCATAATAGGCTATTATGTGATCTGTTTTGGAGAAAGTTCCATGTGCTGCTAAGAACATGTGTACTGTGTTGTATTTGGATGGAAACTCTACATCTATCTATTAAGTCTATTTGAAGTTCAACTCTGATGTTTCTTTATTGATTTTTTTTTGTCTAGTTGATCAGCCCATTCATGACAGTGTGGTATTGTGGTTCTCCACTACAATTTTTTTGGTTTTTAAATGTTCATTTGCATTTGTTTTATGAAGTTGAGTGTGGTAGTATTTTTTGTGCATAAATATTTGTAATTAGTATCTCTTCCTATTGAATTATTGCTTAACCAATATTTAATGAACTTCTTTGTCTATTCTGATCATTATTGGCTTGAAATCTACTTTGTCTGATATTAGAATAACTATCCCTGCTTTTTTGTGGGGGATCCAGTTGCGTGAAATATTGTTCTCTATCCTTTGATTTTGAATTTGTTAGTTTGCTTTTAATTATATGTGTTTCTTGTAAACTGCATATTATTGGTGTTTCTTGGTCCTTTCTGCCAAACTGTGCCTTTTGGTTGCAGAATTACTGAGAGCTACTGACTTATTACTGTCATTTAATTATTTTCCTGTTGCTGATTTCCTTATCTTTTTTTTCCTTTTGCTGAGCTGCTGATCCACGAAGTGTATTCATTCTTTTTGACTAATTGGGATTTTGGCTTCATTTTCTATTTCTAGGATGTCCTTGAGAATTTTTTGTGATGCTCTTTTGATGGTCATGAATTTCTTGAGGTGCTCTTTGTCTTGGAAATTACATATATCTCCATCAAATTTGAAAGAAAGTTTTGCAAGATACATAAGTCAGGTTTGGAAGTTGTTGTCTTTTAGGGCTTGAAACCCTTCCTTCCAAGATCTCTTGGCATTTAAGGTTTGTGTAGAAAAGTCTTCTATAATTCTAATGGGTTAACCTATACATGTGATTCATTGTCTTTCTCCACCAGCTCTTAAGATTTTGTCCTTTGAATGTAATGTGATGCATAGAACACCTTTTTTCGTCATGGCTATTTGGACTTCTATATGCCTCCCTCATCTATATGTACATTTCTTTCTCTATTTGGGAAGTTTTCAGTCATTATATCTGTGAATAGTTCTTTCATGCCATTTTGCTGTAATCTGATTTTTCTCTTATTTCAATTATTCTTAATTTTTGTGTAATCTAACAGCTGTAGGATCCATTTTTATGTTCTCTTCTTGCTTTAAAGGTGACTTTGAGTAGTTGATCTTTGAAAGCATCATCACCTTTTAGTTCTGAACATCTGTAATCATATTGTTTGTTTCTGCTGCCCATACTTTCAATATAACTTTTAATTTCCTAAATTTCTCATTGAAACCTGTATTCTAATATTTTGCTAAACTGGTCATTCACATTTTGTGTCATTTTGTTTAGCTCACCTAGCTTTCTATTAGTGTCTTTTGAAAGCCTCTGTGTATTTTTGCTTATTACTTTCATTATCTGTTTATTTATATCATCTGTGATCTCAATGAGTACCTTTTTGATCTGTTTTCTAATGTCCTCTACTATCATTTTGAGTAACTTGTGTGTTTGGCTTATGCTATTCTGCCCTTCAGTGTTCCCTGGATTGGCTTCATGGGATGGGGGAGGTATGGCATGAATTTTGTTTCTTTGTTCTCTTATGTTTCTATTGTTTTACTCTGTGCTGAGGTTTGTGGATGCTAATAGTAGAAAGAATTTGTTGTCTATACAGAGATTTGAGCATGGCTAACTGTAGTTCTTTGCCTCAGCTTCAAGTTCTGACCACCTGGGTAATTTGGGAGGGGAGAATCCAGTGTAGTTAGCCCAACATCCAAGTTCTCTAATATTGTTATTGTCACAAAGATAATCTCATTGTTGCTTACAGGGAATTAGCAACATTTATGTGATCCTAATATTATCAAGCAGATCAGCTATCATAATCTCATCAAACACAAATTGATATTAACATACCATAAGAACCATTTTTGTACCACTTTTATCTCTACAGAAGAAATCCACAATTATTGTGTAAACATTAAACAAAAGCCCAGGTTATGACTTACAGCTAATATGTAGTAAATGTGACAGGCATATCTCCATTAATGGCAGAAGAGAATTCAAAGTAATTTTACAGAGTTAACAAAGTATCAAAAGATTAACAAAACTTCATCATTATACTGATAAAGATACATGGTTTGATAACAGGGAAATGTAAGAGGAAAAGTTTGAAACACTATATGATATGAGAAGCAGGAGAGAGAAGTGTTACAAAGGATCTTATTGGGTAGGCAAATGTTTATTGAAATAGGTAAAAGTAAGAGATAAAACTGAAAGAAACACAAGATAAAAGGAGGAAAAATAAATTATATAAACAGTTGTTATGACTTGTATCTAGATATCCCCTCAAAACCTCATACACTTGTAGGTGGAGCTTTACAAAAGTGTCTGGATATAGTGTGAATGTGGATTAAGGGTATCTGAATATGGATTAAGGATATCATAATTGAATTAGTCTGATGATGGTTTAGCTTTGTTCTGGGTGTGGGTAATGGGAAGTCCCATTCTGGGTGTGAGTGGCATCACCCAAAAGTCTTTTAGCCTGGATAGTGTAAAAGTGAAAGAGAAGCTTGCTACTGCAGTTTGCTTCTGCTGCTTTATGTCTGCCCTGCCATGGACTGTTTCTCCTCTGCCATGACCCTCTGCAGTGATGCCCTGGTTTGGAGCCAGCTGACTGTGGACTGAAACCTCTACAAAATGTAAGTTATAATAAACCTTTTCTTCTTTAACTTGTGGGTGTCAGGTATTATGTCTCAGTGATGAGAAAAGTAACTAAGACAACAGTAAAAATAAGAAACAGAAAACTAAAGGAAAAAAGTTATATAGGAGACAATTAAAAAATAAAGAAAGGGGAAAATGTTTTCAAAAAGGGAGAAGAACCAAGGAAGAAGGATAATAGAAAATTCCCCAAACCTCAGTAAGTTCCTGAAGAAGAAAGGAAAGGAAAGGAGAAAAAAACAAAACAAAACATAGAACTAAAAACAATGCACATACAAAAAACCAAAGCTGAAACCAAACAAACAACAAAATCAAAACAAAACAAAAAAAAACCAAAAACAAAAAGAAGAAAAACAGAAAATTCTCTATGACTTTAAATGTGTGGTTTTCTTCCAGTATCTGTAATTTTGGGGCCCTGTCCAAGTCAAGATATGTCCCTTTCACATACTAATAAATAAAGAATTAAATCAGAGCCTTGCCTACGTTGGGTGCAGGCACCATCAGGCAGTAAAATTAGGTTGAGGCTGCCAGTGCCCTGACTTTTAAATCCATAGCAATTCAGGCTGAGTGTGGCCTTTGGCTATTAGGGTAGGTCTGTTTCCTTTAGGGCAAAGCTCTGAGAGGTTCTCTTTCCAGCCTGATTGTGGCTCCCTGATTATGGATATCTACCATGGCTGTCTCTCCGTCACTGTGGCAACAACACTGGGAGCCTGAATTGAAGCTTTCCCATGGCTGCTTTTTGTCCCAGGTTCAATCACCCCTTCCTCTGAATGGCATCTGAGAAAGTACTCTCTCTAGGGGATGTGGTGTGTGGTTGGCCTGGAGTCACTCACCAGCTGTAGCCTGTCAAAATACTCAAGTGGAAGCAGATTCCCACTATCCCTGCACCTCACAATATCCACTGTTCTGTTCTACCCCTCATTTTCACCTGAAGCCCTGTGGTGTCCCCAGTTTTTGCTGTAGATTAAGTCTCCCTTTCCCATGAGCCACAAGCCAGGAGCTGGGGAGAAAGGGCAGATTCTCTCTTTCCTTCTGTGCATTATGTTCTGTCTCACCAATTTCTTTGTAAGTTTTAATTTTTCTGTCAGGTCCTTGTTCCCAGGGATCTACTTCTTGCTTTCTTTTTCTTCCCCAAGTTGTTATTTTCCAATGCCTGGATTCTTTTTTTTTTTTTTTTTTTTTTTTTGAGACAGCGTCTCACCATGTATTTCAGACCAGCATTGAACTCAGTATGTAGCCCAGGCTGGCCTTTAACTTGTGGTGATCCTCCTGCCTCAGCCTCCCAAGTGCTGGGATTACAGGTGTGCACCACCATGCCTGGCCCTTAATGTCTGTATTCTGAATCATGGAGAGCCTGAGTTGTTCTTGATTAACACTCTGCCATTTTTCCAGATGTCTGGGGTCTGTTATCTATTGCATCCAGTTCTACTTTTGCATACTATCAGCTGAATGAATTTACCTTTATTGGCTGTTCTATTTGTTCCATTCAGGCTCCCAGACATGTGTTTCTAAATTACCTGACTTTGTGTTAGAAGAAACAGGGAAGAGATCTAACCAGATTTAGGGTAGAAGAAAGAAAGAAGCCCATATGTTCCCTAAAATCAGAGGCTTTAAGTCTTATCTATATGAATGAGATTTCCTGTTGTAAGGTCAGTTAGAAAAAAAGAAGAAAAAAATGACTAAGAAATATAATGAAACCATGTGGCTGACCCACTAAGGATACTTAGACATAAAAGGCCATCTATGGGAAAGGCAGATGAAACTTTGAGCACAAGTAGGAGCAACTGGGGGTAGGTGGCTAGTCAAACAGATTATTTCAAAAGTGAGAAAGTTGAATAAAGTATCGGGAGAACAAAACTGTGGGGGCAAAAATACACACTAAGCTCTAGGTCACACACACATGGAACCTGCATGGTTTGCAAAAGCACTCTTGAACCCATGCAGAGCTTGAAATTGTGTTTTCCACAACTGGGCCAGGGTTAGATGTCCTGGAAGTCCCCAAATGACTTGCACTCACACCAAGTGACCAAAACCAGCTGGAAAAACAGAGGTCACACCCTTCCTCTCCCCACTTCCACATTTTGGGCCACACTAGGAAATTATTCCCAGAGCTGTGAGAAAACTTTCTGAGTTCCCCAGATTCCATTAATTTTTCCCACCCTTCAGCTTTCTGCCTTTCTGATTACCAATACAAGAAAAAAAAATGGAAGATTAGAGTTTTCTTTCAGATGAAAGCCTGAGCTAGAGAGAAGGGACAAGAATGGGAATGGATCATTCTTAGGGGAGAGAGAGGAAAGGAAAAAGCAAATGAGTGTCTTCTTACTCAACTTGAGTCCACACACTTCAGAGAGTGGAAAACAAAACTGTGTCCAAAGGGCATTACTTCCTGGCTGGCTCAGCAACACTATGTTACTGGGGTTCTGGAGTGCTGTGGGCTCCTCTAAGGGATTCTTTCCAAATTCTTGTTTTCCTGAGCAAAGAATAGGACAAGTGAAAAAGGTAGTGAGGTTTTACATTTATTAAAGTTAGGAAAAGAACTATGTTATGCAGAGTGAGAGTGGTCCAATTAAAGGTAGGAAAGAAAGTGTGTGCCAAAGAGTGAGAGTGGGCCACTGAGAAGGCTCACAGTGGCTCACAGTTCTGTACTATGAAATTTTAAACTGGCAGGGATGTAGGTAGCTATTCAAAGAAGGTAAGTCTTTGTAAAAGGAGAGGAAAAGAAAGGTAGCAAGGAAGGAAAAGAAAATATGCGTGTGTAAACAAGGTTACATTTTGGGTACAATGATGTCCCTAACATCACCCAATTCCAATAATTGTTATTTGTATTCATCACTTGTACAAAATCAGGACTAGAAAGGAGTCTTCCTTGTTACTTTCCTTTCCATTATATCCATATACAATGTATACTATGCCCCCCAAGAGGCGTTATAAGTGTACAGAGCACCATAATAATCAATAGGGCCACAACCCTGCAATCACAGAATTACAGTCTGGTGGCAATCACATTACAGTTTTGTACAGATAATCTCAGGAGCTTATTTGACGTGTTTTAGTTTGAAAGTGAGATGTGAGAGATTAGTATTTTAGCATGTATCTTATATACTGGGTATCCCAGAAAAGAAGACCTAACAAGAAAACAAGCACTGGCCATTACAATGGTGATGGCCATGTAATGCAAATTATAACCCACTAGTGTCTTGCTCAGTCCCCACTCTGTAATGGCAGATATGGCAAGGTGATTTGGACTGGCATTTTTTATCCCTAGTCTTCAAGGCTGGTTATTTTCCAGGTTAGGTCTCATTTTTGTTTGAAACATTGTAGGTAGAACTATCTATATAGGTAAAAACATTCATAGATAGGTGTGAAGAAATTTGGACATGAACTAGGCATATAGAAAAGCAAGATTTAAGTTAGAACCATGGTATCAGTGACAGTATGAACCTACATTATTTGGAAAGAGTTTGGTTGGTTTTAAGGATATGTGCATAAGGTTATCTTCTGACTGAATAGTAAGGTCAGTAATACAGAGGGAGAGGGAGGAGAAGAAAGGAGAAACACTCTTCTGGAGTACTAACATTGCTGTTTGAAATGACTTAGTCTTGAGAGGAGTTTTCCATAAAATTCTACTATATTTTTCCAGGAATTATATTTGAGCTACATTACCCCTGAAGTATGCAAAGTAGAGTCTCTGCTGGTCTGTGCTGAAGATCACATCCCCATGACTTTGGAAAACAATACTGAAAGTTTTCTAAGGGAGTGGTGCCCTTTCAAGTGTACACTGTCAGGGAAAAAGGCTAGTTGGCTGTATGTACAAGGTGAGTCCTCAAAGATGAGACCAAGTACATGGCGGAAGGGGGTCCTCTTCCCATTGTCATGTGAGAGTTGCTCCCTGCAGTTGGCAAACAACCAGAAAGACCTTAGGTGGAATCCATAAAATCTCATGTTCAGCAAATCATATAAATTTCATGATAATTTAGCAATTTTCCTTCTTTATCCATTTTAGAAAATGTGACCGTGTAGATTCTTTTCATGAATAGACAAGAGCAAAATTTGATAAATAAGTGTTCATGACTACAACCTCAGTGCCTCTTTCCTTGTAAAATATTTCATGATAAATCTGAAGTATTAAAACTATTTCTGTTATTTACTTTACAATTCTCACCATTGAAGACTTCATATGACTCTTTTTTTTTTTTTGTGGGTACCGGGGTGTCGACCTCAGGACCTTGCGCTCCAACAGGCACCCGTGCCGCTGAGCAATATCACTGGCCCCTTTTTCGTATGTGGGTTCCAGGAGTTGAACTCGGGCCCTCGCGCTTGCAAGGCAGGCGCTTACGCTGCTGAGCCATCTCACCGGCCCATCATATGACTCTTAAAATAGAATCTATGAGGTATGGGCTTTTCTAAAGCAGGCTTTTGTTAGAGAAGTCAGGGTGTTGATCTGGAATTGGCCACTACGTGTCCTTGAGGGTCAGTCAAATACTCACAGAATGTCATGGGTGGTCCTCTAAACTCTGATTTTGTTAGCTTTTTATCCCCTATCATAGTTTTAGTGTTTCTTCTGCTTATTGTCTTCCTATATATACTTTCCACTGACTACTCAAAAACTATTTAGGTATCTATGTTAGATAGGAAGGGATTTTTCTAATCTTTGTTTTTCATTAGTACATGTTTTCCATACATAATGATCACATTTATCATGTGGAATTTTACCTGTACATAATATGCCTAATTCTTTTTTCCCATTCCTCTCCCCTCTTTTCAAGCCTTCTTCTCCCCATTTGCAAAATATATTCCCATTTTTTCCTTCCATTCTCTTTCTTTAAATCACTTCCCCTTCCCCTTCCACTTTCCCCCTTCCCATTTGGACAAGTTCTTCCTACTTCTCAATATCTGTCCTCCATCTTGCTCCTTACTTACCTCTTGTGTTACTCATACAAAAGAAACAATGAAATATTTAAACTTGTGCATCTAATTTATTTAACTGAAGATTATAATCACAAGATGCACCCATTTGCCAAAAAATGTCTCAAGTTTATCCTTCTTTATGGCAGAGTAATACTCTATTGCATACAAATATATTTTCTTTATCCATCCATCCACTGATGGGCATATGAGCTGTTTCCAAGGTTTAGATTTATACACTGTGTGGTAAACATTAGCATGCATGGATCACTGTGGTATGATCCTTTGAGCTTTATTAGGAAAATACCTAGAAGGGGAACAGCTGGGTCCAATGGAACCACTAGTTTTAGTTTGTTTCAGGAATCTTCATACTGACTTCAATACTGGTTGTAACAAATTTACACTCCCACTAACAATGAAGAAGGGTTCTTTTTCCCTACAATCTCACTTGTTTTTGGTTGATTTCTTGATGATAGCTGGTTTTTCTGGAGAGAGATATAATGTCAGTGTTATTTTAATTTGCATTTCTCAAATGACCAGTAATGTTGAACATTTTGTCATATATATATTTGCTGTTTATATTTCTTCATTGGAGAAGTGTCTATTCATCTCTGATGCCCATCTTTGGATTGGGTCTTTAAATTGGAGTAGTCTAAAGGTTTTGAGTTCTTTATATATTCTAGATATTAATTCTTTGTCTGAGGAATAGCTGGAAAAAATTTTCCCATTCGGTGTGTAGTCCCTTCACTCTGTTGGTAGTTCATTTTTGCTGTGCAAAAGCTTTTTCATTTGATGTAATCCCATTTGATGATTCTTTGTAATATTTCCTGTGCAACTGGGGGTTTGTTTTTGCCTTTACTTATGTCTTCAAGAGTTCTACCAATTCTATTTTCCAGTAGATTATGTATTTCTGTTTGAATATTTAGATCTTTGAACCATTTCAATTTTAGTTTAGTGCATGGTGAAAGATATGGGTCTAGGCTCAATTTTCAGGAGGTAGAAAGCCAGTTTTCACAGAACCACTTATTAAACAGGCAATTTTTCTTCCAATGAACGTGTTTGGACCCTCTGTCAAAGATATTGTAGCTAAGTGTGCTTGGAGTTGTTTTTGAATCTTCTATTGTGTCCTATTGATCCTCAAGTCTGTTTGTTTTACCAATTACATGCTGTTTTTATCTTTGTAACTTTATAGCATAAATTTAAATCAGGGAATAGGATGCATCTTGCCTTGCCCTTGTTGCTCAGAATTGCTTTTGCTATTCTAGGTCTCTTCTGATTTCATATAAATTTTAGGACTTTTTTCTCTAGTTCTGTGAGGAGCACTATTTTTATTTTGATTGGGATTGCATTAAATCTGTATAACAGTTTTGGAAATATGGCCATTTTTACTATGCTGGTTCTGCCTATCCGACAGGGAATATCTTTCCATTTTCTGATATTCTCTATGGTCTCCTTTATCAGACTACTGTAGTTTTCAATGTAGAAGTCTTTCACTTCCTCAATTAGATTGATTCCTAAGTATTTCATGTTTCTTGATGCTATTGTGAAAGGTGTTGTTTCTCTAAATTTCCTCACAGTGAGTTTTCTGCTTGTGTACAGGAATGCTATGGATTTTTGAGTGTTGACTTTTATCTTGCTACAGTAACATAATTGCTTACTAATTCTACAAGTGTTTTGTTGGAGTTTTTGGGTCTTCTATGTAGAGTAGCATGTCATCAGCAAATAATGATAATTTAACTTCTTCATTTCCTATCCTTCTTCGGTTTGTTTCTTTCTCTTGTTTAATTGCTCTGGCTAATAGTTCCAGAAGTATATTGAACAGAAGTGGAGATAGTTGACATCACTGTCTTGTTCCTAATTTTAGAAAGCTTTCAATTTTTGTCCATTTTGTAGGATGTTAGTTGTTTGTATGTCATAGATAGCTTTTATCCAGATTGAGATAAATACCTTCTAATCCATTTTTAAGGGTGTTTACCATGAATGGGTGTTGGACTTTTTCAAATGCTTTTTCAGCATTTATTGAGATGATCATGTGTGTTTGGTTCTTGGTTCTACTAATGTGGCATACAAGCAATTTGACATACAAATAAATAAAACATATGGAACTCCAAACAACCATGACCAAAATAAATCTACACCAATGTACATAATAACCAAGATTCCAGAAATTCAGCACAAGAACAGAAAATTATAAGTGACTATAGAAAAGAAACAAATAGCATATAAAGGAAAGCCCATCAGAATCACAGCAGACATCTCAACACAAATTCTCAAATCAAGGAGCAGTTGGAGTGAGGTATTTCAAGCCCTAAAAGAAAACAACTTTCAACCAAGATTGATGTACCCCACAAAACTATCTTTCAAAATCAATGGAGAAATAAGACACTTCCATGACAAAGAACAACTGAAGAAATTCTTGACCACCAAACCAGCTCTTCAGAATGCTTTGAAGGATGTATTAGAAAGAGAAAATGAAGGCCACAAGCACAAGAACAGCAATAGAAAGAAGCCACCAGGCAGGGCAAGCAATTAAACAGAGGAGAAAGACAGGGAATGAACAAGAGGAAAATAACATGAAAAGATAAGCCAATACATATCAGTTATAACCATGAATGTAAATAGTCTCAACTCACTAATCTAAAGAAAGAGCCTGGCAGAATGGATGAAGAAGGAATATCCAAAAATATGATGCATTCCAGAAACACATTTAACTCAAAAAGAAATTCATACGCCGAAAGTCAAAGAATGGAAAACAATATTCCATGCCACATGAATGCAGAAAAAAGCAGGGATAGCTAGTCTATTCACAGACAGTGGGAACTTCAAGCCACGACTGATCAAAGAAACTAAAAACGTTCCTATATACTCGTTAAGGGAAAACTCCAAAAAGAATAGATAAGAAACATAAATATATATCCACAAAATACCAGTGCACCCGACTATATGAAACAAATATTAAAATACATGAAAAATCAAATAAGCGCTAACACAATTGTGATATGGGACCTTGATACCCCACTCTCACAAATAGATCTACTAGACAAAATTGGAAATTAATGGCAAAAGAAACCACAAAAACTCAATAAACACATGAAAATTAAATAACACCCTCTTGGATAACCAATGAGTCACAGATGAAATTAAGGAAGAAATTAAACACTATCTACAATTAAATGAAAATTCCAATACAGCAAACCAGAACCTGCAGGACACAATGAAAGCAGTCCTAAGAGGAAATTTACAGCAGTGAATTCTCACATTAGGAAAACAGAATGAGCACAAGTAAACAACCTAATGTTGCACTTCAAGCTTCCAGAAAAAGAAAATCAAGTCAGGCCAAAAGCCTAAATTAGGGAGGAAACTATAAAGATCAGAGCAGAAATTAATACAGTGGAGACTAGGAAAACAATACAAAGAATGAATGAATCAAAGAGTTGCTTCTTTGAAAGAATAAATAAAATTGAGAAACCCTTAACCAACCTTATCAAAAAACAGGAAAGAAAAGACTCAAATTAATGCAATGAGGAATTAAATAGGTGAAATCACTACAGATCCTGTTGAAATTCAGAAGATCATCAATACCTGCTTTGAAAATCTTTACTCTCATAGGATGGAAAACACAGAAGAAATGGACAGATTCCTAGATATGTATGAGTTACCAAAGCTGAATCAAGAAAATAAAAAAATCTGACTAACCCAATATCGGTTAATGATATTGAAAATGTATTAAAAACTTACCAAAAAAGAAAAGAACAGGTCCTGAGGGATTCATTGCTGAATTTTTTGAGAAATTTAGAGAAGATTTAATGCCAAACTCCTCAAATTGTTTAAGGAAGTTGAAAGGGAAGCAATACTCCCTAACTTATACCTGGAGGCAAGTATTACCCTGATACCAAAACCGAGAAAGACCCAACCCAAAAAGAAAACTACAGGCCAATCTCCCTAATGAGCATAGGGGCAAAATCCTCAATAAGATACTAGCAAACAGAATGCTGCAAATCATCAAAAAGAGTATACACCATGACCAAATGGGATTCATTCCAGGAATGCAGGGATGGTTCAACATATGTAAATCAACAGAACCAAAGACAAAAATTACATGATCATCTAAATAGATGTAGAAAAAGCACTTGACAAAGTTCAACACCCATTCATGATAGAAACCATACAGAGAATTTGAATAGATGGTCTTTATCTCGATCTGATAAAAGCCATCTATGATAAGCCAACAGGCAACTTCATACTAAAAGGTCAATAACAGAAAACTTTCACTCTAAAATCAGAAACAAGGCAAGGATGTCCACTATCACCACTCCTATTAAATATAATTCTGGAAACATTAGCCAGAGTACTTAGACAAGAGAAATAAAATGAATAAGAAAAGAAAAGAAAGAAGTGAAATTTTCATTATTTGTGGATGACATGATACTCTACATAGAAGACCTCAAAAACACCACCAAAAGACTTGTGGATTTAATAATGAAATTCAGTAGTATAGCTGGATACAAAGTCAGCATTCAAAAATCAACAATATTACTGTACACAAATGACAAACTCACTAAGAGAGAAATTAATGAATTCATACTCTTAACAATAGCATCCAAAAAAAATGAAATACTTAGGAATCAATCTAACAAAAGAAGTAAAAGAGGTATATATTGAAAATTACACTATTCTGAAAAAGGAGATCAAAGAGCATATCAAAAACAGGAAAAATATCTCTTGCTCATGGATAGGAAGAACAAACAAAATGAAAATGGCCTTACTCCCAAAATTGTTATACAGATTTAATACAATCCCAATCACAATAAAAATACCACTAGCATACCTCACAGAAGTAAAGAAAACATTCCTAATATACATTTGGAAATAGAAGAGACCTAGAATAGTCAAAAGAATTCTCAGCACGAAAGGCAAGGCAAGGGGCATTACAATCCCTGACTTGAAATTATACTACAAAGCTACTTTGATAAAATCATCATGGTACTAGCAAAAAAAGAGACCCGAGGATAAATAGACCAGATTACAAGATACAGAAACAACTCCAAACACACTCAGGTAACTTATCTTTTACAAAGGGGCCAACAACATTCACTGGAAGAAAGATAGCCTCTTTAATAAATGGTGCTGGAAAAATGCCTTACCACTTGCTGAAGATTAATACTAGAACTGTATCAGTCACCATGGACTAAACCAAAATCAAAATGGATCAAAAATCTACATATTAAAACAGAAACACTAAATCTTCTGAGAGAGAAAATAGGTGGAGCTCTTCAAGACATAGGTGTAGCCAACGACTTCATGTGGAAAACCCTAGTCACATGGGAAATACTACAAAGAATAAACAACTGGCACCTCATCTTATTAAAAAGCTTTTGCACAACAAATAAATCACCAACAGAGTGAAAAGACAACCCACAGAGTGGGAAAACATTTTATGCAGTTGTCCCTCAGAAAAAAGACATATCTAATACTTATAAAGAATTGAAAAGAAAATCAGAACCCCAAATTCAATGATACAGTCCAAAACGGGGCAACTGAGATAAATATGCACTTCACAGATCAAGAAATACAAAGGGCAAATAAATATATGAAAACATGTTCAACATCATTTTTCATTTGGTAGCTGCAAATTAAAACAACTCTAAGTTTATGCATTACTCCAGAAAGAATGGCTATCATCAATAAATCAACCAATAGCAAATCCTGGAGGGGCTGTGGTGAAAAACTAACCCTTCTCCACTGTTAGTGGGAGTGTAGACTGGTGCAAACACCGTGGAAATCAGTATGGAGAGTCCTTCAAAAACTAGGATTACAGGTCCTATTCGATCCTGCTTTTCCTCTTCTGGGTATCTTCCTGGAAGAATTATAGACATCATACCACAGCAGTATGTGTGCACCCATGTTTATAGCAGTGCAGTTTATAATAGCTAAATCTTGGAAACAACCCAAATGCCTAAATGAGGAATGGTAAAAGATATGAGGTCCTTTTATACAACGGAGTACTACTCAGCCATAAAGATAAGATTGAGTTATTTATAGTTAAATGGATGCAATTTGAGACCATACTCATAAATGAAATAAAACGGACTAACAGGTGTAAACATCATATTGTCTTCCTGGTTTGAGAAACTGAAAGAGTAAATAAGGACCAAAATATACAATAAATGTTGTGTAATGGTAAGAAATTGTTGAAAAGGAAACAGGAACTAGGGTGGGTTAAGGGGGAAAGGATGGAAGGGAAAAGGAAAAATAATACAAGATAATTATTCTACTTATTTCTCTTAATTCATTGAAAAGAAAGTTTTATGCTCATATTGTTTGGAGAATTTTTATGCCCATAGTTTGTACTCTGAGTAATTACTTTCAAGATGACAATATGCATTGTATCAACTATTGTTATTCTTCTATTATTTTGTTATGAAATTTTGTTTTATTTTTTCCGTAAAACAGAAAAAATTCTATGCAGTAGAGTATATCTGTATGACATATTCATCTTGTATAAATGAAACTTTATATCCATTGTACAGCAACATTCCAATTTCCTATCCCCATCCCTAGCAAACACTGTTCTACTTCCTGACTCTATGAGTTTGGGTACTTTTGACAGTTCATATAAGTGGAATCATGAAGTATGTATCCTTCTGAGTCTGGCATTTTAAACAATTTTTTTGGATAGGGCAGGTTGTAGGGATTATTTTTAGTATATCTTTTTATAGCATTTATAATGGTTGTCCTAAGTATTATGTTATATACACATAACTTATTACAGTCTGCTGGTGGTATAAATTTGCCTTTTGAAAAGTAATATAAACCTTACCTCCAGTGATGCCTCTTTTACTTTCCTTTTTCTATCATTTATCTTAAATATTTTCTCTATATAAATTTAGAGCCAACTCACAATGTTATAATTTTACTTCATCCATCAAAAGCAATTTAGAGAACTCAAGAGGAAAAAGAAAGTCTACTATATTTACCTATTTTGGGCTCTATCCACTTTTCTTTTTTCCTTAGTGATATCCCAAGTTTCCTTCTTTTATTATTACTTTTCTGTTCGGAGATCTTTCTTAGCCATTCTTTTAGAGTAGGTAGGCTGATACTAGTTCTGATTTTTCCTTCATCTGAGAATCTTTTGCTTCTACCTTCATTCATGAAGGATATTTTAGATTGATATATGATTTTGGGTTGACATTTTTGTTTTAACACTTGAGAAATGTTGTGTTACTTCATTCTTGTCTCCACAGTTTCTGTTGAGAAATCCATGTCATTCAAATTATTTAGCCTGTAATCATGAATATATTATTTCTCTCTCATTGCTTTCAAGACTTTTCCTTTGTCTTTAGTTTTCAGAAGTTCAACTTTAATATACCTTGGTAAGTATTTCTTTTTTCCAGTTTCATGTATTCTTAGTATCTTGAATCTGTAGATTTATTAATTGGTCACTTGTTTCAAGTATATTTGTAACCATTGGAGTTTTTATGATGATATTTAACAAATCTCTGATAGTTCTCACATCCCTGTTATGTCCATGTTGGCATCACTTATTGATTGCCTTTTTCTTCATACAGTTTGAGATATTACTCCTTTTTGGTAAGACAAGTAAGTTTAGATAGAAACATGGACACTATTGGAATTAGAAAACACCAGAGATTATTTAAAACTTTATTTAAGTTTGCTTTTCCTGGCACCACTCCAGAATGTGAAAGTGAACACCACTGCTTCACTGCCAGATAGGATAAAAGTCCAGATTTGCCTTTATTGATACCTGAGTGGTTTGCTCTTTGGTCTTCTGGGTGGGAGAGTAAGGTTTATAGCTCCAACTATGTGTCCATTTATACCTCTTTGACAGGTGTAAGAATGCCTTTACTGCTCCTCACACATTCTTCACATGGGCAGAGGGGTTGTTATTTTACTGTTGCCACTGGAAGGTTGTGAAAGTGCCAACTCTTCATGAATTCCCTTTGGATACATAACAGTGAGGAGAGGACAGGACACCTCATTGTTGCCAGGTGAATGTGGAAATCCAGGTTCCCCCTGTGGTCTCTGTTGATACAGCAGTGGTTCCCTACTGATGCCCAGTTGGAATAAAAGTCCTCTCTTTCTACTTTTTTCCCTGACATAATACCAATAAAAATGTGGAGGGTGTGTACTTCATTACAGCTTTATAGGAATGCATGTCTGTCCTCTCAACATATTCTTTTCTGACAAAGATGGGGTAAGACTGCAGTTTTTCTGGTTTTGGTTGGAGTAGAACAATTATTGTCTGAAAATTTGCTCTCTAGCAAGACTGTCTTACTCTTTATCTTTATTCTGGTAGAGACAGCAGAATTTTATTATTGCTATTGTATTATTTGTGCTTTTTGCAGTTTCTGGATTGTTGCTTTTTCTAGACTATTCGAGATATATGAGGCAAAAAGAAAATCCCAGAAATACATCAATTACTGTTCCTTTGTTCTCAAAAATCCTAGGTGTCTGTAGTCTTCTGTTCACTCTTCATGATTCTTCTTTTTGTTTTATACATTTTATATAATGTTTTCAGTTGTATTTAGTGGGAGGAAGAAGAGAAAATATGTCTATTCTATGTTTATGGATTCAGAAATCAACCCTTCTGTTACTTACCTTGATCATTTTTACCACCTTCTCTGGTTTGGCTCTTAGACTTTTAGCTTTTACTGCACAAGGAGTATCCTCCACAATAGAACATGTTTTTTGTTAGATATTCCAACTTCTTTCATCATAGTAGAATAAATAGCTGATACAAAGGCTCATGAAAAGTGGAAATATCTGCCAATTGAAAATAATTCAGATTGGCAATAGCAAGGGTATTTATCAAGTGGTATATGGCCAGAGTTCTCTGCTTATCTTACTGAGGGCTTTGAGTTATATCTGAATGAGTATAGATTAGTTGTCCAAAGTGTGGAAAGTAGATTGATTAGGCAGCAAGACTCTAGAGCCTCAGAGCCTACGTGGCAGGATATTAAAGAGATAAGAGAGGGTGCTAAATTAGCATGTACAGAAATTGTGTTCTGATTGATTATATGGTAAGTAAGAAAAGAAGATTCAGTTTGAATGAATGAGAAAGGCTGATGCCCTTAATACTGGGGAACACTGGTGTTGCATCCACTTCTTTGTTAGAGGTAAAGCCCAATTCCATAAATTTTCATTTGTTAATTCAGGCCATTGGGCTTATTTGTCAGATCACGCTGCCTCTCTCATTTCAAATTTCAATGCTAGTTTACATCTTGATTATCTGTACTGAAAAGCACAAGATAAAATTTTCATATTCATAAGCTTTATGTCTGACTCTGTAATCTACTTTTGCAGAAACTCTAAGGACCATTTTCTATCTTGAACACAACTATAAATATTAACACTAGAAATGTAGGTGATTAAATGTTATCCTGTATGAATTTTTCTATTCAGTTTTAGAATGTAGTGATATCTAAAAAAGTTAACCTGGGGGAAAGCACCAAGATGGGGTGAGTGTTAAGCAGCAGAGAAAGTGCCTCCCTGAGTGTTGCCATCCAAATGCTGGAATATTGCAACTTGAGGAAACCAAGGAGGAGGGAAGTGGGTACCCTGCATTCAGGAAGGATATGAAGCATGAATTTAAGCCCACAGAGAGACTCAAGAGAGAAACTTCAACAAAGAAGAAGGAGGTAGCCAGTGGCACTTGCTCCCTGAGGTGGGACTCACTGCATGAGAGGAGGGATTCAAACCTGTGTACACACAGTGACTGCTGGTGAACCCAGAGGCCTCCATGGAGAGACAGCAGTGGAGGGGAGCAGTGGATGTGAAGGACTGCACTAGCTGTCTGAGAGTGCTGTGGGCTCAATCCTTTCACATGAGATAGGAGCTGGCCAGGAGCCATGTTGGATAGGAGCCAGCTGCACTCAGAACTCAGAGCTGCTGCTGGCTCCATCGAGCGGCTCCCAGCTGGCCTCAGGCCTGCAGAAACTGCACTGATGACTGCAGGCCGAATGAGTCTGGTCTTGGCCAGAAAGTGCAGGCTCACTGAGATTATCCACAACCCCACCAAAAAGCTACTGCAGGCTTGCTGGGATAAATCAACATGGACCTCGGGACTCTGTCTCCACATGTTGTGTACCAGTGGCAGCAGACATAAACCTGTAAGTGGACATTTTTTTCTCTCACTTTCTTGGATTTTTTTGTTGTTGTTGTTGCGGTGATGGTGGTTTTGCTTTTATTTTGTGTTTTTTGTTTTTGTTTTTTCTCTTTCATTGTTTGATCTTGTTTTTATATGAGTGTGAATGTGCTTTCTAGCCTGTCTATCCTTGTTCTGTTCTGTTCTTCTTTTATCTCTGCCTTCTCTCTTTCCATCCAGTCTTCTGCACCAGTTTCCCAAAGTTAGTGTGATCCCCCTTTGTCCTGCAGCCTTACTTCTGATCTCTTCCTCTTCTTCTACGTCTCTATTTTTTCCATAACCCCTTTTAAATTTTAAACCCTGAGGGCAAAATTGAGATATTAAGGACTTATGTTACTGCATATAATTTTCTGGTGTGTTTTAGATTTTGTTATATAACCACAAATCTAGGTCATATGGTTAAAGGTGGCAAATTAATACTTCCTTCAGTTTGTCATTTTTTAGGCTGTGATTGATTCTACTGTTATTGCTGATAGTATCACTTTAGACAAAAGTGACATAATTGTTCTAAACAGCTATTCTTCCTGATATTCTAAGACTGAGATTGACTAAGAGTCACAGAAAATGCTGTGGCACAGTGCCACAGAACCAAGGACTGGGCCAAACAGGCAGCTACTTCTCATCCCCAAGAAATTGAAGACATAGGATCTTGCAACAACCTCAAAACCCCAAAATCAGCTACCGCTGGAAGATGCCTTGGAGACGTCATCATTTCCTAAGGGTTCTAAATACTAACAATAAAGCAACCCGCCAGAGGCAATGTACAAGCATCACCCCAGGAATTAAATGAAAAAAAGTAAAGAAAATTGAGAAGACATTTAAACAAGATGCAACCCCAGACATCCAGTTCACCAAAGGCAAACCCAGGTGGCAAAGAGGTGGGACAATCCAAAAGACACCCACCTGGCTTCTCTTAAGTGGTAACAACAAAGCAACAGAATGAGGCTCTACAAAAAATCAAATCAGAAATAATTGCTCAGATAACTGCAGAAATGGCGTCCACAATAAAAACCATGCTAAGTGACTTTAGAGCAGATGCAAAGCATAAAACAGAGGAGATTAAGAAAATTATGAGAGTCATGAACATTCAGCATAGGAAAGAGATGTAATCCATAAGGCAGATTCAAGCAGATATATGAATAAAAATTCCATTGAAAGAATCTGCAGCAGATTAAGCCAATGTGAGGGCAGGATATCAGATATAGAAGACAGGCTTGAGGTTAGCAATCATGAAAAGAAAGATTTATTCAAAATAGCAAGGTACCATGAGAAATCAATCCAGCAGCTGCTAGATGAGGCAAAGAAGAATAACTTAAGATTGATTGGAGTCAATGTAAAGCAGGAAATAGCGTAAATGATACAAAAAGTAAAATTTAACAGATGTCATGGCAGAAAAGTTCCCTGGTAGGGAAAAATAATTTGACATACAGATAAGTGAGACATTTAGTACTCCAATTAACCATGATCAAATCTACAGCCAGGCATATTATGATCAAGGTTCCAGAAATTCAACACGTGAATAGAATCTTAAAAACCCTTAGGGAAAAGAAACAAATCACCTATAAAGGAAAGTCCATCAGAATCACAGCTGACTTCATAGCACAAACTCTCAAGTCAAGGAGAGCTTATAGTGAAGTATTTCAAGTTCTAAGGGAAAACAACCTTCAACCCAGATTGTTGTACCTACAAAACTATCTTTTAAAACTGATGGAGAAATAAGATACTTCCATGACAAAGAAAATGTGAAGAAATTTATGGCTACCAAACCAGTACTCCAAAATGTTTTCAAGGACATTAAAGAAGGAGATAAGAAGGACTACAATGGCATGAACCCCAACAGAAGGAATCTACCATGCAAGGTTAACAACTAAACAGAGGGATGGAAAAAAAGGGGGAGGCCAACAACAGGATTATAAAATGACAAGGATAAGTCAATGCATATAAGTTTTAACCATCAATGTTAATGGTCTCAATTCACCAATCAAAAGACACAGACTGGTAGAATGGATCAAGAAGCAAGAACCAACAATGTGCTGAATATAAGAAACACGTATAATTTTAAAAAATTCATAGACTGAAATTCAAAGGAAGGAAAATAATATTCCATAAGACAAGAACCCAGAATAAAAGAGGGGTAGCTATACTATTTGCAGACAAACTAAATTTCAATCCAAGACTCATTAAGACAGATAAAGAAGGTCACTACATCTTTGTAAAGAGAACAATCCAAGAGGAAGAGATAACAATCATAAATATATATGCAACAAATACCAGTGCAACCAACTATATAAAACAAATGTTAATGGACATTAATAATCAAAGAAGAACTAATACAATTGTGTTGAGGATCTCAATATCTCACTGTCACAAAAAGATTGATCAACTAGACAAAAAAATCACAATAAAATATTAGAACTGAACCAAACATTTGAACAAATGTACGTAGTAAATGTCTACAGAGTGTTCCACCCCACAACCTCAGAATGCACATTCTTCTCAGCTGCACACAGGACATTCTCCAAAACAGACCACATACTATCTCCTGGAACATGCTTAAGTAAATGTAAAGGAATTGAAATTATCCCGTGCATATTATCAGACCATAGTGCAATGAAATTTGAAATCAATGGCAAAAGAAACCACAAGAGCTTCATAAACACATGAAAATCAAATAGCACTCTCCTGAACAACCAATGGGCCACAGATGAAATTAAAGAAATTAAACAGTTTCTACAACAGAATGATAATAACAATACAACGTGTCAGAACTTATGGGACACAATGAAAGCAGTCCTAAGAGGGAAATTTATAACAGTGAATACCCATATCAAAAAAAAGAGCAAGCACAAATAAACAACTTAATTGTGAACATCAAACTTCTAGAAAAAGTAGAGCAGGCTAAGCCAAAAGCTCATAAAAGGGAGGAAATTATAAAGATCATAGCAGAAATTAATGCACTGGAGACTAAGAAATCAATACAAAGAGTCAATGAATCAAAGAGTTGGTTATTTGAAAGATTAAATAAAATTCATAAACCCTTATTCTACCTCATTAAAAAGGGAAAGACTCAAATTGACACAATTAGGAATGAAAAGGGTGAAATCACAATGGACCCGGCAGAAATTCAGAAGATCATCTGTACCTATTTTGAAAAACTGTATTCTAATATGATGGAAAATGCAGAAGAAATGGACAGATTCCTACATACATATGAATTACCAAAGCTGAATCAAGAGGATATAAAAATCCTAAATAAACCAATATCAATCAATGAAATGAAAGATGTAATTAAATCCTATGAACAGAAAGAAGTCCAGGCCTTGATGGATTCACTGCTGAATTCGAGAAGAAATTTAGAGAAAAAACTAACACTGCTACTTCTGAAATTCTTTAATGAAATTGAAAGGGAAGCAATACTCCCAAGTTCATTCCTGGAAACAAGCATTATCCTGATAACAAAACCAGAGAAAGACCCAACCTAAAAAGAGAACTACAGGCCAATCATTCTAATGAACATAGAGGCAATTATCTTCAATAAGATACTGGCAAACAGAATGCAGCAAATCATCAAGAAGATTATACACCATGACTAGGTGGGATTTATCCCAAGTATGTAGGAGTGGTTCAACATACATAAATCAAAAAATGTAACATACCATATTAACAGAGCCAAGGACAAAAATCTTATGATCATCTCAATAGATGCAGAAAAGGCTTTTGACAAATTCCAGCACACATTCATGATGAAAACCCTACAGAGAATTGGAATAGATTGTCTTTATCTCAATCTGATAAAAGCAATCTATGACAAACCAGCAGCCAACATCATACTAAATGGACAAAAACTGAAAGCTTTCTCTCTAAAATCAGGAACAAGACAAGGATGTCCACTGTCTCCACTCTTATTCAAAATAGTCCTGGAAACTTCAGCCAAAGCAATTAGACAAGAGCAAGAAATAAAAGGAATAATGATAGGAAAAGAAGAAGTTAAATTATCATTATTTGCAGATGACATGATATTTCACATAGAAGACCCCAAAACTCCACTAATAAATTGCTGGATTTAATAAGCAAATTCAGTAGTGTAGCTGGATACAAAGTCAACACTCAAAAATCAATAGCCTACTTGTACACAAATAACAAATTCTCTGAAAGAGAAAATAGGGAAACAACACCTTTCACAATAGCATCCCAAAAATGAATTACCTAGGAATCAGTCTAATGAAGGATGTGAAAAACCTCTACATTGAAAACTATAGTACGCTGAAAAGGAGATTGAGGAGAATATCAGAAAATAGAAAATATGCCTTGCTCTTGGGTAGGAAGAACTAATATACTGAAAATGGCCATAGTTTCATAACTGTTATACAGATTTAATGCTATTCCCATCAAAATTCCAAAAACATATCTCACAGAATTTGAGAAAATAATACTAAAATTCATTTGGAACCATTAGTAGAGCAAAGGCATTTCTGGGCATAAAAGGCAAGGCAGGGGACAACATAATCCCTGACTTGAAATTATACTATAAAGCTACTGTGATAAAAACTGTGTTGTATTAGCAAGAAAACAGACTCAAAATCAAAGGAACAAATTAAAAGATGCAGAAACAACTCCAGACATGCTCAGCCACCTTATATTTGACAAAGGTGCCAAACACATTCACTGGAAGAGAGATAGCCTCTTTAACAAATGGTGTTGGAAAAATTGGCTCTGCATATGCCAAAGATAAAATGGGACTTATATCTTTCACTGTGCACTAAACAAAATTCAAAATGGATCAAAGTTCTAAATATTAATACAGAAACATTAAATCTGCTGGAATATAGAATAGGTAAAACTCTTGAAGACATTGGTGTAGGCAAAGACTTTATGAATAAAACCCCAATTGCACAGGAACTATCACAAAGAATCAACAACTGGGATCTCATCTTATTAAAAAGCTTTTGCACAGCAAAATAAACCACCAACAGAGTGAAGAGAAAACCCACAATGTGGGAAAAAATGTTTGCTAGCTGTTCCTCAGACAAAGGATTACTATCGAGAACATATAAAGAACTCAAAAAAATCAGACCTCCCAAATTTAAAGACCCAATCCAAAAATGGTCATCTGAGATGAATACACACTTCTCAGATGAAGAAATACAGCAAATAAATATATGAAAAAATGTTCATCACTGATCTTTCAAGAGATGCAAATTAAAACAACACTGAGATTCTATACCACCCCAGAAAGAATGGCTATTGTCAAGAAATCAACCAATAACAAATGCTGGATGGACTTTCAGGAAAAAGGAACCCTTCTCCACTGTCGGTGGAAGTGTAGACTGGCATGACCGCTGTGGAAATAAGTGTGGAGATTCCTCAAAATCTAGGATTGGAGGTCTCATTTGATCCAGCTATTCCGCTTCTTGGTATTTTCCCAGAAGAATTAAAAACATTGTACCACTGCAATATATGTGCACCCATGTTTATAGCAGCACAATTTGTAATACCTGTATCTTGGAAACAACCCAAATTCCCATCACCCAAAGATTGGAGAAAAATGATGTGGTCTTCTTATACAATGGTGTACTACTCAGCCATAAAGAAAGATAAACTGGAGACTTTTATAGGTAAATGGATGCAACCTGAGACCATACTCATATGTGAAATAAACCAGATGCACACTAGGGAGACAAACATCATATTGTCTCCCTAGTGTGAGACGCTGAAAGAGTAAATAAGATGCAAAATTTATAATAGATATTGTAAAGTGGGAAGGAACTGTTCAAAAGGAAAGAGAATCTGGGATGGGGGAAAGGAGAAAAGAAAGAAGCAAAAAGCAAAAAAAATGGATATATATTCAAGATAGTTAAGATAGTTATACTACTAATTTCTCTTAGTTCATTGAAAAAAAAGGTTTGTGCTAGTATTGTTTGGACAGTTAAATGCCTATATCTTGTACTCTGAGTAACTAATTTAGAGATAATAGTACACAGTATATTAACCATTGTTACCCTCCTATTATGTTGTTTTGAAATGTTGTCTTATTTTTTCTCTAAAAATAAAAATAAAACCTAGTCTACATGTAGGCATTGTTCCACAGAATATTATAGCTAACTAATACAGAATATACATGGATCTCAAGCAGAAGGCAGCAAAGCATCAAACCTCACTTTCATTTTTATTCCAGTCAGGTAACAAGCCTTTTGGGTGCTGCCACCCAAACCCAGGGAGGATTTCCCATTACCCACACCCAGAACTATATTAAACCAATTAGTGGACTAATGCAGTACCACACACCCTTAATCCACTTTAACACAACCTAGATAAAGCCACCTCCAGAAAGCACCATTTTTGACCACATGAGGCTTTGGGTGGACATCTAGATATAAGCCATAAAAATGTAAAAACACGACAAGTCTCTCTGTAGCTGATATAATAAAAAAAGAATAATAATTATGTTCCACCATCAGGCCTTGAACTCTTTTTCCTCTGCAATGCCATTCTACAATGACACTCTGCCTTGGAGCCAGCTGACTATGGAATGAAACCTCTATAAACCATGAGCTGAAATAAATCTTTGCTCCTTTAATTTGTGGGTGCTGAGTGTTTTGTCTCAGCAATGAGTAAAGTAACTAAGATTATGGTACATTGCAGTTGTTTTGTAGACATTGAGGTTTTAAATAGTACACTTATTTTTTTAGAGCAGATTGAGATTTGCAGATAAATTGAGCAGAAAGGAGAGTCCTCATATATCCAGTTTTCCTTAATGATTTTTTCATTGGAGCAAAATATATATGACATAAAAGTGGTAATTTTTGCCATTTCAAGTATGCATTTTAAGTGGTATTAAGTACATTTGCATTGTTGAGCAACCATCACCACGATCCAATTTCAGAACATTTTTACTATCTGAAACTGAAACTCTACACACATTAAAAAATAACTCCCCATTTTCCCCTCCTACTAGCCCTTGGTAAAAACTATCCTACTTCACGTCTGTATAAATTTGGCTGTTATGTGTTTATTAATCAGTTCTAGCTGCCATACAAAATGCCATTTACTGAGAGGCTTAAACAAGGGAAATTATATTTTTTTCATGATCGTGTAGGCTGGAAGTCTGAGATCAAGTGCCAGCCAAGTTGGGTTCTAGTGTGGGTTCTCTTCTTGGCTTGCAGATGGTCATCTTTTTCTGTGTGCTCTCATGACCATTTTTTAGGTGATGCACATGTAGAGAAAGACAGCAAGCTTACCATTATCTCTTCCTATAAGAGCATTAATCCTATCAGATTGGGATCCCATGCTTATGACCTCATTTAAGCTTACTTACCTCTTAAAATTCACATCTCCAAATACAGTCACATTGAAGATTAAGGCTTCACCATATGTATTCTGGGGAAACATAATTTAGTTTATAACACTAGGTGTTTTATACAAGGAAAATCATAAATATTTGTCCTTCTACAAAGGGATTATTTTGTCCAAACTAATGTCATAAAGGTTCATCCATGCTGTAAGAAATAAATTCCCTTTCTTTTAGGGTTTAATACTTTTCCATTTTATGTATATATTAAATTTTATTTATCCACTGATGGAAATTTAGGTTGTTTCTATATTTTGAGTATACTACTCTTTTGAACACAAGAATACAATATCTGCTCGTGTCCCTACTTTTAATTCTTTAGATTATATAGCAGCAGTAGAATTTCTGTGTTATGAGGTAATTCTATGTTTAATTTTTTTTGAGAAACTACCATACTGTTTTCTTCAGTAGCTGTACCACTCTAAATTTAAACCAGCAATGTACATGGGTACTAATTTCTATGTGTTCTCACCAACTCTAGTTGTTTTCTATTTTTTTCTATATAATTAGCGCACTAAAGAATGTCAAGTGCCATTTTACTGTGGATTTATTTCATTGTGTTTTTTTTTTTAATTTGCAGTTCTCTAATGGCTTGTAATGTTGAGTATCTTTTCATGGGCTTATTGGCCATATCTTGTTTGAAGAAATGTCTATTCAAATCTTTAATCACTTTTTAAAAATTTGGTTGTTTGTATTTTTATTGTTCAGTTTTAGAAATTTAAAAATATATGCTGGACATTAATCCCTTATGTTATATGCTATGAATGTGTGCGTTCCCTCAAAATTTGTATGTTGAAATCTTAACCAGAAAGATGATGGGATTAAGAGTGAAACCTTTGGGAGGTGATTGTCATGGGGACAGAGTTCACATGAATAGGATTAGTAGCCTTATCAAAGAAGCCCAAGGTTGCTTGTTTGTGCCTACATCATGTGAGGATATATCAATAAGGCACTATTAGGAAATCATCCTTCACCAGACATCAAATCTGCTAGAACTTTGGGCTTGGACATCTTAGCCTTCAGAACTGTTACAAATAAATTTCTATCATTTCTAAAGTGCCCTGTTTAAGGTATTTTGTTATAGCAATATATATATATATATATATATATATATATATATATATATATATAAATAACTTGGAAACCTTTTCCCCCATTCTTCAGGGTGTGATTTTACTCATTCCATAGTGTTCTTTAATGTACAAATGTTATTTTTATAATATCTGATTCTATTTTTCCTTAGTTGCCTATGTTTTTGGTATCATGTCCAAGAAATCATCCCTAAATCCAATGTCACAAAAACTTTCCACTAAGATTTCATTTAGCAGTTATATAACTTTATATCTTACATTTTTCTCTTTGAGACATTTTGAATTAATTATTGTATATGGAATAGAGTAAGGGTCAAACTTCATTTATTTTTTGCATGTGGATATCAATTTTTCCCAGTAGCATTTGTTTAATGCATTCATTTACTGTTTAATGGCCTTGCCTCTTTGTTGAAAATCATAAGTCCATATGTACAAGGGTTTATTTCTAGAATCTCTATTCTATTCCATTGGGTTATGGGTTAGCTTTCCATCATATTGGCAATCTGCCTGTGATAGTAAACATATAAGGAGGAAATATTTATCTTGGTTCATGGTTTCAAATTTAGCCTATATTTAGTTGGTTCTATTGCTTTTGATCCTGTGGCAAAGCACAACTTCATGGTGGGAGAACGTGGTATGTCAAAGCCGCTCACCTCATAGCAGCCTGGAAGTGTAAAAGAGAGGCACAGGGAGGAGTCATTGCTCCAATATGCCCTCCAAGGGCACAACCTTAATGATTTAACTTCCTTAAAATTGGCCCCAATTCTTACAGGTTCCACCATTTCCAAATTGTTCCATCAGCTGCAGAATAAGCCTTTAGTACATGGGCCTTTGGGGGACAGTTAAGATCCAAACCATAAGAGCTTATATGTCTTCATGGCAGTTTCACACTCTTTTGATTACTATAACGTTTTAGTAGAACGTTTTGAAATCAGGGATTATGAGTCTTCCAATACAGCACTTATTTTTTCAAGATTGATTTGGCTGAAAACATATGGGATACAATGAAAGCAGTTCTAAGATGGATGTTTATAACTATGAATGCACACATTAAAATAATTGAACACTACAAAATAACTAGCCTAAGGATACATCTCAAGATCTTAGAAAAATAAGAACAACTCAAATCTAAAATTAATAGAAGAAAAGAAATTATAAAGACCAGAGTGGAAATTAATGACTTTGGAATTAAAATAATACAAAGGATCAAGGAATTGAAGAGTTGGTTTTCTAAAAGGAAGAAAAAGATTGATAAACCCTTAGCCAAGCTTACCAGAAAAGGAAACAAATGTGTATATCAATGCAATTAGAAATAAAAAAAAATAAAATTGCAACTGACACCACAAAAATCCAGAGGATTCTAATAAACTACTCTAAAAGCTTACTTTCCAATAAACTACAGAACCCAGAAGAAATGGGGAAATTTTTAGACACATATTAATTACCAAAAATTTAACCAAGAAGATATAAAAACTCTCAATGTACTGGTAATAGCCAACAAAATAGAGACAGTAATAAAAGCTTTACTAAGAAAAAAATCCCAGGACCTGATGCATTCAACATAGAATAAAACCTGAATTTCAGAGAAGATTTAATACCATACTCCTCAAACTTTTAAGTGAAATTGAAAAGGAAGGAGTGCTGCCAAACCCATCCTGAACTAGCATTACCCTGATTCCAAAATCAGACAAGTACTTCACAAAAAAAGAAAATTACAAGCCAATCTTTTTATGGAACATAGATTCAATAAACCTCAACAAGATGCTGGCAAACAGAGTGCTACAGATCATTAAAAAGTACATATATGATAACAAAGTTAGCTTGATTCCAAGGATGCAAATGTGGTTCAACATTCATAAATCAATAAATTTAATACATTACATAAACAGAAGGAAGGACACAAATCACACTATCATCTCAATACACAAAGAAAGAGCCTTTGACCAAATGCAATATCCACTCATGATAAAAACTCTGAAGAAAATAAGTGTAGAGAGACTGTTATGACTTGTCACTAGATGCCCCCCCAAAGCCTCATGCAGTCATAGGTAAGGCTTTTTCAGAGGTGGCAGAATCTAGAGACTGTGATTAATTCATGGTGCAATGCTAGGATTAAGGGTGCTAAGATTAAGGGTGGGTGATTATTAAATGAGTCCACTGATTGATTCGAAACTGCCCTAATCCCAGTCCCAGGATTAAGGGACAAAAAGAAGACTGTCTTGTCCCTTGCTTACTTGCTTTGCTACATTCTGCCCACCATGAACTGTTTCACCTCTGTGATGCCTGACTGCCATGCCACCCTCCCTTGCAGTCAGCTAACTAGGGACAGAAACCTCCACAAAATGTTAGCTAAATAAACCTTTCCTCCCTTAACTTGTGGATTTTGGGTATTTTGTTTCAGCAATGAGAAAAATAACTAAGACAAGGACCCTATATTAAACTGATGAAAGCCATTCAAGAGAAACCCAGGGCCAACATCACATTAAATAGGGAAACATTGAAATCTTTTCCTCTAAAATCAGGAACAATACAAGGGTGTTCACTTTAAATATTGTTGTTCAACATAGTGCTCTAAACTTTAGCTAGAACAATAAGGCAAGAAAAGGAAATGAAAGGAATACACAGAAAAGGAAGTACTCCAAATATTCTTATATGGAGATGACATAATCCTTTACACTGAAGACCCAAAAAAATCCAACAAATGATTCTAGAACTAAAATAAGAAAATTCTGAAAACTGGGAGGATACAAAATAACTACACAAAACTCAACAGTATTCTTGTACACTAACAGTGAACTCATGGAGAAAGAAATTAGGAAAATAATCCCAGTTACAATCACTTCAAAAAATTAAATAAGGAACAAACCAACCAAGCTAGGGAAAGACATCTATAAAGAAAAATATATCCTCATAAAAGAGATTGAACAGAACATCAAGAAATGCAAACACATCATCTTGGACAGGCAGATTCAATATTGACATAATGGTCATATTACCTAAATGCATATAAATATTTAATGCAATTCCAATCAAAATACCACCAACATTCTTCACAGAACTAGAGAAACAGTCTTAAAATTTATAAAGAAAAAGAATAGAGGGGCCGGTGAGATGGCTCAGCGGCATAAGCGCCTGCCTTGCAAGCACGAGGGCCTGAGTTCGACTCCCAGATCCCACATACGAAAAAGGGGCCGGTGATATCGCTCAGCGGCACGGGTGCCTGTTGGCATACGAGGTCCTAAGGTAGACCCCCCGGGTACCCACAAAAAAAAAAAAAGAAAAAGAATAGACCTAGAGCAGCAAAAGAAATCCTGAGTAACAAGAACAAAGCAGGTGGCATCAAAATTCTGGACTTCAAATTGTATTACTAAATTACAGTGATAAAAACACCATGATACTGGCATAAAAATAGACATGTGTATCAATGGAACAGAATGGAGAAATAAGAAAAAATGCCAGATAATTTAGCCTTCTGATTTTCAACAAAGGGGCCAAAAACATACCCTGTAGAAAAGGCAGCCTCTAAGAAATTGTTCTGGGAAATCTGATTATACATATTCAGAAGAAATCTAAGCCTGTATTTCTCACCATGTACTAACAAAATGGAAATGAATCAAATAACTGAATATTAAAACATAAGCACTAAATCTGCTGGAAGGTAAAATTTGATACATTTCTTGAAGTCATAGACATAGGCAAAGAATTTCTGAACAGAACAAGAATTGCATGAGGTAACACCAAGAATCAACAAAAGAGATTATATCAAATTAAAAAGCTACTGCACAACAAAGGAAACCACCAACAGAGTGAAGAGACAATCTAAAGAATGGGAAAAATTTTTGCCATCTATTCCTCAGACAGAAGACTAACATGTAGCTTTCTTTTGTTAACTTCCTTTCATATGATAGAGACCATCTTTTCATTTATCTATCTCTTTTGTATAGGTGGCTGTTTACAATTTAGTCACATTTTTAAATTTGGTTGTTTTGTCCCTCCTGAGTTTTAAGAAAGTTTTGTATATTTTGGATACCAGTTCTTTACCATAAATGTATGTTATAAACATTTTCTTCTAATATATGATTTTTCATTGTTTTATCTTTCTTTTTCATAGAGCAGAAATATACAAAAACAAAATATCAAAATTTGAGCACTTCTGGAAAAATGACAGAGTGATAAGCAATAACAAATCATTCTCTCCAAGATTTGGAATCCAGACACTGGAAAACAACAACTTGGGGAAGAAAAGAAAAATGGAGATGGATCTCTGGGACCCAAGAATGATCTGAAAGGAAAATTGGAGCCTACAGAGAAATTGAAGAAACACAGTGCAGGAAAAAGGAAAAGTCAGTCTGTACATTTTCCCTGGCTCCTGGCTCCTGAGAAAGGAAGAACAGAAACACAGTGAAAGCAGGAAACTTCAGAGGCTCCCCAGAGGGAAAGGCAGCAATGGAGCAGACCAACACATGCTGTCTGCTGGTGATTCCAGTCCAAGCTCCTGCCATATCCTCTAGAATGAGTGATTGTGTGACCAGATACCATTCCAGGAAGGGGTCAAATGAACCTGGGACTCAGAGCAGCCATAGATTGGCTTCATTTCAGGGCTCCTAGTGTTACACTTCCATAGTGACTGGATAAGGGACAACCATGGGAAACATCGGTAGTCAGGGAGTTGTGGTCAAACGGGCAAGAGATTCAAAGAGGGATTTAAACTAAGTGACACAGATCCCAACCCATGCCAGAGGCCAGGGTCAGCCTGAATCATGGTGGATTTGAAAGGTTGAGAAATGACACCTCCACCCTAATCTTACTGCCTGATTGCTGGTAATTGTATACAGCATGGGTCTGTGCTGTGACTACCTTCTTTATCTAACAAGCAAGTGCAGGGACATGTATTGAGTGGAGAACGGCCCCAAAACTGTAGAATCCAGAAGAAAACCACACATTCAACGTCACAGAGAAATTTATTGTTTGGTTATTGTTCATTTTTTTTTATTATTTTTTGTTTTGGTTTTTATTGTTTGGTTGTTTTATTGTTTTTGTTTTGGGGTGTGTGTGTGTGTGTGTGTGTGTGTGAGCATGAGCATTGCTTTAAGCTTTTTGTTTGTTTGTTTTGTTTTTCATTTCTTTTCTTCCCTCCTTCTTCTTCACCAGTTTCCTGGGGCTTGGATAATCTTCCTTTGTCTTTCTGCATTGCTTCTTATCTCCTTTTTCTTACTTTTTTCTCTTTTTCCCTTTTCTCCCTTTTAAATTTTCTTCTCTTAATTATTGCACTCTTATGATATGCCCTATAATTTCATTCTTTGCCCCTTTTTTCCTTTTATCTTCTACTTCTTCTGAGTTTTTTCTCTCACTTTTGCCTAATTCTATAAACAACTTTCTACTCCCCAATAGTACTCATTGCAACTCTTCTCTCTTGTCCTTTTCATATCATACAGTTTCAGGTTTTAAAGTTTTCCTCTTGCACTCCTCAATTTCCAAACTCTATATCTTTAATAGTATAATGATGAAACTTTGTTAATCTTTTAATAATTAACTCTCTGAGAAATTAATTAACTCTCTAAAATTACTGTTAAATTGTTTTCTGCCATTCGTGATGATATAGCTGTTGCATTTAGTTCATATTAGCTGTAAAAAAATACCTGGGTTGCCCTAATGCTTATATCATAATTGTCAATTTTTTCTCTAGGATTAAGGGTCATACATAATTGGTTCTTAGTATATGTTAATATCTTATTTGTCTTGGATGATATTTCTGTAGTTGATTTGCTCAATATTATCAGGATCACATGAATGTTGCCATTTCACTATAAGCCAACACTCAGATTGCCTTTGTGACATTAACAATACTAAAGTACATTCACAGAGAACTTGGTTGCTTAGCTAAATATACTGCATCCTCCCTTCCCAAGTGAAACAAGGTGGTCACCTCCTACTGCTGTGGTAAAGGATTATAGGAAGCCATGTCCAAATTACATCACTGAAAAGCAATTACAAGAGATCTGTCCAAGAGTTGCCGAAGTCCTAACATTTTCAGCATTGCTAAAAAGTCCAAATCCAAAGTCTCCTCTGAGATTTAAGGCACACTCAGCTGTAAGACCCTGTACAAATGAAAAGAAAATTAAACATTTCTAACATTCAATGGCACGTGATTGAAATTTCCATTCCAAAAGGTACAAAGAAGGGGATAGAAAAGAATGGGACCAAAACAAGTCCAAAATCCAGCAGGATAAACATTAATTCCTGTAGTTCCATGTCCAGCACTGGACACGGAGGCAATCTGTGGCAAGATGTGAACTCCAAAGGTCTTGGGTGATTCTTCCCCTAAAGCACTTCTGGGGGTGGTAGCTCCCATGCCTTCTCTCTTAGGCTGGTTCTGCTCCCTCCTTGCAGTTTTTCTCAGATGATCCATATTTTTGGCTTCTCCAAACTTCTATGGTCTCCAATGCATTTTCACACTCACAGCTTCACATACTGCCCTCTGAAGGGCACACTGCCTGTCCTTCCAGGGCTTCTTCTGAAATCTGGGTGGAAGCTTTATTAACCCCACAACTCTTGTTTCTGCATGCACCTAAAACCATCACCAAGGGGATGATGCCAAAGTCTATTGCCAGCTGGAGAAGTAGCCAAGCTTCTTTTTCTCTTGGCTGTAGGTGTTGTGTGCATGGATCCCTGAGCACTCTGAACCCTATCCCCAGAAACAAATTCTTTAGGCCACTGCCATTTGGGAACATAGTGCTCTGGAACTCACTTCTCAAAGCAAAATCTTTCATCTTTGCAACCCTGAGGCTGCAAAGGCTGCAGTCCTGCTGGTTCTTGTGATGTCCTAAAGCCATCTTTTCTGTTGTCTTCTTCAGAAATACTTGATTTTTTTTACTAGTCTTTTCAGCGACCAATTTCTACTCTCCCATCTTTGAAGGCTGCAACTTTACTGGAGCTTCCTTCTGGCCAAACTCACAACATTTTGAACTGTTCTGCTGGGTACTTTGCTCTTGATTCTCAACATAAATCTGGCTAAAAGCCACCAACAATATCCTTGCCATGGCCTCAACATTAGACTGCCTTGAAATTTCTTCTGCAAGATTATTTAGTGTACTGTGCTTAACTTCCGTCTCAGGCAAAGTTTTTGGACATGAGCAAAATGCAGAAAAACTTTCTTCCAAGGTATAAGAGACGTTGGAGTCCAAAAGCCAATGCAGTACTTCCCAGAAGAAACATCCTGAGCCTGGCCTTCACCCGCAGGATGTCTGTCAACATTCTGGTCTTCTGAGCTCCGACCAGAATCCCTCAAGTACAGTCTAAGGTATTCCAACTCTACTTTTTCAGGTGCTACCTCCAAACCTTCCCTAACTCTTCCCATTTCCACAACACAATTCCAAAGGCTCTTGAGCCACATGGCTGGCCTGGTAATATCATAGCAACAACCCCACTTCTCCTGTACCAAATTCCATCTTAGTGAATTTGCTCATTACTGAGACATAATGCCAAGCACTCACAAGTTAAGAGAGGAACGATTCATTTGGCTTACAGTTTGCACAGGTTTCAGCCCATAGTTGGCTGGCTCCAAGGCAGGTTGTCATGGCAAAGAGACAGTGCAGAAGAAAATAGTTCATGGCAGGCAGAGGACAGCAAATGCAAAAAGGGATGACCACAGATCTTTCCACCACTTATATGTTATCCAGGCTACTTAGTGTGGGTAGCACTCACACATTTAATCCTAGCAACCTCGATCCTAACACTACACCATGAATCAATCTCAGAATCATATATTCTAGATAGAGCTACCTCTGAAAAATCACCATTTATTGCCCCATGAGGGTTTGGGGGGACATATAGACTCAAGCCATAACAATTCATGAAAAAAACCCTGAAGAAAATAGGGATAGAATTGGTTTATCTCAATCTGATAAAAGCCATCTATGACAAAGCAATGGCCTACATCGTGCTAAAAGGAGAAAAAATCAATTCTTTCCCTTTAAAATCAGGAACAAGAAAATGAGGCCCACTATCATCACTTCTATATAACATGGTTCTTAAAACATTAGCTGGAGAAGTTAGACCAGAGAAAGAAGTAAAAGTGCTATGGATAAGAAAGGAAGAATTCAAATTGTCATTATTTGCAGATGACATGATCCTTTACATAAAAGAACCACAAAATTCTACCAAAGACTACTAGAAATAATAATGAAATTCCAAAAACATACCAGAATACAAAGTCCACACTTAAAAACCAATAGCATTCCTTGTCTTAGTTACTTTTCTCTCATTGCTGAGACAAAATACCCAACACCCAAAGTTAAGGAAGGAAAGGTTTATTTAGCCAACAGTTTGAAGAGATTTCAATCCATAATCAGCTGGCTCCAAGGCAGGGTGACATGGCAGAGGGGCAATAGTTCACAACAGCAGAATGTACAAAAGCAACAAGAGCAAATAAGGGGGAAAACAAGCCTCTTTCTGCCCTTTTTATGTTATCTAGACTGCTGGGATTAGGGCCGTGCCAATCCAGTCAGTGAGGGATGCAACAATCACCCAGGCTTAGTCACAGCACTGTTAATAACAGCATTGAACTGTGAATCAGTCACAAAATATAGATTCAGCTACCTCCAAAAAAGCCTGCTCCCCATGACTGCATGAGGCTTTGGGGGACATCTAGACACAAACCCTAACATTCCTATACACCTATAATAAATGGACAGTGACAGAAATTAGAGAAAATATACCTTTCAAACTAGCATTTAGAAAAAGGAAATACTTCATAATTGTCCTAACCAAGGGAGTGAAAGACCTCTACAATGAAAAGTATAGTACCCTGTTAAAGGAGTACAAAGAGGATGTCTTAATTGATTTTCTCTCATTGCTAGGACAAAATACCCGACATGAAAGATAAGGGTGGAAAGGTTTTCTTAGCTCACAGTTTGTAGAGGTTTCAGTCCTTAAGCAGCTGGCTCTAAGCAGGGTGGCATGGCAGAAGGGCAACAGTTCATAGAGGCAAAAAACAGCAAAAACAACAAGAGCAAAAGGGAGAGAAACAAGGCTCTTTTCCTCCCTTATACTGTATGCAGGCTACCTGCCCTAGGGCAGGTGTAGCACTCACACCCCCAATACCAGCACTAGACAGTGAACCAATCACAAACTCTAGATTCAGCTGCCTCAGAAAAAGCCCATGCCCCATGACTGAAAGAGGCTTTTGGGGGACATCTAGACACAAACCATAAAATTCCACCACTGGCACCCCAAAGACTCATGCACATGACTTTATGCAAAAGGCATTTAGTCCATCTCTAAGAGCTGCCAAAGTCCTAACAGTTTCAGCATTGATGAAAAGTCCAAGTCCCATATCTCCTCTGAAATGTAAGGCAAACTCTTAACTGTGAGCCCCTGTACAAATGAAAAGAAATTAAAAAACTTCCAACATCCAATGGCACAATTTATGCATTTCCATTCCAAAAGTTAAAAACAGAAGGATACAAAGGAATGGGACCAAAGCAAGTCCAAAATCCAGCAGGAAAAATGTGAAATTCTGTAGTTCCATGTGCAGTGTCCAAGGCAATCTGTGGCAAGATGTGAACTCCAAAGAGCTTCGGTGGCTCTGCCCCTATGGCACTTCCAGTGGTTGTAGCTCTCATGCTTCTCTCTTGGGCTCACTTTGCTCCCTCCTTGCAGACTTCCTTAGATGATCCACATTGCTGGCTTTTCCAAATTTTGGGGGTCTCCACTGCACCTTTGTCTTCACCCTCACGTCCTCACACACTGCCCTCTCAGAGGCACACTGCCTGGCCTCCCAGTCCTTCTGAAATCAGGGTGGAAGCCTTCTTAACCCCACAACTCTTGCATTCTGCATGTGCCTAAAACCAGTGCCATGTGGATGCTGCCAAGGTCTGCTGCCAGCTGGAGCAGTAGCCAGGCTTCCTTCTCTCTTGACTGTAGGGATTGAGTGGCTGGATTGCTGAGCACTCTGAATCCAATTCTGAGGAACAAATTCTCTAGGCTGCAGCCATTCTGGAACATTGTGAGGCCATTACCATTCTGGAACATTGTGAGGCCACTGCCATTCTGGAAAATGGTGCACTGTAGCTTTCTTCTCAAAGCTAAATCTTTCACTTTTGCAATTTTGAGTCTACAAAGGGTGGAGACTTGCTGCTTCCTGTGATGCCCTCAGGCCATCTTTTGCATTCTCCTGTTCCTTCTCACCAATCTGTCCAGCTCTATTTTTGCAGTCCACAGCTTTACTGGAGTTTCCTTTCTGGCCAAACTCACATTTTGAATCATTTTGCTGGGCTCTTTGCCATTGATTCTCAACATAAACCAGGCTAAAAGCCCCCAACAATAACCATGCCACCTCTTCAACATTCAACAGCCTTGAAATTTTTTCTGCCAGATTAATTAATCCACTGCCATTAATCTCAGTCTCAGGCAAAGTCTCTGGACTCTGTGGTTTTTTTCTCAGAGCAAAGTCTCACTTTTGCAGTTTTGAGCCTGCAGAATGTGGAGACTTGCTGCTTTTTGTGATTCCCTCAGGCCATCTTTTGTATTCTGTTCCTTCTCATCAATCCAGATCTTGTCAGCTCTAGCTTTCCAGTCCACAGTTTTACTGGAGCTTCCATTCTGGCCAAACTCACATTATAAATCATTTGTTGGGCTCTTTCTTCTTGATTCTCATCATGAATCTGGCTAAAAGAACCCACAGTAGCCATGCCACCACCTCAAAATTCAACTGCATTGAAATTTCTTCTGCAAGATTAATTAGTCTGCAACCCTTAATCTCAGTCTCAGGCAAAGTCTCTGGGCATGAGTAAAATGCAGACAAACTTTCTGCCAAGCCATAACACACATCATCTGGAGTCCAACAACCAATTCAGTCCTCAGCAGAAACCTCCTGGGCCTGGTCTTTACTGGCAGGATTTATATGAGCCTTCTGGTCTTCTGAGCTCTGACCAGAATCTCCCATACAGAACAGCCTAAGGCCTTCCACCTCTACTTTTTCAGGTGACATCTCCAAAACTTTACAACTCTCCCCAAAAGCCATTTCCAAAAGCTCTTGAACCACATGGTCAGGTATAGTCAGAGCAATGACTCCAGTGCTCTGGTACCAAATTTGTTGTGGTCAGGGTTTGCAAGGGAAAAAATTTAATACAGACATATTTTATAGGATGATTTCATAATATTCACCCAAAAAGTCAAATGCAAAAGAGGTTGGGAGATCTGTTCACATACTGGATACCCAAGGAATCCACCTGAGGGCCTGGATCCCATGGCAATATCCTACAGCTGAAGACCTAGAGCCCATGGCAATGTCCTCTAGAAGTTGAACTGGAGGCCTAGACCCCATAACAATGTCTCACGCAAGTCTGTATCAAGGATCTGCACTGTGAATGCCCAAAGAACAGCGATGGAAACTAGGAAGTCTGTGCCAGCAGAACGAAGGATCTGTGAGAGCAGGCTGAAAGATATACACTGAAGCCAAGAAGCAACACTCAAGGTAAGGATCAGAGCTCCCTCGAAAAGAACTGTAGCTATCCTCAGCAACAGTAAGGTCCAGAGATCCTCTGATGATGAGAATAGTGGAGTTCATATCAGGAAAGCCAGTGTAACAAGCTTCTCCAGGAGAATCAGCAGCACACCATCTTCCCATCCAGTTCTCTTTTTATGCTGTTGGCTGCAATCCTCAGGTGGAAAGCAGTGGTAGCTATTCTGTTTGCAGACAATGTAAACTTCAAACCAAGAATGATCAAAAGAGATAAAGAAGGTCACTACATACTTGTTAGGGGAAAAGTTCAAGAGGAAGAGATAACAATCATAAAAATGTATGCACCAAATATGAGAGCACAAAACTATATAAGACAATTATTAATATACCTGAAAAATCAAATAAGCAATAACACAATTGTAATGGGAGACATTAATAACCTATTGTCACAAAGACATAGATCAACTAGAAAAAAATCAGCAAAAAAATATCAGAGCTGGGGGCTGGTGAGATGGCTCAGTGGCTTAAGCACCTGCCCGGCAAGCGTGAGGGCCTGAGTTCAACTCCCGGAACCCACATATGAAAAAGAGGCTGGTGATATCACTAAGTGGCACAGGCGCCTGCTGGCGCATGAGGTCCTGAGGTCGACCCCCCGGTACCCACAGAAAAAAAATCAGAGCTGAACCAAACCTGTGAACAAATGGACTCAGTAGAGGTTTTCAGAGCGCTCCACCCAACATCATCAGAATACACATTCTTCTCAGCTGCACATGGGAAGTTCTCTAAAATACACAACATACTAGACCCTAGGTCATGCTTAAGTAAATGCAAAGGAGTTGAAATTATCCCATGCATATTATCTGACCAGAGCATAATGAAATTGGAAATTAATGGCATAAGAAACCACAAAAACTCCATAAACACAAGGAAATTTAACAACACCCTCCTAAACAACAAGCGGGTAATTAAGGAAGAAATTAAACAATATCTACAGTTAAATGAGAATACAGATACAACATACTGGAAATTATGGGATACAACAAAAACAGTCCTAAGAGGGAAACTTATAATGGTGAATTCTCATATCAGGAAAACAGAAAGAGCAGAAATAAACCTAATGTTGCACCTTAAGTTTCTGGAAAAAGAAAAGCAAGAAAAGCCCAAAGCCCATACGAGGGAGGAAATTATAATTTCTGCCCATATAAGGGCAGAAATTAATGCAATGGAGATGAAAAAAACAATACAAAGAATTAATGAATTGAAGAGATTGTTCATCGAGAGAATTACTAAAATTGATAAACCATTAGGTAACCTTATCAATAAAGGAAAGAAAAGACTCAAATTCAGGCATTGATGAATGAAAAGGTTGAAATCACTACAGAGCCTGTGGAAATTCAGAAAATCATGTATACCTACATTGGAAATCTTTAATAGGATGAAAAACAGAAGAAATGGACAGATTCCTAGATACATATGAATTACCAAAACTGAATCAAGAAGACATAAAAATTCTGAATAAGCCAATATCAGTTAATGAGATTGAAAAAATAATTAAAAACTAACCAAAAAAGACAATGCCAGGTCCTGAGGGATTCACAGCTGAATTCTACAAGAAATGTAGAGAAGATTTAATGCTGATACTCCTGACATGCTTAAATGAAATTGAAAGGGAAGCAATCCTCTCTAACTCATTCCTGGAGGCAAATGTTACACTGATTCCAAAGCCAGAGAAAGAACCAACCCAAAAAGAGAACTACAGGCCAATCACCCTAATGAACATACAGGCAAAAATCTTCAATAACATACTAGGAAACAGAATGCAACAAATCAACAAGAAAATTATACTCCATGACCAAGTAAGATTCGTCCTACTAATGCAGGGATGGTTCAACATATGCAAATCAATAAATGTAACACACCAGATCAACAGAGCCAAAGACAAAAATCACAAGATCATCTAAATAGATGCAGAAAAAGCTTTTGATAAAGCCCAACTATTTCATGATAAAAATTCTACAGATAATCAGACTAGATGGACTTTACATCAGTCTGATAAAAGCCACCTATAACAAACCAATAGCAAACATCATACAAAATGGAAAAAAAATCTAAAAGCTGTCAATCTAAAATCAGGAACAAACAAAGATGTCCACTATCACCACTACTATTCAATATAGTTCTGGAAACATTAGCCAGAACAGAAATGAAAGAGAAATAAAAGGAATATGGATAGGAAAGGAAGAAATTAAATTATCATTATTTGCAGATGACGTGATACTCTACATAGATGACCCCAAAAACTCTACCAAAAGACTTCTAAAATTAATAACCAAATTTGATAGCATAGCTGGATACAAAGTTAACACTCAAAAATCAGTAGCATTCCTGTACACAAACAACAAACTCACTGAGAGAGAAATTAGGGAAACCTAATTCACCCTTCAAAATAGTATCCCCCAAAATAAAATACATAGGAATTAATCTAACAAAGGACATAAAAGATCTATACATTGAAAATTACAGAACTCTGAAAAAAGAGATCAAAGAGCATATCAGAAAATGGAAAGATATCTCTTGCTCATGGAAAGGAAGAACCAACAGTGTGAAAATGGTCATACTCCCAAAGCTGTTATACAGATTTAATGCAGTCCCAAACAAAATAGCATTTGCATACATCACAGATCTAGAGAAAGCATTCCTAAAATTCATTTGGAAACATAAGAGACCTAGAATAGCAAAAGTAACCCTGAGCAACAAAGGCAAGGCAGAAGGCATCAGAATACCTGATTGAAATTATACTAAAAAGCTAATGTGATAAAATCAAAATTGTACTGGCAAAAAAAAAAGACCTGAGGATCAGTAGAACAGATTAGAAAATGCAGACACAGGTCCAAACACACTCAGCCACCTTATCTTTGACAAAGGGGCCAAACATGTTCACTGGAAGAAAGATAGCCTCTTTAATAAATGGTGCTGGAGAAACTGGATTTCCACACGCTGTAGACTAAAACTAGACCCATGTCTATCGCTATGCACTAAATTAAAGTAAAAATGGATCAAAAATCTAAATATTAAAAAAGGGCCAGTGGGATATATGAGCAGCATAAGCACCTGCCCAGCGGGCGTGAGGTCCTGAGTTTGACTCCTGGAACCCATGTAAAGGAAAAAAAGGGCAAGTGATATCGCTCAGCGGCACAAACGCTTGCTGGCAAGCAGGAGGTCCTGAAGTTGACTCCCAGACCCACATAAAAATAAATAAATAAATAAATAAATAAATAAATAAATAAATAAATAAATATTAAAACAGAAACACTAAATCTACTGGAAGAGAATGTAGGTGTAGGTAGAAATCTTGAAGACATAGTGGTAGGCAAGGAATTCATGAACAAAACCCAAACTGCATGGGAAGTACTTCCAAGAATCAACAGTTGGTATCTCAACCTTTTAAAAAGTTTTTGCACATCAAAAGAAATCACCGACAGAGTTAAAAGGAACCCCACAGAGTAGGAAAATATTTTAGCCAATTGTCCCTCACACAAAGGGTTTCTATCTAGAACATATAAAGAATTTTAAAAGTTAGGCCCCCCAAATTCAAAGACCCAATCCAAAAATGGGCATCTGAGATGAATACATACTTCTCTGATGAAGAAATACAAATGGCAAATAAATATATGAAAAAATGTTCATCATCATTAGTCACTTGAGAAATGCAAATTAAAACAACACTGAGATTCTGTCTCACCCCAGAAAGAATGGCTATCATCAAGAAATCAATCAATAACAAATGCTGGCAGGGCTGAGAGGAAAAAGGAACACTTCTCCACTGTTGTTGGGAGTGTAGACTGGTACAACCACTGTGGAAATCAGTGTGGATTGTCCTCAGAAAATGAGGATTAGAGGTGCCATTCGACCCAGCTATTCCCCTTCTGGGTATCTTCCCAGAAGAATTAAAACATCATACCACATTGATATGTGTGCACCCATGTTTATAGCAGCACAATTTATAATAGCTAAATCTGGGAAACAACCCAAATGTCCATCAGCCAAGGAATGGATAAAAAAGTTGTTGTATTTTTATACAATGGAGTACTACTCAGCTATAAAGAAGGATAAACTCTAGGCTTTCATAGGTAAATGGATGCAACTTGAGACCATACTTATAAGTGAAATAACTCAGACTCACATGTGTAAACATCCTATTTTCTCCCTAGTATAAGTAACTGAAAGAGTAATTAATATCTAAAATGTGCAATAGATATTTAGAAAGGGGAAGAAACTGCTCAAAATGGAAGCAAAACTGGGATGGGGGAAAGGAGAAGAGAAGAATGGGAACAGAAAAAATACATATATATGATAGTTAAGATAATTACACTACTAATTTCTATTACTTCATTGAAAAGAAGGGTTTGTGCTTATATTGTTTGAACAATTTTTTATGCCTATATCCTGTAATCTGAGCAACTACTTTGAAGATAACTGCATGCAATATATTAACCAGCGTTAATCCCCATTCACTTGTTTTGAAATTCTGTATGTTGTAGTCGGGGTTTGCAAGGGAAACAATACAATACAGGACACATAATTTATAGAGTTATTTTGTAATAGTCACCCGAAGAGTCATATACAAAAGAGTGCAGGAAATCTGTCCACACACTAAAGACCCAAAGAATCCAGCTGAAGGCCTGGATTCTACAGCAGTGACCTGCATGAGTCCAGCTGAAGACCTAGAGCCCATGGCAATGCCTCCACGAGTCCAAGTAGAGGCCCAAGGCCACAACACTGTCTCATGCAAGGATATTTCACGGATCTGCATCGGGAAGGCCCAAAGGTCAGTGGTGGAAGCTAGAAAGTCTGCACCCACAGGATGAAGGATCTGTGCCAGCAGGCTGAGGGATCTACCCCGGAGCCAGGAAGCGACGCTCAGAGTAAGGACCAGAGCTCCCCCGAAAGTCACCACAGCCATCCTCAGCGACAACGAGGTCCCGAGCTCCTCCGACGATGAGAACAGCCAAGTTCCTATCAGGAAAGCCAGCGTGACAAGCTCCTCAAGGAGAACCGACAGCAGCAACTCTTTCTCACCAGTTCTCCTTTTTATGTTGTTGGCAACAGTCCTCAGGTGGGCCCTCCACACCAGGCACCATGCTGATTCAGTTCAGCTGGGTGTTATACAAGTTGACCACCAGTTGTCAATCCACCACACTGTATCATTGTCTTTATTGTTGTTTCTCTTTAAAATAAAATAAAAATATAAAAAAATAAACAATCCTCATTTGGGCCTTCCTCACCCAGTACCAACTGATTCAGTTCAGCTGGCTATTACAAGTTGACCATTAGTTAATCCAACACAATTCACACCTAGTCAACTTGATAACCAGACACATTTCCTCAAACTGTAGTCTCCAATGGCAGGTTTGTGAAAAGTTAACATGTCTTGGCCTATTCAGATTTACACTAATATAACAATTATATGTATAAAATTTTTATTGCATTCATTTCTACACCAAAAGCAAAATATTGAATAGGTGATCAAAATTCAAGATTAAAACAACAGAACTTTGACTAATTAACCTTATTACAAACATATATGTAAAAATGATATTGAAATCATTTTAAAAGAGCTATTATAGGTCCGGAGATATAGCTAAGTGACACAGCATTTGCCTGGAAAGTGCAAGGTCATGAGTTTGATTCCTGGTACCAAAAAATAAAAATAAAAAGCTATTATAATAACAATTTTTACTTCCCATTAACTTTTAACAACAGGACATGGCAAGTGTGGGCAACCACTCAAACTGCTTCCAAGTTCAGGGATATCAAAAGACACCCAAGGATGTGACACCACTTATCTAGCATAGGCACACAATGCAATACAGTTATGTAATCATGACAGCACAGGTAAACACACATGCGCTGGTTGTGGTACTGTGTAAGAATGCAAATATAAGACAACAATATCTATAAGAATTATACAATTGACTTTGGGAAGATGGCGGAGTGGTGAGAAGCAGACAGCAAGCCTCTGTGAGAGTCACCATCCTGACACTGGAATATAGCGGCTCAGGGAGGACAAGAAAGAGGGAAGTGGCTCCCCTGGACCCAGGAAGGATCTGAAGTGCAGTTCAGGACAGATGGAGAGAGTGAAGAGATAAATTTCAACAAAGAAGGAGGTGGCTGCTGGCGCCTTCTTCCTGGGTCAGAACTTGTGGTGCTACAGGAGAAGTCCAAACCTGCAGACACAGTGACTGCTGGTGGCCCCAGGGTCCTGCTTGTAGGGATGCAAAATGCAGCAGTGCAGGGTAGCAGCAGACGTGAAGGGCTGCACTCGCTGGCGGTGAGTGCTGAGGCTCAGTCATACCACGTGAGAGTGATTGGCTGGGCACCACTGTGGTGGGGGTTTCTAAGCTCAGAACTCAGGTCAGCTGCCGGCTCCATCTAAGGCTTCCAGCCATGCTCAGGCCTGCAGAAGATGTGCTGATGGCTGCAGGCCGAATGAATCTGGTCTCCACCAGAAAGTGCTGAGATTATCCACTAACCCACCAAAAAGCTGCTGCTTGCTTGCTGGAACAGATCTTCATGGAACCGGACTCTGTCTCCACACATTGTCTACAGGAGAGACAAACCTGGAAGTGAACTTTTTTTCTCTCTCATTTGTTGTTTGTTCTGGTGATGGTTTTTTGTTTGTTTGTTTGTTTGTTTTGTATTTTTACTTGTTTGTTTTTTCCCTCATTGTTTGATCCCAATTTTATATGAGTGTAAACAGAGTTTCTAACCTCTTTGTGGTTGTGGTTCTGTTCTGTTCTTCCTTTTATCCCTTCATTCTCTTTTTCCCACAAGTCTTCTGCACCAGTTTCCCAATGTTAGTGGGATCCCTCTTTGTCCTCTAGCCTTACAACTAATTCCTTCCTCTTCTTCCAATACTCTATTTCCTCATTAACTCATTTTAAATTTAAACTCCTGAGGGCAAAACTGACATATTAAGGACTTGTATACTGCATATAATTTTCTGGTTTGTTTTAGATTTTGTTATATAACCACAAATCTAGTTTATATGGTTAAAAGTGGCAAATCACCGCTTAGCTCAGTCTGTCATTTTCTAGAATGTGTTTGATGCTTTTGGTACCACTGTAGCCAAAAGTGACATAATTGTTCTAAACAACTTTTCTTCCTGGTATTCCATGACTGAGATTGACTAAGGGTCACAGAAACTACTGTGGCACAGTGCCAAAGAAAGAAGGACTGGGCCAAATAGGCAGCAAATTCTCATGTCCAACAAATTGAAGAGGTAGGATCTTGCATCAGACTCAAAACCCAAAAATAACCTACACCTGGCAGATACCTCAGAGAAGTAGTCATCTCCTAAGTGTTTTAAATACTAGCAATAACACAACCTACCATAGGCAATTTACAAACAAACATAACCCAAGGAATTAAATTAAGAAAGAAAAGAAAATGAGATGATACTTAAACAAGATGCAACCCCACACATGCAGTTCACCAAAGGCAAACCCAGGGGGCAATGAGGTAGAATAATCTGAAAGCCACCCACCTGGCATCTTTGAAGTGGTTACAACAAAGCAATTGAATGAGGCTCTGGAAAAAATCAAATCCAAAATAATTTCTCAGGTAACTGCTGAGGTGATGTCCACAATGAAGACCATGCTTAAGGATTCTAAAGCAGATACAGACAAAAAAAAAGAGATGAGCTTAAAAAATTATGGAAGCCATGAATGCTCAGCATAGGAAAGAAATGGAATCCATAAGGCAGATTCAAGCAGATATCCAGGGGAACAAAAATTCCATTGAAAGTATTTGTAGCACATTAAGCCAATGTGAGGACAGAATCTGAGATATAGAAGACAGGTTGTGATTAATGATCATGAAAAGAAAGAATTCTTAAAAATAGCAAGGAACAATAAAAAATCAGTCCAGCAGCTGCTAGATGAGGCAAAGAAGAATAAATTAAGATTGATTGGAATCAATGAAGAAGCAGGAGATAGCATACATGACATCAGAACACTGTTCACAGAGATAATGACACAAAATTTCCCTGGTAGAGAAAAAGAATCTGACCTGTAGATAAGTGAGGCATTTAGAACTCCTATTAGCCATGATCAAAAAAATTATTCAGCCAGGCATATCATAGTCAAGATTCCAGAAATTGAACAGAGGAGTAGAATATTAAAAGCTGTTAGGGAAAAGAAACAAATCACCTATAAAGGAAAGCCCATGAGAATCAGAGCAGACTTTTCAGCACAAACCCTCAAGTCAAGAAGATCTTGGAGTGACGTACTTGAACTTCTAAAGAAAAATAGCCTTCAACCCAGATTGATATACCCCGCAAAAGTATCATTCAAAACTGATGGAGAAAAAAATATTTCTGTGACAAAGAACATCTGAGAAAATTTATGACCACCAAACCAGCACTCCAAACTGTTTTGAAGGACGTGCTAGACAGAGATAACAAAGACTACAACTCCATGAACCCCAACAGAAGGAATCCATGAGGCAAGGCAAACAATTAAACAGAGGGAGGAAAAAAAAGAAGGGGAGCCAACAACAGGAAAATAACATGATAAGGATAAGTCAATATATATCAGTTTTAACCATCAATGTTAATGGTCTCAATTTACCAATCAAAAGAAACAGACTGGCAGAATGGATCAAGAAGCAAGATCCAACAATATTCTGCATACAAGACACACGTATAATTCAGAAAGAAATTCATAGACTGAAAGTCAAAGGGTGGAAAACAATATTGCATGTGACAGGAACACAGAAAAAGGTAGGGGTGCCTATTCTTTTTGGAAAAAAAAAGAGAATTTCAAGCCAAGACTGATTCAGATATATAAAGCACATCACTACATCCTCGTAAAGGGAACAATCAAAGAGGAAGAGATAATGATCATAAATATATATGCAACAAATATCAGTGCAAGCAACTATATAAAACAAATATTAATGGACAAGAAAAATCCAATAAGTGCTAATACAGTTTCATGGGGGATCTCAATACCCCACTGTCACAAAAAGACAGATCAACTAGACAAAAAATTTATAATGAAATACGAGAACTGAAACAAACTTTTCAACAAATGGACTTAGTAGATGTCTACAGAGTGTTCCACCCCACAACATCAGAATACACATACTTCTCCGCTGGACACAGGCCATTCTCCAACATAGACCACATACTAGCTCACAGAACCTGCTTAAGTAAATGTACAGAAATTGAAATTATCCCGTGCATATTATCAGACCATAGTGTTAAGAAATTTGAAATCAATGGCAAAAGAAACCACAAGAACTTCCTAAACACATGGAAATAAAATAGCACCCTCCTGAACAACCAATGTGCCACAGATGAAATTAAAGAAGAAATTAAACAGTTTCTACAACAGAATGATAGTGACAGTACAACATATCAGAACTTATGGGATACAATGAAAGCAGTCCTAGGAGGGAAATTTATAACACTGAATACCCATATCAGGAAAACAGAGAAAGCATAAATAAACAACTTAATACTGAACCTCAAAGTTCTAGAAAAAGAAGAGCAGGCTAAGCCAAAAGCTTGTACAAGGGAGGAAATTATAAAGATCAGAGCAGAAATTAACACATTGGAGATTAAAAAACAACACAAAGAACCAATGAATCAAAGACTTGGTTTTTTGAAAGATTAATTAAAATTGAAAAAACCTTATCCAACCTTATTGAAAAAAGAAAAGAAAAGACTCAAATCCACAAAATTAAGAATGAAAAGGGTGAAATCACAATGGACCCTGCAGAAATCCAGAAGATCATATATACATACTTTGAAAACTTGTATTATAATAAGATGGAAAATGCAGAAAAAATGGACAGATTCCTAGATACATATGCATTATGAAAGCTCAATGAAGAAGATATAAAAATCCTAAATAAACCAATATCAATGAATGAAATCAAAGTTGTAATTAAATACCTACCAACAAAGAAAAGCCCAGGTCCTGATGGATTCACTGCTGAATTCTAGCAGAAATTAAGGGAAAACCTAACACCACTACTTCTCAAACCTTTTAGTGAAATTGAAAGGGAAGCAATACTCCCAAATTCATTACTGAAAGTAAGCATTACCCTGATACCAAAGCCACAGAAGTACCCAACTAAGAAAGATAACTACAGGTCAATCTCCAAAATGAACATAGATGTAAAAATCCTCAATAAGATACTGGCAAACAGAATACAGCAAATCATCAAGAAGATTATACAACATGACCAGGTTGGATTCATCTCAGGGATGCAGGGATGGTTCCACATACGTAAATCAATAAATATAATACACCATATTAGCAGAGAAAAGGATAAAAATCATGTAATCATCTCAATAGATGCAGAAAAAGCTTTTGATAAATTCCAGCACCCATTCATGATAAAAACGCTACAGAAAATTGGAATATATGGTCTTTATCTCTATTGGATAAAAGCAATCTATGACAAACCAGCAGCCAACATCATACTAAATGGACAAAAACTGAAAGCTTTCTCTCTAAAATCAGGAACAAGACAAGGATGTCCACTGTCCCCACTCTTATTCAGCATAGTCCCAGAAACTTTAGCCAGAGCAATTAGATGAGAGAAAGAAATAAAAGGAAGTATGATAGGAAAGGAAGAAATTAAATTATCATTATTTGCAGATGACATGATACTCTACGTAGAAGACCCAAAAAAGTCCACTAAAAAACTGCTGGATTTAATATGCAAATTCAGTAGCATAGCTGGATACAAAGTTAACATTCAAAAATCAATAACTTTTCTGTACATGAATAACAAACTCACTGAAAGTGAAATTAGGGAAACAACACCTTTCACAATAATATCCAAAAACATGAAATACCTAGGAATCAATCTAACAAAGGATGTAAAAGACTACTACACTGAAAACTACAGTATTCTGAAAAAGGAGATTAAAGAGGATATCAGAAAATAGAAAAATATGCCTTGCTCTTGGGTAGGAAAAATGAATATAGTGAAAATGGCCATACATCCAAAATTGTTATACAGATTTAATGCAATTCCGATCAAAATTCCAACAGCATCGGGCTGGTGAGATGGCTCAGTGGCTTAAGCGCCTGCCCGGCAAGTGCGAGGGCTGGAGTTCGACTCCCGGAACCCACATACGAAAAAGGGGCCGGTGATATCACTCAGCGGCACGGGCGCCTGCTGGCACGCGAGGTCCTGAGGTCGACACCCCGGTACCCACAAAAAGAAAAAGAAAAAAAATTCCAACAGCATATCTCACAGAATCAGAGAAAACAATTCTAAAATTCTTTTGGAACCAGCAGAGACCTAGAATAGCAAAGGCGATTCTTGGCAACAAAGGCAAGGCAGGAGGCATCACAATCCCTGACTTGAAATTATAGTATAAAGCTACTGTGGTAAAAACCACATGATACTGGCAAGAAAACAGACCCAAAGATCAATGGAACAGATTAGAAGATGCAGAAACAACTCCAGACATACTAAGCCACCTTATCTTTGACAAAGGTGCCAAACACATTCACTGAAAGAAAGATAGCCTCCCTAATAAATGGTGCTGGAAAAACTAGCTCTGCAAATGTCAAAGATTTAAATTAGACCCATTTCTTTCACTGTGAACTAAACTAAATTCAAAATGGATTGAAGTTCTCAATATTAATACAGAAACACTAAATCTGCTGGAATATAGAATAGGTAAAACTCTTGAAGACATTGGTGTAGGCAAAGACTTTATGAATAAAACCCCAGTCGCACAGGAACTATCACAAAGAATCAACAACTGGGGTCTCATATTTTTAAAAAGCTTTTGCACAGCAAGAGAAACCACCTTCAGAGGAAGAGGCAACCCACAACGTGGGAAGAAATGTTTTCCAGATGTTCCTCAGACCAAGGATTACTATTGAGAACAGACAAAGAACTCAATAATATCAGACCTCCCAAATTTAAAGACCCAATCCAAAAATGGGCATCTGAGATGAATACATACTTCGCAGATGAAGAAATACAAATGGCAAATAAATATACAAAAAAAGTTCAACATCACTGGTTCATCAAGAGATGCAAATTAAAACAACCCTGAGATTCCATCTCAACCCAGAAAGAATGGCTATTATAAAGAAATCAACCAATAACAAATGCTGGAAGGGCTGTGGGGAAAAAGGAACCCTTCTCTACTGTTGGTGGGAGTATCGACTGGTGCAGCCAATGTGGAAATCAGTGTGGAGATTTCTCAAAAAACTAGGATTGGAGGTCCCATTTGACTGAGCTGTTCCCCTTCTGGGTATCTTCCCAGAACAATTAAAAACATCGTACCACAGCGATATATGTGCACCCATGTTTATAGCAGCACAATTTGTAATAGCTGGATCATGGAATCAACCCAAATGCCCATTACTGAGGAATGGATAAAAAAAGATGTGATATATTTATACAGTGGAGTACTACTCAGTCATAAGGAATGATAAAGTGGAGACTTTTACAGATAAGTGGATGGAACTCGAGATCACACTCATAAGTTAAATAAAACAGATGTACATATGTAAACATCGTATTGACTCCCTAGTGTGAGAATCTGAAAGAGTAAATGGGATCCAAAATGTACAATAGATATGGTAAAACAAGAAGAAACTGTTCAAAAGGAAAGAAACTGGGGTGGGGGATTGGAGAAAAGAAGGACAGGAAAAGAAAAAAATATATATATAGAAGAGAGTTAAGATAGATGCACTACTAAGTTCGCTTAGTTCATTGAAAAGAAATGTTTGTGCTAATACTGTTTGGCCAATTGAATGCTGATGTCTTGTACCCTGAGTAACTAACTTAAAGTGAACAATACGAATGTGTTAACCATGGTTATCCTCCTATTATATTGTTTTGAAACTTTGTTATATTTTTTTCTCTTTAACATAAAAACATAATTATACAATAAAGATGCAAGTGGCTCTTACTCTGGCTATCCGCTCTGCTCCATGCTGCCTGCTGTTGTCGCTGATGTCTTGCACATGTGCGTTCTTTACCCTTGAGAATTCACCTGTGAAAATCTCCCTTGGGCCCTCTTGAGTGGGCTGACAGCAAGACTAAAAAACAGGGACATCCTACATTCCAAATACACTCCTCCCTTCTGGTTTACGGCCTTAGGTCATTTCTCATTGTCCTGTTCCATCTCAACAACCATATTCTCCCTGTTTCATCCTTGCAATCCACAGCTCCACTGGAGCCTTCCTTCTGGCCAAATGCTTGAAATTACTCTGCTGGTTATTCACACTTAATTTCAAATATAGACTGAGCCAGAAGCTCTCAACAATAACCATGCCACCATCCTAACAGTAGACTGCATTGATTTTTTTTTCCACCCAGGCAATATCACTAAGCACAAGAAAAATGCAGACCAACTTTCTGCCAAAACACAACATACACCAATTGGGAATCAGCAGCCAATGCAGTCCTTCTCAGTAGAATCTTCCTGAGCCTCATCTTAACCAGTATAATTTCTATCAGTAGTCTGATTTTCCAGGCTCTGACCAGAGTCTCCAGTATTTTTTACCGCATATGAGGACTGCCTCTTCAGCCGGTCTCCCAAACCTTTCCAAATTAATTCACAAATCTTCGTTTGTTTCTAGATGTCCCCCCAAAGCCTCATATGGTCATGGGGGTTGGTCTTTGTGGAGGCAGCTGAATCTAGAGTTTGTGATTGGTTCATTGTCTAGTGCTAGGACTGGGGGTATAGTGCTATACCTTCCTTAGAGTGCATAGCCTGCATACAACATAAGGGAGGCAAAGAGGTTTACTTCTCTCTTTTGCTCTTGTTGCTTTTGCTGTTTCTTTTTTTTTTGCTGCCATGAGCTGCTGCCCCTCTGCCATGCTACCCTGAATTGGAACCAGCTGATTAGGGACTGCAACCTCTACAAACTGTGAAATTAATAAACTTTTCCCCCTTAACTTTTGGTGTCTGGTATTTTGTCTCAGCAGAGAAAAAAGTAACTAAGACAGAATTTGGTACCAAAGCATTGGGGTCATTGTTGTGACTGACTTTAGCTGACCATGTAGTTCAAGAGCCTTTGGGAATGGCTTGTGGGAAGAGATTGAAAACGTTTGGAGATACAGTTTGAAAAATTAGAGAATGCCATAATGTCCTGCATGGGAGATTCTGGTCAGACCTCTGAAAACCAGAATGCTGATAGAAATGTGGCAGGTAAAGACCAGGCTTGGGAGGTTTCTGCTGGAAAAAAGGACTGCTTGGATGTTGGACTCCCAAGGTTGTATGTTGTGCCTTGGCAGAAAGATTGTTTGCATTTTGTTCATTTCCAGAGACTTTGCCTGAGACTGAGATTAATGGCAGTGGATTAATTAATCTGGCAGAAAAAATTTCAAGGCTGTTGAATGTTGAAGAGGTGGCATGGTTATTGTTGGGGGCTTTTAGCCTGGTTTATGTTGAGAATCAATGGCAAAGAGCCCAGCAAAATGATTCAAAATGTGAGTTTGGCCAGAAAGGAAACTCCAGTAAAGCTGTGGACTGCAAAAATAGAGCTGGACAGATTGGTGAGAAGGAACAGGAGAATGCAAAAGATGGCCTGAGGGCATCACAGGAAGCAGCAAGTCTCCACCCTTTGTAGACTCAAAATTGCAAAAGTGAAAGATTTAGCTTTGAGAAGAAAGCTACAGTGCACCATTTTCCAGAATGGCAGTGGCCTCACAATGTTCCAGAATGGTAATGGCCTCACAATGTTCCAGAATGGCTGCAGCCTAGAGAATTTGTTCCTCAGAATTGGATTCAGAGTGCTCAGCAATCCAGCCACTCAATCCCTACAGTCAAGAGAGAAGGAAGCCTGGCTACTGCTCCAGCTGGCAGCAGACCTTGGCAGCATCCACATGGCACTGGTTTTAGGCACATGCAGAATGCAAGAGTTGTGGGGTTAAGAAGGCTTCCACCCTGATTTCAGAAGGACTGGGAGGCCAGGCAGTGTGCCTCTGAGAGGGCAGTGTGTGAGGACGTGAGGGTGAAGACAAAGGTGCAGTGGAGACCCCCAAAATTTGGAAAAGCCAGCAATGTGGATCATCTAAGGAAGTCTGCAAGGAGGGAGCAAAGTGAGCCCAAGAGAGAAGCATGAGAGCTACAACCACTGGAAGTGCCATAGGGGCAGAGCCACCGAAGCTCTTTGGAGTTCACATCTTGCCACAGATTGCCTTGGACACTGCACATGGAACTACAGAATTTCACATTTTTCCTGCTGGATTTTGGACTTGCTTTGGTCCCATTCCTTTGTATCCTTCTGTTTTTAACTTTTGGAATGGAAATGCATAAATTATGCCATTGGATGTTGGAAGTGTTTTAATTTCTTTTCATTTGTACAGGGGCTCACAGTTAAGAGTTTGCCTTACATTTCAGAGGAGATATGGGACTTGGACTTTTCATCAATGCTGAAACTGTTAGGACTTTGGCAGCTCTTAGAGATGGACTAAATGCCTTTTGCATAAAGTCATGTGCATGAGTCTTTGGGGTGCCAGTGGTGGAATTTTATGGTTTGTGTCTAGATGTCCCCCAAAAGCCTCTTTCAGTCATGGGGCATGGGTTTTTTCTGAGGCAGCTGAATCTAGAGTTTGTGATTGGTTCACTGTCTAGTGCTGGTATTGGGGGTGTGAGTGCTACACCTGCCCTAGGGCAGGTAGCCTGCACACAGTATAAGGGAGGAAAAGAGCCTTGTTTCTCTCCCTTTTGCTCTTGTTTTTGCTGTTTTTTGCCTCTATGAACTGTTGCTCCTCTGCCACATCACCCTGCTTTGGAGCCAGCTGCTTAAGGACTGATACCTCTACAAACTCTGAGCTAAATGAACCTTTTCCCATAATTTGGGGCATCAGATATTTTGTCTCAGCAATAAGGGAAAAGTAACTAAGACAGAGGATATTAGAAAATGGAAAGATAACTTTCTTCTTGGATAGGCAGAACTAAAATAGTCAAAATGGCCACACTTCCAAAGTTGTTACGTAGATTTAATGCAATCCCAATTAAAATGTCAACATCAATCCTTACAAAACTAGAGAAAGCAATCCTAAAATTCATATGGAACCAGAAGAGACCTACAATAGAAAAAGCAATGCTGAGCAACAAGGGAAAAGCAGAGAGACATCAAGATCTTGAACTTCAAGTTATACTACAAACTACATTGAATAAAACAGCATCCTATTAGCAAAGAAACAGACTTGTGGATCAGTGGAACAGAATAGAACAGTGGTGGCAAACCCATGACGTGCATGGCACAGTGGATACACAGCCATCTCTGTCACCACAGGAGCCAAGTCATCCCAGCCAACATTTAACTGATAATTAGCATGCAAAAAATAACAAAGATCACATTATTTGTGCCAAAGAACACCAAATGCAAACTTTCACCTGTCAATATAAAGCTGTTTGTATCATTGAAATCTCTGTTATTGTGTTTTTCTTTTAAGAGAAAATATGTTAATGCATGAGTTGTTTTTCTGCACTAAAATCTCAGTATTCAGGTTTAAATGCAGTGTTGGCCCTTTGTGATACATAAGTAGGTTTGGTGTTGCACTTTGGTTATTTAGTCTCTAAAAGTTCACCATCACTGGAATAGAAGATGGAGAAAATACTCCAGGTACTCTAAGCTCTGTTATCTTTGACAAATGGGCCAAATTCTTTTGCTGTAGGAGAGATAGCCTCTTTAACAAATGGTGCTGGGAAAAACTGCTATCAACATGCCAAAGGTTGAACCTAGATCTGTATCTTTCAATACACACTAAACTACAATAAAAATAGATCAATGATTTAAACATTAGAGCAGAAACACTTAATGTGCTGGATGACAAAATAGGTAAATCTCTTGAAGACTAGGTGGAAGCAAAAGTTTTCTGAGCAAAACCTCGGTTGCACAAGAAATAATGCCAAGAATCAATCATTAATATCACATTGCATTAAAAAAACACACAAACTTCTGCACAACAAACTAACAACAGAGTGAAGAGACAAACTACAAAATAGAAAAACATTGCCAGGCAACGCTCAGACTGGGGACTAATATCTAAAACATATAAACAACTCAAAAATTAGATCCCCAAGTTTAAAGACCAAATCTAAAAATAAGCTTCTGAAATGAATAGACACTTGTCAGATGAAGAAATATAAACAGCCAATAAATACATGAGAAATATTCAACATCACTGCGAATTTTAAAAATGCAAATTAAAATAGCACTGAGATTTCTTCTTACCCCAGAAGGATGGCCGTTATCTAAAAATTAACCAATAGGGTCAGTGAGATGGCTCAGTGGCATAAGCACCTGCCTGGCAAGCACGAGGTCCTGAGTTCGACTCCTGGAACCCACATAAAAGAAAAAAAGGGCTGGTGATATCGCTTAGTGGCACAAGCGCTTGCCCAGCAAGCATGAGGTCCTGAGGTCGACTCCTGGTACCCACACACACAAAAAAAATAATAACCAATAATAAATGCTGGCAAGGCTGTGGTGGAAAAGGAACACTTATTCATTTTTGGTGAGACTGTAAACTGATACAACCACTGTTATGGTTTGTGTCCAAATGTCCCCCTAAAGCCTCATACAGTCACATGTGGTGCTTTTTAAGAGGTGGCTGAATCTAGAGTTTAGAGCTGTATCTCTCAACACACACTAAACTACAATCAAAATAGATCTATCATGGTGCAATGCTAGGATTAAGGATGCTAGGATTAAGGATGCTAGGACTAAGGGCAGGTGATTCCTAAATTAGTCCACTGATTGGATTGGTACTGTTCTAATCCCAGTAGACTGGATACAATATAAGGAACAGAAAGAGGCCTGTCCCCCACTTGTTGCTTTTCCTATCTTGTGGGTGCCAAGAACTGTTCTCCTCTGTGACACCTCTCTGCCATGTGCCACTCTTCCTTGGAGCCAGCCAACGATGTACTAAAACCCCTACAAACTGTTAGCTAAATAAACCTTTTCCCCTTTAACTTTGGGTGTTGGCTATTTTGTCTCAGCAATGAGAAAAGTAACTAAGACAACCACTATGCAAATCTGTGTGTAGATTCCTCAAAAACTAAAACAAGAAATTCCATTTGACCTATTTATTCCCCATCTAAGAATCTTCCCAAAAGTATTAAAGACATCATACCATAGTGAGGTATTCATATTCATGTATAGAGCAGCACAATTCATAATAGCTAAATCTTAGAGACAGCCTATATGTCCATCAACAGATGAATGGATAAAAATATATGGTGTTGATTTGCAATGGAGTAATACTCTGCCATAAAGAATAATAAACTTGAGTTATTTGTAGGAAAATGGTTGCACCTACAGACTATAACGTCAAGTGAATTAAATCAGACATGTAAGCTTAAACAGCACATAGTTTCTCTTATATGAGATACTTAATATATAAAGTGCAAAATAAAGTGATAATAGGGAACAAGTTAGAGAAAAAAGCTATTGTAATTTAACATAAACAATGCATCTAAAAGTGTACCTTGATTTAGTATAATTGTCTTATGTGTTTTATGTTTTTGGCTCATTAGTCCAATTATTCATATTCATTTTTGATAATTAAATTTATAATAACTTATTAGATAAATAAATGAATCTGGTGCTGGAAAAGTGAAAAAGGAGTGGAGGGAATGAAAAAACAGAATGGAAATTTGTTATGCACATGTACCAATTAACTACAATGACTATAATCATTATGTACTGCAATCATGTACTAATGAAAATTTAAGAATTTTAGAAATAAAAAGGAATAGTATAAATTTTGAATAGCTAGCAGTATAAGAGGGCTTAAAGGGACATTTGTTGGTTTTTACATATATTTACAAAAACAATTTATTTAAAACCAATAAACTGAGTTTCCATCATAAGAAACAGGAAAAAATAATAAATTAACTGAATGTACTGGAATAAAATATTTAATGAATTAGAGTAGAAAGCACTTAAATTTAAAGCAAGCAATAAGAGGAAATCAAAAAACACAATGAAAGCAATTTTAAGGTGAAAATTTATAGTGGTGAATACTTACATCAAAAAAGCAGAATGAATATACCCCCCAAAATAACCAAACAATGAAATTCAAGATCATAGAAAAATAAGAACAATGCCAATCTAAAGCTAGTAAAAGGAAATAAATTACAAAGATCAGAACAGAAATTATTGAAATTAAGTCTAAAATAGCAATACAAAGAATTAATGTTTTCAAGAGCTGGTTCTTCAAAATAATAAATAAAATGAACAAATCCCCAGCCAATCCTACAAAAAAGAAGGAAGATCAAAATCAGTGCAATTAGAAATTGTTATGGCCTGTATCTAGATATCTCCCCAAAGCCTCATGCTGTCATGGGTGGGGCTTGTTGGAGGTGGCAGGATCTAGGGTTTTGGAATATGGATTAAGGGTGTGTGAATATAGATTAGAGGTAGGATAATTGGATTAGTTCACTGATTGGTTTAGCATTGTTCTGGGTATGGGTAATGGGAAGTGCCACCCCTTGTCACCTGGATGGAATATAAAGGGAAAAGTGGAAGGCAGGCTTGCTGTTTTCTGCCTGCCCTGCCATGGACTATCCCTACTCTGCAGTGTCCCTCTGACATGCCACTCTGCCTTGGAACCAGCTGACTATGGACTGAAACCTCTACTAACTGTGAGCTGAAATAAACCTTTCCTATTTTAACTTGTGGATGCCAGATATTTTGTCTCAGCAACAAGAAAAGCAACTAAGACAGGAATAAAAAAGGCAAAATTACAATGGATTCTGCTTAAATCCAGGTTATTAGTAACCACTTTGAGAACCTGTACTTTAAGAAAATGTAAAATTCAGAAGAAATGGATAGATTTCTAGATACATATGAGCTGCCAAAGCTAAAATTAAAAAAAGTTTTAGAAACAATAAATAATCTAATATCATGCACTGAAATTGAAGATGTAATTTAAAAATACCAATTAAGAAAAGCCCAGGTCACAATAAATTCACTGCCAAATTCTATAAGAATTCAGGGAAGATCTATTGTCAATACTACTCAAACTCTTTAATGAAATTGAAATGAAGTAGTACTCCCAAAGTCATTTCTGGAAACTAGCATTACCCTTGTTCCAAAACCAGAAAAATACCCAACCAAAAAAGAGAACAACAGGCCAGTCTCTCTAATAAACATAGATGCAGAAATCCTCAACAGGATACTGGCAAACAGAATGCAACAAATCATCAAAAAGATCATACATCATGAACAAAAAGGTTCATGCCAGGTACACAGGTGAGGTTCAACATATGCAAATCAATAAATGTAATACATCATATAAACAGAAAGAAGGACAAAAAAATCACCTGATATCTCAATTGACAGAAAAAGACTTTGACAAAATCTGACATCTATTCATGATTAGAGAAAAAAAGAAAGAAAATAGGGATAGAAGGTACTTACCTCAATCTGATAAGGCCATTTATGACAAGCCAACGGTCAACATCATATTAAATGGGGAGAAACTAACAGCTTTCCCTTTTAAATGAGAGACAAAGATAACCTCTGTCACTACTACTGTTTAATGTAGTACTCAAAAGATTGCCTAGAGAAATCAAGCAAGAGAAAAAATGAAAGGGATATGTATAGGAAAGGAAGAATTCAAATTATCATTATTTGTGGATGGCATGATCCTCTATATAGAAGACCCAAAGCATTACACTGAAAGACTCCTGAAATTAATAAGCAAATTCAGTAGCATAGCAGGATAAATAATCAACACAAAAACAGCAACACCATTTGTGCACATCAATAATAAACTCACTAAAATAGAATTTAGGGCAAAAAAACCTTCACAATGACATCAAGAAAAATGAAATACTTAGGAACTAACCTAACCAAGTAGGTGAAAGATCTGTACAATGAAAACTACACTACTTTGAAAAAAGTTATTGACAAGAATATCAGAAAATGGGAAGATATCACTTTTTCCTTGATAGGAAGAATTAGTATAGATAAATGACCATAATTCCAAAATTGGGGCTGGTGAGATGGCTCAGCAGCGTATGCACCTGCCTGGCAAGCGTGAGGGCCCAAGTTCAACTCCTGGATCCCACATATGAAAAAAGGGCAGGTGATATCGCTCAGCAGCATGGGCGCCTGCTGGCGCATGAGGTCCTGAGATCAATGCCCGGTACCCACCAAAAAAAAATTGATATACAGATTTAATGCAATCTTAATAAAAAATATCAATACCATTCCTCACAGAACTAGAGAAAGTAATCCTAAAATTCATATGGAACCAGAAGAGACAGAATACCGAAATCAAGCCTGGGCAGCAAAAGTAAGGCAGGAGACATCACACTCTCAGATTTCAAGTTATATTACAAAGCCATTGTGGTAAAACAGCATGGTATTAGAAAAACAAACAAACAGGAAAACTAGACATGTCAGTCAGTGGGACAGAAAAGAGTATGCAAAAACAACTTCAGGCACATTTAGCTACCTGATCTTTGACAAATGGGCCAAAAATTTATGCTGGAGGAAAGATAGCCTCTTTATCAAATGGTGCTGGGTAAACTTGTTATCCACATGCTAAAGATTTAATCCACACCCATATCTCACTGTCTACTAAATTAAAATAAAAATAGATCAAAGATCTACATATTAAAACAGAAATACTCTTAATTAACTTGGAAAAGTAAAACAGGAAAAAATGTGGGTGTAGACAAAGACTTTCTGAAGAGAGTACCAATTGTCCAAGAAATAACAGCGAGTCAACAAGTAGAATTATTTTAAATTAAAAATATTCTGCAAAGCAAAGGAAACAATAAACAGAATGAAGAGAAAACCTACAGAATGGGACAAAATTTTGCCAGCTATTCCTCAGACATAAGACTACTATGTAGAATGTATAAAGTTCTAAAAAAAAATTAGACACCTAAAATAAAAGACCCAATCAAAAAATGGGTAACTGTAATGGATACTTCTCTGAAGAAGAAATACAAATGTCCAATAAATACATTTAAAATGTTCAACATCTCTAATCACTAGAGAAATGAAAATCAAAACAACACTGAGATTCTATCTTCCTCCAGAAAGAATGACTATAATCACTAAATTAGATAACAATAAGTGCTGGTGATACTGCAGGGAAATACGAATACCACATTGTTGATGGTAATATAAACTAATACAACCATGATGAAAAGTAGTATGGAGACTCCTCAAAAAAACTAAAAGAAGATATAACATTTGACCCAGCTATTCTCTTCCTAGGTATCTTCCTGAAAGATTTAAAAACAACATATCACAGTGTTACATGAGTACCCCTGATTTATATATATATATATATATATATATATATATCATCTCATTCATTTTTACTTCCCCTTCATTCCATCCACCTCCTTTTCTAGATCCTCTTCCCATCTTCACAGAGTCTATCTGCAGTTTTCCTAACATCACTCCATTATTTCGCTATATAAATTGTTTATATAAGATATCAATATTTGATGGCCAGGGATATAGCTCAGCAGCACAATGCCTGCCTGGCAAGCATGAAGTCATCAGTTTGATTCCTGCTACCAAAGAAAAAAAATCAATGTATAAAATGATAAGAAAAGTGTAACATCAGATGTTACACCAGGGATTGGATGGCAAACTGTGGCCTGTGTGACAATCTAGACCATCCTTTATTTTCTTTTAAAATGTTTATGGGAATGCAGCCTTGCTAATTTCTTTGTGTATTATCTATGTCTATTTTTCCACTACAACACCAGAGTTGGGTATTTATAGAAGAGACTGTATGGTCCATGAATTTTTGCCTTTCACATTAAAAACTTTGTCAACTCCTTTGCTAGACTACTACACTGAAAATATAAAAGATTTCTCTGAAGTAAAAAGAAGACTTACAAAAACAGAGAGATATACTATGCTAACAGATTATGAGTTACTATTATTAAGATGTTCTGGCAGAGAGTTATATTAACAAGAAAAACAGAAACAAAATCTTACAAGGCTTTTAAAACGAATTCAGATGCTATAAACTTTACATGGAAATGCAAAGTATATGGAATAGCCAAAACGACCTTGAAAAATAAGAACATAATTACAGAAGTGACATTACTTGGTTATATGAATTCTATAGTTCGTCATAGTTCTGTTATTCCCTGTGCAAATAATAATTGGTGATAGATCTAAAACTAAGTGTTGGGGCCGGTGATATCGCTCAGCAGCACGGGTGCCTGCTGGCGTGTGAAGTCCTGAGGTTGACCCCCCGGTACCCACAAGAAAAAAACAAATAAAATAAAACTAAGTGTTGCCCCAGCAAGCAGTGTGCTGTGGCCAGAGAAGCCCCTAGCAAGCAGTGCAATGCATCTGGAGCAGCAGCAGGACACTGTGTAGCAAGGGGCACAACAAACCAGCAGTTGGGGAGTGAGGTGAACTGGTACTGTGCTTCAGCAAACAGACACGAGGAACAGAAGTGGGCAGGAGGTTCTGCCATTTTATTTCAACTGGATTTGGGAGAACTCCAGCAGCAGAACAGTCTTGGGATGCTTCACTGCCAAAGTTGCAGAGTGAAATAAGGGAAAATACATCCAGTCACAGTGGACTGCCTGCAGATGGGAAGCAGGCTAGGGGGAATTCTGCTGAGAGGTAGAAGCTTGGGCCACCCAGACTTCACTCAGGTGGTCACTAAAAGCCACTCTTAGCCTGAAATACAAAGGACCAGAAATGCCCCTTTGGTTTATGACCAGCAGACAGGCCTTCACACAGTGCCACAAGCAGGCCAGCAGCCTTGTCCTAAGGTGGGACAAGGGCATTCTCCCTGCCCTATGATTGGCAGGTAAGGGGAGCAAGTGGTGTGCAACAAAGGAAGCTGTGCAAGGTCCAGAAGGAGACAACTTTACATGGGTCTAGGAGCAACCCAGGTCATTCCCTACCTGAGGTCACCACAGCAACCAGGATAGTGCCATGGAAACAAACACGGTAAGGAGAAGTGGACATCCATAACCTTGTCAACTGAAGACCAGCCCCAGCCCCCACATACAGAGGACAAGACCAGCCCCTCACGCAGCACAAATCCTACTGCACTTTTGGCTGGGCTACACAACGCATTTCTAGGATCAGACTTGGACACTACCACAGAACTGTGGACACCAGAAAAATTTTATTCTTTTTCTTTTTCTTTGTTTGTTTGATTGGTTTTCCTTTTCCAGGCTGATTGAGGCTGTTTTTTTACATTTTTCCTTGGATGGATTACATTTCTTACCTTTATTTTTGTTTTGTTCTATTCATCTCTCTCTTCTCTCAACTATCTCACTTGATTGTATGATGCTTAAATGTGAATGAACATTATCTCTTCTTTTTCTGTTTTGCTTCAATATTCTTCTGCTTTCTTTTCATTCTTCTCCTCTGCACTCTCCTCCAACCTCCCAAAACTTGTGTGATCATCCTTAGCCTTACAGCCTTACTTCAACTATATTTCTCCTCATTCATCTCTTTGTTTTGTCCCCTATCACTCTTAAGTACCACCCAAATAGGGTAAAATCAATCTACCAAGTGGAAACTCACTGCATACAAGCTCATGGTATATGTCGGATTTTGTTATATAACTGTAGAGAGTGCTCCTATGGTTAAAGGTACCACAGTTTATCAGTTGCCAGGCTGTGCTTGATGCTATTGTTATTCCTAATTGTATTACTTTAGCCAGGATGTCATACATGTTGTAATCATTTTTTCAGCCTCATATGACAACACTGTGATTGCCTGGGTTAATAACCATCACCATAGCTCAGTACAAAGAGATGGGGTACAGAGCCAAATAAATAGCAACATCCCATCCTTAATAAATTGGGAAGGTAGGTTCTTGGGATACACACAAAGACCAAGAACTACTTACACCTAGGAGACATCTCTGAAGAATACATATTTCCTAGGGAACCAAGATACTAGTGATAAAGCTATTGACCATAAGAAATCTACAAGTACCAACATAGAAAATAAAACAAAATGAAAAATAGAAAATGACAAGATGCAGAAGCAAAATGCAACCCCCTACATCCAGCCCACTCAGTACAACTCCAGAGCACAATGAGATAGAATAAATTGTAGGCCACACACTGGATCTTTCTGAAATGATAGCAGCAGAAGTAAAAAAACAAATGGAAGTGGCTATAGAAAAAATGATCTTTTGGAAAAAAAATAAATGAATGTGAAAATGAAAGTCATGCCCAAAAAATCTAGAGTAGACACAAAAAATAGAGGAGCTGATGAAAACAATGGAAACCATGAATATCCAACATAGGAAAGAAATGGAAGCCATGAAACAGATCCAAATGGATATCCAGGAGATTAAAAATTCCATTGAAAGTATACTCAACAGATTGAATGAAAGTGAACATAGAATATCAGATTTAGAAGACAGGATTGTGGTTAGTGATGACAAAAAGATATCTTAAAAATAGTAAGGGGTCATGAAAAATTAATCTAAAAGCTGCAAGATGAAGCAAAGAAAAACAACATAAAATTGATTGGAGTTAAGGAGAAACCTGGAGATAGCTTTAGTGCCATAAAAAATCTCTTCACAGAAGTACTTCTAGAAACCTTCCCAAACATGGATAAAGAATTTGATACACAAATAAGTGAGGCATATAAAACTCCAAGTAGCCATGACCTAAATATATCTACACTAAGGCACAAGATTCCAGAAATTTGGTGCAAGAACAGAATATTTAAAGTGGTTAGAGAAAATTTAAAAATCACCTGTAAAGGAAAACCCATTAGAATTACAGCAGACTTCTCAACACAAACCCTCAAGTCAAGGAGAGCTTGGAGTGAAGTATTTCAAGCTCTAAAAGAAAATAACCTCAAACTTAGATTGATGTATCCTGCAAAAATATCTTTCAGAATCAAAGGAGAAATAACATATTTCCATAACAAAGGATAACTGCAGAAATTCATGACCACAAAACCAGTTCTCCAAAATGCTCTGAAGGATATTTTAGAAAAAGCTAAGGAGTTGGGATATAGCTCAGTGGCACAAGAGCCTGTCTAGCAAGCACAAGGTCCTGAGTTTGATTCCCAGTACAAAAAAAAAAGATAAGGAATACCACAATTTCAAGAACATCAATAGAAAGAAACCACCAGGCAGGGCAAGCAATTAAACAGAGGAGGAAAGGCAGGATACCAAAAAGAGGAAAATAATGTGAGAAGGATAAACCAGCACATTTTAGTTATAATCATCAATATGAATGGTCAATTCACCAATCAGAAGAAACAGACTGGCAGAATGGATCAAAAAGCAAGATCCAAAAAATATGCTGCATACAAGAAACACATTTAACTGAAAAATAAATACATAGACTAAAAATCAGAGGATGGAAAATAATACGCCATGCAACAGGAATGCAGAAAAAAGCAAGGATAGCTATTCATTTTGCAAATAATATGACATTCAAGCCAAGATGGATTAAAAGACACAAAGAAGGTCACTACATACTTGTTAAGAGAAAATTCCAAGAAGATATAACAATCATAAATATACATGCACAAAATGCCAGTGCACCCAACTAAATAAAACAAATATTAAGGGACATAAAAAATCAAATAAGCACTAATACAGTTAGAAAGGAGGTACTTAATACCCCACTGTCACAAATAGATTAACTAGCAAAAAGTCAACAAGAAAATATCAAAACTAAACCAAACCTGTGAACACAAGGACTCAGTAGATATCTACAGTGTTCCACCTCACAACATCAGAATACACATTCTTCTCAACTGCATATGGAATGTTCTCCAACATAGAGACATACTAGCCCATAGAACATGCATAAGTAAATGCAAAAGAATTGAAATTTTCCCATGCATAATATTTGACCATAGAGCAATGAAAACGGAAATCAATGGCAAAAGAAACCAGAAAAACTCAATACACAAATGGAAATTAAATAACCCCACTGAAAAAAACAATGGTTCCCAGATAAAATTAAAGAAGAAATTAAACAGTATGTACAATTAAATGATAATGCCAATATAATATACTGGAACTTATGGGATGCAATGAAAGCAGTCTCAAGGGAAAATTTTATAGGAGTGAACTCTCATACCAGGAAAATAGAATGAGCTCAAATAAACAACCTAATGTGGAAGTTCAAACTTCTAGAAAAAGAAGAACAAATGAAACCCAAATCTCGTACCTGGGAGGAAATTACAAAAATCAGATCATAAATTAGTGCAATCGAGACTAAGAAAACGGTGCAAAGAATCAATGAATCAAAGAATTGTTTCTTTGAGAGGGTAAACATAATTGACAAACATTTATCCAAATTTATCAGAAAAAGGAAAAAAAGAGTAAAATTCATGTAATTAGGAATGAAAAGGGTAAGATCACAGCACATCCTGTGGAAATCCAGAATATCACCAATACCTACTTTGAGACGTGTAGTCTAATAAGATGGAAAATACAGAAGAAATGGATGGATTCCTAGATACACATGAATTACCAAATCTGAATCAAGAAGATATAAAAATTCTATATAACACAATATAAAATAAAATAAAAGTCAATAAAATTGAAAATGTAATAAAAAACTTAGCAACAAATAAAAGCCCAAGTCCTGATGGATTTACTGCTCAATTCTACAAGAAATTTAGAGAAGATCTAATGCCACTACTGATGAAACTATTTAGCAAAATTAAAAGTGAAGTGATACTCCCAAAGTCATTCCTGGATGCAAGTATTACCCTGACACCAAAACCAGAGAAATACCTGGCCAAAAAAGAGAACTACAAGTCAATCTCCCTAATGAACATAGATGAAAAATCCTTAATAAGATACAGGCAAAAAGAATGCAGCATATCATCAAGAAGATTATAAGAAGATTATTCACCATGACTAAGTTGGATTCATCCCAGGGATGCAGGGATGGTTCATTGTATGCAAATCAATAAATGTAATACACCACATCAACAGAGTGAAAGACAAAAATTATATGATTGTCTCAATATGCAGATTTCTGCATCTGCATCTCAGATGCAGAAAAAGCATTTGACAAACTCAAACACCCATTAATGATAAAGAAACAGAAAATCGAAATAGAAAGTCTTTATCTCAATCTAATAAAAGCTATCTATGACAAAGCAACAGCCAACATCATACTAAAGGGTCAGGAACCGAACACTTTCACTCTAAAATCAGAAGCAAGGCAAGCATATCCACTATCACCACTCCTATTCAATATGGTTCTGGAAACATTAGCCAGAGCAATCAGACAAGAAATACAAGTGATAAGGATAGGAAAGGAAGAAGTTAAGATATTGTTTGCAGATGACATGATACTCTACATAGAAGACACCCAAAATTCCACCAAAATCTTCTATGTTTAATAACTGAACTCCATAGCATAGCTGGATACAAAATCAATACTCAAAAATCAATAGAATTCCTGTACACTAACAACAAATGCACTGAGAGAGAAATTAAAGAAGGAACACCTTTCACAATAACATTGAAAAAAATGAAATATTTAAGAATCATTTGGACCAGTGATACATCTCAGTGGCATAAGCACCTGCCTGGCAAGTGCTAGGTTCTGATTTCGACTCCTGGTACATACATATTAAAAAAAAAAAAAGAATCAATATAACAAAGGAAATAAAGGATATATACATTGAAAATTACAGTACTCTGAAAAAGGAGATTGAAGAGGATATCAGAAAATAAAAAGATACCCCTTGCTCATGGTTAGGAAGAACAAATATAGTGAAAATGTCCATACTTCCAGAATTGGTATACGGATTTAAAGCAATCCTGATCAAAATACCATTAACATACCTCACAGAACTAAAGAAAGCATTCCTAAAATTCACTTGGTACCAGAAGAGACCTAGAATAGCAAAATCAATCCTAGGCAACAAAGGCAAGGCAGGGGGCATCACAATCCTTGATTTGAAATTATACTACAAAGCTACTGTGATTAAAAAAAAAACAGTATATTACTGGCAAAAAAAGACCTGAGTATCAATGGAACAGATTAGAAGATGCAGAAAGAACAGCAAATACACTCAAGCCACCTTATATTTGACAAAGGGGCCAAGCACATTCATTGGAAGAAAGATAACCTGTTCAATAAATGCTGCTGGGAAAACTGGCTTTCCACATGCCAAAGACTAAATCTAAACCTATGTTTCTGATCATGCACTAAACTAAACTGAAATGGATCAGAGATCTAAATATTAAAATGGAACATTAAATCTGCTGGAAGAAACAATAGCTAGAACTCCGGAAGACACAGGTGTAGGCAAAAATTTCATGAACAAACCCTCACCACATGGGAAACACTACAAAGAATCAACAGCTGAGATCTCATCCTACTAAAAAGCTTTTGCACCACAAATAGAGTGAAAAGACAACCCACAGAGTGGGAAAAACTTTTTAGCCAATTGTCCCTAACACAACAGACTAATAATGAACATATAAAGAACTGAAAAAGTCAGACTCTGAATTTAAATACCCAATCCAAAATTGGGCATCTGAGGCGAATACACACTTCTCAGATGAAAAAATACTAATGGCAAATAAATATATGAAAAAATGTTATACATAACTGGCTATTTGAGAGATGCAAATTAAGACAATGCTGAGATTCCATCTCACCCCAGAAAGAATGGCTATTATCAAGAAAAAAAGTAACAAATGCTGGCAGAGCTGTGGAACATGCCTCCACTGTTGGTAGGAGTGTAGACTGGTGCAACCATTGTTTAAATCACTATGGAGATACCTCAAAAAACTAGGATTAGAGTTCCCATTTGACTGAGCTATTCCCCTTCTGAGTATCTTCCTGGAAGAATTAAGAACATCATACCACAGCGATACATGCACATCCATGTTTATAGCAGCACAATTGTAATAGCTAAATCTTTGAAACAAATGTCCATGAATTGAGGAATGGATAAAAAAAGATGTGTTTTTTTATACAATGGAGCACTATTCATCCATAAATAAGGTTATACTTGAGATATTTTTATGTAAGTGAATGCGCCTTGAGACCATACTCTGAAGTGAAATAAATCTGACACATATGTGTAAATATCACATTGTTTCTCTGGTGTGAGATACCAAATGTGTAAATAAGGACCAAAGTGTATAAAAGGTATTGTGAAACAGGAAGAAATTGTTAAAAAAATAAAAGGTGAACTAGGTAGGGGGGAAGGGGAAAAGAAAGAAGGGAAAGGGATAAAGAGTCCATATTTTTATGTGAAATAAATCACACACATGTGTAAATACCACCTGGTTTCTCTGGTGTGAGAAACTGAAAAGGTAAATAAGGAACAAAATATATAATAGTGGGAAGTAGGAAGAAAATATTTAAATGGGAAGGGGAACAAAGGTTGGGGGAGGGGAAAGAAAGGAGGGGAAAAGAAAAAAGAATAGAAGGAAGAAAATGGGAACAAAACTTTTGTAAATAAGGAGGTAAAGAGGGATTGAAGGTAGGAGAGGGGTTTGAGGAAAAAAGAATCAGGTTATATCATGTACAGTTACAAACTCCCTCTGATGAATGTGATCATTGTGTATATCTAAAATGTACCAATAAAATTAATAAAAAAAACTAAGTGTCAAAGCTAGAAGCATAACATTTCTAAAAGGAATATAGGAGAAAGTCTCTGTGAACTTTGCCTAAGCCAACATCACTTAGACAGAATGGCAAACGCTAAGAATGAAACTCATGAGTTAAACTGTTGAAAATTTAAAATCTTTTTCCTCAGTTTGGGCATGTCAGTGCCTCCTTGTAGTGCCAGGTACTCAGTAAGATGAGGCAGAAGAGTCACACATTTGTGGCCAACCTGGTGAGACAACTTTCTCAAATAAAATATTGTTCCTCCAGTGATACCACAAACATAAACTAAAATTAAATAGGTTCACCATACAAAGCCTTGGCAAGTTTATGGAATAACTTAATAGATCATGCATTGCCAGTGGAAATGTAAAACATTATAAGACTTCTGAAAACGTTGTAAGATTACAAAATAGTGGAAAAAACTCCTACAATCATATGGTACATCCATTCTAACCATAGGTATTTTTCCAAGAGAAATCAAAACTGGTAAGGTATGAATGTTTGAGTCCCCTCAAAATTCATGTTTAAATCTTAACCTTTAACGTCATGGTTTAAGAAAGTGAGGCCTTTTGGAGGAGATTAAGTCTTGAGGGAATATATTAGCTAGATTTCTGTAACTATAACCTATAATAAAGTACCTGGGATAATTATAAAGAGAAAAGGTTTATTTTGATCTGTAGTTTTAGACATTCCAGCCCATGATTGATTGGTCTCATAGTTTGGGGCATGTGACAAAGCAGCTCATTATGGTAAAAGCATGCAGGGTGGAGCAAAACTTCTTAACTCATAGCCAGGAAGCAAAGAGAGAAAGAAACAGGGTGGTGTTCACCAGTTCCCCTCAAGAACATATGCCTAGTAACCTAAGGACCTTCCACTAGGCCTCAACTCCCAAAAGATTCACCTATACCACAGTGGCACCCTAGGCACCAAGTCTTTAACACATGGGCCTCTGAGGGACATTCAACAGCCAAACTATATGAATACCCTTATAAGAGAAGCCTTTATTCCTTCCACTATGTGAGGCCCCAGTAAAAGAGACTATCTGCTAACTAGATGGACCCTCACTCTGATAATCTGACAATGAATCTGCCAATGTGCCTTATTCTTTGATGACTTATACTTCAGAACTGTGAGAAATATATTTCTTTTGTTTGCAAGCTTCACAATTTATGGTGTTTTGTTATATTATTCTGAATAGGCTAACACAAGTATATATACATGTAAAGACATGCACACATATTTGTACAAGCTTGATTCATGTCTTTAAAATGAGAAACAACTCACATATGCATTATCCAAAAATGGGAAAAACAAAATATGGATATTTATACAATAGAATAACTCTCTCAGCCATAAAATAGATTGAAGTATTCAACAACATGGTTTAAGTTCAAAAATTTTATGATAAGTAAATGAAGCAAAAAATTAAAAACTGAATACTGCATGAGTCCATTTATATAAAATTCTAGTGATTGCCATATAACCTATACTTACACTAGTGTTCTAAGTTACTTAGATCATCTGGGAATGGGGACAAAGGAGGGATGGACTGTGCAGAGTAAACAAATCTTTTAGATCAGATGGAACTTTTCAGTATTTTTATTATAGCATCCCTTGTGTGAACACTACAGGTGGAGAAGGCAGATTATCAGAGACACCGGGCAAATTTTCAATAGAAACTCTGTATTTGGATTTGTGCTTTGACATGTGGAAGGATTTATATCTAAACAGAGGTAGACATCTGTAATTTATCAACTGAGGAAAAAGAAAAAGGGAGGTGGGAACTATGGATGAACTCAGAATCCAGCCTGAGAAATAGACAAACTACCACAGTCCAAAGTATTAGAATCAGTGCTACTGTTAGAAGTTACCCATTGCCAGTAAGGCCACAGGAGTTTGGGTCAATAGGAAGAGATACCAATATCAAATAGAATGCTGAAAGTGGTGTTCATGGGATAACCAGCAATAAGCCTTTCACTGTTACAGAGATGTGAGGGAATAGGATCATATCAACCTTAGGTATGCAGAGCTGTCCATTCATGATCCATGAACAGGAGGAACACACATTCTTCCCATTCTACCAGCATAGTAAAGTCAAACAAGCCCATCCCTACTCCCAACTACCATTTTATAGGACAGTAAGGGCAAGACAGAATTTGAAAACCTAAGACATTAGCACACAAAAATAAAATGTTTCCTTATTACATTTCTTTGAAGATGCCATCACTATTTAAAACCAAAAGAAAGACTATGTTGCTTTAAAATACATTGGCTAATTCTTTGAGTGTGTCTTCAGAAGATGAAGTCTAATTTTGACTTTTTGATTATGGGATATTTAGTGACTTGCCTCTCATGAATGGAATAAAGCAGAAATCCTAGTATGTCACTTCCAACAGTAGGTCATAGAGTATTGAGACATCTGTCTTCCTCCATCTCTCACTTGGATGACTTGCTCTGGGGAAAACCAAATGCTATATCAAGAGGACACTCAAGTAGTCTTGTGAAGCCTCTATGGCAAAGAAATTATATGTGATAATAATGATGTGAGTTAATTATCTTAGAGATGGATCCTTTAGCTCCAGTCAAGTCATCAGATACTTGCAGCTCTGGACAGTATCATGAATGCAATCTCATGGAGGGTTTAGAGCCAGAGCCAAATAGCAACTAAGCTGCTTTCAAATTGCTGTGCTATGGAAAATGTGAGTAAACATTTCTTAATTTGAGCCATTACATTTTAGGACATTTTATTACAAAGTAATAAATAATTAATGTGAATGCCAAAATGTTTATTTATAATGTGAACAATATCAGTTGGTGTATCAGGTAGTGCTTACAAAAGAAGGAGATTTAATGCAAGATAGAAAAATGTGTAAGAATTTAGAAGATTGGCTTACAATCTTCACCCACAGAGCCAGGTGCAAAAGGGCTGTCTGTGCACTGGAGATCCAAAGGAACCTGAAGCTCATGGTAGTGTCCAATATGAGCCCATAACAGGAGAACAAAGGGCCTGTGATGGAAGGCTGAAGGGTCTATGCTGGAAGGCTGAAGAGTTTGCACTGGAAGCCAGGAGATGACATCGAAAGTAAAGGTGGAGACTGGACTGCCTCCAAAGAAAAGAGAAGTGAGCCTTCTTTGTTTTTCTTTTTTTCTATCCAGGCTACAAGCCTATTGGATCATGTCACTCATAGCCAGGGTGGGTCATGTGTCTTTAGTAAATACCTTTAGCCACACCCAGAACTATGCTGATCCAATTTCATTGGGCATTTCTTACTCAAGTGACACAGTTGACTATCACAGATGGTCAGGAGCTTATATATAATGTCAGTAAACAAGAAGAAACAGGGCTTTCTTAAATTAGCAAATATCAGAAGTGAATATAGAGGAAAAATTTCATGAATTTTGAGTTCTTACAGACAGAAGATAGTACCAAAATTATTTCTATGTTTCTTCACTGTACTTGGCATAAGGCTATTTAGCTTTATGCCATTAATTGCTCACTGAATGTTCCTTGAATAGAAGAGAGTCATGGGAATCTAGAATTGTTAGGGATTCTTGAGATGATGAATTTCATTTTTTTAGCCAAAGATAAAAAATGAATTCCAGAGACATCAAATGACTCTCCCATGATCATGCAGCTGGTTAGAGGTAGACTGGGAGTACAATTTTGTTCTCCTGGCTCCTATTCTCACAAGCCTAAGCTGTCACAGTATATTTCCACATTGGTGGATTGTAGGTATGATTGGAAATGTTTAGAGAGTGTTATGGTTTGTGTCTAGATATCCCACCAAAGCCTCATGCAGTTGTAGGTGGAGCTTTTAAGAGGTGGGTGGATCTAGAGTGTGTGATACTGGTATTAAGTGTGTGATGCTGGGATCAAGAGTGTGTGATTACTAAATTAGTCCACTGATTGGTTTGACACAGTTCTGGGTGGAAAATGGGAAGGCCAACCCTGGGTGTGAGTGCTGCCCTCCCTAAAGGCATATGGCCTGGATAGAATATAAGAAACAGAAAGAGGGCTGCTGTCATCTTTTGCTGCTTTGCTACTTCATACTTTGTGCTGTGGCCTGCCATTAACTGTTTCTCCTCTGAGATGCACCTCTGCCATGCCACTTTACCTTGGAGCCAGCAGATTATGGATTGAAACCTCTACAAACTGTGAGCCAAAATAAACATTTCTTCATTTAACTTTTGGTGTTGAGTATTTTGTCTCAGCAATGAGAAAAGTAACTAAGACAGAGAGTCAAGTGGAAAGAATGAAGAAGATGTATTTAAGGGAGGAGAATGTGCAAATTCCTGTTATTCCTTACTTCTTTTCTGTACTTTTGAATAAGTATATGAAATTAAGGACAGGAGTAAATCGTTTTAAACCACTGAATGTTCATATGCAGAAGGCCATGTTCAGGATGCTAAAGTGTCTGTGCTAAGAGGGACTCACTATCCCAAGGGATAAAGAGCATTTTTTCTTGTTTACTTGGGGTCTGCAAAACAACCAAAATTTGAAACACCAAAACAGTGTGACATACATGTGAACAGAGCAATGAAGAAGTGGCACTGGCCATTGGATGTAGACTGTGGCACTGGGAGAGAGTGGGGGTATAACAAGGTAAACAAGAATAACCCCATTATCCTGAAATTTGCTCTTTTTATTCCATACTTTGAGTTATGGCTTCTCATCACTCAATGGCTGGAAGATGTATATTCCAGGACATTGAGGAAAACAGGTGAGGTGGCATAATTTAGAGAGACATGTAGTGTGTCTGAATAACGAAGCACTAGTTGCATCCCCTGCTGCACAGGGAAGACATAACCCCAAGACAAGAGGTCCCATCCATAGGCAACAAGAAGAAATGCAGGCCCCTGGATGTGACAGAAGTTTTTGCTAAAATCAGTACTTTTAGATCCAAACACCTAGGTTCAAAATGCAGGCTACTTCTTTCTGGTCATCTGCAATCTGAAGGCCCCCAAATTTATTGGTCACTCAAAGATTTATGTATGGTTTTATGCTCATGTTTAAGAAAGCTTGAAATCCCTTATTATTACTCATATACTTACCATTTTTGGTATTGTTCTTCCTTCTTATACATATAGATTCCCATTTGGGAATATTTTCCTTTATCCATGCTGAAGAGCAGAAACAAATAAAATTTTAAAAACATCAAAAATATGCAAAATAAAAATTTTTTTTCTGGTGAAAGAAAACACAGTTGGTAACATTTTGGCTAAACTAACTAAGATATACATGAAGAAGATAATACAAAAACAAAGTGAACAAGAAACAAAGCAAGAAAGCAAAAAAAAAAAAAAAGAAGAAAGCACAGACAAACCTATAAAGCTAAATAAATTCAGAAATGTAAGAAAAGATATTAAAACTAAAGCTACAGAAAATTATACAAATGACCATAACAAAGTACCACCCTAAATGGTAAAAAACTTGATAGCTTTGGAGAAATGAATAATTTCCTAGAAAAATACAATGTACCAAGACTAAATCATTAATAAATAGAAAGTTTGATACTCACTTAAAACTAGTCTGAAGATTGAAGCAGTAATTTAACAGTTCCTCAAAAAGAAAAGCCTGATGAGAGAGGTTCATGAGTGAATTCCACCAAAAAATCCTATTCAAAATATTGGAAGGGGGGAGTACATCCACTACTTACACACAAATTTTATGAGGCAAACATTGCCCTAACTATAAAGAGAGACAAGAAATTTATGAGAAAAGATACTATCCCTAATAGACCAATATCCCTGAAGAACAAAGATAAAAAAATCCTCAGCAAAATATTAGCAAACCACATCCAAACTACCTTAAATGTGTTATTCACCATAATTAAGTGGGATTTATCTCTGGAATGCGAGGTTTAACATATGAAAACAAATTAATGTAATATACATAACAATGATAATAAAGGATAAAAATTACAAGATTATTTCAATACGTAGCAAAAAAGCATTTGAAACACTTTAAAACTTTTACAGTATAAAAATTCAAAAACTGAGGAATAGAAAGAAATTACTTCAACATAATGAAGCCAATGTGACATTGCTTACAGGTAACATCACCCTCAGTGGTGAGCAACTGAAAACCTTTCCTTTGGAAGTCCTAGCCAGAACAATTATGTAAGTAAAAGAAATAAAAAAGTATTCGAATCATAATGGGCCAAGTGAAATTGTACCTCTTTGCAGATAAGATGTTTTACATACAGAAAATGTTGATGCCTCCATTAAATACTTGTTCCAATTAATAAAGAAATTCAGTAAAATTTCAGGTAATAAAATCAACACACACGCTGTGGTTGCATTTTTGTGCACTAATGATGAACTACCTGAAAAAGGAAATTAGGAAAGCAGTTCCATCTACAATAGCACCAAAAAAGAACAAAATATTTTGGAATAAACTTAACCAAAGAGGTGAAAAGCTGGTGTAATGAAAACTGAAAAACTTTGATGAAGGAAGTTAAACAAGACAAAAACATATGGAAAGAGGTTCTGTGTTCATGAACTGAAAGAACTGATATTGATGAATTGTTCACACTATCCAAAGAAATCTACTAAATCAAAGCAACCACTGTCAAAATCCTAATGGTATTTTTCCAAAAGAGTGAAAACAATTCTGAAATTCATGTGGAACCACAAAAGTGCATAAATAAGCCCATGAACATTTAAGAAGAACAACACAGCTGGAGGTATTACACTTCCTGATTTTAAAATATATTACAAACATATGCAAAAAAAAAAAAAAACAGCATGATACCAGCATGAAAATGGATGCATGGACTAATGGAATGAAATAGAAAGCCCAGAAAAAAATTCACTCATACACGGTGAGCTGATTTTGACCTGAGTCCAAAAAATACGTAACCGGGAAGATAGTCTGTTCAACTAATTGTATAGGGAAGACAGGACATCTAATGACACTGGACCATTATTTTATAACATTCATAAAAATCAATTCAAAATGTATTAAAGACTTAAATAAGGCCCCAAACCTCCTAGTAACATTCCTAGAAGAAAACAGAGGAAAATCTTCGTGACATTTGTCTTGGCAAAGATTTCATTGATATAAAGCAAAGGCAACAAAAACAAGTTGGAATACATCAAATTAAAAGCCTTCTGCACAAAAAAGAAACAAACAGTGTACAAAAAAGGTGAAGTATAGAATGTGAGAAAATATTTGCAAACCATATATCCAATATCCAAAATATATGAGGAAAACCTACAACTCAACTGTGAAAAAATGAATAACATGGTTAACAATTGGGATAAGGACTTGAATTGATATTTCTCGAAAGAAGATAATATAGGTGCCCAAATAATCATATGAATAAAGCATCAGAGGAATCCAAGTAAAAACCACATTTGTCATCTCACATTTGTCAGGAAGCTGATCACTAAAAATATAAAGGAAAAGAAGTGTTGAGAAGGATGTGGAGAAATTGGAACACTTGTAGATAGTAGAAATGACATGTGTTAGAGTCACTGTGAAATACATTATGGAAATGCATCAAAAATTAAAAGTAGAGCTACTCTGTGGTTCACCATTCCTAATTTCATGTATTTACTCAAAAAAATAAAATCAGGATCTTAAAGACATATCAGCAGTCCTGTCGTCACTGCAGTACTATTCACAACTGTCAAATGTGGCAACAACCTAAATGTCTATCAACAGATGAATGGATATGGAAAAATGTGGTGTAAACACAAAACAATATACTCAACTTTTTAAAAAGAGAGCAATAGTGCAATGTAGAAAAACATGCACAAAGCTTGATGATATTAAGCTCAATGAAATGGGCCAGTCATAGAAAGACAAATATTTTACAATTCAAGTTCATTGTATTAGGGAATTAAACGGTGGTTTCTAGGGGCTGCAGGGAGGTGGAAAGGAGTTAAAAATCAGTCACCAACCAGAGTGAATGGGATCTGGAGAGCTCCTGTATAGCACTGTACTTATGGTCAACAATAATGTATTGTACACTTAAAAATTTACGAAGGTGATTTCATGGTCATGTCCTTACCACAAATATATATTAAGAATAACACAAAGAAGCAACAAAATCAATTCATGGATTTGTTTTACATGATTATGAATATTGGCATTTCTCTAGGGAGAGTGATGATGGAATAAAGAGAGGAAGTGCAATTAATTAGTAACAATTCTAAAAAAGGGTCAACTGTGAAGATCATATAGATACTCAAAAGGAATGTCACCGTATGGTATAACACAAGCTGCAGGGTATTTTGTGGATATTCTTTATGAAGCTGAGGAATCGCTCCTCAATTCCTGTTTTTTTATTGAAGAGTTTTGTTTTTAAATCATGAATTAATGTAGGATGTTAGATTTTGCCAAATGATTTTTCTGATTCAATTGACATAATGGTATTTCCTCCTTTAGCCTGTTGATGTGATGGATTGGATTTATTGATTTTGGAGGATCAGACAGTTTTCATGACTAGAAGAAATCCCCATATGGCCAGATATAATGATTTTTATAGATTGTTCCATTTTATTTCATAATATTTTTAAGGACTTCTGCATCTACATTCATGACAAAATTTGTTCTACACTGTTATTGTAATATCTTTCTTTGATTTTAGTATTAAGTTAATACAGGTCTCATAGGATTAATTAGGAAATATTCCATCTGCTTGTACTTTCTGCAAGTTATTGTGGAGAACTGACACCAATGAATTATTCCTTAAGTGTCTACTAGAATTTACCAGGCAAACCATCTGGGTCCAATGCATTCTTTCTGGAAGCTTATTGTTTGTTATTGTTTATTAGAATTAGACATTGGCAACAATTATTACTAAAGAAATTGACGGGTCCATCTCCTTTCCATGACCTCAGGCAGTCCAGGAATAGAGCTGGATCCCTGGAGCCTTAAGGGTTGCAGGTTGCCATGATGCAGAAAGAGTGTGTGCCCTGGAAGGAGCTCCTTTTGTGCTACTGGTTATTGCCCTGTGGTTGGGTGGGGTTGTGACGGTGAAAGGCCTTGAAGAGCAGTGTCAGGCCTTACAAAGTATCTCAGGGGCAGCAGAAAGGATGTCTGGTTCTTGCTTCTTGAAGCAAGCAAAGCCACATTTTGAATCTTCCTGTCTTGTGCCTCTGGATATATGTCCATTTTCTCTTACAGTTAATTTTCTTTTAAAGATTTTTTATCAGTACATGTTTGCAGTACACAATGATTACACTCATCGTGGGGAGTCTGCACATGTTCATAACACATCTTAATTGTTTTGGTCTGCTTGCATCATCATTCCTTCTCGCTCCCGCCAACTCTTGCTCCCCTTCCCATTTGCAAAATCTCTATGTCCAGTTTTCTCTTCAATTCTCTTATCTGATGGTCAATTTCTTCATTTGGACACATTGACCTAGCACAAGGGCTGTCAGGAGCCATCATTTCTGCCCACTTCTGGGCCTATGGACATGTTTCCTCCTGCCTAGGAGATATTCCAAGGTAAGAGTCTACCAGACCTGTAAAATCTCACATAGACAGTTTAGGGTATGCTGATATATAAAATATTTGTGATATCAATTAATAAAAATATGCAAATGGAGAGCATTGGTACATGCAGAGAGGGAAAACAACTGATTCATCCCCTGACAACAGATAATCAAGACACTTCCCATTCCTCATGTCATGACACATTTCTTGAAAATATAATTGTTATTTGACTTGGGTATATCACAGTTTATTACATTTACATTTCTTAATTTCTTTTTTCTTTTTTTTTGTGGGTACCGGGGGTCGAACTCAGGACCTTGCACACCAGCAGGTGCCAGTGCCGCTGAGCAATATCACCGGCTCTTTTTTCGTATGTGGGTTCTGGGAGTCAAACTCAGGACCTCATGATTGCCAGGCAGGCACTTATGCCGCTGAGCTATCACACAGGCCCGATTTCTGAGATAGAAGAAATTGTGTTTTGGTCAATTGTGTGGAAACATCCTTATTGATTCACTTAAAGCTTTTATATTCATCATTTATACACAGTGAGAGAGAGTTCCCATTGCCACTAATAGCACATGGACTCTTATTGTAGTTTTGAATGTGTTTCTACTTCCTTAGGTGTTAAAGTTTCTGGGATATTATTTTCTTTTTGTTTTCTTTGAATGCAAAAAATGAAATCTGCGTGCATTTTTGTATTCATCATAGATTGTTAGATTGTTGCGCCCTCAGTTAAGATGATTGGAGGCCAGGCATGGTGGTGCATGTCTGTAATCCCAGCACCAGGGAGGCTGAGGCAGGAGGATTTCCATGAGTTCGAGGCCAGCCGGGGCTACATAGTGAGTTTAAGGCCAGGCTGAACTATATAGCAAGACCCTGTCTCAAAAAAAAAAAGATAATTGGATATTTGTAAACAGCAAGTATTTTCTGTTATAGGGCAAGGAGTGTTCCAAAAGCCAGCATCTTAGTAAACAAAGGCTCTACTATCAGATTCAGGAACACCTCCACGTATCCAAAGCTGAACTGTAAGATGATACAGGCTTCCCTTCAGCACCACATAGCCTACTGTGTCACTAAGTATGTGGAAAGCTGCTCTTATATTAATCCTCCTTGTACCCAAACCATGTGAAATTGTTTTTCCTGTGTTTTCTCATCCCACCACACACTATCATCACTCTCTACCACAGGATGCTGCAGAGTCTTTTCTCTAACAAACAGGTCCTGTGTCTCATAGAGACAGTCCTGGGGTCACTATGGCTACCCACTCTCAGCTTCTCTGTAGTAACACCCACTGGTACCCTGTGAACCCACAGCAGATTCCATCTTTCAGCTGCAGTTTGAATGCAAAAGGGTAGGTGTAAAATTGATTTGCAGTTTCTTCCAGGTGACAGCGTGTGCATGCCTGTGTGTGTGTGCACAAATGCCTGTGTGTGTCTGCTTCTTTTCTTTCAAAATGATCTCCTCACCCCCGTCTTTCTGTGCTCTTCTACCTGACACTATGCTGAACAGAAGACCTTTCTTGGGCCTCACTCTTGCAACAGATGGAGTATGAACCCCACCCCACATGGTGTTTCAAGTTCCTGCATGCTGACCTACCCAGGACTCAGGGGATAAATGTCCAGATAGCAGGAGGGGACTGTCCTTCATACATGTACACACCATGTACCAAAACCCTGCTGATAGTCCTAGGGGCAGCCAGAGTCCCCCTAAGCCTTGCTTTACAGACAACTGAAGGCCCTCAGGAAGGGGCAGGCTGTCACAGACAACAGCAACCTTACAATGAAGAGATCAATAGGACTCATTGAGTTCTGAATTTTAAAGGACCATCCTTCATACATCTGCAATAAAACAGCAATTGTTACTGCCATGCATTGACCCTGTTAATTGCTTACTCAGTTTCAGTTACAGGGAAAAGGGATCTTCTGTGATCCAGGCTGGGGAAGTTCCTCTGCAGAGGAAGGACCCAGCCAGGTGATTCTTTTCTGGTTGTGAAGAGTGAAGCTGTTGAGTTGTCCTGAAGGGAAGAAGGGAAGACAGCTCCTGTGTGTGCTCCGGGGGACACTCCCTGACCACCCAATTGTGCACACTTGTCCCACCCTGGCTGTCTGCTCCTTCCAAGTCTGTGTGCCCTTGGCTTCTATGCATGGTTATTGGGATCTCCAGAACTGCTCTTCCCAAGATGGCCATGCTCTTGGTTTGAAAGGAGCAGTGCTGCCCACCAGGAAAGGGACAGCTTGCAGCCTGCAGGGATTTGCAGAAGGAGGATGTAACTTGAAAGATGTGAGTCAGGGGAGGGAGGCATGGAGGCTTTCCTCAAGGACAAAAGGAACAGGCATGGTGTCAGTCGTGTCTCTCTGAGCCTGAATTTTTGATGTCCACCTGATGGGATAACCTGGAATAAATAAGTGTGCACATGTGTGTTCATGTGTATGTGTCTGTATGCACAGATCAGCTCCAGATGCTGTGTGGACAGGCAGTGCCATGTGTCTGATGGCACATGGCAATTCTTTGCCTGCTTTTTTCCTCTCTCCACTCTTTCCTCTGCTCTTACCCTTCTTTTCCTTCCCCGCTCAAGATCTCTTTTCCTTTCTCCCCTTTTCTTCTTCCTTCCTTCCCTCTTGCCTTCCTTCCCCCACCTCCTGTCCTCCTTTCTCTTCCTTCTTCCTTTGCCCTTTTCATTCTGCATTATGAGCACCAGCCACCATCTAGTTATCCTGCCTCCTATCCTTCTAGGATCTACCTCCACTTGACCTCTCCATGTATGCAAATTAAGCCTAGATCTCCAGAGGCCTCCTGGGTCATGTCTTCTCTTTGTTGTGGTGACCACTGCCCTAAATGTCAACTCCAAAATTCCCCTAACTCTGAGCCAGGCCCCACATTCTCCCAACTCCAAACATTCCTGGTATCTGTACCAAAGTGATCTTGTAAAACCTTCTGGTCCTTTCCACACATCGCCCTAGTGCACAAGTGGGCCCTTCTACTTTCCCAGCACCTTTGGGTTTTAACTGTTTCTATGTGAATTCTGACCACAGTCGCCATTCTGTCCTGCTATTCCTTAAAGTCTTCCTGGTTACAGCTGGCCAATCTTTTCCCACAGGCCAGAGGGAGGGGTGCCAGGTCCCTTGAGGAAAGTGCACAGGAGAGGTCCCTCTCCCACCATGTCCCCCGACACCCAGGCATGCTCATACTCACCCCACAGCAGGTTTCCTGAGAAGTATTGAGCACATAGAAACACTCTTACCACTGCTGCATTCCTTCTAGGCAGAGTCTTGGCCTGGTCATTATGAATCCTGGGATCCACTTGCAGCTTCGACAGTAACCCACACTCCATATTGGGAATGTCATGTCTTCATTCTGCAAACAAACAAAAACCGAATATCATTTGGAAAGGGCTGTGTCCAAAGAAATTCACAGGAATGGACAAGGAAGCCTCTGTGTGTGTGTGTGTGTGTGTGTGTGTGTGTGTGTGTGTCTCTCTCTCTCTCTCACTCACACTCTCTCTCCCTTCCTCCATCTCTTTCTCCCTCCATCCCTCTCTCATTTTATCTTGTTTCTTCTTTCCCTCCCTCTGTGAATGGCATCAATCCTCTCCCATCATTTAGCATCTCTCAGAATGTTTCCTTCCCTGGTTTACAAATCGTGTAGAATTCCAGTAATATAAGATGCACCATCCCTCTTTTGATGGTCCCTGTCTTAATTCTTGGCCCAAGGGGCATTTGCCTGGTCTCCTTTAAAATCCACTCCAGAGGGGACTGTTTGGCCCTGAGAAGTCTGCTTCTCCTCCCTGGAAGTCATGTCTGTGTCTGTAGACCAGGGGCTCGACCAACCTGGCTTCAACTGAAGGCCAACAGTGGACCATAGAGTGAGTTCTGATATGCTGGTCAGGATCCCCAATCACCACCAGACTCAACAATCTCTGCCATGCACCTAGCATATGGATTATGCACTTCACAGTTCTGAACATCAGTTTCCCAGAGAACAGCCAGGACTGACAATTGAGGACTTTGAGCCCCTAACATGCCTGTGTCTTAATAAATCCCATATGCCAAGATCCTGAGCAAGTAGAGACTTTCCTTATTGCTTCTTAGAAATTTCTCTAGTGAAAACTCTTTCCATTTTGTGTTACATGCTTTGTTTTCCCTGGTAAGACTCCAGCTTCTTCTGCCTTGGCCCAGGGGCTTGTGTTTATGGGCTTTTAATAACCAAAGTTACCAATTAGTGTAATTAGCATATTCTCATCTTTATTCTTGGCCTTTTCCATTTGCTGTCCTCCTCCTGCCTCAACCTAGGTTCCCTCTTATTTTAACTTGGTGAGTGGAGGTCCTGTCTGTATCTCCATAGCAACTAGCAGATAGGGCCTATTAAGCCACTATTGAGTCCTTAGACTCCTAGGCTGATTACAGAGTCCAAAACAGTGGCTGAACAGGGGAAAACAAGGCAGGTCCTAGCCACAGAGAAGTGAGCAGCAGAGCAGTTGAGTGATACAAACCATTCCTGATCTGGTCTACACCCACGGGCCTGGGTGTCAACACTATGGCATGTGCCCTTGGCTGTGAGCCTGGGGTCAGGGTACCAGGCCTGTTCCTTCTACGGGGAAGTAATTCTGGATACCTCCTGTCAACAAGCCCCAAACAGGAATTTCGGTCAGGATTTTCAATTAAAATTCAGCATTCAGGCAGAGTTAATAATTTGGTTCACCTTGAGTCCTAATTTGGTGGCTCTTTGTCTTATCTTCCAAATCGCTCTGGAAATTTCTCTAAGGAAAGCAGCCTTTTCCTCCTTTTTTGATGCTCTCTGTCCCAGTCAAGCCCTGGCCTGTGTTTGTGGGCTTTCAATTACAAAAGTCTGTGGGTTCATGTAATTAGGATATTCAAATTACATTGCCCCCCTCCCCACTAGGGCCTACCACCCCAGGATTCCTGTTGCCTTTTCATTTCATTTACTGATGAAAGCTCCTGCCAGGATTGCCATACCAACTGGCCACCAGGCAGATTGGGTCACTGTGGGTCTAGACACTGACACTCAAAGCTGATTGTGGGTCTGGAAACATGGAGGGCTGAACAAGACTGCTGGAATTAAGACAAAGAGGCTCTTAGCTGGAGGCAAGGGACAGCTGAGCTCCTCAATACTTCAGTCAAGGCCCCACCCCTAACTTCATCTTTGCCCCCATGTGTTTCAGGGAAGGTGAAAACAAGAGAGAGTAGACGTGAGGGAGGATGCCCACTGTTTAGGGTGAATGCCTGGGTTTGGCCATGATCCTGAATCCATAGTGTGAGCATGCTCTTTCCCATTGGGTACCCCCAGTTCCTACTGAGTTGCCTGGCAGCTAGTAAGTGCTCTTAATACTTGAATGCTATCTGTGAGAGGACAATGAGACCCCCTTAGAGCATAAGCAAGTGAAGACTTTCTAATGCAGTGGGTTCTTCTGGAAAATTACTCTAAGTAACAGTTTCTGCTACCTGGTTTAATGCTCCAGTTTACAGTGTAACTTCTCTCCCTCTGGTAATGATAGCATGGCTACATGGAGGTGGACACAGGAGGTATTAATCACTAATGGACCCAAGTGTCTCGGGCTTTCCTCACCAACAAGAATTTTCCCTTTCCCCAGCATTCTCTCAGCATTTACAGCCTCACACTTTTTACACTGATGTAGCAGAGCTCCTGGCCCCTGGCTGCATTGCCATAGCAACTGGAAGCCAGACAGAGTAGGAGAGTGTAGCAATCATTGGACACCAAAGCTTATTGGAGTATATGTTGCAAAGGGAGTGGCTTTTGGGGGGAGAGAAAATTAACTCTCAGCTTAGACAACTGGCTCACTAAGTTCACAGACCCCACTCCATCCTTGAACCCTGTGCTTTAAGGCAAAAAGAGGTAGTTAGAGAAGGTTTTTTCCCCATGGGGGCCAAGGCCTGTGTTTGGAGCACAGCATATGTCCTTTGTTCCAAAGCTGAGCAGGGACACCAGCACCAGATTCCTCCATACCCCATCTTGTTTCAAAACTAACACAGATGAGCAAACATGTACTCCATATGTGCTTCCCATGGCCACTAGTTGCTTCTCCCACACCAAGTATGGTAGGTGTCCTCACTGCAACCTGGCACACTTCCAAGCCCCCTAACTGCACTGCAAGCATTGCAGTTCACACCTTATACTCTCCACAAAACTCCACCTACTACTTGAATCCCCACCATGTCAAGTGATGACACTGAGACGTAGACATGAAGGAAACTTCCCCAAATCATTACAAAACTAAACTTTGGGAGTAGATAGTCTGCCTGCCTTCTTGACAGTACAGATGAACTGTCCACAATCTTGTCAAAACTGAGCCATATATTTGGTCACAAGACTCCATCCATTCTTGGCTATTCAGTTCACAGCCCCAGCACTGCCCCAGGTGCAGTCTTCCTGAACACCAATTATCCTTCACTTCCAGGTGATTCCCATAGGTACACAAGCATTCTGCAAAAATATCCAGTCTTAGAATAAGGAGGAGGAGGGGTATGGGAGGGAAAACAACTAAAAATCTTACCTTACTTGCACAATCCCTTCTATGTACTGCATCATCTACTGTCTATTTGATCTTGCAAGTTCATGCAAGATCACTGTCTATATTTTATTTCCTCACTTTTTTGTTCCCATTTTATCCTGGACCCACCTCAACCAAGCTTTCCTACCCACCAGTCCACTAAAGAGTCCCCAAATAACCTGCATGCTATTAAACCTGGTAGGTATTTCTCACTGCAGATCTTGCGTGACCGAGAAGTAACAATTCTCATGCACCGTTGATCAATTTCTCCTCCTTTCAGTATTTTTCTCACATGGTTTACAGGGCATTTCTGTCTTCCAATTCACCCTCTGTTTCAAAGATTGCTACTTTTCAGAATTATGGCTAGTCATTCCTTACCTCATTGGAGATCTTCTGGGCTTGGTCTTAGACATCTTCTCTTTACCTGTGCTCAATTCCCACTACGGTTTATACCTTAAGTGTTGCCCTAAAGGTCAGTGTGATAAATGCTTCGCCCTCAGCTTGGTGCTACTGGGAGGTGGCTGAAAATTTAAGGTGTGAGGACTAGTGCCAAATCTTCAGATCATTGGGAGTGTTCCCTTAAAGCCAACCATGGGACCCCAGTGTCTTCTTCCTTTTACTTTCCAGTCATGGGGTCATTGCTTTTCCTCCACCACACACACACCAGGAGTCGAAAACATCAGGACTAATCTATCACAGATGGAAACCTCATAATCTATAAACCAAAACAAACCTTTTTTTCTCATGAATTGATTTTTCCAGGTGTTTTTTAAAATGATGGAAAACCGACAGAAACATTTTTGAGGAATCTTATATAGCTCTACATCTTTGGTTTCACTATACATAGAGGAACTACATATTACTATTACAAGTCCAGTCTGCTTCCTGGACTCAAGGCCCCTTTGGTCAGTTGCCTGCTCAACATTACTACTTGGAAATCTGATATTCATTCTCAATTCAAATTCATTATATACCAAGCTGAGCCCCTTATTCCCTTTCCATCAAACTTACTCCTCTCACCATTTTCCCCATCCAAGAAGGTTGACTTTTCCCTTCCTGTTGCTTGGGTCAACATTTTGGGGGCATCTTTGGATTCTTCTTGCTATTGTCTCACATTTGTTGATACTTTTCTGTGGATCTTCCAAAGAGGCCCCAAATCCACACAATTCCAATGCCACTCCACATGTATCACTCTGGTACATTATGTGAAATCTGTGATTATAGTTGCCTCCTCCTTGGATCCTCTGTCATTGCCTTGCCTCCTGACAGTCTCTCATTGACAAATATGATTGAGCACTTTATGGAAACACATCATTTCTCTGTTCAGTATCTTTCTGTGGTTTCCCATGACACAACACTGTGACCTACCAAACACTCTAGAATTCCATTAATTCCTTAACCTCATATTGTTGTGTTTCCCCTCTTGCACCAGTTCCAGGCACACCACCACTCTTTCTGTCCCTGGAACACGGCTAGTAAAGGAGTAAATGGGGAGACTGTAGCCCCAGTGCTGAGAGATGTGCTCCCTTAAAGCCCACAGACACTCCCTTAAAGCTCCTTACATTCTGGCTCCACAAAAGGGTGATGTAGAAAGGAAAGATGAGACTGGTTGGGACCCTCTGCCCAAGCGCCTAACTTCCAGGGCCTAGGACAGCCATGTTTTGGAGGCTCCTTCCCTAAACAGTTACTTGTATGAGCAACCGTAGTTGTGTCATGCCAATTTCCTTCCAACAACCAAACCTACTGGTGAGTTACATGTTCATATACATGTGCTGGCATTGTTCCTTCCCATACACTTCACAGAGTTGTTTGAATTGTTACGTGTGTGTGTGTGTGTGGGCATGTTTCCTCTCAAGACCTGATGTCAGCATATAGGAACCCATCTTCTTCTAGCATCCTTACATGTAGGCATTAGCTGGCAGGATTTATGTACATATGAGGACTTATATGTACATACACATGAACACAAACACACATACAGCTGATGCATGCCAGGATGCTTTTGCAGTGTTTACACTATTGTTTAGATTTCTGTGAGTCATAAGAGAGTGATGAGTCCTGTGGTGAACTCGAATAGTGTACCAATGTAAATGTTTAAAATTATTCTGCAGAGATCTGGATGTAGTGGAGTACCCCTGTGATCCCAGCACTCAAAGGGCTGAGGCAGGAGGATCACCATGAGTTCCAGGTCAGCCTAGACTACTTAGTGAGTTCAATGGCAGCCTGAACTACATCGCAAGGTCCTGTCTAAAAAAAAAAAAAAAAAAAAAACAATATCCTATAGAAGAAAACTATAATTCACCTTCAAGATGAGTTTGGCCATGAGGCTGTGAAATTTCCCTTTAATCAGGGCAGAGATGAAAGAGTCACAAAGTTTCTTTTACAGTAAAGACAGCTTCCATTCCAGGCAACTTGTTTGGTTTTTCTTAGCTCCCCTTTTCCCACTCTTTTCAAGACATGGGTCTCAGTCTTTATTCCTCATCCCCCTTATACTGTCAGAACCCATCAAGAGACCTAGAATATTAGAAACTTAAGTATGGCATGTATGCACCAATAGAATCAGTGGTGTGGACGTGGGGTTTCAGCCCTAAATCTGCCACTTCCATACCCTTTGACCTCAGCCATTTCACTTTATTCCCCAAAGTCTTTGTTACCCCACTTAGAAAATGAGATGCTTAAATTTTGGAGAAAGAGTGCTGGGCTATATGAGGTCAGAAGTCTCATGCAAGTCTAACATTTTCTGGGCTAGCAAGTATTCATTGATGAGGAAAACACTGACAGGCCTGGTGGCATTTGATTTTGAGTTCTGCTGGGCTATATTAATCAAAACAGTAGTTCCTATTTAGCCAAGCGATAGTGAGTAACCTAAGGTTGTGGTCCACAGAGCAGAGATAAGTTAGGACATCATATAGATAGCTGGAGAAATTTAACAAAGCAAGAGGTAGCATCAGAAACAGGGAAAACAGCCTTTGCATTGAAGAATGCTCCAAGAGCTGCCTCTGGTCAGTGAGGCCATTGTATGTCTTACCTGCATCAGTGTGGAAGTTCAAGGCAGTTGGTTGAACTTGTAACTACCCATTCAATCAGTATGTAGACTCCTCCTTTCCCTCTGTAGGAGCTCAGTTTCCAGCAGAGGTGAAAGACAGGACAACAGAGTCTGGCTTGTGAGGGCTAAAACACCAAAGGGAGAGAATTGGATGTGGTGGATGGGGAAGGATCAATTTTTGACAAATCACTCAAGTTACTCCCACGCAATTTATTTACTAATTTTTTTTAACTCTCACACATTCAATTTGTTGATTTGCATTTTTGTGGATAATCATTTCTTTAATTAATATTTTTAAATGTTTTCCAAAACATTTCCTCTATCTTCTTAAGTTCTTCTCTGTGGCTGTATTAACAAACTAACAAAACATACCTGGTTATTCCAATTTAAAAAATAGTATTGGTGAGTAGGAGCAATGACAGTTTCAATGCCTCAGAAATGAGAAATTTGAATTGGGGTCCAAGTGCTAAGAACCAGTTATCTTCAACTGCCTAAGCTCTAATGATCTTTGGATCCTCAAGTCAAGTTCCAAAGTCAGCACTGCTCCAATAAGAAATACTACCTCGGGCCTGGTTCTTCTCAACCCCAAAGCATGACCAGAATAATGCTTTGAAGAGGGGGTCGAAAAAGATGGCAGATGTGTAAGAAGCAGGCAGTGAAACTCTCTAAAAATTGCCATAGGAACCACGGGAATATAGTGACCGGGAGAGCGTAGGAGGGAGGGAGATGCCTCTGCTGGACCCAGGATAGTTCTGAAATGCTGTTTGGGACGCCCAGAGCCAGTGAAGGATACTTTCAATGATGAAGAAGGAGGAGACCACAGCACCTTCTCCCTGTCCCAGGAACCATGGTGCGACAGATGCTCAAATCTGCAGACACACGGTGACAGCTGGAGCCCCAGCAGCCCCCACAGAGGATCGCGAGACAGCGGTGGGGCACGGGAGCAGCAGAGGACAGTGCTGGCCAGTGGTGAGTGTCTCTCAGCCACAGCTGTCCCGTGCCAGAGAGCAACTGGCTGGGCGCCATTGTGGGGGGTGCGACGAAACTCAGCATGGCCAGAAAATACAGCACTCCAGACTCAGCTCAGCGTCAAAACACAGCGCTCGGGACTCAGTGTGGCGCAAAAACAAAGGGCTCAGGAATCAGCGTGGCGCCACTCCTCTCAGGCACACGGTAAGTGCGCTGACAGCGGCAGGTGAACGAGACTGGTCTCCACCTGAAAGTACACGCTTCTGCTCACTGCCCCACCAAAGGGCCTCCTGGCTTACTGGGACAGACCTGCATGGAAGAGGACTCTGTCACCACATGGTGCCTGCCTACAACACAGTCAACACCTGGAACTGATTCTTTTTATTCTTTTTTACTTTTTTTAAAATTTTTTTAATTTTTTTTCTCTCTCTCATTTCTTTTTTGTTCTGGTGAAGGGTTTTTGATTTTTTTGGTGGGTTTTTTTTTTGATTTCTCTGTTTGTTTTGTTGTTTTTTTTCTTCATTTTTATTTCTATTTGCTATTTCCTTCATTATTCTCTCTGGTTTTTATATGAGTGTAAACAGCGCCTCTAACTTCTTTGTGATTCTGGTTGTGATCTGTTCTTCCTTTTATCCCTTCCTTCTCTTTTTCCCACCAGTCCTCTGCACCAGTTTCCCAATCTTAGTGGTATCCCTCTTGGTCCTCTAACCTTACATCTAATTTCTTCCTCTTCACCCAATACTCTATTTCCTCCTTAATTAATTTTAAATTTAAACTTCTGAGGCAAAAATTGACATATTAAGGACTTGTATACTGCATATAATTTTTCTGGTGTGTTTCAGATTTTGTTATATAACTGCAACTCTATACAGCTAAAAGTGGTAAATAACTGGTTAGCTCAGTCTGTCATTTTCTAGGCTGTGTTTGATGCTTTAGGTACCATTATAGCCAAATGTGAAATAATTGTTCTAAACAGCTTTCCTTCCTGATATTTCATGATTGAGATTGACTAAGGGACACAGAAAATACAGTGGCACAGTACCAAAGAATCAAGGACTGGGCCAAACAGGTAGCAACTTCTCATATCCAACACATTGAAGAGGTAGGATCTGGCAGAAAGCTCAAAACCCAAAAGCAAGCCCCACTTGGAAGATACTGCAGAGAAGTATTCATCTTCTAAAAATCTTGAACACTAGCAATAAAGTAACCTACCATAGGCAATTTACAAACATCACCCCAGGAATTAATCTAAAGAAAGAAAAGAAAATGAGATGACACTTAATCAAGATGCAACCCCACACATCCAATTCACCAAAGGCAAACATAGGGGGCAGTGAGGTGGGACAATCTGAAAGCCACCCACCTGGCTTATCTGAAGTGGTAACAACAAAGCAACTGAATGAGGCTCTGGAAAATATTAGAAATGATTTCAGAGATGACTGCAGCGATAATGTCCACAATGAAGACCATGCATAAGGACACTATAGCTGATACAGACAAAAAATAGATGAGCTTAAGAAAACTATAGAAGCCATGAATGCTCAGCATAGGAAAGAAATGGAATCCATAAGGCAGATTCAAGCAGATATCCAAGAGAACAAAAATTCCATTGAAAGTATTTGTAGCACTTTAAGCCAATGTGAGGACAGGAACTCAGATACTGAAGACAGGCTTGCAATTAGTGATCATAAAAAGAAAGAATTCTTAAAAACAGCAGGGGACCATGAAAAATCAATTCAGCAGCTGCTAGATGACTCAAAGATAAACAACTTAAGAATAATTGGAATAAATGAAAAAGCAGGAGATAGCATCAATGACATTAAAACCTTGTTCACAGATATTAACAGGAAGAACTTCCCTGGAAGAGAAAAAGAATTTGATCTCCATATAAATGAGGCTTTTAGAACTCCATCTAGACATGATCAAAAAAACACTTCAGCCAGACATATCATAGTCAAGATCCCAGAAATTCAACAGAACGGCAGAATCTTAAGAGCTGTTAGGGAGGAGACAAATCACCTATAAAGGAAAACCCATCAGAATCACAGCTGACTTTTCAGCACAAACCCTCAAGTAAAGAAGAGCTTGGAATGATGTATTTCAAGCTCTAAAGGAAAATAATTTTCAACCCAGATTGATGTACAACGCAAAATGATCTTTCAAAATTGATGGAGAAATAAAATACTTTCATGACAAAGAACATCTGAGAAAATTTATGACCACCAAACCAGCACTCCAAAATTTTCTGAAGGACATTCTAGAAAGAGATAGGAACCCCAACAGAAGGAATCCACCAGGCAGGGCAGATAATTAAATAGCAGGAAAGGGGAAAAACAAACAAAGAGTGGGAACCAACAACAGGAAAATATCATGACAAGTATAAGTCAATACATATGAGTTTTAACCATCAATGTTAACAATCTCAATTCACCAATCAAAAGGCACAGACTGGCAAAATGGATCAAGAAGCAAGATCCAACAATATGCTGTACACAAGAAACACATTTAATCCAGAAAGAAATTCATAGACTGAAAGGCAAAGGATGGTAAACAATACTCCATGCAACAGGAACCCAGAAAAAAGCAGGGGTAGCTATTCTTTTTGCAGATAAAGTGAATTTCAAGCCAAGAATGATTCAGAGAGATAAAGATGATCATTACATCCTTATAAAGGGAACAATCCAAGAGGAAGTGATAACAATCATAAATATATATGCATCAAATAACAGTGCACCCAGCTATATAACACAAGTACTAAAGGACATGAAAAAGTCAAATAAGCACTAATACAATTATACTGGGGTATATCAATACTCCACTCTCACAAAAAGACAGACAAACTACACAAAAAAATCAATAATGAAATAGAAGAACTGAACCAAACTTTTGAACAAATGGACTTAGTAGATGTCTACAGAGTGTTCCACCCCACATCAGAATATACATTCTTCTCAGCTGCACATGGGATGTTCTCCAAAATAGACCACATACTAGCTCATAAAACCTGCTTAAGTAAATGCAAAAAATTGAAATTATCCCATGCATATTATCAGACCTTAGTGCAATGAAATTGGAAATCAATGGCAAAAGAAACTACAAGAACTCCCTAAACACATGGAAATTAAACAGCACCCTCCTGAACAACCAATGGGTCACAGATGAAATTAAAGAAGAAATAAGACACTTTCTACAACTGATTGATAATGACTGTACAACATACCGGAACTTATGGGATACCTTGAAAGCAGTCCTAAGAGGGAAATTTATAGCATTAAATACATATATCAGGAAAATAGAGCAAGCGCAAATAAACAACTTAATGGCGAACCTCAAACTTCTAGAAAAAGAAGAGCAGGTTAAGCCAAAAGGCTGTACAAGGGAGGAAATTATAAAGATCGAGCAGTAATTAACATATTAGAGACTATAAAAACAATAAAAAGAATCAATGAAGCAAAGATTTGGTTCTTTGAAAGAATAAATAAGATTGACAAACCCTTATCAAACCTTATTAAAAAAGAAAAGAAAAGACTCAAATCCATGCAATTGAAAATGAAAACAGTGATATCAGGACGGACCATGCAGAAATCCAGAAGATCATCTATACCTATTTTGAAAATTTATATTCTACTAAGATGGAAAATGCAGAAGAAATGGACAGTTTCCTAGATTCATATGAATTACCAAAGCTGAATCAAGAAGATTTAAAAATCCTAAATAAACCAATATCAACGAATGAAATTGAAGAAGTAATTAAAAACCTCCCAACAAAGAAAAGCCCAGGCCCCGATGGATTCACTGACAAATTCTACAAGAAATTTACAGAAGACCAAATGGAACTACTTCTCAAACTTTTCAATAAAATTGAAAGGGAAGCAATACTCCCAAATTCATTCCTGGAAGCAAGCATTACCCTGATACCAAAACCAGAGAGGGACCCAACTAAGAAAGAGAACTACAGGTCAATCTCCCTAACGAATATAGATGCAAAAATCCTTAATAAGATACTGGCAAACAGAATCCAACAAATCATCAAGAAGATTATACATCATGACCAAGTTGGATTCATCCCAGGGATGCAGGAAAGGTTCAACATACGTAAATCAATAAATGTAATACACCATATTAACAGAACCAAAGACAAAAATCACATGATCATATCTATAGATGCAGAAAAAGCTTTTGGCAAAGTCCAGCACCTTTTCATGATAAAAACCCTACAGAAAATTGGAATAGAGGGTCATTATCTCAATCTGGTAAAAGCTATCTATGACAAACCAACAGCCAATATTATACTAAATGCCCAAAAACTGAAAGCCTTCCCTCTAAAATCAGGAACAAGACAAGGATGTCCACTGTCCCCACTCTTATTCAACATAGTTCTGGAAACTTTAGCCAGAGCAGTTAGACAAGAGAAAGGAATAAAGGGAATAATGATTGGAAAGGAAGAAGTTAAATTATCATTATTTGCAGATGACATGATACTCTACACAGAAGACCCCAAAAACTCCACTAAAAAACTGCTAGATTTAATAAGCAAATTCAGTAGTGTGGCTGGATACAAAGTCAATACTCAAAAGTCAATAGCCTTCCTGTACACAAATAACAAACTTACTGAAAGAGAAATTAGGGAAACAATATCTTTCACAATAACATCCAAAAAAAATGAAATACCTAGGAATCAACCTCACAAAGGATGCAAAAGACCTATACACTGAAAACTACAGTACTCTGAAAAAGGAGATTGAAGAGGATATCAGAAAATGGAAAGATATCCCTTGCTCCTGGATAGGAAGAACCAATATAGTGAAAATGGCCATACTTCCAAAATTGTTATACAGATTTAATGCAATTCCGATCAAAATTCCAATAACATATCTCACAGAATTAGAGAAAACAATCCTAAAATTCATTTGGAATCAGAAGAGACCTAGAATAGCAAAGGCAATTTTGGGCAAGAAAGGCAAGGCAGGGGGCGTCACAATGTCTGACTTGAAATTATACTATAAAGCTACTATGATATAAACAATGTGGTACTGGCAAAGAAACAGACCTGAAGATCAATGGAACAGATTAGAAGATGCTGAAACAACCCCAGAAATACTAAGCCACCTTACCTTTGACAAAGGTGCCAAACACATTCCCTGGAAGAAAGATAGCCTCTTTAATAAATGGTGCTGGAAAAACTGGCTCTACACATGCCGAAGATTAAAACTAGACCCATATCTTTCACCATGCACTAAACTAAATTCAAAATGGATCAGAGATCTAAATATTAAAACAGAAACATTAAATCTGCTGGAAGGTAGGATAGGTAAAACCCTTGAAGACATTGGTGTAGGCGAAGACTTTATGAATAAAACCTCAACCACACGGGAACTATCCCAAAGAATCAACAACTGGGATCTCATCTTATTAAAAATCTTTTGCACAGCCAGAGAAACCTCCAACAGAGTGAAGAGACAACCCACAACGTGGGAAAAAATGTTTGCCAGCTGTTCCTCAGACAAAGGATTACTATCAAGAACATATAAAGAACTCAAAAAATTCAGACCTCCCAAATTTAAAGACCCACTCCAAAAAGGGCATCTGAGATGAATACACATTTCTCAGATGAAGAAATACTAATGGCAAATAAATATACAAAAAAATGTTCAACATCACTAGTCATTCGAGAGATGCAAATTAAAACAACACTGAGATTCCATCTCACCCCAGAAAGAATGGCTATTATGAAGAAATCAACTAATAACAAATGCTGGAGGTGCTGTGGGGAAAAAGGAACCCTTCTTCACTGTTGGTGGGAGTGTCGACTGGTGCAGCCACTGTGGAAATCAGTGTGGAGATTCCTCAAAAAACTAGAGTTGGAGGTCCCATTTGACCCAGCTATTCCCCTTCTGGGCATCTTCCCAGAAGAATTAAAAACATCGTACCACAGCGATATATGTGCATCCATGTTTATAGCAGCACAATTTGTAATAGCCAGATCTTGGAAACAACCCAAATACCATCAACTGAGGAATGGATAAGAAAGATGTTGTATTTTTATACAATGGAGTACTATTCAGCCATAAAGAAGGATAAACTGGAGACTTTTATAGGTAAATGGATGCAACTCGAGAAAATACTCATAAGTGAAATAAACCAGACACACATGTGTAAGCATCGTATTGTCTCTCTATTATGAGAAACTGAAAGAGTAAGTAAGATTCAATATGTACAATAGACACGGTGAATGAAAAAGAAACTGGTCAAAAGGAAAGAGAGACTGGAATAGGGAAAAGAAAGAAGGGAAAGGGAAAAAATTGTATATATATATATAAGATGATTAAGATAGATACACTACCAATTTTACTTAGTTCATTGAAGAGTAAATTTTGTGCCAATAATGTTTGGACAATTGAATGCTAACATCTGATATCCTGAATAACTAACTTAAAGATAATAATACATAATGCATTAAGCATTGTTACCCTCATATTATGTTGTTTTGAAAATTTGTTCTTTTTTGATTTCTTTTGTTTTCTCTTCTCTTTAAAATAATAAAAAAACAATTAGACAATTAGGATCTCATCTTTTTGAAAAGCTTTTGCATAGCAAAAGAAATCACCAACAGAGTGAAAGAACAACCCACGGTGTGGGAAATTATTTTTACCAGCTGTTCCTCAGACAAAGGACTATTATCTAGAATATATAAAGAACTAAAAAATTCAAGCTCCCCAAATTTAAAGACCCAATCCAAAAATGGACATCTGAATATAAATGGACACTTCTCAGATAAAGTACAAATGTCAAATATATTTATGAAATAAATATTTAAACTCACTGGTCACTCAAGAAGTGCAAATTAAAACAACTCTGAGGTTCCATTCACTCCAGAAAGAATGGCTATTATCAAGAAATCAACAAATAAGCAATGCTGGTGGGGCTGTGGGGAAAAGGAGCCCTTCTCCACCTTTGTGGGATTGTAGACTGGTGCAACCACTGTGGAAATCAATGTGAAGATTTCTCAAAATACCACAACTACACGTTTTGTTTGACCCAGCTATTCCCCTTCTTGGCATCTTCGTGATAGAATTAACATCATCCTACCACAGTGATATATGTACACCCATGTTTACATACACAGTTTGTAATAGCTAAATTGAGGACATCACCCAAATGCCCAACAGCCAATGAAGGGATAAAAAGATGTGTTTTTTTTATACAATGGAGTACTACTCTGCAATAAAGAAGGATAAACTTGAGACATTTTTACATAAATGGATGCACCTTAAGACCATACTCTTAAGTGGTATAAATCAGACACACATGTTCAAGTATTGCGTGGTTTCTGTGGTATGAAAAACTGAAAGTGTAAATAAAGACCGAAGTATATAGTAGATATTGTGAAATATGAAGAAAATCTTCAACTGAGAAGGGGATCTAGGGAGAGGGGAGGGGGAAGAGAAAGAAAGGAAAAGAAAATAAAAGAGAAAAGAAGAAAAATGAAATAAAGCTTTTGTAAATAAGTAGGGGAAGAAGGATTGAAAGAAGAGGAGGGGAATAGAAAAAAATGCAGAATCAAGACATATCAAGTACAGGTCCAAATTCCCTATGATGAATGTGATCATTATGTATATCTAAAATGTACTAATATAATTAATTAACAGAAAAAGCAATAAAAACATTAAGAAATGGCCCATATGTATTACCAGATCCAAAGCTGAATAGTAAATTGAAAGATATATTTGATGGGGACCAGATCTGATTCATTCTTGTACCACAGTATCTAGTAAAAAATTGCCAGCTTTCTATATGTATGGCAAGTGTTCAGCAATTGCTTGTTAATTTGAACTAAAATGGTGATCTTTGAACACTTAGGGGCACCTTCTGTGTATATGGGAGGACAGCATTGAGTGGAAATACTTGAGGGCTAGGCTGAGCTAGGTCTGGCTTCCTGTGTGTGTGGTTAGTAATGAAGGCCACATAGACAAGAGATATTGGGGTTGTTATTCATCTCAGGGGTCAGGGTTTTTTTTTTCTCCTGGTAGACCTGAAGATTGATTTTTTTTTCACTCTGTGTTTCTGGCTACTGTCTTTCTTCCCTGTGTCAAAGTTGAACACACATATTGTTAAAGGAATGAAATAAGTGATCTTATTAGATAACTACTAAAGTAGTGGAAAAAACTGAGCTCCATTTCAATTTTCATAAAGGGGATTTGGTCATTTTAAAGCAAGTATAGAAGTTGAGGAACTGTAAGGTCAGACAAGTGAAAATCATAAGGGGTTGGTCAGGGTAAATATGATTAGGCCAGCTATGTTTGTTACCTGGAAGTTATCAAAGTTAGGATTCTGTCCTTCCAAGAAACTTGGAGAAAGAGGCTCTATCCTTTTTGATGATTGCATTTCAAAGTAATGACTCTCAGATCCTTGAGAGACACTTCTGTGTTGTAAGAGAACAATATTCATGGTAGTAAGCCCTTTTTGTAAACACTTAAAAAAAGGGAAATCTGCATCCTATCATCAGGTACTAGCTAAAACAAACTAAATCTTCCTGACAGCACTGAACTTAAACATCCATTTTAATGGAAGTCTGGGGTCAATCCTAGGGCTGTGAACTTAGGTAGCTAGAAACCATGCTAGAGTTTGGTTAAGTCTCTTACTGCAGGTTTTTGAATGGTGTTATATGTCAAAAGTTCTGCAGTTTTCACCTGTTAGGAGCTATGAGGACGTCAGTGGCCATGATGATGTGAAGAGATAATGAATAAATGGTTGATGTTAACAACTATGCCAAAGTCCCCTCTTCTTACTTTGTCTTCCTACATCTGCACCCCCACCCCAATCCAGAGAAAGGAGAGCAATCCTATGTAGATCCAGTAATTCACATCATGTTCCAACAACTAGACCTCAGGGTGGTCTCCCTCACTGGGTACAATGATGAATACCTTACCCAGGATAACAGCTCTCTTTGTGCTACAAAAGAAGAACAATCCAGGCTGAAGCTTTCACATGGTACCTTGTTGCCTGCTGATCTCACAGGGAGGAAAGCTTCTTTACTCTGTGTTCAAATTTTCAGAACAGAGGGCAACTTCTGAAACCATGGTCATCTTGAGTCCTCTCTTTCTCCATTCTTCTTTTTTTATGTGGGTTCCGGGGGTCAAACTCAGGACCTCGAGCTTGCCAGCAGGCGTTTATGCCGCTGAGCTATCTCACCAGCCCTCTCCATCCTTCTTGACTTCTGTATTTTGAGAGAAGAGATACTCCTAAGACAGAAAATCTATCCTGATGAACTTGTGATAAACCAAGTGTTTTCAAGGGGGTAGTTTGAAGCAGACTGCTCAGACATTAGACTCTACCTCCCAACTCTCTTCCTAACTTTGTACCCTTAGAAGAAAAATTATCCTTACTGACTGGGAACCCCTGAGGGGTAAGTAAAGCAGCTGGTTTCTTTTAGGACACTAAGATCTCCTTAAAGAGACTGCTCATGACACTCCCCCTAAATGTCTTGTGCTTGAATGTCTGCAAATAATACATTAATAATATAGCTAAATCTCACTATTCCATAGCCACTGAGGGTTAATATTTACCTGAAGTATTTACTAAAGAAAGTGAAGAATAGCAATTCCATGAACCCAATATTCATTCAAACTTAGCTACCAAGATGTTGAGAAGTATCAATCTTAAAAGCAATGTTTTGGCATGTACTTATTAGACTAGGATACCACTGGCCTTGGTTACAGTTCTGACACCACCAAACAGCATATGTCTGGCCCTGAGCTTTTCTATCAACTTTTTTTTTTGTGGGTACCGGGGGTCGACCTGAGGACCTCACGTGCAAGCAGGCTCCCATGCCGCTGAGCGATATCACCGGCCCTTTTTTCGTATGTGGGTTCTGGGAGTTGAACTCGGGCCTCATCCTTGCCAGGCAGGAGCTTACGCCGCTGAGCCATCTCACCGGCCCTCTATCAACTTCTTTACAACAGCTTTAAGTGGTCTAGAAAGAGATGTTGTGTAACCTGTCTAAGGTTCAGTAAGTGACAGAATCAGCACTGTATAGATTCAGAGTTCTTAATCATTCTAATATATTGTCCCCCTCTTTATGAGATGCTTGATTTATTCTGATGGAGTCTAGAACAAAAATATCTTGGAGTTCCCTTTGCCTTTTCAACTACTTTACATCTAGCCTCTAATACTGTCTAGAGATTTTTTTAAGACTTTGATGATTATCTATTAAGAGAGAAGAGAAACTGTTTTCCAGAAACTGTTTTGGGAAATTCCTTGTCAGAAGGGAGAAGTAAACTATGGTGTCCCTCCAACCTGAAAGGTCTTTATGGGATGGTATAGATAATCAGGATAAGAGGGTTTAGTGGCAGTAGTTCCTCAAGTTTTAATTGCCTTGAAATCTATATATACCATTAGGTCTTAGCTATTCTTTGGATTGTATGTCTATTTGTGTATGGAATATATATGTGCACAGAAGGTGATGGAGAGAAAGAGCTGGCAAAGGCTTCCCTAACCACCCAGCTCCTCCAGAAGAATAAACACTTGGGTTTCAGCTCCTGAAAGTGAATATATTCTAAGTTATCTGCCCAGAAAAGATCTTATTCATAGGTCAAAGTAGAATATGGATGGTATTGTAGAGGATGATGAACCCATATCTAAACAATATCAATTCTACAAGCCCTACTTGATCAAAACTGGGTATTTATGGCCCACAGAATTTGTAATTGAACTCAGGCCTTTCCACTTGTCAAATAAAATCATGTAGATGGAGAATTATATTTGGTCTATTGTAAAGTCTTAACAGTGACTTATAGTGGAGTAATTCATGCAGTGCCCTGTGTATGTCTTGTTTTCCAAAATCAACTTCCACCCTACATATTTCTCCTAGAAAGTGTTAATACTAAGTCAATGTTTGAAGGACAGAGAATACCTGGGTATCCCTTGGCCTTCAAAGGAATTGCAGTGGTCGTAGAGAGACTGTTACCCTTTCTTCACCATAGACATATGCCCCACAAATCACACTTGTCATTTCTGGAAAACTGCATGTGACATATCTGACCAACTTCCTAACTTTGTTTTGCATTCTGAGCAGCTCTAGACAAGTTAGGAATACTCTCAGGTAACTGTTCCTCAGCATTTCCAATAACATCACTCAACCCTTTTGGAAGCCCAGAAATGGTGATGTTTGACACTCCTTTGGATGAAAACCAGCAGACAAGGCTGGAGGTTTACAGAGGAGCAAACTGGAGAAGAATAATAGGACAGAGTAGGGACAAAGGACAGAAATGCATAGTCTATATTTAGACAGCTACCATGGAGTTCCAGTAATGGATCAAAGATCTTGGAGATATTTCAGCTTTACTTTCATTCACCTTCTGAAGACTATCAACTTGCCTCTCTACCCTGGCCATGTTTCATATCTTCAGAATGTCAGAAAATTTGAGTTGGAACATAGCACAAGTCAGTAGGGGCTCTGCTTGGACTTCAAGCTCAGCTGTCATTGACTGGCTCTGTGACCTTGGATGTATTAGTTCAGCCTCTGTTTACTGTAGTATCAAACAAATATTAAAATGTTTCTTGAAAACATTGGTAGAAAGATTAAAGCTAAGGATGTGGAAAAACCCAACACAGTACTTGGCACACATTTATTTAGTACTACAACAATTGGCAGCTTTACATTGTTGGTGCCATACCTTGTCCTTGGCAGGTTTCTCTCTCCTGGAATCTCCAGTGTTTGAGGACCTAGAAATCCAAAAAGTTAGCACAAAAAGAACTGAGTACTTTAGTCTACCTGCCTCCTTCCCTTCCCCTACTCCACAAATGTAATTGTTAATATATTGTGTCAACTTGAAAAGTTTAGAAGCTTAACTAAATAACTCAGCAGTTCTACATCCTAGGGTGTAGAAACATGCCCTAAGGTGCCTGTTTATGGTCAAGGATATTGTAGCAGTTGATTCATTGTGTCAACTTGAGAAGTTTAGAAGTTTATCTGACTCAGCAGGTGACCAGGGTCCTCACTTTGTAAACATCCTGAGGAGGGCAGGGAGATGATATGAGTGCTACACCCACCCCAGGGTGGGTAGCCTGCTTACAATATATAGGAGGAAAAGAGGCTTGTTCCCCCCTTTTTTTGCTCTTATTGCTTTTGCTGTTTTCTGCTGCCATGAACGGTTGTCCATCACCATGCCACCCTGCCTTGGAGCCAGCTGATCACAGACTGAAACTTCCACAAACTGTGAGCTAAATAAACCTTTTCTTCCTTACTTTTATGGATTGGGTATTTTGTCCCAGCAATGAGAGAAAAATAACTAATGCAAGTATGTATAGATTTAGGGTCCAAGGGGGCTGAAGAATGAAAGCTTCATGGATTTGTGTGGAAGTAGGACCCCATTTGAAGGCCCCAGATTTTGAGTTGGATACTCTCCAACCTCATAACCCCACCCACTCTATTTACCAGAACTCCTTCAGCTCAGCTTTTCCAGTTATTAATTTTCTCATCACCAAAAATCCTGGCCTTAGCCTTTAGTTCTTGGAATGCAGGAGATCACTGAGATGTGGTGTAAGTTGTATCACTCTGGCAACAGTGAAGTATCCTGCACAGTGGTTTTCACAAGCTGCTCTAATTAGGCCTCTGCATCACAGCGAGTCAGACAGGGAGGCCAAAATTACATATCCTTCCTCTCTCTTTCCACTCACCCAGCTAGAAGTTGTTCTTTTCTGGAGGCTGACAAAAATGTGAGGAATGGGCTTTCAGCTCTGATGCCCCCTACCACTGCATGGTAGCTCTCTATCCTCTTTATTTTCCATCTTTCCCCCCAAATAAACCATCTTCTTTTTCTTAAAAAATGTTAGGAATGTCTTTCCACTCTCTCCTGTTAGGAGGTGACAGTTAACTGTAACCTTTGGTGATTAAAATGATGTAAAAGAGCAGAAAGCTTTTGGGTGGCAGAGATGAAGAAATAAATCTGCACTCTTCCTACCACATTTAGGGGTGACTTTCCATATGATACCCACCCCAATGCCAGGGATACCTCTCAGATATTATCTGCTGACTCTCTCGAGAAGGTTTAGGGGGAACTGCCAGCTGGGTTAAAAGCTGTAAGAGGAATCAGGAGGAAGAGAGCCAAAATACTAACACTCACCTTAACAACTTGGGTGCTGAAATAAAGGGCTCTAGTGGAATATCCTGTACAAAGTTTCTTCACATTCATTGTTCCATATGACACAAGATCCAAGACCAGCTGTCTTCAGGAAAACCATTATTGATTCCCAAGAGCACTCTCTGAGGATATGGGTCCTTGTTAAGTCTGCCACAGACTTATTGCTCCTACCCACCCCCTCCATTAACTTAACACCATCTATTTTCATATCTACCAAAAGAATTTTACAGACTGCTCCTATCTTCACCAACATTTCTTCCCCTCTCTCCCCAATTTCAAGACTCACAATAGATATCACTAAAGCACATCTTGTTCCAGTCCTCCATTCTTCCCACTTTTCCTGACCATTCTCTTTCCCATCCTGATTCATACTCTTTCACTTTTCCCACCAATTCTTGGACCCCACTGTATTCTCCACCGTCTCTCCTAGCAGCTAAAGTTGGGAGCTATTCCTGTGGACTCACATAGCACAACCCTACCTGATTATCTTACCCCCATTATATTACTTGCCACTGCATAATATAATAATTGCTGGCTTACTTCCATGAATCTTCTCCCTTAAACTCTGAGGTCCATCTAGGGCTTCTTTGCTTTTATAGTCCCAGCACATAGCCTTTGCTCAGAATGTTCAGGTGCTTAATACTCATTTATAGAATAAATAAGTGCATAAGCAGGGTACCTAATTTATTATACTTTTATATTTCACTATACGCTGGAAAAGCAAGGCAAATACAGGCAAAAGATAATCTCTTTAACATAAAAGTAGAAAAAAAAGGAAGGCGATCACAGATTAGTGGTTTTGTGTTAGTTTCTGTTGTGTATGTTTTTGTTTATTGTTGTAATTTAACTCCTGCACCTAATCACTTTACTGATTATTTCAAAAATATAAATATTACCAATACATTTTACATAGCTGTCTGAACTTTTATATTGAAACAAAACAGGGAGGGCAAATAAGCAATTTATAAACACTGGTCATGAATTAATTTAAGGGAATAATAAAAGGAAGGAAATACTATTAGAACTGGAACACAGATAGTAAGCTTAATATGTACTTCCTACTACCAGTGCTCCCTCACTTCTGATTTTGGGCCCTAATGCCCATTTCCCCAAGATCTCTTTAGCAATTACCATTCAATTGAAGTGATAACATCTTTCCCAGACTTTACATGGAGCCAAAGAAGAATATTGCAGTTGCCTCAGATCTGGCTCTGGCCTCCTCATCTTCAATAGACTCCTTATATTGCTCTGGCCAATCCTGTGGTCACTTCCTGTGAACCTGTAGCAGAAGATGCTCCCCAAGCCAGTATACTTCAGTTTGGTTTTTGCCCAGGTAATAGCCCTGGTTAGAGTTCCTGTTACTTTTGTTTCTTAGAAACAGCTGGTCACTGTGATGCATAGCTGGTCACTATGATGCATATTGCAAGAACCAATCCCTAGTTGACAAGCCATTCTGCCTCTGTACTTCCTGCTTGCTTATCCCATATAAGCCCTGGACCATCAGAGATCAGGGCCTGATATTTTGGGAATGATCCTGATCAATGCCCTGCAATGTAAAATAAATCTGCCTCCAAATCCTGGGTGTCATTTTGGTGTTTCTGCTTGCCATTGCAGATCTTGGCCATGTACTAAGAGGCTTTTATTTTGGTGGGTTCAAGATGAGTTTGAGGACCCCACAGAGGTCTATATTTAACTGGATTGGAGTAGAAAGGTGGCCCACTTTCCAGGTATTGTTGTCTCATAAGCTTACTGTGTGGATGCTTAAATCTCTGAAGCAAATTCCAGACATTGGCCTTTTGACACAGTTGCCCATCATTAAAATTAAACACAGGATTGACATCACATGCTCCTGAGTGGGTCTCCCCAGGCTCTGTAGCATTACATGCTCTTCTTCTAATTCTGGTTGCTGGACAAGGAGGTAGATGGGCTTATTGGTATAAACCTCAATCAGCGAGAACTCATAGAACAGATCAAGAATTAGAGTAGCTTTACTGAGGGTATTTGAGGACACATACTTGAATTTTTGGTCAGTGTGAGCCAATAGCACATGCTGATGTATAGGCAGCAACTCCTTAGTGACATTAATGGCTGACTGGACCAAATCATTTGCCTTATCTATAGTGTCCTCTGACCAGAACTCTAAGCCAGCAGCCTGGCTTCTTTTTTGGCTTTGCTAGCTTCCATGACCTGGCTCTACTTTCTGGCCATCACCAGGATTCTTCATCATGAGCCTCCACCAAAAACTTCAGGCTTCCATCTTTGGGATTTGTCTGTTGGCTTCAGAGACTCACAAGAATTCAAATTTGAGGGGATTTATGCCATATACTGGCCAGTACTCCAAGAATTGCATATGCACAGAGTAAATAGTGAGGAGGTTTCTTGTGATCCCAAAGAGCTTGTTGATCATCTGAAGCTCATCCAACACATCAACTTTTAGCAGCATGTCCCAAATGGAGGCCTCTTGCCCAGTTGCCATTCAGGAGGATGTGGCCTAGGACCAAGGCCAGGAGACCTCCCTTTGGCATGTCCAGGGTTTGCTAGTCTATCAGTAGTCTGCAGACCCCATTTGCTGATTGAGTTGTAGATGCTGGGCTGGAGATCAGGAACCCTCAACTTCAACCTAAAGACCTGATTCAGGTGAGCTGAATCTCATCTGAGTATCTCTGAGAACTGATCTGAGTATTCTCTGAGAAACTCCAGCATCTCTGCTGGACAGTCCCTCAGTTTGGCTTTTTATTACCATGAAATTCACCAAAGCAATCTACCTGTCTTCTATCATGCAGTGGACCCAAGCACCACCAATCATTGAGACTGCTTCTTTTTTTTTTCTTTTTTTTTTTTTGTGGGTACCGGGGGGTCGACCTCAGGACCTCGCGCGCCAGCAGGCGCCCGTGCCGCTGAGCGATATCACCGGCCCCTTTTTCGTATGTGGGTTCCGGGAGTCGAACTCGGGCCCTCGCGCTTGCAGGGCAGGCGCTTAAGCTGCTGAGCCATCTCACCGGCCCCTGAGACTGCTTATTGATGAGAACCTCCATATCATTTGGTCAGTGGCAACTTGAGCACTGGCACCCTGAGTGTTGATTGGAAGCTAAGGACCCTAGGTGAAACCAAGGAATAGCTTGCAAGTGGTGGGGTGGAGATATTAGCAACCTTCATTTCACCCCCACCTTTGGTGTAATGTGCAGTGATCTCTGTGTGGTAATGGCACACATTCTGTCTTACCAGATACGTGGCTCAAGGAAAAAGGAGGAGGAAGTGATCAGCCTGAGAGAGGAGAGTAAATGTCTTGGCAACTAGGTACATCACTGAAGCCTGAAACCCAGAAACTAGATGGATCAAAATTGGCAGCCATAAAATTATGAACTTGTTACAAAGGCAGTTGGCAGCAATGAACACAAACTAGGAGCACTGAGCTTTGTTGCAGCCTACTCAGGTGCATTCAGGCTCTACAATGTACTGCACATGCCCCACTGCCATTCTTCCATTCCTGCCTCCCACTTTTTCAGGTCAGGGGTGGCTGGTCCAAGTGGTTCCTGATGTACTTGAACTTTTAAGAGAGGTGAATTCAAGAAAGGTCATGGGATGGTGAATGTTCGACAATGCGGTAGTGGAACTTTAAAAAAAATCCCCCTTAAACTCCCCTTTCCACACCTGTAGCTATAAATTTTTGTTCTGTACAGATAAGATTGGCAACTCTGTCCTGTAAACATAGCTTATGTAATCTTGTTCTTGCAGGATTCATAAGGCTCTGTCTTCTTTCAAGGCTAAGTTATTAATTTCTTTGACTTGCTTCTGTACCCTTATTTGCCCCACCAACCCCCAGTTTCTAAGGACCAATCAATCCCTCAGCCAAATGTATAAAACTAAAATCTTTCCTTTTTTTTTTTTTTTAACAACCAGCGTTTTGGGTATGAGTTTGGCTGGGTCAATATACATCTAAAATGCTGGAAATAAATCCTCCTTTTCTTCACTGGTTTCTCAGATCTCTTGGATACTGCAACATTCCCAGCAACCCAGATGGAACCAGAGATGTCATATTTGCTGTCCCCTTTGTCTGCAGGCCAGAGAGGGCCTGAGCTGCAGGAGTCCTGAGACCTCTGCTGCCAACAGGTGAAACTTCAGCTAGGAGAATATTAGCCTTCCCACAGCCTGGAGACCTTTCCCCTGTCAGTGCAAATGGAACCCGAGGGATGATTCTGGAATAACAGTGCACTACAGGATTGCTGTAAGGTTTTGGGGGCCCAAGGGAGGAAAACTCATCCCATTAGGATAGAAGGGGAGCCTGACCACCTCCTGGAGGGAATGTGCCTAGTAATCTGATGTGGATTGGGTCAGATGAAACCTACAACACCAAATGGAATATGGGGGAGGCCCAAGGTAAAAATTACTCTCTATCATACTGAGAGCAGCTTGCAGGTGACTTTAAAATAGCTCGTGGGATAGGCCTACAAGGAGAGTGTCAAAAGGAATGCAGGAGTGGCCTGTAGCCAGAAAAGTTGGCAGAGAGTGTTGAAATTGCATGAGTGGCCTGCAACAGGTGGGGCTAAAAAAATCCAATGCCAAGATAAAAACAACTAGGAGAAGGGAAGTATATACATGTCTGTGTGAGCAAAATAAAATGTATAAATCCAAGGTTGTCTGGGCTCAGCTGGGGACTGGGGGAAGAAAGTGGTCTAATCAGTCAGAAAATGAAAGGGATTGAAAAAATGATTTGTGCTGTAACAGACAAAGACATATAAAAGCTGCTAAGCTTTATTGCACCAGGAAAAACAGGTGGGGTGCCACAGGCAGGGTGCCAGAAGCAAAAGGAGCACCCTGTAAAATGAGGTGATGACAGCAACCATCTGGGATGGGGGCTGAGACTAAAACACTTGAGCAACCAGCTGTGATGGAGGAACAAAGCCAACAGACTTAGTACCAGCTGCACCTGCTGAGTTTAGAAGGGCAAAAGAGGGGTTATCTTTTCATTTCAAAATAAATGTGGGGCGTAACAAATCCCCAAGGCCAGCTCTTGCATAGTGTCACAAGCCTGCTGCTGCCTACAGGTGTCTGAAAGCTGGAACAGCTGCAGCTTGAAGCCAAATGGTCAAAGTCCAGTCAGTCTTAAGGGTCTATAGGAGGAATCGAATTACAAAGTTTAATTAATTGGTAAATGTACTTTTGGTTTCCAGTTTGAGTTGATGTGTATAAAACATTTCTCATGCATTGCAAATTCTTAAATTGCAATTACTGGGTTAACTTGTTCTTTTCTCTGCTTTTGTTGGTTTAAGATAAGAACACTGACTCAATGTGTTAAGACAGATTCTCAAGAGCCTCTCACAGAGGACGAGTATGGGTAATAGCAAGCTAGCTTTATTCAGCAGGTGGACCAGTGGTCAGAAAGAAACTGAGGCACTGAACACAAGTCTTTGTTCTCAGGGGTTTTTATATGTTACAAGTTCCCCACAAGTTTCCCCCATAACCATAGCAACCACATTACACCACGTCATCTTTCTGGGATTTCACAGGAACATCATAAGACCCTTTGCAAAGATCTGGTCTGTTTGTCATCCAGGATGCAGTCAATGGTCAGCCTGACCATTGTTTGCTCTAACTGTTTGTTTCTCCATTTATGGGTTTTATGGTTAACTAAGAGGGGATTTGAGGAGTGAGTTTATCTAGGGGTTGGTGCCTTAATACCTAACAGGGTTGTGGAGTAAGTTCATCTAGGTGTTGAGTAAAGACAAACTGGAGTCTAAAAAGAAAATGAAGTCACTTCAGTCATATCAAAGGTTCTCAGAAATCTGTTAATAGTCAGTCAAGCTTCTGAGGAAAAAGATGGCGGATGAGTAAGAAGCAGGCAGCGAAACTCTTTCTAAAAGTTGCCATTGGAACACGGGAATATAGCGATCGGGAAAGCACAGGAGGGGGGGAGATGCCTTCCCAGAACCCAGAAAAGTTCTGAAGTGCAATCTGGGACCCCCGGCACCAGTGAAGGGTACTTTCCAACAAAGAAGAAGGAGCAGACCGCGCGCGAGCACCTTCTACCATCCCAGGAATCACAGCGTGACAGAAGCTCAATTCTGTGGACACACGTGACAGCTGGCACCCAGGGAGCCCCCACGGAGGATCCCGAGACAGCGGCGGGGTGGGGGAGTGGTGGAGAACTGTGCTGGCCGGCGGTGAGTGTCTCTCAGCCACAGCTGTCCCGTGCCAGAGAGCGACCGGCCGGGCGCCATTGTGGGGGGTGCAGTGTAACTCAGAGCAGCACAAAAGAAAAACAGTGCTGGACACTCACGCTCCAGACAGGGCAGCGAGGAACCTCTCAGGCCCACGAAAGTGTGCTGAGGGCAGCAGGCGAATGAGACTGGTCTCTCAGCCACACCTGTCCCATGCAAGAGAGCGACTGGCCAGGCGCCATTGTGGGGGGCGTGATGAAAATCAGAGCAGCGGGAAAACAGCGCAGGGAACTCACGCTCCAGACAGCGCGCTGCACCTCTCAGGCCCAGGGATAGTGAAAGGGCGCTGAGAGCAGCAGGTGAGCTAGACTGGTCTCTGCCTGAAAGTACATGCTTCTGCTCACCGCCCTGCCAGTGGGCCACTCTTGGCTTACTGGGACCCACCTGCACGGAACAGGACTCTGTCACCACACGGTGCCTGACTACAGCAGAGTCAACACCTGGAACTGATTCTTTTTATTTTTTTATTTATTTTTATTTTTTTTCTCTCATTCGTTTTTTGTTCTGGCGAAGGGTTTTCTTTAAATTTGTTTTTGTTTTTTGTTTTTTGTTTGTTTGTTTGTTTTTTTGGTGGGGTTTTATTTTTGTTTTGTCTGTTTTATTGTTTTTGTCTTCGTTTTTGTTTCTGTATGTGTATTTGCTCTTTCCTTCATTATTCTCTCTGGTTTTTTACATGAGTGTAAACGGCGCCTCTAACTTCTTTGTGATTCTGGTTGTGATCTGTTCTTCCTTTTATCCTTTCCTTCACTTTTTCCCACCAGTCCTCTGCACCAGTGTCCCAATGTTAGTGGGATCCCTCTTGGCCCTCTAACCTTACATCTAATTCCTTCCTATTCTCCCAATACTCTATTTCCTCCTTAACTCATTTTAAATTTAAACTCCTGAGGGAAAAACTGACATATTAAGGACTTGTATACTGCATATAATTTTTCTGGTGTGCTTTAGATTTTGTTATATAACCGCAACTCTACTTAATGCGGTTAAAAGTGGCAAATAACTGGTTAGCTCAGTCTGTCATTTTCTAGGCTGTGTTTGATGTTTTATGTACCATTATAGCCAAATGTGAAAAAATTGTTCTAAACAGCTCTCCTTCCTGATATGTCATGATTGAGATTGACTAAGGGACACAGAAAATACAGTGGCACAGTACCAAAGAATCAAGGACTGGGCCAAACAGGTAGCAACTTCGCATATCCAATGAATTGAAGAGGTAGGATCTAGCAGAAAGCTCAAAACAAAAAAAGCAAGCTCCACTTGGAAGATACTGCAGAGAAGCAGTCATCTTCTAAAGATCTTAAACACTAGCAATAAAGTAAACTACCATACGTAATTTGCAAACATCAACCCAGGAACTAAAGAAAGAAAAAATGAGATGACACTTAAACAAGATGCAACCCCACACATCCAATTCACCAAAGGCAAACCTAGGGGGCAACAAGGTGGGACAATCCAAAAGCCACCTACCTGGCCTATCTGAAGTGGTAACAACAAAGCAAATGAATGAGGCTCTGGAAAAAATTAAAACAGAAATAATCTCACAGATAACTGCAGAGATAATGTCCACAATGAAGACTATGCTTAAGGACACTATAGCTGATACAGACAAAAAAATAGATGAGCTTAAGAAAACTATAGAAACCATGAATGCTCAGCATAGGAAAGAAATGGAATCCACAAGGCAGATTCAAGCAGATATCAAAGAGAACAAAAATTCCATTGAAAGTATTTGTAGCAGATTAAGCCAATGCGAGGACAGGATCTCAGATATAGAAGACAGGCTTGCAATTAGTGATCATGAAAAGGAAGAATTCTTAAAAACAGCAAGGGACCATGAAAAATCAATTCAGCAGCTGCTAGATGACTCAAAGATAAACAACTTAAGAATAATTGGAATAAATGAAAAAGCAAGAGATAGCATCAATGACATTAAAACCTTGTTCAAAGACATAATCAGGGAGAACTTTCCTGGAAGAGAAAAAGAATTTGACCCCCTATAAGTGAAGCTTTTAGAACACCAACTAGACATGATCAGAAAAAAAAAAAACTTCAGCAGGATATATTATAGTTAATATCCCAGAAATTCAACAGAAGGGCAGAATCTTAAAAGCGGTTAGGGAGAAGAGACAAACCACCTATAAAGGAAAGCCCAGTAGAATCACAGCTGACTTTTCAGCACAAACCCTCAATTCAAGAAGAGCTTGGAATGATGTATTGCAAGCTCTAAAGGAAAATAATTTTCAACCCAGATTGATGTACCCCATAAAACTATCTTTCAAAATTGATGGAGAAATAAAATACTTTCATGACAAAGAACATCTGTGAAAATTTATGACCACCAAACCAGCACTCCAAAATGTTCTGAAGGACATTCTAGAAAGAGATAGGAGCCCCAACAGAAGGAATCCACCAGGCAGGGCAGATAATTAAATAGCAGGAAAGGGGAAAAACAAAGGGTGGGAACCAACAAAAGGAAAATATCATGACAAGTATAAGTCAATACATACCAGTTTTAACCATCAAGGTTAACGGTCTCAATTCACCAATCAAAAGGCACAGACTGGCGAAATGGATCAAGAAGCAAGATCCAACAATATGCTGTATACAGGAAACACATTTAATTCAGAAAGAAATTCATAGACTGAAAGTCAAAGGTTGGAAAACAATACTCCATGCCACAGGAACCCAGAAAAAAGCAGGGGTAGCTATTCTTTTTGCAGACAAAGTGAATTTCAAGCCAAGAATGATTCAGAGAGATAAAGACAGTCATTACATCCTTGTAAAGGCAACAATGCAAGAGGAAGAGATAACGATCATAAATATATATGTGTCAAATACCAGTGCATCCAGCTATATAAAAGAAGTGCTAAAGGACATGAAAAACAAAATAAGCACTAATACAATTATATTGGGAGATCTCAATACTCCACTGCCACAAAAAGGCAGATCAACTAGACAGAAAATCAATAATGAAATATTAGAACTGAACCAAACTTTTGAACAAATGGACTTAGTAGAGGTCTACAGAGTGTTCCACCCCACAACATCAGCATACACATTCTTCTCTGCTGCACATGGGACGTTCTCCAAAATAGACCACATACTAGCTCATAAAACCTGCTTAAGTAAATACAAAGGAATTGAAATTATCCCATGCATATTATCAGATCATAGTGCAATGAAATTGGAAATCAATGGCAAAAGATGTCACAAAAATTCCCTAAACACATGAAAATTAAGCAGCACCCTCCTGAACAACCAATGGGTCACAGATGAAATTAAAGAAGAAATTAGACACTTTCTACAACTGAATGACAATGACTGTACAACATACCGGAACTTATGGGATACAATGAAAGCAGTCCTAAGAGGAAAATTTATAGCATCAAATACTTATATCAGGAAAATAGAGCAAGCACAAATAAACAACTTAAGGGTGAACCTCGAGCTTCTAGAAAAAGAAGATCAGGTTAAGCCAAAAGCCTGTACAAGGGAGGAAATTATAAAGATCAGAGCAGAAATTAACGTATTGGAGACTAAAAAAACAATACAAAGAATCAATGAAGCAAAAAGTTGGTTCTTTGAAAGAATAAGTAAGATTGACAAACCCTTATCCAACCTTATTAAAAAAAGAAAAGAAAAGACTCAAATCCATGCAATTGAAAATGAAGAGGGTGATATCACGACGGACCCTGCAGAAATCCAGATCATCTATACATATTTTGAAAATTTATATTCTACTAAGATGGAAAATGCAGAAGAAATGGACAGATTCCTAGATTCATATGAATTACCAAAGCTGAATCAAGAAGATTTAAAAATCCTAAATAAACCAATATCAACCAATGAAATTGAAGATGTAATTAAAAACCTCCCAACAAAGAAAATCCCAGGCCCCGATGGATTCACTGCTGAATTCTACAAGAAATTTAGAGAAGACGTAATGGAACTACTTCCCAAACTTTTCAATGAAATTGAAAGGGAAACAATACTCCCAAATTCATTCCTGGAAGCAAGCATTACCCTGATACCAAAACCAGAGAAGGACCCAACTAGGAAAGAGAACTAAAGGCCAATCTCCCTAATGAACATAGATGCAAAAATCCTTAATAAGATACTGGCAAACAGAATCCAACAAATCATCAAGAAGATTATACACCATGACCAAGTTGGATTCATCCCAGGGATGCAGGGATGGTTCAACATACGTAAATCAATAAATGTAATACACCATAGTAACAGAACCAAAGACAAAAATCACATGATCATCTCAATAGATGCAGAAAAAGCTTTTGACAAAGTCCAGCACATTTTCATGATAAAAACCCTACAGAAAATTGGAATAGAGGGTCTTTAACTCAATCTGGTAAAAGCTATCTATGACAAACCAACAGCCAATATTATACTAAATGGCCAAAAACTGAAAGCCTTCCCTCTAAAATCAGGAACAAGACAAGGATGTCCACTGTCCCCACTCTTATTCAACGTAGTTCTGGAAACTTTAGCCAGAGCAATTAGACAAGAGAAAGGAATAAAGGGAATAATGATTGGAAAGGAAGAAGTTAAATTATCATTTTTTGCAGATGACATGATACTCTACACAGAAAACCCCGAAAACTCCACTAAAAAACTGCTAGATTTAATAAGCAAATTCAGTAGTGTAGCTGGATACAAAGTCAATACTCAAAAGTCAATAGCCTTCCTGTACACAAATAACAAACTTACTGAAAGAGAAATTAGGGAAACAATACCTTTCACAATAACATCCAAAAAAATGAAATACCTAGGAATCAACCTCACAAAGGATGTAAAAGACCTCTGCACTGAAAACTACAGTACTCTGAAAAAGGAGATTGAAGAGGATATCAGAAAATGGAAAGATATCCCTTGCTCCTGGATAGGAAGAACCAATATAGTGAAAATGGCCATATTTCCAAAATTGTTATACAGATTTAATGCTATTCCAATAAAAATTCCAACAGCATATCTCACAGAATTAGAGAAAACAATCCTAAAATTCATTTGGAATCAGAAGAGACCTAGAATAGCAAAGGCAATTCTGGGCAACAAAGGCAAGGCAGGGGGCATCACAATCCCCGACTTGAAATTATACTATAAAGCTACTGTGATAAAAACAGTGTGGTACTGGCAAAAAAACAGACCTGAAGATCAATGGAACAGAGTGGAAGATGCTGAAACAACCCCAGAAATACTAAGCCACCTTATCTTTGACAAAGGGGCCAAACACATTTGCTGGAAGAAATATAGCCTCTTTAATAAATGGTGCTGGAAAAACTGGCTCTACACATGCCGAAGATTAAAACTAGACCCATATCTTTCACCATGCACTAAACTAAATTCAAAATGGATCAGAGATCTAAATATTAAAACAGAAACATTAAATCTGCTGGAAGGTATGGTAGGTAAAACCCTTGAAGACATTGGTGTAGCCAAAGACTTAATGAATGAAAACTCAACCGCATGGGATCTATCCCAAAGAATCAATAACTGGGATCTCATCTTATTAAAAAGTTTTTGCACAGCAAGAGAAACCACCAACAGAGTGAAGATAACCCACAACGTGGGAAAAAATGTTTGCCAGCTGTTCCTCAGACAAAGGATTACTATCGAGAACATATAAAGAACTCAAAAAAATCAGACCTCCCAAATTTAAAGACCCAATCCAAAAATGGGCATCTGAGATGAATACCCATTTCTCAGGTGAAGAAATACTAATGGCAAATAAATATACAAAAAAATGTGCAACATCACTAGTCATTCGAGAGATGCAAATTAAAAGAACACTGAGATACCATCTCACCCCAGAAAGAATGGCTACTATAAAGAAATCTACTAATAACAAATGCTAGAGGGGCTGTGTGGAAAAAGGAACCCTTCTTCACTGTTGGTGGGAGTGTCGACTGATACAGCCACTGTGGAAGTCAGTGTGGAGATTCCTCAAAAAACTAGGGTTGGAGGTCCCTTTTGACCCAGCTATTCCCCTTCTGGGCATCTTCCCAGAAGAATTAAAAACATTGTACCACAGCAATATATGTGCACCCATGTTTATAGCAGCACAATTTGTAATAGCCAGATCTTGGAAACAACCCAAATGCCCATAAATTGAGGAATGGATAAGAAAGATGTGGTATTTTTATACAATGGAGTACTATTCTGCCATAAAGAAGGATAAACTGGAGACTTTTATAGGTAAATGTATGCAACTCGAGAAAATACTCATAAGTGAAATAAACCAGATGCACATGTGTAAGCATCATATTGTCTCTCTAGTATTAGAAACTGAAAGAGTAAATAAGATCCAAAATGTACAATAGACAGGATGAATCAAAAAGAAACTGGTCAAAAGGAAAGAGAGACTGTAATAGGGAAAAGAAAGAAGGGAAAGGGAAAAATATTGTGTATATATATATATATATATATATATATATATATATGTATAATAGTTAAGATAGATACACTACCAATTTTACTTCGTTCATTGAAGAGTAAGGTTTGTGCCAATAATGTTTGGACAATTGAATGCTAATGTCTGGTATCCTGAATAACTAACTTAAAGATAGTAATGCGTAATGTATTAACCATTGTTACCCTCCTATTATGTTGTTTTGAAAATCTGTTCTTCTTTTGAAAAAAAAAATCAGTCAAATATATTATATGATAGAATATATATGACACTTTAAAATTCATGCAGCTACAGTTAAGTTTGTTGTAAAAGGTTTATAGTGAGAGAGAAAAATATTTAAAAGGCTATTAATATAAGTGATCCACTTTTGATATAAGAGGATTCTGTATAATAAAAGTTTTGTCCTGCTAAAGAGAGAAAAAGAGATAATGACAAGACTGAAAAGCTTATGTACATTGAGAAAGCCTTATGGAAGTAGTTTATTTTAAAATATGTATGGTTACTTGTTAATCTGGTAGAACTCGTAGAACTCACGGTCCTTCTAAAAATTCCCACGAGAAAAATGATCAAATCAAAATAAAACAAAAATGCTTAAAAGTGATTTGTTTCACAACATAGTAGATATGGTAGAAAAAAAAACACCAAAAACCACTCCATTAAAATGTATGTTGGCTAACTTTAGAAGAGGCTATACAGAAACTATAAAATAAAACTGACCCCAAAGAGGTTAAGAACTCTTTATAATATAGATTATCTCTCCTTTGATGGTAAGTGGCTGGCCAGGTGAGGGAGGCAATTAACAAAAAAATTGGACTTATATAAAGGATGGTGACCAGAAACAGAGGACTACTAGGACATCACGATCAGTTTCCCTACATTGACTCATGGCTAAATGTAGTTCAGACTAAAACCATACTATTTCAGCCCTATCTAGCTGCTTTTTGACAAAAACTAGAGGGTTTTGCTGGCATGAATGCAACCCAGCTTTCACAGGTGTCTACCAAAATGTATGTAAATAATGACCAGGAGGCCAAATACAAAGCTGATAGGAGGGGGCCAGGGATATAGCTCAGTTGCACAGAACCTGCCAGGGAAGTGCAAAGTCCTGAGTTCAATTCCTGGATCCAAAAAAAAAAAGCTAATAAAAAAGCTCAAAAAGCAAAACAACAAACAAAAAAACAAAAACAGATCATTATCTTCTCAGTTTTGGAAGCTCAAGTGAACTTGGTGGAGGTGGGTGAACACTTCCATCATCATCTTCTCAGTCACGGGAACATAAGTGAACTCAGTGGATGTGGGTGACCCCTCCAATTGCCATCTTCTCAGTCGAGGGATCTCAAGTGAACTCAGCAGAGTCAGATGACCACTCCCATCACCATCTTCTCAGTTGCAGGAAACCAAGTGAACAAAAAAACAAAAAAAATAGAAAAAAGCTGCAAGCCAGGGTGAGCAATTAAACAGAAAAGAAAGGGAACTAACTACAGGAAAATAACATGAAAAAGATAAGCTGATACAGATCAGTTATAAACGTCAATAGAAATGGTCTCAATTCACCAATGAAAAGAAACAGACTGGTAAAGTGGATCAAGAAACAAGAACCAACATCACTCTGTATACAAGAAACAAATTTAACTAAAAAGAAATTCATAAACTAAAAGTAAAAGGATGGAAAACAATACTTCATGCAACAGGAGCACAGAAAAAAGCAGGGGCAGCTATTCTATTTGCAGACAATGTGACCCCAAACCAAGAATGATCACAAGGGATAAAGAAGGATGCTATATACTTGTTAGGGGAAAAATTCAAGAGGAAGTGATAACATTTATAAATATATATGCACCAAATATGGGAACACCGAACTATATAAGACAAATATTAATAGACAGGAAAAATGAAGTGAGCAGTAATACCATTTTAACAGGGGACTTTAATACTCCATTGTCACAAAGAAATAAATCAACAAGACAAAAAATGAGCAAAGAAATATCAGAACTGAACCAAACCTGTGAATAAATGGACTTAAGAGATGTTCACAGAGTGTTCCACACAACAATATCAGAATAAACATTCTTCTCAACTATACATGGAATGTTCTCTAAAATAGACCACATACTATCCCATAGAACATGCTTAAGTAAATGAAAAAGGAACTGAAATTATAACATGCATATTATCTGAGCATAGTGCAATAAAATTAGAAATTAATGACAAAAGAAACCACAAAAACTCCATAAAAATATGGAAATTAAATAACACCCTCCTGAAAAACCAATGGGTCACAGATGAAACTGAAGAACAAATTAAACAATATCCACAATCAAATGGAAATGCAAATACAACTTAATAGAACCTGTGGGATGCAATGAAAGCAGTCCTAAAAAGGAAATTGATAGCAGTGAATTCTCACATCAGGAAAACAGAATGAGCACAAATAAACAACCTAATGCTCCATCTCAAGCTTCTAGAAAAAGAAAAACAAGTCAAGCCCAAAGCCCACACAAGGGAGGAAATTATAAAGATCAGACCAGAAATTAAAGCAATTGAGACTAAAAAAACAATACAAAGAATTAGTGAATTGAAGAGTTGGTTCTTTGACAGAATAAATAAAATTTATAAACCCCTAGCCAACCTTATCAAAAAAAGGAAACAAAAACCTCAAATTCTTTTAATAAGGAATGAAAATGGGAGAAATCAGTGCAGATTCTTTGATAATTCAGAAGATCATCAATACCTATTTTGAAAATCTTTACTCTCATAGGATGGAAAACACAGAAGAAATGGACAGATTCATAGAAATGTGTGAAATATCAAAACCAAATCAAGAAGACAGAAAAATTTTGAACAACACAATATCAGTTAATGATTTTGAAAACATAATAAGAATCTCACCAACAAAAAAAGTCCAGGCCCTGATTGATTCACAGCTCAATTCTACAAGAAATTTAGTGAAATTTAATGCCAACACTCCTCAAACACTTTAATGAAGTTGAAAGGGAAGGAATTTTCCCTAACTCATTCCTGGAGGCAAATCTTACTCTGATACCAAAACCAAAAAAGAGAACTACAGGCCAATCTCCCTAATGAACATTGATGCAAAATTCCTCAATAAGATACTAGCAAACAGAGTGCAGCAAATCATCAAGAAAATTATACACCATCACTAAGTGGGATTCATCCCAGGAATGGAGGGATGGCTCAACATATGCAAATCAATAAACATAATACAGCATGTCAACAGGGCCAAAGACAAAAATGACATGATCTTCTCAATAGTTGCAGAAAAATCTTTGATAAAATTCATCACTCATTCATGATAAAAACCATACAGAAAATCAGAATATATGGTCTTTACCTCAGTCTGATAAAAGCCATCCATGATATACCTACAGCCAACATCATATTAAATAGACAAATCCTGTAAACTTTCAATCTAAAATCAGGAAGAAGAGAAGAATATCCACCATCACCACTCCTACTCAATATACTTCTGGAAACGTTAGTCAGAGGAGTTAGATAAGATAGAGAAATAAAAGGAATAAGAATAGGAAAAAAAGAAGTTAAATTATCATTATTCACAGATGACATGATACTTTACATAGAAACACCCAGAAATTCCACCAAAAGTCTTCTAGAATAAATAACCAAATTCAGTAGCATAGCTGGATACCAAGTCAACACTTAAAAATCAATAATTCCTGTACATGAACAACAAACTCACTGAGAGAGAAATTAGGGAAACCACACCTTTCACAATAGCATCCAAAAACAAAAATGAAATACTTAGGAATCAATCTAAAAAAGAAGTAAAAATCTATACATTGAAAATTACAACACTCTGAAGAAAGAGATCAAAGAGAATATTATAAAATGGAAAGATATCCTTTGCTCACGGATAGGAAGAACCAACATTGTGAAAATGGCCATATTCACAAAACTTTTGTACAGATTTAATGCAATCCCAATCAAAATACCAATAGGATACCTCACAGATCTAGAGAAAACATTCCTAAAATTCATTTGGAAACAGAAAAAACGTGGCATAGCAAAGGCAATCCTGGGCAACAAAGGTAAGGCAGGAGGCATCACAATCCCTGACTTGAAATTATACTACAAAGCCACTCTGATAAAAATCAGCATGGTACTGGCAAAAAATAAAACAGACCTGAGGATCAGTGGAACAGAATAGAAGATACAGACACAACTCCGAACAGACTCAGACAACTTATCTTTGACAAAGTGTCCAAAGCTGTTCACTGGAAGAAAGATAAACTCTTTATTAAATGCTGCAGGAAAAACTGGCTTTCCACATGCCAAAGACTAAAACTAGATCCATGTCTATCATCATGCACTAAACTAAATTCTAAATGAATCAAAAATCTAAATATTAAAACAGAAACACTAAATCTATTGGAAGAGAAAGTAGGTAGAAATCTTGAAGACATAGGTGTAGGCAGAGAATTCATGAACAAAAACCAAACTGCATGGAAATTACTTCAAGTAATCCACAACTGTGATCTCATCTTATTAAAAAGTTTTTGCATATCAAAAGAAATCACCAACAGAGTGAAAAGACAACCCACAGATCAGAACAAAATTTTAGCCAATTCTCCCTCAGACAAAGTGCTTCTATGTAGCACATATAAAGAATTGAAGAAAACCAGGCACCTTAAATTCAAAGATGCAATCCAAAAAAGGGCATCTGAGATAAATACACACTTCTCAGTTAAAGAAATACATATTGCAAATAAATATGTCATTGGTCATTCAAGAAATGCAAATGAAAACAACACCGAGATTCCATTTCACTACAGAAAGAATGGACATTATCAAGAAATCAACCAATTACAAAGGATGGCAGGGCTGTGGGGAAAAAGGAAACCCTCTCCACTGTCAGTGGGAATGTATACTGGTACAACCACTGTGAATATCAATGTGGAAATTTCTCAAAAGATTAGGATTAGAGGTCCCATTGTAAACAGCTATTCCACTTGTATTTATGTTCCCAGAAGAATAAAAAACATGATACCACAGCTATATATGTGGACCTATGTTTATAGCAGCACAATTTGTAATAGCTAAATCTTGGAAACAACCCAAATGCCCATCAACCGAGGAATGGATAAAAAAGATGTGGTATTTTTACATAATGGAGAACTACTCAGGTATAAACAAGGACAAACTTGAGACATTTATAGGTAAAAGGGTGCAACTAGATTACATACTCATAAGTGAAATAAATCAAACTCGTAGACATCGTATTGTCTCCCTCTTGTAGGAAACTTAAAGTGTAAATTAGATTCAAAATGTACAATAGGGCCAGTGAGATGGCTCAGTGGCATAGGGGCCTGCCTGGCAAGCATAAGGGCCCAAGTTTGACTCCCAGAACCCACATATGAAAAAAGGGCGGGTGATATCGCTCAGCGGCATGGGCGCCTGCTAGCACGCGAGGTCCTGAGGTCGACCCCCGGTACCCACACAAAAAAATGTACAATAAATATTGTGAAATGGGAAGAAACTGCTCTAAAGGAAGGAACAACTGGGATGGGGGAAAGGAGAAAAGAAGGAAGGGAAAAGAAAAATATATATATATATTTATATACAGAAGACAGCTAAGATAATTATACTACCAATTTCTTTTAGTTCATTGAAAAGAACAGTTTGTGCTTATATTGTTTGATCAATTTTGAATGCGTATATCTGAGCAACTACTTTGAAGATAACAATATGCAATATACCAACCATTGTTAATTTTCTATTACCTTGTTTTGAAATTCTGTATCATTGTTTTATTTTTTTCTCTTTAAAATAAAAAAGAAAACAAAAACAGATTTGTTGACAGCAGTGCTCACTGATGGAAAAAATCACTATGGTGATAAAGATAAGGATACTGATGAAACAGGAATCAAACCTAACTGGGATCTGCCAGTCAACAAAAACTAGATTGTGATTAATGTAAAAATATGGACACTGAAAAAATAAATAGCCCAAAATGATAACAGAGATGACAAAAATTCCAAAAGTATCAGGCTGCCTGAAAAAGTCTATTGCCTCCAATGGGTGGGGGGACACATGCTGCCCTCATTGGACTGACAGAAAATAAAGGTTACCAGGACTAGGCTAGACTGGGCTCCATCCCTTTAGATACCCAAAAGCCCGTGTCCACAAGGAGAATATGGAGCCAACTCATGGACATTTTGGTGGGTGATAAAACTAAACATTGGGTAATGACACAGACCATTAGGCTGTTATCCAAAAATCATGTGGCTATTGTAAGAACCACTGGAGTCCCTGAAAGAGGCCATTTTTATGGTCTGAGAGGTATATCATAAAAAAGAGATCTACAGAAGTTCCTGTATCTTCCAAACTGTCCGGGTCCCCTGCTGGAAAGAGACCTACTCCAAAATTATATGCCCAAATTACCTTGGGCCACAGGATAAAGAAAAGACAACAAACACAACACAAGGCTAACATTGAGAAATGCTTCATTCACTTGTGCAAGAAATCAAAAAGTAAACTCAAGCAAAACAAGGGGTAATAAAAACACACTGAGGCAACAGCAATGAATAAAAATGATCCTCACACTGAAGGTGATCTTTTAAAAAGTTACTGGTGACAAGACAAAACTAAAACTAGACCTGGAACACATCTACAACATTGCCAAGAACACATTAAACATGAAGAAACAGGTAAAACTGAGGGCTGCTTTGCAGCAAAAGTTGATAGCAGAGAAAAAACAGCAGTACCATAAGGCTGAAAAATATACAAAAAGCCTGACAACTGAAGAGAAACCACAAGGTTGCACTGAAGGAAATCAAATGATTCAAGGCCAAGGAAAAAGATGTCCAATGCCTGTGGGAGCAAACAAAACAAAAGTCAGCTCAACAGCCACAGCTGGCCCAAGAGGCTGCCCAGAAGCAACTACAGACAAAAAAAAAAAAAAAAAAAAAAAAAAACTGAACATGCTAAAATGACTACATGATGAGACAGAGAGAACTCAGTGAGTGACCAAAGAGGCCAAGAAGGCTCAAAAACATGCCAAATGTAAGGAAAGACAGTCTCACTGGGAGATAAAAGCAAAAAAAATAACAAAACAAAAACAAACAAACAAACAAAAACAGCAACTAAAACAGTTGACAGAAACCCATGCCCAAACCAAGGTACAAATGGAACTAAAAACACAAAAACTACAATGCCACATATGAAAGGAGATAGCACAGTGTGACTAAAACAGCAGTAGACATGCAAAAACACAGTATCCAAAAAGAGCTATAACATCTGGGCTGAGTTCAGAGACAAAGATCCAAGCCAAGTCCCAACAAGTGGACACAACCAAACACAATGTGTTGCTCATCAAAAAGGAGATCCACATAGTATACCTATGGCTGTAGAGAGCAGAACACCACTGTGATAGAGCTAAAGATGAACTACAGACTCTATGTACATGGACAGAGGAAACAAAAACACAAAACTGACAAAGACAAGAGCCAGCTAAGTGCTTGCAGAGACAAATGCCAGAGGAGAGCCAACACAGGTGTCAAGCAGAGACACACTGGATGCACATGAATGATGAAGCTGAGATAACTCAGAAAACAAACCATGCACATGAATGATGATACTGAGACAACTCAGAAAACAAAGGGCTCTACAGTCACTGGAAAAACTAAGCCTAAAAGCCAAGGAGACAGAGAAGTGACTGTAGAAGACAGAGACAGGGCAAACACACCAAGTACAGGTAACCCTAAGGACAACTCAATATAACACAAAGACAAAGCTATAAGACAAGTGTGCCTTATTTAGAAAAAACTACACAGCTAAATAACACCCTACAATAAAAACATGTAACAATGGCCCAGCTGCAGGAAAAAAAGCAACAGGCACAACAAACAAAATCTAAATTTGCTCATGAGAATGCTGAATGGGGACTGAAGTGCTGACAACAAAAGGCCAGTGAGATATTGAGAACAGCTACAAGCAGAGGAGGTAACACAACAGAAAAGCCTTGGTATAGGTCAAAGTCAAAAACAAAAACAAAAACAAAACAAAATGGAGACTGTATTAGAGATAAGCCACCAAGGGGAAAAAGGAGCTCCTTCTCTGAAAAACTGACCAGGAGAAAATATTTAAACAAATCAAAGAGCCCTTGACTCATGCCTCAGCCTTAGAACTGTCAGATATAACCAAGCCTTCCTTCCTACATGTCCACAAGCAAAAAAATGGCCATAGAAGTATTAACCCAGGTCATGGGATCCTGACATCATCTGATGACATATTTGTCAAAACAGACTCTGTAGCCCCAGAATGGCCTCCATGCTTCAGGACACTTGCTGCCACTGGTCTGCTGACACAAAAAGCTGGCAAGTTGACTTTGAGAAAACAAATGACCATTTGAGTACCACCCTGAGTTATAACCTTAATGGACCAGAGAGGACACCATTAGTTGTCAAATCTGAGGATGACATAGCATCAGGGGCTCTTATGCAAAAATGCTTACATAACTCTAGAGACAATAAACAGTCTTAACCTGGCCACTTTGTTCCCAGTCAATCTGAAAGCCCCCTGCATTTCTGTATGTTTATGCTAAAAGGGGTCCAACAAACAAGATATGCAATGGTGACTGAACTCTGTGGTAGAGGCCCAGCCTCTACCTACCAGAACCTCAGCCCAGAAGGCAAAACTAACAGCCTTGATAAGGGCTCCTTTGTTGGCAAAATGATAAAAAGTTTAACATCTGTACAGATTCCAAATATAAAAATGAGGGCTCCTAACAGCTGGGGGAAAAGAGATAAAGTAAAAAAAGAGATTTTATAGTTTCTGGATGCTATATATGCCCCCACAAAAGTGGCCATTGTACATTGTAGGGGACTCCAGAGGACTAAAATATTAAAAGCCAGAAAAAAAGAAAGACAGGGAAACAAAGTGGGCTGCTATGACAACCCAATAAAGGGTTCCCTAGCTATGTCCCTCATCCCAGATCTTTCTCTCTTGGAGATCCCAAATTACTCTCCAAATAGAGAGACACAATTTGCCTGGGAATCTAGAAATTACATCCAGAAAATATGATGGAACCTTTCTGATGAGAGTTCTAAATGTGATTGAGAGGCTATTGATATATGTTGATGCTTGTCTACACCTTCTCAGGATGGGTTAAAGCTTTCCTCACCTGAACAGAAAAGACATTAGTGGTGACCAAGGTGTGGTTAAAACACATCCTCTCAAGATTTGGACTACCCCTGACTTTAGGGTTAGATAATGGACCCACATTCATAGCCAAGATAGTCCAAGAACTCCACAGATATTTAAAAAGTAAAAGCTTCCCGTGGCTTACTAGCCACAGAGTTCAGAAAAAATGGAACACATAAACTGGACACTCAAACAATTGCTGAAAAAATATTTCCATGAAGCCCACTTGAGGTGGGACAAAGTTCTGCCCATGGTCCTCCTCCATGTCCAATACACTCACACTAAATAAATGGGATATTCCCCTTATAAAATTAAATTTGGCCAGCCACCCCCAATCATAGGTCAAATTAAAGGGGATCTCTGTAAGCTAGAAAAATTATCTCTGAGGAGACAGATACAGGCTTTGAAAATAGCCATACAAAATATTTGTGCTTGGATACAAAAAAAATGCCCATAAACCTGACAGACCCAATATACCCATTCAAACCTGGTGACTTTGTTTGGGTTAAAAAAAATACAACAACCCTGGGGCTCATATGGGATGGGCCCATACTGTAATTTGTCTACCCTTACTGATATTCAAGTTACAGAAACTGTACCTTAGATCCACCACAGTCAACAGAAGCCAATGGCCCAAGACAGGTGGACAAGCCTTCAGGATCCAAACTACCTGAACCAGCTGATCCTTTGACAAGATCAGGCTGCCACCAGAGACAACAGCCCTGCTCTTGTCACCTCAGAAGCTGACTAGTCTATGCATGGCCAAAGCTTAAGGAAACAACATCCCTGCTCTAATCATTCTAGAAGCTGAGCAGTCTACACAAAGCTTGAAGATCACATTGGGATACAACAGCAACATAAGTCTCTGTTCCTTTTTTTTTTATACTTCTCCCTCTACTCAATAGGAAGCCAATCTCCCATAACAAGGTAAATGTTAATTATAGTGATGCTGTCTATTAAAACTTATTATAGAAAGCATCAAAGAGGAGGGAATGAAGCAGGATTTAAAAAACAATCCCCTTAAAACTCCCCTCTCCTCCCCAGTAGTTATAACTTCTTAGTCTGATACAGGTAAGATTGGCAACTCTGTCCTGTAAACAAAGTTTATGTTGTCTTGTTCTCACAGGATTCATAAGGCTCTGTCTTCTTTGAAGGCTAAGTTATTAATTGATTTGTCTTACTTCTATACCCTCTCTTGTCCTGCCCCCACACCCAGTTTCTAAAGACCAATCAACCCCCTCATCCAAATATATAAAACTAGAACATTTCTTTGTTTTAATGCCCAGCACTTTGAAAGTGAGTTCAGCTGGGTACATCTAAAATACTGGAAACAAATCCTCCATTTTCCTCATTGGTCTCTCTGATCTCTTGGATTCTACAACAATGCTGAACTTCAAGATTTCTTGTGGGGTATAAAGCACCATGTTAATAGGCAGGAGATAATTCAGAGAGTAGGAGGATGTTAATGATAACAATTATTTTATAGATTCACTAATGCATCCACCCACTCCATAGATATTTCTTGAACATGTGCCACATGCCAGGTACAATGCCATATATTACAGTTACATCAGAGGGCAAATATGATTATCCCTTTCCATGTGGAACTTACACTGCAGGGTAGGTTCAAACAATGATAATAAAAGATACTCCTTTATGAAGCACTATGGACAGGCACTGTTTCTGATGTTTTTGCTTTATGCTTATTAAAATATTTCATCTTAGCTATGAGATAGCTACTGTTAATAGTCTTTGATTTGGAAATAAGGAAACTGGATTGGGCAGGTGAATTTACTTACCCAAGGTTAGGCAGCAACAAGTGAAAGAGATCAAGATTTCAACCCCAGTCTGTCCAAGTCTCAAGCATAAGTACTTTTTCTCACACCACCTGACCTTCTAAGAATGTTTAGTCCTACTTATTAAATCCTATTATTAGAGCCTATTAAAAATTGACCACATAAATTAGATGGAAATAGATGCTGTCATGGACAGTCAATTAACATATAGTACAAACAAGGAACAATCAATGAATTACAAATTAGATTGGAGTGTCTTGGATTTGGGATAGTTGCTAAGAAAGCCATAAAGAGGAGTTGAACTCTGAATGAGGAAAAGGATGGGAAGGGTTCATTGTTTATAAGGGTATTCTAGCCTTAGGGAGTGCCAACAGGAGAGGCCAAGAGGTGTGAAAGTAGAAAATAAATTTGCATAACCACCATTTGCCTGGGGTGGCCCAAGGCAGAGTACATTAAGATGAGTGGGAGAGAGGATGAAAGTGACCAGACAAAAAGGATTGGATTTCCTGTTCTTCATTTAGTAGTATGTCAGAACTGGATGAGGCCCCACAGGTTGAGAATGACACAACATCAGAAAAGAGCCTTTTAGTTCAGGGGATTGTTTATGTGTGTTCATACACAAGTGCACATGTGTGATTTGGGAGCTGTAACCCAAATGCTCTGGCCAGGAAGAGGGGTCAGCTGCTTTATTTTCTGGGAGTACTACCAAAATAGTTGGGTTAAAACATAAATTGTAATCCAGCAGTGAACCATAAAGGAATTTAGTGGAACACCAGGAAGAGAAAAAAGTTATATAAATTTGCAATCCTGAAACCACAATTGAGATCCTTCCTTAAATTCTTGATTTTAATGAACACTATTATATTCAGTAATCCTGTACCCTGGAATTCCTTCATAGGCAACTTCCTTTACATGTGGGACTAAACACTCACCTCTGACATTTTTCACATTCCAGATGCTTTTTACAATCACAGAGTATGAAGTTTATGACCAAACTGGGCTTAAAAGATCAATGTCTATACAAATGAATGTGCCTACTCCATAATGTAGAAACGTCTGGTTTATGTACTAATTGTTCCTTGGGAGAATTTTGTGGAAAGCATAACTCTTCCAAGCTACTACAAAGGTGTAATAGAGATGAGATATGATGGGTTTTACTCTGGTATTTCCCCTTCTCTGGAAGCTCTCCATGTTTCTTTTCATATATGAGTAGTTCTCAAGAGGAAATTCAGGAGATGATTTTTATTTTGTTCAGTTATAAACAAAAATAGATGCATTTTTCCCTCTGAAACACAGGTGACAGTTTGAAATGACTCTTACTGCCTGTTCCCTCATATGATAAAGTAAAACAACATTGAATGGTGGCATCACACCTCTGAAATGACATCTTGATCTTATTCCACAAATTCGTTCATGCCTGGATCTAGAATTTCATATTTATCCCACAGTACATCATTCCATGAAATCAATTCCCTGGCCACACAGAACCACACATCTGCACTAAGGCATTTCTGTTCTACAGTTTCAAACAGTTTTGGTTATTGCTAAATGAATATTGAAGGTGCAGTGTCAGCGACTGACACATGGCATATTTTCCACTCTGTTTAGATGTGAATGTAAAAACGTGTTTGATACACTCTAATCCAAACTTCTTTTGATACTTTCGGAGTTTCTTTTTATAACTTTAAAACATATGATTTTTTGTACAAATGTTATCTTCATTATGATCCTTTTTAAATTTTATTTTATGGAAAATAGGTAAAACAAAATTTCACAACAAAATAATAGGAGAATAACAGTCAATACAATGCATGTTGTTATCTTTAAAAAGTTGCTCAGAGTACAAATATGGGCATAAGAATTTCTCCAATTGATATTAACAAAATTCTTCCTTTTCAATGAACTAAGAGACACTAATAGTATAGCTGACATGTATTTTTTTTCTATTTTGCCTTCGGTCCTTCCCCTTTCCCCATCATAGTTCCCTTTCCTTTTGAACAATTTCTTCCCATTTCAAAATATCTACTGTATAGTTTAGATCTTATTTACTCTTTCAGTTTCTCACACCAGGGAGACAATACAGTGTTTACCCATGTGAGTCTGATTTATTTCGCTTATGAGTATGCTCTCAAGTTGCATCAATTTGCCTATAAATATCTAAAATTTATCCTTCATTATGGCTGAGTAGTACTCCAATGTATAAAAATACCACATGTTTCGTATCCATTCTTTGTTCAATGGACATTTGGGTCATTTCCAAGATCTAGCTATTACAAATTATGTTGCTACAAACATAGGTGCACATGTATAACTGTTGTATGAGGTTTTTAATACCTCTGGAAATATACCCAGAAGAGGAATAGCTGGGTCAAATGGGACCTCTAATCCTAGTATTTTGAGGAATCACCACACTCATTTTGACAGTGACTGTATCAGCCTACCCACTCACCAACAGTGGAGAAGGGCTACTTTTTCCCCACAGCCCCTCAAGCACTTGATATTAGTTGATTTTTTGATGATACCCATTCTTCCTGGGGGGAGATGGAATCTCAATGTTTTAATTTGCATTTTTTGAATGATCAGTGATGTTGAACATTTTTTCATATGTTTATTTGCCATAAGTATTTCTTCATCTGAGAAGTGTGTATTCCTCTCAGATGCCCAGTTTTGGATTGGGTTTTTGAATTTGGGGAGTCTGATTTTTTCAACTCTTTATATGTTCTCAATAAAAGTCCTTTGCTTAAGAGACAATTGGCTAAAATTTTTCCCACTCTTTGGATTGCCTTTTCACTCTGTTGGTGATTTATTTTGATGTACAAAAGCTTTTTAATAAGATGAGATACCAATTGTTGATTCTTTAAAGTATTTCCCCTGTAGCGTGGGTTTTGTTCATGAACTCTCTGTCTACACCTGTGTCTTCAAGATTTCTATCTACTTTGTCTTCCAGTAGATTTAATGTTTCTGTTTTAATATTTAGATTTTTGATCCATTTTGACTTTAGTTTAGTGCATGGTAATAGACATGGGTCTAGTTTTATTCTTTGACATGTAGAGAGCAATTTTTTTAGCACCATTTATTAAAGAGGCTATCTTTCTTCCAGTGAATATGTGGTGCCCTTTTGACAAAGATAAGATGGATGAGTGTGTTTGTTGTTGTGTCTGCATTTTCTAATCTGTTCTACTAATGCTCAGGTCTATTTCTTTGCCAGTGCCATGCTGATTCTATCACAGTAGGTTTATACTATAATTTTGAGTCTGGGATTGTGATGTCCCCTGCCTTGCCTTTGTAGCGCAGAATTGCTTTTGCTGTTCTAGGTCTCTTCTATTTCCAAATGAATTTTGGGAATGTTTCTATTAGTTCTGTGAGGTATGCTAAAGGTATTTTTATCAGGATTGCATTAAATCTGTAGAACAATTTTGGGATTATTGTGCTTTTCACTATGTTGTTTCTTCCATTAGAAAGGGATATCTTTCATATTGTGGTATCCTCTTCAACCTTCTTTTTCAGATTACTGTAATTTTCAATATATAGATCTTTTACTTCCTTTGTTATATTGATTCCTAAGTATTTCATTTTTTCTGGATTCTATTGTGAATGGTGTAGTTTCACTAGTTTCTCTCTTTGTGTGTTTGTTTTCTTATGTACAGGAATGCTATTGATTTTTGAGTGTTGACTTTGTATACAGCTAACCTACTAAATTTTTTTTTTGTGTGGGTACCAGGGGGTCGACCTCAGGACCTCACGTGCCAGCAGGTGCCCGTGCTGCTGAGCTATATCACAGGCCCCTTTTTCGTATGTGGGTTCCGGGAGTCAAACTCGGGCCCTCGCGCTTGCTGGGCAGGTGCTTAAGCCACTGAGCCATCTCACCGGCCCTGAATTTGGGTTTTAAATCTATAATTGTTTTGGCAGTTTCATCTCTGTCGACTGTGATGTCATTTGTGAATAATAATAATTTAACTTCTTCGTTTCCTTTCTTTCTCGTGTTCCTGATTTTAGAGTGAAAGTTTTCAGTATTTGCAACTTACCATGATGTTTGCTGTTGGTTTGTCATAGATGGCTTTTGTCAGATTGAGGTAAAGACCATCTATTCCAATTTTCTGCAGGGTTTTTCATGATGAATGAGTGTTGGACTTCGGCAAAAGCTTTTTCTGCATCTATTGAGATGATCATGTGATTTTTGTCTTTGACTCTGTTCACATGGAATATTACATTTATTGATTTGCATATGTTGAGCCATCCCTCCATTCATGGGATGAATACCACATGGTCATGTTATATAATCTTCTTGATGATTTGCTGCATTCTGTTTGCTAGTATCTTATTGAGGATTTTTACCTTTATGTTCATTAGGAAGATTGGCCTGTAGTTATCTTTGTTGTTGGGTCTTTCTCTTTTTTTGGTATCAGGGTATACTTGCTTCCAGATATGTGTTAGGGAGTATTGCTTCCCTTTCAGTTTCATTAAAGAGTTTGAGGAGTATTGTCATTAAATCTTCTCTTAATTTCTTGTAGAATTCAGCTGTAAATCCACTCAGACCTGGGCTTTTCTTTGTTGATAAGTTTTTAATTACATTTAAAATTTCATTGACTGATATTTGGTTATTCAGAATTTTTGTATATTTTTGATTCAGCTTTGGTAATTTATATATCTTGTAATCTGTCAATTTCTTCTGTGCTTTCCATCCTTTGAGAGTAAAGATTTTTGAAGTAGGTATAGATGATCTTTTGAATTTCCATAGGATCAATATGATTTCACCCTTTTCATTCCACATTGCATGAATTTGGGTCTTTTCTTTCCTTTTTTTGATAAGGTTGGCTAAGGGTTTATCTATTTCATTCTTTCTTTCTATGAACCAATCCTTTGATTCATTAATTCTTTGTATTGTTTACTTAGTTTCCATTGCATTAATTTCTGCTCTGCTCTTTATAATTTCTTCCCTGGAATGGGCTCTGGGCTTTTCTTCCTTTTCTTATTCTAGAAGATTGAGATGCAACATAATGTTGTTTATTTATGCTCGTTCTGTTTTCCTGATGTGAGAATTCAGTATTATAAATTTCCCTCCTAGGTCTGCTTTCATTGCATCCCACAGGTTCTGGTATGAATCTTGTTCCTTGATCCATTCTGCCAGTCTATTTCTTTTGATTGGTTAATCAAGAACATTTCCACTGATGTTTGTAATGCATCTGTATCTGCATTTTCATTTAATTGTGGATATTGTTTAATTTCTTCTTTAATTTCATCTGTGACCCATTGTTTATTCAGAAGGGCGTTATTTAATTTCCAATTGTTTATGGATTTTTTGCAGTTTATTTTGCCATTAATTTCCAATTTCATTGCACTATGGTCAGATAATATACATGGGATAATTTCAATTTCTTTGTATTTTCTTAAGCATGTTCTATTGTCTATCTTATGTCTATTTTAGAAGATATCCCATATACACCTGTGATGAATGTGTATTCTCATGTTGTTTGAGTGGGACACTCTACAAACATCTACTGTGTCCATTTTTTCAAAGGTTTGGTTCAGTTCTGATATTTTTTTGCTAATTTTTTTCTAGTTGAATTGTCTATTTGTGACAGCGTGGTATTAAGGTCCCTTATTACAATTGTGTTAGTGCTTATTTGATTTTTCATGTCTATTAATATTTGCTTAAATAGCTGAGTCCTCCTGTATTTGGTGTATACATATTTATGATTGTTATCTCTTCCTCTTGAATTTTTCAACTAACAAGTATGTAGTGACCTTCTTTATCTCTGACCATTCTTGGTTTGAAGTTCACATTGTCTGCAAAGAGTATAGCTACCCCTGCTTTTTCTGAGTTCCTGTTGAATGGAAGATTGCTTTCCATCCTTTGAATTTTGCTCTATGCATTTTTTGGGAGGGTTAAATGTGTTTCTTGAGTGCAGCATATTGTTGGATCTTGTTTCTTTATCCATTCTGCCAGTCTGTTTCTTTTCATTGGTTAATTGAGACCAGTTCCATTGATGTTTATAACTGATCTTCATTGGTTTTTCTTTTTCATGTTATTTTCCTGTTGTTGGTTACCTGTCTTTCTCCTTTGTTAAACTGATTGCCCTGGCTGGCAGCTTCTTTTATTGGTTTTCTTTTGTTTGTGGTCTTTGCTATCTTTTTCTAATATACCCTTCAGAGCATTCTGAAAAGCTGGTTTTGTTGTCATGAATTTCTTTGATTGTTCTTTGTAATGGAAATATCATATTTCTCCATTTATTTTGAAAGATAATTTTTCAGGATAAATCAATCTGGCTTGTAAGTTGTTTTCTTTAATGACTGGAAATACTTTACTCCAAGCTCTTCTTGACTTGAGTGTTTGTGGTGAGAAATCTGCCATGATTCTGATGGGCTTTCCTTTATTGGTGACCTGTTTCTTTTCTCTAACAGCTTTTAATATTCAGTTCTTGTACTGAATTTCTGGGATCTTGATTATTATATGTCTGGGTGTTGATTTATGTTGGTTATGGCTAATTGGAGTTCTATATGCCTTACTTATTTGTATGTGAAATTCTCTTCCTATGCTTGGGAAATTTTCTGCTATTACTTCTGCAAATAGTTTTTTATGTCATTTGTGTTGACTCCTGCTTTTTCATTGACACAAATTATTATTATATTATATTTTGTATCATCTTACAGCTCTTGAATTGTTATTTCCTTATTTTTTTTTATTTTCAAGAGATTTTCCTTTCATGAACACTAGCCTCTATCCTGTCTTCAAGGTCTGAAAGTCTGTCTTCATTTTCATTCAAGCAGGTTTACCAGCTTTCAGTGGAATTTTTAATTTCCTGGATATCTGTTTGAATCTGTTTCATGCATTCTGTTTCTTTCCCATATTGATCATTCACGGATTCCTTCATTTTCCTATGGTCCTTTGTATTTTTGTCTATGTCTACTGTTGATTTGCTAAGCAATTCCTTTATAATTGTTGTGATATTTTTACATGAGAGATTATTTCTGATCTGATTTCCTCTATAGCCTCATGGATTTGTTTCTTTACTTTGGTTGCTATCATTTCAGAAATGTCAGGTGTGTGTCTTCCATTTGCCTCTATCTCATTTTCTCCTGGACTTGTTCTGGGTTGGCTGGAGGTCTGAGGTTGCATTTTTTTCTCCATCTTATCATTTTCTATTTAAAATTTTTCATTTTGTTTTCTGTGTTGATTCTTGTAAGCTTTTGTAGTAGGTAGCTTTATCATTAGTATCAAGGCCTCTCTATGAAATGTCTGATCTTCAAGGATGTTTTCTCTATGTAAAAGTTTCTTGGTTTCTGTCTGTCCCAAGATCCTACATTTCCAATTTATTAAAAGTGAGATGTTAGTTTTTGTGTGGCTCAGTCCCCAGTCTTTTGGTGCTGGGGTGTGGTGAGGTTATTACCCTAGAGATTCCCAGTATTTTTACAGAAGGGAGACCAACCGATTACAACAAATATGCCATCCTAGCTAAAGTAGTATAATTCACAATAACAATAGCATCAAGCACAGCTTACAAACTGACAAATTGTTAATAATTGATTGTGTACTTTAAGCCATGGAGCAAAATCTACTGTTAGATAACAGAACCGATCATAAATTGGGAGCTTGAATGTAAAATGTTTCCCCTTGGTAGAATGGTTGTACCCTTTGGTGGGGAAATTTAAAAAGGACAGTTGATAATTCAGAGATAACTGAAGAAAAATAAAGTAGAAGCAAGGCTGGAGGACAAAGGATGATCACGGAAGCTTTGGAAAACTAGTGAAGAAGGCAGAAAAGAAAGAGTGAATGAGTAAACAATGATTATTGAAGTTACACAGGAAAATTAGAGACTATTCACTCATGAAAATATGATTAAATCTAGAGAGATAAATTGAGGAAAGGGGGAATAAGACAAATAGATTAGAACAAAAATATAGGTAAAAAACCAAAAAAAGGAAAAGGAAAGAAACCAGCAAAAAAGAGGAAAAATAAAATAAAATAAAAAACAAAATTCCTCTTATGTCCACCAAGAGACCAAAACTCCTGGATAACACGGCTATGCCTACTGTAGAGTTTGTGCCAGACTTGAGGCTGTTCTTGGTCCCCAGATATGGGTGCCTGGAGCCAGAGTCTTGAGCCAATATTTTCTCTATATCCCTTAGTATCTTGTTTCCTTACTCTGCTTATCTCAGTGTCTCTCTCCCCATTGTTGTGCTACTTTCTGACAGAGACAGGGGGCTGTTCCCAGTCCCGTGCACCACTGGCTTCTCTTGGTCCTTGCTCAGCTTTCTGTGTTTCTCTTCCACTGGCAAGTCTCTGTCCTCTCACGTCGTTTGTTTCATAATGGAGTATGATGCTGTGATATGATCTTGTCCTCTGCTCCTGCTGTTGCTGTCCACAGCTGCTCAGTCCCAATTATTCCTTTCCTGATGGGAGAGTGCTAACTTGCCACTCACTGCTTTACAAGTTCTGCCACCACCAACACCAGCCTCAGCTGTAGTGTGTAACTTCCTCAGGTGAGATGGGACATGCTGTGGGGTGCATTTCTGCTCTTACTCCTGGCAGCATGGGGACAGCCCTGGGCTGCATAGTCCTGTGGTGCCAGGCTGTTTACTTCCCATGCTTCTCTAACCACAGGTCATGGGGGAGGGGTTACCTGTTCCATTTCCTATGCACACTGTAGCCTTTACTCTTATTCTTGGTGGTTCCAGTTAGTGCTGTGGTGCACAAAAGGAAAGGGAAGAAAGAAAAGGAAAGAAAAGAAAAGAAAAGAAAAGAAAAGAAAAGAAAAGAAAAGAAAAGAAAAGAAAAAAATAAAGGGAAACTGGCTGATCATCAGGGAGGGAGTAGTCCAAGTGGAATATACTCCTGGACTGTAGGGTCCTCTGTTTGGAGGAAGACAGAAGAGGCATTGGACCTTATATACTAACTCTATCTTGTATGGCTTGATTTAGCTACAATATTTAATTATATACAGTTTTTTTTCTTTTTTTAAGATTCCAAGTATGGGGGACAGTCATCTTGGTCCAGCAACCAATCAGCAGCTGGTTTGGCTGGCTTGCCATTTTATTAAGTTCTTTATCTATGTTTTGCTTGATCTATGAGTCCTTTATTTCAGATTTATTTTATTTTCAGAGTGTATGTCCCTCTTCTTTCTTTCAATTACCCGTGGTTTTAGTTGAATTTCTCTGAGTAGCTCTGAATGAGGCTTCTCCACTATTCAGCCATGTTATAACATCTTTGATATAATATTAATACAGTATTTTATTTTATTACTGGCATATATACCGACTAAACTGTACAAGTCATGAAACTAGAGCTTGATAAGTTGTGTCACTCTTAGTGCACCATCTGACCACTATGCCACTTAAGAAATAGGTCATTACCAGCATTCAGAAGTTCCTATAGTACCGTATCCAAATCCCTCCACTCCCATTTATCCTAAGTGGAAATCTCTATAATACTGACTTCTAGAATCACAGATTAGTTTCACCTGTATGCAAATTTTAAATATTGAAAATAAAATTATTCGGCATGTACTTTTCATATATAAAACTCCACTATACTGTGTTACTTGTCCGTGTTATCTAATTGTTCAGTTTTTATCACTATATAGTTTACCATTGTATGAATACGCACTAACTAATCGTGTCAAATTTTGATGGATATTTACCTTGTTTCCATTTTATGATTATTGCAAATAATTCTGCTGTGAAAAGTTTTTAACACATCTTTTGGTTCACATATATATTGTCTTGTAAATACGTGTTATTTAGTTTTCATAGATGTCACCAGAGAGTATATGAAATTTTTTCCATCAATTTAAACTCCCACCAGTACCGTATGAGAGTATTACTCTATATTCCTGATAACATTTGCTATTATCATTCTGTCTAACTGTAGGCACTCTGGTAGGTGTGCTATGGTATATCATTCTAAGTTTTCTTTTTTTTTTTTCTTTACACACCTTGACATGTTTATAAAAACTTTTGAAATAAGATTGGTCATTTCTTTGCCTTGGCCAAAGGGTATTAATGGAAGAAAATTAAGGATGAAGAAGCTAGAAAAGGGCAGGAAGAAGTGATAACTGATAGACACTTCAAAAAGGAGATGGAAACAATATTTAAAGATGTCACTAGAATAAAATATTATCTTACAACATTTGATGCAAGGAAAAAAGCCCTAGATATCATAATTGTCCTTAAGTTTCTTATTGTATAGTATAATTGATAATGGTCCTGATATATTGAGGAAAGCTCTACTTAAGATATCAGATGATTATCTTATTCTATAATTATTATTCCATAAAACAAGTAACCTATATTTATTTATTTATTTATTTATTTTTATGTGGGTACCAGGAGTCGAACTCAGGACCTCGCACTTGCCAGCAAGCGCTTGTGCCACTGAGTGATATCACCGGCCCTTTTTTTCCTTTATGTAGGTTCTGGGAGCCGAACTCAGGACCTCACCCTGCCAGGCAGGAGCTTATGCCGCTGAGCTATCTCACCAGCCCAAGTAAACTATTTTTTAAAAAGCCATTACTTGAAAGAGTAATAAAATTACATGGAAAATTCAGAAAATATGAAATATAATTTCTGGATGATATTTTATAGATAAGACATTATAGTAGTTATGGCCTGATTTTTATACTATTTTTTCTTTTATATTTAAAATTATAATGATTAATTAAACACAATTCATTTTTAAGCAATCAGAGTTATTTAGATTGAAATATCAATACTTAATTATTATTATTAGATTAGAACATACAAGAACATGTCAAAAACCTTTTAGAAAAATCCATGTATCCAGCAAACTTGGCACTTGAGAATCTATCCTTCTAATCTTCTCTTCACCCAATTTTTATGAAATATAACATTTCTATGAAAAGTGGATAAATTATTAGCATACACATCAATAAATTTTCACAAACTGTACAGATTTGTGTAACCAACAACTAGTCAACAAATAGGGCTATTACCAGAAAATAGTAGTCCCCATTTCACCTCCTTCCTCTTGTTGGAACACACTGTATCCAGAGGGTAAATACCATCCTAAGTTTTAACACCATAGATTCATTTTGCCTATTTAAAACTCTATATAATTGGAATAATGTAGTACATAATATAATTTTACATCTATTTTCTTTCATTCAGATTGGTTTGGAGACTCATTCAGATTGTTTCTTTTTTGTGTGTGTTTGGGTACCGGGGGTCAAACTCAGGACCTTGTGTGCCAGCAGGCACCCATGCTGCTGAGCGATATCACTGGCCCTTTTTTCATATGTGAGTTCTGGGAGTCAAACTGAGGCCCTCGCGCTTGCCAGGCAGGCGCTTATGCTGCTGAGCCATCTCACTGGCCCCATATTGTTTCTTGTAGCTGTCAATCATTCATTTCTTTACTGTATGTTATTCCATTTGGTGCACAAAACAGAATGTCTTTTTTCATCTATCCCACTGTTGATAGAAATTTGGGTAATTTCTAATTTTGGAATAAATAGTGCCAATATGGATATTCTACTATATTTCTTTCCATGAACTCCTGTAAATATTTCCATTGGGTATCTAGAAATGTAATTATTGGATCACAGGTTATGCATACTTTCAGCTACTATCAAAATGTTTCCAGAAGTGGTTGTACAAATTTATAGTCTCATGAGCACAGAATGAATGTTCTTGTTTTGCCACATTTTAACCAATACTTGGTATTTTCTCTCTTTTCTATTATAACTATTTTGTTGAGTACCTTAGTGGTATAACATTGTGGTTTTAATTTGCAATTTATTGGTAACAAATGACATTGAATTCCTTCTCAAGTATTTATTAAGTTATTTGGATATCTTCCTTTGTGAAATATTCATTCAAATGGTTTATTCATTTTTTTCTACTGGTCTATCAGTCTTTTTGGTTAGCGTATAATTTTTTTATTTTACTAATACAATTCTTTAGTCAAATATGTGTATTGCAAATGTCTTCTCTCATATTGATTTTTTACTATCTAATATCCTCTTTCAATGAACAGAAGTTCTTAGTAATTATATAATACAATTTATTAATTGACTCCTTTTATGATTAATGCTTTTTCGGCCATGTTTAAGAAGTCTTTGCCTAGGGCTGGTGAGATGGCTCAGCAGCATAAGCACCTGCCTGGCAAGTGCGAGGGCCTGAGTTCAACCCCCAGAACCCACATATGAAAAAAGGGCCAGTGATATCGCTCAGTGGCATGGGCGCCTGCTGGCACACGAGGTTCTGAGGTCGACCCCCGGTACCCACCAAGAAAAATAAAATAAAAATAAAAACAGAAAAATAAAAAAAACAAGTTTTTGCCTATACAAAGCCACAATGAGGTGTTTTTATGCTTTCTTTCACAAAAACTTTGTACCTTTTATTTTGAGATCTAAAAATCATCTGTAATTTAACCTTTAGTGCAATGTGAGGTAAGAGGTCAAGATTTACTTCTTTTTTACCATATTGTAAGAGGTAAGATACTGTGGTAATCTTCAACTGATCAAACACAATTATTGAAAAAATCACCCTTTTGTCATAGAACTGTAGTGTCACAGTTATCATAAATCAAGTGATCAGTTATGAGTGAGTTTGATTCTGTACACTCAACATTGTTTCATTGATCAGACTTTTGTCATTATAATAATACCATACTCTTAATTATTTTAATTTTATGATTAGCATTAGTATATGGTAATGCTATTCTTCCAGCTTTGTTCTTTAAGATTGCTTGGGCTATTCATTGCTCAGACTATTCTTGCCTCATTTCATTTCTTTGTAAAATTTAGAGTTACATTTCCAGTGTTTCAATAATTTTGATTTGACTTTTAAACTTGAATAGAGTATCTTTAAAATACTATCCTAATATATTAATATGGTATATCACTCCATTTATTTCAATATTCTCTTTCTCAATAACCATTTTAATGTAAATTTTGTCCAGCCATAGGCCATCAAAAATATACCTACTGTTGAACAAACTGGGTTTCTTATTTATTTCAGGGATAACACATGTAATGGAGAATGAATTCATAAGATGGTGTCAGAAGGACTTATTCTAGGAGTTGAGCTTCATTTATGTGATTTGGAGGAGATTCTAAAGGGTATTCACTCTAGATTGGATCCTGTCAGAAAATGGGGCAACACTGCTTGGGTGTCTTAATAAATCTTATCTAGAAGGATTGAGGTCTAGAATGTGACTGAGGATATAATTGATTTAAAAATTGTCATTCATTTTAGCCAGGATAAGGGATGTTTGATGTTTGGTAATTTTTGTGGCTCAGTCTTCATTTTTTTCTGTGTTCAGTTCCGATTTTGGAATAGTCATGCTTTTGACTTGTTCAACTGTGGTAGCAGAATGATCTAATCTGAAATTGATGATCTGTGTTGATGTTCACCAGGATAGCACCAAGGTCTAAATAACAGTAAGCCATGCCAACACTTGGACATCAGGAGCAGCTTTTTATTTCCAGTGTCCTCTTTCATCCAAGGGCAGAAAAAATAAAACTGCAGGAAATTAATCCATGATATTGAGGTCTTCGTTATTGCTGAGATTTTGCTGATAACAGTAAAAGAATATAATTTGAAGGTGAACTCAGATGAGTCTCTCCTGCTCCATTTATTTCAGAGTGAGTTGACTCCTCTTACATGACAAGAACTGAGCAGCAGCATGTGCATGTCTGGATAGCACCCATGGAAAAACTGTAACACAAGAAATTTTTAGAGGTAAATTTATTATTACTTCAACATTTATTGAAATCAGTTCATTATATTATAAAATTTAGGCAGTAAGCTCACCTGGGTCTACTTAGATACCCAGGTAATCATGGTTTGTTTGTCTTGTAGTTATGTAGGTGCAGGAAGTACTATTTGTGTATATCTCTATATATCAGCTGGGTAAGGCTAAAGATGTAGTATCCAACAGTCATTTAAATTCAGAGTATCTGTGGTCTAGGAAAAACATGGAAAAGAATTTTTTTTCCTTAAGTGATGGAAGTAGATTATATTGGCCTAAAGATAACAGGATGAAGATAATGGAGGGTAGTAGAGAATCAAATAATCAGAACAGGGTTGAAAATGAACCTTGTTGTATTGCCTTGGATTGAAGTTGTTCATTTCTGAAGGAAGAAGATTACTCCATCACTTCCAGAAATGGAAGATATCCATTTCTGCAGTAGGTGTTCTGGAGGCTTCCTAAGAATCCTCAGTTTAAGATTTTTGACCTTTGATGAGGCAGATATTCCAGTAGACAAGAGGAAGTGATATACATCTTTTGAATTGAGAAACATGAATAAAAGTGTCAACATCTTAGAGTTTTATTGTTATGCCACTTGTTAGCATTAACTAGGTTCAAATAATTTTTCTTTGTTACCTATTTGAAAAGAGCAAATCTATAGATTGTAGATTGTGCAAGATCTGTTTTAGTGAGGTCAGGATTTCTTTGTACAATTTTTTTCTTTGTTTTTTTGGTTTTTGGTACTAGGGATTTGAAAGCCAAATCCATGTATGGAGCTACATACCCACCCCATCCCCTTTAAAATTTTGAGTCTTCACAAGTTGCCCAGGCTGACCTGGAACTTGTGTTTCTCCTGCCTAAGCTTCCTGAGTAGCTGGGACTATAGGCATACAACACTGTACTTGGCCTTGTTAATATTCTGTAAAATTACTCCATATTTATTGATGATAAAACTGGAAGTATTGTATGACTATTTAATGACATAAATCTGTAATGGGGAGAATTTTGTGTTGGACGTGAAATTCTCAAATGTATGAGACAGTCTGCTATTAACTTAACAGTAGATAACTTGCCAGGCCTAGAGAGGTTTGATCTCATTGTCATAAGGCTAACAACAATATTTTGGGCCTTTTATGTTTGAAGGTTTCTGAGAGCTTTGCCAATTTTAGTTTTGGATTTCAATAGTTCTTTCTGCTTTTTCTAAAAACTGTGGATAATAAAGACAGTGTGGTTTCTCAATAAAATTAGACTTACAGAATTTGTTAAGAAAAATGCTAGTAAAATAAGTATTTCTCTCACTAAAGAAAAAGAAATAGGAGCTGGGTATGGTGGCATATGCCTGTAATTCTAGCACTTTGGAGGCTGAGGCAAAAGGATTGCCATGAGTTCAAGGTCAGCCTGAACTCCATAGTGAGACACTCTCTCAAAGAAAAAAATGGGAATGTTCCAAGTTGGAAAAATGAAAGCAAACCTTTTTCCCTTGCTACATTTTCTGGTCCTTTAAGGAAAAATCTCAATCTACTCTAACAATAAACAATCCAAAGAATGAATTTATAGTCCATTGAGGAAGGCATATGTGTATTGTCCATTTCGAGATATTTAGAGACACAATGAATTGTTGGAAACTGCCCATATCATAACTTAATATTTTTATTAGGAGTTTGGCACTTATAGGTAGGATATGTTTTAGAAACATCCTGAACAAAATCTTTAAAATGAACCCTCCAGTTCAAATTTAATATAGTTGCCTATTTATATCTACTATTGTGGGTATCATCATGAAGTATTTTTGACAAATTCTGTTTCACTTATTCTTAATATTTATCAAAATGTATTAATTATAAAAACTAAATGCTTTCACTTTGATATTTCCATGCATGTATATATCATGCATTGATCATGTCCACCCTCCCTTCAGCCCTCTCTCATCTTCCTATTCCCCCAACTCCTTTTCATTCCTAATAGTCCCTCTTTACTTTCAGGTCTTGGCACTTTATTTTTTAAGAGAAAAAAATTAAAAATAGAAATATATATAAAACAGAGTTTCAAAACAGGCAAATAGGAGATTAACAATAACTAATATATTGTGTATTGTTATCTTCATAGTAGTTACTCAGATAAAAAGATATAGGCATAAAATACTGTCCAAATGATATTATCAAAAACCTTTTTTTCAATGAACTAAGAGAAACTAGCTGTGTAACTATCTTAGCTATCTTGTGTATATATATATATATTTTCTTTTTCCTTTCCTTCCCTTACCCTTTTCCCGTCAAAGTTTCTCTTTGCTTTTGAACAGTTTTTTTTCCCAAATTCACAATATCTATTGTACATTTTGTATCTTATTTACATTCAGCTTCTCACACTAATGAGACGATATGATGTTTACACATGTGGGTCTGATTTATTTCACTTATGAGTATGATCTCAAATTGAATCCAATTACCTATAAAAGTCTCCACTATTCTTCTTTATGGCTGAGTAGTACTCCACTATGTAAAAAAAAACCACATCTTTCTATCTATTCCTCAGTTGATGGGCATTTATGTTGTTTCCAAAATTAAGCTATTACAAATTGTGCTGCTATTGTTATGGCAAAATCACAAGAATCACTCATAGAGGCTGAGTGCAGACACAAGGAGCTTTCTTTTATTGGCTGGTGGATGATGATCCAGCTTCAGCTAAGCCATCAATCGCCCAGTCTTTGTTTTCAGGAGTTTTTATACTTTAAATGTTCCCTACAAGATCCTCCCATCACCTTAGCAACCACATTACACCACATCATTTTTCTGGAATTTCACAGGAATGTCACTAGGTTTATCATAGACCCTCTCCAAACATCTGTTCAGTTTGATGTAACAGTTTGTTCCTCCTTTTATGGGTTTTATGGTTAACTGGGAAGGGGTCTGAGGAGTGAGTTTATCTATGGGTTAGTGCCTTAATATCTAACAGGGTTGGGAAGTGAATTTATCTAGGGGTTAATTGAACACAAACTAGAGTCTAAAAAGAAAATGGAGTCACTTTATCCATATCGCTATAAATATGGGTGCATGTATATCACTGTGATATGAGGTATTTAATTCTTCTGAGAAAATACCCAGGAGGTGAATAGCTGTGTCGAATGGGACCTCTAATCCTAGTTTTTTGAGGAATCTCCATACTAATTTCCACAGCAATGCACCAGTCTACATTCCCACCAACAGTGACGAAGTGTTCTTTTCTCCCTACAGCACCTGCAGCATTTCATATTGGTTGATTTGTTGATGACAGCCATTCTTCTGCAGTAAAATGGAATCTCATTGTTGTTTAAGTTTGCATCTCTCAGATGACCAATGATACTGAACATTTTTTCGTATATTTATTTGCCATTTGTATTTCTTCATCTGAGAAGTGTGCACTCCTCTGAGATGCCCATTTATGGTTTGGGTCTTTGAAATTGTGGGGCCTGATTTTTTCAATTATTTATATGTTCCAGATATAAGTCCTTTGTCTGAGGAACAACTGGATATAAATTTTTACCACTCTTTGGGTTGTTTTTTCACTCTGTTGGTGATTTCTTTTGTTGGCAAATGCTTTTTTTTTTTTTTGTAGGTACCGGGGGGTCGACCTCAGGACCTCACGCGCCAACAGGCACCCGTGCCGCTGAGCAATATCACCGGCCCCTTTTTCATATGTGGTATCCAGGAGTCGAACTCGGGCCCTTGCGCTTGCAAGGCAGGCGCTTACGCCACTGAGCCATCTCACCGGTCCGGCAAATGCTTTTTAATAAGGTGTGATCTAATTTAATAATTCTTTGTATTATTTCCCATGTGGTCTGGGTTATGTTCATGAGGTTTCTGCATACACCTATGTCTTCAAATTTTTACATACGTTCTCTTCCAGTAGATTTAGTGTTTCTGTTTTAATATTTAAATCTTTGATCCTTTTTGGCTTTAGTGCATGGTGATAGCCATGGGTCTAGTTTTAGTATTCAGCATGTGGAGAGAAAGTTTTCCAGCACCACTTGTTAAAGAGACTATCTTTCTTCCAGTGAATGTGTTTGGCCACTTTGTCAAATATAAGTTGGGTGAATGCGTTTGGAGTTGCTTCTGTATCTTCTATTATCTTCCACTAATCCTCAGGTCTGCTGTTTTTGCCAATACCATGCTGATTTTATCACAGTAGATTTGTAGTATAATTTCAAGTCAGAGAATATGATGCCCCCTGACTTGCATCTGTTGGTCAGAATTGCTTTTTCTATTCTGGGTCACTTCTGTTCCAAATGAATTCTGGGAATGTTTTCTCTAGTTCTGTGAGGTACATTAATTGTATTTTGATTGGGATTGAATTAAAACTATAAAACAATTTTGGGAGTATGGCCATTTTCACTGTAGGAGTGCTTCTTCCTATCTATAAGCAAGGGATATCTTTCCATTTTCTGATCTCCTCTTTGATCTCCTTTCACAGAGTACTGTAATTTTCAATGTATAGATATTTTACATCTTTTGTTAGATTGAGTCCTAAGTATAGAGAGCCCTCCTAGTCCTTGTCATGGTCCAGAAAGTTTATATTTGTAATCCCATGGAAAAGATATTGGAATTCTAGCAAGTTAATTCCAGTCTACCACTTCCAGTGCAACCCACGGTGAGAATAAAGACACTAAGGCATATTTGCAGTTGTGGGGAGCCAAGTGGGTCCTAAGTCCAGCAAGGGTAGTGGTACCAGAACAAAGGCCTCAACCCTGGTCTGACCCCAGGTTTTATTAATTCTCAAGAGGAGAGTGGCTCAGGGATGAGAGCGTGGTGTGAAGCACATTAGTACCATAAGGTGGACTATGTAGAAGGCCTGAAATCACCTCTGTAATAGGCAGAGAGAAGGATATGCAGAAAGAGTAACCTGCAAAACAAAACTTGAGGTAGTATCTAATGTTTTGGGGTCAGTGCTTCAGCTCTGATGTGTAATCATTTATGCCCTGGGAAGTCATAGCCTCTTATCTCAAGGCTTGATCCCAGCTGACAGTGTGCAGCATGGCCCTCCTTCCCACCCTGTCTCACACAAGATTTTTGGGAGCTACCAGGGCAGGGTAACACTGATCTGTCACCTTGCTTCAAATACCATAAATCAGCACCTTGGCTAGACCAATTTCATTGCTTAAAGCCAACTGAAGGGATAAGGAAAAGTGCTAGCCAGCTCTGTACATATCAATACATGGAAACAGGGCCAGGTTTAGCCAAAATGGAGGGAGATAACTATTCTACTTTCAAGGTGAGTCATCCAGGTGGTCCTCCACATCTAAGTATTTCATTTTTTAATGCTATTGTAAAGGGTGTGGTTTTCCTAATTTCTCTCTGTGAGTTTGTTGCTTGTGTACAGGAATGCTATTTACTTTCGAGTGTTGACTTTGTGTCCAGTTACACTACTCAATTTGGTTATTAACTCTAGGAGTCTTTTGCTGGAGATTTTGGGGTCTTCTATGTAGAGTATCATGTCATCTGCAAATAATGATAATTTAACTTTTCACTTTCCTATCCTTATTCCTTTCATTTCTTTCTCTTGTCTAATTGCTTTGCCTAATATTTCCACAGTTATACTGAATAGGAGTGATGATAGCTCCTGATTTTAGAATGAAAGCTTTCAGTTTTTGACCATTTAGTATGATGTCAGTTGTTGGTTTGTCATAGATGGCTTTTATCAGATTGAGATAAAGACAATTTATACCAATTTTCTGTAGTGTTTTTATCACGAATGGGTGTTGCACTTTGTCAAATGTTTTTTCTCCATCTATAGAAATGATCATGTGATTTTTATCTTTGGTTCTGTTAATATGGTATATTACATTTATTGATTTGCATATGTCGAACCATCCCTGCATCCATGGGATGAATCGTAGTAGGTCTTGGTGAATAATCTTCTTGATGATTTGCTGCATTCTTTTTTTTTTTTGTGGGTACCGGGGGGTTGACCTCAGGACCTCGCGCGCCAGCAGGCGCCCGTGCCACTGAGTGATATCACCGGCCCCTTTTTTGTATGTGGGTTCCGGGTGTCGAACTCGGGCCCTTGCGCTTGCCGGGCAGGCGCTTAAGCCGCTGAGCCATCTCACCGGCCCTGCTGCATTCTGTTTTCCAGTACCATATTGAAGATTTTTACATCTGTGTTCATTGGGGAGATTGTCCTGTATTTTTCTTTTTTGGTTCTGTTCTTCTCTGGTTTTGGAATCTGAGTATTACTTGCTTACAGGAATGATTTTGGAAGTGTTGCCTCCTTTTCAATTTCCTTAAAGTGTTTCAGCATTAGTGACATTAGTTCTTCTCTAAAATTTTTGTAGAATTCAGCACAGGATCCATCAGGACCTGGGCTTTAGCTTGTTGATAAGATTTAATAACATTTTCAATTTCATTTGCCAATATTGGGTTATTTAGACTTTTTTATCTTCTTGATTTTGTTTTGGCAATTTGATTGTGTCTAGAAACACATCCGTTTTTTCTGTTTTCCATCTTATTGGTATATAGGTTCTTGTTGTTGGTATTGATGACCTTCTGGATTTCTGTAGGATGCATTGTAATTTCCATCTTTTCATTTCTAATTGCTCAAATTAGTGTTTTTACTTTCCTCTTTTTTTTTTTTGTGGGTACCAGGGGTCGACCTCAGGACCTCGTGTGCCAGCAGGCGCCTGTGCCACTGAGCGATATCACCAGCCCTTTTTTTCATATCTGGGTTCTAGGAGTTGAACTCAGGCCCTCGCACTTGCCAGGCAGGCACTTACACCACTGAGCCATCTCACCAGCCCCTACTTTCCTCTTTTCGATGAGGTTCGCAAATGGTCTATCAATTTGCTTCATTCTTTGAAAGAGCCAAATTTTAGATTCATTGATTCTTGTCTTGTTTTGTTAGTCTCAATTGCATTAATTCTTGCTCTTATCTTTATAATTTCCTCCCTTACATAAGCTTTTGGTTGAATTTGTTCTTCTTTTTCTAGAAGTATGATGTTCAACATTAAGTTGTTTATTTGAGTTCATTCTGTCTTCATCATGTGAGAGTTCATTGCTATAAATTTCCATCACAGAACTGATTTCATTTCATCCCAAAAGTTCTGTAATGTTGTATCCACATTATCATTTAATTGTATATATTGTTTAATTTCTTCTTTAATTTCTTTGTGACCCATTGGTTTTTCAGAAGGGTGTTGTTTAATTTCCATGTATTTATGAATTTTTTTGTGATTTCTTTTGTCATTTATACCCAGTTTCATTGTGCTATGGTCAGATAGTATGCATGCGATGATTTCAGTCCCTCTGCATTTACTTAAGCATGTTTTGTTAGCTAATATGTGGTTTATTTTGGACAACATCCCATGTGCAGCTGAGAAGAATGTGTATTCTGATGTTTTGGGGGTGGAACACTCCTTAGCTATCTACCAAGTCAATTTGTTCACAGGACTGGTTTAATTCTGATATTTCTGTTTAGGCTTTTTTGTCCAGTCAACCTATCTATTTGTGACATTGGGGTATTAAGTTCTTCCTTTACAATTGTGTTAGCTTTTATTTGATTTTTCATGTTCAGTAATATTTGTATTATGTAGTTTTGTGCACTGGTACTTGGCACATATATATTTATGATTATTATCTCTTGGAGTTTTCCTTTAACAAGCATTTTGTAACCTTTTTTGTCTCTTTTGGTCAGTCGTGGTGTGAAATTCACATTGCAAATAAAGTAGCTACCCCTGTTTTTTCTGGGTTCCTGATGCATGGAGAATTATTTTCCATCCTTTGACTTTTAGTCTATGAATTTCTTTTGTGGTTAGTTGTGTTTCTTGGATGTAGCATATTGTTGGATCTTGTTTCTTGATCCATTCTGCAAGTCTCTTTATTTTCATTAGTGAATTGAGTCCATTTCCATTGCTGTTTATAACTGATATGTATTGGCTCATATTTTCATGTTATTTTCCTCTTGTTGGTTCCCTGTCTTTCTCCTCTGTTCAATTGCTTGCCCTTTCTGGCAGCGTCTTTCTATTGGTTTTCTTTTGGTTGTGGTCTTTGTTATCTATTTCTAATATATCCTTCAGAGCATTCTGAAGAACTGGTTTTGTGGTCATGAATTTCTTCACTTGTTATTTGTTTTTGAAGTATCTTATTTCTCTATTGATTTTGAAAGTTAGTTTTGTGGGGTACATCAAGATGGCTTGAAGATTGTTTTCTTTTAGGACTTGCAATACCTCACTCCAAGCTCTCCTTGATTTTAGGGTTTGTGTTGAGAAGCCTGCTGTGATTCTGAAGGGCTTTCCTTTATAGGTGATTTGTTTCTTTTCTCTATATGGATTTAATATTTCGTTCTTGTGTTGAATTTCTAGAATCCTGATTATTATATGCCTTGATTTATTTTCATCATGGCTATTTGGAGTTCTATGTGCTTCATTTATTTGTATGTGAAATTCTTTATCCATACTTGGGAAGTTTTCTACAATTATTTTTTTCAAGAGTTTTTAATGGCTTTTGCGCTGACTCCAGCTTTCTCATTGACTCCAATCAATCTTATGTTTTTCTTCATTGCTTCATCTTGTAGCTTCTGGATTGATATTTTGTGCTCTCTTGCTATTTTTAAGACATCTTTCTTTTCCTGGGTGCTAGTCACAAACATGTCTTCTAGATATGATATTCTATCCCTACCTTCATTCAATCTCTTGTATACACTTTCAATGGAGTTTTTAATCTCCTGGGTTTCTGTTTCGATCTGTTTCATTGATTCCATTGCTTTTCTATGCTGGTCATTCATGGTTTCAACCATTTTCCTGAGCTCCTCTACTTTTTTTTTACCTGTGTCTGCTTTAATGTCTTTCTTTTTCATTGTCATTTCTTTTTGCACCTTACAGATTATTTTTTCTATGGCCACTTCCATTTGCTTTTTCACTTCTGCTGCCATTTCAGGAAGTTCCAGTGATTGGCTTCCAATTTCCTCTTTCTCTTTGTGCTTTGAACTTGTCTTGGGTGGGCTGAGCATTTAGGGTTGCATTTTGCTTTGTTTCTTGTTATTTTCTATTTTATTTTGTTTTCTGTGTTGATGCTGGTTAAAGTAGTACAGTTAGCAATAACAGTAGACTCAAGTGTAGCCTGGCTCCTGACAAACTATAGTAACTATTAACCTGATATCTTTAACCGTAGGAGGAATGCCTACAGTTACAAAATATAATCCAACTTATACCAGGAACTTGTATGAAATGATTTTCCAATTAGTAGAGTGATTTTACCCTCTTGTGTGGGGGGGTGTTAAGAGGGATAGGGTGTAGGATGGAGAGATGAGTGAGGTTAAATATAGTAGGAGGATGATTGGAGGGCAAAGGATGATCATCCAAGTTTACAGTAATTGTAGGACACAAGGGGGAAGGATTGGCTGAGAAAGCCTAAGAGTATTGGAGTGAAACATAAAAAAAATGCTTAGTCACATGAAAGTATCATAAAATCAAGCAAGATAATTGACAAAAGAGAGGAAGAGGACAAGTAGAATATATCAAAATGAAAGTTTAGAGATATAAATATTGAAATAAAGAGGAAAGAAAAAGAAAAGAAGAGAAAAGAGAAAAAAACAAGAAACAAAATAACCACATACAGAAAAAGCAACAAACATACAAAAAGAAAAACAAAGCAGGACAAAACAGAACAGAGAGAAAAGAAAAAACAAACAACAACAACAACAACAACAACAAAGAACCCACACAATAACCCAGCTGAAAACAAAGAAGAAAACCAATCAGACAGAGAAAAACAATTTAGTGAAATACCTCTAGTGTCTACAGTTCTGTTGTAAAACCTAGTTGGATCCCAGAAATTTGTATGCTACTCAAGTTTACAGGTGGATTTGTTTTGTGATTGGGTCTGATCTTGTTCTCTGGATTTGGGAGATGGTATTATGTTTCTGTGGCTGGAGTTCTCCCAAGCCATTTAGAAAAGAGAAAAACAGAAAAAGGAAAAAAAAAAGAAAGCGGCAGCCCTACCCACTGGCTTCTATTCCTCCTATCTTTGTCCCCAACTGTAATGCCTGTTCACCTAACTTACCACCTGCTGGCTCATATTGTTACTGTTGCTTTGGACTTTTCTGCACCTCTAGTCACACCTGGCCATACTATATGCCCAAACCAGGGCCCTACTGTCTCCCTGGCTTTCCTGCCAGTCACTGAGTCCCATCGATGGAGGGAGGGAGGCAGGAGCCTGTCACCTCAGGTCATTGCACTTTAAAAAAAGTTTTTTTGTTTACACTTACATGAGAAGACACATGATACTTGTCTTTCCTTGTCTGACTTATTTCACTCAACATACTTCTTTCAGTTTCATCTAATATCCTGCAGACAACATGGTTTTGCTCATCTGTATGGATGAATAATATTCCACTGTGTATATAGTACATTTTTTTATCCATTCATTCAATGATAGGCACTGTAGCTGATTCCATAACTTGGCTATTGTGAATAGTGCTGCAATCAACATGGGTGTGCATGTATGTGTAGAGTATGCAACTTTTATTCTTTCAGGTATATAACAAGTAGGAATATTATTGGATCATATGACAGTCCTAATTTTAGTTTTTTGTGGAAACTCCAAACTGTTTTCCATTGTGGCTCTTCTTTTTTCTTTTTTGTGGGTACCGGGGGGTCGACCTCAGGACCTCGCGTGCCAACAGGCACCCGTGCCGCTGAGCAATATCACAGGCCCCTTTTTCGTATGTGGGTTCTGTGAGTCGAACTCGGGCCCTCGCGCTTGCAAGGCAGGTGCTTATGCCGCTGAGCCATCTCACCGGCCCTTTGTCATGTTTTTATATAAACATTTATAAGTATAATCTGAGGGTTATTTTTGGTACCATGAATCAAACTCAGGACCTTGCACTCACCAGGCAGGTGCTGTGCCACAGAGCTACACCCCCAACCTGACTATTTTTTTTTTGTGGGTACTGTGGGGTTGACCTCAGGACCTCGTGCGCCAGCAGGCACCCGTGCTGCTGAGCAATATCACCAGCCCCTTTTTCGTATGTGGGTTCCGGGAGTCGAACTCAGGCCCTCACGCTTGCAGGGCAGGCGCTTAAGCCGCTGAGCCATCTCACCAGCCCTGACTATTTTAACTTAATTGAAATTTGGAAAAATTTGAACATAGTTATTTTTAGTGTTTTTTTATTGGGTACCTGGAATCCATTAAAAATCAAGTAAAATATAAGACTAAGTCAAATAGCACTAAGAAAATAATTTAGTAACAAAAATTCTACTAGCCTGGGCATAAATTGTAATTGCTTAACATTGAAGCATGCAAATTTTAATGTTATTGCTTTGGTTCAGTAGTCATGTAATAATTAACATAAAAGATATATTAATATGTCTTTGTACTTATTTATTTTATGACACTCAGGTAATAGTTAAGAGGTAATATTAGGTAATAATTTAAATCTTTTAGCTACTCCTTTAAAATATAATTAAAGGTATATTAAATAAAAGAATATACTGTTGGCCTGCCATAACAATGGATTCAATCAATCATGATTGTATGGGACACATATAGACTTGTTTTGTCATCATTCTCTAAACAATACAGTATGACAACTATTTACATACCATTTGCATTATATTAGGTATTATAAGTAAACTAAAGATAATTTAAAGTATGCTAGAGAATGAGTGTAGGTTACCTACAAATACTTTGCAATTTTATATAAAAGATTTCAGTGTCTACATATTTTGGTATCCTGGGGATCCTGGAATCAATGCCCCATAAATATCAGGGTATGTCTGTATATTATATTAAACTTACCATTTGAGTGAAACTTAGTAACATGAAATCATATCCATTATTTTGTATAATTTTACAAATTTCTCTAAAATTATCATGCCTCATATATCTAAACTTTTACATTAAGTATTAATTTTAATCAAAGTAACCTTATATCAAAGGAAATAAAGTAAATTTATTTTCTCTTCATATAAGACTAGAGAACAGAAAACCAACACTGTTTTGTTTCTATGAGCAGCACTATTTTATATTAACAACTATGATGAAGCAAAAGTAAGCATATATATATAACAATACAAAAGCATTTGCAAAGTTGGTTAATCTACTAAAATATAAAGTTAAATTTATGTTTAATAAACAGTACTTTGTATCTATTTTTAGTGTGCTGTTCAGTCATTCAAAGATTATTACATGACAATTTTATGGTCTTGAAGTTAGTAAAGGATTGGAAAATTACAAGTTAGCCAATATACTAATATTTGTTATTACATAATGCTCTAGTATTTTAAGAATTTTACAAAATTAACTCCACTTAAAAGACATACATATCATTCCACTTAGTTGAATGCAATTTTATACATATAATTTTTTGTTTAGAAAGTATAGACAACGTGGAACACTAACTGCAAAACAAATGTAGGAAATTTAGGAGGTTTAACTCAAGAGAAATTTAACTGTGATATTGAACAAACCTAAGTATTGTGCTCACATTACTTTCATATGGTAAATGAATTTCTAAAGACTGAATCATGCTAAAATTCTCATTTTATCTCAAAATTAAAACATTTATTACTATCCCATAGCTATATATTAAAAAAAAAACTATTACAAAAACATTTTAGTGTTCCCTCCAAAATAAAGGTGTGATTAAAGACTGTATTGTGATTTGAATAAAAAAATTATTACAGTAAAAGACACATTGACATTAATTCCTCCCAAAATACTCCACTTCACTTCAAACACACTTACCACATCATTTTTGCTACATTCTGAAGCAGTTCTAGAAGTTCTATTTTGTGAATGTCTTTAATTGTCTTATCATGGCTGCCTTGATGTCCTGAATTGATTGAAAACACCCTTCGTGGTCGTTTTGTCTTTAGGGAAGAGCTAGAAGTTGCATGGTGGCACAGCCAGTGAATAATGTGGAGGAGGACACACCCTATTGTTTTTATTTTTATTTTACTTTATTTTATTTTTTTTGTGGGTACTGGGGGTTGACCTCAGGACCTCGCACGCCAGCAGGTGCCTGTGACGCTGAGTGATATCACTGGCCTTTATTTCATATGTGGGTTTCAGGAGTCGAACTCGGGCCCTCGGGCTTGCCAGCCACGTGCTTATGCCGCTGAGCTATCTCACCAGCCCCGGTCTAATCAATTTTTGAGAGCACAGTGCTGAAATCTCCAATTGTGGATTTTTCTATTTCTCTTTTCAATTCCATCAGTTTTTACTTCACATATTTTGCAGCTTTTTATTGGTACATAGATATTTAAGATTTCTGTTCTCATTTGATTGACACTCTTATGGAATGTACCACTTTTTCCTTGGTAAAATTTTTACCCTAATAACTCCTTAATCTGACTTATATTATCATTCTTTTGTTGATATTGGTATTGTATTGGTATTTTGATCAATTTTTTTTGTGGTACAAGTTTTTGTATCTTTGTATTTTCAATCTGACTACATCATTATATTGGAAGTAAGTTTCTCATAGACAACATATGCTTTTAATCCACTCTATCAATCTCTGTCTTTTAATTGGCATATATAAAGCATTTGTATTTAATGTCACTATTGACGTACTAAGGTTAAATCTGTCATTTTTCATTTGTGTTCTTTTATTTCATCTCTCCACCTCCTTTTTCTGTGTCTTTTTTCTTCTATTCCTGTGTATTACAGAAACATTTTAATGATTCCACTTTTTCAAACTTATACTTTTCTGGTGTATATCATTTTGTATAATTATTAGTGGTTTTTCTAAGAATTAAAGAATACATGCATAGCTTACAGCACACTATTATAAATATGTTACCATTTTGAATGGACTATTCAAAACTTCCTTTCATTTAGCTCCTTTTATCCTGTCTATTTAAAAATTTTAGTGGTCTCATGTATTTCCTCTACATAAACTTCTCAATAGTACTGTTGTATTTTTTCCTTCAGTCTACAAATATGATTTAACAAAATCATGAGGAGAAGAATAAACTATTATACTTATTACTGTTTATACCCATTTTGTTTTTCTTCTTTCCTTTCTGAAGGGTTATCCTTTGTTATTTACTTTTACATTTAGGAAAATTGATTTAGTTATTCTTTCAGAATATTTTTTTTGACTGGTTGTGGTGGCACACAACTGTAACCCCAGCACTCAGGAGGCTGAGGCAGGAGGATCACTGTGAATTTGAGGGCAGCCTCAACTACATAGTGAGTTCAAGGCCAGCCTGAACTACACAGCAAGACCCTTTCTCAAAAATGAACAAAAAAAGGATATTTCTTCTAGTGACAAATTATTTTCTTTCATATTAGGATGTCATTTTTCCTTAACTGCTGAAGGATACTTTTACCATATATATCATTCATGGTTAGCAATTATTTTCCTTCAGTGCTTGCAAATTTTAGTGGACTCAATAGGAATTTACTGCTAATCAAATGTTTTCTTTATAGGTATCATTTTTCTCTCTCTGCTTTTAATATTTTCCTCTTGGTATTTACTTTTTAGAAATGTATGATGTGTCTTCCTGTTTTTGTTTTCATTATCTCTGTTTGGAGTTCACTCAGCTTCTTGAACTTGTATGTATATAGCTTTTGACATATTAGGAAAGTTTTACAACATTATTTTTTAATACCTATTTTTTAAACCATTATTTTTACTTTCTTTTTTCCCTTCATCCAAAACTTTGATGTGATGCATATCTTTTAGTGTCTTGAAATTAATTAGGCTCACTTTATTTTTCTGGCCTGTTTTCTCTCCTGTTCAGAATGAATAAATTCTATTCTTCTCTCTTTAAATTTACTGATTCCATTTTCTGTCAACTCCATTGTATTATCAAACAAATCAGCAATTGTTTTTTATGTGGGTACCAGGAGTCGAACTCATGACCTCACACTTGCCAGGCAGGCACTTATGCTGCTGAGCTATATCACCAGCCCCCAATCAGTAATTTTTATCTTAATTATGTTATCAGTTCTATAATGCACAATATCTAGTCTTCATATGTTTTCTAATTTTTAATTAGTTTCAAGTGAACTTATTGATTGCTAAAACATTTTTATCATTTGGAACCACATATGTTAGTTATAAATGTAAATATATACATTCACAATAAAAAGGTCATCAAAAATTAAAAAATAGATTTACCATTTCATCCATGAATTCCACTCTTAGGTATAGTGCATGCTCAAAAGAAACAAAAGGATAGATCCACACCAACACTTGTAGCCACTTATAAGTGGCATTTATAATAGCCAAAAATAGACAACAATTCAAATGTCTATCAAGTGATGAATAGAATAAATTGTGGTATAGCTATACAATAGAATATTATTCACCAGTAAAAATAATGGAGTACTGATAAACACTACAACATGAATGATACTTGTAAACATTATGCTAAGTGGGAAAATCCAGTAAGAAAAATGATATATTTTATAATTTCTTATATATGAATGTCCCAAAATAAAAGTAATTTATAAGGGCAGAGTAGAGTACTGGTTTGTAAGGCTTGGAGGTTGAATGGGTAGGTGATGCTCATAGATGTGTGTTACTTTGGGGGAAATATTCTAAAATTAGATTGCAGTGATGGTTACCAAATCCTATGAATATGGTAAAATAAAAATTAAACTGCATCTCTAACCAGGCCCCACCTCATAACAGCGTATTTAGATACTGAACTCATCAGTGGATGAATTTCCTGGTTAGTATAACACCCCTACAATCCAATCACCTTCCAAACACATGAGAATTTGGGGGATATTTTTATATTTAAACTGTAACAACATCTAAACCTCAAACTCCTGTGTGTGTAATATTCAAGGGACTAGCTTCTGTCTCACCTATCTCAGAGGGATGACAGGACCTAGAACATTGTAATCCAGTAGAAGCTGAAGAGAACAAACTGCAGAGTAGTTTGAACTAGCATGTAGGCATGCACCACAGCTTCTTTAACTCAGTACTAAGTTAGTGAGTGATAAATTCTAGCTCCAAGCTTCTCTCTGAGGAAAGAGCAGAAGTATAAACTTGGTGTCCCAACTTCCCCAGAAGCTTCTGGGGGATTCTGACCCACCAATCTCAGAGTGTTGAAAGGACCTAGCATACTCTGGATACCTGAAGACCACTGACAACAAAAATCATAGTATGAACTAGCACAAGGATTTGAGAGGCCCATATAAGTTTTGGCCAGGTTGACTGGTGAAAGTCTTCAATATGAGGCTAATCCAGGAAGACTGGAAGAACTGACAATTTTTTCCTAATGCATAGATACCAACAAAAAATCAAGGAAAATTAAGAAACAAAGACACAATCTGACAAAGAAACAAGATAATAGTAATAAAACAACACTGTTGAAATGGGACTATATATATGAGAAATTAATTAAGAATTCCCACCATAAAAACTCTCAATGTGCTCAGGAGAGAAATGTACAAAAAAGGAGAATGTGAGTGAAGAGATATAATTATTTTAAAAAAACAGAAATCTTGCAGCTGAATATTGCAATAATTGCATTGCAGATTTCAATACAGAGTTTTCACAGCAGACTAGAACATGCAGAAGAGAGAATCAGTAAAGTCAAAACAGGTCATTTGACATCATTCAGTAAGGAACAAAAAGAAAAATGTAAAAGAATGAAGATCTCTTGAGGTATTTATGAGACTCAGACAGTGAATACACCCATTATGCAGAAGAAGAAGAGAAAGAAAAAAACACTGGAAAGCTGATTCAAAGAAACATTAGCTGGAAACTGTAAATCTTGTAAAGGAAATGGAAATCCAGACATGAAGCTCAAAAGGCCCAAAATATAATGAATTAATGAAATCCACACCAAAACATTGTATAGTTAAATTTTCAGAAGTCAAAGACAAATTCAGAATTTTTAGACAACCAAGAGAAAAAGCAATTATCATATATGAAGTTACCCCAATACAAATTTAAGGCTTTTCAGGAGAAACTTTTCAAGCTGGAGAAAATGAGATAATTATTCAAAGTGCTGAAAGAAAAAAATAAATAAAATAATACACTACCAGGCCACTGAAATAGCTCATCGGCATAAGCGCCTGCCTGGCATGCACAAGTTCCTGAGTTTGACTCCTGGTACCCACGTAAGAATAAAAGGGCCGTGATATTGCTCAGCAGCATGGATGCCTGCTGGCATGCGAGGTCCTGAGTTCGACCCTCGGTACCCAAACACACACACACAAAAAAACCCACTACCAACCATTCTTGACAAAACTCACCTTCAGAAATAAAGTAGAAATAAATACTTTCACAAATAAAAGGCAAGGGAGTTTATCATCATTAGACATGACTTACTGAAAATGCTAAAGAGAATTCTTTAACTTGAAAGGATACTAAACAGTAAAACAGTCTGCCAGTCTGGCTGATAGCGAAAACAACATGAAAGATGTTTAAGCAACAAGTTCATTTTATAAGTCCAGAAACTTCTGGCTAGAGTCTTCATCTTCATCTTCAAATCTTCATCTTCATATGATTCTACATCAGGTAAGTGATAGATTTTGATGTTATGTTCTTCAATTGCATCCAGAATCCTTCTCTTCTTGCTCATGCTTCTTCAGAGAGTGTCAGCTTTCACAATGACAGACACGATGTTTACCTTATGTATATTGCTTTCATAAATGCAACATCTAAAGGCATCTGTCCATGTCCAAAATGTGAAATGAAGTAGAAGCAAGAGTGCACCCTGTTGTCAATGATGTGGCCCTGTTGTCAATGCTGTGGTGAGCTTCATTCACATTGCAACAATTTTTTTTTTACATTATGAATGCCAGTAAACTATTTTTGCACAACTAAATTAAGAAGCAATTTTTAACAAATCAGCCTTTTCATATTTTATGCTGCCCATTAATGTATTATCTGTAACTGCTGGTGTGAAAGACCCTCCTCAGAAGTAGAAACTGGGGTGGGGCATGATGGTGCATGCCTGTAATACCAGAACTCAGGAGGTTGAGGCTGGAGGATTGCTGAGAGTTCAATGCCAGTCTGGGCTACACTGAGTTCAATGCCAGCCTGAACTACGTAGTGAGACACTTCCAAAAAATAAAAAAGTAAAAATTGGGGTAATTTAGTTGGCACACCCCCACTACCAGACTGGTTACTGGGTGGTTTTCCTGCCAGAATGCCTTAGCTTCATGAAATCCAAATGCCTGACAGGTTTTCCTGATTTGAACATCTCCTTATTGTTCCTTTTTTGACTAATTTTCTGTTAAATTGAAAAGAACAATGGTCTTATTTTTTATGTGTGGACTGTCTCATCCATTTTCAGCCACTGTCACTCCCTTTATTTTGCATAATATAGATTTCTGCATATGTCCTATGGAGTGAAAGGCAATTCCAATCTGGGCCATATGCTGGTAGCCAGGTGCCCATAGTCAAAAGTGTACTGGGTTTGTCTTCTCTGCACTGTAGCCTTGGCCTCTCCTTCCTGCCCTTTCTTCCTTCATCTTCCAATGGGATACCCTGGAGTCACCTTTTCTCCATTTCTCTAACCTTACAAAACTTAACCACAAAAAGGAATGGAAAGATGTGGAAGACAGCAGTTGTGCTGATTCATTATTTTCATTTTATTGCAACAGGAGTTGTGGTGGAAAAAAGGCTCGATTCATGAGGAGACAGATATTTTGCAGTTTAATTTTGTTTTGGCCAAAAAAAAAATAGATGGTCAAAAAGGGTTATGAAGGTTGTGAAGAGTCAAAGACTGTATGGTTAAACTCACTGTGTGAAGTTTCTACAGAGAAAAGTGTTCCTTGATTTTAGAGTACTCTCATGCAAAATCAGTTATTTGGGTTATTTTGACATGTATTAACTGCCTTAAAAGGCTGTAATAAAAAGTGGGGGAAGCATTCTCAAGGTGTCAGTGTAAGCCCTGTTTATGTCTGAGTACTTACTGCTTCAGGTCCACTGACACCTAATGATGGCAATGTGGGCTGGGAGGGATAACTGGTCACACTTCTAAATCCCAATTTCTTTCACAGTCCTAGTCTAAACATACACTTTTGCAAACTGTTCTTCTACTAAGAGATAATCTCTACCTATAGAAATGTGTTTTTAAAAAGTTTACATAACAATTTTGTATACATTTAAACTAATCTTTTTATTGCCCATATAGCATAGCAAGGTGTAAAACCCATTGACAGATGTAAATACATTGACAAAAAAAAACAGTATATTACAGTAAAGCTGAGCCATGCATTACATTTAATTCTACTATATAAGTTAAATAAAGCATAAAAGATATAACTAAAATATATGAATGATAGTAATAATGTAAATTATGACATTAATAATAAAGTATTGGGGAGGTAAGTGCAAGTGTAGAGAATTTGCATGTGATTTAAGTTATTAGCAGTTTCACACAAACTGTTGTAAGTATAAGAAATTTTATTTAAGTCCATGATAACCACAAGTAAAATACAAATAGAAGTTCCATAAAAGAAAAAAATATATAAAAAATATAAAGATGAAAAATAAAAGAATATAGAAAGAGAAAAGGGACAAAGGTACTATAAATAGGCAGAAAACAATAAGAAAATGGCAATGGTAAATCCTTCCCTATCAATAATTTCTGTAAATGTGAATGGATTAAACTCCCAGATCAAAATACAGAATGAGAAAGTGGCAATGAATGGCTTAGCATGTGCAAGGCCCTAGATTGATCTCCAGGACCAAGGAAACAACCCCCCACAAGAAAAACATAGAATGCCTAAATGAATCAGAAATCAGTATCCAGCCAAGCATGGTGGTACATACATGTAATGCCACCAATCTGGTAGGCAGGATAGTCACAAGTTCAAATCCAGCCTGGATAATTTAGTGATTTAGCAAAACCTTTTCTCAAAATAAATAATAAAAATTGGGTGAGATATACCTTACTGTCAAGGCTCTGGGCTCATTCTCTAGTATTTTCAACACTCGCCAAACAATAATAATTATATATAATATCTATATGAGATATTCTATTTATTTCTAATTAATTAAGTTTTATTTTTACATTTTAGGTATACATAATGATCACATTCATCATAGGGGATTCTACCTGTACATGATGTATCTTGATGCTTTATTCCCTTCCCCTACCCTCCCATAAACCCCTCTTCCCCTCCTTATTTACAAAAGCTTTGTTTCCATTTTTTCCTTCTCTTCTCATTTTTTCTTTTCCATTCCTTTCTTTCTCCCTCCCCATCCCTAGTTCCCATTCCCATTTGAACATTTTTTTCTCCTATTTCACAATATCTATTATAAATGTATTACATGATTGTTATACAGATTTAATGGAATCCCAATCAAAATTCCAACAGCATATCTCACAGAATTAGAGAAAACAGTCCTAAAATTCATTTGGAACCAGAAGAGAACTAAAGTAGCAAAGGCAATTCTGAGCAACAAAGTCAAGGCAGGGGGCGCCACAATCCCAGATATGAAACTGTACTACAATTTTACTGTGATAAAAACAGCATGGTACTGGCAAAAAAAGACAAAAAAAAAAAAAAAAAAAAAAAAAAAAAAACAGACCAGAGGATCAGTGGAACAGATTAGAAGATGCAAAAACAACTCCAGACATACTGAGCAACCTATCTTTGACAAAGGAGCCAAACACATTCACTGGAAGAAAGATAGTCTCTTTAATAAATGGTGCTTGAATAGCTGGCTTTCCACATACTGAATATTAAACCTAGACACCTATCTTTTGCCATGCACTAAGCTAAAATTGAAATGGATCAAAGATCTACATATTAAAACAAAAATCCTAAATCTGCTGGAAGATAGAATAGGTAAAACTTGAAGATATACGTGGAGGCAAAGACTTTATGAACAAAACCTCAGTTGCACAGGAACTGTCACAAAGAATCAACAACTGGGATCTCATCTTATTACAAAGCTTCTACACAGCAAGAAAAAACCCCAAAAGAGTGAAGAGACAACTCACAGTGAGGGAAAAAAATTTACCAGCAGTTCCTTAGACAGAGGACTACTATCTACAATATATAAAGAATTAAAAGAAAAATATAACCCCCAAATTTAAAGACCCAGTCAAAAAATGGGCATCTGAAATGAATAGATAATTCTCAGATGAAGTAGGAATGGCAAATAAATATATGAAAAAATGTTCAACATCACTGGTCACTCAAGAGATGCAAATTAAAATACTGCTGTGATTCCATCTCACTCCAGAGAAAATGGCTATTATCAAGAAATCATCTAATAACTAATGCTGGTGAGGCTGTGAGGAAAAGGAACTCTTCTCAGCTATTGGTGGGAATATAGACTGGTGCTACCACTATAGAAATCAGTGTGGCGGGGCTAGTGAGATAGCTCAGCAGCATAAGTGCTTCCCTGGCAAGAGTGAGGTCCTGAGTTGGACTCCTGGTACCCACATATGAAAAAAGGGCCAGAGATATACCTCAGCCACATGGGCACCTTCTGGTGCATGAGGTCCTGAGTTCGACCCCTGTTACCCACAAAAAAGAAAAAGAAATCAATGTGGAGATTCCTCAAAAGATTAAAACTTGAGTTTCCATTGGATCCAGCTATTCCCCTTCTTGGTATCTTCCCAAAAGAATTAAAAGCATCATACCAGACTGATATATGCACACCCACTTTTGTAGTAGCGGAGTTTGTAATAGTTAAATCTTGGAAACTACCCAAATGCCTATCAACCAATGAATGGATAAAGAAGATGTGGTTTTTTATATGCTGGAGTACTACTCAGCCATTAAGAAGGATAAACTTGAGACATTTCTAGGTAAATGGATGCACATTGTGACCATACTCTTAAGTGAAATAAATTGAACACATATGTAAATATCCCATTGTTTCTCTGGTTTGAGAAACCAAATGTGTAAATAATATTCTATTCAAATAGAATATTATAATATTCTATTCAAATAGAATATTTTAATATTCTTTTTAAGGACACATATAGGCTGAATGTAAAATGATTGAAAAATATAATCCATGCAAATGATAGCCAAAAAAGAAAAGGGGTCCCTCTACTTATCGCATACAAAATGGACTTTAACTAAAAAACTGTCACAAAAGACAAACAGGACATTACATAAAATGATCAATACATCAGGGAGTTATGACAATTATAAATATGCATACACCAAATGTCTGAGCAACTAAATATATAATACATACATTGACAAAAACAAAAGGATAAATATTGATAGGAAGGTAATAAGAGAGTTTAAAATGCAACATTCAATCATGGATTGAATAATCAGAAAGTAAACAGACTCAGAAATATTGGCCTTGAGCAATAATACTATCTCAGTTACATTTTTGTCACAGGGACACAATACTTGACACTCACAAGTTAAAAGAGGAAAGCTTTATTTTGACTCAGAATTTGTAGAGGTTTAAGTCCACAATTGGCTGACCACAAGTCAGAACAGCATGGGTGGGGATACTTGATCATGGAATGGTGGTCCAGAAGCAGAGAGAAAGACTGAAGGAAAAGCAAAGGAATTATATCCTTCCAGGGCATACTTCCAATGATCCACATCCTCCCACCAGGCTTTATTTCCAAACATCACTTTTAGCTATAAACTCATCAGTGGGTTAATCCAATGATCACTAGCATACTCCCATGATCCAATCACCTCCCAAAAGCCCCACCTATAGGTATGAGAGGATTTGGGGGAAGATCTATATATAAACCACAACTACTATAGCCCAAATGAACCTAACAAACATATATACAACATTCAACCAAAGGACATCAGAACATCCTTCTCAATTGCACATTGAAAATTCATCACAGCAGATGGAATTTTAGAACATGTATTAACTAATTCAAGAAGATTGATTGAAATAATATAAAGCATATTCTTCAAACTCAGTGGAATGAAACTAGAAATTAGCAAAAATGAAAACTGGAAAATTGAATTCTATATAGAAATTATACAACTTTCATAATATTCATCGAGTTAAAGAAGAAATGAAAAGAATAAAACTAAAAATACACAGTGATACACAATGATAAAAGGATCAATCCATCAGGAAGATGTAACAATTATTACTATATATACACCCAATACATACATATACCCAACAGAAAACAAAAATACAGCATAGCGAAAATATATGGGGAACAGCAAAAGTGCCAACTATAAGAGAAATTTATAATACATGCATACAGTAAAAAGAAGAAGGATCTCAAATAAATAAGCAGAATTAATTACTCAAGTATTTAGAAAGAGAATGAGGTATGCTTAAAGTGATCAGAAGAATGGAAACAAAAGATTAGAGCACAAGTAAAGAAGAGAGAGTATATAATATCAATTTAAAAGTAATGAAACTAAGAATTGGTTTCTTGAAAAGTTAAGTAAAATGCACAAACCTTTTGCTAGACAAAAGAAGACACAAGATTCAAACAAATTCTGAATAAAATAGAGACATTACAACTGATAGCATAGAAATTAAAAGATCCATAAAAGAATATTATGAACAGATATGTACCAACAAAACTGGATAACCTAGAAGAAATGGATAAATTTCTGAAAACACACAACCTACAAAGACTGAATCATTGATGACTGACAGTCTGAACATATCTGTCATCAGTAGGGAGAGGCTGAATAAATAATGAAAAGAATTTCAAGAAAGAAAAATCAAGCTTTACTGGCAAATTCTCACAATTTTAGGGAAGAGATAATGCCAGCCATTTCCAAAATAATCCAAAAAATTGAAGGAAACTCTTCCCCCAAAATGAGGAAGGAACACTTCTAAACTCACTCTGTGAGGTTAGAAATACTTTGCTATGCAAACTAGGCAAAGATTTCACAGGAAAAGATAACTGTAGACCAATATTCTTGATGAACATAGATGCAAAAATCCTCATCAATGTATTACCAAACCAAATTATACAGCACATTAAAAGAATTATACACCACAACCAAATAAGATTTATCTGTGTCATTCAAGCATGGCACAACATAAGCAAGGCTAACAATTTGATATGTCACATTAACATAATTAGGGAGGAAAACCTCATTGATATTTCAATAGATGAAAAGAGACCATTTGATAAAGTTCAACATCTTTCATGATTCAAAAAGTGGTTCTGGCATAAAGCCAGATACATAAACCATTGGAACAAAATCCATGTGTATGTGGCTAATTAAAATTTGCAAAAGTGCCAAGAATAAACAAAGTGGAATGGTAATATTTTCAATCGTGTAAGGAAAATTATATATCCGTATATCAAGGAATGAAACTGGACCCTTGTCCTATACACATGAAACAATTCAAAATTGCCTTATATGCTTAAGTGTTAAGTCCTAAAAGTATAAAACTCCTAGTAGAAAATATTGTGGAGAAGCTTCCTGACTTGTCTTGGCAGTGATGTCATCAATATGAGACCCAAACCAGAGACAACAAAAGGAAAAATAAACAAATCGGACTACATCAAACTATAAACTTCTGCACAGCACAGGCAACAATAGGGGCTGCAAACTTCCACTTCCAGTCACGCAAACAGTTGGGACACTGACATAGAGTGGAAAGGCAACTTACAAAATGGAAAAATGTGTCTGCAAACCACATCCTTAATAAGAGGTCAATGTCCAAAATATGTAAGGAACTACTGTTACTCAATAGAAAAATTCAATAACATGGTTTTAAAATGGGCTAATGATTTGAATAGACAGTTTTCCAAAGAAGCCATACAAATCAGCATAAGTAAACATCAGTAAATGCAAATCAAAATCACAATGAACTATAACTTTACACCTGTTATGATAGTATAGAAATACTATAATAATGAAAGAAATGGGGCCAGTGATATAGCTCAGCGGCATAAACACCTGCCTGGCAAGTGCGAGGTCCTGAGTTTGACTCCCGATACCCATATGTAAAAATAAAAATAAAAATGAAAATAATAATAATAATAATAATGAAAAGTATTATGAGGTAGTAGAGGAATTGGAAACTGGTATGAATGTAGACTGGTTCAGGTTCTATGGAAAACACTTAGGAGTATAATCAGAAAATTAAATATAGAAGTACCACATGATTCACCAATCCAATTGAAGTGATAAAATTAAGTATATAAAGATTTTCCTTGTTCATAACACAGTGTCATGGGCTTGTTCAAAAAATTAAATGTTAGGATGCTTGGCAGGACATCTGGATGCAAGCAGAAACTCCATGTGAGCCTGGCCAGCTCACAGGGGCAATTTCTTTCTTATCCATCTAGAAAACACAGATATTTGTTCCCTCAGGAACGTGGCCAGTTCTTAGAGGCTGCAAACTCCCTGCTTCCAGTCACACAAAAAATTGGGACACTGAAATTTCTGTCTCAACTGCTATTTAAGGGGCCTCACTGGTAAGAAGACTTTGGAATCTCATCCACAGAGAGGACACTCGGCTCACACCCTTCTCAGTCAGAATCCTGGAAGCTGTATAACAGGATTCCCTGGCCTTGGAATTGGAATTTCAGGTGTTGACACTGTTTCAATGTGGTGATGTAACTTTATTTCCGTGCTTTCTCTTTCTTCTGTGTCATCATGTATGTGTTAACTAACAATTTATTTCACTTTTTTATTGCCTTTACCTTGGTGTTAAAGCTTTTGCTGTTTGTGAATCCAGGCTTCTAAATTAAGCAGCTGCAACTGTAGTTGCTTTAAGGCTATACAAATTCTGGTTATTTTTCTGAAAGAAGTTAATTCAGAGTCTTTAATAGATATCTACAATCTCATGTTAATTGTAGCATTGTTTATGATATGGGTTTGATATCCAGAACTGTATAAAAAAAAGAATGAGAAGAACTTGCACAAAGGACAAAGCAATTAGCTGTAGTTTATATGCTAATTAAGCTAATAAAAGCATTTAAAAAAGGTAAGTATATCTAACAAGAGTTATAAAAAGAACCCAATTGAAAATTCTAGCAGTGAAGACCACAGTGAAATGTATGAAAAGTGCACTGAATTTAATAGAAAAGTAGACATTTCAGAAGAAAAGTAAAGTTGATAACATACCATTGGAAAGTATCTGAAACAAAATGGGGAAAATGTTAAAAAAAAAAACAAAGCATCAATAAATTGAAAGTCAGTTTCAGGAGGCCAAATAAATATGCAACTTGAGTGGAAGAAAAAATAGAGAAGGAAAAGAAAGAAGTAGTTGAAGAATAATAGTTAAATATTTCCCCAATTTGATAAAAGTGTAGCCAAGAAGCTCAATAATAATCAAGAAACATGAAACTACTACAAGACATATCATAGTCATATTGAGTGAAAAGAAATACTTAAAATTATGCAAAGAAAAATGGACATGAGCAGTTGTTTTTGTGTTTTTTTAAAATGTGTGACACATCTAGAGGAAAAAAATATAAGCAAAGCAATTTTCTCAAACAATGCAAACAGGAAAACAGTGCATCAATATCTTCAAAGTACTGTGATGGTTAATTTTATTTGTAATTTGATTAGGCTATGATGTCAAGATATTTGGTCAAAATTCTTATGTCTGCCTCTATGAGGGTATTATTATGGATGAGATCAGCATTTAAAATAGTGGACTTTGAATAAAGAAGAGTGCCTTCCATAATGTGGATGAACTTCATCCAATCAGTTAAAGCCATTTATAGAATAAAATCTTACCTCCTCCTGGCAAGAGGAGTTCTTCCAGCAGATGTCCTTTGGACTTGAGCTGTAACACTGGAACTCCCCCAGCCCTTCAACCCAAGAAATGTGAGACTTAAACTACAACAACAAATAGTTAGCTGGGTCTGTGGCCTGTTGTCCTACTCTGAAGATATTAATCTTGACATATTCTATAATCATGTGAGCCAATTACTTTAAAAATCTTTCTCTGTCTTTCTGTCTCCCTCTGTATCTCTCACACACACTCTCTCTCCTCCCCATTCCCCTCTCTCCACATACATGCACACAATACATCCTATTTGTTCTGTCTCTCTGGAAATCCTGGACTAATAAAGTTCTGAAGGAGAGAAACTCTCAACCTATATTGTAAAACCTAGCAAAAATATCTTCCAAAAAATCAAGATGAAATGAAAAATTGTTCTGTACATCAAAAGGTGAAGAATTCATCATCTACATGTGTGCAGATGTACACTATGATAGTGTTAAGTGAAGTCCTTCAAGAAAATATAAACAATACCAGGTAGAAATATAAGGAATGAAGGACACCATGAATAATAGCTGCATGAGTAAACATACAAGGCAATTTTTATTATTTAAATCCCTTTAACTTTTATTAAGATTATTTTTTGGGGCTGGTGATATAGCTCAGTGGCATAAGCTCCTGCCTGGCAAGCATGAGGTCCTGAGTTTTACTCCCAGTACCCACATATTTTAAAAAAAAAGTAGTTTCTGATTTTTACTGGAAAGACAGAGATGTGGAAAGAACATCACTCTAGTCTGTATAAGAAAAGCACTTGATAAATGTAAATGAACAACTCACCTTGAAGCTATCAGTGAACTGAGGGAAAAGACCAAACAAAAAACCCAAACTGTGGAGGAAGGTACTTACAGAGAATAGGACAGTATCCCTGTCTATCCAAAAACACATGTCTCTGAACACCGTATAAGCTTTAGGAAGGTTAATATAGAAATAAAATTTAAAATTTGTGGTTCACATACAAAATAAATGTGGGGAGTGGCTGAAGCTGGAGATCAATCACAAGTGGTGAGTGCCAGAGGTGAGCCACGTGAATAAGCTGTTCCTGTTCCAAGAACATGGAGAGCCCAAGGCAATCCAAGCAGACAGGTTGTTAGTCAGAAGGGTGTCATGTGACATCACCCCGCTGAGTGTATAAAGAAACACACTGCATTCACTGACCAGTTCCTTTCCCCCATCCAGAGAGAGGGATCCACCTGACCTCAGCTTTCTGCTTCCTGACTCTTTATTTCTTCATCCTCTACTGTCCTTCACCCTAAGAATTTTGAGAGCTGCACTGGATGCAACATATTGGCACCTGAACAGGGACTCAGGGTATGAAGAAATAGCAGGTGAGGGGACACCTCTGAGAGAGCACATGCAAATAAAAACAGACTCAAGAGAAGCCTAGGGGAGAGAGGTATACTGATACTGATTTCATCAGGTGTGAAACATGGGGCAAAATCAGGCTTAATAGGGCAACAGTTGTAAATAGAAATGCTAGTTGTATTATCGATTCCCATATTTACTTTTTTGTTGTGGACCTGGATTAGGATGTGTGTTAATAATACACTTGTTGAGATGACCACAGAGTATTTGGCTCAGAGAACTATTTTATTTTATTTTTTTATTTTTTTTTGTGGGAACCGGGGGGTCGACATCAGGACCTCGCACGCCAGCAGGTGCCCATGCCGCTGAGCGATATCACTGGCCCCTTTTTTGTATGTGGGTTCCAGGAGTCGAACTCAGGCCCTCGTGCTTGCCAGGCAGGCGCTTAAGCCACTGAGCCATCTCACTGGCCCGAGAACTATTTTAAAATTAATCTCTAGCAGAAAAAAATGTGGCAGAGCAACAGCGCCCCCATAGAGCTTAAACTCTCTTGTCTTGCTCAATCAAATAAGGAAGGAGCTGTGGGGGACAAAGAAGAACATTTCCCACTGGAGGAGTTTCTCACTGTGGCTTCAGTTGCACAGCTGCTCAAGGTAAAATTGATAACCTTAACTGGGCCATAAGCAGCAACTTCTGCCTTTTCAGTTCAGAGAAATTTTGCTGCATCACAGGTTGAAACTTCCACCTCTCAGGGAGTAGAGCCATTCTCTCTCTTTCTCCCTTGCAATTGGTGCTAAAGAAAGCCAAATGGGTGGGGCAGTCCATGGAGGGTTTTCAAAATGTCTACCTTGTTACTGACCTCCAAGTCCCCAATAATCTGGGGACAAATTATATGTCTACATGAAGCTGTACATTTTAAGACACTAAAAGAGTTAAAAGAAGCTGCATGACCCCACTGCCCCTTTCACCTTGGGTTTAATAGAGCTCCTAGGACAACAGGTTATGGCCCCAAGTGATTGGAAAGGTGCACCTAAAGCATGTTTAAGTCTGGGGGATTATTTATTGTGGAAAGGAATATTTTTGAATTGTGCATGGATGAGGCCACTTGCAATGCCACTCACAACATAGGCTTTACAAAAGACATGTTAACTGGAGACAGTTCCCTTGCTGCCATGAATAATCAACTTACTTTTGAATTGCAAGTATATGAACACATTAAAATATCTGCCACAAGGGCTTGGAGGGAACTTCCTTCAAAGCGTGAGACAGCCCTTGATCTGACCTCCTTTCACCAGGGTCCTGATGAGCATTTTCAGGATTTTGCAGCAGGACTATTTCAGGCTAGTGGGAGGATTGTCAGCAATTCAGAGGCTAACAAGTTAATTGTTGAACAATAGGCCTTTGAAAATGCAAATAAATTGTGTAAAGAGGCTTTACAAGCCCATAAAAAGCAGACTACACTGTCCGAGATGATTTGGATTTGTGCAGATATTGGCCCCTCATGTACAGGGGGGCTGCCTTGGCAGCAGCTATCACCCAGGCTATTCATCCACAGCCTAGATGAAAGGGAAAAAACCAACTTACTTGTTTCAACTGTGGAGGCCAGAGGCATTTTGCCCAAGATTGTTCTGCTGCATCTGTAAGGGCAGCACAGCCATTATCTGTCCCTCCAACAAAACAGTATTGAAGTATCTGTACAGTATAGATGAGGGTATCATTGGGTAAGTGAGTGAAGATCCAAAACTGATGTGGAAGGCCGACCCATTCCAGGAAACTTCCAGCAGTGTCTGCCCTGGCCCCTTCAAACAGCGGGAGTGCTTACCCTAATTCCTCACCAGTTCTACCCTCTACTGCCAAGCAAATTTCTGACCTCTGGTGAGCGACAAAGTACAACAGAGGCTTGGACCTCAGTCCCTCCTCTAGATTCATACTAACTTCTGAAATGGGACCCCAAGTTATTCCTACTGGAGTCTATGGACCTTTGCCTCAAAGGAGAGTGGGACTTTTGCTAGGCCACAGCAGTCTCACTTTAAAAGGTCTCCAGGTTTTTCCTGGTGTCATTGATGCTGATTATACAGGGCAAATCAAAGTTATGGTTCAGTCTATTCAAAACACTGTTCAAGTCACCCCAGACTCTTGTATCACTCCATTGGTCATTCCACCTTTGACAAAAATTGGAAAATCTATAAATAAGGAAAAGGGATCCAAGGGTTTCAGGTCCTCTGATACTTCTTGGGTTCATCAGATTGAATGGGATTGTCCCAAGATGGAATTGATTATTGAAGGAAAAACATTCAATGCTCTTTTAGATACAGGTTTCAGCTATTGCTCAACTGCATGGGCCTATGTTATGGCCTCTAGATGTAGCAACTACAGATCTACAGGTGTGGGCAGTGTTTTTCACCCTAGTAGAAGTGCTAAATTGATAACCTGGGTGCACGTAGAAAGCCATTCTGGACATTTCTCACCTTATGTCCTCCCCATATACCACTCAATCTATTGGGTCATGACGTATTACAGGATATGGGGGCATTTTTGGTTAGTCCTAACTCCTTGGTGACTCATCACATGTTACAATAAGGTTTTCTCCCCACTCAAGGGCTTGGTAAATACAATTATGGAAGGAGTGAACCACTTTCAGGAGACCCTTAAAAGGACCATTTTGGCATAGGATACTCAACTTCACATTTTCAGAAGAAGCCTTAATCTCATCTCCAACCCCACAGATGGTGTCCAAGATAACTTGGATGTCTGATGACCCTATTTAGGTTGATCAATAGCCCTTCACTCAGGAGAAGCTTAGAGCAGCTCATATACTGGTTAATGAACAGATGGCAGCAGGACAGCAAGAATTCTCCAGTAGTCCTTGGAATACTCCAATTTTTGTAAAACAAACAAACAAACAAAAAAACCCAAGAAGTCAGAGAAGTGGAGATACTACAGAATTTGTGGGCAGTTAATTGCACCATGGAACATATAGGAGCACTTCAATCAGGATTGCCCAGTCCCATAGATATCCCTTTACATTTTTCCCTCATGACGATTGGTTTAAAAGACTGTTTTGTTTGTTTGTTTGATTTGATTTTATTTTAAAAAGAAACTAAAGAACAAAATTTCAAAACAACATAATTGGAGAGTAACAATCGTTAATACACTGCGTATTGTTATCGTTAAATTAGTTACTCAGGGCACAAGATATTGACATTCAATTGTCTAAACAATATTAGCACAAACCTTTCTTTTCAATGAACTAAGCAAAATTAGTAACTTTCTTAACTATCTTGTGTGTGTGTGTGTATATATATATATATATATATATATATATATATATATATATATCTTTTTTCCCTTCTTTTCTCCATTCCCCCATCCCAGTTTCACTTTCCTAAAAGACTTTTTTAATAATCCCTCTCCATCCTCAAGATAAAAACATGTTGCCTTTAGTTTATTCTCTATTAACCCTCACGCCCCTATGTGCCATTTTCAATGGTGCTGTCTGCCATAAGAAATGGTAAATAGCCCAACCCTATATCAGGAGTTTGTGACTGCTGCCATTTTGTCAGTCCCTCAGGCTCATCCATCTGCTCATTTTATTCATTAGATGGTTGATATTCTTCCAGCACATGAATCCTCATCTACCTTCCACCAAGTATTTATCCAGTTAAATGATGTCCTTCATAATGCAGGCCTACTGGTGGTATCTGAAAAGGTGCAAACTATGGCACCTTTTTCATATTTGGTTCACCTTATCCAACAGAGATATATCGTGCCCCAAACTGTTCAGGTCCAGGTTAATCATCTTGAAAACCTAACTGATTTTCAGACTTTATTCTTAAGCTAACAACTCATGATTTAGACCCTCTCTTTGACATTCTCAGGGGGGACCCAGGCCCCACATCTCGAAGGACACTTATGTCAGAGGCTAAAACCACCTTGGACAAAGTTAATCTGGCTCTCTCTAATGCTTAACTCTCTAGAGTTGACCCATCTTTGCCAAAGTTTTTCATTATTTTCCCAAGTCAGCATATGCCCACTGGGGTCCTTTGGCAGTCTCAGGGCCCTTTACAATGGCTACATATGCCACATGCTCCACATAAAACCATTACTCCCTTTTATGATGCTGTGGCAGAAATGATTGCATGTGGGTGAATGTGTGCTGTTCAGCTCTTTGGTCTTGAGGTAAAAACTATCACTGTTCCCTTTTCTTGTGTTCAACAACAGTGGCTGGGGCAATTTTCATCCTCTTGGCAATTTGCATTGGATAACTACTCTGGTGCTATTGATTGTCATTATCCTTCAGACAAATTAATTCAATTTGCTTCCCTCACTCCCTTTGTCTTCCCTTCAGAAGTAAGCTTGGTCCCCATAACAGGAGGCATCTCCGTTTTCACAGATGGGTCCTCTTCAGGTAGGGGAGGTAATGTAACATCTTCCTCTTCCCAAATACAGGATATGGGTTTTTTTGTCTGCACAAACGACTGAATTACAGGCTATTATATGGGCCTTGCTAGATCATTCACCCTCTCTCATTAACCTCTATTCAGACAGTGCTTATGTTTGTGGCATGATGCACCACATTGAAATTGCCACTATACACACTAGGCAAGAAGATCTTTTTCATTTATTTTACACTCTCCAATTTTCAATTCAGTCATGCCATGACTGTTTCATTGGTCATTTACGTTCTCATTCCCAATTGCCAGGGTTTCTCACTGAGTCAAATGCTTCAATCAACAAAATGCTGGCTACTGTCACTGTTGCTCCCTCAGAAACCATTCAACAGGCTTCTGCCTCCCATGCCACCTTCCATCAAAATGCTTCTGCCTTCTGTAAACTGTTCCATTTAACCCAGGAACAGGCTCAACAAATTGTTAAACAATGTTCCTCCTGTGTAATACACCTTCCCTCAGTCCCTATGAGGGTTTATCCCTGAGCGTTATGCCCCAATCATCTCTGGAAAATAGATGTCACTCATATTCGTGAGTATGGCTCTTTATGCTGGGTCTACATTTCAGTGGATACTTCCTCAGGATTTATTTTTGTTTCTGCCCACAGTGGTGAAGCAGCTAAATATGTCATTGCTCATTGCTGGGATGCCTTTAGTATCCTTGGTTGCCTGCAGGCATGTAAGACTGACAATGGCCCACCTTATATGAATGCTGCCTTCCAAAAGTTTTGTAAAACTTTTCATATTTTCCTTACCACTGGAATTCCTTATAATCTTCAAGGTCAAGGAATTGTTAAACGTGCTCACCATATGCTCAAAATTCAACTACAAAACCAAAAGGGGCACTCCCTCCCTATAAAATTCACACCTCATAATAGACTTGACTTGGCAGTATATACTATTAACTTTCTAAATCATACTAGAGATGGAACTACAGCAGCAGAAAGTCAATTCAATCAGGTAAAGGAAAAGAAGTTAGAAAGGGTCCTTTGGAAAGATCTTCATACTGGACAAAGGAAGGGATCCAGCCCAGTGCTCATTTCAGGTCGAGGGTATGCATATGTCTTTCCAGGGAACACCGAATGGCTTATCTGGGTGCCAGAGTGTGCTGTCCAGATGTATCATGGACCCAGACCCAGACAAGGAGATAGTTCCACCTCTCAAGAACCTGATGCTCAGTCCTGTGGCAGTGATGTTTCAGAGACTGCACCACAATTGATAGACAAGGATAGGACTCGACCCTACCTGGGGCCAATTAAGGAAATTAACCCAAGTTGCCCAGGAGATGGTAACCAAAAATGGGAATCAATGGTCTGAGTAGGTGATAGAGTGCTTGGAGATAACTGAACTAGAAGCTACATAAAAGAAGAACAAAAATGTTGCCATTATTCTTAAGACAAAATAAAATACAAAAAATATTAATTATAGATAAAAGATTTTATTCTTTCCAAATTCTTCTTATAAGAGATATCTGCTAATTGACCTACAAATAATTCTGACTAGTCTAATTATAATTGCAAACTTTGAAAAGTGTTATATAATTCAATTTGGTCAAAAATATATTTGAGTGCACTATGATTTTTAGATGCTTGTCTGTTTGTTCAATCTGTCAAGCTGCATACTTGTTTGTTTGTCCATTTGTCCAATCAGTTAACAGCTGTTTTTTATTTGAACTCAACAATTTTTTTTTATCCTTTTTTTTCTTTTGCATTTTTGGATTATTTGTTCAAAATTTAATTTCAGTTATAGATTTAAAAGCATGCTTCCAACTGGGTTGCCAGGTGGTCAATATGATATCAAATTTGGTTTTCTCAAAGGTAATCAGAAATTTGTTAAGGCAACTAAATGGGAACACGTTGGGCTTGGGGAATTATTGGTCAAGGCTCCTTTAATGAATAAGAAATTGGCTCCCTGGAGATAATTGTCCAGTTATTGTTTATTAATGGGAAGCCCCAATGTTCTCCATAGCCTTATGGGAGACACCCCAATAAATGTTATTCAAATATATTACTCTGAGATGTGTACATTGGTCATCGTCAAAAGAGTAAGCTTTCTAGAAATGAAACAATAAGGTTTGTTTTGATTTAAAGATGCTCTGGTACAAAGTTTTTATATGTATATGACAATCGATTGTTATTAATCTCATAGTGTATTAAATGTATTCATGCCTCCAGATGTACAGGTCTTCCAAAATGTAAAATAAGTATTGTTTATAGTGATAGGCTTTTCTTTCAGATTCAGTCATCTGCCTTTAACAAAAACTTATGTGATGTACATAACTTTAAAGGTCAACAAGTTAGGTGAAACATTCTTAAGTACTAGATAGGTCTGATTGAATAAGAGGGATATTTTATGTCAAAATGGAAATTTAGGTGTGTTGCAAAAATGTCATCTTCTCATGTTAAATTTTATGTATGGCTTTTTTTTTTTTAATTTTATTTTAAAGAGAAGAAAAAACAAAACAAATCAAAAGAAGAGCAAATTTTCAAAACAACATAATAGGAGGGTAAGAATGGTTAATACATTGCGTATTACTATCTTTAAGTTAGTTATTCAGGACACCAGACATTAGCATTTAATTATCCAAACATTATTGGCACAAACCTTACTCTTCAATGAACTAAGTAAAAATCGTAGTGTATCTATCTTAACCATCTTATATATATATATATACAATTTTTTTCCCTTTCCCTTCTTTCTTTTCCTTATTCCAGTCTCTCTTTCCTTTTGACCAGTTTCTTTTTGATTCACCATGTCTATTGTACATTTTGGATCTTATTTACTCTTTCAGTTTCTCATACTAGAGAGACAATACGATGCTTACACATGTGCTTCTGGTTTATTTCACTTATGAGTATTTTCTCGAGTTGCATCCATTTACCTATAAAAGTCTCCAGTTTATCCTTCTTAATGGCTGAATAGTACTCTATTGTATAAAAATACCACATCTTTCTTATCCATTCCTCAGTTGATGGGCATTTGGGTTGTTTCCAAGATCTGGCTATTACAAATTGTGCTGCTATAAACATGGGTGCACATATATCGCTGTGGTATGATGTTTTTAATTCTTCTGGGAAGATGCCCAGAAGGGGAATAGCTGGGTCAAATGGGACCTCCAACCCTAGCTTTTTGAGGAATCTCCACACTGACTTCCACAGTGGCTGTACCAGTCGACACTCCCACCAACAGTGGAGAAGGGTTCCTTTTTCCCCACAGCCCTTCCAGCATTTGTTATTAGTTGATTTCTTTATAGTAGCCATTCTTTCTGGGGTGAGATGGTATCTCAGTGTTGTTTTAATTTGCATCTCTCGAATGACTAGTGATGTTGCACATTTTTTTGTATATTTATTTGCCATTAGTATTTCTTCATCTGAGAAATGTGTATTCATCTCAGATGCCCATTTTTGGAGTGGGTCTTTAAATTTGGGAGGTCTAATTTTTTTGAGTTCTTTATATGTTCTCGATAGTAATCCTTTGTCTGAGGAACAGCTGGCAAACATTTTTTCCCACATTGTGGGTTGTCTCTTCACTCTGTTGGTGGTTTCTCTTGCTGTGCAAAAGCTTTTTAATAAGATGAGATCCCAGTTATTGATTCTTTGGGATAGTTCCCGTGCGGTTGAGTTTTTATTCATAAAGTCTTTGCCTACACCAATGTCTCCAAGGGTTTTACCTATCCTACCTTCCAGCAGATTTAATGTTTCTGTTTTAATATTTAGATCTCTGATCCATTTTGAATTTAGTTTAGTGCATGGTGAAAGATATGGGTCTAGTTTTAATCTTCGGCATGTGTAGAGCCAGTTTTTCCAGCACCATTTATTAAAGAGGCTATCTTTTTTCCAGCGAATGTGTTTGGCACCTTTGTCAAAGATAAGGTGGCTTAGTATGTCTGGGGTTGTTTCAGCATCTTCTAATCTGTTCCATTGATCTTCAGGTCTGTTTTTTTGCCAGTACCACACTGTTTTTATCACAGTAGCTTTATAGTATAATTTCAAGTCGGGGATTGTGATGCCCCCTGCCTTGCCTTTGTTGCCCAGAATTGCCTTTGCTATTCTAGGTCTCTTCTGATTCCAAATGAATTTTAGGATTGTTTTCTCTAATTCTGTGAGATATGCTGTTGGAATTTTGATTGGAATTGCATTAAATCTGTATAACAATTTTGGAAGTATGGCCATTTTCACTATATTGGTTCTTCCTATCCAGGAGCAAGGGATATCTTTCCATTTTCTGATATCCTCTTCAATCTCCTTTTTCAGAGTACTGTAGTTTTCAGTATAGAGGTCTTTTACATCCTTCGTGAGGTTGATTCCTAGGTATTTCATTTTTTTGGATGTTATTGTGAAAGGTATTGTTTCCCTAATTTCTCTTTCAGTAAGTTTGTTATTTGTGTACAGGAAGGCTATTGACTTTTGAGTATTGACTTTGTATCCAGCTACACTACTGAATTTGCTTATCAAATCTAGCAGTTTTTTAGTGGAGTTTTTGGGGTCTTCTGTGTAGAGTATCATGTCATCTGCAAATAATGATAATTTAACTTCTTCCTTTCCGATCATTATTCCTTTTATTTCTTTCTCTTGTCTAATCGCTCTGGCTAAAGTTTCCAGAACTATGTTGAATAAGAGTGGGGACAGTGGACATCCTTGTCTTGTTCCTGATTTTAGAGGGAAGGCTTTCAGTTTTTGGCCATTTAGTATGATATTGGCTGTTGGTTTGTCATAGATAGCTTTTACCAGATTGAGTTAAAGACCCTCTATTCCAATTTTCTGTAGGGTTTTTATCATGAAAAGGTGCTGGACTTTGTCAAAAGCTTTTTCTGCATCTATTGAGATGATCATGTGATTTTTGTCTTTGGTTCTGTTAATATGCTGTATTACATTTATTGATTTACGTATGTTGAACCATCCCTGCATCCCTGGGATGAATCCAACTTGGTCATGGTGTATAATCTTCTTGATGATTTGTTGGATTCTGTTTGCCAGTATCTTATTAAGGATTTTTGCATCTATGTTCATTAGGGAGATTGGCCTGTAGTTCTCTTTCTTAGTTGGGTCCTTCTCTGGTTTTGGTATCAGGGTAATGCTTGCTTCCAGGAATGAATTTGGGAGTATTGCTTCCCTTTCAATTTCATTGAAAAGTTTGAGAAGTAGGGGCGTTAGGTCTTCTCTAAATTTCTTGTAGAATTTGGCAGTGAATCCATCAGGGCCTGGGCTTTTCTTTGTTGGGAGGTTTTCAATTACATCTTCAATTTCACTGGCTGATATTGGTTTATTTAGGATTTTTAAATCTTCTTGATTCAGCTTTGGTAATTCATACGAATCTAGGAATCTGTCCATTTCTTCTGCATTTTCCATCTTAGTAGAATATAAATTTTCAAAATAGGTATAGATGATCTTCTGGATTTCTGCAGGGTCCGTCGTGATATCACCCTTTTCATTTTCAATTGCATGGATTTGAGTCTTTTCTTTTCTTTTTTTAATAAGGTTGGATAAGGGTTTGTCAATCTTATTTATTCTTTCAAAGAACCAACTTTTTGCTTCATTGATTCTTTGTATTGTTTTTTTATTCTCCAATACGTTAATTTCTGCTCTGATCTTTATAATTTCCTCCCTTGTACGGGCTTTTGGCTTAACCTGCTCTTCTTTTTCTAGAAGCTCGAGGTTCACCCTTAAGTTGTTTATTTGCGCTTGCTCTATTTTCCTGATATAAGTGTTTAATGCTATAAATTTCCCTCTTAGGACTGCTTTCATTGTATCCCATAAGTTCCGGTATGTTGTACTGTCATTATCATTCAGTTGTAGAAAGTGACTAATTTCTTCTTTAATTTCATCTGTGACCCATTGGTTGTTCAGGAGGATGCTGTTTAATTTCCATGTGTTTAGGGAGTTTTTGTGGGATCTTTTGCCATTGATTTCCAATTTCATTGCACTATGGTCTGATAATATGCATGGGATAATTTCAATTCCTTTGCATTTACTTAAGCAGGTTTTATGAGCTAGTATGTGGTCTATTTTGGAGAACGTCCCATGTGCAGCTGAGAAAAATGTGTATTCTGATGTGGGATGGAACACTCTGTAGACATCTACTAAGTCCATTTGTTCAAAAGTTTGGTTCAGTTCTACTATTTCATTATTGATTTTCTGTCCAGTTGATCTATCTTTTTGTGACAGTGGAGTATTGAGATCTCCCAATATAATTGTATTAGTGCTTATTTGATTTTTCATGTCCTTTAGTACTTGTTTTATATAGCTGGGTGCATTGGTATTTGACGCATATATATTTATGATCGTTATCTCTTCCTCTTGGATTGTTCCCTTTACAAGGATGTAATGACCGTCTTTATCTCTCTGAATCCTTCTTGGCTTGAAGTTCACTTTGTCTGCAAAAAGAATAGCTACCCCTGCTTTTTTCTGGGTTCCTGTGGCATGGAGTATTGTTTTCCATCCTTTGACTTTCAGTCTATGAATTTCTTTCTGAATTAAATGTGTTTCTTGTATACAGCATATTGTTGGATCTTGCTTCTTGATCCATTTCGCCAGTCTGTGCCTTTTGATTGGTGAATTGAGACCGTTAACATTGATGGTTAAAACTGATATGTATTGACTTGTCATGATATTTTCCTGTTGTTGGTTCCCACTCTTTGTTTTTCCGCTTTCCGGCTATTTAATTATTTGCCCTGCCTGGTGGATTCCTTCTGTTGGGGTTCCTATCTCTTTCTAGAATGTCCTTCAGAACGTTTTGGAGTGCTGGTTTGGTGGTCATAAATTTTCTCAGATGTTCTTTGTCATGAAAGTATTTTATTTCTCCATCAATTTTGAAAGATAGTTTTGCAGGGTACATCAATCTGGGCTGAAGATTATTTTCCTTTAGAGCTTGCAATACATCATTCCAAGCTCTTCTTGAATTGAGGGTTTGTGCTGAAAAGTCAGCTGTGATTCTGATGGGTTTTCCTTCATAGGTGATTTGTCTCTTCTCCCTAACAGCTTTTAAGATTCTGCCCTTCTGTTGAATTTCTGGGATCTTGACTATAATATGTCTGGCTGAAGTTTTTTTTTGATCATGTCTAGTTGGTGTTCTGAAAGCTTCACTTATAGAGGTGTCAAATTCCTTTTCTCTTCCGGGAAAGTTCTCCCTGATTATGTCTTTGAACAAGGTTTTAATGTCGTTGATGTTATCTCCTGCTTTTTCATTTATTCCAATTATTCTTAAGTTGTTTATCTTTGAGTCATCTAGCAGCTGCTGAATTGATTTTTCATGGTCCCTTGCTATTTTTAAGAATTTTTCCATTTCATGATCACTAATTGCAAGCCTATCTTCTATATCTGAGATCCTGTCCTCGCATTGGCTTATTCTGCTACAAATACTTTCAATGGAATTTTTTATCTCTTGGATATCTGTTTGAATCTGCCTTATGGATTCCATTTCTTTCCTATGCTGAGCATTCATGGTTTCTATAGTTTTCTTAAGTTCATCTATTTTTTTGTCTGTATCAGCTATAGTGTCCTTAAGCATGGTCTTCGTTGTAGACATTATCTCTGCAGTTATCTGTGAGATTATTTCTGTTTTAATTTTTTCCAGAACCTCATTCTGTTGCTTTGTTGTTACCACTTCAGATAGGCCAGGTGGGTGGCTTTTGGGTTGTCCCACCTCGTTGCTCCCTAGGTTTGCCTTTGGTGAATTGGATGTGTGGGGTTGCATCTTGTTTAAGTGACGTCTCATGTTTCCTTTCTTTAATTCCTGGGGTGATGTTTGCAAATTACCTATAGTAGGTTACTTTATTGCTAGTGTTTAAGATCTTTAGAAGATGACTACTTCTCTGCAGTATCTTCCAAGTGGAGCTTGCTTTTGTGTTTTGAGCTTTCTGCCAGATCCTACCTCTTCAATTCGTTGGGTATGCGAAGTTGCTACCTGTTTGGCCCAGTCCTTGATTCTTTGGTACTGTGCCACTGTATTTTCTGTGTCCCTTAGTCAATCTCAATCATGAAATATCAGGAAGGAAAGATGTTTAGAACAATTATTTCACATTTGGCTATAATGTTAACTAAAGCATCAAACACAGCCTAGAAAATGACAGACTGAGCTAACCAGTTATTTACCACTTTTAGCTGTATAGAGTTGTGGTTATATAACAAAATCTAAAACACACCAGAAAAATTATATGCAGTATACAAGTCCTATGTATGTCAATTTTTCCCTAAGGAGTTTAAATTTAAAATGAGTTAAGGAGGGAATAGAGTATTGGGAGAAGAGGAAGGAATTAGATATAAGGTTAGAGGACCAAGAGGGATCCCACTAAAATTGGGACACTAGTGCAGAGAACAGGTGGTAAAAAGAGAAGGAAGTGATAAAAGGAAGAACAGATCACGACCACAATCACAAAGAAGTTAGAGGCGCTGTTTACACTCATATAAAAAACTAGAGAGAATAATGAAGGAAAGAGCAAATACACATACAGAAACAATAACGAAGATAAAAGCAATAAAACAGACAGATCAAAAATAAAACCCCACCAAAAAACAAAACTAAACAAAACAAAAACAAAAAAAAAACCCTTCGCCAGAACAAAAAACAAATCAGTGAGAAGAGAAAAAAAAATAATAATAATAAAAAAAAATAAAAATAAGAAAAAAAAAAATTAAAAAGAATCAGTTCCAGGTGTTGACTTTGTTGTAGGCAGCTACCTGTTCTGTGCAGGTCCGTCCCAGTAAGCCAGGAGTGCCCTCTGGCGGGCGGTGAGCAGAGGCGCGTACTTTCAGGTAGAGACCAGTCTAGCTCGCCTCCGCTCTCAGCGCCCTTTCACGGTCCCTGGGCCTGAGAGGCTCAGCGCGCTGTCCGAGCACGGATTCCCTGCACTGGTTCCCGCCGCTCTGGTTTTTCGCCACGCCCCCCACAATGGCGCCGGGCCAGTCGCTCTCTGGCGCGGGACAGGTGTGGCTGTGAGTCCAGTCTCGTTCGCCTGCTGACCTCAGCACACTTTCGTGGGCTCAATTGAGAGGCCCTGTGCTGCCCTGTCCAGAGCACAAGTTCCCAGAGCAGTTTCCGAGCTGCTCTGAGTTTCGCCACACCCCCCACAATGGCGCCCGGCCGGTCGCTCTCTGGCGCGGGACAGGTGTGGCTGAGAGTCCAGTCTCGTTCACCTGCTGAACTCAGCACACTTTCGTGGGCTCAATTGAGAGGCCCTGTGCTGCCCTGTCTGGAGCACAAGTTCCCAGAGCAGTTTCCGAGCCGCTCTGAGTTTCGCCACACCCCCCACAATGGCGCCCGGCCGGTCACTCTCTGGCGCGGGGCAGCTGTGGCTGAGAGACACTCACCGCCGGTCAGCGCCGTTCTCCGCCGCTCCCCTGCCCCGCCGCTGTCTCAGGATCCTCCGTGGGGGCTCCCTGGGCGCCAGCTGCCACCGTGTGTCCGTAGAATTGAGCCTCCGCCGGCGCTCCAACTCCCGGGATATTAGAAGGTGCGCGCGCGTGGTCTGCTCCTTCTTTCCGTCTTCTTTGTTAGAAGTCACCCGTCACTGGTGCCGGGGGTCCCAGATTGCGCTTCAGAACTTCTCTGGGTTTCGAGGAGGCATCCCCCCCCCTCCTGCGCTTTCCGGGTCGCTATATTCTCGTGTTCCAATGGTAACTTTTAGAGAGAGTTTCGTTGCCTGCTTCTTACTCATCCGCCATCTTGAGGCTACCATCATGTATGGCTTTTGACTTCTAATTTTATGTGTAAAATATATAACTGTTGTCTGTTAACATTCTACAGGGATTCAAATACTGGAACATCCATGGTTGGTAGGAAATAACAGTTCTCATTTGTATATTAAGCTCACTGCTCCCAATACAATGTAATGTCATTAACCTTCTCTTCTGGATGTTCAACAACTGAGGTTTGGAGACCAAAAACTAGACAGATAGATGGGCTAGGAGGATAGCCAATATTTTTGCCCCAGCCCTCCAAGGTCAATGAATAGCTAGGACACGAGGGAAACTTTAGCAACATCCTATGACTCTGGTGAGTTGTACAAGCTCCTGACCAAGGAAATTGTGAGACCAACAGAGGAAAGTGATCAATGATGTATAAAGTGCCTAAGGAGAGTCACCAGGAGAGAAAAATCTCCCAAGCTTTCACAGAAAGCAACTTGGTCAAGCAATGGCCATGACTCATCCAGACAGCTGACACTGACAGGAGAACTGAGAGGTGCTATGCATGGTTCCAAGGTAAATCCTGAGGAGACTTAACAGATATTGATAGATAGCAAAAAAATAATTTTAATTAATACAAGTCTTGCCTTAACTTGGTCTTGAACATCCACCAGAAAACTATAACTACCAGAGGGATAAAAGAATGCCATAATAATATGCTAGCTATAAAATAAACTCAAATCACTAACACCTTCTGACAATTTCGAGCTACACCAGTAACTGACTACTGTTATCAATCAATGGGCTGTATAGGGTTAAATTTAGGAATGCTAGGACCTGAAATTCTTGGACTGGGAATCTTTAGCCTAAATGAGTAAGTTTACTCAAAATAAAAAGGAATCAAGAATGAGAAGGTCTTCCATGGAGTCCTTCAAACACAGCCCCTCCAACTTGTACTCTCCACTTACCACTTGCAACTACAAAACAGAAAAGGGGGATATGTGGGGAGCAGCTGAAACTGGAGATTGGATACATGTGTGGAGTGCCTGAGGCAAGCCATGTGAAGAAGTTGTTCCAGCTCTGAGAACACAGAGACTGAGGCAATCCATGCAAAATGGTTGCTAGGCAGAGGGGTGTCACATGACATCAACCTGCTGAGTGTATAAATAAATATGCTTCAGTCATTGACAAATTCCTTTCTCCCATCTGGAGAGCAAGAAAGTGCTCCACCTGACCTCAGCTGTCTATTTCCTGACTCTTATCTTTATTTCTTCATCCTCTATCACCCTTCACCCTGAGAATTTTGAGAGCTGTGCTGGACACAGCAGATGAAATACTAGTAAGTCTGTAAAAAGAAAAAATCTGGAACTAGAGATGTAGTTCAGTGGTACAGCAGTTGCCTAGCAAGTGCAAGTCCTGGTTTGACCCCTAGCACTGCAAAAGAGGAAGAAAAGAAGTATTTCCAAGAGCTAACAGTGGATTGTGGGCTAGCATGACAGCATGAAGATAGGTTTCAAGAATAACTATTTTGAGGCCTTTCCTTCACACAACCCACAGGGAAAACTGAGAAAGAGTGTGTGAAACCTCTCCCATTTCTGGCTGTAATAAATTACAATAGCCACTGCTGAAATTCCTCTAGTCTATTATGCACACTGCATTTATACCATATAATAAGACTTCCTCTGCATGGGAATACACTAGTGAAATCCCATTGAAATTGTGTAAGGAAAAAGTAGATTATCATGGAAAATGCATCGATACTTATATTCATAAAACTTCTACATTTGCAGAAGAAGTAATACAATCTATGAAGAACATACCCCCCAAACCAAGTTCAAAATATTTGCCTAAGATTGAGGCTTAAAAAAATATAAGGGAATATGCACTTTTACCCACTGCCAACTAGGCTAGTGAATACTCTATAGTGTAGCACAGGCAGAAGAATGGTAAGAGATTGACTCTATGGGGGGCAAAAAAAAAAAAGATCCAGAGCCAAGTGGAGAAACAAAAGCAAGGTATCATTAGAGGATTTTTAAATCTCTGGTGCCCATGGCAACAACAAAATCCAAGTCTGATATCCATAGCAACAAATTCCAACTCTGGTATCCATAACAACTACAGAAACTAAGCAAATTTCAAACCTAGTCCAACCCCTAACTACATCAACACAAACCCCAACATTAAAAGCTCACAGAAGGAAAAGCATGCTAATCCTGTAGTACAAAAAGATTGATCTCAATATGTGTAATTCTATATGTTGCCATTTTTCCACAAAAACATTAGGTAGCATACCAAAAAACACTAAAAATATCAATTAAGAGAGAAAGAGAAATCATCTGAAGCTGACTCATGTATCACATGATTTTTTGAATTGTCCCAAAGGGAATTTAAATCAACTATGTTTAGCATACTTAAGCATGCATACTAAAAAGCAGATAATTTTGTTCACAGAGAAAATTTGGCAACATCTGGAGACATTTATCAGTGTCTACAAAGGAGAGGAGCTACTGGCCTCTAAAGTTTAAAGACCAGAGATGATGCTAAATATCCTACAATGCACAGGATACCATTTCATAACAGCATTATCTGCCTGAAAATGCTGCAAGAAGCATCAAAATCCAGACTTCAAATTATATTAAAAAGCTACAGTGTTTTAAAAACTCATGGGGACGAGAATATAGCTCAACAGCACAGCACCTGCCTGGCAAGTGTGAGGTTGTGAGTTCAATTCCCAGCACCAAAATAAATAAATAAATAAACCAAAAAAATAAAAATAAAAACTCATGGACAAAAAAATAAACTCATTGCAATAACACAATTATTCCTAGGTTGGCATCCGTGTTTTTAAAGCTCTAAAGGGAAAAGCTGAAGACATGCAAGATAACATCAGTACATTCAGCAGAAAAGTGACAATAGTAAGAATAAACCAGATAAGTTAAAATAACTGTACTAGTTATTTTGCAATGTATACGTATAACAAAATTCTGTGCTGCACACATTAAATATATACAAAAATGAAAGAATAAGGTAGAAAAGCCTTAAATCAAGTCCACAAAAACAGAAATTAGATTATCTTTCCTGGGTTTATAAGTAGACTCACTTCACCTCAGGAAAGAATCATTAAATTTGAAGTTGACACAATAGAAATTATCCAAACTATGTTCTTTAATGTTTTATCATGAAGGGATGTTGGATTTTGTCAAAGGTTTTTCTGGATCTATTAAGATAATCATGTGGTTTCTGTCCTTGCTTCTGTTTATGTGATTGTCACAGGAATTCTAAGAGAAAAATAGGAAAATAATACAGAACATACAAGTGCTGTGAGACAATAATAAATGGTCTAATATAAATGCCACTGGAATCAGAAATAGAAGAGGGAGAACAGGTGAGAGAAAATATTTGAAGATCCAATGGATAAGTTTCCAAAATTACTAGAAAGTAGTACAGAATTTCAGAGAACATCAGACAGGAAAAATATGACATAAAACAAAAGATCATACATTATGACCAGGTAGGCTTAATCACAGAGATGTCATATGGTTCAACACATGACAATCAATAAACAGGTATGTCAACCTGTGACAATCACACAAACAGAAGCAAGGACAGAAGCTACATTATTATCTCAATAGATCAGAAAAAGCCTTTGACAAAATCCAACATCCCTTCATGATAAAACACTGAAGAACATAGGTATAGGAAAAATTTATCTAAATCTGATGAAAGGCATTTATAGCAAATCAATGGCTAATACCATATTAAATAGGGAAAAACTGAATACTTTCCCTCTAAAATCAGGAACAAGAGAAAGATGTCCAGTATCACCACTCCTGTTCAGTATAGTACTCAAAATATTGACCGGAGCAATCAGACAAATGAAATAAATAAAGGGGATATGTATAGGAAGTAAATCAAATTATTATTCATAAATGACATGATCCTCTATATAGAAGACAAAAAAACTCCACCAAAATACTCTTACTTTTAACCAAATTCAGTTGTGCTGCAGAACACAAAGTCAGCACACAAATAGCATTCCTTTACACTAGTAAAAAGCTCAACAAGAATGAAATTAGGGAAAGAATATCATTCACAATAGCATTAAGAAACATGAAATACTTAGGAATTAACCAAGGAATTGAAATACCTCTACAGTGAAAACTACAGCACCGTGAAGAAGACCAAAGAGGCCATCAGAAAATGGAAAGATATCTCCTGTTCCTGAATAGGCAGAACAAATATTGTCAAAATGGCCATAAATCCAGGACTGATACACAGATTTATGCAATCACAATCAAAATACCAACAGTATTCCTCTCAGAACTAGAGAAAACAATCCTAAAATTCACCTGGAACCATAAGAGGTACAGAATAGCTAAAGCAGTACTGGACAACAACAGCAAAGCAGGAGGCATCACAATTCCAGACTTCAAGTTATATTAGAAAGCTACAGTGCCTGAAAAACTCATGGTAATAACACAAAAACAGACATGGGGATCAATGAAACAGAGAAGATGCTGAAACAAGCCCAGACATATTCAGCGACCTGATCCTTGACAAGGGGCCAAAAATTTACACTGGAAGAACGATAACTTCTTTAATAAATGATGTTGGGAAAACTAAGTGTACATATACAGAAGGTCAAATATATCTCCATGCCTGATGATAAGTTTTAAAATAAATGGTCCTACTGTATATTTTTTTTAAAAAGGTTGAATATAGACCCACATCTCTCACCACATACTCAAATAAATAAAAATGGATCAAGGATCTAAATGTTAAAATAGATGTTCCTCTTAATCTGCTGGAGGATAAAATAGGTAAAACTCTTAAAGACATAGGCTTGAGGAAGGACTTTCTGAACAGAACACCAATTAAATAAGAAATAGCACCAAGAATCAACAAATAGGATCATATCAAACAAATAGCTTCTGCTTAGCATAGGGAACAAGAGATAGAGTGAAAAGACAGCCCACAGAATGAGAAAAAATTTGCCAGCTATTCCTTGGACAGAGGGTTAATATTCAGAATATAAAAAGAACTATAATTTATATACCCCCAAATAAGACACAATCAAAAGTGGGCTACTGAAATGAACAGACACTTCTCAGAAGAAGTACACGTGACCAGTAAATATGTGAGAAACAACTCAACATCCCCAGTCATTAGAGAAATGCAGATTAAAACAACCTTGAGATTCCATCTTACTCCAGAAAGAATGGCTGTCATTAAGAAAAAAAATAATAACAACTGCTTGTGAGACTACAAGGAAAAAGGAATCCTTTTACAATGTGTCTTGGAATGTAAACTAGTACAACCATTATGGAAATCAGCATGGAGTTTCCTTAAAAAAACTAAAACTAGAAATTCTTTTTGACACACCTATTCTACTTCTATGCATTTTCTACAGAGAATTAAAGATTGTATTACAGCACTACATTCATTCCTGTGTTTATAACAACACAGTTTGTAATAGGTAAATCTTGGAAGCAACTTTTCTGTCACCAACAGATGAATAGGTAAAGAAAACCTGGTATTTACACACAATGGAATACTACTCTGCCATAATGAAGGATAAACTTGAGTCATTTGTAGGAAAATGGATGGACCTTGAGACTATAATGCTATGTGAAATAAATTAGACACATAACATTAAATATTTAATTTCTTTTGTATAAGAAGTCCAAAATATAAATAAATTAAAGACAAAAATACAAGATAGATGCCAGAAAAAGGGGGATAAATCTTTTGTAAAAGGGAAGATAGAGGGAGGGGAGAAGGAAGGGAGAGGAAAGGGATAAAAACCAACTAAGATGAGTTATGCACATGTACCAACTCTCCACAGTGAATGTAATCTTTATGTACTGCAAACATGTACTAATAAAATTAGAACTAAAATAGGATTAGAATGCAATATGTATATGTACCATCTTCCTAGGACTAATGTATTCATTATGTATTACAAACATTAATAAAAAATAAAATTAAAATAAACATAAATATAGTCCCCAATACGTGTTGGTTCAACTTATGATTTTGTGATTTTACAATGGTGTAAAATAATACATAAACAACAATTCTGCTTTCATTTTGTTCTGTATTTAATAAATTACATGAGATATTCAACACTATATTATAAAATAGGTGCAGAGTTAGATAATTTTGCCCCACTATTTGATAACCATTTATTGGCATGCTTATGATGGCTGGGCTAAGCTATGAGGTTTGGTAGGTTGTGTATTAAGTGCATTTTTACCTTACTATATTTTCCACTTATAATGGGTTTATTAATATATACACATAAAACAGGGATATCATAGCCACATTGCTAATAAATCGAAGGAAAAGAGAAAATCTTGAAGTTAGTCAGTATTAGGGATACATTGCCCACAGAGGAAATAGTATAAGAATTTCAGCAGACTTTTCTTTAGAAATCATGCTTTGGGTGGCTGCTACAAAACACTACAAGCTAGGTAATTCATACATGAAGAAGAGGAAGTTTTTTTCACACTTTAGGAGGCTAAGAAGTCCAAGATCAAGGTGCCTGTGTGTTTGTTTTCTGGTGAGGATGTGGTCTTTGCTTCCAAAATGGTACTTTGAATACTAAATCCTACAGAGAGGAGAAATTCTGTGCCCTCCCATGAAGAAGGCATAATGGCAAAAGAGATGAACCTCAATAACCAAGTCCCTTTACAAGGGAGAATCTTTCATGGACATAATCTCCTCTATTGGAAAGGGCACATTCAAACCATAACCAACCAACTTCTGCAAAGATTAAAATGACCAAAAATCACTAAAAAGAAATACAAAACCTGGGGCCACTGAGATGGCTCAGCGGTGTAAGCGCCTGCCTGGTAAGCACCAGAGCCCGAGTTTGACTCCCAGAACCCACATATGAGAAAAGAGCCAGTGATATTGCTCAGCGGCACAGGTGCCTGCTGGCACACGAGGTCCTGAGGTCGACCACCGGTACCCACAAAAAAAAGAAATACAAAACCTGAATAACCCGAGGTACATCACAATACTCAATTTGTATTTAACCTGCTGTGAAAAATGATTTAAGCCCATTTGTTTTCAACAGTGGACTCTACTAAATATTTATCAAAGAAATAGTACCAAGTATACAAGTCTCTTCTAGAATATGGAAGAGTGGACAGTTCCCAAAAGGTTTTATGAAGCCAACTTTTCATACTGAAGCCACGTAAAGAGTAAAAGGAAAAAATTAAAACCACTATGGACCAACATCTCTTTTACCATATATACAAAAATTATAAAATTGTTAATAACTGAATACATAAATATATAATTAGTTTGTATGTTGATTATATTTCAAATTTTTATACATTTAATTTTTATTTAATAAAGCAGAACCAAGTAAGGTTCATCCCAGGAAATGCCAGTTTTGTTAACTTTTGAAAATCAAGAAACATAATTCACTTTATTAGCAGACTGAATAAAAAAATGCATGTAATCAATAAATGAAGAAAAAGCATTAAATATTCCTTTAGTATAAAAAATCTCAGCAAACTAGAAATACAAGAGATCCTCCTTAACCTAAATAAAGAGTTTCTAACAAAAACATACAGCTAGCATCAAACTAAAGGGAAAAAACAAATTTATTTTCTTGTACACTTGTTTGGTTTTGGAATTATGATCACACTGGCCTCAAAAAATAATTTAAGAAGTGTTCCACTCTTTTTAATTTTTTGGAAGATTTTGAGAAGTGTAGGCATTAATTTTTTAAATGTTTGGCATAATCCACCAGTGAGACAATTAGGTACTCAGCCTTTTGGGGGAGGACTTTTGATTACTGATTCAGTTTCATTAGTAGCAATGAGTATTTTCAGAATTTCTGTTTCTTCTTTTTTGAGTCTTGAATGTAGGTTTTGTGTTTCTAAGAATTTATCTATTTATTCTATGTCACTCAAATTTTGGCACATAATTGGTCACAGTATTCTCTTATAAATCTATATATTTCTTTAATTGTCTATGGTAATGTCTTCCATTTATAGATTTGAATCTTCTCCCTTTTCACTTATTCTGTAAGTAAAATTTGTCAATTATCTTTTCAAAAATACAACACAATTTTTTTTGTGGGTACCAGGGGTCGAACTCAGGACCTCGTGTGCCAGTAGGTGCCTGTGCCGCTGAGTGATATCACCGGCTCTTTTCTTGTATGTGGGTACCCGGAGTCGAACTCAGAACCTCTCACTTGCCAGGCAGGTGCTTATGCTGCTGAGCCATCTCACTGGCCCCCGCAACTCAATTTTTGTACTATTTTTCTAGACTGTAAACCATTTAGTTCCATTCAAGTTTTTATTATCTCCTTTTGCTGACTTTGGGTTTAATTTTTAGTTTTTCTATTTCCTTGAGGTACAAATTTAGGTTGATTGAGATTATTTATTTTTCATAACATATGTTTTCATTATTATAAACTTCCTTCTTAGAACTGGTTTTGGTTCATCCCATACACTTGTGTATGTCATGTTTTCTTTTTCATTTTTTTTTTGTGGGTACCGGGGAGTCGACCTCAGGACCTCGCGTGTCAACAGGCACCCATGCCACTGAGCAATATCACTGGCCCCTTTTTCGTATGTGGGTTCCGGGAGTCGAACTTGGGCCCTTGCGCTTGCAAGGCAGGTGCTTATGCCACTGAGCCATCTCACCGGCCCTCTTTTTCATTTTTAAAAAACTTTTTAATTTCCCTTTTGATTTTTTCTTTTATTCTCTCTCTCTATATATATATATAATATATATTTTCTCCAACATCATCTTTATGGTGAAAACTTTCAAAACCCTTTCTTCTAGTTTTTGAAATATATGGTACATTATTTTCTATTGTCACAGTGCCGTGCAATTCCACACTATATATTCTTGCTCCTACCTAACTGTAACATATAATTCACTGAAAATTTTCCCTATCCTTTTTCCCAGTCTACTCTCCTCAGCCTCTGTAACCACCTTTCTACTCTTAATTTATCTGAGGTCAACTTTTAAAAATTGCACATATGAATGAGATTCTCTGGTACTTGTCTTTCTATGCCTGCATCATTTCACTTAATATAATGATATCTAGCTCCATCCATATTGCTGAGAATGGTAGGATCTTTCTTTTTTGACTGCATAGTATTTAATTATATAACATTATCTTCATCCATTCATCAGTTGATAAACAATTAGGTTGATTCTAATTCTTAGCTATTGCAAATATTGCGGCAATGAACAGGAAAGTGGCGATGTTACTTGTACTAATTATTTCATTAGCTACACATTTTTTGTGGTATAAGTTTTTCTTAAGCTGAAAGAAATTTATTAAGCAGTAGTTGTAGTGCAGAGATGAATAATTTCAGATACCAGTGATGACTTTTTCACATTTTTTCCTGAGAAACTATTTTGCTTTCACTTTTGGATGGCATTTTTACTGACAAAATAGCAATAGGTTTGCCATTTTACTTTGTTTAATGCTTTAAAAATGTTACTTTATTGTCTTCCTTGTACTTTTTTATTTTAAAATAATTGAGAACTAATGATCGTATATATTCAATGTATACAATGTGATTACATATGTGTATACATTATGTAATGATTATCACAATCAAATGAATTAATACATCCATCATTATCCATAGTGCACACTATGTCCCTAAATCTTCATCTTATTACAGAAAATTTATATTACTTTATCAGCATCTCTCCATTCCACAGTCAACCTCAGCCCCATCCAATGACCACTCTACTCTTTTACTGTTTTTTTTGTTTTTTTATTTTATTTTATTTATTTTTTTTGTGGGTACCAGGGTGTCGACCTCAGGACCTCGCGTGCCAGCAAGCGCCCATGCCGCTGAGCGATATCACCAGCCCCTTTTTCATATGTGGGTTCCGGGAGTCGAACTCGGGCCCTCACGCTTGCCGGGCAGGCGCTTAAGCCACTGAGCCATCTCATCGGCCCCTCTTTTTTTATTTTAAAGAGAAAAAAATAAAAGAAAATTTCAAAACAAGATAATAGGAGAGTAACTATAGTTAATATATTGCATATTGTTTTCTTCAAATTTAATCGTATCTTCATTATTCTGAAAGTGTATCTATTTTGCTGTGGTTAAATTTTAAATAATTTTAACTTAATCACTAGTTTTGAGCTATTTTATAATGAAATGCAACAGTGTAATTTTCATTTGTTATACTTGTGACCCAACTAACTTCTTGCATTTGTATGTTTACGTTTTTCATCAAATTTAGAAATTTTTTACAGTTAATTTTCAAGTATTTTCTGTGCTCATTTCCATATTTGTGGACTTCAAATTCATGTATATTTTTCCATTTGAAGTTGTCAAAGTGTTTATTTATAATCTGTCCTTATTCCTGATCTTCTGTAAAAGAATTATGTCTTTCATTTGGACATTTTCTATCATGAATTAACCAAATTCTCTAACCTTTTCTTCTGCAAGTCTAATCTGCCATTAATGTTTGATCTAGACAATTTTCATCTAAGGAGTTGTAGTTTATTTCTAGAAACTAAATTTGAATTTTTAAAAATACCTTAAACATTTCTACCTGTCTTAGTCACTTTTCTGTTGCTAGGATAAGATACTTGACACCCACAACTTAAAGGAGGAAAGGATTAATTTGCCTTTTGGTTTCAGTCCATGGTTGTTTGGCTCCAAAGCAGAAACAACACTTTAGAAGGGCAGGGTAGAGGAAAAGGTGTTCAACCAGGGAATCAATGAAGCAGAGAGGTAAGGGTAAAGCCAAGGAGGAAGATATAACCTCTTATGTCATGCCCCCAGTGAGCCACCTCTAACCGGGCCACACCTCTTAATAACAACCCAGTAATGATCTCCTCAGTGGAATAATCCACTTTTGAGTATAGTGCCCCCATGATGCACTCATGTTATGAACACATGATGCTTTGGGGTGACTTTTGAGATCTAATCCATAACACTACTCAATATGTTCAAAATTTTCTCTACTATATTGAGTATATGAAATATAGTTGTAACAATGGTATCAATATCTTCATTTACTATTGTTATCATATATGTCAATTAAGCATCAGTTTTCAATTAATTATTTTCCCCTTATTATTCCCCATGTCTTTGCAATACTGTTATTTTACAAGTGGATGCAAAGTGTAAATTTTCACTTTGTGTTTTGGATTTTCTTTTCCTTAAATGTACTCTTGACATTTATTCTGTAATGCACCTAAAATATTTGGTAAAAAATGATCCTTTGTGCCTGGTATTAAGCTTTTTTTGTTTTGTTTTGTTTTAGTTTTTTTGTTTTGTTGGTTGGTTTTTTGTTTGCTTGTTTTTATGAGACAGGGCCTCACTATGTAATTCAGACTGGGTTTGAATTCATTATGTAGTCCAAGCTGGCCTTAAACTCAAGGCAATCCTTTGCCTCAGCCTCCCAGTTTCTGGGACTACAGGCATTCAACTCCATGCCTTGCTTAAGCTTTGTTAATAATGACTGATATTAAAACTTAGTCTATGGCTCTTTTTATCTACTATTGAGAAATTTCTTATTACACTAGTTCATGGACTTTGGAATATGAGGTATTCTGATTCATCTGTTAAGGACAATTTCCCCTGCCTATGGTGATCTCTTAATATTATTTCTTGTAATAATTAATTTTCCCCTATTAGATTCCACACATGTATGCACCGATTAGTACACAACTGAAAACCCAAGGAAAATTAGTGGCAGAAATTAAGTGTCCCCTTTCTGTGGAATATTTCTCCACTGTGATGCTCTTTCCTGTAAATTTTATCATAAAACCAAAGGCAATAACTCTTAAAATATTACATATAAGTTAACGAGAGATAGTTATCCCTAGGATGTGGAAAATAAGAATGTATGTTACAATTGTGCCTTGTAGTTTCCAGAGAAAATTCTCAGGGAATATTATATGGAGAGTGAAGCAAAGTAGAGTCAGGCTGTACATAGAAGTTTGGGTTATAGAACATGTGTGTAAGAAGACCAAGTTTTTAAAATTCATTTGTATTCGTACATGTTTGCAGTGCATAATGAATACATTCAGCATTGGGAGCTGGTACATATGCATAAACCATCTTAATTCTTTTTATTTCTTATTCCCTCCCTTCCCTTACCTGCCATCCCTTGGTCCCCTTCCCATTTGCAAAAGATCTATAACCCAGATTTCTACTACTTGTCTTTTGTTTTGCCCTTAAATTACTTATACTTTGGGTCTCTCATATAAAAGAAGCCATGCAATATGTAAGCTGTGTATATGATTTATTTCACTTACAATTACTGTCCCATTGCATCCATTTCCCACAAGTGATTAAAATTAATACTTTTTTAATGCAGAGTAATACTCCATTGTGTGTAAATACCACATTTTCTTTATCCATTCATCTGTTTATGGATAAAGACCATTTCCAAGATTTAGGTATCATGAGTTGTGCTGTTTTAAACATAGTTATGCATGCATCACTGTAATAAGATATTTTTAACACTGCGGGGAAGATGGGGAATAGCTGTAGAATGGGTTTCTATTTTTAGTTCTTCAAAGAATATCCATACTGATTTCCATAGTGGTTATACTAGTTTACATTCTCACCAACAATGTAGAACAGTTTTTTTTTAATCTCTGCAGTATCACTAGCATTTGTTATTATTTGATTTCTTGATGTTCTCGACTTTCTGGAGTAAGATGGAAAATCAGTATTATTTTAACTTGCATTTCTCTAATGGCTAGGGATGTTGAACAGATTTTCATGTATTTAATGCCACTTGTACTTCTTCTTTTGAGAGGTGTCTATTCATTTCAGTTGCCCATTTTTGATAGGGTCCTTTATTTGAAGGGGTTTAATTTTTTTGAGTTATTTATATATATTCTAGATATTAGTCCTCTGTCCAAGGAGCTGCTGGGAAAAACTTTTTCCCATTCTGTAGGTTGTCTTTTCACTTGGTTGTTTCTGCTAATGTAGAATTTGATGGAGGATTGTATTAGGGAATTTAAAAAGTAATAGAATAGATAAAAGTAACAGAAAAGAACAAACAAGTAATAGAAGAATAAAGAAACAAACAGAGCAAAAAATTTAAAAGGAAAAATCCCAACCCCCCCAAACCAATGAGGAGAAAAAGAAATGAATCCAAAAATATTTCTCAGTGCTTTTGATGAGTGATTGCTTTCCAGTGTCTACAGAATTGAAACCCTCCAGATATAGCAGAAGGATAGTCACTACCAAGACCTATTGCATTTTCACACATATTTTTATGTGGGGGTATTGAATCTTGACCCATCTTTCCTAGTGGGTGTGGTCAGTCAATATTGTCCATTCTACAGCTGTAGTCACTCCAGCCACTCCTAGTTTTCATGTCCCTCTTTAAAACCCATGTCATGGTTTTCTCCATGTAGCTTTATTGCCAGTGTTTTTGTGAGGTCCCCTCCTGGCTCGAGGGTCCCCTCTGTCCATGCATCCCATGCTGTAACCAAGCAAGCCAAGGAGTATCCCTGATCACAATGCCAGATGGGATAAGCAAACAGATCACTAATCTGTGTACTGATGCAGGCAGTGGAATGTGAGGGTCAGTCAACAAGTCTGCTGGACTTAATGCTAGCATTTTCAAGCCTATTCCTTTCTGAAAGGAGCACTTGACCAGCCTGGCATCCTAATTTGGAGGGCTGGACCCCAATTAGTTTCCTTGCCTGAGGTTAAACTTCTCAGGGGGCCTCTACATCTAGCCAACACCCTCACTGAGACTGTCTTTTGTGGCCTTCTCCCATCCATGGTATGGTGACATTGGAAATTCTAAAGTATGAACTCTAAAGTATAGTTGTTCTGTAGTTCAGTCTTAAACAATTAACCACTTCCCAAAAAAACTGGCTCCTGATTAAACCCTGTCAAATATGGTAGGCACTCCACTGGATTTCTTCTCCAACTCTATCCTGTCATGCAGAAGGAGTCACTTTCAGAGTAGAATTCCATGCTTTTTTTCCCTGCACAATAGCCATGAGCTTTGGGGGAAGCAGTGCTGCCAGCCAGGTGCACTATTTCTCTCTGGAGCTGCCAACTCTCTTTGGGCTTGTGTGTGCCAGCAGAGACAGTTTTTTTTCACCCAGGAGCTGGAATTCCTTTCGTGACCACTTCATTCTTTTTCCTGACTGCTTCTTTCTTTCTCCGGCTTCTCTGTAGTTTCTACTTTTCCTGTCAGCTCCCTCCAAAGTCCTGAAGATATTTTCTCTCTTCACCAAGATGCTGTTTTCCAGTTGGCTCAATTACATGTCTTGGAAAGCCTATATTTTTCTGCTAGTCTTTACTCCACCATACTTAATTACTTTGGTTTTACTTTTCTTTAAAGTTCACGTGGAAAGGAATATCTAGTGTCTCTTACTGTATATTTAGTGAAAAAATACATATTATGCATATTTTTATAAAAAGCTCATTGAAATACAATTTGCATTCCATATAATTCATCTATTTAGATTATATAACTTCAATTTGTATATTCACAAAATTTTTTTAAGAGCAGAATATATTTATTGGAGAAAGAAAGATTCTGTCTGAGAGAGAGACAGAAGGGGTCCCGAGCCGGTTGCCAAAGACCTTGCTTTTTCTGGGGATTTTTATAGAGCAAAATCATGAGGTGAGGTGGGTCCAAGGTGGGTAAAAATAGGAAACTGCAAGGTGGTTATGAGGTGGTACAAAACTATGGTCAACAAATAAGATTATGAGTATAATTGTTCTGGTAATATTAATTAAGTTGGGATCTAGTGGGGAAGGAAGTCACGTAGCAAATGGACATGAAACAGAACAGGGTTTTTACTGTAGGGGGTGGGACAGTGGCTCTTCCTGCTTTCTGAAAGTGATGCATACCAATTTAGAATATCAATCCCTGTTGTTTATACTTAGGGGAAGTATGTGGGTGCATTCATTTCATCTTTTGTCTCAAGGTCTGCCCCTCAGCAGAGGTGTCTATCTCTCTTACAATTGCAATGTATCTCCTCTCCTGCACTGGCTCCTTCAAGGGCCTAACCCTGTCTGACTGCCTATAACATTTCTAAATAAATTAGATGTCTTTAACATTCCCCTTTGTGAAGAAATACCCTGAACTGACATGAGGTAGCAATGGGTGATGATTAATGTGGCCTCTTCAGGCTGAAAGGGGTCATAGCTACTGATTGGCAGTCAGAGATACTCCACAGAGGGTCTATCTAAAGGCCCTCTATAGACACCAGGCATTCCCATCTTGGGTAGGCTTATAGCTTTAAATCTGGAGGAGATAAAGACAAAGAAACAATTAAGTATGTACAGGTCAAATAATAGGATCAATAGGATAATTATGAATGCAGTCAAAAAGATTTCCACTAGGAAGAGCTAGTAAAAGCTTTCCACAAAGAGGATAAAGTTAAGGTCCAGGGAATTTCAGAGTCTTTCATGTCATTAATTTGTCATCTTATATGTTGAACAACTAGAGATATTAGTGAAGAATCAGGAATATATACACATTTAGCTTTTACAATTGCACAAGTACCCCCCTGTGCAACTGTTAGAATGTCTAATGTCATCTGATTTTGGAGGATGGCTTATCTCATTAATTTTATTTTTTATTTAGGAGAGAGATCAGCAGCGGTGTCATTTAAGGCAAGGTGAATATAGTTAAGGACTTGATGTGTCAAATAACCCTCTCTCAACTAAGTCTATCTGGTGGATCCCAGTAATGTTGCAGATAAAATTGGGACTGAGCCAGATGGAAGACACTTAGCACTGAGGAACTTAGAAGGCAAGCTTTATTTATGCCAGTGGGCTGGGGGACACTGAGGTCCAAATCACCAACCCCATCTTGGGGTTAAACAGGCAATTATATAGGTTGTTAGCAGTAAATACAAAAGGCAATTAACAGGATACTGTATAGTTGGCTACATTTTGTCTTGTCATAGGTTGCTAGGCAGGTTAGTTTCAGGCAAGTTAATTTGGGGCTTTCTATCCAATTAACAGGGAGGTCAATGCTAGGGTGAGCAGGAAAAATCAATTGCTGTCTTAGACTGAGCTGAGCAGTCTCAGAGTGACAACTCTTTGGAACCTTGTAACGGGTTAACACAACAAGATGCACTTTGTTTGAGATATATTTATCTTATATGCTGCAGCCGGTGTTGGAATGCCAAGGCTAGCTGAGTACTGTCACTTTCTAATTATGGGAGCAGTCTGTGTCTGTCTTTTCCATCCTTGAATACAGTGGCAGACTTATAAATTTTAAAAGTTTTAAGAATTCCTTTACATTTACAATCTTTACAGTAAGAGGAATCTAAAAGGAATTTAGTATATTTGTTATTGGTATTGTATTATCTGTATGGTCACCTAGGGTTTGGCAGCCTCTAGGCAAGAATAAACAAATTTTTAAGAAATTAGAGTATGTATAATCAAAGCATGAGCACTAGAATTGACAGGTAAGTCTGGAAACTGTTTTTAAGGGACTAGAATAGCAATTGTTACCCATTGGCTCTTAGAACCCTTTACTGATGGAGTCTAATATTTTGTCATAAGTCCCCTTAATTTTAGTTATAATTATTTCCAAAATTTTGATGGCTTATGAGAAACAGATTATAACAATTAACACATTACTTTTGACCAATGAAAAACTCTCAAATTATTGTACATAGACATTGTATTTGTAAAACCAGTCCAAGCATCATTTTGACTAGTTGGCAATCTGGGCATATATACTGCAGTATTCAGACAGGATAAAATCTCTCCAGGATGGGAGCCGGGGTAAGGCATAACTAAAAGAAATGGGTGAAGAGAAAGTTATCCCAGTTACAGCTTAAGCAAGTTATTTTTCCTGGTGACTCCTTTTATTGAGGTGTGATGGCTGGAAGGAAGGCCAGAGTTGGAGGACAAGGAGACATGTGCCAATGTCCAGCAATAGGTTGTTTTTTCCCTCTGTGGCCATGATTACCCAGGGCTTCTCCCTGTAGATGACAGGTGAAGATGAGAGTCTGGCCACAGGGAGGAGGGTGAGTGCCCCACCCTGGCACCCTTTAGTCTTGCTAGACCACCTGGGAAGATGAATCTGAGCTCTGGGCCTCTGCCTCAGAGTGCAGTCTAACTTCCAGTGGCCCCCTTTGTGGTCAGGACATGGCTTGGTGGGGCCTCTTAAGGCAGTCCCTCTTAAGGTGGCCTGGATTTCCACAGTAGTAGCAGTTAAGCCTAGTCATTGGGCTCTTCTTGGAGTCACGAGAATCAGACTTAGGGTCTGTTCTTTTTAAGGGGGCAACAAAGGCAGCCACTTTTTGGTCTCTGCTTTCTTTCTTTCTCCCAGTCTCAATTATAGAATACTAAGGAGGCAGTTTTTACTATCAAGTGGGCTATCTGAAGCAAAAGCTATCTTTTGTAACTTTTTCTTAATATCTGGGGCTGACCGGGTAATAAATGTGTCTTTAATCATAATGTGTCCTTCTTTTGAATCAGAAGCTATGGATATATGTTTAACCAGTGCCTCCAGTAAATGATCTAAGAAGGCAAAGGGGTTTTTATCTTTCTTCTTGTAGTCAACAATGTAAAACAACTAGAGGGCTTGGTTTTTGTCCTTCTTAGACGTTCAAAAATACATACTTGAATATGTCTCCTGCTCCAATTTCTTGTCTGGCTGTTAGGTCAGCAGGGGTCTTGGGTAGGGACTGTTTGGGCTCCAGTGAGAACTGGTTGTTCCCCTGGCTGCCTAGTTTCTCACCATCTAAAAAACAATATGATATTCATCCCAAATGCAATACCACATTGTAATGCTGCTTGTGTTTCATTAGAAGTCAATGTTTGATTTAAGATTGACATTACAGGGCCGGTGAGATGGCTCAGCGGCTTAAGCACCTGCCCGGCAAGCGCGAGGGCCTGAGTTCGACTCCCGGAACCCACATACAAAAAAGGGGCCGGTGATATCGCTCAGCGGCACGGGTGCCTGCTGGCGCACGAGGTCCTGAGGTCGACCCCCTGGTACCCACAAAAAAAAAAAAAAAAAGATTGACATTACATCTTTCCAGTCTAGTTTATAGGTCTGTGTAAATCCTCTAAAGATATCAATTTACTTATCAAGGTCATCTGAAAATGTTTCTAGATATAACTTGATCTGCTTTAGGTCACTGAGAGAGAAGAGACATATGAATGTGGGTAGCCTCATATGGGTTATAATTATACTGTAAACATAAATAAGAATCATTCCTTAATGTAAAGAAAGTTTGAATATTTGGCAATTCTGACCATTTTTCTTTTTTTCCTACAGCATGATTCTAGTTGTAAAAGATCATAATTAATACTTCCCTTTGTATTAAATATATCAAACAGCTCTTTTTCAACACATAAAGGCCAAACATCTTGCAGTGCTTAAGAATGAACTCCAAAGGAGTAAGAAACTTTGTGACATTGAACCCCAGAGAATGAAATAGAAAAAATTTGAGTGTCCCCTTTAATTTCTATTTGATTTTTTATACCCTCAAGGTATCCAGTGAAGGTGGATGCCATCTGTAGAGAGCAGAAGACAAAATTCAACCAGTCTATCCACCCTCGCACTAGTGCACAATTTCATCTTCCCAGGGATCTTGTGAACTTACTCCTGTAGGACATTTATAAGCACAAGTTACAATTGGTTTGAACTGTGACAGTAATGTTTAAACACGGTAGCATAACTTTGTAATAAACTATTGCTTTTTTTCTTTGAAATACCAAAGAGTGAGTTGGAAATAGTTGGAACATCTCTCTGGCTGGAAGGAGATTACATCCAGAGATAGAAGCAACAATTGACTTGAGGAATGCCACCCTGGTCCCTAGGGCAAAGAAGTCTTCAACGCACTTGTTTTTGTCTTCCTAATCACGTAGGCAACATTTCCTAGCAGCAAGACAAGGCTATGCTTTATTTAAATATTTATATCTTTGAAGCTCAGAGGTTAAACTTATATTTATCATCTAGAAATCCTATTTTACATGTAAGTAAAGGCACATTTATTAGCCTTCACAAAATGTTTATCATGAATAACTATTTATTCATCTTTTAATTTATTTACTTTATTGGTACATTCTAGGTACATGTAATGATCACTTTCATCATAAGGAATTTGTGCCTGTACATGACATATCTGGATTTGTCTTTTTATCCCATTCCCCTATCCTCCTTTCAAGCCCTCTTCCTCGCCCAATTTAGAAAAGCTTTCTTTCCACTTTTCAAACTTTTCCCATTTTTCTTAACATCCTTCCTTTCGCTCTTCCACCTCCCTAGTTCCCTTTCCCATTTGAACATTTTCTTCCTATTTTGCAATATATATTATAAACTTTGGTCCTTATTAACACTTTTGGTTTCTCACAGCAGGGAAACAATGCGGTATTTACACTTGTGTCCAATTTTTTCACTTAAGAGTATGTCCTCAAGGTGCATATATTTACTTGGAAATGTCTCAAGATTATACTTCTTTATGTCTGAGTAGTGCTCCATTGTGTAAAAAGAACATCTTCTTTATTCTTTCATTGTTTGATGAACATTTGAGCTGTTTCCAAGATTTAGCTATTGCAAACTCTGCTGCTATAAACATGGGTGTGAATATATAGCTGTGGTATTATGCTTTTAATTCCCTTGGGAAGATACTAAAAAGGGGAATAGTAGGTTCAATGTGACCTCAAATCCTACATTTTTTGAAGAATCGCCACACAGATCTCCACTGTGCTTGCACCAGTCTACACTCTCACCAATAGTGGAGAAGGGTACTTTTTTTCCAAAACCCTGCTAGCATTTGTTATTGGTTGATTTCTTGATAATGGCCATTCTTTCTGCAGTAAGATAGAATCTCAATATTGTTTTAATTTGCATGTCAAATGATCAGTGATATTGAAGATTTTTTCATATATTCATTTGCCATTTCTACTTCTTCATCTGAAAACTGTCTATATATTTCAGGTGCTCATTTATGGATTGGATCTTTAAACTTGGGGGGTGTGATATTTGAGTTATTTATATATTGTAGATAGTAGTACTATGCCTGAGGAACAGTGGGCAAAATTTTTTCCCACACTGTAGTTTGTATCTTAACTATGATGATGGTTGCTCTTGTTGTGCAAAAGCTTTTTAATAAGATGAGATCCCAGTTGTTGATTCTTATGATAGTTCCTGTGGAACTGGGGTTTTGTTCACAAAATCTTTGCCTATGCCAATGTCTTTAAGAGTTCTACCTATTCTATTTTCCAACAGACTTAGGGTTTCTGTTTTAATATGTAGATCTTTGATCCATTTTGATTTTAGTTTAGTGCATGGTGAAAGACATGGGTATAGTTTTAATCTTTGACATGTGGAAAAGCATGTTTTTCCAGCACCATTTACTGAAGAGGCTACCTTATTCCACTGAACATGTTTGGCTGCTTTGTCAAAGAAAGGTGGCTGAGTATGTCTGGAATTGTTTCTGCATCTTCTAGTCTGTTCCATTGATCCTTGAGTCTGTTTTTGCCAGTACAATGCTGTTTTTATCATAGTAGCTTTGTAGAACAGGTTCAAGTCAGGGATTGTGATGCCCCTCACCTTGCCCTTGTTGCTCAGAATTTCCTGTGCTATTCTAAGCCTCTTCTGGTTCCATATGGATTTTAGGATTGTTTCCTCTGATTCTGTGAGATATGCTGTTGGAATTTTGATCGGGATTGCATTAAATCTATTTAAACATTTTGTAAGTATGGCTGTTTTCACTATATTGGTTCTTCCTACCCAAGAGCAAGGGATATCTTCCCATTTCCTGATATCTTCTTCAATCTCCTTTTCAGAGTACTGTAGTTTTAAATGCAGAGATATTTTACTTCCTTCTTTAGATTGATTCCTAGATATTTCATTTTTTGGATGCTACTGTGAAAAGCATTTTCCCTAAATTCTATCTCAGTTAGCTTGTTATTCATTTACAGAAGCTATTGATTTATGAGTGTTGACTTTTTACTCAGCAGTGCTACTGAATTTGGTTATTAAATCTAGAATTCTTTTGCTATAGTATTTGGAGTCTTCTATGTACAGTATCAGGTCATGCAAAAATAATGACAATTTAATTTCTTCCTTTCTTTCCTTATTCTATTTCTTTCTTTCTCTTTTCTGATTGTTACAGCTAATGTTCCCAAAACTATGTTGAGTAAGAGTGGTGATAACGGATATCCTGGGCTTGTTCCTCATTTTAGAGTGAAAGATTTCAGTTTTTGTCAATTTAATATGATGTTGGATGTTGGTTTGTCATAGGTGGCTTTTATCAGATTGAGGTTAAGACCATCTATTCCAATAATCTGTAGGGTTTTATTATGAATGTGTGTTTGGCTTTATCAAATGCTTTTTCTGAATCTATTGAGATAATGATACGGTTTTTGTCCTTGGCTCTATTGATATGGTGTATTGCATTTATTGCATATGTTCAACCACCCCTGTATCACTGGGATGAATCCTACTTGGTCATGGTGTGTAATCTTCTTGATGATTTGCTGAATTCTGTTTGTCAATATCTTACTGAGGACTTTTGCATCTATATTCATTAGGGAGATTGGCCTGTATTTCTCTTTTTTTGGTTGGAATCTTCTCTAGTTTTGGTATCAGGTTGATGCTTGCTTCCAGGAATGACTTTGAGAATATTGATTCCCTTTCAATTTCAATAGAGTTTGAGAAGTAGCAGTATTAAGTCTTCTCTAAATTTCTTGGAAAAATGAGCAGTGAATCCATCAGGACCTGAGCTTTTCTTTGTTGATAGTGTTTGAATTACATCTTTAATTTTATTGACTGATATTGTGTTATGTGGAATTTTTGTATCTTCTTTTTTCAGATTTGGTAATTCATATGTATCTAGGAATCTGACCATTTCTTCGCATTTTCCATCATATTAGAATATAGGTTCTCAAAGTATGTATGGATGATCTGGATTTCTGCAGGATCTGTGCTTATTTCAAACTTATCATTACTCATTGCTGGGGTTGAATCTTTTCTTTCCTTTTATGATAAGATTGTCTAACGGATTGTCAACTTTATTATTCTTTCAAAGAAAACACTGTTTAATTGATTGATTTTTTCAAATATTTTCTTAGTCTCAGTTGCATTCACTTCTGCTCTGATCTTTATAATTTCCTCCCTCACATGAGTTTGGGCTTGACTTGTGCTTTTTCTAGAAGCTTGAGATTTAATATTAAGTTGTTTCTTTGAGCATGCTCTGTTTTCCTGATATGAGAATAAACTGCTATAAATATCCCTCATATGACTGCTTTCATTCTGTCCCATAAGTTGTGGCATGTTGTATTGGCATTATCATTAATTGTAGAAACTTTCTAATTTCTTCTTTAATTTCATCTGTGACCCATTGGTTGTTCAGGAGGGTGTTATTTGAATTCCATGTGTTTATGAAATTATCGTGGTTTCTTTTGCCATTGATTTCCAATTTTAAGGCAACATGATCTGATAAAACACATGGGACAAATTCAATTGCTCTGCATTTACTTAAGCATATTCTATGAACTATTATGTGGTCTATTTTGGAGACCAGCCCTTGTGTAGCTGAGAAAAATATGTATTCTGATCTACAAAGTCTATTTGTTCAAAAATACTTATATTTCATTGTTAATTTTTTGTCTAGTTCATCTATTTGTGACTCTGGTGTATTGAGGTCCCTATTACAGTTTTATTAGTGCTTATTTGATTTTCCAGGTCTGTTAATATTTGTTTCATTTAGTTGTGTGCACTGGTATTTGGTGTATATATATTTATGATTGTTACCACTTCCTTTTGCATTGTTCCCTTTACAAGGATGTAAAGACCTTCTTTGTCTCTCTTAATCAGTTTGGCTTGAAATTCACATTCTCTGAAGATAGAATAGCTACTCCTGATGTTTTCTGTGTTCCTGTCACATGGAGTATTGTTTTCCATCTCCTGACTTTTTTTCTATAAATTTCTTTTTCAATTAAATGTGTTTCTTTTATGCAGCATGTTGTTGGATCTTGTTCTTAATTCATTCTACCACTCTATTTTTTTTTTGATTGGTGAATTGAGACCATTGACATTGAGGGATATAACTGTTATGTACTGACTTATTCTTGTCATGTTATTTTCATGTTGTTGGCTCTCTTTTTTCCCCTCTGTCTAATTGCTTGACTTGTCTGGTGTATTCATGCTGTTGGTGTTCATGGAATTGTAATCTTTCTTATCTCTTTCTGTAATGTCCTTGAGAACCTTTGGAAGTGTTGGTTTGGTGTTCATGAATTTCCTCAGGTGTTCTTTATCATGGAAGTATCTTATTTCTCCATCCATTTTGAAAGATAGTTTTGCAGGGTACATCAGTTTGGGTTGTAGATTGTTTTGTTTTAGGGCTTGAAATATTTCATTCCCAGCTGTACTTGATTTGAGGAATTGTGTTGAGAAATCTGCTGTTATTCTGATGGGTTTTTCATTAAAAATGATTTGTTTCTTTTTTCTAAGGTCTTTTGATATTCTGTTCTTATTTTGAATTTCTGGGATGTTCACTGTTATATGCCTTGGTGTAGATATTTTCTTGATCATGGCTAATTGGAATTCTATATTCCTCACCTATCTATGTATCAAATTCTTTTTTCCTGCTTGGGAAATATTCTGCCATGACTTCTTTGAAAAAGATTTTGTATGTCATTTGCTTTATCTCCTGCTCTTTCATTGACTCTGTTCAACCTTATATTATTCTCCTTTGCATCATCTAGTAGTTGCTGATTTATTTCTCATAGTTTCTTCCTATTTTTAAGAAATTTTTCTTATCATGATTGCTAATTGCAATCTTGTCTTCTATATTTGAGTTTCTGTCCTCACATTGGTTCATTCTGCTGTGTAAACTTTCAATGGAATTTTCAAACTCCTGGATATCTGTTTTAATCTTTTTTCATGGATTACATTACATAACCATATTGGGCATTTCTGGTTTCCATCATTTTCCTAAGATCCTATATATTTTTTATCTTTATCTTCTGTAGAATCATTAAGCATGTCTTACATTATGGTCACTATCTTTGTAGCTATCTGAGAAATTATTTCTGATTTTATTTTTTCTACAGCTTCATTCATTTGCTTTGTTACTTCCTCTGTTACATCTTCAGAGATTCCAAGTGGGTAGCTTTCATATTTTTCCACCTCATTGCCCCTTGGGTTTGCTTTTGTTGAGCTGGACCACTGGGGTTGCATCTTGTTTAATTGTCTTCTCATTTTCCCCTTATTTTAGTTTAATTCCTGGGTTAATGCTTGTAAATTGCCTAAGGTGAGTAGCTTTATTGGTAGTATTTAGAACCCTTAGGAAATGACTACTTCTCAGAGATGTCTTCCATGTCTAGCTGGCTTTTGGGTTTTGAGTATGTTGCAAGATCCTACCTCTTCAATTTATTGGGAATGAGAAGGTGTTGCCTACTTGACACAGCCCTGTTTCTTTGGCACTGACCTATAATATTTTTTATGACCCTTATGCAATCTCAGTCTTGGTATACCAGGAAAAATAACTGGTTAGAACAATTATGTCTCTGGCTAATGTGGTACAGTCAGTAATAACAATGGCATCAAACACAGCATAGACAATGACAAACTGAGGTAAATATTAATTTGCCACCTTTTACTGTATGAACTAGTTTTGTGGTCATATCACAAAATCTAAAATGAACCAGAAAATTCTATGCAGCAAATAAGCCCTCAGTATTGTGATTTTACCCTTAGGGGAGAAAATTTTAAAGGGGTTGAGTCGGAAAACAGAGAAATAGAGGAAGATAGAGTGATTAGAAGCAAGGCTGGAGGACAAAGGAAGATCATGTAAACTTTGGAAAACTGTTGAAGACAGGAGATAAAGAGAGAAGAAAGAAAAACATACAACAGAACAGAACCACAACAAAAACCTGGAAACCATGTTCACACTCATATAAAAAAATAAGCAGCAATGAAGAAAAAGCAAAGCAAAACATAGAAACAATACAACAAAAGAGAGAAAGAGATTTTTAAAAAGTAAGAAAAAATCATGTCCTCTTCAAGGTGTGTCTCTGCTGTCACTTGTATACAACATGGGCAGAGTCTAGATCCAAGTTGTTTAATCCCAGCAAGCCAGCTGTACCTTTATGGCAGGGCTTTGCATAAACCCAGAGAGCCTGCATCTTTAGTTCCACTGAAATTCAGGCTTGTTTCTGGCCATAAGTCTGGAACCAGGCCTGTTCAACCTGCAGTAGTCTATGCTCCCCATCTGGTTTGAAATTGGCTCCCTGGCAGCTCAAACTCAGCTCCTGACCTCTTGCTGACTTGAACTCAGCTCTCTTACATTGACACTGAGAGCTGCTAGATAGCGCCAGCAGACGTTCTGAGTTCTGAGCTTACTTAACCCCTCTCCAAGATGGCTCCCAGCCAATTGCCCTCTCCTGGGGGATGTCTGAACCTAAATAACTCACCAGCCACTGCAGTCTGCTGCATGGACTGCTCTGTTCCACTGATGCATTTCTCTGTGGAACCCTCTGAGTTTGCTAGTAGTCACTGTGCATTTGCAGGTTTGAGCTGCCCCTCAAAAGCAGTGAGCCCAGGCTCAGGAAGAAAGCACCACCTGTCACCTCCTCCTTCTTTGAAGTCTCTCTCTTTGGTCTCCCCATGACTTCAATTCTCGCTTTGGACCTTTCTTGCATACCACGGACCTACCTCCTTCCTTCATCTCCTCACATTGCTCTATTCCAGTGTCCAGACACCAAATCTAGAGAGGCTCTTTCTGTGCTGCACACCACTCCACCATCTTCCTGGACGTCCACAATTGATTTTTAAACATTTTCCTAACAATGAAAATAAAGTTTATATTATAATTTTCATTCTTGCCCCTTACTTCTTCCTTTTAAGTAATTTCCAATGTATTTTATGTATTTATAGATTTGCCTTTTATGGGCATTTAATATAAATAAAATTATAAAATTTGAATCATTTTATGATTGCTCTCATTTAGCATAAGTTTTTCTAGGTATATTAAAGTTTAACCTTTATTACTACTTTACTTGTTGATAAATAATATTCTCTTGCATTGATAAAACATGTACTATTTTTCCTTTCATCAAATGTCATATTGAGTTGCTTCTAGCTTTTAGCTTTTATGAATGGTACTACTATGAACATTCACATATAAGTTTTTCTGTGAACATATGTTTCCAATTTTCTGAAATATATAAGTAGTAGTGGAGTTACTGTGCAATATGTAAATGCTATAAGAAATTGACAAACTGCTTCCACAAGGGCTGTATAATTTTACATTCTCACCTGCTTTGGGTGAGGATCCCAATACCTGAGTATTTCCCCAACAATTGTTATTATCCCAATATTTATTTACTTACTTATTGTGGCAAATGTGCATCAAATTTTTCTATTAATGCCATATTTCCAAGAAATCAGAGAATGGTTAGCATTTTTTTACAATAAACTATTTTTTGACAGTACTGGTGATAAAACCAAAGGCATTGTGCATGTAAGCCAAGTGTCCTAACATTGAGCTACACCTAATATAGAGCAGTCCACAATTAAGTATTTTTAAGGTATGAACATTGATTTTATTTATTTTTTTTTTTTTGGTGGGTACCGGGGGTTCGACCTCAGGACCTCGCGCGCCAGCAGGCGCCGTGCTGCTGAGCGATATTACCGGCCCCTTTTTTGTATGTGGGATCCGGGAGTCGAACTCAGGCCCTCGCGCTTGTGAGGCAGGCGCTTACGGCGCTGAGCCATCTCACCGGCCCTGAACATTGATTTTAGACATAATGCTGTTGAACACTTTGTAGAACTTCTAAATGTAAGCATAATTTCTATATTCACTGATAAGCCAAAATATTCAATTGATTTGATTTATAGCACGTTTGTTCTATTTTGATGTTGTGGAACCAAACCTACAATATTTCTGAGACAGGTCTGTATATAAAAAATTTCAGCACTTCTGTTACAACATTATGTATCTAATTTATAAAAGTTTAGCCATTCTTGTGTATGAGTGGTGTTCTCATTGTTTTTAATTGACAGTTAATAATTGTACATCTTTATGAAGTATGATGTGATGTTTTGTATGTTTATTGTTATGGCTTATATCTAAATGTCTCTCCAAAGCCTTGTGTACTCTTAAGTGGGACTTTCTGAAGTGGCTAGATCTAAAGTGTGTGACATCTGGATTAGTCCACTAATTGGATTAGCATAGGTCTGGGTGTGGCTGAATGGATTTACTGAAGAGGGAAGCCCCACCTTGGGTGCAAGAAGCCAATCAATAAGCTTGTAGCCTGGATGGAATATAAAGGGATGGAAAGAAGGCAAGCTCACTCCTTTCTGCCTGTTCTGCCATGGACTGTTTCTCTTCTGCCGTACCTCTGACCATGCTGCCCTCCCTTGGAACCAGTTGATGATGAGCTCAATCATCTGCTAACTGTGAGCTACAGTAAACTTTACTTCCTTTCACTTGTGGATGATGGGTATTTTATCCCAGAAAGAAGCATGTAAAAAAAAAATGTATGCATCATGTGTTTATGATCTCAAGATATTTAGATCATCCATAATTTCAAACAATCACCATTTCCTTGTGATGGGAACATTCAATATCCTCTCTTTAGATATTTTTAGCTATATGACACAATACACTTTACTATAGTCACTATCTATGCAACAGGACATCAACACTTATTATCTTATCTTTCTGTATCTTTCCCTTATCTTTTTGTATTCATTAAGTAATTTCTCCCATCTACCCACATGCCCTCCCCTTCCCAGCCACTTGTAATCATTATTCTAATCACTAATCCTATGATTTCAGTTTTTTTAGATTCCACATGTAAGTAAAATCATGTGGTATTTCTCTTTATATGCCCGGTTTATTGCACTTAATGTTATGATCTCTAATTCATTCCAGATTACAGCAATGGAAAATTTTGTCAATTATTCTGTTTGAAAAATATTACGTTCTGTGTGTGTACCACATATTCTTTATCCATTCATCCACCAGTGAATACTTGAGTTGATTCCATATCTTTGCTATGATGAGTAACATTGCAATGAATGAAAGAGTGCATATATTAGTTAGCTTTCTCTTTTCTGAGACACAATATCAAACAACCACAATTTAAAGCAGGAGAGATTTAATCTAGCTAATGATTTTTGGGGATTCTGTTCATGGTTGGTTGACCTAAGGCAGGAACATTATGGTGGAAAGGCATTGCAGATCAAAGCTCATGGCAATCAGGAAGTAGAGCAAGGAAAAACATCAAAGGAACAAATCAAAGGGGTGAGGAAGCAGATATAGTACCCAAGGTTACACCTTGATGATCCACTCGAGCACTCATAATTGTTTTCTACCAATCCACTTGGTGAGTCCTAAGCCAAGCAAATTGACAAAATGAAGCTAATCATGACAGTGCAATTATCACTCTGAAATTTTTATTTCATTTCCTTTGCATAAATACCTGATAGATGGATCATGTGCTATTAAAGTTTTAATTTCTTAAGGAACTTCCATACTGTTTTCTATATAGCTGCACTAATTTACATTCCCACCAAAATTATATAACTTACCATTTTTCCACCTTTTCATCATCATTGGTCTTTTTTTCTTTATATTTTTATTATAGTCATTTTAAAAGTGATGGGATATCTCATTGTGATTTAATTTGTATTTCCCTGATAATTAGTGATGTACAGAAGTTTTTATTATTTCTATTATAGCCTTTCTATTGTGCTTGAAAGAGTATTTTATTTTAGTTTGGGTTGTCATTTCTCTAATTTTCAATTTTCTAATGAGCATCTACTTATGAGCTTACTTACATTTTGAACATCTCTTTGGGAGAAATGCCTACTTAGATTTTTTTCTCACATTTCATGGGGTTATTTAACATTTTAGGATTAAGCTATAAGACTTCTCTTTATTCTGGACTCAAGTTCCTAATTCAGACATATAATGTGCAAAAATTTCTCCAATGCTGTGTTATCTTTTTTTTTTTTTGTGGGTACCGGGGGTCGACCTCAGGACCTCGTGCGCCAGCAGGCACCCATGCCGCTGAGCGATATCACTGGCCCCTTTTTCCGTATGTGGGTTCCAGGAGTCGAACTTGGGCCCTCGCGTTTGCCAGGCAGGCGCTTATGCTGCTGAGCCATCTCACCAGCCCCTGTGTTATTTTTAATTTTCTCAAAGGTGTCTTTTGAAGTTCATGAACTCTGTCTATTTTTTTGTGGATTTGGTGTCATAGCTAACAAATCATGGTGTATTATGGCATCACAAACATTTATGCTTATGTTCTAAGAGCGTTCAAGTGTAAGTGCTTACATTTAAGTTTTTGATGCATTCTGAAAAATTTTTGTATATGAATGCATTAAATAGGTAGAACAATTTAGGGAGTTTTACTGTTTTGAAAATGCTAAATCTCCTGATCTATGAAGATAGAATATTATTTTTACTTGGCTCTTTCTAAATTGTTCAACAATGTTACAATATTTCATTATAATGTTTTGTTCTTAGTATGTTCAATTTATTCTCATGTCCTATTTTATGGTATATATAAAGGATTGTTGTTTAATTTAATTTTCATATTGTTTATTACTAGTGTTTCAAAATATAATTGATTTTTTAGATTGATTCCATATCCTGATACTTGATCAACTGCATTTTTGTTATTGTTGTTCTAATTTTTGTCTGTTGATCCTAAAGATTTTCTATATACAGGACCATGTTACCTGCAAACAGAGATAGGACTATTCTTTCATTTTCTAATCCAAGAAGTAGAGATAATCCTCCCAAACTCATTTTATGAAGCCACCATACCTATCAACCAGTGTCAAAGGCACTACCAAAACAAAAACTATAAACATTTATCAATAATGAATATTGATGCAAAAGTTCTCAATAAAATACTAGTAATCAAAATTCAACAACATGATAAAACTATTATAAGCTATAACTAATTGATTTTTATTCCTGGAAGGCTATGGAGATGCCACATATGAAAATTGATTAGTATAATACAACACACATTAACAGAAATAATGTAATTATCTCATGTGATTATCTCAATTCATGCAGTACAAATATTTGCTTATTTTAAAATCTATTTGATGATAATAAAAACATTCAATTAACAAGTAATAGAACGAAACTACTTCAATATAATAAAGGTAATACATGAAAAGCCCACAACTGTAAACTTATTAAGTAATGAGATAATGAAATCTAGGATCAGGAACAAGACAGAAATGCCTGCTTTCACCACTTTTTTAGAATGTACTAGGTATGATTGAAAAATATAATGAATATTTAAATTTTTATTTTACTTTTTATTACTGTATGTTCATTGCATCCATCCTGTGGAAGATGTATATATACATATTTCCTCTTCATCATATTTACTCTCTCTTCCACTATCCCCTTTCATTCCTTTCCCGGAACACTTCCCATCTTCACAGATTTTTGCCTCCCTGTTTCCCACAACTTTTTACATTGAGTTTTAAATTATAGTCTAGTTTTCTTATTTAGAAAACTCATGTGTCTGATTTATTTAGCATTATGATCTCAAGATCCATCTATTTTCCTACATATGTCTCCAATTTATTTTTCTTTATGGCCAAGCTTTAATCCATTGTGAAAACATGTTCTCTTTATCCATTCAGTGTTGATGGGCATAAAGTCCACTTCAATAATTTAGCTATTGTAAATCGTGCTGCTATAATCATTGGCATGTTTGTATCACTGGAACATGATGACATTAGCACTTTTGATTTCTTCTGTGAACCATTAATTATTCAAGAGTGTATTATTTAATCTCCATGTGTTTGCACAGTTTCTGTGGTTTCTTTTGCTGTTGATTTCTACTTTCATGTCATTGTGATATGGTATACAGATTATTTCAATTCTTTTGTATGTATTTAAGCATGTATTATGGCATATGATGAGGTCTCTTTTGAAGAAAGTTCTACATGCTGATGAGTAAAATGTGGAATCTATTGGATGAAGCACTCTATACATACTGTTACATCCATTTGTTTGATGGTGTTGCTTAACTCTGATATTTGTTTACTGCTTTTTTGGCAGAATGACCTAGTTGTGAGAGTAGGGTACTGATATCCTCCATAACACTTGTATTGATATTTATCTGACACTTATTTTCAGTAGTATTAGTTTAATGAAGTTTATTGCACCAGCATTTGGTGTATATATATTTACAATTTTTATATATTGAAATATTACTCTATAATATTTCCATTTAACAGTATGTAGTGACCTCCTTTGTCTCTTATTAGTGACTAGAAAACTACATTTGGCTGAAAGTAGGATAGCCACATCTGCTTGCTTTTGGGCCTCTGTGGCATGGAGTACCAATTCCCACCCTTTCATTTTTGCTGTATGCATTTTATCCTTTTATGAGCTGTTTCTCTTGCAGACAAAATATAATCATACTTTGTTTTGGATCCAGCCTGATTGTTTATGTCTTTTTTTACTTTAAAGAGAAAAAATTAGAACACAATTTCAAAACAAATTAATAAGAGGGTAACAATGGTTAATACATTGCATATTTTTATCTTTAGTTACTCAGAGTACAAGATATCAGCATTCAACTGTCAAAGCAGTGTTAGCACAAACATTTCTTTTCAATGAACTAAGAGAAATTAGTACTATATCTATCTTAACCATCATTTATGTATATATTTTTTCTTTTCCCTTCCTTCTTTTCTCCATTCCCCCACCCCAAGTTCTGTATCCTTTGAACAGTTTCTTCCCATATTACAATATCTATTTTAAATTTTGGATTTTATTTACTCTTTCAGCTTCTCACACTAGGGAGACAATGTGATGTTTACACATTCGTGTCTGGTTTATTTCACTTGTGAGTATGGTCTCGAGTTGTATCCATTTAGCTATAAAAGTACCCACTTTATCATTCTTTATGGCTGAGTAGTATTCCATTGTATAAAAATACCAAAACTTTTTTTCCATTCCTCAATTGATGGGCATTTGGGTTGTTTCCAAGCTGTAGCTATTGCGAATTGTGCTGCTACAAACATGGGTGCACATATATTGCTGTGGTATGATGTTTTTATTTTTCAGGGAAGATATCCAGAAAGGGAAGAGCTGGGTCAAATGGGACCTCCAATCCAAGTTTTTTGAGGTATCTCCATACTGATTTCCACAATGGTTGCACCAGTTGACACTCCAACCAACAGTGGAGAAGAGTTCCTTTTTCCCTACAGCCCCTCCAGCATTTGTTATTGGTTGATTTCTTAATAATGGTCATTCTTTCTGGAGCGAGATGGAATCTCAGTGTTGATTTAATTTGCATCTCTCAAAAGACCAGTGATGTTGAACATTTTATCATATATATATTTGATATTTGTATTTCTTCATCTGAGAAGTGTGTATTCATCTCTGATGCCCATTTTTGGATTGGGTCTTTAAATTTGGCAGGTCTGATATTTTGAGTTCTTTATATGTTCTTGATAGTAATCCTTTGTTTTTGTGTCTTTTGATTGGGGAATTAAGACCATAAACATTTGGAATTACCACTGTAATATATTTATTGCTTTCTGTCCTTGTGTTATGTTTCCAATGTTGATTTTGTCCATTTATTTATCTAGTCCCCCACTTAAATGTATAAGTTCCTTTTATCTCTTTGATGCTGGTGTCCTTCCTATCTCTGTCTAGCATTTACATAAATCTTTTCTACAGTACTGGTTTAGTGGCCATGAATTTCTTTATAGATTCACTGTAATGTTAATTTTTTTATATCTATGCCAATATTGACGTGCAATTTTTCCATATAAACGTTTAAGTTGACAATCATTTTCTTTTAGGGACTGAAATAATTTGCTTCAAACTCTTTTGCTCTTTGGTGCAGATAAACATGCTTGTAGATTTTCTCTTACAGTTTTTTTTTTGTGGGTACTGGGGGGTCGACCTCAGGACCTCACGCGCCAACAGGCACCCGTGCCGTTGAGCGATATCACCGGCCCCTTTTTCATATGTGGGATCCAGGAGTTGAACTCGGGCCCTTGCGCTTGCAAGGCAGGTGCTTACGCTGCTGAGCCATCTCACCGGCCCCTCTCTTACACTTTTTATTATTTTCTTTTTCTGCATTTCTGGAATTTTGTCTATGATGCACTGTGGACAGGTTCTTTCCTGGTCATGGCTGTTTGAGATTCTATATGCCTTGTTCATCTAAAAATTGAATATTTCCCTTAGATATGGAAAATTTTCTGCTGCAATTTTGTTGATGTTATGGTATGTGCCTCAATGTCCCACCCATAGTCTCATGAAGTTTTACATGGGGCTTTTTTTGGAGGTACCTGAATCTAGATTGTGTGGTTGATTCATAGTGCAATGCTGGGATTAAGGATGCTGGCATTAAGGGTATGAGTGGTACACCTGCCATACAGCAGGTACCTGTGTACAGTATAAAGGACAGAAAAAGGCTTGTCCTCTTTCTCCTTGCTTGTTGCTTTTGCTGTCTTCCACTGATGTGAACTGTTGCCCCTCTGCCATATGCCAGTATTTCAAACCCTAACTTGGAACTAGCCAATTACGGACTGAAACCTCTACAAACTGTGAGCTAAATAAACCTTTTTTCCTTAAACATTGTGTGTCAGATATTTTATCTCAGCAATGAGAAAAGTAAATAAGACAAGTGAATAAATTTTTTATAACTTTTGAGTCATCTAGCAGCTGTTGGATCAAGCTTCCATCATGTGTTGTTTTTAGGATATGACTGAATATATGATCTACTACATCAAACTTGTCTTCAGGTTGTAAAACCTCTTCCTCACACTGGTCATATGTACTCCCCATACTTTAATGGAATTTTTCCTATCTTAAATTTTGGCTTGAATTATTTTCATAACTTCTAATTATTTACCAAAATGGTCATTTGTATCTTCTACTTTCTTGTTTAATCTGTCAGGTTATTTTTTGTGTCAAGACAGGTGAACATTTTATTAATTAACTCCTTTATCTGTTTAAGTGCTTTATCAGCTCACTACATCTTATGAATTTCCTTATTTTTTTTCTTCAATTTCTTCAAAGATTTTAACCATTTTGTTTTTGTGTTCTTGTCTATAACTTACTATACTTTAGTAACTAAGAGATCAAATTTTCAGAATTAAGAGATTTTTGTGGCTCTTGGTGCTTTATTTTTCTCATATTTCCACATTCTTAATAAGTGGGCTGAGGAGCAGTTAGGGTAGAAAAACTGCCATTAAATGTACAAAGAAGTCAAAATATTAAATGACTTAAAATGAAAGACCCAGTCAAGAAATAGGCAAGAGAAATAAACAGACACTTCACAGAAGAGGAAATACAAATGGACAATATATATGTGAAAAAGTGTTCACCATCTTTGGCCATTAGAGAAATGCAAATTAAAACAACCTTAAGATTCCATCTTGCTCTGGAAAAAATGTAAATCATTAGGAAATTAAACAATAACAAATGCTGGATTGGGTGTGGTGAATAAGGAATCCTCCTTTCTTGTTGGTGGGAATGTAAACTCGTACAAACATAATAGAAATCAGTATGGAGATTGCTCAATGAACTCAAATTAGAAATTCCAAACAATGCTGCTATCCCTTGAATGGATATGTTCTCCAAAAAGCTTATGTGATCATACTACAGAGATACTTGCATACCAAAGTTTATAGCAGCACAATTGGTAATAGCTAAGTCCTGGAAGCAGCCTGTATACTCTTGAACAGATGATTGGATAAAGAAAATATGGTAGAGAATTCAACATGGCTGAGTAGAGGTTGAGCTCCTTTCAGAGCTACACAGAGAAATTCAACTAAAATATAGGTAATTGGAAGAAAGGGGATGGACATATACCCTAAAACTAAAATCAGTCTGACACAAGAGACTAATAGATCAATGAAAACATCGACAATGTACTTAATAAAATGACCAGCCAGCCCACCTGGCTGCCCGTGTGTTGCCAGATCTGGATGACTGCCCGCCATGCTCGTAATCTGAAAAGAAGAAAAAATAGTATACACTAAAATAGTGCTGCTAAATCAAGCCATACAGGATAGACTTGGGATATAAGGTCTCCTGCCTCTTTTGCCTTCCTCCAAACAGAAGACGCTACAGTCTAGGGGTAAATTCATGCTCCTTCCATGACGATCGGCCAGTTTTACTTTTTTGTTTTTTTATTCTTTTTTTTCCCCTTTTCCATTTCTTTTTTCTTTTCTTCCCGTGTCTTTTGAGCTCCAGAATGCTAACTGGAACAGCCAGGAAAAAGTTTAAAGACTACAGGGGTGAAAAGTAAATGGAACAGATAACCCCTCACCCATGACCTCTGGTTAGAGAGGCACAAGGAATTAAGCACCTCTACATCTCGGGACTGTGCAGCCCTGGGCTGTCCCCATGCTGCCATGGGCTGGAGCAGAAAGGCATCCCTCAGCACCACACTGTCTCAGTTGAGGAAGATACAGACTACAGCAGAGGCAGGTGACAGTAGTAGCAAAACTTGTAAAGCAATGAATGGGAAGTTAACACCTCACCTAGGGAAAGGAGAAAGAATTGGGACTGATCAGCCCTGGACTGCAGCAGCAGGAGATGAGGAACAGAGCACATCACAGCATTTCACTCCACCCTGCAATAAATGCCTGAGAAGACAGAGACTTGCCAATGAAACAGGAACACAGAAGGCTGAGCAAGGACCAGGAGGAGCCAAAGGTTCATGGGACAAGGAACAGCCCCCCCATCTCAGTCAGAAAACAAAACAGCAACGGGGAGAGAGACTCCACTGCCAAGAGTCACAAGGTAAGGAGAGGGAGGCCACAAAGGGACATACAGAAAGTACTGGCTGAAGACTGTGGCCCCAGGCCACCACATCTGGAGGCCAAGATCAGCTTCAAATTCAGCACAAACTATACTGCAGCCTTGGTATAGTGATATCCAGTAGTTTTGGACTTTTGGTGGAAATCAGAGGAATTTTGTTTTTTTGATTTTCATTTTTCTTCTTTTTTTTTTTTTGCTGGTTTGAGGTTTGGTTCCAGTTCCTTTTCCTTTTTTCTGTCTTTTACTTACATCTTTGTTCTAATCTACTCATCTTCTTTCCTCTACACTTAATCATATTCTCATAAGAGTGAATAGTCTAACTTTTCTGGTCAATTTCAATAATCCCTTCATTACTCCTTCATTCTTTCCCTTCTGCCCTCTTGACTAGTTTTCCAAAACTTGCATGATCATCCTTAATCCTCCAGCCTGGCTTCTACTTTATTTCTTTTCAGTTGTCTCTGTTCTATCCAGTATCCTTCTTAAATTTCCTCACCACAGGGTAAAACCACTCTACCAAGGGGAAACACTTTCCATCAAGATACCAATTTATGATCAGTTCTGTCGTATAACTAGATTTTGCTTCCCCAGTTAGAGGTACAAAATTATTTATTACCACAGTTTGTCAGTTTCTAAACTGTGATTGATGCTATTCTCAGTACTACTTATATACTTTAGCTAGGATGTCATATCTGTTTTAATCAGTTGTCCTCCCTTCTGTAACAATACTGGGAAGTTCTGGGGTAATGACCTCACCACACCCCAGCACCAAAGATCTGGGGACTGAGTCAAACAGATACCAACATCTCACTCTTAATGTACTGGAAAAGTAGGATCTTGGGACACACACAAACCAAGAACCTCATACACACAGAAGACATCCTGAAGAACAACTCTTGCATAGGGAGGCCTTGATACTAGAGCTAAAGCTACCTACTGCAAGAACTTATAGGGATCAACACAGAAAATAAAATAAAAATTTTGAAATAGAGGGCTGGTGAGATGGCTCAGCAGCATAAGCTCCTGCCTGGCAAGCGTGAGGTCCTGAGTTTGACTCCCGGCACCCATAAAACAAAAGATTAAAAAATATTTTGAAATAGAAAATGACAAGATGCAGAAGCCAACTGTAACCTCAGACCTCCAGCCCATACAGAACAAGTCCAGGAGACAACAACATAGAGGATAATGAAAGCCACACACCTGACATTTCTGAAATGATAGCAACCAGAGTAAATAAACAAATCCACGAAGCTATAGAGGAATTCAGATCAGAAATAATCTCTCAAGTAAAAAAACAAAAGTCAACATTTATAAAGGAAATGCTCAGCAAATCTAGAGAAGATATAGATAAAAAATAGATGATGATAGGAAGAGGATGGAAACTGAATGATCAATATAGAAAAGAAATAGAATGCATGAAATGGACTCAAAGACACACCCAGGAAATTTAAAATTCCACTGAAAGCTGCAAAATAGCTTGAACAAAACTGAAGACAGACTTTCAGACCTTGAAGACAGGATTAACACTAGTGATCATGAAGGAAAGATCTCTTCAAAATAACAAAAGATCAGGAAATAATTCAACAGCTGCAATATGACACAAAGAAAAATATTGTATGAATAATTGGTGTCACTGAAAAAGCAGGAGCCAACAAAAATTACATAAAAATACTATTTGCAGAAATAATACCAGAAAATTTCCCACATATGGGAAAAGAATCTGACATGAAGATAAGTGAAGCATATACAAACCCACTTAACTATAGCCAAAATAAATTTCCACCCACACATATAATAATCAAGATCCCAGAAAGTCAGCAAAACAGCAGAATATTAAAAGCTGTTAGATAAATGAAGCAGATCAACTCTACAGTAAAGCCCATCAGAATAACTGCAGACTTCTCAACACAAACCCTTAAGTCAAGAAGAGTTTGGAGTGAAGTATTTCAAGTTCTGAAAGAAAAAAACTTCCAACACAGATTGATGTATCCTTCAAAATTATCTTTCAAAAGAAATGGAGAAAGGCCCAACCAAAAAAGAGAACTACAGGCCAATCTCCCTAATGAATATAGATGCAAAATTTCTCGATAAGATACAAACAAATAGAATAGCTACCCCTGCTTTTCTAGAAGAACAAATGCAATCCAGAGTAACAAAGGCAAGGCTGGAAGCATCACAATCCATGACTTGAGGTTATACTACAAAGCTACTGTGATAAAATCAGCATGATACTGGAGGAAAAAAAGACCTGAGGATCAGTGGAATAAATTAGAAGCTGCAGACACAACTACGAACACACTTAGCCACATTACATTTGAAAAAGTGGCCAAACATATTTATTGGAAGAAACATAACCTCTTTAATAAATGGCACCAGAAAAACTGGTTTTCATATGCCAAAGACTAAAACTAGACCCATGTCTATCACCATGCGCTAAACTAAACACAAAATGGATCAAAGATCTAAATATTAAAACAGAAACACTAAATCTCCTGGAAAAGAAAGTAGGTAGAGATCTTGAAGACATAGGGGTAGGCAGAGACTTCATGAACAAAAGCCAAATTGCACGGAAATCACTTCAAAGAATCAACTGGGATCTCATCTTACTAAAAAGCTCTTGGACTCAAAAGAAATCACCAACAGAGTGAAAAGAAAACCCAGAGTGTGAAAATGTTCTAGCTAACATTCCCTCAAAAAAGAACTTGTGTCTAGGACATATAAAGAATAAAAAAAAAAACAGGTCCCCCAAATTCAAAGACCCAATCCAAAAATGGGCATCTGAGATGAATAGACACTTCTCAGATGAAGAAATACAAATGGCAAATAAATATATGAAAATATGTTCAACATCAATGGTCATTTGAGAGGTGCAAATTAAAACAACACTGAGATCCTATCTCACTCAAGAAAGAATGGCTATCATGAACAAATCAATCAATAACAAATGCTGGCAGGGCTGTGGGGAAAAAGGAACACTTCTCTACCATTGGTAGGAGTGTAGACTGGTACAACCACTGTGGAAATCAATGTGGAGGCTCCTCAAAAACCTAAGATTAGCGGTCCCATTCACTGCAGCTATTGCCTTTCTGGGTATTTTCACAGAATTAAAAATATCATACCACAATGATATATGTACACCCATGTTTATGGCAGCACAATTTATAGTAGCTAAATCTTGTAAATAACCCAAACACCTCTCTACCGAGGAATGGATAAAAAAGTGTGATATTTTTATATGATGGAGTAATACTCAGGTATAAAGAAGGATGAACTGGAGTCTTTTATATGTAAATTGATGTACCTTGAGCCTATACTCGTAAGTGAAATAAATGAGACTAACATGTGTAAACATCCTATTTTCTCCCTAGTGTAATAAACTAAGAGTTAATAAGTTCCAAAATGTACAATAGATATTGTGAATGAGGAAGAAACCAGTCAAAAAGAAAGAACAACTGGGATGGGGAAAGAAGAAAAGAAGGAAGGGAAAAGAAAAAAATAAAATATATATATACATATGATAGCTAAGATAATTTTACCACTAATTTCTATTAGTTCATTGAAAAGAATAGTTTGTGCTTATATTGTTTGATCAATTTTTCATGCCTATACCTTGTAATCTGGACAACTAATTTGAAGATAACTATACCCAATATATTAACCATTGTTAATCCCCTATTAGCTTGTTTTGCAATTCTGTATCATTGTATTTATTAATAAACATTTCCTCCCCTAACATGTGAGTATTAGGAATTTTCTCTCAGGAATGAGAATGGTAACTAAGATAGAATTTGCTACAAGAGAAGTGGGGTTGTTGCTATGACTGTACCTGACCATATAGTTTAGAAAACTTTGGAGCTGGCCTGTGGGAAGAAGAGTCAGGAAAAGGTTGGAGATACCACCTGAAAATGTAGAGCTGGAATGCCTGAAGCTGTACTTGAGAGATTCTGATCAGAGCTCAGAAGAAAAGACTGCTCAAAGAAGTCCTGCAGGTAAAGAACAAGCTTGGAAGGTTTCTGCTGGGAAGGACTGAATTGGCTGTTGGACTCCAGACAATGTGTTATACCTTGGCAGAACATATAACAGGTATAAAGTTTGTCTGCATTTTGCTCATGTCCAGAGACTGCCTGAGACTGAGATTAAAGGTGGTAGACTAATTAATCTTGCAGAAGAATTTCAAAGCATTATAAGTTTAGGCCATGGCCTGGCTACTATTTGGTGCTTTTAGACAGATTTATGTTGATAAATAAGAGCAAAGAGCCCACCAGCATGATTTAAAACTTTGTGACTTTTTCCAGAAAGGAAGCTCCATTAATATTACAACCTGCAAACATTAAACAGAAGAGAATTTGGTCACGAAAAAGACTAGCAAAAGAACCAAGTATTTCAGAAGAAGACAACAGGAAAATGGCCTGATTGCATCACAAGAAGCAACAGCACTGCAGCCTCTGCAGCCTCAAAATTGCAAAGGTGAAAGACTTTGCTTTGAGAAGAGAGCCCCAGAGCACCATGTTCCAGAATGGTTGTGGCCTAGAGAAGTTTTCCTTGGGATTTGGTTCATAGGCACGGACCTGTACAGCCAAAAGAGAAGGAAGCTTGACTATGGCTCCAGCCAGCAACAAGCCTTGGTGCCAACCATGTTGTGCTTGTTTTAGGCACATGCAGAATGCAAGAGTTGTGTGGTCAGGCGGGCTTCTTGCCAGATTTCAGAAGAAGACCTGGGAGGCCATGCAGTGTGCTCTGTAGTGGGCAGTGTGTGAAGTTGTAAGTGTGAAGACTAAGTTGCAGTGGAGACCCAAGAAGTTTGCAGAAGTCAGGAATGTGGTTTGTCTGAGGAAAACTTTGAGGGAGGAGAGCTGGTCCTAGAGAGAAGACATGGGAACTACAACCACCAGCAATACTGTAGAAGTGGAGCCACTGAAGCCCTTTGGAGTTTGCAACTTGCCACAGATTGCCAGAGATGTTAGAAGTGGAACTGTAGGACTTTATTGTTTTCCTGATGGATTTTGGACTTGCTTTGGTCCTCTCTATCCCCTTATTTATACCTTTTGGAATGGAAATGTCTTTCTTGTGCCACTATGTTGGAAATGTTTAACTTTCTTTTCATTTGTACAGGGGCTTGCAGCTAAAAATTTCCTTAAATATCAGAAGAGACTTTGGACTTGGACTATTCAGCAATTCTGAAACTGTTAGGATTTTGGCAACTCTTGGAGATGGATTAAAAGCCTTTTACATAAAGAATGTGCATGAGTCTTTGGGGAACAGGAGCAGAATGTTTTGGCTTGTGTCTAGATGTCCCCCAAAGCCTCATGTACTCATAGGTGGGTCTTTTTCATAGGTGACTTGTCTAGAGTGTGTGATGCTGGGATTGATTCATGGTGCAATGCTCGGATCAACCATTAAAGATGTGAATGCTACCCATCCTAATTAGCCTTGATAAGATATAAGGGATAGAAAGACCTGTGTTCATCCCCTGTTTCTTTGCTGCCTTCTGCCCACCATGAACTGTTTCTCTTTTGTAATGTCTATCTACCATGCCACCCTGCCTTGGAGCCAGCCAATGGTAGACTGAATCCTCCACAAACTGTGAGCTAAATAAACCTTTCCAAACCTTAACTTGTGAGTGTCAGGTAGTTTGTCTCAGCAACGAGAAAGTAACACACTCTCCTTGACTTACTTGCCTTACAGAGTAATCAATGAGCAAGAGAATGATGATGACAGGTAAGGCAAGGATAGACGTATTGGGGCTGTCATTTTATCTCTAGTTTACAAGGCTGATTATTTTCTGGTTAGGTCTTATTTTTGAAGAGACATGCTTTTTATCTCTTGTTCTTCCTTCTTTTAATTTTTTTTTAATTTTGACATTTTTCCTCTTCTCCTTTTTAACTTTTCTACCTTTAATTTTTTCACTCTTATTTTTACGCCCCCATAATTTTTGTTCCCACTTTTTCTTTTATGTTCTGTTTCTCAGGACTTTTTTCTCTTACACTTACCTATTTCTGCAACATCTTTCTTATCTCCATTGAGATCCTTTGTACCAGGTCTCTCTCCTCCTTCTCATATTATATAGATTAAGGTTTCACATTCTTTTTCCTTTTCATTACCCTGTTCTCAAATCAAATATATTTAGCAGTATAACCATAAAGCTTTATTAATATTTTGATAATGATTTCTATGAAATTATTGTTGAATTCATTTTTAGCATTAGCAGAGATATATGTCTCATTTAGTACAGATTAGCTACAACTCAATACCTGGGTTGTCTTAATGTTTGCACCATAAATGTGGATTTCTTCTCTAGGGTTGAGGGTGGGACATAATCACTTCCTATGGCACATTAACGTCCAATTTTTGTTGGATTATACTACTTTAGATGATTTGCTTGATATCACCAGGATAATATAAATGTTGCTATTTATCTGTAAGCCAATACTCAGATTGTCTTTGTAACATTAACAATACTAGAATACATTCCTAGAGAATTTGATGTTAGGCTAATTACACTTTATCCTCCCATCCCAAAATAAGCAAGGTTGTCAGGTCTTGGAGCCGAGGCAAAGAACTATAGTAAGTCATGGCCAGAGTACATCACTGAAAAGCAACTAAAGAGATCTGTATAGCAGCAGCAATATATTTACACTATAAGCATCCACAAACTTCAACACAAAAGAAACAACCAAAACAATAGAAACATGAGAAGACAAGGCAATAAAATGTCTCCCCAAGCCTGTCAACTTCTTGAAGGCTAATCCAGGGGCCACTGAAGAAGAGAATAGCATATTCCACATACCTGAATTAATCAATCAAAAGGAAAAAAAAAGGATCTTAGAAAACAGAACAAAGTATCACAGAATATATAACTAAACAGATAGTAGAACTAATAACCAAAATGATTCAGGAGATTTCACAAGCCATTAATAAAAAGGTAGATGAGCTAAACAACATTATACAAAACACAAACTACAAGTTTAGCAAACAATTAGAATTCATGAAAATGTTTCCCATGGAAACCCAGAAGATTAAAAATTATACTGAAAGTATGAGCACCAGGAGCAACTAACGTAAGGTCAAAATTTCAGCACTAGAATACCATGATGCCTTCAAAGACCAACTACTCAGACACCTTAAAAGCAACAAAAGACCATGAAAAATAGATCCTACCAGTGCTAGATGATTTCATAGAAGACTAATCTAAGAAATTGGAATAAATGAAAAATCAGAAGGCACACAAACGGCATAAAAATCTGTTCACAAAATAATGTCAGAGAACTCCCCAAATATAGGGAAAGAAATAAACATAAAATAAGTGGGGCATATAGAATCTCAAATAGCTATGACAAAAAAGAGAACGTCTCTTCACTACAATATACTTAAAGTACCAGAAGTCCATCATAGAGACACAATCTTTAAAGCTATTAGTGAAAGACAATGAATCACATACAAAGGTAAACACAGTAGAATTATAGCAGACATCTCAATACAAAGCTTAAAGGCCATGAGGTGTTGAAGTGAAGTGTTTCAAGCCCTAAAACTTAACAATTTCTAACCCCAACTTATGTATTCTGCAAAACTTTTCTTCAAAATTGATGGAGAAATAATATATTTCCATAACAAGGAGAACTTCAAGATATTCATGACCACAAACCCAGTGTTAAAAAATTCTCAAGGATATCCTAGAAAGGGACAATGAACTAATAATGTCAATAAGTCAGAAAGAATGAATACATCTAGAGGGAAGAGTGGCTAAGCAAAACAAAAGAAAATATGGAAATCAGCAACAGGAAAATAATGCAATTACAGTAATACATCAATAACCCTCAGCAATAACTCTCAATATGAATGGTCTCACTTCCTAAACAAATGACACAGAATGAAAGAAGGGATCAAGAAAAAAAAAAAATATGTGTTATACAAGAAACACATTTCATTAAAAAAGAAACGTACATATTAAAAATCAAAGGACAGAAAACAGTATTCCATGCAACAAGAAACTGGAAATAAGTAGGAATAGCTATGGTAATTTCAGACAAAGTGGATTTTATGCAAAAATTGATCAGAACAGACAAAGAAGGTCAATACATACTGGCAAAAGGAACAACTCGACAGGAAGAGATAACAATTGCAAACATTTATGCATTAAAGTTCAGCATGCCCATCTACATAAAACAATATTAGACATGCATAATCAGAAAAACAACAATACAATTGCAATGGGATACTTTATTAACTCACTGTCATACATGGACAGATCAATTACTCCAAAAAGAAATATCAGAAATGAACCAAACCAAGAAACAAATGGATTTAATACATAGCTACAGAGTGTCCCATCCCAAATAACAGAATAACCATTCTTTATTTTTTTTATGTGGGTACCGGCGGTCGAACTCAGGATCTCGTGCTTGCCAGCAGGTGCTTGTGCCACTGAGCGATATCACTGGCCTTTTTTTTTCTTTATGTGGGTACCGGGAATTGAACTCAGGACCTCATGCTTGCCAGGCAGGCGCTTATGCCGCTGAGACATCTCACTGGCCTACCCATTCTTTTTAAAAGCACATAGGACTTTCTCCAAATAATGGGACATACTATCCCATAAAGCATGCTTAAGAAAATGAAAAATAATTAAAATTATCCCATGCATATTATCAGAGCATAATGCTATGAAACTAGAAATCAGTGGCAAAAGGAACTACAGAAACTGTGTAGGGACATAGAATTTAAACCGTATCACCTTGAATAATCGACAGGGCACATATAAAATTAATAAGAAATTAAGGCAGTTCCTACAATGAAATGATAGTGCCAGTATGATGTACTGGGACCCATAAAACATAATGAAATCAGTCCTAAGAGGGAAGTTTTGTAGTCGTGAATACCTACATCAGAAAAACAGAGTGAACTCAAATAAATAACATGATGGTGCACCTCAAGGTCCCAGAAAAATAATAAAAATCCAAATTCAAAGCTAGTACAAGCAAGAAAATTATAATGATCAGAGGAGAAATTAATGAATTTAAAAATAAGAAAAATACAAAAAATCAATGAATGAAAGTGTTGATTCTATGAAAAAATTAACAAAATAGACAAACCCTGAGGTACTAAAAGAAACAAAAGACATAAATCTATGCAATTAGAAATGAAAAAGACAAAATCACAACTGATGCTACTGAAATCTAAAAGATCATTGGTAACTATTTTCAGAATCTGTACTCTAATAAAATAGAAAATTAAGAAGATATGGATAGATTCCTAGATATATATAAACTGTAACGGCTGAATGAAGAAGATATAAAAAACCTGAATAATCCAAAATCAGTCAATAAAATGGAAGAAGTAGTTTTAAAAACTAGCAACCAAGAAAAGCTCAGGTTCCAATGGAGTCACTGCCAAATTCTACAAGAAAATTAGAGAAAATCTAATGCAAACAATTTTCAAAATATTTAATGAAATTAAAAGGAAAGCAATATTTCCAGTCATTTCTGGAAGCAAGAATTTTGCTGATTCCAAAACTAGAAAATGAAACAAACAAAAAGAGAACTACAGGCCAATCTACTAACGAACATAGATGGGTGCAATAAGACAGCAGACAGAATGCAGAAAATCATCAAAAAGATCATATATCATGACCAAGTAGGATTCATTCCAGGAATGCAGAGATGGTTAAATATATGCAAAGCAATAAATGTAATACACCATATAAATAGAAGCAAGGACAAGAATCACATAATCACCTCAATAAATGCAGGAAAACATTTGGCAAAATCCAACATTTATTCATTTTAAAATTCTGAAGAAAATAGTTACAGAATGTATTTCAATCCGATAAAACCCATCTATGACAAACGAATGGCTAATATACTAAAAGGGGAAATTTTTTCCTCTAAATATCAAGAGCAAAACAAGGATGTCTGCTATCACCACTTTTGTCCAATATATTTCTCAAAATATTGGCCAGAGAAATCAAATGAGAGAAAGAAATGAATGGAATATGGAAAGGAAGGGAAGAAGTTAAGTTATCATTATTTGCAGATGACATGATCCTCTATAGAAGACCCTGAAAACTCTACCAAAAAATTCCTAGTATTAATAACCAAATTCAGCATTATAGCAGCATACAAATTCAATACAAAAAAGTCAATACCTTTCCTGCAAACCAATAAATAAACTCTCTCAGAGAGAAATGAAGGAACTATCTATCACAACATCATCTTGAAAATGAAAAACTTAGGAATTAACCTAGCCAAGGAAGTAAAAGACCTTTACAATGAGAGGTCTCTGAAAGAGGACATCAGAAAATGGAAAGATATCCCCTGTTCTAATGACAATTTTGACTGTACAATACAGTATTGGCAGGATCTATGTAGTCAAACTGGTCAGTCTTACTTCCAAAACAATTGCATAAATTTAATGTAACCCCAATCAAGATACAAATAGCATTCCTCATGGAAATAGAGGATGCAATTGTAAAATTCATATGGATCCAGAATACTCAACACTCAATGGCAAAAGAAATTCTGGGCAAAAAGGGCATATTAGGGTGTATCAAGATCCCAGACTTCAGGATATACTACACAGTTACAATAATACAAACAACATGGTATTGGAAAAAAAACAAGGATTGATCAATGGAACAGATTAGAAACAACTCCAGGTGCACTCAGCTACCTAACCTTTGGCAAAGGGGCCAAATACGTATGCTGGAGGACAAACAGCCTCTTTAACAAATGGCGCTTGCAAAACTGGCTATCCACAAGTCAAAGGTTGAACCTAAACCCATATCTTTCACCATGCAATAAATTAAAATCAAAATGGATCAAAGTTCTAAATATTCAAACAGAAACACTCAATCTGCTGGAAGAAAAATAGGTAAATTTTTTGAAGACATAGGTGTAGACAAAGACCTGAACAGAATCCTAGTAGTACAAGAAATAATACCAAGCATCATCAAATTGTACCACCCTATATTAAAAATCTTCTGCACAGCAAAGGAAACCACCAACAGAGTGAAGAGATAACAAATACAATGGTATAAAATTTTTGCCCACTACTCCTCAAAGAACAAATACAAGAATATAAAGAACTCAATAACTTAGATCCCCCAAATTTAAAGACCCAATAAATAAATGGGCATCTGAGACAAATAGATATTTCTCAAGTGAAGAAGTACAAATGGCCAATAAATGCATAAAAAACATTCAGCATTGCTGGCCATTAGAAAAATTCAAATGAAAACAACACTGAATTTTCATCTCACTCCAGAAAGAATGGCTATCATCAAGAAATCAAACAGAAGGAGAGCCTCAAGATGGCGGATGAGTAAGAAGTAGGCAACGAAACTCTCTCTAAAAGTTACCATTGGAACACGAGAAAATAGCGACCCGGAAAGCGCAGGAGGGGGGGAGATGCCTCCCCGAAACCCAGAGAAGTTCTGAAGTGCAATCTGGGACCCCCAGCACCAGTGACGGGTGACTTCTAACAAAGAAGACGGAAAGAAGGAGCAGACCGCGCGCGCGCACCTTCTAATATCCCGGGAGTTGGAGTGCCGGCGGAGGCTCAATTCTACGGACACACGGTGGCAGCTGGTGCCCAGGGAGCCCCCACGGAGGATCCTGAGACAGCGGCGGGGCAGGGGAGCGGCGGAGAATGGCGCTGACCGGCGGTGAGTGTCTCTCAGCCACAGCTGCCCCGCGCCAGAGAGTGACCGGCCGGGCGCCATTGTGGGGGGTGTGGCGAAACTCAGAGCGGCTCGGAAACTGCTCTGGGAACTTGTGCTCCGGACAGGGCAGCACAGGGCCTCTCAATTGAGCCCACGAAAGTGTGCTGAGGTCAGCAGGCGAACGAGACTGGACTCACAGCCACACCTGTCCCGCGCCAGAGAGCGACTGGCCTGGCGCCATTGTGGGGGGCGTGGCGAAAAACCAGAGCGGCGGGAACCAGTGCAGGAAATCCGCGCTCGGACAGCGCGCTGAGCCTCTCAGGCCCAGGGACCGTGAAAGGGCGCTGAGAGCGGAGGCGAGCTAGACTGGTCTCTACCTGAAAGTACGCGCCTCTGCTCACCGCCCGTCAGAGGGCGCTCCTGGCTTACTGGGACGGACCTGCACAGAACAGGTAGCTGCCTACAACAAAGTCAACACCTGGAACTGATTCTTTTTAATTTTTTTTTTCTTATTTTTATTTTTTTTATTATTATTTTTTTTTCTTCTCACTGATTTGTTTTTTGTTCTGGCGAAGGGTTTTTTTTTCTGTTTTTGTTTTGTTTAGTTTTGTTTTTTGGTGGGGTTTTATTTTTGATCTGTCTGTTTTATTGCTTTTATCTTCGTTATTGTTTCTGTATGTGTATTTGCTCTTTCCTTCATTATTCTCTCTGGTTTTTTATATGAGTGTAAACAGCGCCTCTAACTTCTTTGTGATTGTGGTCGTGATCTGTTCTTCCTTTTATCACTTCCTTCTCTTTTTACCACCTGTTCTCTGCACTAGTGTCCCTATTTTAGTGGGATCCCTCTTGGTCCTCTAACCTTACATCTAATTCCTTCCTCCTCACCCAATACTCTATTTCCTCCTTAACTCATTTTAAATTTAAACTCCTTAGGGAAAAATTGACATACATAGGACTTGTATACTGCATATAATTTTTCTGGTGTGTTTTAGATTTTGTTATATAACCGCAACTCTATACAGCTAAAAGTGGTAAATAACTGGTTAGCTCAGTCTGTCATTTTCTAGGCTGTGTTTGATGCTTTAGTTAACATTATAGCCAAATGTGAAATAATTGTTCTAAACATCTTTCCTTCCTGATATTTCATGATTGAGATTGACTAAGGGACACAGAAAATACAGTGGCACAGTACCAAAGAATCAAAGACTGGGCCAAACAGGTAGCAACTTCGCATACCCAACGAATTGAAGAGGTAGGATCTGGCAGAAAGCTCAAAACACAAAAGCAAGCTCCACTTGGAAGATACTGCAGAGAAGTAGTCATCTTCTAAAGATCTTAAACACTAGCAATAAAGTAACCTACTATAGGTAATTTGCAAACATCACCCCAGGAATTAAAGAAAGAAAACATGAGATGTCACTTAAACAAGATGCAACCCCACACATCCAATTCACCAAAGGCAAACCTAGGGAGCAACGAGGTGGGACAATAAGAAAGCCACCCACCTGGCCTATCTGAAGTGGTAACAACAAAGCAACTGAATGAGGTTCTGGAAAAAATTAAAACAGAAATAATCTCACAGATAACTGCAGAGATAATGTCTACAACGAAGACCATGCTTAAGGACACTATAGCTGATACAGACAAAAAAATAGATGAACTTAAGAAAACTATAGAAACCATGAATGCTCAGCATAGGAAAGAAATGGAATCCATAAGGCAGATTCAAACAGATATCCAAGAGATAAAAAATTCCATTGAAAGTATTTGTAGCAGAATAAGCCAATGCAAGGACAGGATCTCAGATATAGAAGATAGGCTTGCAATTAGTGATCATGAAATGGAAAAATTCTTAAAAATAGCAAGGGACCATGAAAAATCAATTCAGCAGCTGCTAGATGACTCAAAGATAAACAACTTAAGAATAATTGGAATAAATGAAAAAGCAGGAGATAACATCAACGACATTAAAACCATGTTCAAAGACATAATCAGGGAGAACTTTCCTGGAAGAGAAAAGGAATTTGACACCTCTATAAGTGAAGCTTTCAGAACACCAACTAGACATGATCAAAAAAAAACTTCAGCCAGACATATTATAGTCAAGATCCCAGAAATTCAACAGAAGGGCAGAATCTTAAAAGCTGTTAGGGAGAAGAGACAAATCACCTATGAAGGAAAACCCATCAGAATCACAGCTGACTTTTCAGCACAAACCCTCAATTCAAGAAGAGCTTGGAATGATGTATTGCAAGCTCTAAAGGAAAATAATTTTCAGCCCAGATTGATGTACCCTGCAAAACTATCTTTCAAAATTGATGGAGAAATAAAATACTTTCATGACAAAGAACATCTGAGAAAATTTATGACCACCAAACCAGCACTCCAAAACGTTCTGAAGGACATTCTAGAAAGAGATAGGAACCCCAACAGAAGGAATCCACCAGGCAGGGCAAATAATTAAATAGCCGGAAAGCAGAAAAACAAAGAGTGGGAACCAACAACAGGAAAATATCATGACAAGTCAATACATATCAGTTTTAACCATCAATGTTAACGGTCTCAATTCACCAATCAAAAGGCACAGACTGGCGAAATGGATCAAGAAGCAAGATCCAACAATATGCTGTATACAAGAAACACATTTAATTCAGAAAGAAATTCATAGACTGAAAGTCAAAGGATGGAAAACAATACTCCATGCCACAGGAACCCAGAAAAAAGCAGGGGTAGCTATTCTTTTTGCAGACAAAGTGAACTTCAAGCCAAGAAGGATTCAGAGAGATAAAGACGGTCATTACATCCTTGTAAAGGGAACAATCCAAGAGGAAGAGATAACGATCATAAATATATATGCGTCAAATACCAATGCACCCAGCTATATAAAACAAGTACTAAAGGACATGAAAAATCAAATAAGCACTAATACAATTATATTGGGAGATCTCAATACTCCACTGTCACAAAAAGATAGATCAACTGGACAGAAAATCAATAATGAAATAGTAGAACTGAACCAAACTTTGGAACAAATGGACTTAGTAGATGTCTACAGAGTGTTCCATCCCACAACATCAGAATACACATTTTTCTCAGCTGCACATGGGACGTTCTCCAAAATAGACCACATACTAGCTCATAAAACCTGCTTAAGTAAATGCAAAGGAATTGAAATTATCCCATGCATATTATCAGACCATAGTGCAATGAAATTGGAAATCAATGGCAAAAGATCCCACAAAAACTCCCTAAACACATGGAAATTAAACAGCATCCTCCTGAACAACCAATGGGTCACAGATGAAATTAAAGAAGAAATTAGTCACTTTCTACAACTGAATGATAATGACAGTACAACATACCGGAACTTATGGGATACAATGAAAGCAGTCCTAAGAGGGAAATTTATAGCATTAAACACTTATATCAGGAAAATAGAGCAAGCGCAAATAAACAACTTAAGGGTGAACCTCAAGCTTCTAGAAAAAGAAGAGCAGGTTAAGCCAAAAGCCCATACAAGGGAGGAAATTATAAAGATCAGAGCAGAAATTAACGTATTGGAGAATAAAAAAACAATACAAAGAATCAATGAAGCAAAAAGTTGGTTCTTTGAAAGAATAAATAAGATTGACAAACCCTTATCCAACCTTATTAAAAAAAGAAAAGAAAAGACTCAAATCCATGCAATTGAAAATGAAAAGGGTGATATCACGACGGACCCTGCAGAAATCCAGAAGATCATCTATACCTATTTTGAAAATTTATATTCTACTAAGATGGAAAATGCAGAAGAAATGGACAGATTCCTAGATTCGTATGAATTACCAAAGCTGAATCAAGAAGATTTAAAAATCCTAAATAAACCAATATCAGCCAGTGAAATTGAAGATGTAATTAAAAACCTCCCAACAAAGAAAAGCCCAGGCCCTGATGGATTCACTGCCAAATTCTACAAGAAATTTAGAGAAGAGCTAACGCCCCTACTTCTCAAACTTTTCAATGAAATTGAAAGGGAAGCAATACTCCCAAATTCATTCCTGGAAGCAAGCATTACCCTGATACCAAAACCAGAGAAGGACCCAACTAAGAAAGAGAACTACAGGCCAATCTCCCTAATGAACATAGATGCAAAAATCCTTAATAAGATACTGGCAAACAGAATCCAACAAATCATCAAGAAGATTATACACCATGACCAAGTTGGATTCATCCCAGGGATGCAGGGATGGTTCAACATACGTAAATCAATAAATGTAATACAGCATATTAACAGAACCAAAGACAAAAATCACATGATCATCTCAATAGATGCAGAAAAAGCTTTTGACAAAGTCCAGCACCTTTTCATGATAAAAACCCTACAGAAAATTGGAATAGAGGGTCTTTATCTCAATCTGGTAAAAGCTATCTATGACAAACCAACAGCCAATATCATACTAAATGGCCAAAAACTGAAAGCCTTCCCTCTAAAATCAGGAACAAGACAAGGATGTCCACTGTCCCCACTCTTATTCAACATAGTTCTGGAAACTTTAGCCAGAGCGATTAGACAAGAGAAAGAAATAAAAGGAATAATGATCGGAAAGGAAGAAGTTAAATTATCATTATTTGCAGATGACATGATACTCTACACAGAAGACCCCAAAAACTCCACTAAAAAACTGCTAGATTTGATAAGCAAATTCAGTAGTGTAGCTGGATACAAAGTCAATACTCAAAAGTCAATAGCCTTCCTGTACACAAATAACAAACTTACTGAAAGAGAAATTAGGGAAACAATACCTTTCACAATAACATCCAAAAAAATGAAATACCTAGGAATCAACCTCACGAAGGATGTAAAAGACCTCTATACTGAAAACTACAGTACTCTGAAAAAGGAGATTGAAGAGGATATCAGAAAATGGAAAGATATCCCTTGCTCCTGGATAGGAAGAACCAATATAGTGAAAATGGCCATACTTCCAAAATTGTTATACAGATTTAATGCAATTCCAATCAAAATTCCAACAGCATATCTCACAGAATTAGAGAAAACAATCCTAAAATTCATTTGGAATCAGAAGAGACCTAGAATAGCAAAGGCAATTCTGGGCAACAAAGGCAAGGCAGGGGGCATCACAATCCCCGACTTGAAATTATACTATAAAGCTACTGTGATAAAAACAGTGTGGTACTGGCAAAAAAACAGACCTGAAGATCAATGGAACAGATTAGAAGATGCTGAAACAACCCCAGACATACTAAGCCACCTTATCTTTGACAAAGGTGCCAAACACATTCGCTGGAAGAAAGATAGCCTCTTTAATAAATGGTGCTGGAAAAACTGGCTCTACACATGCCGAAGATTAAAACTAGATCCATATCTTTCACCATGCACTAAACTAAATTCAAAATGGATCAGAGATCTAAATATTAAAACAGAAACATTAAATCTGCTGGAAGGTAGGATAGGTAAAACCCTTGGAGACATTGGTGTAGGCAAAGACTTTATGAATAAAAACTCAACCGCACGGGAACTATCCCAAAGAATCAATAACTGGGATCTCATCTTATTAAAAAGCTTTTGCACAGCAAGAGAAACCACCAACAGAGTGAAGAGACAACCCACAATGTGGGAAAAAATGTTTGCCAGCTGTTCCTCAGACAAAGGATTACTATCGAGAACATATAAAGAACTCAAAAAAATCAGACCTCCCAAATTTAAAGACCCACTCCAAAAATGGGCATCTGAGATGAATACACATTTCTCAGATGAAGAAATGCTAATGGCAAATAAATATACAAAAAAATGTGCAACATCACTAGTCATTCGAGAGATGCAAATTAAAACAACACTGAGATACCATCTCACCCCAGAAAGAATGGCTACTATAAAGAAATCAACTAATAACAAATGCTGTAGGGGCTGTGGGGAAAAAGGAACCCCTCTCCACTGTTGGTGGGAGTGTCGACTGGTACAGCCACTGTGGAAGTCAGTGTGGAGATTCCTCAAAAAGCTAGGGTTGGAGGTCCCATTTGACCCAGCTATTCCCCTTCTGGGCATCTTCCCAGAAGAATTAAAAACATCATACCACAGCGATATATGTGCACCCATGTTTATAGCAGCACAATTTGTAATAGCCAGATCTTGGAAACAACCCAAATGCCCATCAACTGAGGAATGGATAAGAAAGATGTGGTATTTTTATACAATGGAGTACTATTCAGCCATTAAGAAGGATAAACTGGAGACTTTTATAGGTAAATGGATGCAACTCGAGAAAATACTCATAAGTGAAATAAACCAGAAGCACATGTGTAAGCATCGTATTGTCTCTCTAGTATGAGAAACTGAAAGAGTATATAAGATCCAAAATGTACAATAGACATGGTGAATCAAAAAGAAACTGGTCAAAAGGAAAGAGAGACTGGAATAAGGAAAAGAAAGAAGGGAAAGGGAAAAAAATTGTATATATATATATAAGATGGTTAAGATAGATACACTACGATTTTTACTTAGTTCATTGAAGAGTAAGGTTTGTGCCAATAATGTTTGGATAATTAAATGCTAATGTCTGGTGTCCTGAATAACTAACTTAAAGATAGTAATACGCAATGTATTAACCATTCTTACCCTCCTATTATGTTGTTTTGAAAATTTGTTCTTCTTTTGATTTGTTTTGTTTTTTCTTCTCTTTAAAATAAAAAAAAAAAAAGAAATCAAACAGCTGCAAATGCTAGACAAGCTGCAGGGAAAAAAGATCTCTTCTTCATTGTTGGGGGGATGTGGAGGACCACCTGGATGACTCTACTTGAAAGAAGAGCAAGTATTTCCATTTTGGTTAAACCTGGCCCTATTTCCATGTGCTGATATGTACAGAGCTGTCTAGGACTTTTACTTATCCCTTCAGTTGGCTTTAAATAATACAAATCGGTCTAGCTGAGGTGCTGTTTTGTAGTCTTTGAAGCAAGGAGACAGGTCAGTGTTTCCCCATCCCCATAGCTCCCAAAAAACATGTGTGAGCAGGCTGGGAAGGAGAGCTGTGCTCCACACTGTCAGCTGGGATTGAGCCTCGAGATAAGAGGCTATGACTTCCCAGGTCATAAAAGATTACACATGAGAGCTGAAGCACCAACCCCAAAACATTAGATACTACCTTGGATTGTGTTATGCAGATTACTTCTGCATATCCTTCTCTCTGCATATTGCAGAGGTGATTTCAGGCCACATACCCAGCCCAGCTCATGGTACTCACGTATTTCTGACCACTCTCACAATCACTCATCCCCAAGCCACTCCCTTCATGAAAAATAAAACCCATGTTTGGCCCTAGGTTGTGGCCTTGGTTCCAGTAACCACCACTCTGGCTGGACTTAGGACCCCCTTCGCTCCCAACAACTATAAATATGCCTTAGTGTCTTTATTCTTGCCATGGGTTGCACTGGAAGTGGTAGATTGGAATTAACTTGCTAGAATTCCAATAACTTTTCCATGGGACTACAAATATAAACTTCCTGGACCACGATGAGGATCAGAGGGCTCTCTATAGGGGGAGTGTAAATCACTGTGGAAATCAGTATGGAGATTCCACAATACATTAAAACTAGAAATTGTATTTGGCCCAGCTAACCCACTTCTAGGTACCTCCGCAGAAGTGTTAAAGACATCATACTACTGTGATGTGCCCATACCCATATTTATAGCAGCACAATCTATAATACCTAAATCTTGGAAGCATCAAGAGATGAATGAATAAAGAAGGCATCAACAGATGAATGAATAAAGAAAATGTGGTATTTATACACAATTGAGTATTGCTCTGCCATAAAGAAGAATAAACTTAAGTCAATTATAGTAAAATGGATGCACCTTGGGAATATAATGTTAAGTGAAAGAAATCAAACACAACTTTAAATATTGCATGGTTTCTCTTGGAACAAGTGAGGGGGAGGGGAAAATGAAAGAAGGTACAAGAAAAAAGAGAATAGAAGGAATAAATAGAAACAAAGCTTTTGTAAATGAGGGAAAAAGGGGTTGAAGGAAGGGTAGGGAATAGAAAAAGTGTAGCAAGATATATCTTGTAAAGGTAAAAATTCCCTATGATAAAAGTTATCATCATGTATATCTAAAATATACCAATAAAATTTTCAAAAATGCAAAAAGGAGAAAAACTCAGTATGCAATAGTGCAAAATAAAATCCTGACAATAGGAAAAAAGAGAGAGAAAAGTTATTGTAATCCAGCTTGGACAATATATCTAAAAGTGAACCTTATGTGTTCTCTGTGTTTTTTGTCCTGTTTTTCTGGCTGTTGGCCTGTATGTAATATAATTAACTTATAAACAGTTATAAGATAAATAAACTAATCTGATGTTGACAAAAAACAGGGGGAAGTGAGGAAGGGGAAAGAAAGGAATTGAGATGTGTTATGTACATGTACACATTTCCCATAATGAATGTAATCATTATCAACTGCAAATATGTACTAATAAGAAAATTAAAAATAAAAAAATAAAAATAAATAAATGACTAAATTCCATTTGACTCAGCTATTCTCTTCTAGGAATCTTCCTGACAGATTTAAAGATATCATTTTACAGTGATACATGCATACCCAAGTTTATAGCAGCACAATTCATAATAGCTAAATCTTGGAGGCAGTCTATATGTCCATGAACAGATGCATGGATAAAGCAAATGTGGCATTTGTATACAACGGAATACTACTCTGTCATGAAGAATGATAAACTTGCATCATAAGTGAGTGCTAATAAACCATGTACTAATAAAAATTAAACGTTAATAAAACTTGTTTTAATAGTTTCTCACTTTTTAAAAATGACCCCAGTAAACAGTGGATTAGCACTGATGACAAGTAGACTTGTAAGTCGGGAATGAGGGAATGAAAAAGGAAGAGAAGTTCAGAAAAAAGAAAGGTAGAAAAATAGATAATATCAAGTGAAAGTTAGAAAAGAGGTAAGACTGTGTTAATATTACTTTTCTGTCTGGAATAGAGAGCTGGTGGAGAGGAGGTTGAAAGGTTATTTGTGGGGACAGGGAAAAAGAAGAAGCAGGAGGGGAGTAAAATTGGAGATTGCAGAAAGTTGTGAGAAGATCAGAACCAATTAATATGCTGATAGAAAATTTGTGTTTGAAACCTCTATGTATAATTTGGCATGAAGGTTATCCTGACACATCCATGAAAGATACTTTTTAAGCTAAAGCACTTACTAATCCTTACTCTCCTTTTCACATGTATAAACACCTCTCTTATATATGCCAACAAAAAGATGTAAAAATAAAAGAAAAATGAGAGAAAATAAATAAAATAATTAACCACAGACATACAAAAACACATAAGTAAAGAGTCCACTCAGTCTCTCAGTCAGAATTCATGTGGTAGTAGTTGTGGGAGGGAGGATGATCTTTAGTCATCTGTGAATGAGTTCAGGAGATTGTACGTGTCTACTGGTGTTTGAGGTGGTTCCCCTCCTACGATTTGTTCTCTTGCCTGCCAGTGAATGCAGGGGGTTGGCGATCTGTACATATCACTGAGCCTGCCTCTTATGTCCTGTGCAGGTAATGCTCTGCTCAGCTTCAGATGTACTTGACTAGCCAGGTGAGTTTGCCTCTGTCTTATTATTGGATTCCTTCAATTGTGCCAGAGAAGGGAAATGTGTGGTATGATTGGTCAAGCACCCAGTCTTTCACTGACTTCTGAGGGGGTCCTCTGACCTCTTACCTCTTGCAGCTGTTTATGTCTGCTTCTATATCACTCCATGTGTGCACATTGTGCAACCCCCCCTTTGGCTACACCACTCTTTCCAGGTCACACTGGCTCCAAGCTCTCTGTTTGCACTTCAGAAAGAGTCATTATCCAGTCTGTGAACTCAGCTGTGTGTATGGCTCACAGGGCTCAGTAGCTTTTGGATAGTGTTGGGAGGGTTCCCATGCAGGCACCAATTTCTGCTACATCTGAATGGAAGGTGAGAAGCAGGATATCTTATAAGTAGAGAACTCACCAGTGTTTGGTGCAGCCATGGGAGAGATCTTATTTTGGTCCTGCTTGAATGTACCCCATGACACACCAATCACAACTGCTGCCCACCCCTGAGACTCACTGAGCCACAGATCTCTCAAAGTCTGGTTCTGGGTCCCTTACCAGGACTGGGCTCTTATTTCTTTCTTTCTCAAAGGTGAAAAGTTACTTCTTTCAGAAAGACCCTAACGGAGTCACTGTCCTCCAAATGATTGTCTGGATTTCAGTTCCTCTACTGCTAATATGCAAATATGTCAATCACTGGGGTCTCTCTCACACAGTGAGGTGAATTGGGACAGGCAGGCACTGTAGGGTGGTTGCTGGTCTAGGCATGACACTGATCTCAGCAGCAAGCTGTCATGGCAGAATTTGGCATCTTCCTTCAGATAGTTAGATTCTTTCCCAAAACAGTGTGTTCACTGGGCCTGGGATATTGGTAGTGCCAAGATCGGTGGGCAGCTCAGCTTCTCTTTCTAAATATACTTGACACTGAAATTCATTTGAAGGGCTTCTCTTTCATATTACCTTCCTGTATTTCTATCTTTGTTTAGCTCATTTCTGAATACCTGTGAATCCTGGTGCATGTGTTCCAAGTATCCCATGAGTACCATTGTCTCTAGTTAGCCATGATGGGGTAAATTTTATTTAATTAATTGTAATAAAAGTAGCACTGCCATTAACCTCCCTCGAAATACTCACTTTCACTTTAAATACATTTATCACATCATTCTTGCCACTTTCTGAAACAGTTTTGAAAGTTCTTTCTTTTTTTTTTCATTTTAAATGATAAAAAAATACAATGAAAGCAATGGTACAAAATTTCAAAACAAGATTATAAAAGAGTAACAATGGTTAAGATATTTTATATTGTTATCTTCAAAGTAGTTGCTCATACTACAAGATAGAGGCATGAAAAATTGATCAAACAATATGGGCACAAACCTTTCTTTTCAATGAACTAACAGCAATTAGTGTAGCTATCTTAAATATCTTGTCTGTATATATATATTCATTTATTTATTTTTTCTATCCCCTTCCTTCTTTTCTCCTTTCCCCCATCCCAGTTTCTTTTTCCTTTTGAACAGTTCCTTTCCATTTCACAATATCTATTTTACATTTTGGATCTTATTTACTTTTTCAGCTTTTTACATTAGGGACACAATATGATGTTTACACATGTGAGTCTGATTTATTTCACTTATGAGTGTGGTCTCAAGTTGCATTCATTTAGATATAAATCTCTCGTTTATCCTTCTTTATAGCTGAATAGTACACCATTGTATAAAAAGACTACATCTTTTCTATCCATTCCTCTGTTGAATTTCGGTTGTTTCCAAGGTTTAGCTATTACAAACTGTGATGGTATAAATATACATGGGTGCATATATGTCTCTGTGATATGATGATTTTAAATCTTCTGGGAAAATACCCAGAAGTGGAATACCTGGATTGAATGGGATCTCTAATCCTAGATTTTAGAGGAATCTCCACAATGATTTCCATAGTGGTTGCAGCAGTCTACATTCCCACCAACAGTTTTAATCACAACTTGTAAAGACACTCATGAAAGACTTCCAGAACTGCTTCAGAAAGTGGCAAGAACAATGGGAAATATGTGTTTGAAGTAAGGGGGAGTATTTTGGGGTGATCAATTGGAATGTATTTTTTCCTGTAATAAAAAAAAATTTAAGTTAAACATTCACCATATATTTTGATAACTTTGTATCAGTAGAACTAGCCAGAGAAATTGGCGAAGGAAAAGAAAAAAAGACATCCCAAACAGAAAAGAAATAAAAGTATCATGGTTTGCAGAAGACATGATCTTACATAAAGTTAAAAATAAACATGAACAAATAACATATCTGAAAATATGAAGTCCCAGGATATTAAATCAACATGCAAAAACAGCTCCATTTTAACACTTTTGCAATGAACAGTCTGAAATAATTCCATTTATAATAGCAAAAACAGAATAGAATGCTTAGGAATAAACTTGATTAAGGAGAGTATTATAATCTAAATATTGCTGTCCCCACAAATTTACATGTAGAAACCCATGTGATTACATTATAAAGCGGAGACTTTTCAAAGTGATTACATCACGAGGGTGGAACCCTTATAAATCTGGTTAGTGCCCCTATGAAAGAAGATCCAAGACAGGTGGGGGTGCACTCCAGTACTCCCAACTACTCTGGAGGCTGGGGTGGGATGATTGCAAGTTTGAAATGTCATAATAATTTGAGTTACACATCTGAACTGATTGGAGTTACAGAATCATATCTCCTTTTGAATTTAATAATACAATACAAAGACTACATTTACACAAACGGATATTTGCTGGAACACATAGTATTGTACAAACCAAAAATATGTACAATTGATTGCTTTGCAGATGTGAAGCCATTTACAGCTATAGACATGGTTTTATCATTATTACTTTTTTTTTTACTACTGGCTATAATGCAACTCCTGACCTATTATAAGCATTTAACATTTTTTGTCCTGTTACAATCTTTGCACATAAGACTGCCATAAAATGTTTTCTTAGTCAGGTAAGCAGAGAAGCTTAAATAATTAAAATACAATTACCAACATGCAATTCATCTTCTAAAAGAAAAATTGCAGTTTTAAAATTTGTATATCTTTTACATTATTTAAATGCAAAATAGTGCAATAAATACAACAATCTTATCTGATTGAAACACGAGTGTACAAGGGGACACAAAAGCACATTGCTTTAAATAAGAACAAACCAAAAAGAAGGAAAACAAAAAGAAATCATATGGCTAAAACATACATCTTTACAACTTTCCAAAACTTCACATTAAGTAAATATCTTCAAGTTGAAACTTGGAAAAACTTCCTCAGGTGAGGATTAAGATGAATATTGTCTTAGTTACTTTTCTCATGGCTGAGACAAAATACCCACCACTACAAGTTAAGGGAGGAAAGGTTTTCTTAGCTCACAGTTTGTAGAGGTTTCAGTCCATAATCACCTGGTTCCAAGGCAGAGTGGCACATGGTAGAGGGGCAACAGTTCATGGTGACAGAAAACATCAAAAGCAACAAGCAAGAAACAAGACTCTTTCTGTCCCTTATATTGTATGAAGGCTACCCACCTTAGGGTGGGAGTAGCACTCACACCCTTAATCCCAGCACCCTTAATCCCAGCGTCAATCACATGCTTTAAATTCAGCCACTTCCAAAAAACCCTTATCACCTTGTGAGGCTTTGGGGAGACATCTAGTCACAAATCATAACATTCTGCTCCTGGCTTCCCACATACTCATGTACATCCTTTTTTGCAAAAGGCATTTAGTCTATCTCCAAGAGTTACCAAAGTCCTAACAGTTTCAATATTGCTGAAAAATCCCAGTCCAAAATCTCTTCTGAGATTTAACACAAACTCCTAACTATAAGCCCCCATAGAAATGAAAAGAAAGTTAAACACTTCCAACATTCAATGGCACAAGGTAAACATTTCCATTCCAAAAGTTACAAACAGGGGGAAACAAAAGAATGGGACCAAAGCAAGTCCAAAATTCAGCAGTAGTTCCATGTGCAGCATCAGAGGCAATCTGTGGCAAGATGTGAACTCCAAATGGCTTGGGTGGCTTTACCCCTAAGGCAATTCCAGTGGTTGTAGCTCCTATGGATTCTTTCTTGGGCTGGCTCTGCTCCCTCCTTGCAGTTTTCCTCAGATGATCCACCTTCCTGGCTTCTCCAAATTTCTGGGGTCTCCACTGCACCTTTGACCTCACACTCACAACTTTACATATTGCCCTCTCAGGGACACACTGCCTAGCCTCCCAGGCCTTCTGAAATGTTGGTGGAAGCCTTCCTGACCCCACAACTCTTCTATTCTGCATGCACTTAAACTCAGTGCCATGTGGATGATACCAAGGTCTGCTGCCAGCTGGAGCAGTAGCCAGGCTTCCCTCTCTTTTGGCTGTAGGGTTTGAGTGCCTGGATTCCTGAGCATTCTGAATCCAATTGTGAGGACCATATTCTATACAATGCCCCCATTCTGGAATATGGTGTGCTGGGGCTTTACTCTCAAAGCAGTCTTTAACTTTTGCAATTTTGAGGCTGCAAATGACAGGGTTCTGCTGCTTTTTGTGATGCCCCCAGGCCATCTTTTCTATTTTCTTGTTCCTTCCCAGCCATAAGGTCTTCCCTGGTCTATCTTTGCAGTCCACAGCTTTACTGGAGCTTCCTTTCTGGCATAACTCACAATGTTTTAAATCATTCTGCTGGGACCTTTGCTCTTGATTCTCCACATAGATTTGGCTAAAATCCCCCAACTGTAGCCATGCTGCTGCTTCAACATTTGACTGCCTTGAAATTTCTTCTACAAGATTAATTAGTCCATCACCCTTAATCTCAGCCTCAGGCAAAGTCTCTGAATATGAGCAGAATGCAGAAAAACTTTGTGCCAAGCCATAAAACACATCATATGGAATCCAGCAGTTGATACAGTCCTTTTTTCCAGCAGAAACCTCCCAAGCCTGGTCTTTATCAGCAGGATTTCTATCAGATTTCTAGTCTTCTGAGCTCTGACCAGAATCTCCCATACAGTATAGCTTAGTGTTCCAGCTCCACTTTTTCAACAGGCATCTCTGAACTTTTCCAAACTCTTTCCACAAGGCATTTCCAAAGGCTTCTGAACCACATGGGAATCTATAGTCAAAGCAATGACCCCACTTCTCTGGTACCATATTCTGTCTTAGTTACTTTTCTCGTGGCTAAGACAAAATACCCACCACCACAAGTTAAGGGAGGAAAGGTTTATTTAACTCACAGTTTGTAGAGGTTTAAGTCCATAATCACCTGGCTCCAAGGCAGAATGGCACATGGTAGAGGAGCAACAGTTCATGGTGGCAAAAAACATCAAAAGCAACAAGCAAGAGTCAAGACTCTTTCTGTCCCTTATATTGTATGCAGGCTACCCACTCTACGGTGGTAGTAGGACTCACATCCTTAACCCCAGCACCACTAATCTCAACATTGAACCACAAATCAACCATGGGCTCTAGACTCAGCCACCTCTGAAAAAACTTATGACCCAATGAGTCTTTTGGGGGACATCTAGACAAAAACCATAACAATTATTTACCATGAAGCATGTGCAGTTCTGTTAGATCTATATCTTAAGTATTTTTTTCTACTTGTGAGATACTTGTTCTTTTGTAATGCCAAGTGTCACTTTAACTGAAAACTAAAAATTGCAGCTCACCCTTTTAACAGATTTCTAGGTCTTTTTTCAGCTGTTTCAATCTTACTTCTTAAAGTACTATGTAGTTTAATATGATACAGTGAAGACAATGTATATATTGTAGATATTTTATTTATATATTGTGTAACTAGTAGTAGCTACTTTAACCCTGCACAAACTTTCTTGAAAATAACCTTTTTTTACCACTTACATATATAAATAATCTTATATTATCAGCAGTTTTCCCCCCCAGGAGTTGTATTTTCTATTATTATTTTTTAAAGGGATGTCCTAATTTCCGAACTCCACTCACAGCTATAAATTTCAAGTTATTGACCATTGAATGAATCTAGAACCACATTACAATCACTTCTGTACTGAGAAACCACAATCAACAATATAGTCCCATATAGCTAATGATAGATACACAGTATTTCTAGCAGTAGGTTGATGAAACTCCAACCCAAGGTATTTTATTTAAAGCACACAAAGTAGCGATAGTTTTGGAAACAGAGTCTGCACCACAAGTAGTGGAAAAATACAGATCAAGTTAATAACAACATATGAGAGATCATTGATTGAAAGACATATATATAGCATTTAAAAACTAGACTTATCTATGTTTTTGAAATATTCAAATTTTTATTTCTAAGCTATACATTGTCATTCTGTAATAAATCATTACAGAAATTATTCCTTATTTTGAAAATGTTATGACTTTAATGTGTATCTGTTCATAATGAATACTTGCTTGGAATTTCAATGTCTTAATTATTAGGAAGAACCTTATTACTGGTAAGAAATAGAATACACTACTGTAGTCTTCTGAGCAATTGTATGTCCAATACTGTCTCTAATTCTACGCTGTGCAGAAAAGCACATACCACAAGAATCCAAACACCACAAGAACAAGACAACAGTCTTTGCAACATAAACTTCAGAAAAGCACAGGAAACATGGAACATTGAAAAGCTGAACTACATTTCTTTTGTTTGCTAGGATTACAATTTTAATTACATTGTGTACATAGAATTAAGACTGTTCACACAGTATAGGGTGCAGCTACTAACACTGGCCCATTGGTATAGTGTTTGATTGAGGTTACTGTTTATTGGTTATGTGATGACTATAGATTTTGGGGTTGTCTAAGTGGTTTTTCATTACATTATATGTCTGGACCATGACTGACTTTCAGGTTCTAACAATAGTGATTGAAAAACATAAATATTGGCTTAGCTCTTTAAGCCAATGCAGATTAATTTAAACAAGCATTCCTAAATAAATAAACTCACATGGATTAGGTTTTAGAATTTGATCAGGCATCTGCTGTCTTTCATGATTATTAAAAAAATTTCTGACATTTACCTTATTGCCTCCTAAATGAATACTGGCAAACAGCTCCTTCTGAGACAAGGTGGGAGCACTGTGGACAAGCAGGGCCTCCTTCCTAACCACCAGGGCAGCTAGAAGGCATATGGTGGCTGCCCCTCCCACAGGTGTATGCATGATCATTCTACTGCTTTGCACCCCTTTTACAGTGTGGACATTAGTGACTCTCTGGAGCCACTGTAGGTGTAACCTAATCCCTGGTAATATAGGTAAACTGGAGTTCCTACTAAGAAACCAATGTTTGGGACTAGACTGGCACACAACATAAATTGCATTGGTTACAATATGCACATTCCATTCAACTATTGCTTGAGTAAGTTAAACTCTCATATTAATAAATGGCTGAAAATTGTTAAAACTGGTACAAAAATCTCCATTTGTAAGAACAAACAAAACATTTTAAATATCTTCCTTCAGAATTCATTTGTCCTTCATTATTGTTCATAATTGTTCAAAGCCAGCACAAAATTACACTATTCTATTTCTCTTTAGTATTGCATGAATGGATAAAGCTTAAACAATTCCTTGAAAAAGTTACATAATACCTAAACTAACACAAACCTGTATGTCTTGAAAGTACAAGGAATCAAATGCCTGTAATTGATCTAGGTGGAAAGGCAATGATAAGAAGCAGCTGATGCAATGTTGCTTGAATTATCTATTTAGAGGCTGCTCCCATGAAATCTAATACTACACTTAGTCAATTCATGTATGTTGGACTGTACTTTTAGGTATATCTGTTCTCTCTTTGATTCCTTAGTCACTGGAGATGTTACAGTTCACAATAAAATCAGCGGTACACATATAAAGGGTCTCCATCTTTTGGCAGGGTTGGCTTCCACTTTGCTTTACTTAGAGACCTCTTTTAAGAATTCAGCCTTAGAGCAAAGGACAGGAAGGGAAAGAAAGGGAAAGAGAAATGTAAAAAAAGAAAAGGAATGGAAGTGAAAAGAAAAGCAGGGGAGAAGACAGGTGGAAGGAAGGAAAACAAATTATTTTTTTGGTACCGGGAATCGAACCCTGGACCTCATGCTGGCCAGGCAGGCGCTGTGCCATTGAGCTATATCACCGGCACTGAAAATTTTTAAAAATTAGTTATTTATATTCTAGAATAAAAGGGAAAGATAAGTAGAGAGGGAGGATGATAAGAAGTAGAAAGAAAAAAAAAGAAGGAAAAAAATGAGACAACCAGGAACCAGTAACTAAGGAAGCTAAGAAATGCAGGAGAGGTGGAAGAAGAGAAAGAAAATAAAAATAAAAATGAAAGAAAGAGAATTGGGGGAAAAGGAGAAAAGATGAGAGATAAAGTAGAAAGAAACTTATCAGGATATATGGAGGGATTTTTAGTCTTGCTGCTAAAATACCAGTGCAGACTTTGTTAATATTTGATGTTTTTAACTAAATTCTAAGATTCTTCACCATCACTCAGGTTTATTTTCTCTTTTCCAGTGTGCATGATGGGATGGCCCAGGAAGCTTTTAGTCATACCTTGGCTTCCAGTATTTCCAAAGATAATTGTGCATGGGGACTTTGCCTTTAAATTTGATGAAGAAATGTTGCACACCTTTGGTGGGGGTCTGCCTCCAAAGCATCAGCTTTATGAGCATCTTGCCAGCTCCACACAGGTCTTCCACATGCCAGCCTGCCTTGTGATCCTGCAGGCCCTCATGCAACATCCTGCAACATCTGCATGGCTTCCATGTCTTCTATGCACATAGTCTGAATTAGTGATACCTATATCTTTAAGATGATAAATTCTTCTTTCTTCAGCTTCATGCGTTTAAATTTCTTTACCAGCTGCAGTATAGCACTACTTAGGTGAAGAAGGCCTGTTAATTTTGACTGGTCTTTGTCCATTATAAAATTATCTGCATAGACAAATTCACCCTCAAATGAAAGAGATAGGTTTACAACACTAAGGATCAAAATTTCCATCCAAGTATGCTGCAGCAGGCTCATGTGGTCAGCCAGAGACAGCATGGAGAAGCCTGGAATATGCCTTGCCCATCCAGTGATAACCACCATCTCTTGGTCAGCCATGTCACACAGTGTAGTGAGGGCCTTGATGTCACTGACTAGAACAGTAGGGCTGGGCATGGTATAGATCTTTTCCTGTTCAGCCACCAAAATATCTTGCAAAAATCTTGTTATATGGCTTTTTGGCTGGCTGAACCAGCTGAAGGTTCTCTGCACCTACTCAGTGCTTGTACTTCTGCCCACCTCCACATACTGTCAAAATGCACCTCTTCCTTCAGCATGCCCACTTTTAGACACTTCTTGAAGGGGCATGCCTGGCAATATTTTCATCTGTGCTTTATGATTTCACACTCATTCATTGCCAGGCACCTGTATTCTATGTTACCTGCAGTCTGGTCACACACTGTGATCAGCATGTGCTCAAAGAAAACTGTAGGGAAGGAAGAGGTCACAGGGACATGGCCAACTGGAAGGGTGGGGTCTACTTGCAGGCAGGATGTGATTGGTGAGTATTTTACCTTTTGGAATACATTAAATGGATTGACTTAGTGTTTTTAAAAAATTCCCTGTCAGTCATTGCATTACAGCATAGATCTGCAAATTAACAGTGTGTGATATGGTGTTCTTAGAACTTGTCTGAATAATTATGAGGTATGTAGAATATAAGGAGTAGTGTAGGTAGACAGATCCTTATGAAATGGCATATATCCTCTTTCATTGTATGAGGATGGAAGTCTTCATTAAGAATCTAGGCGTTAGGTAAGGGTGAGGAGAACATTTAACAACGTGAGGAACAGAAAGGGAATCCTTTTATTTATGCTTCACATATGAGGAATGCTAACCAGTTAAGACTCTCAAGTTTAAAAAAAAAATCCTGAAAAAAAGTCTTATGAAGACATGTTCTGGCAAGGATGTGGAGAAGTTGGAATATTATGTACTTTGGGAGGTAGTGTGAAAATGTGCAGCCATTATGAGAAAACAGTATAGTGGTTCATAAAAAGTTTATAAAAAGAACCACCATTTGATCTAGCAATACCATCTTTTATTTTGTACCCAAAAGAACTGAAAGCAAGAACTCAGATTTTGTGCATAGCAGTTAATATTCTTGTTCATGGACCATGTATTATTAACAATAGCCCATGTCTTAGTTACATTCTCATTGCTGGGACAAAGTATCTGACACCCACAAGTTAAAGGAGGAAAGGTTTATTTTAGCTCACACTTTGTGGTAGTTTCAGTACATTGCCAGCTGGCTCTAAGGTGGGACAGCATAGCAGAGGGGCATGGCATAGGAGAAATAGTCCACGGCAGGAGAGGCAGAAAGCAGCAGCCTTCCTTCTGCTCACTTTTTAATTTCATATAGGCTACAAGCCTGTTTGTTGGTGTCACTCACACCCAGGGAAGGTCTTCTGTCTTCAGTAAATCCATTCTGCAACACTCAGAACTATGCTAATCCAATCAGTAGACTGATGCACTTATCACACATCCATAATCCATATTCACACACTCTAGATCCAGCCACCTCTGAAAAGTCCCACCTATGAGCACCTGAGGCTTTGAGGAACATCTAGATACAAGCTGTAACAGCCCAAAAGAACAATCAATTAAACCATCTATTAATGAATGAATAGACAAATCCAATGTGGTATATTAATATGATGAAATATTATTCAGCCTTAAAAAGGAAGAAAATCTGTCATATGCTACAATATGAATGAACCTTGAGAGCATTATGCTATGTGAAATAATCCAGTATTTGTCCACAAAAGGACAAATGTACTATGTTTCTACCTATATTAGATACTGAGATCAGTTAAGTTCATTGGCATATATAAAGGAATGGAGTTCTCAAGTGCTCAGTAGAGACAGTACAGTTATCATTTCATCATATGGAAATTCAGTTTTGCAAGATAAAAAGAGTTTTGTAGATGGATGATGGTGATGACTGCACAATAAAAATGCATTAGGTACCTCTGAACTGTACACATACAAATGGTTAAAATGGTAAATTTTACAAATGTTTATACCACAACTTTAAAAGTTTTAAATCAGTTGATCATATGTATTAGTCAGTTTTCCTAATGCTGGAAAAAAAAATCTGATGCCCACAACTTAAAGGAGCAGAAGTTTATTTTGACTCATGTTTTCAGGGATTCATTTCATTCATGACTCTCTCCAAGGTAGAAATATCTTCATGGAAGTTATGTGGTGGAGCAAAGCTGCTCATTTTATTGTGCCCAGGAAATAGAGCAGAGGAACCATGCCAGAGCGGAAGGGGCAGGGAACCTAAAGCCAAGCCTCTTTGACCCACCAGACACAACCAGAAATATGCTTTACTAATCAATCAAGTTGAAAACCCAGTTTAATTGTCACACCATAAATATATAGACTAATTTTAAAACCTATTCTATTTCTTCATATGTAGGTCCTTTCTTATGCCAATAACACCCTATATTGCTTAATACAGCTTTATGAGTTTTGTGATACATAAATATCAAGAAATTTGTCCTTCCTTTAAAAATTATTTTGGCTAACCCTACAGAAAACCCTTGACCTATCACTCAGAGTAGTAAGCATAAGACTTTTTGACATGTATCTTGGCAAAGAATGTTCCAAGATGTATGGTTTATATCTAAATGTCCCCCCAAAGCCTGATGCACTCATAGGTGGTACTTTTGAAAGGTAGTTGGATTAAGAGGACGTTATAGGTGACTTGTTATTAGGAGGTGTGGACTGGTGAGAAGATATGAGTCACAGGGTGTGTGACTAGGAAGGCTATACCTCCCTTCTAGGCTCCTCTTCTCTCTGCTTCCCAGGTGCCATGAGATCAGCAGCTTCTCTGCTTTGCTCCTCTGCCATGCTGTCCTTCATAGGAGCCAGCAGACTATGGACTAAAAACTCTACAAATTGTAAGCCAAAATAAAACTCTCCTCCAGTAATTTTCAGGTGTTGGGTATTGTGTCTCAGTGACAAGAGTGAATAAGACAAGGAATGATACTCCAGTATTTTACTAACAACTCAATAACTCTATTCACTTCAATTTTAATTCATTGACTTTGTTAGTCTGCATATATTTACTAATAAGATACCTGAAATAATCAACTTTTTAAAAAGGAAAGGTTCATTTTGGCTCACAGTGGTTTCAGTCCATGGTTGATTTTGGACTTGGGGCAAGGCAGTACATTATAGCAAAAGCCTGTGGTATAGGACCATGCTCACCTTGTGGCAAACAGGAAACATAAGAGAGGAAGAGTGAAGGACTGGAGTCCTACTGTCCCATTCAATAAAAATCTCCCAATGACCTATCTTTCTCATACTAGGTTCCACATTGTAAAAGTTCTATCACATCCAAGTATCTCCACAGAATACGTACCAAGTCTTTAACACATGGGCCTTTGGGAAACATTTCAGACCTATACTCTAGCAATGACATTATTTGGTAGAAAAATTTTTAAAAGACACTCTTTACAGATCAAACTACTACAAAGAGTAACTTCATCAGTAGGTGCCTTTAAAAATCAGATTATGTATGATACAAAAATGCCATCTTTTACAAATAATTGCAGTAAATACTTGGTTGTAACATCATACAGTATTATTAGAGTACTTTATTCTTTTTTTAAATATGCCCATTTCTTTATGCACTTTTTATGAATTTATTTTCTGATATACAATGTGTTGCATTGACTCGTGTAATTTTTTTTTCATTTTACACTTCAACAGGCAGGTCACAACTCTGGTATATCCATACAATGTAAAACAACTCAGTAATAAAAGCAAAAATTATACCCATACACAAAAGGGTATCTATGAATCTCAAAAATCATGTGAAAAAAAGACAAACAGGGCTTATTGAATGATATAATTTAGAAGTACTAGAAATAGCAAAAATAGTATGATTGGGATTTGTGCATTTTCTCTATGTAAATGTCCACTAAACAGATTGCATACTTAATTATTTAGGGTTCAAAAGTAATGTTGCTGGGGGCCGGTGAGATGGCTCAGTGGCATAAGCGCCTGCCTGGCAAGAGCGAGGGCCTGAGTTTGACTCCCAGAACCCACATACAAAAAAAGGGCCGGTGATATCCCTCAGCGGCACTGGCGCCTGCTGGCGCATGAGGTCCTGAGGTCGACCCCCAGTACCCACCAAAATCAAAACAAAAAAAGGTAATGTTGCTATAACTTACTTTAAAGTACACCCAAAAAGTAATGTAAATTTTCGGATAAATAATGGGTAGACATAAACACATACACATATAAGTGATAAAGTAACTAAAGAAACATGCTAATATAGTCTGTAGGTGGTAGTATGAAAATGGGCATTGTACAAGGCAGTTGACTTTTCTGAGTGTTTGATAATACATTTCATTCTGTTTCATATTAAAATGTAGGGAAAATGTAATCATGTGGAGTGTGAATATTTATACTATATAACTGAAATTCAATATACCTGGAAATTCTTCCCTCAATTTTCAACAATACTATACATCTCAATGCAAGAGATTACACAGGTGTACAATCATTTCTACCTATTTGTATGTGTGAATCATATAAAAAGTTATCACTATGCATAAAATTATGGAATGAAAATATTTTACAGTGAAGTGTTACTTCTTGAGATTCATTTAATGACATAATGGCTTCTCAGACAGAAGACACATGAAGATGTAAGTAATGGTACAATTTTATAGAGCAATACCAAAATGATGCATATCACAATTTTAATTTATATAAGAAAGATATCAGGAGGCCAATGCAAAGAAATGCAATAGACTATCATTCAATATTTTGCCTATCTCCTAGTAGAAATTCTTGTTATATTAAAATTTAAATATCATTTAAAAAAGTTTCTTATAAATAAAAACTGGTTTAAGAAATATCAGGAAATGCAAGTAAATATGATATGTTAATAGCAACAGTATATCCCATCATTAATACATTTTTTAGATATAATTCCTCACTTTTCTCTACGCTTGGGGTGAACAAAGGAATCAATATCGAAGATGTACACACAATGGTGGCCTTACGGCAAACTAGAGAAACAGAACACAAGTTTCCTGTTGAGGAAGATGTGATAGCAGAACCTGAGTGCTCACTTAAGCAGCATATATAATAATAATAGCAGAACCTAAGAGGGTACATTAAGAATCCTCACACACATACACACGCATACTATAATAACCACTGAGGATAATGTTGCAGAAGATTATGCGAAGGTTATCTAAGAAGATACTACAAAGAAATGGATCTGAGAACAGAGGGAATTTTAAGTGATGGTTTAGATACTTAAAAAAAACATGACAGATAGAATGGGCATACCTAGAAACTAAAATCACAATCAAATGGAAAATGTATTTCACAACACAGGGAAAACATACAAAAGAAACATTGGCTTTGCAACAGGAATGGACAGGGCTCTGGGGCAAGGGCTTCAGGACAGTCCTCTGAAGAGAGGCTAAGGCAGACTACGTGGAGGATGAGTAAACCCAAAGCAGAGTAGGGAATGGAATTTGAATCTCAATGTAGTTTACAAAACAGAGGCCAGGATCTGTAAGTTACCTGGTTTGTGGAATCCTCATAAGCACTGTGAACAAGACTGGACTCACGGTGCTCGCTGGCTCTGATTCTTTAGGGAATTGCAGGTCAGGGATGGAGGCTAGAACTTGGCACTGGACTATTAATTTCAAAGCACTCCAGTCAGGAAATGCAGGCAGCCTAAGTCCTAGGATTAGAAATCCAATGTACTTAGCTGGTAAAAGAGGAAAGGTAACTAGGACTCTGTCTGGAAGATTTTAAAGCAGTCGTTGAACAGTGGGCATGGCTGGACAGGGCACAAGGCTTCAGATATCGAATGAAGATTGAAAGTAGACTGGAGTCACTATATCACAAAGCAGTTTGATGTCAGGAACTGAGTATCAAAAATATCCTTGGCTAAGGATATTGTCCTGAGTATCAGAGCCCATTTTTCCAAAGCTTAGCTCTGATGGTGTTGTGCCGCACACCAATCTCTTTTTGAAATACACATATTTCTATTGGAAGGTACTGATATTTTAGTGATCCCTAGCAGACTAGGGGGAGTAAGTGAAGGGTGGCAATTCCCAATACCTCTGACCAGTGCTCATTTTGGCAGCACATATACCAATAACCTCTGAACAGGCACCTCAGAGCCCCAAGATGAACCACAAAATTTCCTAAAGACTCGATGAAAAGAAAACACAATCTGTAGTTCTAGCCTGACAATTATTTAGAGAGAGCCATAACACATCAGAGGGCTGGAGGCCCTATTGTTTCATATAGATATCCAGAGTCAATTGGCCAAAATGGAAGGCCACACAGGAATTTAATTAAGCAGATATGGGGTTTCCAGGACTATTTAGCCTTAAGGACCCACAAATAAAAAGCCAAAGGGGAGCAAAGGGATCAAATAGAATGTTTTTTTTGTCCCTCCTGGGTGTGCTGCTGTCTCTATGCTGGGGAACAGCTTGACATGGTGCAGAGTGGCCAGTGATTAATATTTATAAATTGGCACAAAATTGGCCTACACGACTCATGGGAAGACCCTTGGCTGGCTTATAGACAGGTTAATCTTTAAGCTATGGCCAGAATTGAGACTAGCAAATGGTCTATGAAGTTTTGCAACTCAAATCAAGATAAAATTGCAGCTGAGGACGTCAGGCATCCAAGTACCTTCTAGCTCAGTAGTTGCAGTTGGCAGACAATCAGGTTACTAGCTATGCATGGTCTGCTCCTTTGGGCTTTTCCAATAATGCATTGTTCCTTAATCCTTAAACCTGACCGCATCAGCATATCACCCCCATCATTTCCTTAAGCAAACCAGCACACTCTCCAATCAAGCTATGCACCTAATAAAGGCCAAGGACCTTGTGCCTCAGGACCTTAGTCCTTCCTTGAGCTTTGACCATCCTGCCCCATGCAATATATATATATATATATATATATATATATATATATATATATATATATATATATATATGGTCTGTGTCTTATTCTGTCATTGTACCCCTGAGAATGAGATCAATGGTCCTAGGCCAGGGTCTAGAAACTCCTATTTTACTGTTAGAGCTCAGAATTAACTATCAACTTTATGCATACCTCATCAGACCACTGGAAGGGCAAGGCCTCATGTGGGTGTGCTCATCCACTCACTCCCAGTCTCTTGTGCAATGCCTGCCTGTTGAAGCTGCTCCACCAATTATGCATGTAGAGTGTACAAAGCAAGGAGTGAATATAAAGGACTTGTGTGGTGTTGGATGGTGCAGATCCTGCTCTGGTGTTTACATGTGGGCAGCAGTTTATTCATCAGGGATCAAACACAGGTTGGGCCACTAGTTCAAGGTTACCAGGCACTGCAAAGTCAAGATTTCTCTGGACTGTGTCTGGGACTCCTGGGTCAGACAGCATTTTCCTAAGCTATGACCATGAGAGGGGCTCATCTGAGATTTTGTCAATACCGTCATACCCCATCCTGAAAATTCAAAAGCCCTCGGTGAGGCACTGAGAATTGATGAGAGGTCTAGGACTCTTGCACTAGCACAGGGTTTCATTGCTTATTGGCTGTACCTGGAATGGGACTTGGCCAGTGTGAGGGAAGCATCCCTGCCCATTTCTTGCAACATTAAAGCATTATTCTGGTCATGCTTTGAGGTTGAGGAGGACCACAGACCCGAGGTAGTGTTCCTTATTGGAGCAGTGCTGACTTTGGAACCTGACTTCAGGATCCAAAGGTCATTAGAGCTTAGGCATTTGAAGCCAATGGGTTCTTAGCACTTGGATCTCAATTTTAGTTTCTAATTTCTGAGTCATCAAAACTGTGATTGCTCCCATTCACCAATACTATTTTTTAAATTGGAATAACCAGGTATGTTTTGTTGGTTTGTTTGTTAATACAGCCACAGAGCAGAACTTAAAAGGATAGAGACAATGCTTTGGAAAACATACAAAAATATGAATTAAAGAAATGATTATCCAGTAAAATGCAAATCAATGAATTGAATGTGTGAGAGTTAAAAATTTTTAGTAGATAAATTGCATGGGAGGAACTTGAGGAATTAGTCAAAAATTGGTCTTTAATCATCCACCACATACAATCTCTCCCTTTGGTGTTTTAGCCTTCCCAAGCCAGACTGTGGTCCTGTCTTTCACCTCTGCTAGAAACTGAGCTCCTCCAGAGAGAAGAAAGGAGTCTACATACTGATTGAGTGGGCAGTTACAAGTTCAACCAACTGCCTTGAACATCCAAACTGCTGCAGATAAGCCGTACAGTGGCCTCACTGACCAAAGGGAGCTCTTGGAGCCTTCTTCAATGTAAAGGCTGTTAGCCCTGTTTCTGATGCTACCTCTTGTTCATTAAATTTCTTCAGCTATCTATATGAAGTCCTAACTTATTTCTGCTCTGACGACTACAACCTTAGTTTACTCACTATCGCTTGGCTAAATAGGAACTACTGTTTTGATTAATATAGCCCAGCAGAACTCAAAATCCAATGTTACCATGCTTGTCAGAGTTTTCCTTACCAAGGAATACTTTACTGGCCCAGAAAATGTTAGACCTTCATGAGACCTTTGACCTCATATAGCCCAGCACTCTTTCTCTGAAATTTAAGCATCTCATTTTCTAAGTGGGGTAACAAAGACTTTGGGGAATAAAGTGAAATGGCTGAGGTCAAAGGATATGGAAGTAGCAGATTTAGAGCTGAAATCGCAAGTCCACAAGGCCAATCTTATTGGTCCATCCATGCCTCACTTGAGATTCTAATGTTCTAGGTCAGATTGTGGGTTCTGACAGTATAAGGGGGATGAGGAAGAGAGACTGGGACCCAAGTCTTGAAAAGAGTGGGAAAAGAAGAGCTAAGAAAAACAAAACAAGTTGCCTGGAATGGCAGCAGTCTTTACTGTAAAAGAAACTTTGTGAAGCTTTCATGCCTGGCCTGATTAAAGGGAAAATTCACAGCCTCACGCCCAAGCTCAACTTGAAGATGAATTTTAGTTTTCTTCTATAGGACAGTATATTTTCTCTCTATTTTTTTTTTTTTTTTTTTTTTTTGAGACAGAGCCTTCCTAAGTAGTTCAGGCTGGTATTGAATTCACTATGTAGCCCAGGCTGGCCTGGAACTCATGGTGATCCTCCTGCCTCAGCCCCTTGAGTGCTGGGATCACAGGTGTGTTCCACCACATCCAGATCTCTGCAGAATAATTTTAAACATTTACATTGGTACACTATTTGAGGTCACCACAGGACTCACCACTCCCTTATGACTCACAGAAATCTAAACAATAGTGAAAATACTGCAAAAGTATCCTGGCATGCATCAGCTGTATGTGTGATTGTGTTCATGTGTATGTACATATAAGTCCTCATATGTGCATAAATCCTGCCACCTAATGATTACATGTAAGGGTGCTGGAAGAAGATGGGCTCCTACATGCTGACATCAGGTTTTGGGAGGAAACATGTCCACACACACACAAACACACACGTAACAATTCAAACAACTCTGTGAAGTGTATGGGAAGGAACAATGCCAGCACATGTATATGAACATGTAACTCACCAAGAGGTTTGGTTGTTGGAAGGAAATTGGCATGACACAACTACGGTTGCTCATACAAGTAACTGTTTAGGGAAGGAGCCTCCAGTACATGTCTGTCATAGCTTCTAGAGGTTAGGTTCTTGGGCAGAGGGTCCTAACCAGTCTCATCTTTCCTTTCTACATCACCCTCTTGTGGAGCCAGAATGTAAGGAGCTTTAAGGGAGTGTCTGTGGGCTTTAAGGGAGCACATCTCTCAGCACTGGAGCTACAGTCTCCCCCATTTACTCCTTTACTAGCTGTGTTCCAAGGGACAGAAAGAGTGGTGGTGTGCCTGGAACTGGTGCAAGAGGGGAAACACAACAATATGAGGTTAAAGGATTAATGGAATTCTAGAGTGTTTGGTAGGTCTCAGTGTTGTGTCATGGGAAACCACAGAAAGATACTGAACAGAGAAGTGATGTGTTTCCATAAAGTTCTCAATCATATTTGTCAATGAGAGACTGTCAGGAGGCAAGGCAATGACAGAGGGTCCACAGAGGAGGCAACTGTAATCACAGATTTCACATAATGTACCAGAGTGATGCATGTGGAGTGGCATTGGCACTGTGTGGATTTGGGGCCTCTTTGGAAGATCCACAGAAAAGTATCAACAAATGTGAGACAATAGTGAGAGGAATCCAAAGATGCCCCCAAAATGTTGACCCAAGCAACAGGAAGGGAAAAATCAACCTTCTTGGATGGGGAAAATGGTGAGAGGAGTAAGTTTGATGGAAAGGGAATCAGGGGCTCAGCTTGGTATATAATGAATTTAAATTGAGAATGAATATCAGATTTCCAAGTAGTAATGTTGAGCAGGCAACTGACCAAAGGGGCCTTGAGTCCAGGAAGCAGACTGGACTTGGAATATTAATATGTGGTTCCTCTATGTATAGGGAAACCAGATGTAGAGCTTTATAAGGTTCCTCAATAATGTTTTAGTCAGTTTTCCATCACTTCAAAAAACACCTGGAGAAATCAATTCATAAGAAAAAAGGTTTGTTTTGGTTCATAGATTATGAGGATTCCATCTGTGATAGATTAGTCCTGATGTTTTCGACTCATGGTAAGCTAGCACATTATGGTGAGTGTGTGGTGGAGGAAAACCAATCACCACATGGCTGGGAAGTAAAAGGAAGAAGACACTGGGGTCCCATGGTTGGCTTTAAGGGAACACTCCCAATGATCTGAAGATTTGGCACTAGTCCCCACACCTTAAATTTTCGGCCACCTCCCTGTAGCACCAAGCTGAGGATGAAGCATTTATCACACTGACATTTAGGGCAACACTTAAGATTCAAACTGTAGTGGGAATTGAGCACAGGTAAAGAGAAGATGTCTAAGACCAAGCCCTGAAGATCTCCAATGAGATAAAGAATGACTAGCCATAATTCTGAAAAGTAGCAATCATTGAGGCAGATGGGGTATTGGAAGACAGAAATGACCTGTAAACCATGTGAGAAAAATACTGAAAGGAAGAGAAATTGATCAAAGGTGCATGAGAATTGTTACTTCTCAGTCACACAAGATCTGCAGTGAGAAATACCTACCAGGTTTAATAGCATGCAGGTTATTTGGGGACTCCTTAGTGGACTGGTGGGTAGGAAAACTTGGTTGAGGTGGGTCCAGAATAAAATGGGAACAAAAAAGTGAGGAAATAAAATATAGACAGTGATCTTGCATGAACTTGTAAGATCAAATAGACAGTGGACGATGCAGTACATAGAAGGGGTTGTGCAAGTAAGGTAAGATTTTTAGTTGTTTTCCCTCGCATACCCCTCCTCCTCCTTATTCTAAGACTGGATATTTTTACAGAATGCTTGTGTACTTATGGGAATCACCTGGCAATGAAGGATAATTGGTGTTCAGGAAGACTGCACCTGGAGCAGTGCTGGGGCTGTGCACTGAATAGCCAAGAACGGATGGAATCTTGTGCCCAAATATATGGCTAAGTTTTGACAAGATTGTGGACAGTTCATCTGTACTGACAAGAAGGCAGGCAGACTATCTACTACCAAAGTTTAGTTTTGTAATGATTTGGGTAAATTTCCCTCATGTCTACATCTCAGCGTCATCCCTTGACATGGTGGGGATTCAAGTAGTAGGTGGAGTTTCGTGGAGAGTATAAGGTGTGAACTGCAATGCTCACGGTGCAGTCAGAGAGCTTGGGAAGTGTGCCAGGTTGCAGTGAGGACACCTATCATACGTAGTGCGGGAGAAGCACCTAGTGGCCATGAGAAGCACATATGGAGTACATGTTTGCTCATCTGTGTAAGTTTTGAAACGAGATGAGGTATGGAGTTATCTGGTGCCTGGTGTCCCTGCTCAACTTTGGAACAAAGGACATATGCTGTGCTCCAAACACAGGCCTTGGCCCCCATGGGGATAAAACCTGCTCTACCTCTTTTCACTGTAAGGCACAAGGTGGGAGGATGGAGTGGGGTCTGTGAACCTAGCGAGCTAGTTGTCTAAGCTGGGAGTTAATTTTCTGTCCCCCCCAAAACCACTCCTTTTGCAGCATATACTCCAATAAGCTTTGGTGTTCAATGATTGCTGCACTCTCCTACTCTGTCTGGCTTCTGGTTGCTATGGCAATGCAGCCAGAGGCCAGGAGCTCTGCTACATCAGTGTAAATAGTGTGAGCCTGTAAATGCTGACAGAATGCTGTGGAAAAGGGAAAATTCTTGTTGGTGAGGAAACCCCGTGACACTTGGGTCCATTACTGATTAATACCTCCTGTGTCCACCTCCATGTAGCCATGCTATCATTACCAGAGGCAGAGAAGTCAGACTGTAAACTGGAGCATTAAACCAGGTAGCAGAAACTGTTACTTAGAGTAATTTTCCAGAAGAACCCACTGCATTAGAAAGTCTTCACTTGCTTATGCTCCAAGGGGGTCTCATTGTCCTCTCACAGAGAGCATTCAAGTATTAAGAGCACTTACTAGCTGCCAGGCAACTCAGAAGAAATTGGGGTACCTAATGGGAAACAGCATGCTCACTCTATGGATTAAGGATAGTGGCCAAACACAGGCATTCACCCTAAACAGTGGGCATCCTCCCTCACTCCTACTCTCTCTTGTTTTCACCTTCCCTGAAGCACAGGGGGGGCAAAGATGAAGTTAGGGGTGGGGCCTTGACTGAAGTACTGAGGAGCATAGCTGTCCCTTGCCTCCAGCTAAGAGCCTCTTTGTCTTAATTCCAGCAGTCTTGTTCAGCCCTCCATGTTTCCAGACCCACAATCAGCTTTGAGTGTCAGTGTCTAGACCCACAGTGACCTAATCTGCCTGGTGGCCAGTTGGTATGGCAATCCTGGCAGGAGCTTTCATCAGTAAATGAAATGAAAATGCAACAGGAATCCTGGGGTGGTAGGCCCTAGTGGGGAGGGGGGCAATGTAATTTGAATATCCTAATTACATGAACCCACAGACTTCTGTAATTGAAAGCCCACAATCACAGGCCAGGGCTTGACTAGGACAGGGAGCATCAAAAAAGGAGGAAAAGGCTGCTTTCCCTAGAGAAATTTCCAGAGCGATTTGGAAGATAAGACAAAGTGCCACCAAACTAGGACTCAAGGTGAACCAAGTCATTAACTCTGCCTGTATGCTGAATTTTATTTGAAAATCCAGTCCCAAATTCCTGTTTGGGGCTTGTTGACAGGGAGGTATCCAGAATTACTTCCCCGTAGATGGAACAGGCCTGGTACCCCGACCCCAGGCTCACAGCCAAGGGCACATGCCCTAGTGTTGACACTCAGGCCTGTGGCTCACAGGGAGACCACATCGGGAGTGGTTTGCATCACTCAATTGCTCTGCTGCTCACTTCTCTGTGGCTAGGACCTGCCTTGTTTTCCCCTGTTCAGCCAATGTTTTGGACTTTGTAATCAGCTGAGGTGTCTAATGACTCTGTAGTAGCTTAATTGGCCCTAGCTGTTGATTGCTATGGAGATATAGACAGTAGCTCCACTCACCAAGTTAAAATATGAGGGATCCTTGGTTGAGGCAGGAGGGGGACAGCAAATGTAAAGGGCCAAGAATGAAGATGAGAATACTCTAATTACACTAATTGATAGAATTTGGTGATTAAAAGCCCATAAACACAAGCCCCTGGGCCAAGGCAGAAGGAGCTGGAGGCTTACCAGGGAAAACAAAGCATCCAACACAAAAGGGAAAGAGTTTTCACTCGAGAAATTTCTAAGAAGCAATCCGGAGGATAAGGGAAGTCTCCACTTGCTCAGGATCTTGGCATATGGGATTTATTAAGACATAGGCATGTTAGGGGCTCAAAGTCCTCATCTGTGGGTGTCTATGACTCCTCAATTGTCAGTCCTGGTTGTTTTCTGGGAAACTGATGTTCAGAATTGTGAAGGGCATAATCCACATGCTAGGTACACAGCAGAGCTTGTGAAGTCTGGTAGAGCCTAGGGATCCTGCCAGCATATCAGAACTCACTCTATGATCTGCAGTTGGCCTCCAGTTAAGGCCAGGATGGTCGAGCCCCTGGTTTACAGACACAGACATGACTTCCAGGGAGCAGAAGCAGACTTCTCAGGGACAAACAGTCCCCTCTGGAGTGGATTTTAAAGGAGACCAGGCAAATGCCCCTTGGGCCAAGAATTAGGCCAGTGACCATCAGAAGAGGGATGGGTGCACCTTATATTACCGGAATTCTACACGATTTGTAAACCAGGGCAGAAAACATTCTGGGAGACGTTAAATGCTTGGAGGGGATTGATGCCATTCACAGAGGGAGGGAAAGAAGGAACATAGGACAAAATGAGAGAGGGAGGGAGGGAGGGACAAAGAGAGGGAGGAAGGGGGAGAGAGAGTGTGTGTGAAAGAGAGACAGAGTGAGAGACAGAGAGGGAGAGAGGCCTCCTTGTCCATTCCTGTGAATTTCCTTGGACACAGCCATTTCCAAATGATATTCAGTTTTTGTTTGTTTGCAGAATGAAGACATGACATTCCCAATACGGAGTGTGGGTTACTGTCGAAGCTGCAAGTGGATCCCAGGATTCATAATGACCAGGCCAAGACTGCCTAGAAGGAATGCATCAGTGGTAAGAGTGCCTTCAATGTGCTCAACAGTTCTCAGGAAACCTGCTGTGGGGAGAGTATGCGCATGCCTGGGTGTCAGGGGACATGGTGGGAGAGGGGCCTCTCCTGTGCACTTTCCTCAAGGGACCTGGCACCCCTCCCTCTGGCCTGTGGGAAAAGATTGGCCAGCTGTAACCAGGAAGACTTTAAGGAATAGCAGGAGAGAATGGCGACTGTGGTCAGAATTTACATAGAAACAGTTAAACCCAAAGGTGCTGGGAAAGTAGAAGGGCCCACTTGTGCACTAGGGCGATGTGTGGAAAGGACCAGAAGGTTTTACAAGATCACTTTGGTACAGATACTAGGAATGTTTGGAGTTGGGAGAATGTGGGGGCTGGCTCAGAGTTAGGGGAATTTTGGAGTTGACTTTTAGGGCAGTGGTCATCACAACAAAGGGAAGACATGACCCAGGAGGCCTCTGGAGATCTAGGCTTAATTTGCATACATGGAGAGGTCAAGTGGAGGTAGGTCCTAGAAGGATAGGAGGCAGGATAACTAGATGGTGGCTGGTGCTCATAATGCAGAATGAAAAGGGCAAAGGAAGAAGGAAGAGAAAGGAGGACAGGAGGTGGGGGAAGGAAGGTGAGAGGGAGGGAAGGAAGAATAAAGGGGGAGAAAGAAAAAGAAATAGCAAGAGGGGAAGGAAAAGTGGGGGAGGAGCAGGGGGAAGAGAGGAGAGAGGAAGAAAGCAGGCAGAGAATTGCCATGTGCCTTTAGACACATGGCACTGCCTGTCCACACAGATCTGGAGCTGATCTGTGCATACAGACACATACACATGAACATGCATGTGCACACTTATTTATTCCAGGTTATCCCATCAGGTGGACATCAAAAATTCAGGCTCAGAGAGACACAACTGACACCATGCCTGTTCCTTTTGTCCTTGAGGAAAGCCTCCATGCCGCCCTCCCCTGACTCACATCTTTCAAGTTACATCCTCCTTCTGCAAATCCCTGCAGGCTGCAAGCTGTCCCTTTCCTGGTGGGCAGCACCGCTCCTTTCAAACCCAGAGCATGGCCATCCTGGGAAGAGCAGTTCTGGAGATCCCAATAACCATGCATAGAAGCCAAGGGCACACAGACTTGGAAGGAGCAGACAGCCAGGGTGGGACAAGTGTGCACAATTGGGTGGTCAGGGAGTGTCCCCCGGAGCACACACAGGAGCTGTCTTCCCTTCTTCCCTTCAGGACAACTCAACAGCTTCACTCTTCACAACCAGAAAAGAATCACCTGGCCATGTCCTTCCTCTGCAGAGGAACTTCCCCAGCCTGGATCACAGAAGATCCCTTTTCCCTGTAACTGAACCTGAGTAAGCGATTGACAGGGTCAATGCATGGCAGTAACATTTGGTGTTTTAGTGCAGATGTATGAAGGATGGTCCTTTAAAATTCAGAACTCAGTGGGTCCTATTGGTCTTTTCATTCTAAGGTTGCTGTTGTCTGTGACAGCCTGCCCCTTCCTGAGGGCCTTCAGTTGTCTGTAAAGCAAGGCTTAGGGGGACTCTGGCTGCCCCTAGGATTATCAGCAGGGTTTTGGTACATGGTGTGTACATGTATGAAGGACAGTCCCCTCCTGCTAACTGGACCTTTATCCCCTAAGTCCTGGGTAGGACAGCATGGAGGAACTTGAACCACTGCTGGAGGGTGGGTTTTCCTGCTCCATTTGTTGTAAGAGTGAGGCCCAAGAAAGGTCTTCTGTTCAGCACAGTGTCAGGTAGAGGAGCACAGAAAGACAGGGGTGAGGAAATCATTTTGAAAGAAAAGAAGTAGACAAGCATGTGTGCACACACACAGGCACGTGCACGCTGTCACCTGGAAGAAACTGCAAATGCATTTTATACCTATCATTTTGCATTGAAACTTCAGGTGAAAGACAGCATCTGCTGTGGGTTCACATGGTACCACTGGGTGTCACTACAGAGAAGCTGAGAGTGGGTAGCCATAATGACACCAAGACTGTCTCTATATGACACAGGACCTGCTTGTTAGAGAAAAGACTGCAGCATTCTGTGATAGAGGGTGATGATAGTGCATGTTGGGTTCAGAAAACTCAGGAAAAACAATTTCACATGGTTCGAGTACAAGGAAGATTAATACAAGAGCAGCCCTCCACATACTTAGTGACAGTAGGCTATGTGGCGCTGAAGGGAAGCCTGTATCATCTTACAATTAAGCTTTGGATATATGGAGATGGTCCTGAATCTGATAGTAGAGCCTTCATTTTCTAAGACAGTGGCTTTTGGAACACTCCTGGCCCTATAACAGAAAATATTCGCTGTTTACAAATATCCAATCATCTTTTTTTTTTTTTTTTTGAGACAGTGTCTTGCTATATAGTTCAGCCTGGCCTTGAATTCACTATGTAGCCCTGGCTGGCCTCGAACTCATGGCAATCCTCCTGCCTCAGCTTCCTTAGTGCTGGGATTACAGGCATGTGCCACAACGCCTGGCCTCCAATCATCTTTACTGAGGGCACAACAATCTATGATGAATACCAAAATGCACACAGGTTCCAATTTTTGCATTAAAAGAAAACAAAAAGAAAATAATAGCCCACAAACTTTAGCACCTAAGGAAGTACAAACACATTCAAAACTCCAATAAGTGTCCATGTGCTATTAGTGACAATGGGAACTCTCTCTCACTGTGAATAAGTGACAAATATAAAAGCTTTAAGTGAATGAATAAGGATGTTTCCACACAGTAGACCAAACACAATTTCTTCTGTCTCCGAAATTAAGCTATGTAATTCCCCTTCTGGGTATCTTCCCAGAAGAATTAAAAACATCATACCACAGCGATATATGTGCACCCATTTTTATAGCAGCACAATTTGTAATAGCCAGATCTTGGAAACAAACCAAATGCCCATCAACTGAGGAATGGATAAAAAAGATGTGGAATTTTTATACAATGGAGTACTATTCAGGCACAAAGAAGGATAAACTGGAGACTTTTATAGGTAAATGGATGCAACTCAAGAAAATACTCATAAGTGAAATAAACCGGATGCACATGTGTAACCATTGTATTGTCTCTCTAGTATGAGAAACTGAAAGAGTAAACAAGATCCAAAATGTGTAATAGACATGGTGAATCAAAAAGAAACTGGTCAAAAGGAAAGAGAGACTGAAATAGGGGAATAGGGAAAAGAAAGAAGGGAAAGGAAAAAACTGTATATATATATAAGATGGTTAAGATAGATACACTACCAATTTTACATAGTTCATTGAAGAGTAAGGTTTGTGCCAATAATGTTTGGACAATTGAATGCTAATATCTGGTATCCTGAATAACTACCTTAAAGATAATAATATGTAATGCATTAACCATTGTTACCCTCCTATTATGTTGTTTTGAAAATTTGTTCTTTTTTGATTTGTTTTGTTTTTTCTTCTCTTTAAAATAAAAAAAAGAAATTAAGCAATGTAAATGTAATAAACTGTGAGAAACCCAAGTCAAATAATGATTATATTTTCAAGAAATGTGTCATGACATGAGAAATGGGAAGTGTCTTGATTATCTGTTGTCAGGGAGTTAAGCAGTTGTTTTCCCTCTCTGCATGTACCAATGCTCTCCATTTGCATATTTTTATTAATTGATATCACAAATATTTTATTTATCAGCATACCCTAAACTGTCTATATGAGATTTTACAGGTCTGGTAGACTCTTACCTTGGTATATCTCCCTAGGCTGGAGGAAACATGTCCATAGGCCCAGAAGTGGGTGGAAATGATGGCACCTGACAGCCCTTGTGCTAGGTCAATGTGTCCAAATGAAGAAATTGACCATCAGATAAGAGAATTGAAGAGAAAACTGGACATAGAGATTTTGCAAATGGAAAGGGGAGCAAGAGTTGGCGGGAGCGAGAAGGAATGATGATCCAAGCGAATCCAAAACAATTAAGATGTGTTATGAACATGTGCAGACTCCCCACGATGAATGTAATCATTGTGTACTGCAAACATGTACTGATAAAAAATCTTTAAAAGAAAATTAACTGTAAGAGAAAATGGACATATATCCAGAGGCACAAGACAGGAAGATTCAAAATGTGGCTTTGCTTGCTTCAAGAAGCAAGAACCAGACATCCTTTCTGCTGCCCCTGAGATACTTTGTAAGGCCTGACACTGCTCTTCAAGGCCTTTCACCGTCACAACCCCACCCAACCACAGGGCAATAACCAGTAGCACAAAAGGAGCTCCTTCCAGGGCACACACTCTTTCTGCATCATGGCAACCTGCAACCCTTAAGGCTCCAGGGATCCAGCTCTATTCCTGGACTGCCTGAGGTCATGGAAAGGAGATGGACCCGTCAATTTCTTTAGTAATAATTGTTGCCAATGTCTAATTCTAATAAACAATGATAAATAATAAGCTTCCAGAAAGAAAGCTCTGGGCCTACATGGTTTGCCTGGTAAATTCTAGTAGACACTGAAGGAATAATTCATTGGTGTCAGTTCTCCACAATAACTTGCAGAAAGTACAGGCAGATGGAATATTTCCTAATTCATCCTATGAGACCTGTATTAACTTAATACTAAAATCAAAGGAAGATATTACAATAACAGTGTAGAACAAATTTTGTCATGAATGTAGATGCAGATGTCCATAATAAAATATTATCAAATAAAATAGAACAATCTATAAAAATTATTATATGTCTGGCCATTATGGGAATTTATTAATCTGAAAACTGGTCTGATCCTCCAAAATCAATAAATCCAATCCATCACATCAACAGGCTAAAGGAGGAAATACCATTATGTCAATTGAATAAGAAAAATCATTTGGCAAAATTTAATGCCCAACATTTGTTCATAATTTAAAAACAAAACTCTTTAATAAAAAAAACAGGAATTGAGGAGCGATTCCTCAGCTTCATAAAGAATATCCACAAAATACCCTGCAGCTTGTGTTATACCATACGGTGACATTCCTTTTGAATATCTATACGATCTTCACAGTTAACCTTTTTTTAAGAATTGTTACTAATTAATTGCACTTCCTCTCTTTATTCCATCATCACTCTCCCTAGAGAAATGCCAATATTCATAATCATGTAAAACAAATCCATGAATTGATTTTGTTGCTTCTTTGTGTTATTCTTAATATATATTTGTGGTAAGGACGTGACCATGAAATCACCTTCTTAAATTTTTAAGTGTACAATACATTATTGTTGACCATAAGTACAGTGCTATACAGGAGCTCTCCAGATCCCATTCACTCTGGTCGATGACTGATTTTTAACTCCTTTCCACCTCCCTGCAGCCCCTAGAAACCACTGTTTAATTTCCTAATACAATGAACTTGAATTGTAAAATATTTGTCTTTCTATGACTTACCTATTTCATTGAGCTTAACGTCGTAGAGCTTCGTGCATGTTTTTCTATGTTGCACAATTTGCTCTCTTTTTAAAAAGTTGAGAATATTCTTTTGTGTTTACACCACACTTTCTGTATCCATTCAACTGTTGATAGACATTTAGGTTGTTGAAACTTTTGACTGTTGTGAATAGTATTGCAGTGACTACAGGACTGCTGATATGTCTTTAAGATCCTGATTTTAATTTTTTGAGTAAATACCCAGAATTTGGAATGATGAACCATAGACTAGCTCTACTTTTAATTTTTGATGCATTTCCATAATGTATTTCACAGTGACTCTAACACATGTCATTTCTACTATTTGCAAGTGTTCCAATTTCTCCACATCCTTCTTAACACTTCTTTTCCTTTATATTTTTAGTGATCAGCATCCTGACAAATGTGAGATGACAAATGTTGTTTTAATTTGGATTCCTGTGATGCTCTATTCATATGCTTGTTTGGGCACCTATATTATCTTCTTTGGAGAAATATCAATTCAAGTCTTTATCCCAGTTGTTAACCATGTTATTCATTTTTCCACAGTTGAGTTGTAGGTTTTCCTCATATATTTTGGATATTGGATGCATGGTTTGCAAATATTTTCTCACATTCTATACGTCACCTTTTCTGTACACTGTTTCATTTTCTATGCAGAAGACTTTTAATTTGATATATTCCAACTTGTTTTTGTAGCCTCTGCTTCATATCAATGAAATCTTTGCCAAGACAAATGTCACGAAGATTTTCCTCTCTGTTTTCTTCTAGGAATGTTACTAGGAGGTTTGGGGCATTATTTAAGTCTTTAATATATTTTGAATTGATTTTTATGAATGTTGAAAAACAATGGTCCAGTGTCATTGGATGTCCTGTTTTCCCAATAAAATTCATTGAAGAGACTATCTTCCCCATTGTGTAGTTTTTGGACTCAGGTCAAAATCAGCTCACCGTGTATGAGTGAATTTTTTTCTGGGCTCTCTATTTCATTCCATTAGTCCATGCATCTCTTTTCATGCTGGTATCATGCTGTTTTTTTAGCTTACATTTTTTTTTTTTTTTTTTTTTTTTTTTTTTTTTTTTTTTTTTTTTTGTGGGTACCGGGGGGACGACCTCAGGACCTCGCGCGCCAACAGGCACCCGTGCTGCTGAGCGATATCACCGGCCCCTTTTTCGTATGTGGGATCCGGGAGTCGAACTCGGGCCCTCGCGCTTGCAAGGCAGGCGCTTAAGCCGCTGAGCCGTCTCACCGGCCCTTTAGCTTACATTTTTAATATACTTTGAAACCAGGAAGTGTAATACCTCCAGCTGTGTTGCTCTCCTGAAATGTTCATGGGCTTATTTATGCACTTTTGTGGTTCCATGTGAATTTCAGAATTGTTTTCACTCTTTTGGAAGAAATGCCATTAAGATTTTGACAGTGGTTGCTCAGATTTGGTAGTTTTCTTTGGATAGTGTGAACAATTCAACAATATCAGTTCTTTCAGTTCATGAAAACAGAACATCTTTCCATGTGTTTTTGTCTTGTTTAACTTCCTTCATGAAAGTTTTTTTAGTTTTCATTATAACAGCTTTTCACCTCTTTGGTTAAGTTTATTCCAAAGTATTTCATTCTTTTTTGAGTACTATTGTAAATGGGACTGCTTTCCTAATTTCCTTTTTCAGGGAATTCATTGTTAGTGCACAGAAATGCAACTGAAGTTTGTGTGTTGATTTTATTACCTGAAATTTTACTTAATTTCTTTATTCATTGGAACAAGTATTTAATGGAGGCATCAGCATTTTCTGTCTGTAAAACATCTTATCTGCAAAGAGGAACAATTTCACTTTGCCCATTATTATTTGAAAACTTTTTTATTTCTTTTTCTTGCCTAATTGTTCTTGCTAGGACTTCCAGTACCATGTTGAATAGTAATGGTGAAAGTGTATATCTCTGCCTTGTTCCTCATCTTAGAGGAAAGGTTTCAGTTGATCGCCATTGAGGGTGATGTTACCTGTGAGCATTGTCACATCAGGTTCAATATGTTGAAGTAATTTCCTTCTATTCCTCATTTGTTGAATTTTATACTGTAAAAGTTTTAAATTGTTTCAAATGCTTTGTTGCTATGTATTGAAAAAATCTTGCAATTTTTATCTTTTATTGTGCTTGTAATGTATATTACATTAGTTCATTTTCATATGTTAAACCTTGCATTCCAGAGATAAATCCCCCTTGATCATGGTGTATCATCCATTTAAGGTGCTGTTGGATGTGGTTTGCTAATATTTTGCTGAGGATTTTTGCATCTTTATCAAGAATATTGGTCTATGAGTATTAGTACCTTTTCTCATAATGTCCTTTTCTGTCTTTATTGTCAGGGTAATACTGGCATCATAAAATTAGTGTGTCAGTAATGGATGTACGCCCCCTCTTCCAATTTTTGAAGAGTCAAGGAAGGTTTTCTTTATAGAATTCACTCAGGAACCTCTCTCATCAGAGGACTTTTCCTTTTAGGAAGGTGTTTGCTTACCGTTTAATCTTCCAGACTAGTTTTATGTCAGGTCAGGCTTTCTATTTATTAATATTTTAGTCTTAGTATATTATAATTCTCTAACAGGGTTTGGGGAATGAGATTAAGAACTTAGACTTCTAAATTTTTATTATTTTTATACTGCCTTTGGATTTCTTTAATATCCTATCCAGGCAGTGGTGAGTTGGTAAATTTTTCCCTTAGAAAAAAAAGAAAATGTTGTGGTGTGTTGTATTTTCCAATATCCAATCACAAATTTTCCAGATTTCAAATTGTTAGTAGTAAACTAAATTCCTGATCATTTAACATTTGCTTTTATGAACAGAATTAGCCCCAATTCCATTGAGTCCAGGTGGTAAAAACATATTTTTTCTTTATTCTTCATAGTTTTTGTAGATTAAATGTATCAATCCTCATGATGTTTTGAACTGTGTGCCTAGCACACAGCTGATGCTCAGCAAAATGAGGACTGGCTAATTTATTGGCTCTTTCTAAAATCCCTGAAATCCAGCATAGTATGTAAAGGACATGTACTCCAAGTGACATCAGACAAGTGACACCTCCTGAGCCTTATTTCCTGACTCTGGTCCCAGAGAAAGCATGAACAGAATTGCACTGCAGACCCACCCAGTGGAGAGTCAACCCTATCAGCAGAAAAATGAAATCCACAAAAGTAGGGTCAGTTTGATTTCCGGTACCAAAGAAAAAAAAAATAAAGTAGGTCGTAGGGTGTAGTGATATGTTTCACATAACAGAAGATGAAAGGTGAGCATCTTAGAAGAAAACCAAGTCCTTATACCTGAAGTAATCTTCACAAATCAATTTTACAACTATTAGCTTGCTATTAATTTGCAATTGTAAACAGCATTGTCTATGGGTTAACAGCATAACAAAGTGTGGAATCTCATGTTCACTGATTGAGTAGTGCTCATGATTTTAGTCCCTAAGGCCTCAGTTCTTCAATAGGATCAGGAAATATTAATTCCTGAGTCTCTAAATGGGCTCTCAACTTAAGGGAATCCCTAACAGGGAAATGCTAGATAGTAGGAGAATGATCTCATTGGGTTAAGAACCCTGGAACCAAGAAAAGACAGATAGGGACAGGAGTATAGTGAGGAATTTAAGAAAGTAAATTTTTTGAACTTGGTATAAACCATGTATCCTCTTGGGAGACTGAATTTCAACATATTCTTAGAACAAGTGTTCTTAGTAACAGCTTCAGAAATTGAGGGAAACATATAGATCAACTGGTATGTGTGCCTCAGACAACTTCAAAGAAGGGAAGGAGAAGCTCAGAAAGGAGCAAAGAGCACTCACTTTCAGGGTTTGGGGACTTGGAGGCTCTCTCAATAACAAAGGAGATCAGTGCTGGTCATTCAAGGATATCCTTTGATTTTTGGCATCGTGTACACTCTAGATCCTTTGGAGAAGTAGTTGAGTTCAGAGAGATGATTAGAAATTCCATTCAGTAAGAATTTCATACACTCTGGTGACTATACTAGACATTTCACAAATGATATCTCATTTAATACTGTAGCCATGATAACTAGAATTTAGCATCCACAGCTTACAAGGGCATAATCTAATTCCTAGGGAGAAATGACTAAGATCATATAGTGGAAAAACAGTGAATCAAAAACATACAGAGGAACCCCCAGTTACAACTGGCCTCACATACAAACAACTTGGCTTATTATTGGAATTTTAGGCTTAAATTACAACAAAAGTCTTGAATTATGACCTGAATACTGGCTGCTTGTGCAGTTGTAAACAAAGACTTACAATTCCAGAAAAGCCTATATAAGCATAAGTAAGTATCTGTCCAAGCCCAGATGCATGTGTTTGTGGACATGATTTCAGTCAGTGCTTTATATAATTGCTATGATTATTGCTGTCAAAATGGTCCCAATAAAGCTAGAAAACAAGCTAAGGAAGAAAAGGTAGGTAAAGAAAACAATCACAATAGAAAAGAATAAGGAAATTGTGGAGAAATATGAAAGTGGCATTCGTGTGACCAATCTTACTGATATGTACAGCATGTCAAAATACACCATCTTGACAAGCTTACAGACAAAATATTTGTATAAAAAAGCTAGTGTAGCTGAAGGCATTACTCAGATTAGTAAGTCATAAACAACAGTTTAGATGAGGTAGAAAGGCTATTATTAGTGTGGATAAACAAAAGACAGATGGCACATTATAGCTTGAGTCAATAATTTGTGAAATAGCTAGCTATAATTGTGGATCTCATACAGTATAATCCATCAATGAGTGATAATGGTGAAACATTTCATACCACTAAGGTGTGGGTTCACAATTTTAAAGTGAGAAATGGGTGGGGCTTCTAGGACGATGGCAGAGTGGTGAGAAGCAGAGAAAGATCCTCTCTGAGATTTGGTACCCAGACACTGGAATATAGCAATGTGAGTAAAAGAAAGAGGGAAGTGGGTCCCCTGGACTCTGGAAGGATCTGAAGGGAGAATTGAAGCCCATAGGGATAAAAAAGAGAAATTTCAATGAAGTAGAAGGAGGTGGCAGGTGGTGCCTTCTCCTGAGCCCAGATTCACTGTGTGGGAAGGGGCAACATAAACCTGCAGATTCATGGTGATTACTGGCCAGCCCAGAGTATTCCATAGAAAGATGCATGAGTAGAAAGAAGCAATGGATGTGGAGGACTGCAATGGCTGATGAGCTGTGTAGGTTTGGACATCCTGCAGGAGAGGGTGATTGGCTGGGAGCCATCTTGGAGAGGGGCCAGCTGAGCTCAGAACTCAGAAAAACTGCTGGCTTCATCTAGTGGACCCAGCTGAGTTCAAACCCACAGTATGCACACAAACTGTGACAGGCTGAACCGGTCTGGTTCCAGCCTCCTGGTCAGAAGCAAGCCTGAACTTCAGGGGAAATAAAGGTGGAGGCCTACTGGGATTATCCAATGCCCTATTGTAAAGCTACTGCTGAATTGCTGGAACAAGTCAACATGGATCTGGACTTGGCCCACTTTTGCACCAGTGACAGAGACACACCTTGAAATGAACCATTTTTAAATCTCCCTTTTCTTGTTTGATTTTTGTTGTTGTTATTTTGTTTCATATATTCTTCAATATGTGTTATTGTTTTTATATGAGTGTGAACATGGTTTCTATTTTTTCATGGTTGATGCTCTGCTCTGTTCTTCTTTTTATTTCTTCCTTCTCTCTTACCCTCCTATCTTCTGCACCAGTTTCCCAAAGGTAGCATTATCTGCGTTTGTCTGCCAGCCTTTCTTCTAATCTTTTCCTTTTCTATTTCTCTATTTTTCCCCCAACCACTTTTAAATTTTTGCCCCTGAGGGTAAAATTGTCATATTGAAGGCTTATTTACTACATACAATTTTCTGTTTTGCTCTAAATTTTGTTATATACCACAAATCTACTACATAGTTAAAGGTGGAAAATTAATAGTTACCTCAGTTTGTCATTTTCTAGGCAGTGTTTGATGCTATTGTTATTTCTGCTTATACCACATTAGCTGAAGTGACATATTTCTTCTACCCAGTTGTACTTCTTGGTATGCCAAGACCAAGATTTTTTAAGAGTCATAAAATATACTATAGGCCAGTGCCAAGGAAGCAGAGGCTGGGCCAAATAGGCAACAACTCATATCCAATAATTGAAGAATTAAGATCATGAAACAGACTCAAAACCCAAAAGCCTGCTACAACTGGGAGACACCTCTGAGAAGTAGTCATTTCCTAAGCATTCTAAATACTAGCAATAAAGCTACTCACCAAGGCAATTTACAAGCAGCAACCCCAGAATTAAACAAAGAAAAAACAGAAAATGAGAAGACACTTAAACAAGATGCAACCCCAGACATCCAGCTCACCAAAGGAAAATCCAGGGGGAAAAGAGGTGGAAGAATACAAAAGCCACCCACCTGGCTTCTCTGAAGTGTTAACAGTAGAAGTAACAAGGCAAATGAACAAGACTCTAGAAAAAATTAAATCAGAAATAATTTCTCAGATAACTACAGAGATGGTGACCACAATGAAAAATATGCTTAGTGACTCTAGAGGGGATATGCACTAAAAAAAATACAGGAGCTTAGGAAAATGATGGAAACCATGAGTGCCCAACATAGGAAAGAAATGGGACGCATGAAACAAATTCAAACAGAAATCCAAGAGATTAAAAGTTCCATTAAAAGTATATGCAGCAAGATAAGCAAATGTGAGAATCTCAGATGTAGAAGACAGTATTGCTGTTAGCGATCATATAAAGAAAGATTTCTGGAATATAGCAAGAGACCATAAGAAAACAAACCAGAAGGTGCTAGATGATGCAAGGAAGAATAACATAACATTGGAGTCAATGAAAATGCAGGAGATACTGCTACAAACAGAATCACAAAAATGACACCCAGGATTTGGTGGCAGATATATTTAACATTGGATGGGCACTGACAAGAAATCAATCCTTATAAAAATGTCGGGTCTCAAAGGCCAAGGGAGAGAAGTTTTTATGGGGCTGAAAGGAAAAGTACAGAGGCAGAGTACCTGGATGTCTTTGATTGGTTCCTACAACATGCATCATAGTGACCAACTATGCATCACAGTGACCAGCCATTTCTAGGAGACAGAAGTAACAGGAACTGTAACAGCAACTGAAGTATACTGGCTGGGGGGCATTTTCTGCTAAATTTCCCCCCTCTTTTAGTTTCCCTGGTAAATCTTTGCTGGACATGTTACATATGATCTTCTGAGACAAGGCCCAACTAGAAGCAGTAATATTATCGCTGTCAGTGGTTCTATGATGGGCCCTAGCCAAGGTCCCCAAGATTGAAAAGCTTTCCTACTGGGAGTTTATGGTTTGTTTTCCTTATTATAGGGTCCCTCCTTAAGTTGCTTCTAGGAAGACAAGGTTTAGGCCCATCTGTTTTATACCACAACTCTGGAAAGGGAGTGAAGGAGTTAATCTGAATATTGATCAAGTGTTTGACTAATGTCCATAGAGTTAAGGCAAAAACCATAGCTAGCAGGAGAGTGGGGACAATACGATATCAAGTAAATATGTAAGCTGAAGTGAGGACTGGGACAAGCAGCCTGAAAAGGCACAAAAATCAAAAGGAATAATGCATTGAGGTATGGAGTAATCCTGTGAACAATGTCCTCAAGCTTCAGCCATCTGTGGACTGGTCAGCATCCAGAGTGACCAGAGCATGGCTTTGAGTGTGTTGTTTCTTCAGAGTGAGCTTCGGAGGAGCTGTTTGGCCCAGATAAACTCTCCAGCAATCATCTGGAAGGGCTCTTTTAACTCTGGAATGGTGAATCTAAGGCTGGATTTCTGAAACTTGTAGAGGTAGTTAATATGCACCTGGGTTATATGTGTGCACAGGAGTGTCTACAGGTATAGCTGGTCTTTAGCTAAACTTTATGGAACTGGTTACAAGCTGTTCTTGTAGGTTTTCTTTTTAACTTTTTTAGAGCTTTGTGGTCTATATGTTACATGTCTACAAATGTAGGCCCATTATCACAGCAGAACTCTACACACTTTTGTTGTCTTTTTAGTTAGGGTAGGGAATGTCTTGGGCTAGCCTGAGTAGGTGCAGACAAGCACTATCTGTAAATTTTTAAATGGGGAGAGTTCATTATGTTGTATGCCAGGTGGAGTTCAGGGCAATGACAGATGCTGAAGCCTGAGCTGGCTGCAGGGGCATGGGTGCAAGCACAGTGGCTTGAGCTTGCAGAACATATGGTGGGGGCAGGTCTGGCTCTGATGAAGATAGATGTCTGCGAATGCCAGGTTAACTTTTTCTGGCTATGGTTGATGTTTCATGCAACTGGATCCCCAGAGTGGGTTTAGGCCTCTGGACCTGACTATTTTGAGTGCAGGTTTGGCATTGTTGGTGGCAGTTTTCCAAACAGCATTAGGAAGCATTAGATCCTTTCATTTTCAGACCAATTGAGGGCCAACATGAGTTCATTGTGCAGGCCATCCCTGCAGGAGAGCTTCAGCCAAAATAGATTTGTCCGAGTTGACCACAGCATATCTAGCCTGTCATGCTCCATTCCTAACAGAGCTACTTCCATCCACAAGCAGGGTACACTCAGCATCTGTCAGGGGGTTCATTTTTAAGGCTGGTTGGTTTGAGAAAAGTTCATCCGTCATCACCAGGCAGTCATGGTCTGGTGGGTCCAGGTTGGTGGGCAGGTATGTGGCATGATCTTGTTTATTACCACAAGAGTCAGATGAGACCTTGGTACTGGGTGGCCAGGCTGTTGAAGAGTCAGCAGTGTAGATCCAGCACAGCATATGGCATATGGACAGTCAGGTCTCAGCCTAAGGTGAGTCTGTCAGTCTTTTGATCAGAAGGACAGTGTCTATTAGAGTGTGGAGGAAAAGGGGGAAGGCAGCCCTTAGCAACTTGATCCAAGTATTTGCAAGATAGGCCACTGGTGATCCCAGGGGCTGACAGTTTGGATAAGCATCTCTGTAGCCACATGTTATTTGTAGATTTGTGCCTTTCCCCAAAATACTTTATAGCCAGTTTTTGCCAGATATTTCAGCAGAGCTTTGTGTCTTTCCAGCAGGCAGCTTGGGTGTCATTAACCAGAAGTGTACAAATATTTTGTTCTGGGAAACTAGTGAGATCAGCTGTGAGGTCTTCTCCAAAGAAGACTTCTCCAAAAACTTCTCCAAAGTTTTTGAACCTCTGGGAGGTTGAGTCCAGGTCAGTTAACCTTTGAGTTCACAACTGGGGTCTTTTCATTTAAAGGCAAACAGGGGCTGGCTGGCAGGAGCCAATTGAAGGCAGAAGAAGGCATTCTTTAGGTAAAGTCAGGTGTACCAGCAGGCTGTGGGTGACTCCAGGATGGAGGGCAAATGTGGTGGCATTGACAGTTGGGAGATCCTGAACTGGGTGATATTCCTCAATGGGTTTCTTTATGCATAGTTTAGCAGTTTGACAGTCTATAAACATTTTGAAGTTTTCAAGCCTCATTTTTTTCTCAGGGGACCATGACAGAGATGGAAGGGACAGAGAAGCAGGCTGTCTCAGAGAAAAAGTGCTGGTGGCTTGGCCAAATCTGTTATCAGAGTCTTCCCAAAAATAGTGGGAGAGTTCTTAAACTCTTGTGGCAATTGAGCACATGTGAGCTGGCCTTTTTATCCTGTCTCAGGATCTTCCCAGTTGAAGGCACGACCCACAATCAGAAGAAGGCATCTTTTAAATCTAGACATGTAAGCCAGGTGGCATCTGAAGGTAGCAGTCCAAGAAGGGTGTATGCATTGGGAAGCACAGAGTGCAAGGTGACGGCTGTGTTACTGACAGCATGGAGATCTTGCACTGTCTGGTAATAACCATTGGGCATTTTTACCAGGAAGAAAGGAGTGTTCCAATCTTATTAACAGTCTGTCAGGATCCAAAACTGCTTTAGGCAGCTGAGGTGTGGCTGGATGCCTTTGCATTTCCTGTGACATAGGATAGTGTCTGACAGCAATGGGGGTCATGGGGTTCAATCACTATGGGAGCATGGTTGGTGGTCAGGCCTAGAGGTGAGTCTTCAGCTTATACCTCTGGGAGGAGAGTATTCAGAATTTCAGGATTGTGGTTATCTGTCTCAGGGTGATGCAGGGTTAAACAAAAGGGAAGCCGACTGGCTCAGTGCCTTTAACTTGAAGAGGAGGTCTCTTCCCAGTAGTAGCATGGGGCACTCAAGCATATACAGGATTGTTGGGCTTTTTGTCTCCTACTATGATGCCTTTGAGAAGCACTTGACTGGGTTGCTTTTTTGTTTTTATTTTTTTTTCTTGGCTAGCTTGAAAGCTGGCCTGGTGAGAGTTACAGTAGTGCCTGCCAAAGCAGAAATTGTCAGGTCTTGAACAGTTCAAGGAGCAGCAGTTTCAGGGAGTCTTGTAACAGCTTGACTTCATTTTAACTCCATAATCACCAGAAAAGCACTTCTTAAATTTTTGGGCATGGGGCCTGCAGTCAGGGGCCATTGGTTTAGACTGACTGGAACACATAGCTGTCTCCCTATGTGTGTGTGTGACGTACCCTTGAACAATGGCACAGCAAACAAAGGGTGGGTGTCCCTCAGAGAGAGAGAGAGACCATTCAGATGCCCACCTGGCTGCTTTCTTCTCAGCAATGTTGAAACCATACAGACTAAGGAGAAATACTGTTAGGTTCTCCATTTTGTCCTTATTTGACACGTCCATGGAACCACAGGTTTGGGCCCAATCAAGCTCTGTAGTTGGAGAGGGAAATTCAACTCCTCACTGTGGAGCACAGACAGAACTGTCCATTGATTTCACTGTCCATTAAAAACACTCACACACTCATTCAACAGGCAGTCAGAGGTTAAAACATTCCCTCCCCCAAACCACAGGGAGGCCTAATGAGAGGTTATCAATCTCTCCTTCTGCTCGAACTGAGCAAGAATGTACTGAAACTGGTACCCCCAGGAGTCTTACCTACAGAGAGGCAGGCAGCCAAGCAGGCAAGCAGGCAGACTGCATCCTCCTCACTTTTGACTCCAATATGAGCCTCTCGAGTAGGGAGCTGGGAATCCTACTCCAGACCTCTGAGGGTACTCAAGAAATCTCAAAGGCACACCTTCCCATTGGGAACTGGAGAGGTCCTTGCTTCATTCACGAGGGCTACTACCAGTGACCAAAGAAGTCAGCATAGTTGGTCTTCTTGGCCAACACACCAGATGCTATGGCAATAGAAATGCCGAAATGAAACCCAGGATTTGGAGGCAGATTTATTTAATGTCAGATGGGCACTGACAAGGAGTTAATGTCTAGCCTCAAAAGCTCAGGGAGGGAGGTTTTTATGGGACTGCAAGGGGAAGTACAGAGGCAGAGAACTTGGCTGTCTTTGGTTCTTACAATATGCATCATAGTGACCAGCTATGTATCACAGTGACCAGCTTTTTCTAAGAGACAGAAATAACAGGAACTGAAGTAGGCTGCCTGGGGGGCACTTTCTACTAATATACCACAAATGGTATAATAAAGCTGTTTACAGACATCATAGCAGAAAACTTCCCTGGCAGAGAAAAAGAATTTGACATACAGATAAGTGAGACATATAGAATTCCAATTAGCCATGATCAAAAAAATCTACAGCCAGGCATATCATAGTGAAGATACCAGAAATTCAACACAAGAATAGAATATTAAAAGTTGTTATAGAAAAGAAATAAATCACCTATAAAGGAATAATAGTTTAGGTATCAGCCTCCCATAGATGGCGATTCCTGGAGGAAACATAATCTGTGGTTATAATCTAAGCCCATAGCTTGAAATCTTTCTAGTTGTGGTACTGCTTTAGGCTGTCTGGGATGACAGGATTTGAAGTACAAGTGAATGCAAGTAGAAGTAGAAAGACTCACCTTAACTGCCATCAAGTAGCCGATAAACCCTGCAACTATGTGGTCATAATATATGCTCCACGAGTAATATCATATATTGGTAAGTCATGTGGGTCTTTGGTAATTAAAATTTAGAATAATAAATTCTATATTCATCACAAATAGAGGGAGGTATAATAATACTTGAGAGGGATGTAATCCCATGACTGGCAAGTTTTTCTACCAAATGATTTCTCTTATTTGGGGCCTGAAAGTGTATGACATGATCCTAACAACAAAAGCCTACAGAGGACAGAAAAGAGACTTTTACATACAAAGACCACTGAGATACAGAAAAAAGCATGGTACATATGAGTGTCTCAGAATGGTTGAATACTGTTTGGAGTTTGGTTGCCAAAGAAAAGGCTGGAGATGTAAGAAACAACCAGATTGAGAGAATATGCAATGTTAAAAATGTATTCAAAAGCACTTATACTTAATCCTTCCTGCCTCCAAGTGCTGAGCTGATATTAGGAAAGCCTGCTTTGTCTAGATTGGCCTGGTTATGACTCTCTGATATCTACTACTTCTTTTAGCTGGGATAGGTCAGTGAAAATGTGTCAGATTTCCTGACACATCTACCACCATTCTTCCAAGGGTTGATATGTTCAATCAGCTCTTTAATTTCTTTCCTCAAAGAGCCAGTCTATGTGTCTCAAAATTTGTGTCTACATTAGGGCTAAGTAAATGCTCCAATTCAGCTGAGACCCTAGATTAGCACTGAACATCATATTGCCTGGCAGCACTTCAGATAATGACTGAGGACTATTTTGATTGTAATATGTTTATTCTTACTTGTGTATATAATTTACTTGAGAAACTCACAGAAGCAAAAGATATTCCGATGGATGATATGGCATTCCTAGATCATCCTAACACCTTACCCATTACCTCTGATAGACAGGAATGTGGTTAGCTTGCATTTATTTGGTAATTCAAATGGAAATGAGGAAGATAGAGACAATGAATAAAATTATTTATCTCAAAGATATTGTTCATTGAAGGAAGGAAAGATAGAAGATTAGTTTCTGAAAGATATGGGATTGAAGAAAGGTTATTTCAAATATCAAATTGGAGACCCTTAAGCACTTTGTGAGTGGTGAAATATCTAGAGAGAAATAGAAAGACTGATAAATAGAGATATATTAAATTTACAAGAGTTTACGCAGTAATCAAGAGGCAGAGGCATTATATTCCAGTGCACTGGTAGTGATTACACTTAAGTAGGAGAAGGAAACAGGATCTCATTGATTCAAAGAAGAAGAAGCAAAGACTGGTTCATGTCTACTAGTTCTTTTATTTGAGATGTAGGGTGAAAGTCATCTAGTAGTGAGCAGTGAGCTGGTACCAGTGAGCTGGTAATTTTACTGCTATAAGTTTGAAAACTATGGAAAGTTTATGGCATGGCTTCTATAGACTAGAAGTAAAAAAACTATTCAGATGAAAATTTAGATATTGGGGCAACTTGGAGGAATTGCTGTTCCCTTCATTTCCTTGATTGGAAATGAGAAGGCAGAGGCGTTAACTGACATTTTTCAGGAAACAAGTTTAATTACTGCTAGAACCACAAACACTATCATATGTTATGATCACAAAGTCAGTCATACTATATATTCATGTAGTGATTCTGTAGGAGAAAAAGGGTGCCAGAAAACTGTAGAGTAGGTGGTTTAATCTAAGGACGAGGCTAGAAATAGATGGAGGAAGTATGGTAAAACAGAATATTGTTGCAGAAAAGCAAATCAGGAGAGACTTTCAAATATCCCTAGCATGTATCCACTACTTTCATAAAAGTATAAAATGGAAACCAAGGATAGGACCTTGAAGTGACACATTCATCCTATGTGAGAGAAATACTCTTTAGCCTAATCAAATCATAACGATGACATTGCTGATTATTCATGGTTCATGCCAGCTTCCTGTAAGACCTAAAAGTGGGGTATGAATTTATGAGGAATATTTAAGGCAGTACACTAACTCCCTAGGGCTCTTCATAATTACTCTCAAAGAAATGGAGTAAGCAGATGCATGTAGATTTTCAGGTTTCCTAAAAAAATTATCTTGGATCATCTATCATGGATAGACCAGCTAAGTATCATGGTTTGGACACATTTTAAGAGTTCAATCACTTCTACATCAGACTGATAGTTCTTGTTTCTTAGTACCTAAATATTTTCTTATGTAGTGTGAAGTGGCCTAGTAAGGATGTTTCTAGATGATACACACGTGGATCTGGGGGGACAACAATGCTAGGACCATAGGGAACCTCCATCTCTGCCATCAAATACCTTTTACATATTTTATGCCAGATCTCTCTTCTTTCTAAGTGAAGAAGACATTTCACAACCAGATACCAACAGGGGTACACTCTTAGGACTCACTCTCTTCTTTGCTTTCTATACAGATTCTGTCTTTCTGCCATCAAATTATGTGAATTACAATTATAATATTTCATTTTCTGTAGGACAATGTTTGTCCGACTTTTGCATGAATCAGAATCAACTAGAAGGCTGTTAAAGCTCAGATTGGGTTTCCTCATCTTCATCCTTACAGTTTTTGATATGGAAGTTTGGAGATGAGGCCAGAAAATTTGGGTTTCTAACAAGTTCACATATCGTGTTAGTGTTGCAGGTCTGGGAAACATATTTTGACAACAACTGACACAGATATTTGAAAAGTAACGAGTTATAGAGCACATTGGAGAAAATACAGGGCTAATTATTGGAGAGGAAAGAAGAGAATGAGAAATCAGGGACTTGCTTGAAACAATTGGAGAGAAATAATTAGCAACATTATATTTGCAGTTATTCTTCAGAGCTTTGCTATATAGGAAACATTTTGGGATAGAGAGAATTTGAAGAAAGTTTGTTTGGAAGGAGAAGTAAATCTGTATGATGTGGAGATTGTATGATAGAGAGGAGACAACTGCAAAATCTAGGAGAGTGTCTAGTGCATAAGTGGGCTTTTGACTTTTGCCCAAGGCATAGAGTTAAACTGTGGTAAAGCGGGAGGGGAAATATATAAGTACCAACCTCATAGGTTTGCAGATATGGTTTTGGAGTGTGTAGGATATTCACTTTTGATTGCATCTGCTTTCTCAGTGCAATTAGAAAGAAGTTCACCAACTGAGAGTAAAGATGGAGCTCTTCATGATTTAAGAACAGAAGATAATATCTAAAATAGTCATTTAAATGGTAAGGGAATAAATAAATTGAAGAAATACAGAAAGAGCACTGGACCTTACCAAGTTTACCTACTCTAAGCCTATTACCCTAAGGTTGTTTCATGGTATGGGTTTTGAAAGAGCCCAGATAATGCAAACAGCAACATTCCGATTTATAAAGATCTTAGGATCCTAGAATGTCAGTCATTTCTAGAAAGATTCCATTCCAAATCAGCTGGGTGAACCAAGGCACAGGAAAGATAAAGGGCTGTTTGCTAATTGAACTTTTAGTGCAAAAGCTGGGACTGGAGTTCAGGGCTCATTACAACCATTATCTTGGAAGACTTTTGGCATAACAGAGTGCACCCAGGTTATGCCTATAAACACTCTAGATCAATGGTGGCAAACCTATTGCACACATGCAGCAGAAGCTGTTTTTATCATTGAAAGCTCTAAAAGGCTTGCCATCACTGTCTAAACAGTGGGGAAAAAAAGTGTCCTGGTGGTACACCTTCATGACAGAGGGAGTCCAATGTCTCAGTCTATTGCCCTGTGGTCAAGGATCCAATCTTTGTCTCCAAACTCAAGCCCTCAATATCTATGGAGTAAGTGGAAAAAGTGGAGCAATACCCAGTTGCTGAGTTTCCCCCTGTTCCATAGAGACACAAGAGATGAAAATGAATGAAAGGGACTCTGTTTGAGCATTGAAGTGTTCATTCATACTCTTCTTTCTAGCTAAGAGCTAATTTAATCTTTTGTCTTCCTCATCCTCCTGGAACTGGAGAGGGGAGAGTGGAGACAGGAGTAGTGTGTATATGTGTGACAGATATGTAAAGAGAAGTTTAACTAAATGTCCCTCAGTGACAAAAAGCCATACCTGTATTTAGAGCTTAGTGTAGCAGAACAAAAAAAATTTGAATGCAAGTACTGAACCTTAGGAGGAAAGAATTTTCATTAGTCATGATTCCAAGAAACAAGCCAAATGATAGTTTTCATATGCTCAAGACTCAAGGACTATCCAAGTATCAATTTCTAAGAATCTTAGTATACCTGAATGCTGAGAAGGGCTGCAAGAGCCTTTTGATCTCTTTTTTTTTTCATAGAAATACTGATAGAAGTGTATATAATTTGAATAAGAGAAAAAAGACAGAAGGAGGAAAGACAACTGAGGAGAAAGGACAGGGGAAGGGAAAAAAAAGATGAACATCTTAATTTACTTCATCCTTTATGCAGTGCTAATATTTATATATTGTTTCATTACTAATACTAATAGCTAACTTTTATAAAGGGCCTATTTTGTGCAACAGACTCTGCTAAGCACTTTTCATGTTTTCTCATTGAGAATTAACAGTATCACAAGGAGGTGGGCTCTGTTACTTTATTCATCGTACAGGAAAGATAATACTTAGAAAGACTAAGACACTTAAACCCAGGCAATCTGCTCTGGGGTCACCACTCCTCTTTTTTTTAAGAGAAAAAAAATAATAACTATGATACAGAATTTCAAAAATGTTAATCGGAGATTAACAAAAGTTAATATACTGTATAATTTTATCTTCAAAATAGTTGCTCAGATTACAAGAAATAGGCATTAAAACTGATCAAACAATATAAGCACAAACCGTTCTTTTCAAAGAATTAAGAGAAATTAGTAATACAATTATCTTAGCTATCTTTTATATATATATTTTTTTTTTTTTCTTTTCCCTTCCTTTTTTTTCTCCATTCCCCCATCCCAGTTTCTCTTTCCTTCTGAACAGTTTCTCACCATTTCACAATATGTGTATTTCTACATTTTGGATCTTATGTGGTCTTTCAGTTTCTTACACCGGGTAGAAAATAGGATGTTTATGGGCCGGTGAGATGGCTCAGCGGCGTAAGCGCCTGCCTTGCAAGCGCGAAGGCCCGAGTTCGACTCCCGGATCCCACATACGAAAAAGGGGCCGGTGATATCGCTCAGTGGCACGGGTGCCTGTTGGCGCGCGAGGTCCTGAGGTCGTCCCCCCGGTACCCACAAGAAAAAAAAAAGAAAATAGGATGTTTACATATGCAAGTCTGATTTATTTCACTAAGGAGTATGGTCTCAAGTTGCATCCATTTTCCTATAAAAGTCTCCAGTTTACCCTTCTTCATGGCTGAGTAGTACTCCATTGTATAAAAAGACCACATCTTTTTATACATTCCTTGGTTGATAGGCAATTGGATTATTTTCAAGATTTAGCTATTACAAATTTTGCTGCTAGAAATATGGGTGCATATATATTGCTGTGGTATGATGTTTTCATTTCTTCCAGGAATATACCCAGAAAGGGAATAGCTAGGTCAAAAGGGATCTATAATCCTAGTTTTTGAGGAATCACCATACTGATTTTTATAGTGGTTGCACCAGTCTACACTTCCACCAAGAGTGGAGAAGTGTTCCTTTTTCCCCACAGCCCCTCCAGCATTTTATATTGGCTGATTTCTTGATGATAGCCATTCTTTCTGGAGTGAGATGGAATCTCAGTGTTGTTTTAAATTGCATCTCTCAAATGACCAATGATGTTGAACATTTTTTCTTATATTTACTTGCCACTTCTATTTCTTCATCAGAGAAGTGTGTATGCATCTCAGATGCCCTTTTGGGGGGGTACCAGGAGTCGACCTCAGGACCCCACACATACCAGCAAGTGCTTGTGTTGCTGAGCGATATCACTGGACCTTTTTTGTCCTTTATGTGGGTTCTGGGAGTTAAACTCAGGACCTTGTGCTTGCTAGGCAGGCATTTATGTCGCTGAGCTATCTCGCTGGCCCCAGATGCCCATTTTTTGATTAGGTCTTTGATTTGGGGGGGCCTGATATTTTTCAATTATTTGTATGTTCTTGATGTAAGTCCTTTGTCTGAGGAACTGATGGCTAAAAATTTTCCCACTCTGTGAGTTGCGTTTTCATGCTGTTGGTGATTTCTTTTGTTGTGCAAAAATTTTTTAATAAGATGAGATCCCAGTTGTTGATTCTTGTTTTATTTCCCATGCGATTTGGGTTTTGTTCATGAAGTCTCTGCCTACACCTATGTCTTCAAGATTTCTACTTATTTTCTCTTCCAGTAGATTTAATGTTTCTGTTTTAATATTTAGATCTCTGATCCATTTTGATTTTTGTTTACTTCATGGTGATAGACATTGGTCTAGTTTTAGTCTTTAGCATGTGGAAAGCCAGTTTTTCCAGCAACATTTATTAAAGAGGCTATTTTCTTGTGAATATGTTTGGGGGCCAGCACTCTTAACCATATGGTGGTTATGGTGTCTGTGGCCATGTCTGTGTGTATGTGTATATGTGTACAATTGGGGACAGTTTTGCAAAATGAAGCTATACATATTGTTCTATCTATAATCTGACTTTTGCAACAAATAGTATGTAGCAGAGCTCTGAACATATAGTTACACACAGATACTGTGTAATATAATTATAAAGTAGCTTCATTTTATTTTGCTGTCATTTAGTCAGTCACTTCTTGATAAATATTTGAGTTGTTTATATTTTGTTGTTTTACAATTATAAATACTGATGTAGTGAACATCATTAAAGATATGAGTGTTTATGTAACATGGATTTCTCAAAATATTCTCTTCCTTTTATTTATGCATATATTACTATTTCAATGTTACATTATTTTAGTTACCAAGCTCTTTCGATGCTTTGATTTGTGGTAGGAAAATTCAATCCTCATTGTTTTTTTATTTATTTATTTTTTTTGTGGGTACCGGGGGGTCGACCTCAGGACCTCGCGCGCCAGCAGGCGCCCGTGCCGCTGAGCGATATCACCAGCCCCTTTTTCATATGTGGGATCCGGGAGTCGAACTCGGGCCCTCGCGCTTGCAAGGCAGGCGCTTAAGCCGCTGAGCCATCTCACCGGCCCCATGTTTTTTTAAACTCTGTTTTAATATTTCAAATTTTCACTTACAGCTGAATTGGACCATCAATTTATTAATTTCCAAAAATATTTACATGCCTGACTTCTAAAATGCATTTCTTTTTGGACAGTTTCCTTGTAATCACAACAAACTTTACACAAATTAATTTTTAATCTCTTCCATGGACTATAAAAGCATAAAATTTATTGACCCAATGAGCCCTTTGACTTTTTTCAGTTTGCTCAAATAAATGTTTTCACCTTTTACAAATATCTTTCTTTTCTGTGTAGTTACAAAATTATATATAATTCTGTCATTTTTAAAAACTAGAACTTTGCCCTTTCTCACTGCCCACCAAATGCTCCAGGTTGGCACTTTTTGTAATTTTCCTTTATAAAAATTGCTTATGATAATTATGGTAGAATAAAATAAATAAAAGGTAAGTAGAGCCAGGCATGGTGGTGCATGTCTTTAATCCCAGCACTCAGGAAGCTGAAGCAAGATGATTGCTCTGAGTTTGAGGCCAGCCTGGGTTACAAAGTGACACCAAGGCCAGCCAGAACTGCATAGTGAAGTCCTGTCTCATAAAGACAAAATAATAATAATAATAATAATAATAATAATAATAACTTAAAAATAAAAGATAAGTAGAAAGAGATAAGTAAATCATAAACAAAAATTGTATTAAGAAGACTGCAACTTCTGGGACATAGTCAAAATCACCCAAGGAAATCCATGTCACCATTCCCTTGGTTAATTTAGTATCCTTTGCTTCCACACCCATCATGCCCAAAATTCCTCAGAAATACCAAAAGTCCATAAATTGGCTTAATTGAAAATGTAAAGAGCAGAACCTTATTCTAAAATAAAGGAACAGACTGGGAGAATCCAAAGAATGTTTAAATTACATATCTTAAAAAATAAGAATTTTGGGCCCAAACCTGTCAAATGGGCTAGTGCCCTTCTGAAAGGTGGACCACATTTTTCCAGGGTTCCCCCTCCTTGAGAGAAGTGTAAATATTCCAGGAAATAAATCATTCTCTCTCTTGAGACTCACACTCTATTTCTTCAAGCGTGTACTAAAGTTTTTTCCCAATAAGCCCTTCCCAATTCTCTTACCGATGCATTCTGGAAATTCTTTTTCTGAGATGTGAGTCAGAGAACCTACAATACTATACTATTTATGAGGTGGGTTAGTTCCTTATTACAGATTTATTAACCTCCTTGGACTCTACCCATTGACAATAATCAGTCAAGGTGGTTTGCTTAGATTTGTTTTTGTGGTATCTACTTACTTAATTAAAAATAACTTATTAAGGGCCCGGTGAGATGGCTCAGCGGCTTAAGCGCCTGCCCGGCAAGCGCGAGGGCCTGAGTTCGACTCCCGGATCCCACATACGAAAAAGGGGCCGGTGATATCGCTCAGAGGCACGGGTGCCTGCTGGCGCGCGAGGTCCTGAGGTCGACCCCCCGGTACCCACAAAAAAAAAATAAATAAATAACTTATTAAGAAAAAAGTTATGTTGCCTACTGATCTGTTATGTATTATGACAATATTTATTTAATTTGGAGCATAGTGAAATCTTTACATTTTTCAGTCATCATGAAACCTTTTTATGATTACATGTTAGTATCTGCCATTTACATTTCTTCTCTGAATTTTCTATTTGTATATTTTGGCTAAATTTATATTGTATTATTTTCTTCTTTCATTCTAATATCAATATTTTTTTTACTAAGGGCACTAACCTTACTCTTAAGAAACTGAAAATCTGTTTAATGTATAAAGTGGTATAGTAGCTGAGATGACAAATATTAAAAGTATTGCATGTGTTCAATTTCTGGTTCTACACTTTTATAGTTGTGTAGCATTTTGAGTTATTTAAAATCCCTTTTCCTTTGTTTTCTCATCAAAATTTTTGGGAAAAAGAATACTTCATAAACTTGTGAAAATTAAATGTTACTTAGAACCACACATAGCATGTTGAAATCATTCAATAAATGTGAGTCATGGAAAGGGTTTATATTCTCCCAGACCATCACTTGTCCTTGTTATAAAATTGATTTTTCCTAGTTTTTATGCATATATTTGTTTGTTTGTTTTTCAATTTTTATTTTTTATTAATATATATTTACAGTACATAATGCTTATATTCCTCACGGGGAGTTTGTAGATGTATATAATACATCTCAATTCTTAACTGTATAAAGTATACAAATACAGAGTCCATCACAAAAATGTATAAACAGTTTGGGAAAAGAAAAATAGTATGATGTTTTCTCAATGGATGGCCAGTATTTGAGCAACTCTTGTAATTGTAGAGGCCAAAGGTAACTTGTATTAATCTAATGATATCTCCATAAATTTAATATACAAATATTATACAAGTTTTTCTTTTCCTGTGTGTATACACTTTTTTTGGCAGATTTGTATATTAGCTATAGGAAAATATTGCAAGTTACTGCAAATGATGTCAAATTCTTCAGCTGATAATTCACTCCACAAGTCAAAATTCTTGTGGTCTTTCAAATGCAATAAAATAAGTACTGATATATGATGGGTTTCCTTCTTGGCTTTTTTCAATGAACCTACATATCTAGTGATAAATAATGATAATGTATTATGGGATATTTTTAATATAAAATTTATATAATATTGCATGTCATATTGTGTGATTTGTCTCTTTAAATTTTACTAATATTATATGAAATTATTTTCACACACTCTATCCTCTTACAGTGATTTTGTTTTCCTGTTCCAATGTAACTTTCTTGTATTTCCAATAATTTCATATTTTGACATCTAAGTCCTCCATTTTATTTTTCACTCTTCATATGTATTGAGTCTACCATTTAAGTTTTAGAATAAATATATCAAAATCCATGAAAACAACCTTAACTGGGAATGATTTGAATTATTAGACTGGAATAGCACATGAATGATACATTTATAATATCGGCCATTCCTTTTAGAACATAGTTTACTCCTCATTTATCATGCTAATTATTTCATTTTTTTCCTTAGGTTTATTCTGAAGCACACTGAAATTTTCATATTTTAGTAAGTGAAAACATTTTATACTATATTTAGAAGTTGATTATTGCTTGTGTATGGGAAAAGAACTGCAGTTTATATTTGTAAATTACATTTAAATGGTTTGGAATTTTTCTCTTGTTTACCAATATTTTTACCTATAAATCACATTTTTAAAAAATTTGTTTTATTACATAGGCTTAAGAAAAGTATTTAATAAGTATAATACACATAAAAATTCAACGATCTAAGCATCCAAAAGTAGGGAATGATTAAGCAAATAGGATCCATATATTCATAGAAAATTATGTTTATGAAAAGATTGTAGTAGCATGAGAAAATGTTTTTATAATACTAAATGAAAAAAGCAAAGCCAAAATGACATGTACTATATAATCTCATCCATGAATAAGGTTTTTTTAAAAAAAGCAAGAAATATTAAAAAAAAGAAATATTCTAAGTGTTTAAAAAAAAAGAAAAGAAAAGTATTTAATATATCTCTGCTTCTTTTTAGCTGTAAAATAAGGCACTAGTAGCAAAACAATAGTAATATTATTGTGAGGAATAAGCATGTTAACAAATGGAAGTCTTTTAATAATTCTGTCCTTTTTCAGTCATGAATTTCTCAGGAAAACTTCAAATAAAACAATTAAGTATACCTGTAGATAACCTAATATATAACTGTTCTTGTTACTCTGTGTTAAACCATTTTTTTGGGTGGGTACCAGGTGTCGACCTCAGGACCTCACGTGCCAGTGGATGCCCATGCCACTGAGCAATATCACCAGTGCTTTTTTCGTATGTGGGTTGCGGGAGTCAAACTCAGGCCTTCGCACTTGCCAGGCAGGTGCTTACACTGCTGAGCCATCTCACCAGACCCCTGTGTTAAACCATTTTAAAACACTGCTAAATTACAATTATTTTATTTTAATTAAAATTTATGAATTTGAATATGTTTGGATATATGCTTTATATTCTGCTTTTACTGTAAAAATAATTTTATCTTGCTAGAGAAGTAAATTAACATGATGAGTGGGTAAGACAAATGCACTTCTTTTTGGGAGAGGGGTATGAACTATATAATCATGGGATTTTGGATTAACATATCATATATAACACAGAATCATAATTTATTATCAAGAAACACAAAGCTGGAATCATTCAAAATAAATAAGTATAAATTTTATCTAAAGATTACCTCTGGTAAAAACGTTCAAAGGACAGATAATTTTTTACAGGTGAGTATTTTTAACAGACACAGAGCAGCTAATTCTAAGATTATAATCATATTCTTCAAAGAATGAATAGAAATCCTCTGAACTCATTTTATGAAGCAATTATGACTTTGAAATCAAAACTTGATGGAAAGTAAACTAATAATTTAAGAATGATGGCAGACTAGAATAATTCATTCCTTAAAAAAATTTTTTTATGTGGAGATTGGATAATATAATTTTGAAGGAGCTCTGGGAAATAGTCAAAGGTCTAATGTAACCAAGCTAATGCCCAAACACATTAAAAATTCACATTTAAAGAAGTAGAAAATTTTATGGCACTTTTAATTACCATTATTCCGTCACCTTCCTGATATGACATGGTACAGTCTGGAGGAAGAAGCAGCCCAGCTCCCAATTTTCTTCCTAAAACTAGAGGGAACAGAGCAGATCTTATTTACCTATTCTAACCTGACTGAAAACTTCCTGAAGGCCTGGCCTCTCTTTCTCCTAAGAGTTCAAATAGAAAACAAACAGCATAATTCAAATCTCAGGCCGAGAAAAGGCATGAAAATTGGCAGGTGCTGCTTATGAAATATGCATGGGGACTAAAGACACATATGCCCAGGGAAAGAGATTACAAGTAGGGAAAAACAATAGTATCTATGGCCTTGAGAAGACTCTGAGTTGACAATCTGGGAAATTATGATATCTGACAGCTCCCATGTATATGAGAGAATTGAAGAAACATATGCACAGGCCCAGGCAAGTTACATTTTCATAAAATAACTGAGAAGATTTTAAACCTTCACCTTGGGCTGGTCACAAGTCTCAGAAAATATATCATTTTTTGACTTGGTGAAAATCTTAACAGACACAGAGCCATTCTGCAAAACCTTAAAGTGGTGGGTTTTTTGCCAAATACACAATTTTCATTAAACACAAAACAGAAATAGGAGACATGCCCAACTCAAAAGAAGACAATGAAGTGGCAGAAATCATCCCTGAATAAATATAGACTTTGGATGTAGTACTAAGCAAAGACTTTTAAACCACTATCTTAAATATGCTCAATGACTAAAAGAAAACAAGTATAAAGAAATAAAAGTAATCAGTGATGACACAATGAAAAAAATAACAAGACTATCAACAAAGATAAATTTTTAAAAAACTTCACAGAAATTCTGGAACTAAAATATATAATAACTCAATTTTAAAAAATTCATTATAAGTGCTTAGCAGCAGTCTCAAATAGGCATAAGAATCACAAACTTGAACACAAGACATTTCAAATAATTGGTTCTGAGGTACAAAAATTTAAAAATATAATAAATGAACATAAACAGAGTCTCCAGAATTTATGGGACCATTATATGCACCAAAGTTTGTATTCTGAGAGTCCAAGAAATAAAAGAATAAGAGAAATAAACAAAAGGATTATTTGAAAAGTTAGTGGCCAGAAACTCAAATTTGAGGAAAGACATAGATCTAAAATTCCAAGAAGCTCAACAACTTTCAAGTAAATTCCAAAGAGAACCACACCAAGGTACATTATAATCAAACTTTTCAGAGACAGTGAATCTTGTAATCAACAAAAGTGATTCATCACATGCAAGAGACCTCCCACTCAGTTGAATTCTCAGAAGAAATTTTACAAACAAAAAGGCAACATGATGACATATTTACAGTGTTGAAAGAAAAAGTGTTAACCAAGAATTCTATATCTGATAGAACTCTCCTTCAAAAATGAGGAAATTCTGCAGGTGGTTTAGTGGTAGAGTGCAGGCTAAGCATGTTCAACACCCATGGAATGATTCTCACTACCACACACACACAAAAAAAATTGAGGGTGAAAATAAAACACTCTTAGGTTAATAAATGCTGAAGGGAGTTCATTTTCATCAAGGCTACTCTACAAGAAATTGTTTTTTGTCTGTGTGTTTGTTTTTCGAGTCAGAGTCTCACTCTGTAATTCAGGCTGGCCTTCAACTCACTACATAGCCTAGGCTTCCTTGAACTCACTGTGATCCTCCTGCCTCAGCCTCCTGAGTGCACGGATTACAGGTGTGCACCACCATGCCTGGCCCCTACAAGAAATTCTAGCAGGAGTCTTTGAAGTTGAAATGAAAGAGTGCTGGAGAGTAACATGAAGCCATATGAAAATTTAAAATTATCTGGTAAAACTGTATGACCAACTAAAATATCCAGCCTTATTGCCATTTAGGTTAGCAAATCTACTTTTTATTTTCTAAAAGACTTAAAGACAAGGTATAAAGACCTTTATATCTATGTTAATTGGGTGTATAATGTAGAATGATATAATTTGTGATAGTAATACATTGGCAGTGGAGCAAAGGAATACATTTTGTATATGACAGAAGTTAACTTGGTGTTAATTTAAAACAGAATGTTATAATTCTACAAGATCTAATATAACACCCAGGGTATTCATAAGGAAGAAAAATCTATTGAATATACAAAGAGGAAATGATGAGAGAATAAAAATATGTTACTACAAGAAAACTAAACATAAAGGAAGACAGTAGTAGAGGAAATAAGAGACAAAAGGTCTGTTAAGGTATATGGAAAGCACATGATAAAATGGCAAAATAAACTATTCCTTATTAGTAATCATTTTATATGTTAATGGATTAAACTACTCAGTCAAAAGATATAGTTTCAATCTGGACAAGGCATGCACACCTATAATCTTACCTACTCAGTAGACTAAGGCAGGAGGATTGCAAGTTAGAGGCCAGCCTGCACAACTTGGGAAGACCCTTTGCCAAATTAAGAATTAAACAGGGGTGAGGATGTAGCTCAGTGATAGAGCAGCCCTAGACTCAATCTCCAGTACTGAAAATAAAAGAGAAAGTACAGCATGATGGATCACAAAAAAACAAATTTGAGCAACATTCTATCTACAAGAGACTTACTGTAGACCTAAAGAACGCACCTAATTTCAGAATGAAAATACACAGAAAGATATTCCATACAAAAATTACCAAAATAGAGCTGGGTTAGCTATACTTATATCAGAAAATACAGACTTTGTCACAAACTGTTTCAAGAGAAAAAAAATAAAATAGGAGGGCCAGTGAGATGGCTCAGCGGTGTAAGCACCTGCCCAGCAAGTGCGAGGGCCCAAGTTCAACTCCCGGAACCCACATACAAAAAAGGGACCAGTGATATCACTCAGCAGCATGGGTGCCTGCTGGCACGCAAGATTCTGAGGTCGACCCCCAGTACCCACAAAAAAATAAATAAAATAAAATAAAATAAGATATTATATACTGATAAAAAGATCAACCCACCAAGAATATAAAACAATTATTAAAATATATGCATCACATCTCAGAGATTCAATATATATTAAAAAATTGACATAACCAAAAAAGAAATAGCTCAATAATAATAGCAGATAACATTTATGAAATGGACTATTTTCTAAAAACATAACCTACCAATAATAAATAGAAAATCTGAATAAATCTAAAAATAATAATGAGATTGGCTTAGTGATTAAAAAAAAATCCCTCAACCAAGAAAAGCCCAGGACTAGATTACTTCACTGGTGAATTCTATAAAACATTTTTGAAAACCAATAATAAATGATTTCAAATAATTCAAAATGAGGAAACCCTACCTAAACTATTCTGTAAGGACAAAATGTCACTGATAATAATGTCAGACAACATATCTACAGGGTAAGAAAAGTACAGATCAACATCTCATGTGAATATTGATGCAAAAATCCTCAAAAATATATTATCAAGTGAAACCCAGCATGATATTTAAATGATTATATACACTATATACAAGTAGGTTATAGTCTATTACTGCAAGGATGGCTCCATCTATGAAATTCTATCATTGTAATACACCACATTAATAAAATGAAAGTGAGTACTCACATGATCATTTCATTTTTTCACGAAAAACCAACTGACAAAATTCAACAATCTTTTGGGATAAAAGCACAGCAAACTAAGAACAGAAACAACTTTGACATAATAATTATTATATAAAAATGTCATACTTTATATTCAATAGTGAAAATCTAAAAGCTTTTACTCCAAAGTCAGAAAAAAGATAAGGATAATTACATTCACCATTTTTATTTGATATGTTATTGGAGGACATATCCAGAGCATTTAGACAAGAAAAAGAAATAAAACACACCCCAACCAAAAATGAAGAAGTAAAATAATCTCTGCTGTGGACGATATGGTCCCATATACAGAACATCCTAAAGACTCCAAACCAAAATAAAATCCTGTTAGACTTATGAAAGAATAAGTAAAGTGACAGGATACAAAATCAACACACAAAAATCAGTTGCTTTTGTATATATCTACAAGGAACAATCCCAAATGGAAATTATAGGAGCAATTCCACTTACAATATTATCAAAAAGAATGAGATACTTAGGAATACGCTGAAAGGAGGTTACATTAATACATGCATGCTTAAAACTAAGAAAATGTTGTTGAAAGAAATTTTAAAGACACAAATAATAAAATAAAACATGTTCATGCATTAGAAGAATTAACACTCTTTAGATGTCAACCCTCTCTAAAACAATCTGCAGATTCAGTGCAAAACCTACCACAATCTTTATGAATGGTTTTCTTGAAAATGTTATTCTAAAATTCATATAGAATTACAAATAAGCAGAAAAAATTTTGAAGAACTTTTGTGGTCTTGATTTCCTAAATTCATAGCTTATTACAAAACCACAGTAATCAAAACAGTGTGGAATAGGATAGAGACCCCCAAAATAGAGGATGGGTTTGTAATTTAGTGGTAGAACACTTGCCTGGCATGTATGAGGCCCACAGTTCAATCCCTAGCACTGCAAATACAAACAAAGAAAGAAACAAACAAACAAAAACAGAAATGAGCCTTGCCTATATGGTGAAATGGTCTTCAATGGGGATGCTAATAAAATTTAATGGTTTTCTAACTTCAACAAGTAGTATTGGGAAAACTAGATTTCCACATACAAATTCAGGTCCCTTTCCTTTGAAAAGACAGTGCCTCAAATGGGACCCCCAATTTTTCTGAGAATCATAAATTTTATGAGAAGTTTATAAATAGAATATATAACTAAATCTTACAACTCCATACTTAAAAGAAAATACCTAATTAATAAATAGAAAAATGATTTGAATAGGCATTTCTCCAAAGAAGAGAAATGGACAAGTACATAAAAAGCTGCTGCATACTATTAGTCACCAAGGAAATGCAAATGAAATCCACGATGAAATACCACTGACACTCAAAACAGTGATAATAATAAGAAAGGCATACCATAGCTAGTACTGTCATAAAAATTGAATCAAAACACATTGATTTTTGGTAACATTGTAAAATACTTCAACTGTTGTCTAAAATAGTTTGTCAGTTCCTCAAAATGTTAAACATGTAGGTACCATATGCCCCAGCAACTCCAATCCTAGGCTTGGTCTCAAAACAAAAGAATCAAAAAGATGTGTCTGCACAAAAGTTTATACAATCTGTATTAAAGCTGCATTTTTAAAATATCCCCCAAAAGTATAAAGAATCTAAATATCCATCAAGTAACTAGCGGCTAAATATGTCATTTTCATATTGTGCAATTCTGTTCAGCAATAAAAAGAATGAGGTAAAAGAAGTAAAATAAGTAAAAGGAAATGAACTGATAAATTCTAAAACATTTAAAATATTACACTATGTGAAAGAAGCCAGCCACAAAATACCACATATTGTATTACTTAATTTATGTAAAATATCTAGAATAAACAAATTCATACAGAATAAAGATTAGAATTTCCTTTGGGTAAATTGCAGGAAAATGGACAGCAACTACTTAAAAATGTAGTTTTGTATTGGAATGATAAAAATGTTCTATAGATGAGGGCTAAGATGTTTGCACAAGTCCATGAATGCATTCAAAAACATTTAATTGTACACTTCATGTGAGTTAATTGTATGATAAATGATATATATTTTTCTTTACAGTGCTATCCAAGAATTTCATGAGCTCACTATACAAAGAATGGATACATCAAAATGTTGTTTATTTACATTTCAGTTAACCCACCTGTGTAGTCATATTTTCGGTCTTCCAGTTTCACCAGTTATCTCTTACTTATTCACTCTAAATTGCTTTGCCTAGTTAGGGGTCTGCTTTTTGTCAACATGTACCTTTGGGCAAGGTACAAGGGATTGCAGGAGGGCAACTTCTTCATTTACAGGATCTTAGAGTCTTAGAAATCTCAGTCACTACACAAAAGGGAAAAAAGTGAATCTTAGGTTGAGGAAGACACTAGCCCCAGATCACAGAATATGTTACAGTACAGCTATGAATGATTCCTAGAACTCATGACAACTATGTCAAGTCTCTATCTAGGTAAAGCACTATACAAAATTAGGAGTGCTTACTATGAAGCTAGCACTGCTTTAGGTACTGAGCATACAGCTCTGGAAAGAAATCATTGGGAAAACATACTCACACCAAGGTGTCAGGGTACAGTGGAGTGAAGAATCCCCTTTCACTTTCTTGATGAGGCCTGGAGCCCCTCCTCCAGTCTGATGTTTAAGAGCACATTATAATGATGTTAAATCCAAGCTCAGGATTCCCATGCAGTCAAGGTGGAGGGTTGCATGCAACTCAGGTTTATATCTGCTAACTTATCTCTACCTAAGACCTGCCTTGTTTTCCTTCTTGTCAGCCTTTCTCTTCCATTCAATATTCTGGGCTCCATAATCAACTTAGGTATCTAATCACAGTGCTATAACTTAATTGGCCCTAGCTGTTGGTTGACATGGAGATACACCCCAGAACTCTGGTCACTAAGATAAAGGAAACCTGAGGTGGAAGGGGACAATGAAATGAAAACATTTTAATAATTCTCTTGGTGATTAATTCTACTTTATTTTGGAGGGGTCTAACTTTGGGGGGTTCTTTATAGACTTTGTAGAAATGTGAAGGGGACCTGGGAAGGAAGACAGAAAGGTGTTGGGGTGACACGAGCATTAAAAACGATCATGATGTGATATGTCTATATATCAGTCCCCCAAACTGAATGTAATCAGTATGTACTGCAAACATATACTAATAAAATAATTCTATTTTTAAACTCTAGTAAAGTATTTTTGTCTCTGTGAAATCAGAGTCTTAATCAGGATTAAAGCCTCTCAATGAATACAACTCCAGGGCAAAGTTTTCATACCTTAGGACTCATGATGGTTTCAGAGATCGGCACTGGAAAAGACACAGAAAATAATGAAGAGTATGACCCTTAATTTATACGGGTCTTACTTTCAAGTAATGTCAGTCCAGACTTCAATAGTACTTTCCAATGTATTGTTGAGACCATTTTTCATTCATATTTTTAGAAATGTCTTTTCATAGAACAGTTTTTGGACCTACAGAAAAAGTGTAGACTAGTTGAGAGGGCCCATAAAGCCCACATCACTTTTCCATTATTATAAAAGTCTTACCTTCATACATTTTTATATTTAATAAGGAAATATTGATACATTATTAAAGCTCATATTATATTAACATTTTCTTAATATTTACCTGATGTCTTTTTTATTGATAAGTAAAAATTGTATATATTTGCAGTGTACAACACATTTTGATGTATGTTTTGATACATTGTGTGATAGCTAAATCAAACTAACATATGTATTAGTTTACATACTATTTTTTCTGTGTTGAGAACATTTCAAATATACTCTCAGTAATTCTTGTGCATAAAATATATTGTTCATTTACTATGGTCAACATGAAATACAGTAAATCTATTGAACTTATACCTCCTGCCTTACTGAAATTTTATATTTGACCAACTACTATATATATGATCCTATTCTTTATATCCTCTGACTAACTATGGAATTAATCATATGATTCTATTCAATCTTAATAAAGAAGGAAATTCTGTCATTTGTGACAATTTGAATGAACCTTATATCTTTTTTCTGTCCCAGGATCTCATACAGAATACCCATGTTTAGTAGTCATGCCTCCTCAGGTTCTTTTAGCTGTGACAGTTTCTCAGACTTTCCTTGTTTCTGATGATCTTTGCAATTTTGAAGGTTCCTGGAGAAGTGTTCTGTAGGTTATCCCTCAACTGATATTTTTCTGATTTTTTTCATAAGTATATTATGATTATGGTTTTAAGAGTGGAGGACTGTATAGGTAAAGTGCCATTTTCATCATATCAATGATACTCACTAGCAATGTGATTTATTACTCTTGATGTTGACCTTGACTGAGTGACTGAGGCAGTATTTGTCAGGTTTCTCCAATCTAAAGTCCCTCATTCCTCCATAATCTTTGGAAGGAAATTTCTTTTTTTTTTTTTTTTTTGTGGGTACCGGGGGGTCAACCTCAGGACCTCGCGCGCCAACAGGCGCCCGTGCCACTGAGCGATATCACTGGCCCCTTTTCCGTATGTGGGATCCGGGAGTCGAACTCGGGCCCTCGCGCTTGCAAGGCAGGCGCTTATGCCACTGAGCCATCTCACCAGCCCTGGAAGGAAATTTCTATGCTGAGCCAAAACTTAAAAACTGGGGAGTTATGCTCTTGTAAGGTTGAGTATTTTTATAAATTATTTAGAATCTTATGAATCTCTTGTACTCAGTTTTTTATTAAATGATTTATTTACACAAGTATGGATCCATGGATACTTATTTTATGTCTTAGGTTATAATCCAATAATACTTATTTTCTTGCTCAAATTGTTCCAGTTTTGTCCCAAAGAGCCCTTTAAATTGACTGCCCTGTCTCTTTGAGATAACTTATTATCATAGGGTTTTTAATTTGTCTTCGGTTAGGTTTTGTGTGTGTGTGTGTGTGTGTGTGTGTGTGTATGAGTGAAAGAGAGAGAGCACGTCCTTACATTTTGACACTGCAGGAGCAGCCATTTCTCTTTTATTTACTTTTTATTTAATGACAAAATAAAATTTTATAACAAAATAATAAGTGAATAACAATAGTTAATACACTGTGTATCATCATCTTCTAAGTAGTCACTCAGAGTAGAAGACACTAAACTGAAAAGATTCTTACAAAAAAAGAAACAAACATAATAGCACAAAAAATTTGTGAATTATTCCACAGACAAAGGGCTAACATCATGAATATATAAAGAACTCAGAAAATTAGAATCCCCATAATAAAAGACGCAGTCAAGAAATGGGCAAACAAAAAAGGAGAAACCTTTTATGGAAGGAACACTTTTTCCTTTTATTGGAGAATGGTATTAGAAACTGAGATTTGATGACTGTATGTGCTGATTGCCACCAGAATAAATTTTTTAGGTCCTCTCAGCTGACAGAGCAAGAAAATATTTATCTGTATACTAACTCCTCTATATAAAATGATCTATAAATGCTGCTATATGTAATCAACTGTATCTACATTAAGATAAGCAACTCAAATCCACAGCCTCATGGAGCTTTCCCTCTTGGCTTATCTGTAAAATTTCACTCAAATGGTAATAAATCTGACTCCCACCAGGTGACATCTACTTAAGTATTTAATTCTTTGATTCTAGTATACATGTATAGTATTATCAGAACTGTTAACTTTTACCCATAGATTAAAAACTTTATCAACTGAAATTCAGTGTTTGTCCATAGTTTCTTTTGCCTTTAGTCTGACAGAATCCATGATTTTTTAAGTTATTTTGGTTGGCAGTTCCTTCCCCTCCACACTACTGAGGTTGAGTCACATCTTTTAATACTGATACATTATTTTGCCATGTTCTACATTTCATCACAGGATCACTCAACTTCCTAAATGATTTTCACTTTTACATATATTAAGATTAGATCTATGGGTTTTAATAAATATATAATGTCATGTTTCCACTATTACAGTATAATGCAGAAGAGTTTCAGTGCCCTAAAATATCACCTGTATCTAACCTATTCAGCCACTAATCTACTTATCATTTCCACAATTATACCATTTTCAGATCGATGTGTAATTGGAATCATACAGTATGTAATGTTTTCAGTGTACCATTTTTTCATTTAACAATATTTAAGATCAGTCATTGTCTTTGTGTGGCCTAAGAGCTCATTTGCTTTAATCACTGAACAGCATACCATTGTGTGGATGTATCATAGTCTGTCCATTTTGGGAATTTTACCTATTATAATAGTTGTGTGGTGGCATCTTATTTCTGTTTTATTTGCAATTCCTTAACTGCAAAATATGATAGTCATGCTTTCATTGTTTATTTGCCACCTATGTTAATGTATCAAGTTGCCATAACAAATTGCCATAGACTTGGTAGTTTAACATTTATTTTCTATACTTCTGGAGGCTAGAAGTACATGACCAATTTCTGGCCACTTATGTTTCTAATGAGGGCATTCTTCCAGGATTTCAGATGTCCACATTTTCACTACGTTCTCAGATGGCATTTCTTCTGTGTACACATGGAGAAAAAGGGAGAACAAGCATTTTACTGTCTCTTATAAGAAAATCATTCCTACTAGATCAGGCATTCACATCTATTAACTCATCCAAACCTAACCACTTCCTTACAGGCCTTATCTCTAAACACAATTACTTTAGGGGCCAGAGATTAAACATATGAATTCAGGGAGGTCACATTTCAGTTATAGCACTACCTGTATATCTCTTTGTTAATAAGCCCTGTATTATTTGTTTATTTTTCTTGTTATTGAGTTTTAAAGGTTCTTTGTACATCTGGTACACAGTTCTGTATAAGATATATGTTTTGCAAATATTTTGTCCTAGTTTATGACCTTTCTTTTGATATTCTGAATGAGATCTTTTACAATGCATTTTTATTTTAATAAAACCCAACTTACCATTTTTTTTTTTTTCCTTTCAAGGATCAAGCTTTTTGTATTGCATCTAAAAACACACTGCCGGGCCGGTGAGATGGCTCAGCGGCGTAAGCGCCTGCCTTGCAAGCGCGAGGGCCCGAGTTCGACTCCCTGATCCCACATACGAAAAAAGGGCCGGTGATATCGCTCAGCGGCACGGGTGCCTGTTGGCGCGCGAGGTCCTGAGGTCGACTCCCCGGTACCCACAAAAAAAATAAAAAAATAAATAAAAAAATAAAAACACACTGCCAAAAACAAGGAAACCCAGATATTTTTGAATGAACTAGTCTAGAAGTTTTATAGCTTTGTGTTATACAGTAAAAACTCAGATCATAAGTAACTGATTATGTGCGTGTTCTGTAAAGTTAGTACACCAATTTTATTGTTTTTCTTCAATGTTGTAGTGAACTGTTGAGATGTTTGTCTTTTCCATAGATACACTAAAAGCAATTTAATGATATTTACAAAATAATTTACTGAGATTTGATGGGTAATGTACTGGACATATATAGGTCCACTTGGGAAGAATTAACATCCTAAGTATTAAAATTCACAACATGGGGCCGGTGAGATGGCTCAGCGTCATACAGGCCTGCCTGGCAAGCATGAGGGCCTGAATTTGACTCCTGGGACCCACATAACAAAAAAGGGCCGGTGATATCGCTCAGCAGCATGGGCGCCTGCTGGCACGAGAGGTCCTGAGGTCGACCCCTGGTACCCACAAAAAATAAAATAAAATAAAATAAAAATAAAATTCATAACATTAAATACATCTCCATTTATTTGGATCTTCTTTGATTTCTTTCATAAATGTTTTGTAATTTTCCAAGTATATATCTTACACATATTTTTCTAGATTTATATCCAAGCATTTCTTACTTTTAGGCCCTTACAAGTGCTATTTTAAAATTCAAATCCCAATCTTGGGACAGACACAAAGACCAACAGCCAGCACCTAGAAGATATCTTGGAGGAATAGACATTTCTTATGGAAAATTTAATACCAATGATAAAGCTATCTAACATAAGAAAAATACAAACAATAACAGAAAACAAATTAAAATAACATAGAATATGACAAGAGGCTGAAGCATAATATAATCCCAGACTTCCAGCTCACCCAGAATGAATCCAGGGGAAACAAGATAGAGGAAATCAGAAGCCATCCACCTGAATTTACTGGAATGACAGTAGAAGAAATAAAAATATATACCTGACGCTATAGAGGATATCAAAACAGAAATAATCCCACAGGTAAAACAAGAGATGATGAGTATAATGAAGAACTTGTTCAGCAAATCTAGAGTAGAGATAAATAAAAAAAGAGGAGCATAGAAATATACTGGTAACCATGAATGCCCAACATAATAAAGAGCTGAGTGTGGTGGCACATGCATGTTATCCCAGCACTTGGGATGCAGACACAGGAAGATCACTGAGTTTGAGACCACCTAAACTACATAGTGAGAACCTTTCTCAAAAAACAAACAAACAGGGGCAGTGAGATACCTCAGCTGCATAAGCTCCTGCCTGGCAAGTGCGAGGTGCTGAGTTTGACTCCCGGTACCCACATACAAAAAAGTGCCAGTGATATCGCTCAGCGGCATGGGTGCCTGCTGGCAGAAAAGGTCCTGAGTTTGACCCCCGGTACCCACAAAAACAAACAAACAAAAAAGCATAAGAAAGAAGTGGAATCCATGAAACAGTTTCAAGTAAATCTCAAGGAAATTAAAAATTTCACTAAAAGTGTGTAAAACTGAAGAAATAGAAAAAAAGAAAGAGGAAAGAAAAAAAGAAAGAAAGAAAGAAGATAAAATATCAGACCTAGAACACAGGAACATGGTCAGTGATCATGAAAAGGAAGATCTCTTAAAAATAGCAAGAGACAATGAAAAAACAATCCAAGAACTGCAAGACAATGCAAAGAAAAACATAACACTGATTTGACTCTATGAAAATATAGGAGTCCAAAAAATGATGCAAAAAAAAACTGTTCAGAGAAGTAATACCAAAATTTTCCCAAGCATGGAAAAAGAATTTGACATAGAGATAAGGGAGGCATACAGACTTAAATTAGTCATGACCAAAATAAATCTACACCAAGGCATATAATAATCAAGATTCTAGAAATTTAGCACAAGAACAGAACATTAAAAGCTGTTACAGAAAAGGAAGAAATCATCTATAAAGGAAAGCACATCAGAATACAACAGACTTCTAAACACAAACCCTTACATCGAGGAGACCACCCAGATTGACGTATCCTGCAAAATTATTTTTTTAATTAATGGAGATATAAAATATTGCCATGAAAAAGAACAACAAGAAATTCATAACAACAAAACCAGCTCTAAAAAGACTTTTGAAAGATATTCTAAAAAGAGAAAACAAAGCCCACAATTTAAAGAGTACCAATAAAAAGTAGCCACCAGAGAAGGGAAGCAATTAGACAGAAAAAACAAGAAATCATCAACAGTAAAATTATATGACAAAGACAAGCCAATACATATCAGGTATAAACATCAATGTAAATGGTCTCAATTCACCAATTGAAAGACAAATATAGATTGAAAAATTAGATCAAGAATCAATATACAATATGCAGCATTAAAGAAACATATTTACCTAAAAAAAAAATTCATAGACTGAAAGTCAAAGGATAAAAAACAATACTCCATGCAACAGGAACTCAGAAAAAAAACAGGGGTAGCTATTCCATTTGCAGATTATGTGAACTGCAAGCCAAAAGTAATCAAGAGATAAAGAAGGCCACTACCTACGTTCTAAGGGTAAACTTAAAGAAGAGAAAACTATCATGAATATATATGCACCAAATGCAGGGGAACTTGCCTATATAAAACAAATGATAACGAACATGAAAAATCAAATAAACACTAACACAATTGTAATGGGGGCCCTCAATTCTCCATTGTCAAAAATAGATCAACTAGACAAAAATCTAAAAAGAGATATCAGAATTGAACCAAAATTTGAATAAATAAAATTAGAAGATGTCTACAGAGTGTTCCAGCCAAAAACATTAGAATACACATTCTTCTCAGCTGCACATGGGATGTTCTCCAAAATAGGTGACATATTAGCCCATAGAGCATGCTTATGTAGATGCAAAATAATTGAAATAATCCAATGCGTACTATCAGAGAATAGCGCAATGAAATTGGAAATCAATGTTAAAAAACCACAAAAACTCCATAAACACATGCAAATTAAATAACACCCTACTAACAATCTGAAATTAAAAAAGAAGTTAAACAGCATGTATAATTAAATGATAATGGCTATACAACATACTGGAGGTTATGGGACACAATGAAAGTACTCTTACCAGGCAAATTTATAGCAGTGAATTCCCATATCAGGAAAACAGAATGAGCTCAAATAAACAACCTAATGTTGAACCTCAAATTTCTGGTAAAACAAGAGCAAGTCAAGCCCAAAGCTCATAAAAAGGAGGAAATTATAAAGATCAGACCAGAAATTAATGCAATAAAGACTAAGAAAACAATACAAAGAATCAATGAATTGGAGTTGGTTCTCTAAAAGATTAAATAAAATAAACAAACCATTATCCAGCCTTATCAAAAAAAGGACAGAAAAGGTTCAAACCCATGCAATTAGGAATGAAAAAGGTGAAATCAAAACAGGTCCTGCAGAAATCCAGACCATCAATACCTACTTGGAGAAACTATACTCTAATAAGATGGAAAGCACAAAAGAAATGGACAGATTCCTAGATACATATGAATTAACAAAGTTTAATCAAGAAGATAGAAAAAAACTAAATAAACCTATATCAGTCAATGAAATTGAAAACATTATTAAAACACTATGAACAAAATAAATCCCAGGTCCTCATGGATTCATTGCTGAATTTTACAAGAAATTTAGAGAAGATCTAATGCAAATACTCATCAAACTCTTTAATGAAATTGAAAGGGAAATGATACTCCCAAAGTCATTCCTGGAAGAAGTATTACACTGATAACAAAACCAGAGAAGGACCCAACCAAAAACAGAGAGTGACAGGCCAATCTCCCTAACAAACATAGGTGCAAAAATCCTCAATGAGATGGTGACAAAATGCAGGAAATCATCAAGATGATACAACATGACCTAGTAGGATTCATTCCAAAGATGCAGAGATAGTTCAACATATGCAAATCGATAAAAATAATACACCATATTAACAAAACCATCTATTGATCATATCAATAGATGCAGAAAAACCTTTGACAAAGTCCAACACTCATTTATAATAAATGCCTTACAGAAAAAGGAAGAGATGGTCTTTATCTCAATCTGATAAAAGCCACATAGGACAAGCCAACAGGCAACATCATACTAAATGGTCAAAAATGGAAAGCTTTCATTCTGAAATCAGGAACAAGATGATGATGTCCACTATCACCACTCCTATTCAGTATTGTTCTGGAAATATTTGCAAGAGCAGTTAGATAAAAGGAAAAATAAAAGAAATAAAGATAGGAGAGGAAGAAGTTAAATTATCATTATTTGCAGATGACATGATACTCTACATAGAAGACCTCAAAAACTCCACCAAAGGAATTCCAGATTTAATAATGAGATTCAGTAGCAAAGCTGTATAAAAAGTCAACACTCAAAAATCAATAGCATTCCTGTACACAAGAAAAGAACTCACTGAGAGACAAATTAGTAATACCACACCTTTTCACTTTTTAAAAATGAAATACTTAGAATTAATCTAACAAGGAAAATAAAAGATCTATACATTAAAGCTACACTACTCTGAAGATTGAAGAGGATATCAGAAAATGGAGAGATATCATTTGCTCTTGGGTAGGAAGAAGCAACATAGTAAAAGTCGCCCTACTCCCACAATTGTCACACACAATTAATTCAATCCCAATCAAAATTCCATTTGCATAACTCACAGAACTAGAGGAAACATTCCTAAAATTCGTATGGAACCAGAAGAGACCTAGAATAGCAAAAACAATTCTATGCAACAAAGTCAACGCAATGGGCATCACAATCCCTGACTTGAAATTATACTACAGAGCTACTGTGATAAAAACAGCATGGTACTGAGAAAAAATAAAGAAAGAAAAGAAAAGAAACACCTGAGGATCAGTGGAACAAATAAAAAGATGCAGAAACAACTTCAAACATATCCAGCCACCTTATCTTTGACAAAGGGACCAAACGCACATACTGGAAGAAAGAAAGACTTTTTAATAAATGGTGTTAGAAAAACTGGCTTCCCGTACACTGAAAACTAAAACTATCCCCATGTATATCACCCTGCACTAAACTAAAATCAAAATGGACCCAAGATCTAAATCTTAAAATAGAAACATTAAAATCTGCTGGAAGAGAGAATAGGTAGAACTCTTGAAGACATAGCTGTAGGCAGAGACTTCATGAACAAAACCTCAACTGCATGGGAAATACTAAATTAATCAACGAATGGGATCTCATCTGATTAAAATATTTTTGCATAGCAAAATAATTCACAAACAGGGTGAAAAGACAGCCTAGAAAGTGGGGAAAAAAATCTTAGCTAGCCATTCCTCAGAGAAAGGACTCATATCTAGAACATATAAAGAATAGAAAAAAATCAGACCCCTTCAAATTTAAAGATCAAATACAAAAATGAGCATCTCAAATTAAAAGACACTTCTCTGAAGAAGTACAAATGGCAAATAAATATATGAAAAAAATGTTCAACATCACTAGTCTTTTGAGAGGTGCAAATTAAGACAACACTGAGATTCCATCTCACTCCAGAAAGAATGGCTATTATCAAGAAATCAACCAATAACAAATGCTTGAGGGACTGTGAGCAAAAAGGAACTCTTCTCCACTGTTGGTGGGAGTGTAGATTGGTGCAACCACCATGGAAATATGTGTGGGGATGCCTCAAAATCCTAAGACTAGAGGTAGAGTTTGATTCAGCTGTTCACCTTCTTGATATCTTCCCCCCAAAATTAAAAGCATCATAAAACAGTGATAAACACACACCCATGTTTATAGCAGCACAGTTTATAATAGTTAAATCTTGGCCAAATGCCCATCAATGGATCAATAGATTTAAAAAGGTGTGGTATTTTTTACACTGGCATACTCCTCTGCCATAAAGAAGGTTAACTTTGAGACATTTATATCTAAATGAATGCATATTGAGACCATACTCTGAAGTAAAATAAATTGAACACATATGTGTAAATATCACATTGTCTCTCTGTTATGAGAAACTGAAAGTGTAAATAAGAACAAAAATGCATAAAGATATTGAAATAGGAAGTAAATTTTCAAAAGGAAAGGGGAATTGGGGGGAGGGAAAAGAAAAAATGAGAAAAAAGGGATAAAATGGAAACAAGGGTTTGGAAATAAGGGGGAGTGGGGTTGAAGAGAGGGGAGGAGAATGGGAAAAAAAAAGGAACTAAGATATATCATGTACAGGTGCAAATTCCCTATGATAAATGAGATCATTATGTACATCTCAATTGTACCAATAAACTTAATTTAAAAAATAAAAAGTAAAAAATTCAATTCCTAATTATTTATGCTAACATATAGGAAAATAATTATCTCTTGTATATTAACCTTGTAGCATGCAGAGATGCTAATATACGCACTTGATCCTATAATTTTCCTTCAATCATTTTATCTAAGCAACCCACAAAATTTGTTTTGTTTTCTTTTTTATTTCTTTCAAAATATTTTAAAATTTATCTTGAGACATTTAAACAATGTTATTTACTGTGCTTTGTAATCTCCAGTATTTAAGGTTTTCCCATCGATCTTTTTTTTTTGTGGGTACCGGGTGTCGACTTCAGGACCTCATGCACCAGCAGGTGCCCATGCTGCTGAGTGATATCACTGGCCCTTTTTTTGTATGTGGGGTACGAGAGTCGAACTCGGGCCCTCACGCTTGCAAGGCAGGCGCTTACACCACTGAGCCATCTCACGGGCCCCCATTGATCTTTTTGTTACTGATTTCTAATATAATTCTGTAATAGTCTGAGACCATAAGTTTTATGATTTCTATTACTTTAAATTTGTTAACAAGTGTTTTGTGACACAGAATATGTGCTACATTGGAGAATATTCCATGTGAGTTTAAAAAGAGTGTACATTTTTCTATTCATGGTGTATCCATAAATATGTATCAAGTTAATTGATACATTAACTGCATCATTAGTGATTTTCTGGCTGCTTCATCTCTTATTAATGAAATTCAGATGTTGAAGTCTCCAACATTAATAGTGAGTTAGTCTCTTTCTCCTTTCCACTCCATACATTTTAATCTCAGCTATTTCGGCATTATTGTTAAATGCAATGACATTTAGGTTATGTCTTCTTGGAGACTTGCTTTATTTATGTCAGCTATTTGTAAAGTTACTGCGATCTATCCAGCTCTCCTCTTACTCGTGTTAGTATGGTGTATCTTTCTCTATCCCTTTTCATTTTTCCTCTCTGTTCTGGGTGAGTTTTTTTTTTTTTTTTCATCCTTTCCCTTTTCATTATAGTTTAGTAAGTTTCCGTTGACCTATCCTAAACTCATTCTTTCCTTAGCTATATCTAGTCTATTGATGAACCCATTAATTTATTTTTCAGTTTAACAAAAATAGCAATAAGTTTTATTTATAGTATTACTTTTGATTTTGTAGGGGTTTCCATTTCCTTCCTTACATTGCTAATCTATCTTGACATATTAGTTGTAGTCATTTTTAATTTCCTGTTTGATAGTCATGTCATAGTAATTGCCATAAATGGGCTTTTTAAATAAGTCTTTATGTTAATCTGAGGGCAGTGTTGTGTGTAAGATTGTAGTAGTCTTAAGTACTAGAAACTCCCTTTCTTCTTGTGTCCTTGTTTTTGTCTACACTGTTGTCTTCGTATTTCCTTAAGAAGATTTTTGGCAGTACTGGGGAAGGAAACCAGGACTTTGTGCATACTAGATAAGCACTCTATCACTGAGCAACCTTCCCAGCCCAAGGTTTCTCTTCCTTTTATCCTCCTCCTCCTCGTGCTGCTGCTCTTCTTTTCTTCTTCTTCTTCCTCTTCCTCTTCCTTTTCCTCTTCTTCTTTTTCCTTCCTTCCTCACTCCATCCCTCTTTTTCTTCCTTTCTCACTCCATTTGTGGTACTGGGGATCAAATCCATAGGTGGTCTGCCATTGAGCTACATTTCCAGGCCATTTTTTTTCAATTTTTGAGACAGGGTCTTGCTAAATTGCTCAGGTGAGAATTAAATTTGTGATCCACCTGCCTCAAGCTTCCTAGACTTTTTTTAAACACAGCCCATGACTTGTAAAAAATTCAGCTATAATTAAATGTTTTTTTTTATGAGCCGCTGTTTTTATGGCGGAAAGATATGGGGGAAAGGAAATCTATCATCTTGGAATTCAACTTCAGTAGTTTATTGAGCTTGTGTCCATGGTCTACAACCTGATGGATACTTAGATATCTCCTTCCTTAGGGAAGACATGAAATCTAGAGGTGGCTGAAGTCACAGAAATGCCCTTCTCAGCTGGAATAATGTCCTGGTAAAATAAACCTGGAAATGAAGCTCTTTTATGAAGTATGAGTTGTGCATCTTGACCAAAGTTATTCTACCCTTCTTTCTGTGAGCACCATGAAAAGATCTTAAAATCTTCATAATGAGAGCCTAGTGCGGTCTTGAATTTAAAACATGTGAAAGTGTGACCTTCCTCTAAGAATGTGGCCCTTGGGAGCTTCTTTCACACTAGTATGTACTCATCCTCTAAATATTGGTCAAAATTACCACTTAAGTGTGCCTGCAAATCTTTCCACTGGCTTTGTTCCAGAAGCCTCTAGATTCAACTTATGCTGCAATGTTTTCTCTGGACTCACCTGTCTCCTGATATTTTGGGATTGTGGTTTGACACCAGTTATCTGACAAGTCTAAAAGAGTAGATTTTTAGTTTATTCATATTTTTTCTTATAAGGATGACAGTGCTGAGTTCCAAGTTCACTGTATATTGGAGCTGAAACCTGAACTTCCAATATTTTTCTATGCTATCCTATAAATACATTTATTTTTCCTTTTGACAAATTTTCTAATATATATTTTTAATTTTACTTTTTTATTTTAAACAGAAAAAACATAAAAACAATGATACAAAATTTCAAAACAAGATAGGAGAGTAACAATGGTTAATACATTTTATATTGTTAACTTCAAAGTAGTTGCTCAGATTACAAGATACAGGCATGAAAAACTGATCAAACAATATAAGCACAAGCCTCTCTTATCGATGAACTAATAGAAATTAGTAGTACAACTATTTTAAATATCACATATATTTTCCCTTTTCCCTAAATTCTTTTCTCCTTTCCCCATACCAGTTTATCTTTCTTTTTGAACAGTTTCTTCCCATTTCACAATATCAATTGTACATTTTGGATCTTATCTACTATTTCAGATTCTTACACTAGGGAGAAAATAAAATATTTGCACATGCAAATCTGATTTATTTCACTTATGAGTATTGTCTCAAATTGCATCCATTTACCTATAAAGTCACAAGTTTATCCTAATACCACATCATTTTTGTCTATTCCTCAGTTGATGGGGCATTTGGGTTGTTTCCAAGTTTTAGCTATTACCACTTGTGCTGCTATAAACATGGCTGCACATATATCGCTGTGATGTGATGTTTTTAATTCTTCTGGGAAAATACTCGGAAGGGGAATAGCTGGGTCGAATGGGACTTCTAATCCTAGTTTATTGAGGAATCTCCATAATGGTTTCCATAGTGGTTTCACCAGTCTACACTCTCACCAACAATGGAGAAGTGTTCCTTTTTCTCCACAGCCCCACCAGAATTTGTTATTGGTTGATTTCTTGATGATATCCATTCTTTCTGGGGAGAGATGGAATATCAGTGTTGTTTTAATTTGCATTTCTCAAATGACTAATGATGTTGAACATATTTTCATATATTTATTTGCTGCTTGTCTTTACCTCAATCTGATAAAAGTCATCTATGCAAACCCACAGCCAATAACACACTAAATGGACAAAAACTGAAAGCTTTCACTCTAAAATCAGGAATAAGACACGGATGTCCACTATCACCACACCTATTCAGTAAAGATCTGGAAATATTAGCCTGAGCAATTAGACAAGAGAAAGAAATAAAAGGAGTAAGGATAGGAAAGAAAGAAATTAAATTATCATTATTCACAGATGACATCATACCCTACACAGAAGACATCAAAAACACCAAAATTCTTCTAGATTTAATAACCGAGTTCAATAGCATAGCTGGATACAAAGTCAATGCTCAAAAATCAATAGCATTCCTGTACACAAACAACAAACTCACTGAGAGAGAAATAAGGGAAGCTACACCCTTTATGATAGCATCCAAAATAATGAAATTCATGGGAATCAATCTAACAAAGGAAGTAAAATATCTATATATTGGAAATTACAGTACTCTGAAAAAGGAGACTGAAGAGGATATCAGAAAAGGGAAAGATATGCCTTCTTCATGGGTAGGAATAACCAAAGTAATGAAAATAGCATGCTCCCAATATACTGTTTTAAATTCTTATTGTTCCACTTTATATGACAGAATACTATGTATATAATTAAAATTTTGCAACATGATTTTGTGTATTTTGTTTCAGTGTGATCATGAAAGAATTAAAGCATTAAATCATGAAAGAATTGAAGGAAACATAGGTGGATATTTTTTGATTATATAGTTGTAAAAGTCTAAATATAAAAACAAAAACAGAACAGAATCAAATTTTAAAATTATGAAAAGGCCCAATATACTAAGAAATATGTTAACATTTATATGAAAATTAAATATCAAATTTAAAGAAACATACTTGCAACATTGTATAGATCTGGACAGGGCAGGGTGTGGTTGTCCACACCTGTAATCCCAGTGCTACAGAGAGCCAAGTTAGGTAGAAATATTATAGGCAGTCAGACAAGGCTAGGCCCTCAAAAGAGCCAGTGCAGAACACAGAATACTTTGCAGCTGTGGGGGAGACAATGATACATCCATTGAGTGCCAGATCTAAAGACAAAGATGAGAGAAATGCACCCACATATTTCCCCTAATGATAAACAGTGATTGATATTCTAAATAAATATGGATCACCATGAAAAAGCCAGGAACAGTCACTAACCGACCCCCGCCAGGAAAATCCTCTGTTCTGTTTCATGCCTGCTTGGTACGTGACTTACTTCCTCACTTGGTCCCCCTTTAGTCAATATTACCTGAACAATTATGCTCGTAATCTTTTTGGTTGACCCAACTTTTGTCCTACTTCATGCCTACCTTATGATTTCCCATTTTTCCCCACTTAGATCCACCTCACCTTGTGGTTTTGCTCTATAAAAATCCCTTGAAAAAGCACAGTCTTTCTGCCTCTCTCTCAGACAGAAGCTTTCTTTCTCTATAAATATATTCTGCTCTTAACCTCTGTTGTTCCATAATTCATTCTTTGATTTTAGAGAACACAAACTCATTCCAAACATCTAGGAGGTTGGTAGTTTCTTTCCCCTATATCACCAGCACTTGTGAGGATGAGGTAGGAGGATCTCTGCAAGTTTGAGGCCAGCCTGGGCTACATAGTGACATAGGCCAGGTATAGGGGATTTATTTCACTGAAATATGAGCAAAAATGAGGAAATCTGTATCAAAATGTTAAAGAACATAGGATAACAACTCACATAAACACAATGTAATCAAAAGAAAAAAGCAGTATTTGAAAAAATTGTATTTCATGAATATTAACAAGAAAAAACAAATTAAGAAGGAAGGGATGAATTTTACTAAATAACATTGGGCTTTATGAATTTTAAGTCATATAAATGTATTATTATTCAAACATATTTTTAAATGCAAATAAAACAATTATTGGATAGCACTTTCTGTTTATGTAGAAAAGAGTTTAAATGTTGAGGTTTTAGAGACAAGGGACTCTCTCAAATTTCTTGTGGTAATAAAAACTGTCATGACTTAATCAGTGGAAAATTTTACCAGTATCTATCAAAGGCATTGTCAAAACTGTCCACTCATGCCTGACAAGGGTGGAATCCCTAATTAATCTAACACAATCATTGTTACCTCACTGCTTTTAATTCTGATAGATTTGGGTGAGGAAATAGGATCATTTCTGGAGATTAAGACATCATAGTAGAACTGATGTGTGTGTCTTGGAAAAGACTTTCTTGCTATTAGAAATGAACTTTGAAAGAAATAGATCTGGTACCTTCCTCCTCCTGTAATGTCATGTCTGTCACACTTGTAATTTCTGTACATTCTTGTAAGCATGAGAGGAGCTAAATGAAAATAACACCAAAAAACTAAAATGTCCTTGAAAATAAACAAAAATTGTGATTCCTGTTATTTTCAGCAGAAAGAATTGTAACTGACCCACATTGGAATGTCTTCATCATATATTATTGTTTTAAAAGTGATATCTCTATATCTATATCTATATCTATATCCTCTATATATTTATCTATATCAAGGCCATAATTGTAACATATTTGTTTATGTTATGCATTTAAAACACTTTTTCAATCCTTTGGTGCATTATAAAATGCAAAATATTAGTTTGTAATTCTGATATGGAATGTTTGATTTCAAGAATAAAATTATGATATATATATATATATATATATATATATATACATATATATATATAGCCAGACAGAAGAAAAACAGAAGAAAAAAATTACATTTATTCAAACAATGTGATAAAGTTACTGGAAGTTAAAAATTAGATACAGCTGTAAAGGATATGACCCTAAATATTATTAGAGCCAGAAGGAAGATATTAAATTTGTTTTAACAAAGCAAGAAAAACTAAAAAGGCAGTGAATGAAGGAGAAACTGGGATGGGGAAAGGAGAAAAGAAGGAAGGGAACAGCAAATATATATATATATATATATATATATATATATATGAGTTAAGATATTTATGCTACTACTTTCTCTTAATTCATTGAAAAGAAAATTTTTTGCTAATATTGTTTGGACAATTAAATGTCTATATCTTATAATTAGTTACTCTGAGTAACTAATTTAAAGATAACAATATGCAATGTATTAACAATTACTACTCTCTTATTATCTTGTTTCAAAAGTTTGTTTTTCCTCTTTAAAATAAAATTTTTTGTGGGACAGAGAAGATGGCAGACTGTTGAGAAGCGGACAGCTACCCTCTCTGAGTGTCGCCATCCAGAAACTGGGATATAGCAGCTTGGAGAGGACAAGAAAGAGGGGAAATGGTTCCCATGGACCCAGGAAGCATCTGAAATGCAGTTCAGGGCACATGGACAGAGTGAAGAGAGAAACATCAACAATAAGAGGGAGGTGGCCACAGGTGACTTCTCCCTGGGTCAGGACTTGGGCGTGATAGAAGAGGCTCAAACCTGCAGACACGGTGACTGTTGGTGGACCCAGGAGCCTCCGTGGAGGGACACAAGGTACAGTGGTGCAGAGAAGCAGTCGATGAGAAGAACTGCACAAGCTGGTGGTGAGTGCTGAACTTCAGACATCCCAGCAGAGAGAGCATTGGCCAGGCAACATTGTGAGGGGTGCAGATGAAATTGGAACTCAGGGCAGCCGCTGCTCCAACCAGGGCTTCAGCTGAGGTCAGGCCACGGAACATGCACTGAAGGCAGCAGGCTGAATGGATCTTGTCTCCACCAGAAATTGCTGAGATTATTCACTAACCCGCAGAAAAGCTGCTGGGGCCTGTTGGGACAGATCCACACTGAACAGGACTCTGTCTCCACACAGAGTCTATAGCAAGAGACAACCCTGGAAGTGAAGTTTTTTTTCTCTCTCTCTCTCTCATTTGTTTTTTGTTCTGGTGGTGGTGTTTTTTTTTTTTCTTTGTTTTTATTTTTCTTTGTCTGTTTCTTCTTTCTTTCATTGTTTAATCTTGTTTTTATATGAGCATAAACTGAGCTTCTAACCTCTTTATGACTGTGGTTCTGATCTGTTCCTTTTATCCCTTCTTTCTCTTTTTCCCAATAGTATTCTGCACCAGTATCCCAAAGTTAGCAGGATCCTTCTTGGTCCTCCTGCCTTACATCTAATTCCTTCCTCTTCTTCCAATACTCTATTTCCTACTTAACTCACTTTAAGTTAAATTCTGGAGGGAAAAAATGACATATTAAGAACTCATATACTGCATATAATTTTCTGGTTTGTTTTAGATTTTGTTATATAACCACAAATCTAGTTTATATGGTTAAAAGTGGCAAATAAATGGTTAGCTCAACCTGTCATTTTCTAGGCTTCTTTGATGCTTTTGGTACCACTATAGCCAAAAGTGACATAATTGTTCTAAACAGGTTTTCTTACTGGTTTTCCATAACTGAGATTGACTAAGGGTCACAAAAATTACTGTGGCATAGTACCAAAGAACCAAGAACTGGGGCAAACAGGCAGAAACTTCTCATGTTCAACAAATTGAAGATGTAGGATCTTGCAGCAGGCTCAAAACCCAAAAAGAAGCTACACCTGGAAGATACCACAGAGAAGTAGTCATCTCCTAAGGGTTGAAAATACCAGCAATAAAGCAACCTACCATAAGCAATTTACAAACATCACCCCAGGAATTAAACTAAAGAAAGAAAAGAAAATGAGAAGACACTTAAAGAAGATGCAACTCCACACATCCAATTCACCAAAGGCAAACCCAGGGGGCAATGAGGTGGGACAATCCAAAAGCAACCAACCTGGCATCTCTGAAGTGGTAACAACAAAACAAATGAATGAGGCTCTGGAAAAAATTAAATCAGATATAATTTCATGGATAACTGCAGAGATAATGTGCACAATGTAGACCATGCTTAAGGACTCTAGAGCAGATACATACAAAAAAATAGACAAGCCTAAAGAAAATTATGGAAGCCATGAATGCTCAGCATAGGAAAGAAAAGGAATCCATAAGGCAGATTGAAGCAGATATCCAGGAGAACAAAAATTCCAATGAAAGTATTTGTAGCAGATTAAGCCAATGTGAGGACAGGATCTCAGATATAGAAGATGGGATTGCATTGGTGATCATGAAAAGAAAGAATTCTTATAAATAGCAAGGGACAATGAAAAATCAATCCAGTAGCTCCTGGATGAGGCAAAGAAGAATAATTTAAGACTAAGTGGAGTCAATGAAAAAACAGGAAATAGCATAAATGACATCAGAACACTGTTCACAGACAGAATAACAGAGAATTTCCCTGGTAGAGAAAAGGAATTTGATGTACAGATAAGTGAGACTTGTAGAACTCCAATTAGCCACGATCAAAAAAATCTTCAGCCAGACATACCATAGTCAAGATTCCAGAAATTCAACACAAGAGTAGAATCTTAAAAGCTGTTAGGTAAAAGAGACAAATCACATATAAAGGAAAGCCAATCAGATCACAGCTGACTTTTCAGCACAAACCCTCAAGGCAAGAAGAGCTTGGAATGATATATATCAAGTTCTAAAGGAAAATAACCTTCAACCCAGATTGATGTACCCCTCAAAACTATCTTTCAAAACTGCTGGAGAAATAAAAGACTTCCATGACAAAGAACATCTGAGAAAATTTATGACCACAAATCCAGCACTCCAAAATATTTTGAAGGACATTCTAGAATGAGATAACAAGAATTACAACTCCAGAAATCCTAACAGAAGGAATCCACCAGGCAGGGCAAACATTTAAAGAGAGGGAGGAAAAAAAAGAGGGGGAGCCAACAAAAGGAAAATAACATGACAAGGATAAGTCAATACATATCAGTTTTAATCATCAATGTTAATGTTCTCAATTCACCAATCAAAAGGCACAGACTGGCAGAATGGATGAAGAAGCAAGATTGAACAATATGTTGCATACAAGAAACACATTTAATTCAGAAAATTATTCATAGACTGAAAGTCAAAGGATGGAAAACAATACTCCATGTGATAGGAACCCAGAAAAAAGCAGGGGTAGCTATTGTTTTTGCAGACAAAGAGAATTTCAAGCCAAGACCAATTCAAAAAGATAAAGAAGGTCACTACATACTTGTAAAGGGAACAATCCAAGAAGAAGTGATAATGATCATAAATATATGTGCTACAATTACCAGTGCATCCAACTATTTAAAAAAAATTAAAAGAGGTGAAAAATCAAATAGGCACTAATACAATTTTATTGGGGAATCTCAGTACTCCACTGTCACAAAAAGATCAACTAGACAAAAAATCAACAATGAAATATTAGAACTGAATCAAGCTTTTGAACAAATGGACTTAGTAGATGTCTACAGGGTATTCTACCCCACAATATCAGAATACACATTGTTCTCAGCTGCATATGGGACATTCTCCAAAATAGACCACATACTAGCTCATAAAACCTGCTTAAGTAAATGCAAAGAAATTGAAATTTTCCCATTCATATTATCACACCATAGTGCAATGAAATTGGAAATCAATGGCAAAAGAAACTACAGGAACTTCCTAAACACAAGCAAATTAAACAGCACCCTCCTAAACAAAGAATGGATCACAGATGAAATTAAAGAAGAAATTAGACAGTTTCTACAACTGAGTGATAATGACAGTACAACATACCAGAACTTATGGGATAAAATGAAAGCAGTCCTATGGGGGAAATTTATAGAATTAAATACCTATATCAGGAAAACAGAGCAAGCACAAATAAACAACTTAATCGTGAAGCTCAAACTTCTAGAAAAAGAAGAGCAGGCTAAGCCAAAAGCTCATACAAGGGAGGAAATTATAAAGATCAGAGCAGAAATTAACTCATTGGAGACAAAAAAAACACAAAGTATCAACTAATCAAAGAGTTGGTTCTTTGAAAGATTAAATAAAATCGACAAACCCTTATCCAACCTTATTTTAAAAAGTAAAGGCTGAAAACCATACAATTAAGAATGGAAAAGGTGATATCACAATGGACCCTGCAGAAATCCAGAAGATCATCTATATGTATTTTGAAAATTTGTATTCTAATGAGATGGAAAATTCAGAAGAAATGGCCAGATTCCTAGATATATATGAATTATCAAAGTTGAATTAAGAAAATATAAAATCCTAAATAAACCAATATCAATCAATGAAATCAAAGATGTAATTAGAAACCACCCAACAAAGAAAATCCCAGGCCCTGATGGATTCACTGCCAAATTCTACAAGATATTTAGAGAAGACCTAAAACCATTACTTCTCAAACTTTTTAATGAAATTTAAAGGGAAGCAATATTCCCAAATTCACTCCTGGAAGCAAGAATTACCCTGATACCAAAACCGAAAAAGGACCCAACTAAGAAAGAGAACTACAGGCCAATCTTTCTAATGAACATATATGTAAAATCTTCCATAAGATACTGGGAAACAGAATCCAGCAAGTTTGCAGACATTCCAGACTTCCAGAAATTTTAAAATATATTTCCATGATTTTTTCTGTGAACCATTTGTTGTTTAGGAGTCTGCTATTAGTTTTCCAAGTGCTTTTACATTTTCCATGATTTCTTCTGTCATAGATTTCCATTTTTATTTCACATTGTTCTTATAGTACACATGGGATGACTTCAATTATTTTATACTTATTTAAGCAGGCTATGTGAAATAGTATGTGATCCATTTTGGACACAGTACCATGTGCAGCAGAAAAGAATGTATTCCCTCTTGTAGTATGCAGGTATAGCCTGTGGATAACTATTAAACTCATATGTAAAAGGGTGAAATTCAGTTCTGGCATTTCTTTATTGATTCTTTGCTTAGTTGATCTATCATTTTGTGAAAGAGTGGTTTTAAAATCTCCCACTAATGTGTTAGTACAGTGGTACATCAGTTCACAAACAATTTGTTCTACAATTCTGTAAACGATGGCCACATAGTATTTACGTGGGAAAGATAGCCACAGTTGTGTTCATTACCCAATGCAGGGTTCACAAAAAATAAAATAAAATTTTGCAAATGCTTTTTTGTGAAGCAAATTTTCACAAAAAATGCTTTTGTTAACTGAGGTGCCACTCTATATTTGATCTTTTACATTTAGCAGTATTTAATGATGATAGGTTCTCCAATATTCATTGCATACATATTTATAAGGATTATCTCTTCTTGGATTGTTCCCTTAATTAGTATGTAGTGAATTTGTTTCTTTCCTCTAATCAGCATTGTGTTGAAAGTCACCATGTCTGAGATTAAAATTGCTACTCCTGCATGTTTTGTGTGAATACTATATATTCTATCCTTTGATTTTTTTTCTCTATGTTTATCTTTTTTAATTAGATGAGTTTCTTAAGTGCAAGAGTGTTAAATTATGTTTTTATCTAGTGTGTGTTTGTGTCATTTAATTGGAGAATTGTAGCCATTAACATTGAAAGATATTAGTCATATGTGTTGATTATTTACTACTATTGAACACTTTCTCTGTTGGTGACTCCTTTGTATTTTTCTCATGCAAATTTTTCTTAACCAAATTTATTTATTAACCAAATGTTTTCATTTAATCTAGTTTTTTGTTAGCTTTATTGGTTTTGTCATTTCTGTCTAGGATATTCTTGAGTATTTTCTGGAGTGCTGATTTAATATTCATATATCTCCTGAGGTAGTCTTTTTCATGAAATGTACTTATTTCTCTACCTACTTTGAAGAAAAGCTTTCCTGGGTATGTGAATTTGGGTTGGAAAATGTTTGTTCTTAGGGCTTGAAATACTTAACTCCAAGCTCTTCTGGTCTTTAAGGTTTGTGTTGAGAATTTTTTTGTAATTCTAATGGGATTATTTTCTATGTGATTTTTAAAATTTTCTGTTATTTTATTGGCTATCTCACAATTTAATAAGATGTGTATTTGCGAGCTTCTTTATAGTTGTCTGGAAGCATCGCTTACTTGCATGTTGGACTGTTTACTCATATTTCAAAAGTTTTCTGTTACGATTTCTTAAAACATATTAATAATTCTATCAGTGATATTTTATAGCTTTTTTGTAACTCAAATTAGCCTTAGCTTGGTCTCTTTAGAGTCATCTACTCGCTGCTGGGTGGTGTCTTCTTCTTCTCTTCTCTGTGGCTTGCATACTTTTTCATAGTTTATCATTTTGTCATCATTTTCAGACATTCTATCTTCACATTGGTCATTTCTGCAATTTATGAATTCTATCCACATTTTTAGGCATTTCTGTTGGATATCTCTTCAAGAATTCTATACCTTTGATGAATTTGTCATTCATATTTTGAACCATTTTTTTAGTTCTTTCAATTTTTACTTATTTTCCCCATATGTAAATTGACATATTGAGTGATAATTCCATGAATTTTTGATTCATTTCCTTTTTAACTTATCAAGTTTCTTCATCTCTTCTATAACATTTTGTAGAGTTCTGATAGCTATCATTTGCTTTCCTCTATTTTGCCACCTTGATTTGGCATAGGAGGGTTGGAAGACATAGGGGATCTTCTGTTGTCTTGCTTTCCCATGATCTTTTGTGTATGTTTATCTGCTTTATGTAGTTTATGACCTCCAGGAAACCCAAATATTGGCTTGGAGAGAAAACCAATTGTCAGACAGTACGATACCTTCTGCATAGTAGTAAATTCAATCAAAACAGTGGCATAAAATGTCAACTAGATATTGACAAACCCTACAAACCACTCATGAACAGCCTTTAACCTGAAAAAAAGACTATGGTTTTACTGAAGACAATTGGGACATCAATGTTTTGACTTACACTGTTTGAAACCACTGATTTCTGCTAGAAGTAGGCAGCAGGGTCAGAGCTCAAACATACAACTAGACTAAATGTATTCTTCTTCAAGACCCTCTTCTGTAATAATTATACACTCAAAACTTGGCCTCCCACAAGAGAATGCAGGCCCTGTGATTTTCTTGGTCTTATCCCATGCTACCCATGTGGTCCCAGAGTTCCTGATCAGCTCTCACCAATCTAAGCCTATCTCCTAGGGCTGCTTCTAACCAGGACTCTCTAGTAGGGTAACACTTCAGGCACAAAATGGAACACTTCTCCTAGGTATTAGTCTATTCTTTGATCAGATGAATCTATTGGTTGTCACATCTTTTGTTCTGTATTGTGGAGACCCAAGGAGTGTGGGTGGTGTCAGCTGAGAGTGGGGCATGTGATACCAGGCTCCTCCTTGCTCAATGCACAGAGCCCAGTTGTGTAGTGGTATCATATTGGGTGAGGCATGTTGTCCCAGAGTCCTCCTGGCTCATCATGCTCATTAGGCTTGGTACTTGGCAGCCTCAGGTAGGGTTGGGCTCACAAGGTGTCCTTCTGGCTCTGGTTATGGGCTGAGTTTGGAAGGCAATGGTGTTGGCTTTGGGTGGGGTGCATTTCCTTGGGATTTTCTTGGGCTGGTGCACAGGTAGGCTTAGTCTAGCAGCAAAGTCCAATCCAAAAAGTTCTTAAGAATATCCTATCATAGGACAGTGAAACCAACAATGCCAAAATGTCTGATAAAGAGAATAAAGTAGACAGAGTGACCAAATGAGCAAAGGGGAAAATGTGAAGTAAGCAACTGGAAAATAATGCAACGACATGAATAATTCAAAAAATTTTAGTAATGACTCTCAATCCAAATGTTTTCAATTCCCCAATCAAAAGACACAGATTGACAGGATGGATAAAAAAACAAAACCCATATAAGCTATATACAAAAACCACAATTTATCAAAAAAGAAATTTTAACAACCAAAATCAAAGCATGAAATCAATTTCCATAAAAAAGTGAAAAAAGTGTGGTTATTCTATTTTCAGACAAAATAGATTTCAAATCAAAACTGATGAGAAGAGGCAAATAAGGTCACTGCATGTTGGTTAAGGGAACAATTCAACAGGAAGACATAACCATTATAAACATATACACATCAAATTACAGCAGAACTCCATAAAACAAACACTACTGCACATAAAAAATCAGATATACATCAATTCAATCATAGTTGGGGGCTTTAATACCCCTGTCACACAGATAGACAGCTAAACAAATATAATCAGCAAAATAATATCAGAGTTGAACAAAATGTTTGAACAAATGGACTTAATAGCTATATGTTCCACTCAAAAACAAAATACACATTCTTCTCAGCAGCACATGGAATTTTTTATCTTTTTTTTAGTTAATTAATTTTATTAGTACACTCTAGATATACATAATGATCACTTTCATCATAAGGATTTTGTACCTGTACATGATATATCTTGATTCTTCTTTTTCCCACTTCCCTACCCACCTTTTGACTCCTCCCTTCCTTATTTACAAAAGTTTTGTTTTCAATTTTTCCTTCTTTTCTGTTTTTCTAAAAACATTTCCCACCTTTCTTTCCCCCTCCCCTCTCTTTAATTCCCCTTCTCATTTGAACATTTTCTTCTTATTCGCAGTATCTATTATATAAATTTGTTGAACATAGATGCAAAAATCCTTAATAAGATTCTGGCAAAAAGAATGCAGCAAATTATCAAGAAGTTTATACACAATGACAAAGAGAATTCACCCCATGGATGGAGAGATGTTTCAACACACACAATTCAATAAATGTAATACATCATATCAATAGAGATAAGGACAAAAATCACATGATGATCTAAATAGATGCAGGGATTTTCTTGAAAATACTCAAAATGCCATCCCATTAATCATACCTAGGTAAATGCAAAAGAATTGAAAAATTCACATACATATTTTCAGATCATACCACAATGAAACAAGAAATCAATGGCAAAAGAATTTTTAAAATTATGTAAACACATGGAAATTAAACAGTAAAATCTTTTTTTTCTTTTGTGGGTACCTGGGGTCGACCTCAGGACCTCACGCGCCAGCAGGCGTCCATGCCACTGAGCAATATCAGTGGCCCTTTTTACGTATGTGGGTTCTGGGAGTCAAATTCAGGACCTCACGCTCACCAGGCAGGCGCTTATGCCACTGAGCTATCTCACCCACCCAAACAGTAAAATCTTGAATAATCAGTGGGTCACAGAATACATCAAGGAAAAAATTAAACAACTCCTACAATCAAATGATAACACCAGTGCTATGTACTGGGACCTATGGGAGAAAATGAAAGCAGTCCTAAATGAGAATTTTATAGTTGTTAATACTCACATCAGAAAAACAGAACAAGCCCAAACAAATAACCCATCAATCCAATTCAAGGTCCTAGATGAACAAAATTTCAAATCCAAAACTACTACAATAAATAAATAATAAATATCTGAGCAGAAATTAATGAAATTTAATCTAAAAATGCAAAGAATTAATGAGTCAAATACTTGATATTTTAAAAAAGACAAATCTTTAGCCAATCTAACCTAAAAAAAGGTTAAAGGCACAAATAAAAACAAAGAAGAATAGAAAAGTCAAAATCACAACTCACAGTTCAAATTCAGAAGATTACCTGTAACTACTTTGAGATCTTCCCCTCTAATAATATCGGGCCCTGGCCTTGGGCCACTGATCTACTCAGAGGTATGATGACAGAATAAAACACCACAAAATATATACACTTTAGTTACAAAGGGCACCTGAATGCTCAAAGCCCAATGACAGGCTAGGACCATGAGGCATAGTTTCCTTGGTTTTTATTAGGTGAACAGCTTGATTGGGGGACTGTGCTGCAGGGCTGCAGGAAGCAGTGGAGATGAATTGTTGACAGAGTCAAGGTTCAATAATTGAGGAACAATGCATTTTTGGAAAAACACCCAGGAACTGATCATGGTTAACTAGAAAACTGATTGTCTGCTTACTGCAACTACTGAGCTAGATGGAATTTGCAAGAGTCAAAGTCCTCAGCTGCCATGTTATCTTGCTTTGAGGTGCCAGAACTTTGCAGACTGTTTGCTAGACTCAGCTCTGGCCATTGGCCTAAAGATTAATCTGTCCTTAAGCTATCCAGGATTCTTGCCACAAGTCATGTAGTCCTAGGACAGACTCTCAATTTATTTTTATGCCAATTTATTAATAATAATTACCTTCTTGTAGCATGTCAAGCTGGTGCTCAGTAGTTCCCCCTTTTTCTTTTGAAGCTGAAGCTGCTGCACCATGGTAAATCCGTGTTCCATGCCATATAGATGTCTGTTGGTAGCAATTCTTCTATGGCATACTAAGAATATAAGCAAAAAGAAGACAAGAATAAGTCCTGGGTTCCAAGCATGTGTCCCATAATGATAACTGAATGAGAAGCTGACAATTGACCAGAATGGATGTAATGGGTGATATAGCAATTAAAACCTGAAAAGGAAGACTTATTCCAAATCACATCCTCATAAAAGAGTATATGAGGATTGTATACACAAATATCAGTACTTAAAAGTTTAAATCTAGTTAGGGTCAATTTAACTTTTCCACCATCAATGGCTTCCCTTTTTCCCATCTGAATACTTGTTTAAAGGGCAATGCTAATTTCCAAAGAGAATACTGAATAGGGCCAGCATTATTATTTATCTCCAAATGGGGTATAGGGAGATTTAGTCCCTGCCTCAGCCAAGTGATATTTTTCCTTGGGAGGTACTGGAATGTATGATCTGGAGATCCACTGAAGCACAGGCATTCACAGCTTCTCCCTTCTCCTATGAACATTCCATGTGGGACCCAATTGACAAAGGAAAATCCAAACTTATCTATCTTATTACACTCATTTTTCTTTCTATGAGTTTCCAATTGGGCCATATGTCCTTCATAAAAATGAGGAAGATATACATTGGATTGGCAAACAGGCAAGTCAGGTTTAAATTCATAAGTATAATCTCCACAAAAGTGTATTGAGTTCAGAGTAAGAACTATCATCTGATGTTTTGTATAGCCCACCCAAGAATGAGATTTTACCATAAAGCAAGGATGAGGAATGGTATATAGCACGGAGACACACAGGGTTAGATGAACAAAGTGGGAAGTAAGGTTTATTAATGTTTGGTCCTCCACAAAGATAATAATTTGAGGTCCACGTAAAACTGTCATTTTTGGAAGCATCCTATCCAGGAAATGAAAAATCTCTGGGGGACAATCCATCCAAGTAACTGGCCTCAAAAGAGGAGGATTAAGCATGTAGGCCCAATATTTTGTGGCCTGCACAGAAGGAATACATACTAAAGCAGCCATGATGCCAAGCATGGCAACCAGGAGGGTTTCTTGGGTAGGGGCCAAACTCTGATGGAAAGTCAAGCAGCATGCTTTATCCAATGTCTCCTCCAGGGCTCTTCAGATGACTATCTGGGGAGGGTGTTCTCCCTCTGGTGCCTGATGCAGATTATCAACATCTCCAGATCTTTCTGCCAGTGTCAGATGAGGGACATTTGTACCATCAGCCTCATCCCCAGGTGTGCTCCATGGTCCCATGCATGGGGATGGCATCCATAGCTTTTCTCCATTATCTATGGAAATACAAGCAAACCCTTCTCCCCAGGTTATCAGCATGGTATAGTGGGCAGTTTCAGTGACCTGTCTGATGACTGCCATAGGACATGGGGCCTGTTGTCTTTTATTGCCTTCAGCTTAAAAGGAAGAAGAATGTTGCTAATGAAACATGGAGGGGGCATTGAGGAACCAGGAGCTGGATTCAAGAAATTTAAAGCATAAATTGCTAAATCTTGTTGCATTTCTGGTAACATCTGGATTGTCTGGATTTCCCCTTTTGGTTTTATAAATTGTTGTTTTAAGGTTAAATGAGATATTTTAATAATTGTTTGTCCCTGGTGATTATAGGTAATTTTGGTTGTATGTTTAATTCCCCAAAGCTAAAATATTTTTTGAGTCAATCTGCTAATATAAACAGGCCTATCATGTTTTTCTGGTCTTAGGTAAAGGCCAATAAACAATGTTGTTGTATATGATGGCCCTTTTTTCCTTTGCAACCTGAGCAAGAGCATTATAGTGGGAGTAATGTGTTTAACTATTATACTTTTATCTGGATATCAAGTATATTGAAATATAAAGTATAGCCAAAAGACAATTATTTCTTACCACTTGTGGTGGTTTTGGTATAACAGCTATATACTTTATAGAGAATACTTGAGATCAAGAGCCATACATAACATTTTAGCATTTTTTAACACACTTAAATGTCCATCTTAGTATACAACACAGTGACACATATAACATATGTATCCTATAAGTTTTTAAAGGCTGTTACTTGACTGGTAATCTCATGTTAATTTAACATACATCTCATCATAAGTAGCTGGACCACGAGAAAGGCAGATGACTGAATCTAAAAGAAGGTTATCACTACAAATAATACCAGTTTTACATTTTATAAGACATGTACATCAGGGAGGCATGAATACATTTAATATATCATGAGATTAGCAATAATGAATTGTCATAGCCATATGAAAACTTTAGTCTCTTAATTTAATTTTGCACCATGAACAACTATTTTTAATCAGATTTTATTGGTACATTTTAAATATACATAATGATTACATTTATCTTAGAGAACCTGTACATGATATAACTTGACTCTTTTTCAAGAGCATCTTTAAATGAGACTTCATTGTTTTATCCCCAGAAAGCTTAGCCTTTTGATGATGAGCAATGTAAATATATCACAACAACGTATTTTGCAATATTTATTGGTGTATATTTCTGATAAGGCTATTGAACCTACTGGGGTCTCATTAGTTTCCTAAAATAGTTTTCTAAAGACTGGAATAAATAAATATATATATATATATATATATATATATATATTTGAGCCTAAGCAGTCACCATTTAATTGTCTTAAAAGTTTTTGATGACCTACAGGAACCAGATTATAATACCACCTTATTTTTGACGAAAGATATTTAAATTTTTGTACACAGACAACAACATGAATTAGTTTTGTAAAACCAATCTTGATTTGTTTTGATCAGCTGGCAACCTGGGTGGAAGCATGTCCTTAATTTAGATGAAATTTACCTATAAGCCTACTTAAATTAGAAGAACTTTTTTATATGCAGGTACTGGGAGTTGAACTCAGGACCTTGCACTTGCCAGGCAGGCACTTATGCCACTGAGCTATATCACTGGCCCTAGAAGAAATTTTTTGAGCTCAAGTAAAACAGCTGTTTACAGTTTAGACAGACAGACTAACATAATACAGATACAACGATTTGTTTATAGAATCAGAGTGCACTCAAATATATTTGGCCAAATTGAATTATAATAAATCTTTTATAATATTTTAAGTTTGGCACTATAAATAGAATAGTCAGAGGATTTTGTAGGTCCATTAATAGAGTTCTCTTATAATAAAAATTAGAAAGAATAGAAGCCTTTTACCTGTAATTAATATTTTTTTGTATTTTATTTTGTCTAAAGTGTTTTGGAATCTCTGTGCCCTCTTCCTTCACTAGCTTCCAGCTCTGTCATCACTATACCTTCTATCACCTACTTAGAACTTCTTGTTCTTTAAACAGCATTGGGGAAACACTCTCTGTAAGACTTAACATAGTTTGGGCTAACATGGACTTTAAGGGTAGTATTGTAAAGAGTCCCTGTACTTAAGCATTTCTCCCACCTCAGAATTCCCTGTAGCTGATACTAAAGGCATATGCCACCACGCTCAGCTTAGGAGAGAATTTCAGCATATTGTGTGTAAAACACTGCAGGGAAGCAAGCTTGAGCATGTGTATTTGCAAATTTACCCATACCAGAGAACGTATCCAATGTAATTTCAGGGTTATCTCCCATACAGTTTTTCTCAGCCTGTTCAATAACCAAGGAGCACATCTGAACCTCAAAATGTAGAAATTGAACAGGTGACAAATATGTTTTCACCAAATGATGCAGATCAAGTGGAACCAATGGGTAAGTCTGTAATACATTTTTTATAGAAGAGTCGTATATGGACTTTGGAACCCATTGTTCACAACACTTTGTTTTACATCTTTTACAATTATGAATTGAAAGGGAACATATACATTAATATTCTCATTGGGGTTGTCAGGATCCCTAGTATTTCCTACAAGGAAACACAGGAGATGGGGGCGACTCCTCCTCCTCCCAGCAAGTTTTGACCCTGCATTGATCTGGAGATTTCTTAACTGATACGGAAGCCATTGTAGCTAAGAAGTGTCCCAATTTGGAAAGTAATTCAGCTAGTTTCACTTTCCCTTCAGAAGTTGTATCTTTTAGAGATTTTAGAGCAGCATGAGCTTTTTGTTTAGACTGTCAGAGCCAGGGAATAGAGTGGACAAGGCTCCAGAAAACAAACATTCCAGGAGAGATGAATTCACTGTGCTGTTGGGCACACCTTAGCAAACCTCCTGTACGATCTTCATTTTCTGAATCAACTGTCCCTGATTGAGGGAACCAAGGATTGGATTTAAAAATATCTTGTAACTACTAGTCAAACTACTGTTTGGAAATTTAATGTCTGCTTGCTTTAGCAAGACATAATTTTGCTGTTCAACTGATAAATTTTGTCCCCCCCTTTTTTTGTTCTTTCAAGACAGAGTCTCACTCTGAGGTCCAGGCTGGACTTGAACTCACTATGTAGCCCAGGCTGGCCTCAAACTCATGGTGATCCTCCTCCCTCAACCTCCTGAGTCCTGGGATTACAGGCATGTGCTGCCACACCTGGCTAATTTTGCCCTATTTTTAATCCCAGTTAAATACATACATCATTAAATACTTACCTCACTCTTCAGCCATTCCCATTATTCATCATGCAAGATCCAGTCCTCATCTCTGCTTTCTAGTGGTATCCAATCAGAGTGGCCTTCTCTGAGCAGGCTATGATGCCCCCAAATTGGCACCAGTTATAAGGTCCCTGGCTTTGGGCCACCAGTCTCCTACTCAAAGGTATGATGACAGAATAAAACACAGACAAAATATATACACTTTAGTAACAAGGGGCACCAGGGTGGTCAAAGACCAATGCTGGGCTAGAACCATGAGGCATAGTTTCTTTGGCTTTTATTAGGTGTACAGCTTGATTGGGAGGGTGTGCTGGTGGGATGGTGGTGGAGGTAAAGTGTTGATTTGGTCTAGGTTCAAGAACTGATGAACAATGCATTTTTGGAAAAGCACACAGGAACAGATCATGGTTAACGGGTAACCTGATTATTGGCTAACTGCGACTGCTGAGCTAGATGGAATTTGCAGAAGTCAAAATCCTTAGCTACTATGTTGTCTTGCTTTGAGGTGCCAGAACTTCATAGACTGTTTGCTATACTTGGGTCTGGCCATTGGCTTACAGATTAGTCTGTCCTTAAGCCAGCCAGTGTTCTCATTACAAATCATGTAGGCCTAGGACAGACACTCAATTTATTTTTATGCCGATTTAGTAATATGAATTACTGCCTGCTTGTACTGCATGAAGATGGTCCTCAGAACAATAACACTAAATTGGAGAAATTAACATTTCTAGATACATATAAATTTTTAAACTGAACCAAGAATAGATGTAAGCCCTGAATAATCAAATAACAGGCAATAAAATTGAAGCAGTAATAACAAAAATCTACCAACTAAGAAAACCACAGGATAGAATGGATTAAAAACTGAATTCTACAAGAACTTCAGTGAAGATCTAACACTAACACTCCTTAAATTTTTTAATAAAATTAAAAGGTAAGGAGTACTATCAAAATCATTCCTGCATGCTCTCATTACTCTTATTCCAAAACCAGAAAAAGACCCAACACAAAAGGAAAACTACAGGCCAATATCTTTAATGAACATAGACATAAATGTCCTCAAGAAGGTACTGGCAAAGAGAATGAAAGAGTTCATCAAAAAAATTCTACATCATGACAAACTAGTCTTAATCCAAGGAATGCAGGAATATTTCAACATATTCAATTCAATGAATATAACACATGACATAAACACAAGGAAGTACAAAAAATTACATGATCATACCAATCCATTCACAATAAAAACCTGGAAAAGTAGTTATAGAAGAAACATATCATCTGATGAAAGCAATTTATAACAAAACAATAGACAGCATCATATTAAATGGGGAAAAACTGCAATCTTCTCTAAAATCAGAAACAAGACAAGGATCTCCACTATCACCACTCTTATTCCATATAGCGCTGAAAAACATTGGCCAGAAATCACACAAGAGAAAGAAATAAAATGTGCATGTAGGGAAAGGAAGAAGTCAAATCATTATTTGTCAACCTAAGAATGATGTTCTGTATAGAACACCCAAAACTTCCACTAGAATATGCCTAGAATTACTACAAAATTGAGCAGGATACCAAGATACAAAATCAACAAACATAACTCAATAGCATTCCTGTACACCAAAAATGAACTCACCAAGAATATAATTAAGGAAACAATACCATTCATGATAAGATCAAGATAAGCAAAATACTTAGAAATTAATCTAACCGAGAAAGGGAAAGTCCTCTACAATGAAAACTACAGTATTCTTTTTTTAAAAAAAGAGAGAAATTAAAAAAGAAACCAGAAAATGGAAAGAACTCTCCTTTTTCTATGTAGACAGACTTTTATTGTAAAAATGGCCAGATTTCCAAAATGAATTTACAGATTTAGTACAATTCCAATCATAATACTATAGCAGTCCTCACAGAAATATAGGAAATAATCCTAAAATTCATATGGAATTAGAAGAGACTGAGAATAGCAAAAGGAATCCTGAGTAACAATATCAAAACACTAGGATTCACAATTCCAGTATTTAAGGCAAATTACAAAGCTAAAGTGATAAAACAGAATGTTACTGGCAAAAAAATAAAAAATAAAAAAGACATGTCATCCATGGAATAGAACAATGGATGCAGAAACAATCCCAGGTACATGGAGCTATTTGATCTTTAACAAAAGGACCAAAATCATAGGCTGGAAATAGATACTTTCCTTAACAATTGTTGGTTGCTTGGATAAATGGCTATGGACATGCAAAAGACTGAGTCTAGACCCATATCTCTCACCAGTTGCTAAACTGTTATGGTTGTGTCTGGATGTCTGCAAAAAGCCTCATAAGGTCATGTGGTGGATATTTCAGAGGTGGTTAAATCTACAGTTTGTGATTGATAGTGGCCCAATGCTGTGATTAATTGTGTGGAGTACTACACCCAATCTACAGTAGGTAGCCTGCATACAATATAAGGGACAGAAATAGTTTGGTCTCTCTCCTCCCTTGTTGCATTTGTTGTCTTCTGCTGCCATGAAATGTTGCCTCTCTAACATGTGCCACCCTACCTTGGAGTCAGCCATTTATGGACTGAAACATCTACAAACTGTGAGCTGAATAACCTTGCCCCCTTTAACTTTGGGTGTCAGGTATTTTGTCTCAGGAATGAGAAAAGTAACTAAGACAGAATTTGTTATCAGAGAAGTAGGAATGTTATTGTGAAAATACCTGACCATTTCGTTCAGAAGCCTTTGCAAATAGCTTCTCAGAAGAGTTTGGAAAGGTTTGGAGATGTTAGCTGAAAAAGTAGAGCTGGAATGACTTAGGCTGTACTGTATGGGACATTCTGATCAGAGCTCAGAAGACCAGAAGGCTGATACAAATCCTGTCAGTAAAAACCAGGCTTTGGAGGTATCATTTGGAAAGAAGGACTGCATTGGTTGCTGGACTCCAGATGAAGTTTGTTATGGTTTGGGAGAAAGTTTGTCTGTATTTTGCTCATGTGTAGACACTTTGCCTGAGACAGATTAAGTGTGGCAGACTAATCTATTAGAAGAAATTTCAAGGCACTCTAATGTTGAGGTGGTGGCATGGCTCCTGTTGGGGACTTTTAGCCAGATTTATGTTGAGAATCAAGAGCAAAGGGCCAGCAGAATGATTTAAAACATTGTGTTATTCCAGAAAGGACGTTCCAGCAAAGATGTGGGCTGCAAATTAGACCAGAGGAGACCTTGATTGCTGAGAAGGAACAGGAAAAAGGAAAAGATGGCCCTCTGTCCAAGAAGCAGCAGAACTTTACCCTTTGCAGCCTCAAAATTGCAAAATTTAAAGACTGCATTGAGAAGAAATCCCCAGCACACTATGTTTCAGAATGGGGGGCAGCGTAGATAATTTGTTCTTCACAAATGAATTCAGAGTGCTCAGCAATCCAGGCACTTGACACCTACAGCCAAGAGAGAGGGAAGACTAGCTACTGCTCCAGCTGGCAGCAGACCTTGGCATCATCCACATGGCACTGATTTTAGGTGCATGGAGAATGAAAGAATTGTGGTGTCAGGAAAGCTTCCACCCAGATTTCAGAAGGCCTGAGAGGCCAGGCAATTTGAGTCTGAGAGGGCAATGTGTGAAGCTGTGAGTGTGAAGCCAAAGGTGCAGTGGAGACCAGAGAAGTTTTGGGAAGCCAGGAACATGGATCATCTGAGGAAAACTGCAAGGAGGGAGCAGAGTGGGCCCAAGAGAGAAACCATGGAAACTACAACCACTGGAAACACCATAGAGGCAGAGCCACCCAAGCCCTTTGGATTTCACATCTTGCCACAGATTGTCTCAGATGCTGCACATGGAATCTCAGGACTTAATGTTTACCTTCCTGAATTTTTTAACTTGCTTTGGTCCCATCCCTTTGTATCCCCTGTTTGTAACCTTTTGAATGGGTGTTTATCTTGTGCCATTGAATGTTGGAAGTGTGTAACATTCTTTTTATTTCTACAGGGGCTCACAGCTAAGACTTTACCTTAAGTCTCAGAGGAGACTTGGGACGGGAGTTTTCAGCAATGCTGAATCTGTTAGAACTTTGGCAACTCTTAGAGATGGATTAAATTTCTTTTGTGTGAAGGCATGTACATGAGTCTTGGGGGTCCAAGGGTAGAATGCTATGGTTTGTCCCTGGATATACCCCTGAAGCCTTATATGGTCATGAGAGGCAGGTATTTCAGAGGTGGCTGAATCTAGAGTTTGGGATTGAATCATAGTCCAATGCTGGGGTTAAATGTTTGAATGCTACACCCACCCCAGGGCAGGTAGCCTGCATATAACATAAAAGATGGACAAAGGTTGTCTCTCTATCTTTCTGTCTCTGTGTCTCCATCTCTGTTTCTGTCTCTGTCTCTCTCACTCTCTGACTTTCCTGCCTTGTTGCTTTTGGTGTCTTCTGCCGCCATGAACTGTTTCCCCTCTGCCAGGTGCCACCCATTCTTGGGGACATCTGAGAATTGAATGAAGCCACTACAAACTGTGAGTTAATAAATCTTTCCCTCTATAACTGTGGGTGTCTCGTGTTTTGTGTCAGCAATGGAAAAAGTAACTAAGACATATACTAAAATCAAAATGGAAAAAAGATATATGTTGAAACAAAAACAATCTGCTAGAAGACAAAAGAGGTAAAGCACTCAGACATAGGCATAAGCCAGGACTTTCTGAACACAGCCCCAACTGCACAAGAAATAAAATCAAGATTCAATAAATGGTATCATATCAAAGTTAAGTTTTTTAAATACATTTTTTTAAATTTTTTTATTTTATTTTTTGCGGGTACCGGGTGTCGACCTCAGGACCTCTCATGTCAGTAGGCGCCGGTGCTGCTGAGCAATATCACCAGCCCTTTTTTTGTATGTGGGTACTGGGAGTCAAACTCAGGACCTCACACTTGCCAGGCAGGTGCTTATGCCACTGAGCCATCTCACCGGCCCCCAAAGTTAAATGTTTTTGCATAGCAAGAGAAACAACCAAGAGTGAAGGGAAAATCAAGAGAAGGGGAAAATTTTTTCAGCTATATCTTGGTCTGAGAACTAATAAGTAGAATTTAAAAATAATTTCAAATCTTAGAGTCCCAAAATTAAAGACCCAATCACAAGTGGGCAACTGAAATGAAAAGACACTTCTCAGATAACAAATTGCTAATAAATACATGAAATAATGTTTGACAATTCTGGCCATTTGAAAAATGCAAATTAAAAGAACATAGTGATTTCATCTTCCTTCATAAGGAATACAAAACAAGCAATAAGAAGAGATAAGGAAAAAGGGGGAAAACCCTTCTACATCATTGATGGAAATTAAAACTTGTACAACTACTATGGAAATCAGTGTGGAGATTCCTCAAAAAACAAAAACTATAAATTCCATTTCACCCAGCTATTTCCTTTTTAGGTGTTTTCCTGAAAGAATTAAAGTCATCTGTTTTGGCTTTTATTTAGATATCCCACCAAAGTCTCACACGGTCATAGGTGGGGCTTTTCAGACATGGCTGGATCTAGGGTATGTGATTCTGGGATAAAGGATGTCAAGCAGGAATTGATTCATGGTGCAATGCTAGGGTTAAAGCTGCCCCAGTTGGGGTGTGAGTGCTACCCGCCCTAGGATGGGTAGCCCCGGATAGCATACAAGGAATAAAAAGAGGGCTGCTGCTGTCACTTGCTGCATTCTGCCCACCATTAACTATTCTCTGAGGTGCCTTCTGCCAAGCCACCCTGCCTTAGGGCCAGCCAACTACTAATTAAATCCTATATAAACTGTGAGCTGCAACAAACTTTTCTTCCCTTTTTAAATTAAGTTTTTTGGTATAATTTGGATATACATAATTATCATAAGAAAATTAGATATGCAATATGCATCATAGGGAATATGAAATGGTACATAATATAACTTTTTAAAACTTTATTTTATGAAAAAAATAAAAATATTTTCATAACTTAATAATAATAATAGGGGAACAACAATAGTTAATACATTGAACATTGTTATCTTCAAAGTAGTTCATCAGCATAGAAAATATGGGCTTATAAACGTTTCCAAATGATATTAGCACAAACATTTCTTTTCAATGAACTAAGAGAAACTAGTAGTATAACTATCTTATATTTAGATTTTTTATCCTTTTCCCTTCCTACCATTCTCCTTTCCCCCATCCTAGTTCCTTTTACCTTTACACCAATTCCCTCCCATTTCACAATATTTATTGTGCATTTCAGACCTTATTTACTCTTTCTGTTTCTCACTGCAGAGACACAATGTGATGTTATCACATGAGATTCTGATTTATTGCAAATATGATTATGGTCTCTAGTTGCATCCATTTACCTATTAAATTCTCAAGTTTGTCCTTCTTTATGGCTTAGTAGTATTCAATTGTATAAAAAGACCACATCTTTTTTTATTCATTCCTCAGTTGATGGGCATTTAGGTTGTTTCCAAGATCTAGCTATTACAAATTTTGCTTTTTTTATTCATTCCTCAGTTGATGGGCATTTAGGTTGTTTCCAAGATCTAGCTATTACAAATTTTGCTGCAATAAACATGATTGCACATATACCGCTCTGCCATGATGTTTTAAATTCTTCTGGGAAGATACCCTGAAGGGGAGTAGCTGGTTCAAATGGAACCTCTAATCCTAGCTTTTTGAGGAATCTCCACACAGATTTCCACAGTTGTTGCACCAGTCTGCACTCCCACCAAAAGTGGAAAAGTCCTCATATTTCCTCACAGCCCCTCCAGTAATTGGCATTGATTGATTCTTTGATGATAGTCATTCTTTCTGGAGATGGAATCTCAGTGTTGTTTTAATTTGCATCTCTTGAATGAACAATGATGTTGAACATTTTTTCATATATTTATTTGCATTTGTATTTCTTCATCTAAGGAGAGTGTGTTCATCTCAGATGCCCAATTTTGGATTTGGTCTTTCAATTTGGTGGTCTCAATTTTTTCAATACTTGATATGTTCTAGATAGAAGTCCTTTGTCTGAGGGACAATGGACTAAACATTTTCCCACTCTGTGGGCAGTCTTTTCACTCTGTTGGTGATTTCTTTTGATGTGCAAAGCTTTTTAGTAAGATGAGATCACAGTTGTTGATCCTGTGAATTATTTCCCATGTGGTCTGGGTTTTGTTCATGAAGTCTCTACCTACCTCTGTGTCTTCAAGATTTCTACCTATTTTCTCTTCCAGTAGAATTAGTGTTTCTCTTTTAATATTTAGATCTTTGAGCCATTTTGGTTTTAGTTTAGTGCATGGTGATAGACATGGGTCTAGCTTTAGTCTTCAGCATGTGGAAAGCCAGTTTCTCCAGCACCATTTATTACAGAGGCTTTCTTTCTTCCAGTGAATGTTTGGCCTTTTTGTCTAAGATAAGCTGGCTGAGTGTGTTTGGACTTGTGTCTGCATCTTCTAATCTGTTACACTGCTCCTCATGTCTGTTTTTTTGCCAGTACCATGGTGATTTTATCACAGTAGGTTTGTAATATAATTTCAAGCCAGGGAATGTGATGCCCCCTGCCTTGCCTTTGTTGCCCAGAGTTGCTTTTGCTATTCTAGGTCTCTTCTATTCCAAATGAATTTTAGGAACGTTTTCTCTAGTTCTGTGAGGTATGCTAATGGTATTTTGACCAGGATTGCATTAAATCTGTATAACAATTTTGGGAGCATGGCCATTTTCTGTATGTTGGTTCTTCTTATCCATGAGCAAGAGCTATCTTTCCATTTTCTGATATCCTCTTCATTTTGCTTTTTTAGGGAACTGCAAATTTCAGTGTATACATCTTTTACTTTCTTTGTACGTGATATATCTTTTATTTTTTTAATGCGGGTACCAGGAGTTGAACTCAGGACCTCACACTTGCCAGGCAAGTGCTTATGCTGCTGAGCTATATCACTGGCCCTACATGATATATCTTGATTATTCTTTTTTTCCCATATACTTCCAGTCCCTTCAAACCCTCTTCCCCTGCTTATTCACAAAGATTTCTCTCTATTTTGCTCTTCATTTCTCATTTTCTTCTTTTCCATTCCTTTTCCTCCTCCCCCTCCTTAGTTCCCCTTCTCTTTTGAACAATTACTTCAGATTTCACAATATCTGTTATACATTTCCGTTCTTATTTACACTTTCAGTTTCTCACCACAGAGAAACAATGTGATATTTATACATGTGCCTCCAATTTATTTTATTTGAGATTATGATCTCAAATTGCATCCATTTACCTAGAAAAGTCTAGAGTTTATCCCTCTTTATGGCATAGTATTCTACTGCATTGAAAAACCACATCTATTTTATCTATTCATCAGTTGTTGGGCATTTGGGCTGCTTCCAATATTTAGCTATTATAATTGTGCTACTATAAACATGGGTGTGTATATATTGCTGTAGTATGATGCTTTTAATACTTTTGGGAAGTTATCAAGAGAATATCTGGGTCCAATGGGAAATCTAGTTTCAGGTTTTGAGGAATCTCCACACTGATTTCCACAGTGGTTGTACCAGTCTACACTCCCACCAACAGTGGAGAAAGGGTCCTTTTTCCCCATAGAGCCTCCAGCATTTGTTATTGGTTGATTTCTTGATAATAGCCTTTCTTTCTGGAGCAAGATGGAATCATGGTGCTATTTTAATTTGCATCTCTGGAATGATAAGTGACATTGAAAATTTTTGATATTTATATTTGCTATTCATACTTATTCATCTGAGATGTGGGTATTCATCTGAAATGACCATTTTTGTGCTGGATCTTTAAATTTATGGGATCTGATATATTTTTCAAGTCTTTGTATATTCTAGATATTAGTCCTTGGAGGAACAACTGGCTAAATTTTTTTCCCATTTTGTGGGTTGTGTATTCACTGCATTGATGAATTATTTTGCCATGCAAAATCTTTTTAATAAGATGAGATCCCAATTGTTGATTCTTTGTAATATTTCCAGAGCAATCAAGAATTTGTTCCTGAAGTCTTTGCCTAAATCTTTGTCTGCAAGAATCCTACTTGTTATTTCTTCCAGTAGATTTAGTGTTTCTGTTTTTACACCTAGATCCTTGATCCATTTTCAGTTTAGTTTAGTGCATGGCGAGAGACATACATCTAGTTTTAGTCTTTGGCATGTGAAAAGTCAGTTTTTTCACTTATTAGAGTCTTTCTTCCAGTGAATGTTTCTGGACCCTTTTTCAATGATAAGGAGACTGAGTTTTTTTGAAGTTGTTTCTACATCTTCTAATCTGTTCCATTGATCCTCAGATCATTTTTTTTCTTTTTTGCCTGTACCATGCTATTTTTATCACAGTAGCTCTGTAGTATAATTTCAAATAAGATATTTTGATACCCCTCCTTGTCTTTTTTTGCCCATAATTCTTTTTTGCTATTCTAGGTAACTTCTGGTTCCAAATGAGTTTTGGAAATGTTTTCTCTAGTCTGTGAGGCATATTAAATGTATTGTGATTGCAATTGCATTAAATATGTATAAAAATTTTGGGAGCATGGCCATTTTTTCTGTGTTGTTTCTTCCAACCCAAGAGCAAGTGATATCTTACCATTTTGCGATACCAGTTTGACCTCCTTTTTCAGAGTATTGTAGTGTTCAATATAGAGATCATTTACTTACTTTTTAAATTTTATTCCTAAGTATTTTGCTTTTTTAAACTGGGTGTTGTGAATTTTGTCTCAGCAACAAGAAAAGTAACTAAGACAACATCATTTACATTGATACATGTATGCCCATGTTCATAGCAGCACAATTCTTAATATCTAAATCTAGAAAACAGCCCCTATGTCCATCAACAGATAAGCAGATAAAGAAATTTTGGAGTAATTTTTATCTGTGAGAGTACTACTGTGACATAAAGATGGATAAACTTGAGTCATTTGGGAAAAACAAATGGAGATTAAGCCTATCAGTGAAGTAAGTCAGACACAAAATCTTAAATATCTGCTATATGAGATACACAAAACATAAAAAGCAAAACAAATGTTAAATAATCCAAAATGGAGAGATAGATCTTACAAAGGTAAGAAAACCAAGAGATGGAGAGATGGGGAGAAAGGTGAGAGGAAGGCGTTAAAAATAACTAAAATATCTTAAGTATGTGTATCAATTCTCCATGAGAATTAAACCATTTTGTACTCCAAATATGTACTCATAAATAATTTAGAAAGTAAAGCAGAAATGACATTATCTTTTGAGAACTAAACCAAATAATGTTTTACAAATAAGCAGGTGAATGTTTTAGAGCTAGGGAGTCCATTTAGAAGTACTTCAATAATCAAGAAATGATAGTAGCTTATATTAGAATAGTACCAGGGAAGTTGGTGAGAAATGGTCACCAACAAACTGTATATACGTTTTAAATTGGCAATAACTCAAAGCCCTGAAAACAGCAACTGCTACTGAGAATGCTGAGAAAAAGAAAATCTTGCTTATTGCTGCTGGGATATAAAATGGAATAGCCACTATACAAGTGTTCGGTAGTTTTTTTGCAAAGGTAAATATTATCTTATCAATGACGTAATCATACTCACTGGTATTTATTCACTTGATTTGAAAATATGTGTCCATACAGAAACCTACCCACAAATGTATATAACAACTTAATTCATATTTGTCATAACGTGGAAGCAACCAAAACGTCCTTTGATAAGTAAATGGATAAACAAATTGGATAAACACCCATATGATTGATGATTGTTTTTTTTTAATTTGCAATTTTCCAATGCCACTAGATGTTGAGCATCACCATTAAATGAGGTGTTTGCATGTGCATATCTTCTGTGAGGTGACTTTTTATATCTTTTCTCCATTTTAAAATTTGAATATTTGCTTTTATATATTGACTACTTGTCAATTCTGAGGAACACCTAGAAATTAAAAGATACTTAAGAGAGCCGGTGATATAGCTCAGCAGCATAAGCACCTGCCTGGCAAGCACGAGGTCCTGAGTTCAATTCCTTGTACACACGTAAAGAAAAAAATAAAGATACTTAAGAAAGTTATCAACCCATACCAGTACATACGTATTACTTGGATATAACTGAAAGAAATTTTAAATGAAAATGTGGGTACTGACTAGGTATTTGAACACATGTTATTAATAAGGCATATTTTATAGTGACACTATGATTGTGGTTTTGAGTTATATGCCCAATATTTATGGATAAAAATGTATGATGCTTGGAATTTGCTTAAAAATAACATAGGTGAAATAAACCAATATCAACCAATGAAATTGAAGATGTAATTAAAAACCTCCCAACAAAGAAAAGCCCAGGCCCTGATGGATTCACTGCCGAATTCTATAAGAAATTTAGAGAAGACATATACCAATACTTCTCAAACTTTTTAATGAAATTGAAAGGGAAGCAATATTCCCAAATTCATTCCTGGAAGCAAGCATTACCCTGATACCAAAACCAGAGAAGGACTCAACTAAGAAAGAGAACTACAGGCCAATCTCCCTAATGAACACAGATGCAAAAATCCTTAATAAGATACTGGCAAACAGAATCCAACAAATCATCAAGAAGATTATACACCATGACCAAGTTGGAATCATCCCTGGGATGCACGGATGGTTCAACATACGTAAATCAATAAATGTAATACAGCATATTAACAGAACCAAAGACAAAAATCACATGATCATCTCAATAGATGCAGAAAAAGCTTTTGACAAAGACCAGCACCTTTTCATGATAAAAACCCTACAGAAAATTGGAATAGAGGGTCTTTATCTCAATCTGGTAAAAGCTATCTATGACAAACCAACAGCCAATATTATACTAAATGCACAAAAAAAGAAAGCCTTCCCACTAAAATCAGGAACAAGACAAGGATGTCCACTGTCCCCACTCTTATTCAACATAGTTCTGGAAACTTTAGCCAGAGCAATTAGACAAGAGAAAGAAATAAAGGGAATAATGATTGGAAAAGAAGAAGTTAAATTATCATTATTTGCAGATGACATGATACTGTACATAGAAGACCCCAAAAACTCCACTAAAAAACTGCTAGATTTAATAAGCAAATTCAGTAGTGTAGCTGGATACAAAGTCAATACTCAAAAGTCAATAGCCTTCCTCTACACAAAAAACAAACTTACTGAAAGAGAAATTAGGGAAACAATACCTTTCACAATAACATCCAAAAAAATGAAATACCTAGGAATCAACCTCACAAAGGATGTAAAAGACCTATACACTGAAAACTACAGTACTCTGAAAAAGGAGATTGAAGAGGATATCAGAAAATGGAAAGATATCCCTTGCTCCTGGATAGGAAGAACCAATAGAGTGAAAATGGCCATACTTCCAAAATTGATATACAGATTTAATGCAATTCCAATCAAAATTCCAACAGCATATCTCACAGAATTAGAGAAAACAATCCTAAAATTCATTTGGAATCAGAAGAGACCTAGAATAGCAAAGGCAATTCTGGGCAACAAAGGCAAGGCAGGGGGCATCACAATCCCTTACTTGAAACTATACTATAAAGCTACTGTGATAAAAACAGTGTGGTAGTGGAAAAAAAACAGACCTGAAGATCAATGGAACAAATTAGAAGATGCTGAAACAACCCCACACATACTAAGCCACCTTATCTTTGACAAAGGTGCCGAACATATTCAGTGGAAGAAAGATAGCCTCTTTAATAAATGGTGCTGGAAAAACTGGCTCTACACATGCCGAAGACTAAAACTAGACCCATATCTTTCACCATGCACTAAACTAAATTCAAAATGGATCAGAGATCTAAATATTAAAACAGAAATATTAAATCTGCTGGAAGGTAGTATAGGTAAATCCCTTGAAGACATTGGTGTAGGCAAAGACTTTATGAATAAAAACTCAACCGCACGGGAACTATCCCAAAGAATCAATAACTGGGATCTCATCTTATTAAAAAGCTTTTGCACAGCAAGAGAAACCACCAACAGAGTGAAAAGACAACCCACAACGTGGGAAAAAATGTTTGCCAGCTGTTCCTCAGACAAAGGATTACTATCGAGAACAAATAAAGAACTCAAAACAAATCAGACCTCCCAAATTTAAAGACCCACTCCAAAAATGGGCATCTGAGATGAATACCCATTTCTCAGATGAAGAAATACTAATGGCAAATAAATGTACAAAAAAATGTGCAACATCACTAGTCATTCGAGAGATGCAAATGAAAACAATGCTGAGATACCATCTCACACCAGAAAGAATGGCTACTATAAAGAAATCATCTAATAACAAATGCTGGAGGGGCTGTGGGGAAAAAGGAACCCGTCTTCACTGTTGGTGGGAGTGTCGACTGGTACAGCCACTGTGGAAGTCAGTGTGGAGATTCCTCAAAAAACTAGGGTTGGAGGTCCCATTTGACCCAGCTATTCCCCTTCTGGGCATCTTCCCAGAAGAGTTAAAGCATCGTACCACAGCGATATATGTGCACCCATGTTTATAGCTGCACAATTTGTAATACCCAGATCTTGGAAACAACCCAAATGCCAATCAACTGAGGAATGGATAAGAAAGATATGGTATTTTTATACAATGGAGTACTATTCAGCCATAAAGAAGGATAAACTGGAGACTTTTATAGGTAAATGGATGCAACTCTAGAAAATACTCATAAGTGAAATAAACCAGATGCACATGTGTAAGCATCATATTGTCTCACTAGTATGAGAAACTGAAAGAGTAAATAAGATCCAAAATGTACAATAGACATGGTGAATCAAAAAGAAACTGGTCAGGGGGACCTCAAGATGGCGGATGAGTAAGAAGCAGGCAGCGAAACTCTCTCTAAAAGTTACCATTGGAACACAGGAATATAGCGACCTGGAAAGCGCAGGAGGGGGGGAGATGCCTCCCCGAAACCCAGAGAAGTTCTGAAGCGCAATCTGGGACCCCCAGCACCAGTGAGGGGTGACTTCCAACAAAGAAGAAGGAAAGAAGGAGCAGAGCGCGCGCGCGCACCTTCTACTATCCCGGGAGTTGCAGCACCGCGGAGGCTCAATTCTACGGACACACGGTGGCAGCTGGTGCCCAGGGAGCCCCCACAGAGGATCCTGAGACAGCGGCGGGGCAGGGGAGCGGCGGAGAACGGTGCTGACTGGCGGTGAGTGTCTCTCAGCCACAGCTGCCCGGCGCCAGAGAGTGACCCGCCGAGCGCCATTGTGGGGGGTGTGGCGAAACTCAGAGCGGCTCGAAAACTGCTCTGGGAACTTGTGCTCCGGATAGGCAGCACGGGGCCTCTCAGGCCCACGAAAGTGTGCTGAGGTCAGCAGGCGAACAAGACTGGACTCTCAGCCACACCTGTCCCGCGCCAGAGAGCGACTGGCCCGGCGACATTGTGGGGGGCGTGGCGAAAAACCAGAGCGGCGGGAACCAGAGCAGGGAACCCGCGCTCCGGACAGCGTGCTGAGCCTCTCAGGCCCAGGGATCGTGAAAGGGCGCTGAGAGCGGAGGCGAGCTAGACTGGTCTCTGCCTGAAAGTACGCGCCTCTGCTCACCGCCCGCCAGAGGGCGCTCCTGGCTTACTGGGACGGACCTGCACAGAACAGGACTCTGTCACCACAGGGTAACTGCCTACACCAGAGTCAACACCTGGAACTGATTCTTTTTATTTTTTTATTTTTATTTTTATTTTTATTTTTTATTATTTTTTTTTCTCACTGATTTGTTTTTTGTTCTGGCGAAGGGTTTTTTTGTTTTTGTTTTGTTTTGTTTTGTTTTTGGTGGGGTTTTATTTTTGATCTGTCTGTTTTATTGTTTTTATCTTCGTTTTTGTTTCTGTATGTGTATTTGCTCTTTCCTTCATTATTCTCTCTGGTTTTTTATATGAGTGTAAACAGCGCCTCTAACTTCTTTCTGATTGTGGTTGTGATCTGTTCTTCCTTTTATCACTTCCTTCTCTTTCTACCACCTGTCCTCTGCACTAGTGTCCCAATTTTAGTGGGATCCCTCTTGGTCCTCTAACCTTACATCTAATTCCTTCCTCTTCTCCCAATACTCTATTTCCTCCTTAACTCATTTTAAATTTAAACTCCTCAGGGGAAAAATTGACATACACAGGACTTGTATACTGCATATAATTTTTCTGGTGTGTTTTAGATTTTGTTATATAACCGCAACTCTATACAGCTAAAAGTGGTAAATAACTGGTTAGCTCAGTCTGTCATTTTCTAGGCTGTGTTTGATGCTTTAGTTAACATTATAGCCAAATGTGAAATAATTGTTCTAAACATCTTTCCTTCCTGATATTTCATGATTGAGATTGACTAAGGGACACAGAAAATACAGTGGCACAGTACCAAAGAATCAAGGACTGGGCCAAACAGGTAGCAACTTCGCATACCCAACGAATTGAAGAGGTAGGATCTGGCAGAAAGCTCAAAACCTAAAAGCAAGCTCCACTTGGAAGATACTGCAGAGAAGTAGTCATCTTCTAAAGATCTTAAACACTAGCAATAAAGTAACCTACTATAGATAATTTGCAAACATCACCCCAGGAATTAAAGAAAGAAAAAATGAGACCACACTTAAACAAGATGCAACCCCACACATCCAATTCACCAAAGGCAAACCTAGGGAGCAACGAGGTGGGACAATCCGAAAGCCACCCACCTGGCCTATCTGAAGTGGTAACAACAAAGCAACTGAATGAGGTTCTGGAAAAAATTAAAACAGAAATAATCTCACAGATAACTGCAGAGATAATGTCTACAATGAAGACCATGCTTAAGGACACTATAGCTGATACAGACAAAAAAATAGATGAACTTAAGAAAACTATAGAAACCATGAATGCTCAGCATAGGAAAGAAATGGAATCCGTAAGGCAGATTCAAGCAGATACCCAAGAGATAAAAAATTCCATTGAAAGTATTTGTAGCAGAATAAGCCAATGCGAGGACAGGATCTCAGATATAGAAGACAGGCTTGCAATTAGTGATCATGGAATGGAAAAATTCTTAAAAATAGCAAGGGACCATGAAAAATCAATTCAGCAGCTGCTAGATGACTCAAAGATAAACAACTTAAGAATAATTGGAATAAATGAAAAAGCAGGAGATAGCATCAATGACATTAAAACCTTGTTGAAAGACATAATCAGGGAGAACTTTCCTGGAAGAGAAAAGGAATTTGACACCCCTATAAGTGAAGCTTTTAGAACACCAACTAGACATGATCAAAAAAAAACTTCAGCCAGACATATTATAGTCAAGATCCCAGAAATTCAACAGAAGGGCAGAATCTTAAAAGCTGTTAGGGAGAAGAGACAAATCACCTATGAAGGAAAACCCATCAGAATCACAGCTGACTTTTCAGCACAAACCCTCAATTCAAGAAGAACTTGGAATGATGTATTGCAAGCTCTAAAGGAAAATAATTTTCAGCCCAGATTGATGTACCCTGCAAAACTATCTTTCAAAATTGATGGAGAAATAAAATACTTTCATGACAAAGAACATCTGAGAAAATTTATGACCACCAAACCAGCACTCCAAAACATTCTGAAGGACATTCTAGAAAGAGATAGGAACCCCAACAGAAGGAATCCACCAGGCAGGGCAAATAATTAAATAGCCGGAAAGCAGAAAAACAAAGAGTGGGAACCAACAACAGGAAAATATCATGACAAGTCAATACATATCAGTTTTAACCATCAATGTTAACGGTCTCAATTCACCAATCAAAAGGCACAGACTGGCGAAATGGATCAAGAAGCAAGATCCAACAATATGCTGTATACAAGAAACACATTTAATTCAGAAAGAAATTCATAGACTGAAAGTCAAAGGATGGAAAACAATACTCCATGCCACAGGAACCCAGAAAAAAGCAGGGGTAGCTATTCTTTTTGCAGACAAAGTGAACTTCAAGCTAAGAAGGATTCAGAGAGATAAAGACGGTCATTACATCCTTGTAAAGGGAACAATCCAAGAGGAAGAGATAACGATCATAAATATATATGCGTCAAATACCAATGCACCCAGCTATATAAAACAAGTACTAAAGGACATGAAAAATCAAATAAGCACTAATACAATTATATTGGGAGATCTCAATACTCCACTGTCACAAAAAGATAGATCAACTGGACAGAAAATCAATAATGAAATAGTAGAACTGAACCAAACTTTTGAACAAATGGACTTAGTAGATGTCTACAGAGTGTTCCATCCCACAACATCAGAATACACATTTTTCTCAGCTGCACATGGGATGTTCTCCAAAATAGACCACATACTAGCTCATAAAACCTGCTTAAGTAAATGCAAAGGAATTGAAATTATCCCATGCATATTATCAGACCATAGTGCAATGAAATTGGAAATCAATGGCAAAAGATCCCACAAAAACTCCCTAAACACATGGAAATTAAACAGCATCCTCCTGAACAACCAATGGGTCACAGATGAAATTAAAGAAGAAATTGGTCACTTTCTACAACTGAATGATAATGACAGTACAACATACCGGGACTTATGGGATACAATGAAAGCAGTCCTAAGAGGGAAATTTATAGCATTAAATACTTATATCAGGAAAATAGAGCAAGCGCAAATAAACAACTTAAGGGTGAACCTCGAGCTTCTAGAAAAAGAAGAGCAGGTTAAGCCAAAAGCCCGTACAAGGGAGGAAATTACAAAGATCAGAGCAGAAATTAACGTATTGGAGAATAAAAAAACAATACAAAGAATCAATGAAGCAAAAAGTTGGTTCTTTGAAAGAATAAATAAGATTGACAAACCCTTATCCAACCTTATTAAAAAAAGAAAAGAAAAGACTCAAATCCATGCAATTGAAAATGAAAAGGGTGATATCACGACGGACCCTGCAGAAATCCAGAAGATCATCTATACCTATTTTGAAAATTTATATTCTACTAAGATGGAAAATGCAGAAGAAATGGACAGATTCCTAGATTCGTATGAATTACCAAAGCTAAATCAAGAAGATTTAAAAATCCTAAATAAACCAATATCAACCAATGAAATTGAAGATGTAATTAAAAACCTCCCAACAAAGAAAATTCCAGGCCCTGATGGATTCACTGCCAAATTCTAAAAGAAATTTAGAGAAGACCTAACGCCCCTACTTCTCAAACTTTTCAATGAAATTGAAAGGGAAGCAATACTCCCAAATTCATTCCTGGAAGCAAGCATTACCCTGATACCAAAACCAGAGAAGGACTCAACTAAGAAAGAGAACTACAGGCCAATCTCCCTAATGAACATAGATGCAAAAATCCTTAATAAGATACTGGCAAACAGAATCCAACAAATCATCAAGAAGATTATACACCATGACCAAGTTGGATTCATCCCAGGGATGCAGGGATGGTTCAACATATGTAAATCAATAAATGTAATACAGCATATTAACAGAACCAAAGACAAAAATCACATGATCATCTCAATAGATGCAGAAAAAGCTTTTGACAAAGTCCAGCACCTTTTCATGATAAAAACCCTACAGAAAATTGGAATAGAGGGTCTTTATCTCAATCTGGTAAAAGCTATCTATGACAAACCAACAGCCAATATTATACTAAATGGCCAAAAACTGAAAGCCTTCCCTCTAAAATCAGGAACAAGACAAGGATGTCCACTGTTCCCACTCTTATTCAACATAGTTCTGGAAACTTTAGCCAGAGCGATTAGACAAGAGAAAGAAATAAAAGGAATAATGATTGGAAAGGAAGAAGTTAAATTATCATTATTTGCAGATGACATGACACTCTACACAGAAGATCCCAAAAACTCCACTAAAAAACTGCTAGATTTAATAAGCAAATTCAGTAGTGTAGCTGGATACAAAGTCAATACTCAAAAGTCAATAGCCTTCCTGTACACAAATAACAAACTTACTGAAAGAGAAATTAGGGAAACAATACCTTTCACAATAACATCCAAAAAAATGAAATACCTAGGAATCAACCTCACGAAGGATGTAAAAGACCTCTATACTGAAAACTACAGTACTATGAAAAAGGAGATTGAAGAGGATATCAGAAAATGGAAAGATATCCCTTGCTCCTGGATAGGAAGAACCAATATAGTGAAAATGGCCATACTTCCAAAATTGTTATACAGATTTAATGCAATTCCAATCAAAATTCTTACAGCATATCTCACAGAATTAGAGAAAACAATCCTAAAATTCATTTGGAATCAGAAGAGACCTAGAATAGCAAAGGCAATTCTGGGCAACAAAGGCAAGGCAGGGGGCATCACAATCCCCGACTTGAAATTATACTATAAAGCTACTGTGATAAAAACAGTGTGGTACTGGCAAAAAAACAGACCTGAAGATCAATGGAACAGATTAGAAGATGCTGAAACAACCCCAGACATACTAAGCCACCTTATCTTTGACAAAGGTGCCAAACACATTCGCTGGAAGAAAGATAGCCTCTTTAATAAATGGTGCTGGAAAAACTGGCTCTACACATGCCGAAGATTAAAACTAGATCCATATCTTTCACCATGCACTAAACTAAATTCAAAATGGATCAGAGATCTAAATATTAAAACAGAAACATTAAATCTGCTGGAAGGTAGGATAGGTAAAACCCTTGGAGACATTGGTGTAGGCAAAGACTTTATGAATAAAAACTCAACCGCACGGGAACTATCCCAAAGAATCAATAACTGGGATCTCATCTTATTAAAAAGCTTTTGCACAGCAAGAGAAACCACCAACAGAGTGAAGAGACAACCCACAATGTGGGAAAAAATGTTTGCCAGCTGTTCCTCAGACAAAGGACTACTATCGAGAACATATAAAGAACTCAAAAAAATCAGAACTCCCAAATTTAAAGACCCACTCCAAAAATGGGCATCTGAGATGAATACACATTTCTCAGATGAAGAAATACTAATGGCAAACAAATATACAAAAAAATGTGCAACGTCACTAGTCATTCGAGAGATGCAAATTAAAACAACACTGAGATACCATCTCACCCCAGAAAGAATGGCTACTATTAAGAAATCAACTAATAACAAATGCTGGAGGGGCTGTGGGGAAAAAGGAACCCTTCTTCACTGTTGGTGGGAGTGTCGACTGGTACAGCCACTGTGGAAGTCAGTGTGGAGATTCCTCAGAAAACTAGGGTTGGAGGTCCCATTTGACCCAGCTATTCCCCTTCTGGGCATCTTCCCAGAAGAATTAAAAACATCGTACCACAGCGATATATGTGCACCCATGTTTATAGCAGCACAATTTGTAATAGCCAGATCTTGGAAACAACCCAAATGCCCATCAACTGAGGAATGGATAAGAAAGATGTGGTTTTTTTATATAATGGAGTACTATTCAGCCATAAAGAAGGATAAACTGGAGACTTTTATAGGTAAATGGATGCAACTCGAGAAAATACTCATAAGTGAAATAAACCAGAAGCACATGTGTAAGCATCGTATTATCTCTCTAGTATGAGAAACTGAAAGAGTAAATAAGATCCAAAATGTACAATAGATATGGTGAATCAAAAAGAAACTGGTCAAAAGGAAAGAGAGACTGGAATAGGGAAAAGAAAGAAGGGAAAGTGAAAAAAATTGTGTATATATATATATATATATAAGATGGTTAAGATAGATACACTACGATTTTTACTTAGTTCATTGAAGAGTAAGGTTTGTGCCAATAATGTTTGGACAATTGAATGCTAATGTCTGGTGTCCTGAATAACTAACTTAAAGATAGTAATACGTAATGTATTAACCATTGTTACCCTCCTATTATGTTGTTTTGAAAATTTGTTCTTCTTTTGATTTGTTTTGTTTTTTTCTTCTCTTTAAAATAAAAAAAAGGAAACTGGTCAATAAGAAAGAGAGACTGGAATGGGGAAAAGAAAGAAGGGAAAGGGAAAAAAATTGTATATGTATATAAGATGGTTATGATAGATACACTAGGGCCGGTGAGATGGCTCAGTGGCTTAAGCGCCTGCCCTGCAAGCGCAAGAGCCTGAGTTCGACTCCCGGAACCCACATACGAAAAAGGGGCCGGTGATATCGCTCAGCAGCACGGGCACCTGCTGGCACGCGATGTCCTGAGGTCGACCCCCCGGTACCCACAAAAAAAAAAAGATAAATACACTACCAGTTTTACTTAGTTCATTGAAGAGTAAGGTTTGAGCCAATAATGTTTGGACAATTGAATGCTAATGTCTGGTATCCTGAATAACTAACTTAAAGATTATAATACGTAATGCATTTACCATTGTTACCCTCATATTATGTTGTTTTGAAAATTTGTTCTTTTTTTGATTTTTTTTTTCTCTTTAAAATAATAAAAAAAATAACATAGGTGTCCAAACGAAGTTGGGTGGGAGGATACATCACATAATATTGACTAGTACTTATTGAAGGTGAGTTGGTCACAGGTATTAAGATAATCTTTACAAACTTTTTATCTTTGTATATGCTTGAAATTTTGCATAATAATATTAATTAGACATCACGGGAAATGTATGAAAAAATCAGCAAATACATCCACATGTAATGTATTAACTATTGTTTTTCTATTATTTTATAACAAAATTTTGTTTTACCTTTCTTCCATAAAATAAATAAAATCAATGGATACAAATGAGAGAACTAAAAGGTAGGAAAATTAACTATTGGAATGTGGTAGACAGTATAGTATCAATAATATGCAGAGATACAACTTTGATGTATAACATAGAAAGCACTGAAGAACATTATGGAAATAAAGGTTTGTCCAGCAAATGGATCTAGAATATTTACTTCTTATACATTTTAAAATGAAAATATACTTCAAATAGATTAAGTATTACAAGTGAAAATGAAATTTTCAACTTTTATGATAAACTATGAACACACATTTTACTCATAAAATTTTCTCAAAGGAGAGACCAACCTGGCTGAATTGAGGAGGGGTCACATTAGAGAGACTCAAAAAATATCAACTAAAAACACAGGTAATTGGAAGACAGGGAGTGACATACATCCTGATGCAAAAAGAATAATTTGAAAGAAGAGACTTGTAGCACTAATATATATATGCATAGGCTTTTAAAAGAGGCAAAGCAATGCGGAACATCTGTGCACAGGGATGCAGCCTGTGCTCAATAAAGGGACTGCCATTCTGAGAATTTTACAAATAACTGGTGAGATCCAAGTAGTGTGGCAGAGTTAAACCACACATGATAGAGTTGGTGTATATGGCCCCTGGCCTCATTGTCACCCCTCCAAATAGAGGACATCACAGCCTGGCAACAGTTTTCACTAGCACACTCGTGGAGTGTGTAGCCAGGGAGTTTCTCCTTCCCCCCAACCTGCCTGCCTATTCTCAGACTTTGGAATAAGCAAGTGATTTCTGTTTGTGTAGGGAGTCTTCATATTGAACAATGAGCACACCTGAATCACCCTGCGATCCTGCAGCTTATCTCAAGCAAAGAGGACCCACAGAGCTAAAACTGGTCTGGTTTTAGTCCTTAGCAATGCAGGCTCCCTTGAGCTTAGACTGAGCTCTTACTGAACTGCTCCAAACCTAAACCCACCAGTGTGTCTCTGTCTGACATTTAACATTAGTCCCCGGGCAACCACATTTTACTTGGAGTGTTCCATGCATCCCAGGCACAGAGTACTCTCCACCCTGCCTTCAGCTAGAGTTCTAGACACAGTCCTTGCCTAACACAATAAGCCAATCCTCTACCTGGTTCAGCAGCAATGACTAATCTTTGCCTATTCTGCAAGGTATTCTGGACACATGTGAGACACCACCCAGTTCTCTGCATCTTCACTGGGCTTATAGAAATCTGCCCAAATTTGTCCTGGGCAGATATGCTTCACTGAAAGGGAAAAGCTGTACCAGAAAAATTGTTCTTTTTAAAAACTTTGTTCTTTTGAAGCTGCCTAGCTCTGTAACTGCTTCATAGCTCTGTAATTGCTTTCTTTTTTTTTTTTTTTTTGTGGGTACGTGGGTCAACCTCAGGACCTTGCGTGCCAACAGGCACCCATGCCGCTGAGAGATATCACTGGCCCTTTTTTCGTATGTGGGATCCAGGAGTCAAACTCGGGCCCTCGCGCATGCTAGGCAGGCACGTACAACGCTGAGCCATCTCACCAGCCCTGTAATTGCTTTCTTGATCCCTGTAACCATAAAAGCATAAGTGAACATGCAAGATGTCTGATTGTACCGAGCTTCAGGATCATTATTCTAGCCTTGTAACTGATGATCTCACCATGCTATGTAATCAGAGAACTGCCAGGCTGTTCTGTCTCACCTTTGTACATCCTGCTTATGCATCATATAAAAGTACTAGCCCAAAAGCACTGGGCTGCCTGGCTTTGTTAAGGGACAGATCCCAGCCAGGACCACCAGTGTAATAAAGCTGTTCACTGCCTCCAAATCCTGAGTGTCATTTCAGTGTTTCTGTTTGCCATAGCATCTGGTGCATGGGCCAGAAAGACCAACCGTGCTGACCTCTTTGGTCACTAGTCCCGCCCCTCAAGGATGGAGAAAGGACGTCTCCAGGTACCAATTGCAAGGTACACCCTCAGGATTTCTTTTTTTCTTTTCTTTTTTTTTAAAGAGATGAAAAAAAATAAAAAAAGAACAAATTTTCAAAACAACATAATGGGAGGGTAACAATGGTTAATGCATTAGGTATTATTATCTTTAAGTTAGTTATTCAGGGAACCAGATATTAGCATTCAATTGTCCAAACATTACTGGCACAAACCTTGCTCTTCAATGAACTAAGTAAAATTGGTAGTGTATCTATCTTAACCATCTTATATACAAATACAATTTTTTTCTTTCCTTTCTTTCTTTTCCCTATTCCCCTATTCCAGTCTGTCTTTCCTTTTGACCAGTTTCTTTTTGATTTACCATGTCTATTGTACGTTTTGGATCTTATTTACTCTTTCAGTTTCTCATACTAGAGAGACAATACGAAGCTTGCACATGTGCGTCTGGTTTATTTCACTTATGAGTATTTTCTCAAGTTGCATCCATTAACCTATAAAAGTCTCCAGTTTATCCTTCTTTGTGGCTGAATAGTACTCCATTGTATAAAAATACCATATCTTTCTTATCCATTCCTCAGTTGATCGGCATTTGGGTTGTTTCCAAGATCTGGCTATTACAAATTGTGCTACTATAAACATGGGTGCACATATATTGCTGTGGTACAATGTTTTTAATTCTTCTGGGAAGATGCCCAGAAGGGGAATAGCTGGGTCAAATGGGACCTCCAACCCTAGTTTTTTGGGGAATCTCCACACTGACTTCCACAGTGGCTGTACCAGTCGACACTCACACTAACAGTGAAGAGGGGTTCCTTTTTCCCCACAGCCCCTCCAGCATTTGTTATTAGTTGAATTCTTTATAATAGCCATTCTTTCTGGGGTGAGATGGAATCTCAGTGTTGTTTTAATTTTTATCTCTTGAAGGACCAGTGATGTTGCACATTTTTTTGTATATTTATTTGCCATTTGTATTTTTTCATCTGAGAAATGTGTATTCATCTCAGATGTCCATTTTTGGAGTGGGTCTTTAAATTTGGGAGGTCTGTTTTTTTGAGTTCTTTATATGTTCTCGATAGTAATCCTTTGTCTGAGGAACAGCTGGCAAACATTTTTTCCCACGTTGTGGGTTGTCTCTTCACTCTGTTGGTGGTTTCTCTTGCTGTGCAAAAGCTTTTTAATAAGATGAGATCCCAGTTGTTGATTCTTTGGGATAGTTCCCGTGCGGTTGAGGTTTTATTCAAAAAGACTTTGCCTACACCATTGTCTTCAAGGGTTTTACCTATCCTACCTTCCAGCAGATTTAATGTTTCTGTTTTAATATTTAGATCTCTGATCCATTTTGAATTTAGTTTAGTGCATGGTGAAAGATATGGGTCTAGTTTTAATCTTCGGCATGTGTAGAGCCAGTTTTTCCAGCACCATTTATTAAAGAGGCTATCTTTCTTCCAGCGAATGTGTTTGGCACCTTTGTCAAAGATAAGGTGGCTTATTATCCTCTAATCTGTTACAACAACTTCTAATCTGTTCCATTGATCTTGAAGTCTGTGTTTCTGTGAGTACCACACTGTTTTGATCACAGTAGCTTTATAGTATAATTTCAAGTTGGGGATTGTGATGCCCCCTGCCTTGCCTTTGTTGCCCAGAATTGCCTTTGCTATTCTAGGTCTCTTCTGATTCCAAATGAATTTTAGGATTGTTTTCTCTAATTCTGTGAGATATGCTGTTGGAATTTTGATTGGAATTGCATTAAATCTGTATAACAATTTTGGAAGTATGGCCATTTTCACTATATTGGTTCTTCCTATCCAGGAGCAAGGGATATCTTTCCATTTTCTGATATCCTCTTCAATCTCCTTTTTCAGAGTACTGTAGTTTTCTGTGTAGAGGTATTTACATCCTTCGTGAGGTTGATTCCTAGGTATTTCATTTTTTTGGATGTTATTGTGAAAGGTATTGTTTCCCTAATTTCTCTTTCAGTAAGTTTGTTATTTGTGTACAGAAAGGCTATTGATTTTTGAGTATTAACTTTGTATCCAGCTACACTACTGAATTTGCTTATTAAATCTAGCATTTTTTTAGTGGAATTTTTGGGGTCTTCTATGTAGGGTATCATGTCATCTGCAAATAATAATTTAAATTCTTCCTTTTCAATCATAATTCCATTTATTTCTTTCTCTTGTCTAATTGCTCTGGCTAAAATTTCCAAAAGCATGTTGAATAAGAGTGGGGAGAGTGGACATCCCTGTCTTGTTCCTGATTTTAAAGGGAAGGCTTTCTTTTTTTGTCCATTTAGTATAATATTGGCTGTTGGTTTGTCATAGATAGCTTTTACCAGATTGAGATAAAGACCCTCTATTCCAATTTTCTGTAGGGTTTTTATCATGAAAAGGTGCTGGACTTTGTCAAAAGCTTTTTCTGCATCTATTGAGATGATCATGTGGTTTTTGTCTTTGGTTCTGTTAATATGGTGTATTACATTTATTGATTTACGTATGTTGAATCATCCCTCCATCACTGGGATGTATCCAACTTGGTCATGGTGTATAATCTTCTTGATGATTTGTTGGATTCTGTTTGACAGTATCTTATTAAAGATGTTTGTATCTAAGTTCATTAGGAAGATTGGCCTGTAGTTCTCTTTCTTAGTTGGGTCCTTCTCTGGTATTGGTATCAGGGTAATGCTTGCTTCCAGGAATGAATTTGGGAGTATTGCTTCCCTTTCAATTTCATTGAAAATTTTGAGAAGTAGTGGTGTTAGGTCTTCTGTAAATTTCTTGTAGAATTCAGCAGTGAACCCACCAGGGCCTGGGATTTTCTTTGTTGGGAGGTTTTTAATTACATCTTCAATTTCATTGGTTGATATTCATTTATTTGGGATTTTTAAATCTTGATTCAGCTTTGGTAATTCATACGTATCTAGGAATCTCTCCATTTCTTCTGCATTTTCCATCTTAGTAGAATATAAGTTTTCAAGATACGTATAGATGATCTTCTGGATTTCTGCAGGGTCCATCGAGATATCACCCTTTTCATTTTCAGTTGCATGGATTTGAGTCTTTTCTTTTTTTAATAAGGTTGGATAAGTGTTTGTCAATCTTATTTATTCTTTCAAAGAACCAACTGTTTGCTTCAATGATTCTTTGTATTGTTTTTTTAGTCTCCAATATGTTAATTTCTGCTCTGATCTTTATAATTTCCTCCCTTGTATGGGCTTTTGGCTTAGCCTGCTCTTCTTTTTCTAGAAGTTTGAAGTTTGCCATTAAGTTGTTTATTTGCGCTTGCTCTATTTTCCTGATATAGGTATTTAATGCTATGAATATCCCTCTTAAGACTGCTTTCATTGTATCCCATAAGTTATGGTATGTTGTACTGTCGTTATCATTCAGTTGTAGAAATTGTCTAATTTCTTCTTTAATTTCATCTGTGACCCATTGGTTGTTCAGGAGGGTGCTGTTTAATTTCCATGTGTTTAGGGATTTTTTGTGATTTCTTTTGCCATTGATTTCCAATTTCATTGCACTATGGTCTGATAGGATGCATCGGATAATTTCAACTTCCCCGCATTTACTTAAGCAGGTTTTATGAGCTAGTATGTGGTCTATTTTGGAGAACATCCCATGTGCAGCTGAAATGAATGTGTATTCTGATGTTGTGGGGTATAACACTGTGTAGACATCTACCAAGTCCATTTGTTCCAAAGTTTGGTTCAGTTCTAATATTTCATTATTGATTTTTTGTCTAGTTGATCTGTCTTTTTGTGACAGTGGAGTATTGAGATCCCCCAATATCATTGTATTAGTGCTTATTTGATTTTTCATGTCCTTTAGTATTTGTTTTATATAGCTGGGTGCACTGGTATTTGACGCATATATATTTATGATTGTTATCTCTTCCTCTCGGATTTTTCCCTTTACAAGGATGTAATGATCATCTTTATCTCTCTGAATCATTCTTGGCTTGAAATTCACTTTTTCTGCAAAAAGAATAGCTACCCGTGCCTTTTTCTGGGTTCCTGTTGCATGGAGTATTGTTTTCCATCCTTTGACTTTCAGTCTATGAATTTCTTTCTGAATTAAATGTGTTTCTTGTATACAGCATATCTTTGTATCTTGCTTCTTCATCCATTTTGCTAGTCTCTGCCTTTTGATTGGTGAATTGAGACCGTTAACATTGATGGTTAAAACTGATATGTATTGACTTATACTTGTCATATTTTCCTGTTGTTGGTTCCCAATCTTTGTTTGTTTTTCCCCTTTCTCTCTATTTAATTATCTGCCATGCCTGTTGGATTCCTTCTGTTGGGGTTCCTGGAGTTGTAGTCCTTGTTATCTCTTTCTAGAGTGTTCTTCAGAACATTTTGGAGTGCTGGTTTGGTGATGATAAATTTTCTCAGATATTCTTTGTCATGAAAGTATTTTATTTCTCCATCATTTTTGAAAGATAATTTTGCAGGTTACATCAATCTGGGTTGAAAATTATTTTCCTTTAGAGCTTGAAATGCATCATTCCAAGCTCTTCCTGCCTTGAGGGTTTGTGCTGAAAAGTCAGCTGTGATTCTGATGGGTTTTCCTTTATAGGTGATTTGTCTCTTCTTCCTAACAGTTTTTAAGATTCTGCCGTTCTGTTGAATTTCTGGGATCTTGACTATAATATGTATGGCTGAAGTTTTTTTTTTTGATCATGTCTAGTTGGAGTTCTAAAAGCCTCTTTTATATGGGGGTCAAATTCTTTTTCTCTTCCAGGGAAGTTCTCCCTGATAATGTCTGTGAACAAGGTTCTAATGTCATTGATACTATCTCCTGCTTTTTCATTTATTCCAATTATTCTTAAGTTGTTTATCTTTGAGTCATCTAGCAGCTGCTGAATTGATTTTTCATGGTCCCTTGCTGTTTTTAAGAATTCTTTCTTTTCATGATCACTAATTGCAAGCCTGTCTTCTATATCTGAGATCCTGTCTTCACATTGGCTTAATCTGCTACAAATACTTTCAATGGAATTTTTATTCTCCTGGATATCTGCTTGAATCTGCCTTACGGATTCCATTTCTTTCCTATGCTGAGCATTCATGGTTTCTATAGTTTTCTTAAGTTCATCTATTTTTTTGTCTGTATCAGCTATAGTGTCCTTATCCATGGTCTTCATTGTGGACATTATCGCTGCAGTTATCTGTGAAATTATTTCTGTTTTAATTTTTTCCAGAGCCTCATTCAGTTGCTTTGTTGTTACCACTTCAGATAGGCCAGGTGGGTGGCTTTCAGATTGTCCCACCTCGTTTCCCCCTATGTTTGTCTTTGGTGAATTGGATGTGTGGGGTTGCATCTTGTTTAAATGTTTTCTCATTTTCTTTTCTTTGTTTAGATTAATTTCTGGGGAGATGTTTGTAAATTACCTATGGTAAGTTTCTTTATTGCTAGTGTTCAAGATCCTTAGGAGATGAATACTTCTCTACAGTATCTTCCAAGTGGAGCTTGTTTTTGGGTTTTGAGCTTTCTGCCAGATCCTACCTCTTCAATTTGTTGGATATGTGAAGTTGCTACCTGTTTGCCGCAGTCCCTGGTTCTTTGTTTCTGTGGCACTGTATTTTCTGTGTCCCTTAGTCAATTTCAATCATGAAATATCAGGAAGGAGAGCTGTTTAGAACAATTATTTCACATTTGGTATAATGGTACCTAAAACATCAAACATACCCTAGAAAGTGACAGACTGTGCTAACCAGTTATTTGCCACTTTTAACCATATAAAGTAGAGTTGCAGTTATATAACACAATCTAAAACACACCAGAAAATTATATGCAGTATACAAGTCCTTAATATGTCAGTTTTTCCTTCAGGAGTTTAAATTTAAAATTAGTTAAGGAGGAAATAGAGTATTGGGAGAAGAGAAAGGAATTAGATGTAAGGTTAGCAGACCAAGAGGGATCCCACTAACATTGGGAAACTGGTGCAGAGGACTGTTGGGAAAAAGAGAAGGAAGGGATAAAAGGAAGAACAGATCACAGCCACAATCACAAAGAGGTTAGAAGCACTGTTTACACTTATATAAAAACCAGAGAGAATAATGAAGGAAAGAGCAGATAGACAAACAGAAACAAAAATGAGGACAAAAACAACAAATCAAACAGACAAAACAAAAATAAAACCCCACGAAAAAAAAAAGAGAAAAAAAAACCTTCACCAGAACAAAAAAACAAATGAGAGAGAGAGAAAAATATACATATATATTAAAAAATAAAAAAATAAAATAAAAAGAATCAGTTCTAGGTGTTGACTCTGCTGTAGGCAGGTACCATGTAATGACAGAGTCCTGTTCTGCTTAGGTCCATCCCAGCAAGCCAGGAGACCCTTTGGCGGGGCAGTGAGCAGAAGCGTGTACTTTCAGGCAGGGACCAGTCTCCTTCGTGTGCCACTGTCAGTGCACTTTCTGCTGTCCTGAGAGGCAGGCACGTGCTGCACTGTCCCGAGTGCGAGTCCCAAGGGCTGTGTTTTCGTGCTGATCTGGTTTTTGCCTCACCTCCCACAATGGCACACAGCCAGTCGCTCTCTGGCGTGGGACAGCTGTGGCTGAGAGACACTCACCGCCAGCCAGCGCAGTCCTCCACCGCTACCCTGCCCCGCCACTGACTCACGATTCTCTGTGGGAGCTCCCAGGGTGCCGGCTGTCACTGCGTGTCTGCAGATTTGAGCTTCTGTTGTGCTGCGATTCCTGGGACAGGGAGAAGGTGCATGCGGTCTCCTTCTTTGTTGAAAGTACCCTTCCCTGGCGCCAGGCATCCCAAGCTGTGCTTCAGAACTTTCCTGGGTCCAAGTGAGGCATCTCCCTCCCTCCTGTGCTCTCCCGGTCACTATATTCCTGCGGTCCGATGGCAACATTTGGAGAGTTTTGCTGCCTGCTTCTTACACATCCGCCATCTTTTTCCTCTCCCCTCAGGATTTCTTGAGTCCCCTCGAGGTCTGGAGGAGGATTCCTGGCTCCCCACTCAAGCAGCTCACTTTGGACCCCAAAGGGAGGAGAATGCAGTCTATCTGTCTGCCTGCCTGCCTGATTCCAGTAAGACCCCCAGGGACACCCCAATCTTTCTATCTGTCAGTCCTGCTCAGTTTGAGCAGAAGAGCTTGATCACTTCTTGTTAGTTGAGCCACCCTCAAGGGGAGGGTGTTGGAATGTTTAACCTCTGAGTGCCTGCTGAGTGATTGTATGAGTGTTTGTACTGAATGGTGAAAGCAATAGACCTTTCTGCTGTGCTCCATGGCCAAACACCCCTTGGGGATCCCAGAGCTACAGAGCTTGAGTGGGTCAGATTTCTGCAGATCCATAGTCATGTCGTATGGCTAAAAGGTGAGTAAACCTCTGTAATGGAGGTGTGACTAGGTCCAGGGATAATACAGGTGCACCTATTGCCAGACAGACTCTCGTCCCCATGAGGGGAGCAGCCAGAACTGATGAGTGCTTCTTTCCTCACTTGAGGAGCACTCACACTTTGTCTGTCATGCCATCATTCAAGGGTGCACAATATACACCTAGGATAGATAGAATGGGTGCAAACCATAGTAAACCTATGGTCCTTGATTGTATGCTGAAAAACTTCAAAAGAAGATTTCCTCATGACTACAGAGTGAATATGAAGCCTCAGAAGCCCCATGTCTTTTGTGAAATTGAATGGCCAAAACTTTGCCCTGACTGGCCATCTTAAAGGACACTTCATATTGAAATTGTTTGTTGGGTTTGGAACAAAGTGACAGAGCCTGATGAAGTAGGCCATCCTGATCAGTTCTCTTATATTGATTCCTGGCTCAACCTGTGTCAGAGCCTCCCACCTGGGCTCTGCACCTATGTCCTCCATGACAAGAAAGCCATCCTAGTTGTCAAAAGAAACCCACAAGGTCATCTTAGCAGCTCTCAGATTCAGCCCAAGCCAGAAAAGCTTTATCCTGTTCTGCCAGAGGACCCTGAGTCCAACCTGCCTCCTCTTTACATTCATCAACCCCAAAATGCTCAGCCAGCTGTGATGCCTCCAATGCCAGCCCTGTCTCCTGCACCACAGTCTTCTGCTCCCTCAGTTTCCACAACTTCACTGCCAGATGTCCCCTGTATCACAGCCTTCTGCTCCACCAATAAAAACTGATGCACCTTCTGAGCCCCAAACTGACTCTCCATCATGTGGTATCAACATTGCCAGAAACATAGACTGTTCTGTTGGCCTTATGGAGATGGGTTATAGCCCCATCATCCACTGCCTCTGCTCTACCACTCAGTCTGAGGCTCTAGCTACTGGTTCATATTTACCCTGGAACTGAGGGAGGTGCACCTAACCAATTGCCCATGATGTATTACCCTCCATTCAGCTCACTGACCTCTTAAATTGGAAACATCACAACACATCCCATTCAGAGAAGCCCCAGGCAATGACAGACCTCCTTACATCCATCTTCAAGATCCACCTACCAACATGCGATGATTGTCAGCAACTCCTTCTGATTCCATTTAATACTGAAAAATTCCACTGCATTTTAGATGGGGCCCAAGCCTGATTAGAATCATAAGTCCCTGACACTGTTGATCCTGACACTTGGGCAAACACAGTCCTCCCCTGAGGGTTTCCAAACTGGGACTGTGATCCAATGAAAAGCCATGAAGCCTTAGATCAGTACCACACTGCTGTCCTCATGGGCCTAAAAGGAGACAAAAGCCAATACCATCACAGAGCAACTGGGACACTTGCCTCTCGCCCCTTCTACCAGGCACAAACTTACAGCCTGGGAGGACATCTCACCAAACATGAATTCCTGTATAAGCCAGTCCCCATACCATTTCTGGGAAGAGATCTCCTCCTCAAGTTAGAAGCAACTGTCTCTTTTGCACCAAGTCAGTCAGTCTCCCTCTCAATTAACCCTGAACATTCAACTTTGGCTGTTCCCCAAGAGGAAGATGACACCTACACCAGCCCAAGACAGATAACTACAGTTCTGAAGTTCTGAAAACTCTCTTCCCAGAGGTATGAGCTAAGGAGTCACCACAAGGCCTGGCCATCAACTATGCTGTCTCAACATGACCACCCCATTGTGGTCAGATGTCATAGGAAGCACAAACTGGTATCCAGCCACACATCATCCTGATAGCAGACTGTTAATCACATTGCACAAAAATCTCCGTGCTGTCAATGCAGCCATCACCTTGCATTCTGTGGTTCCCAACCCATACGCCCCTTTTGAACTATTACTCAATAGCCACGAGGTTTGGGAACTCTACCACTATTTTTGGGGATACCCAAGCAACAGATTTGGCTCTGGAAAAGGCTGTTTCTGTCCCTCCCAGCTCTGTCATGGTCCCCTGAGAAAAAAAGAGTGAGGCTTCAAAAGTGTAAAGTGTCTATAGACTCAAACTGCTAAAATGAACCTCTCTTGCTTTTAAAGCCAGTTCAAGATCTCCAAGCTGCCAATGTCACCACAATTGCCCTCTGCACACATTGCCTCAGTCTTCTGCCACCCACAGCCTGCTGGTACTCCTCCCTTGACCTAAAGAATGCCTTTTTCTGCCTTCAATTGTCTCCTGTCAGCCAGCCAATCATCACCTTTGAATGGAAAGACCTCAGTTCTGGACTCAAAATTCAACTGACCTGGACTCAACCTCCCAGAGATTCAAAAATTTGTTTATCTTGGAGCTGCTGGCTTCTATAGAATCTGGATCCTTGAGTTCACAAAAACAGTGATGCTTACTCAGATTATCAGCCCCTGGGAATGCCCAGTGGCCTACTTGTGCAAATACTTCAATCCAGTTATTAAGGGCTGTCTCCCCCTTTTCCTTTGTGGTCAACAGCCACTGTCCTTCTGATGAAAAAAAAAAAACATAAAACAAACAAACAAAAAAACTTACAAGTTCACCTTAGGCCAAAACCTAACTGTCCTGGTGCCACATGCTGTACTGGGCATAAAAATGGACCCCCTGACAGATGCTGAGTACACCCTGTTTATGGATGGAAGTAGCTTTGTTAGGAATGAAGTCGACAGGCTAGATATGCTGTAGTCACCTTGGACAAAGCTATTTTGGCAAAAGCTCTCCTGCTACTGCTCCCTGCTGCTGTTTGGAAACCAGCCACAACACAAAATAATTTGATCCAGAAGCATATGCCTCCTCTGGGGATCCGATACACTGAAACATTAACCCCAGCCAGAAAATCTTTACAAGGTATTCCAGGAAGATCAGAGCCATCCTGCCCCCACTGTTTGTTCTGCAAGCTCAAGCTACAGCACTGGCACCCATAACCCTGCATCCAGCTCAGGCTTCAGTGTCTGTGTCACTGGGCCTGACAGCTCCTCTGGAGCTCACATTAAAGAGCCATTGTACTCAAAGCCCTGCTCCTGTCACTCCAGATGCTGTGAGGTTGATGCATGGCTGAAACTTAAGGATAACATTCATGGGATTATGAGTGTGATTATTTACCCCATTCTCTCCCATATGTACTTGCCAGCTTGGTTCTTACTCCCTATCCTCTTACTGGCTCTGATCTTTGCCTTGGCCTTGTGGACAGTTGCCTCAGAAGAATGAAAGGCAACCAGTAAGGCTCTTATCCTTACAATTTATATGTTTTCTTTAGTCAGACTTGTTATTTTAAACTGTCTTCCACATCCAGAAAAAGCCCAGGGCTATCAGTTATTATTTTAAATTGTTCATTGTTACTAATTTACTGTTATTTAATGTTGGGGTCTGGATTATTGCTCTGTTTAATTTAATCATGGGAAAACAAATTGCCACAACCCAAGCTCCTGTTGAGTTTCACCTGGTAAAACTTGACACCAGGGAGATAATTCAGTCCAAAGTCTGGAATGGACAAGGGCCAGTAATTCTAGGATTTGATCTTTGCCAAATTATTACCATTACAGACACATGGATGATCTCTTGTCAAAAGAGCCCCGGGTACCCCATGGGGAACACACTTTGGTGTCTTTTTGTTTCTCTCTGTGCCCTAGGGACAGGTATGGACAAGCAGGCTGCAGATATAAATGTCACTCTTGGAAATGTGTGTCCATAACCTCCTATTGGTGGGGCCCAATGATGACAGGAACAGAGCGCCTTAAAATCACCCCTCAACTAGTTGAACAAGAGCAACAAACAGGAGTTTGTAATACCCTAAGAAAAACTGCTGTTTCTATGCTAATTAGTGTAAAATAGCCTGAGAGGGTCTGGAAAAGGTTAAATACCAAGCTCAAGAACAAAATCAGAAATCGGGAAGATTCCAAGGCCTATCTGACTTGGGGCCATAGCTGGGACCCCTTTTGGGATCCCTGACAGCCCTTGTGTTAACTCTTCTGATAGGGCCTTGCCTGATTAATTGGATTACTCACTTTGTTTCAGAATGCAGCAGAAACATATGTTTGCAAATGGCCCTAAAAGCTTCCCCTTCTTATGCAGCTTTAGATAAGAAAAACAGCTCCAGCACTAAAGAGATTTTTCTGAATAACAACAAGAGGGGGATTTGAAAGGGAATAACTGTACCAAAAAATGTTCTTTTTTAAAATTTAGTTCTTTTGAAACTGCCTAGCTCTGTAACTGTTTCATAGCTCTGTAATTGCTTGCTTGACCCCTGTAACCATGAAAGCATAATTGAACATGCAAGATGTCTGATTGTACCGAGCTTCAGGATCATTAATCTAGCCTTGTAAACAATGATATCACCCTGCTAGGTAATCAGAGAACTGCCAGGCTGTTCTGTCTCACCTCTGTACCTCCTGCTTATGCATTATATCAAAGTACTAGCCCACAAGTACTGGGCTGCCTGGCTTTCTTAAAGGACAGATCCCAGCCAGGACCACCAGTGTAATAAAGCTATTCACTGCCTTCAAATCCTGGGTGTTGTTTCAGTGTTTCTGCTTGATGTAGCATCACCTCTGAGTATTTACAGGCATGAAAGCCAGGTGTGAGGGCCCCCAGGAGCCTCCATATTCCAGGATCCCATCCCATAGACACTGCAAAATCCATCAGATAATCAGCATCTATTCCCAACAAGAAGGATTCCACCACAGTAGCCTTAGAAACAAGACACCACACCTTCCCTGGTCCAGTTACCCAATTTGAACAGCTGCCACAAATGGGACTACAGAGAGATGATCCTTTGAATTGAGTAACCTGAACACAAACTCACAGACTATAAGGAGGAACAGAATGAAATGTGACTTGTCACAGCAAAGGCTACTAACCTGGGAAGGAAACACTCAACTGAAAATACATGTAAACTTTTTGTCTCAATTCCTTTTTTTCCTTCCATTATTGGTATGTATTTGATTTTTCACTTTTTTTGCTTTTGGTGGGGGTTGGAGTTTAACCACCCATTTCTTCCTCCCCCATTGTAATATTACTTTCATTTATATGTTTGAATAGGCCCCCCTTTTTTCTCTCTCACCCCCTTTTTTCTCGCTTTCCCTCTTTCAAATAATTCCCTTAGTATTTTTTCTTATATTCCTTTGCTCTAGTTTCATCTCTACTACCTATTATTTAACACTTACCCTTATGAATCAATAGGTAGTTAACAATATATTACTATGGCTGAATACTGCATTATAGTGAAAAGTGTTAATTGTATATAATTTTCTGCTTTGTCATAGATTCTGTAATATAAGTATAAATGTTGTACCTAGGGTTTAAGGTGACAAGGTATTGGTTACTACAGTTTGCCATTTTCTAGTTTGTCTTTGATGCTATAGTTATTGCTGACTACACTAAGTGAGTCAAGGTAACATAGCTGTAGTGATCAAATGATCCTCCTTGTATGAGTACCTGGATTGTCTGGGAGCCATAGAAAATATTACATCCCAGTACCAAAAAACTGAGTGCTAGTCTAAACAGGCTGCAAACTCTCATCCCAAAAAAACAGAATATGTAGGGACAAGAGATAGACTCAAAGGCCAAAGGCCAGCTACACTTAGAAGACAGCTCTGGAAAGAAGTCATTATGTAAAGACGTCTTGATGCAAGTAATAAAATTACCTACCATAAGCAACATACAAGCCTCAATGTGGAAAACAAATAGACAAAAATAAAAATAGAAAACAGAAAAGCAAAATGCAATCTAAATCATGCAATTCACCCAAAGCAAGTCCAGAGGATATTGAGGTGGGAGGATTCAAAAGACTCTCACCTGAATTTTATGAAGTGTTAGCAGCAGAAATATAAAGCTGGCAAAAACAACCCTAGATGTAAACAAATTAGAAATAATTTCACAGGTAGGTAACGAGACAATGAAGGAAAATGATTAGTGAATCTAGAGTAAATATAGATTAACATTAGAGTGACTAAGGGAAACCATGAATGCCCAACATAGGAAAGAATGAGATGTTTTAAAAGAGATATAAACAGATAACCTGGAGATTAAAAATTCTTTTGAAAGCATACAAAGCAGATTAAACCAATGTGAAGAAAATATCAGATACAAAAGTCAGGGCTGTGGTTGGTGATCATCAAATGAAAGTCTCCTTAAAAATAGCAAGGGAACATGAAAAATCAATCCATCAGGTGCTAGACAATGCAAAAAATATATATAAGATTAATGCGAATCAAAAATCAGAAGACAAGACAAAGGGCATAAAAAACATGTTCACAAAAGTAACTGAAAACTTCCCAACCATGGGAAAAGAATTAGACATACACATAAGGGACTCATATAGAACCTCAATTAGACCTGATGAGGAAAAAAAAAAACACAACATGGAACATAATAGTAAATTTTTCAGAAATTCTGCACAAGAACAGATTACTAAAACTTTTGGAGAAAAGAAACAAATAACTTACAAGAAAAGCCCCATCAGAATCACAGCAGACTTCTCAACACAAACCATTAAGTCAGGGAGAGCTTGAAGTATTTCAATCCTTAAAACAAAACAACTTTCAACCCAAATTGCTGTACCATTCAAAATTATCTTTCAAATTGGCATATCAATAAGATACTTACATGATAAAGAACACCTGAAAATATTCAAGAGCAACAAAACAGCACTCCAAAAAGTTCTGAAAGATATACTACAAAGCAATGAAGACACAAATTCCAATAATCCCAATAATATGAATCCACCAGGCAAGTAAAGAAATTAAACAGAAAAGAAAGACAGGGAACCAACAGGAAAAATATATGACAAGGATAAATCAATACTTATCAGTTATAACCACCAATGGGAATGGTCTCAATTCTCCAATCAAAAGAAACAGATTGGCAGAATAGATAAAGAAATAAGATACATCAATATTCTGCACACAAGCAACGCATTTAACTCAAAAAGAAATTCATTAACTGAAAGTCAAAGGATGGAAAACAATAATCCATTCCAAGGGAACCCAGAAAAAAAGAACAGTTAACTATTCTATTTGGTGACAAAGTAGATTTCAAGCCAAGATTGATAGACGCAAAGAAGGTCCCTACATACTTGTTAAGGGAACAGCCCAGGTGGAAGAGATAACAATCTTAAAAGCAAATACCAGTGCACTGAAATCTATATGAAAAATAAAATAAATACCACAAATACAATTGTATTAGGGATCTCAAAACTCCACTGTCACAAAGAGACAAATCAACTAGACAAAAAATCAACAACAAAATATCAGAACTGAACCAAAATTTGAATAAATAGACTTAGTAAATGTCTACAGAGTGTTCCACCCAACATCAGAATGCACATTCTTCTCAGCTGTACATGGGAAGTTTTCCAAATTGGACCACATACTAGCTCATAGAACATGCTTAAGTAGATACAAAGGAAATAAAATTGTCTCATGCATATTATAAAATCATAGTGCAATGAAATTGGAAATCAATGAAAATGTAACTAAAAATTACCAAGAAAGAAAAGCCCAGGTCCTGATGGATTCATTGCTGAATTCTACAAGGAATTTAGAGAAGATTTAATGTCAATACTAATCAAACTCTTTAAAGATATTGAAAGGGAAGCAATACTCCCTAACTCATTCCTGTAGGCAAGTATTACCCTAATACCAAAACGAGAGAAAGACCCAACCAAAAAAGAGAACTACAGGTCAATCTCCCTGATGAACATAGATGCAAAAATCCTCAATAAGATATTAGCAAACAGAATGCAGCAAATCATCAAGAAATTATATATTATGACAAAGTGGTATTCATGCCAGGAATGCAGGGATGGTTCAACATATGCAAATCAATAAATATAATACACCATATCAACAGAGCCAAAAACAAAATTCACATGATTACCTCAATAGATGCAGAAAAAACTTTTTACAAAGTCCAACACCCATTCATGATAAAAACCCTATAGGAGCAAATCTACAGTTATATAACAGAACCCATTGTAAATTGGTCGCTTGAAAGTAAAGACTTTTTTTTGTATATTGGTTTTACCCTGTGGTGGATAAAACAGAGATAACTGAAGAGAAATAAAGTGGAAGCAAGGCTAGAGGACAAAGGACAATCACGTAAGCTTAGGGAAACTAGAGAAGGGGCAGAAGATAAAGAATGAGTGAGTAAGCAAGGGATTATCAAAATTAAGCAGAAAAATTAGAGAGACTATTCAGGAGGATGTTATTTAATTTCCATGTTAAAAAAAAAAAGGTTTGAACATGTAGAGAAGTCAGTAAGAAGAAAGTACATATAAATAGATGGAAGCCATATTTAAAAAAGCAAAGGCCCTGAAAATAAAACAATATCCCTAAGAATTTAAGAAGAGAACAGTGTAAAAGAATGAACTAGAACTACATGTAGCAGCATAGATTGACTGTAGGAAAATAGCATTATATCAGAAAGGCAAATCCCAAAAAATACCTCAAGCACAATGTTATTTATTTAAAACAAAGCTCATACAATATGAATTTTTTGAAGGTTTTTCTCTTTTATCCCTTTTTTATTTTAAAGAGAAAAAATATAGAACAAAATTTCAAAACAAGATAATAGGAGAGTAACAATAGTTATTACATTGTAAATTTTAAATTTAAATAAGAAATTTGTTTTAAAAAGGAACAATCAGAAAGAGTGGTTAACTCTTTGGATAAGTCAAAGAAGCAGAATACAAGGCATCATATAGATGTTAAAGTTAGTATTATTTATTTGAGTTTTAAAATTGAATGGTTATGTTATTGTATTATTTTTTTTAAATTGAAGAGGAAATGAAAAAGCAGCTCAATGACATCCAGGAATTCATTTGTAAATGTTAAACCAGAAACACTCAACTTGCTGGAAAAAAAGACAGATAAAACTTTTGAAGTCATGAGCATAGGCAAGGACTTTCTGAATAGAATCCTGGTTGCAGAAGAAATAGTTCAGAGTATCAATGAATGGGATCATGTGAAATTAAAAATGTCTCCACAAAAAAAAATCAACAGAGAGAAAAGACAACCTACAGAATGGGAAAAATTTTGTCATTGATTCCTCAAAGGACTCATATCTAGAATATATACAGAACTCAAATATTAGACCCTCCAAAATAAAAACCAATCAAAAATAGGCAAGCAAAATGAATAGATATTTCACAGAAGAATAAGTACAAATGACTAATAAATACATGAAGAAATGTTCAACATCACTGGCCGTTAAATAAATGCAAATAAGAAAACACTGATATTCTATATTACAACAGAAAAATGGTTCTAATGAAGAAATAAAATTATAACAAATTTTGGAGAGGCTCTGATGAAAAAGAAACCCTTCTCCACTGCTGGTGGGCATGATAATTGGTACAACCACTATGGAAATCAGTATGGAGATTCCTCAAAAAACTAAAACTAAAAATTGTATTTATCCCACCTATTCTCTTTCTAAGCATCTTCCTCAAAGAATTAAAGATATCCTATTGCAGCGATATAGGCACACTCATGTTTATAGCAGCACAATTCATAACAGCTAAATCTTGGAAGTAGCTTATAAGTGCATCAAGAGATGAATGGATAAAGAAAATGTGGAATTTACACACCCTGAAGTACCACTCTGTCATAAAGAAAGATAAACTTGATTTTTTTGTAGTAAAATGGATGCATCTTGTGACCATAATGTTAAGTGAAATAAATCAGACATGAAAGTTTAAATATCACATTTCTTTTATGTGAGAAACACAGAGTAAAAATAAAAGATAGGTAACAGGAATTAAGATGATAGATCATTCTCAAATGGGAAGAGGATTAAGAGATGAAGGGAGGAGTAGGGAGGAAAGGAATAGAGGTGAAAAAAGAAATTGGCACGTGTCATATATATGTGCTGACTTCCCACAAGGAATGTAAATATTATGTACTACACATACATGCTAATAAATCAAAATTTGAAAAGAAAAATATTTGGTGTGGCACTTGTTAAAAGCTTCCCTAGGGTTCACACAGGCCTTGTTATTTTCCCAATAGATATAAATATTTTAATAAAACACAAAATTGAGACAAATCAATTTGAGATTATGAGAAAATGACATAAAACAAGAATGTTCTGTAAATTTGTCTAAGCACAGGCAAAAACAAGGTCTTTTTGCAATCTGTAAAATATTAAAATCTCTCCCTCTCAGCTAGAAGTGACTCCTACTTCTTAATGAGTTACAACTTACAACTTTATGAATTACAACTTTAGTCAGCCCTCCCTATAAATAAAATTTGTTGACACACCCAATTACAGAATACCATCCAACCAAGAGCCTTGCTTTCTTACACCAACCCTTTATTCATCTTTCATAAACCCAATTATAAAGCCTCACAAACACCTATTAATTTAGACAATATTCCCATTATTGTTCATTCTTCCTTGCTGCAATGAGTGATAAAATCAATGTTTTCAAATACAGGTGCCTTGCTGTTTGTGTCTAGAGGACATTGACTAATTAATGAATAAATAAGTTGTGGAAACCTGGTGTGCTCATGTATGCCTGTTGTCCAAGCTTTTCAGGACACTGGGGCAGAAGTCTAGCTTGACTCAAAGAGTTTCAGAGGATTCTAGGCTATATAGCAAGACTTCATTTTAAAAGAATGCATAACAGCTGGTAAGGAATAGGCCAGTGGTGAAGCAGAGATACAGCCTGCTCTTAGCATGTGAAATGCTCTGGGTTTCATCTGCAGCACACACAAAAATATTATGGAACCCAGGAAAAATCACAGACCCTAGCCTAAAGCCCTCAACTTACTTATCTTTACTTGATTTTCTATTTTTCTAACTAAAATTTCTCTCCCTGTTATGTTCTATTTTATGGTTATTTTATAAGGTTTGTCATGTATATTGGGAGCACAGGAGAGACTTGTGCAATGACAGTGAGGAATGGAGGAGTCTAACTACAAATGAACTGGTTTATAACTACAAAAAGTCAAAAAGGAACCAATTATGAGGGCAACATCAACACCAAGAGCATAAACTATCAATGAAAATATCCTCAGGACTCAGAATGGTATTGGTCTTGGAAAGACCAAGCCATTGCTTTAATTACCAACCCTGTCTGCCCTCTTATCTAATAAATTCCAAGTGTCACATTTTAGTATGCGTAGAACAGAAACAAGCTGCACTGTTTGCTTTGGGGGCTTGGAGGAAAGAAGATAGTACAGAACTTCTATTAATTTGGCTATCACTTTTTTTGTCTTCTTCACATTTGTCTTGTAAGGCTTACTAAATAATAGAACAAAGGAGGGTCTAAAGATAAAGGACAGAAAGGTGTAGGAGAGAATACCTTCAAATGAAAATCTATTTTCAGAGTCCTCTCCGCATAGCTTGCAAATGGCCACTTTCACAATATTACCTTACATGATCTTTCCTCTATGCATAGGCATATTTGTGTCCTCACTTCTTTTTTTAAAAAATAGTTTCCTAACAATATAATAAAAGAATAACAATAGTTAATATACTGTGTGTCAATAACTTCAAAGTAGTAACAACAGTTTTGTTTTTTGGGTGTTTTTTTTTTTTTTTTTTTGGTACTGGGAATCAAACTCATGACCTCATGCTTGCCAGGAAGGCGCTGTGCTGCTGAGCTATCTCTTCAGCCCCAAAGTAATAGCAATAGTTCATACACTGTGTATCAATCTCTTTAAAGTAGTTACTTTATAGAATAACTCCAAGTTTGAGAACAAGACATAGACCACAAAGATTCTTACAAAGACACACTCAGATAATAATACAAAACTTTATCTTTAACAAACTAAGATAAACTAGTAGCATAAATGAAACAAATTAGATTATATATTAAAATATATTTTTAAAAATGCAATAGGTAATTTGGGGATTTATTTTACCTTCTCCCTATTTCCTATTTAGCTTTTATTTTGCTCTTTATTTATTTATATTTTGATTCTGATATAAGAATAACCACATCATAGTTAAGTCGTATGTCTGAATTATTTCACTTAATATTTTGTTCTCAAGTTGCATCCATTTACTATGAATGTTTCAAGTTTATCTTTCTCTATGGCAGTGAAATACTCTACTATATAAAAATACCACATTTTCCATATCCATTCATCTGTCAAAGGACATATACAGTTTTTCCAAGATTTATCCAGTATAAATTGTGCTGCTATAAACATAAGTATTTATGTATCCCTGTAATTTGATAATTTTAACTCTTTTGTGAAGTTACTTAGAAGGGGGTTAGGTAGGTCAAATATAATTTCTGTTTGTAGATTTTTGAGAAATCTGCACACAGATTTCCATAGTGATTGTACTGTTTACATTCCCACCAACAATAAAGAGGCGTGCCTTTTCTCCAGATCCTTGTGAGCATTTGTTATTATTAGATTTCTTAATTATAACCCTTCTTTCTTGGGTAAGATGTTATGTCAATGTAGTTTAAATTTGCATTTATCTGATGACCAGCAATTAGTAGCATTTTGTTTTCATGTTTTTATTGGTCGTTGGTATTTCTTTTTCTGAGAAGTATCTATTCATTTCATTTGCCCATTTTTTGATTGGGTCTTGTATTTTGGTGAGTCTATTTTATTTATGTATTTTTTTTTTAGTTCTTTATACATTCTTGATGTTAGCCCTTTGTCCAAAGAATAGCTGGGAACTTTTTTTTTTGCATTCTGTAGATTGTCTTTTCACTCTGTTGGTGGTTTCTTTTGCTGTTCAGAAACATTTTAATTTGATGTGATGCCATGTGTTGATTCTCACTATTAATTCTTGTGCTATTGGGGTTCAGTTCAGGAAATCCTTGCCTATGCCTTTGTCTTCAAGAGGTGTATTTAATTACTTCCAGTAGATTTCTTCTGTTTTAACATTTAGATTTTTGATTCATTTTGATTTTAGTTTAGTACATAGTGAGATATATGGATCTAGACTCAGTCTTCTGCATATAGATATCCAATATTTCCAGTGCCACTTATTAAAGAAGTTATCTTTCCTCCAGTGTAAGTTTCTGGCCCCTTACTCAAAGAACAAATAGGTGTATGTGTGTAGGGTTTGTCTGCTTTGTTTTGTTTTGCTTCTTCTATTCTGTTCCATTGATCCACATGCCATTATTTTTTGTTTTGGGTTTTTTTTTTTTTTGCCAGTATTGTGCTGCTTTAATCACCATAGCTTTGTAAAATAATTTCAAGTCTTAGATTGTGCTGTCACCTGCTTTGCAATTGTTACCCAGGATTGTTTTTTCTAGTCTGAGTTTCTTCTGATTCCATATAAATATTTTCACTGTTTTCTCTAGATCTGTGAGAAATGACATTGGTGTTTAAATTGGGACTGAATAAAATCTGCATATCATTTTTTGAAATATAGCTATTTTGATTATTTTGGTTCTGTTTATCCAGGAAAAGGGAATATTGTTCCAGTCTGTGATAGCCTTGATTCCTTTTACAGAGTGATGCAATTTTCATAGTAGAAGTCTTTCAGTCCCTTAGATTAATACTTATGTATTTAATTTTTTGACAATATTATGAATGGTATTGTTTTACTAATTTCTTTTTCAGTGTGTTCCTTATTAGTGTATAGGAAATCTATTGATTTTTGTGTGTTTATTTTATATCTTGCTACACTGCTGAATTTTGTTTTCATTTCTAGGAGTCTTTTGGTGGAGGTTTTGTGTACTCTAAATAAAGGATCATGTCTTCTGAAAATAATGATATTTTGAATTTGTCTTTTCCTATATGTATCCCTTTTATTTCTCTTACCTGATTGCTCTGACTAATATTTCAAGGACTACGTTGAATGGGAGTAGTGATAATGGACATCATTTTCTTATTCCTAATTTTAGTGGAAAGGCTTTCAGTTTTTTCCATGTAATATGATGTTGACAGTAGGGTTGTCATAAGTGGCTTTTATCCTATTGAGATAAAGACTTTCTACACATATTTTCTTCAGCGTTTTTTTTTTTAGCATGAATAGGTGTTGTATTTTTTCAAAGGCTTTTTCTGCATCTATTTACTGTAGGTCATCATGTAATCTTTGTCCTTGGTTCTATTTATGTGATGAATTACATTTATTGACTTGCATAAATTAAATCATCCTTGCATCCCTGGGATGAAGCCTACTTGGTCATTGTATGTGATCTTTTTGATGATTTGTTGCATTCTGTTTGCCAGTATTTTGTTAAGAATTTTTGCATCTATGTTCATTATAGAATTTGTCCTGTATTTTTCTTCTTTGTTTGGATCATTTTTTGGTTTTAGGATCAGAATAATATTACCTTCTAAGAATGATTCTGGAATATTTCTTCCCTCTCAATTTACTTAAAAGCTTGAAGAATATTAGAGTTAGATCTTCTCTGAAGCTCTTGTAGAATTCGGCTATGAATCCATCAGGTACTGGGCTTTTCTTAGTTGGTACGTTTTTTAAAATTACTGCTTCAATTTCATTGCCTATTATTGGATTGTTCAAGATTTTAAAATATTCTTGGTCCAGTTCTGGTAATTCCCATGTATTTAGGAATCTCTCCATTTCTTTTGAATTCTCCAATTGTTTGACCTATAAGTTCATGAAGTAGTAGCTAATAATTTTCTGGTCTTTGACAGTGTCCATTATGATTTCACGTTTTCCATTTCCAATTGTCCTAATTTGTGTCTTTTCTTTCCATTTGTGGTAAGATTAGCTGAGTGTTTCTTTTATTTATTCTTTCAAAGGACCAGCTGTTTGATGCATTCATTGTATTGTTTTCTTTGGTCACTATTTCATTAATTTCTGGCTTGATCTTTATAATTTCCTTCCTTGTTAAAAAAAATCTGGCTTTTGGGCCGGTGAGATGGCTCAGCGGCGTAAGCGCCTGCCTGGCAAGTGCGAGGGCCCGAGTTTCACTCCTGGAACCCACATACAAAAAAAGGGCCGGTGATATCGCTCAGCGGCACGGGCGCCTGCTGGCGTGCGAGGTCCTGAGGTCAACCCCCGGTACCCACAAAAAAAAATCTGGCTTTGGATTGTTCATTTTCTAAGACCTTGAGATGTATCAGAGGTTATTTATTTGGACTCATTCTGCTTTCCTGACATGGGCACTTACCACTATAAAGTGACATAAGGCTCCATTCATTTTGTCCTATAAGTTCTGGTACAATGTACTGGTAATATCATTTAATTCTAGGAACTCTCTTATTTCTTCCTTAACTTCCTATGTGACCCACTGATTTTTTTCAAGAGTCTGTTCTTTAATTTCTGTGGTTTCATTTTCTGTTTATTTCTAGTTTCATTGCACTGTGATCTGATAATAAGCATGATAAAATTTTGATTATTTTGCCCTTAATTAGCCATGATTTATTTGCTATTATGTGCTGTATTTTGGAGAAAGTACTATGTGCATCCAAAAAGAAGGTTTATTCTGTTGCTATTGGGTTGAACACTATGTTTATATTTGTTAAGCCCATTTGTTTGAAGATTTAATTCAAATCTAACATTTCTTTGCAGATTTTTCATTTAATTGATTTGTCTGTGATAGTGGAGAATTGAGATCCCCTACTATAACTCTATTGATATTTATCTGATCTTTTATCTTCATTAGAGTTTTTTTATGAAGTTGTGTGGACCGTGGTTTGGTGCATGCATGTGTATAATCGTTATCTTTTCCTAATGAATAATTTTGTTAACCAACATGCAATGTCATTCTTTGCCTCTTTTGATGGGTTTGGCTTGAAATCTACTTTGTCTGAAGATAGGACAGCTACTTCTATTGGTTTTTGGGTTCCCATTGCATGAAATGCTGTTTTCCATGCTTTAGTTTTTCATCTAAGAGTTTTTGTATTAAATATGTTTCTTGTACACAGCACACTATTATATTTTGTTTCTTGATCCATTCTGTTAATCAGTGTCTTTTGCTTGTTGAGTTGAATCCATTTTCATTGACAGTTATAATTGATAGATATTGACTGATGTTGTATTAATTTCCTGTTGCTGTTTTCCTTTTATCCTACTTAATTGCTAACTCTACCTGATTTATTTGTTTTATTGAACCATTTGGCATTGTTAGCATCATTGTCTCCTTCTAGGATATCTTTGGGAATTGGTTTTGAGTGTTGGTTTGGTAGTCATGAACTTCTTTAGGTTATTTTTATCCTGGAAATATATTATTTTTCCATCAATTTGGAAAGATAATTTTGCAGGATATAACAGTCTGGGTTGGAAGTTCTTTACTTTTAGACCTTCAAAAACCTCATTCAAGGTACTTGCCTTTGAAGTTTGTGTTGAGAAATCTGTTCTAACTCTGATGGGTTTTCCTTTATAGGTGATTTGTTTTATTTAGCAGTTTTTAAGATTCTGTTTTTGTGTTGTATTTCTGGTATTTTAATTATTTGTCACATGGGGGATTTTTTTCTGATCATGGCTATTCAGAATTCTATATGCCTCACTTATCTGCATTTCAAATTATCTTTCAATATCTGGAAAGTGTTATGCTATTTTTTGTGTAAACAGCCTTTTTATTCCATTTTCTGATTTTTCACTAAATGTAATTACTTTTATTTTAGTACTCTTTGAGTCATGTAGGAGCTGCTGAAACCATTTTTTATGTTCCCATGTTGTTTTAAGGTATCTTGCATTAACTGATCTTTGAACACATTGCTGTCGGCTAGATTTGACACTGTCTTTACATAGGTTGCTTCTGCTACCCATACTTTCAATCATATTTTTAACCTAGATTTTTGTTCAAAGCTGTTTTATGGATTTCCATTCTTTTCTATGCTGGGCATTCATGTTTTGCATCTCTTTTTTTAGATGCATTTGCTTTTTATTACTGTCTTCTGTAAATTCGCTGATGATTTGTTCTTTAGGGTTATTGTCTGTTAGTTATATCTTCTTTAAATTCATCAAGCACCTTATTGAACTGTTTTACCTCGAGTGTTACACTTTCAGACCTATCAACTGTGTAGCTTATGATTTCCTCCCCATCAATGACCCCTGAACTTGTTTTAGGGGAAATTGGGAGTTTTTGGAGGCATACTGTTGCCTCCTCTTTTCATAGTTCACTTTTATTTAATTTGGTTTTTGCTTGTGTGTATATGTGTGTGTGTGTGTGTGTTTTGCTGGAGTTTGCAAATTCCTTTCCCCAGTGACCCATTCTTTGGGGGTAAGACACGGTATTGTTTATGACCCCCAGGCAATCCAGATATAGGCATAGAGAAAACCAATTGTCAGCCAATACTATGTTACCTTGGCTATAGTAGTAAATTTAGTAACAACAGTGGTATTGAATGTCAACTGGATACTAACTATAGTAAGCCCCCATGAACAGCCCTTAACCAGGAAAAAGGAGGACTATGATTTTAGTGATGACAATTAGCCCAACCTTATACTGACCTATAGTAATTCAGACCACTACAGTACCACTGTATTGGTCATCAACTTGCTTAATTACTTGATTCTGAAAAAGATGGCTACATTCATGTTTGTGTGGGAAAGAGGGCCACAGTCATGTTTGTCATCTGATGCTGAGTTTGCAAACAAAAACAAAATTTTGCCAAACACTTCTATTTGCAAAGCAACTTGTTCACAAACAAAAGTGTTCATGAAATGGGGTAGCACCATAATTTCTGCTGAATAGAGGCAGCAGTGCCAGAGCTCAAACATACCACTAGACTAAATCACTTCTTCTTCAGCACTACCCACTCTGATGATAACACCCTCCAAACCTGACCTCCCATTAAAATAACACAGGTCCCTTATATGTTCTCGATAGTAATCCTTTGTCTGAGGAACAGCTGGCAAACATTTTTTCCCACATTGTGGGTTGTCTCTTCACTCTGTTGGTGGTTTCTCTTGCTGTGCAAAAGCTTTTTAATAAGATGAGATCCCAGTTATTGATTCTTTGGGATAGTTCCCGTGCGGTTGAGTTGTTATTCATAAAGTCTTTGCCTACACCAATGTCTCCAAGGGTTTTACCTATCCTACCTTCCAGCAGATTTAAAGAACTCAAAAAAATCAGACCTCCCAAATTTAAAGACCCACTCCAAAAATGGGCATCTGAGATGAATACACATTTCTCAGATGAAGAAATACTAATGGCAAACAAATATACAAAAAAATGTGCAACATCACTAGTCATTCGAGAGATGCAAATTAAAACAACACTGAGATACCATCTCACCCCAGAAAGAATGGCTACTATTAAGAAATCAACTAATAACAAATGCTGGAGGGGCTGTGGGGAAAAAGGAACCCTTCTTCACTGTTGGTGGGAGTGTCGACTGGTACAGCCACTGTGGAAGTCAGTGTGGAGATTCCTCAGAAAACTAGGGTTGGAGGTCCCATTTGACCCAGCTATTCCCCTTCTGGGCATCTTCCCAGAAGAATTAAAAACATCGTACCACAGCGATATATGTGCACCCATGTTTATAGCAGCACAATTTGTAATAGCCAGATCTTGGAAACAACCCAAATGCCCATCAACTGAGGAATGGATAAGAAAGATGTGGTATTTTTATACAATGGAGTACTATTCAGCCATAAAGAAGGATAAACTGGAGACTTTTATAGGTAAATGGATGCAACTCGAGAAAATACTCATAAGTGAAATAAACCAGAAGCACATGTGTAAGCATCGTATTATCTCTCTAGTATGAGAAACTGAAAGAGTAAATAAGATCCAAAATGTACAATAGATATGGTGAATCAAAAAGAAACTGGTCAAAAGGAAAGAGAGACTGGAATAGGGAAAAGAAAGAAGGGAAAGGGGAAAAAATTGTATATATATATATATATATATATAAGATGGTTAAGATAGATACACTACCATTTTTACTTAGTTCATTGAAGAGTAAGGTTTGTGCCAATAATGTTTGGACAATTGAATGCTAATGTCTGGTGTCCTGAATAACTAACTTAAAGATAGTAATACGTAATGTATTAACCATTGTTACCCTCCTATTATGTTGTTTTGAAAATTTGTTCTTCTTTTGATTTGTTTTGTTTTTTCTTCTCTTTAAAATAAATAATAATAATAATAATAATAATAATAATAATAATACAGGTCCCGTAATCTGGTCTGACTCCAGTCATTCTTGACCTGACCCTAGAAGATCTTATTTAGCAATCACCCTGTCCAAGCCTATCTCCCAAGGCTGTATCTCATCCCATCTATGGTGTAAGGTAACATATAAGTCCTGATGTGAAACTCTCCTTCTGGGTGTAGGTCTCTTCTTTGATCAGGTCAGGCTGTTGGTTGTTACTTCTGTTGCTTAGTGCTGTGGTGAACCCAGAAGTGGGGTAGCATCAGCTGGTGTGGGACACAGGGCTCTGGGTCTTCTTCACTTAGCACAGAGCTGAGAAATCAATGGCATCAGCTGGAGGCAGGCTGTTCAGTTCCCATGTCCTCCTGGTTTGGCAGGGGCCCCAAGTGAGTGCTGGCACTGGCTGGGATGGGTTGTGAATTTCTCATGTCCTCCTCACTCAGTGTATGGCCTCAGTAGGCAGCAGGTTGAGCTAGGGGAAGGACATGTGTTTCACAGGTACACTTGGTTTGATGAGGGGCCTGGAAAGTCATTGGCATTGGCTCACTAACTTTTTCTTAAAAGAAAACAACTCATATTAGATTAAGGAACATCTATATGCACTCATTTGACCTTAGTTATCTCTTTAAAGGCTCTATGTCCAAATACAGTCACACTGCAGTACTGGTTGTTAAGACTTTAACGTGTGCACTTGGTGAGTACAGAATTCAATCCATAAAATTAAGTACTCCAAATTTTAAATAAATTGCATTTCTAATAAGTCTACACACAAAAGTCTAAAGTTTACACTAGGGAAAATGTGAGTAAAGAATAAGAGTATCCAGAGTATGTTTTAATATTTTAAATTATGATTTTTATATTTTGAACTATTATAAAACAATAAATGATTTGATTTTGCATTTTATACTTGAGAAACTAATATAGAATTTATATAGAATGCTAGTCGACATCTTACTGATGTGTAGAAATTATCAGAATGTGAAATGCTCCAAGTATCAGTCATTCTGAAATAGGAGTGATGTGACCCTTGGTATATTAAGCAATTCATTCAACAATTTGAAACTAGAATATAAATAAAAATACTTAAAAGCTTAAGAAAATAGAGATTTATAATGTTTCATCCCCTCCACTAATAAACTATATGACCTTAGGTAGTTCTCTTAACCAATTGAAGTCTGCTTTTACATAGCTTTAAAATGAGATTTACAGAAATGGTGTATATTAGTGTTTGTATTTAAGTATATGGTAAGTGTGTATTTATAGGTGTCAAATCACCTGTAGTCATGCCCAGAATAGCTGTAAGAAAAACATTAAATAACTTTTTAAAAATCATGTAGTTAGCCAAGCATGATGGTGCATGCTTTTTATCTCAGCTGAGGAAGCTGAGGCAGAAGGATCATAAGTTCAAGGCAAGCTTGGGTAGCTTTTTTTTTTTTTTTTTTTTTTTTTTTGTGGGTACCAGGGGGTCGACCTCAGGACCTCGCGCGCCAGGAGGCGCCCGTGCCACTGAGCGATATCACCGGCCCCTTTTTCGTATGTGGGTTCCGGGAGTCGAACTCGGGCCCTCGCGCTTGCCGGGCAGGCGCTTAAGCCGCTGAGCCATCTCACCGGCCCCTTGGGTAGCTATTTTGATATGCTATCTCAAAATAGTATATAATTTTTAAATGGAATATAGTTTCAGAGGAACTAATAATGATAGAAGTAGCAGCAACTACAGTAAAAATTACCTCATGACTTGGAGAGGGGCTTACAATTTGGAAGAGATTAAAGTTTAAATCTCAACTCCACTCTCCTACTCTTTCTTACAAACATGCAACCACACAGGAAATACACTTGAGTACAGTTTAAAAAAAAAACAACACAGGATTTGCTAGGAATGGTGGAGAAAAATCCTATTTTCCAGTCTGTGGTTATCTGGCTTGCTTTCTATGGTTAATAGTTGGTGGGGAAAAATGCTCTTTGGGGATATAGGAGAGAGAAAAACCAAAAGTGAAAGGAAGAATAGCACTAACAGTTAGTTTCTTGGTTCACAGAAGGGTTTTTGATGTTGGAAAGACTTGCAGCAGGAGCCAAAACAGCTACTTTAATGACCAGTCCACACTTCCTTCCCATGCAAAGCCCTCTTTGGGAATTATACATAATCATACTTGGAAAAAAACAACCCTGTGATATTGGCTGGGGCCAGGGTTTGAAAAAGTTGGTGGTGTAAATTGCATTCATTTTCTTTTCTGTTTTCATGATTGCTTTTAATGGTTACTAATGTATAACATGTGAAAAATAGAAGACCACATCGGGCATAGTTGTGCATGGCTGTGATCCTAGTTACTTGGAAGGCTGAGGCAGTGTTAGATAATGGTGGCATGAGGAAACACTTGTAGACTGAGACTGTGGGAAAGGTCAGATTTTACTCCACCTATGTATAGGCAGGCTGACATCGGAGTGATATCAGCAGCCATCTGGAGAGGAAGCTAACTGTATATAGGGTTTAGGGTTGGGGTTGCAGTTTCAAAGAATCTGGATGGAATGTTTGAAGTTGAAACTGCAGAGACAATCAGCACAGGTGTGTACATAGGGTTTGCATCAGGAAGACTGAAAATCTGGTCCTAAATTTCTTTATAGCCTTTAATCGTTGTTTGCTTAGGGCATCCTAAATGCCTATTGTTTGTAGTGGGCAGCCCAGGTCACTCCCAAGTCAAGCTTGACAGTTAGGAGGATCCCAAGTTCGAGACCAACCTGGGCAATTTTAGAAGAACATGCCACAAAAGATTTAAAAAAAAGGCCTAGTGCCAAGGTGCTTGGTAGAGCTCTCAACTAGCATGCACGTGGCCTTCTTTCAAAATCAGAAAGGGAGGAGGGAAGGAAAAAAGTAAGGAGAAAAATAAAGCAGAAAGGAGATGCGAAATGAGGAAGGGGAGGAGGAAAGTAAAGAGAGAGAGAACAGAAGGGAGTGAAGGACAGAAAGAAAAGCAAGACCATGGAAGTCTGACCATGAGGTCTAGAAGTGAAGGGCAATAAAAAGAAATTGAGAAGGAACAAAATGATAGCAGAAAGACAATGTTTGTAAAATAACCTCTTGCATTAGAAAGGGACTCCAGGACTTGTGAAGTCATGCCTGAATTACTAGCAGATTTAGTACAGAAATAAAGTGTTTGGCTGTTCCAGGCTATTGTTTTTGAAACTATGATTACTCATTGATGGTGAAATCTATTTAATGAGTCATGAACAGAAGTTTTTTAGAAGGAAACAGTACAAAATAGTGTAGAATAGAAAACATCAGTACATTGCAGGTAAAAATTAAGAATGGTTTCATAAATAATTCTTTCAGATGAGAAATATTACTTTTTAAACTTTATTTTCAGGACATATTTGTCATAGATATTGATCACATTCATCATGGGACATTTGTAGCTCTGTATAATATATCTTAATATATCTTTTTTTCCCATTTCCCTCCAATCTTTTCAACTCTTCTTCACTTCCCCATTTGCAAAAACTTTGGTTTCCATTTTTTTCTTCCATTCCCTTATTTTTTTCCTATTTCCTTCCTTCTGATCCCTTCTCCTCTCTGTTGTTCCCCTTCCAATTTGAACATGCTCTTCCTATTTCCAAATATCTATCCCCCATTATTCTCCTTATTTGTCTTTTGGGTTTCTCACAAAAGGGAAAAAATGTGACATTTAAAATTGTGTATACAATTTAATTCAAGTAAGATTATGGTCTCAAGGTGCATCCATTTTCAGACAAATGACTCTTTTCCTTATTTATGGCAGAGTAGTATTCCATTATATATAAACACATTTTCTTTACCCATTCATATTTTCATGAAAATATGGGCTGTTTCCAAGATGTAGTTATTACACTTTCTGCTGTTATAAACATAGGTATGCATATACCACTGTGGTATGATGCCTTTAAATATTTTGGAAGATACCTAGAAAAGGAATACCTGGGTCAAATGAAACCTCTAGATTAAGTTTTTTGAAGAAAATCCATAATGATTTCCACAGTAGTTGTACCACTTTTCAAGTCCACCAGCAATGGAGAAGTGTTTCTTTTTCTCCACAGCCATGCCAGCATTTGTTATTTGTAGATTTCTTGATGATAGCCCTTCTTTCTGGAGTGAGATGGAATCTCAGCATTGTTGCAATTTGCATTTCTCAAATGAACAGTGATATTGAACATTTTTTCTTATACTTATTTGCCATTTGTATTTCTTCATCTGAGAAAAGTCTATTCATTGCAGATGCCCATTTTTGGATTGGTCTTTAAAATTGTGACTTCTTGAGTTCTTCATATATTGTAGATATTAGTCCTTTGTGTAGTCACTGATAATTTTTTTTCCATCTCTGGGTTATCTCTTCATTTTGTAGAAGGTTTCTTTCACTATGCAAAAGCTTTTTAATTTGATGTCTCAGTTGTTGATTCTTTCATGTGTCCTGTGTAATTGGGGTTTGTTCATAAAGATTTGGCCTATGCCTATGTCTTCAAAAGTTCTACCTATTCTATCTTCCAGTAGATTAAATATTTCTCTTTTAATATTTAGACCTTTGATCCATTTGGATTTCAGTTTACTGCATGGCAAGAGATATGGGTCTAGGTTCAATAAGCAGCATGTGGAAAGCTAGTTTTCTCAGCACCATTTATTAAAGTGTCTATCTTTCTTCCATTGAAGTTTTTTTTTTATGTGAGTACGGGGAGTCCACCTCAGGACCTTGCGCTTGCCAGCAAGTGCTTGTGCTGCTGAGTGATATCACTGGCCCTTTTCTTCCTTTATGTGGGTTCTGGGAGTCGAACTCAGGACCTCACACTTACCAGGCAGGCACTTATGTTGCTAAGCCATCTCACTGGCCCTTCTTCCAGTGAAATTTTTGGAAGATTTGTCAAAGATAATGTAGCTGAGTGTGTTTGCAGTTGCTTCTGCATCTTCTACTCTTCCATTGATATTAAGCATGGGATAATTTCAATTCCTTTGCATTTATTTAACCATGTTCTATGAGCTAGTATGTGGTATATTTTGGAGAAAATCAAATGCACATCTAAGAAGAATGTGTATTCTGATGTTGTGAGGTGGAATACTCTGTAGACATCTACTAATACTATTTGTTCACAGGTTTGGTTCAGTTCTGATATTTCTTTGATTTTTTTGTCTAGGTAATCTAGCTGTAACAGTGGGGTATTGAGGTACCTCAATAAAACTGTACTATTGCTTAATTGACTTTTCACATTTATTAATATTTGGTTGATATAGTTGCATGCACTGGTATTTGGTGTATATGTATTTCAGATTATATCTTCCTCTTGGATTGTTCCTTTAACAAGTATGTAGTAACCTCTTTTGTCCCTCTTGATAAGTGTTGGCTTGAAGTCTACTTTGTGTGCAAATAAAATGTCTACCTCTACTTTTTTCCAGGTTCCTGTCACATAGAGTATTGTTTTCCATCTTTTGAATTTCAGTCTATGAATTTCTTTTTGAGTTAAATGTGTTTCACATGTGCAACATATTGCTGGATCTTGTATCTTGATCGATTAAGTTAATCTGTTTCTTTTTACTGGTGAATTGAGAACATTTACAGTGATGGCTATAACTGATATGTATTGACTTAACCTTTTCATATTATTTTCCTGTTGTTTGTTCACTTTCTTTCACCTCTCTTTAATTCCTTCGCTTGCATGGTAGATTCTTTCTGTTATTGTTCATGGAATTATTACAGTCTTTGTTATCTCTTTCTAGAATATCCTACAGAATATTGTGGAGTGATGGTTCTGTGGTCTTAAATTACTTCAGGTATTCTATGTCATGGATGTACTTTATTTCTCCATTGATTTTGAAAGATAGTTTTGTGGGATACCTCAATCTGAGTTAGAGGTTGTTTTCTTTTATGGCTTGAAATACATCCCTCCAATTTCTCCTTGACTTAAGTGATCATGTTGAGAAGTTTTCTGTGATTTTGATGGGCTTTCCAGTATAAGTGATTTGTTTCTTTTCTCTAATAGGTTTTAGTTGTCTGTTTTATGTTTAATTTCTGGAATCTTGACTATAATAAGCCTTTGTGTTGATTAATTTTAGTCATAGCTGACTGGAGTTCTATATGCCTCACTTATCTCTATGTAAAATTACTTTTCCATGCTTGGGAAGTTTTCTGCCATTATTTCTGTGAAAATGACTTTTATGCTGTTAGCGCTATCTTGTGGTTTACATTGACTCTGATCAATTTTTTGCTGTTCTGCTTTGCATCTTCTAGCAGTTGTTGGATTGATTTTTTAAAGGTCCTTTGCTATTTTTAAGAAATCTTTTTCATAATTGCTAGCTGCAATTCTGTCTTCTAGATCTGATAGGCCATCCCCACGTTGGTTAATTTTTTTCCATAAACTTTCAATAGAATTTTTAATCTCCTGCATATATGTTTGAATCTGCTTCATGGATTCCATTTTTTTCCTATGTTGGGCATTCATGGTTTCCATCATCTTCCTAAGGTCCTCCATTTTTTCTTTTTAATCTATGTCAACTATGGATTCACTAAACAAGTCCTTTATTTTGGTCACTATCTCTTTCTATGGTTGAGAAATTATTTCTCATCTGATTTTTTATACCCTCATTCACCTGCTTTGTTACATTCACTGCTACAATTTCAAAAATTCACGTGTGTGGCTTCTGATTTCCTCCACCTCACTAAAGCACCCTGGACTTGCACTGGGTGGGCTGGAGATCTGGAGTTGCATCTTGCTTCTGGATCTTGTCATTTTCTATTATTTTAAATTTGTTTTTGTATTGATGCTTGTAAATTCCTTATTCTAGGTAGCTTTATCACTAGTAGCAAGTCCTCTCTAGGAAGTTACTATTCCTCAGAGATATCTTCTAGGTGTAGCTGGCTCTTGGACTTTGAGTCTGTCCCCAGATTCTACCTTCCCAATTTATTAGAGATGACAAGTTGCTGTCTATTTGTCCCCACACCCAGTTCTTTGCTACTGGACTACAGTAGTGTTTATGACCCCAGAAAATCATTGTGTTAATATACAAGGCAAAACAACTGATCACAACATATATGACACCCTGGCTAAAGTAGTACAGTTAGCAATAAAAATAGCATCATGCACAGTCTAGAAGCTGACAACAGTGGTAACTATTAATTTGGTACCTTTAACAAAAGGAGCAAGTTCTATAGTTATATAACAAAATCCAACACAAAATAGGAACTTGTGTACTGTTAACTTCCCCTTAGTAGAGTGATTCTACCCTGTGTGTGTGGGGATGAATTTAACAGTGATAAGGGGAAAATAGAGAAATAAATGAAGAGAAAGATATTAAAAGCAAAGCTGAAGGACAAAGGAAGATCAACCAAAGTTTGGGAAGTTGGAGAATAATACAGGAGAGAAAGAATGAAGAAGAAAGCAAAAGAAGATCAAAGCAAAACATGAACTAAAAAAAATGTTCACTCACTTGAAAAAAATCCAAAAAGACAAGAAAAGAGAATGAAATTTATAAAATGATAAACATAACAAAACTCAAATAAAAATCTATACATCCAAAGTATAAAAATGAAGTGTCTTTGACCAGAAGCCTACAGCTATCCTCTGTGGTAATGTCTAAGTCAGAGCCCAGATCTATGCTGGATAACCCCAACCAGACTGCAGTAGTATTAGGGCTGGGTGCAGGGCAACCCCTGGAAGCTTGCATTAGGGTTTGGGTGTGGGAAAAACTCTTCTCTTCTAGATCCACAGACTAGCACGCTGATCTTGGCCTCCAGCTGTGGGGGTTGGGGCCCAAATCTTCAGCCAGCAGCACTCTGGATATGCCTCAGCAGCCCGTCCTATCGCCTTACCCTGTATGCCTCTGCAGTGGTTGCTCACCCACTTGCTGTGGGATTTCAACAGTAGAAGCCCTGAGATAAAGTGTCCTCAGCTGCTCTGTATCCTGAATTCAGTTGGCCCCTAACAGCCCTTGCACAGCCTACTCTGTTCCACTCCACTGGTTCATCTCTCTCCTCTCTCACGCTGCTGGAAGGGGGAAGTGCTTCTTACACTTACTCTGTCATCAGTCTTACTACTTTCTCTGGGGTTCCTCTCCTTGCTGTCTCTGCAGATTCCAATTAGCCACTGTAGAACACAGCATTTACCTCTCTGCTTCACTGGTGTTTCTCTCTAAGTCTTGGGGCTCACTCACTCTCAATCTGTCCCTGTATGTTTGATGATACTCTCTCACCCCATGAAGTAGACATATGAGTCCAATATTGATGACTTCCAACTCAGTCAGAGGTTCCCTGTTATCTCCTCATAGTCTGAGAACAAACTAGTGGACCATTGAGGAGTGAATAGCTCCCTGATCACTCATCCCTGGTTTTTACTAGAGAAATATGCTGCCAGGCTACAAAGTCCTCTGTTTGGAGGAGGGCAAAATAGACAAGTGGCCATATTCCCCAAGTCTATCCTTTGTGGCTTGACTCTGCTATGCTATTAGGGTTAAAGCAGCTATTTGGGAACTTCCTGGAATGGCAATTCCTCTGCTGGCCACAGGCAGGTATCCCACAAGCAGCCCTGTGGGACTACTTCAACTTTTTATAAGCTCCTATGCCTATGTTTTATTTGATCTATGAGTCTCTTATTTCAGATTGGTTTTGGTATCAGGATGTATGTCCCTCCCTTTCTTCCAATTACCTGTGTTTTTAATTGATTTTCTCTGAGTATCTCCAACACAACTCCTCCTCTGTTCAGCCATGTCTAATCTCTTCTATTCAGTCATGTGAAATTCAGGCAGGTTTTCCTCATTGCCCTTTTCCTCATCCTGCATCATCACCTTGGTGGACAAATCCTCTGTTTCTGATGCCTGTCAGGAGCTCTGGGACTTGGCCCAAGCCTTCCTGCAGTGACTTGCCATTTGGCACTCCAGTTCCTCCTCCACATGTGTCAACACCACCAAGGGCCCTGTCTTAGTTACTTTTCTCATTGCTATGACAAAATACCCAACACCCACAAGTTAAGGGACTAAAGATTTATTTAGCTCACAGTTTGTAGATGCTTCAGTCCATAGTCAGCTGGTTCCAAGGCAGGGTGGCTTGGTAAAGGGGAACCACAGAGGAGAATCAGTTTACAGCAAGCAGAAGGCAGCAAAAGCAAGCAAGTAAGGAAGAAGAAAAGTGTCTTTCAGTTCCTTATATTGTATCCAGGCTAATGGGATCAGGGTGGTGCCAAACCAGTGTACTGATTTAGTAATCACACACCCTTAATACCAGCATCACACACTCTACATTCAGCCATGTCTGAAAAAGCCCCACCTATGACCACATGAGGTCATGTGGTCAAACCATAACAGGCCCATTCAGGGCAATGACTGCCTGCCTCTGGTCAGCACCCAACCTACCTAGGGGCCTGGGCATGGGAGCAGGCTCTGCAGGAGGAGGGGACAGGGAGAGAGGGAGGAAGGCAGGAAGGGAGAGGGTGGGGCAGAGGGCCAGCAGTTCACATGAAGTCAGCTGGGGAAGCACAGGAACATGCTGGAGCCCAGTGAGCACCCTGCTGTCTAAGTCCCCAAACCTCACCTTAACCTCACGCCTCCCTTGAGAGTGAACACAAGCAGTGGGTTACTGAGGTCCCCCATTACGATTCTATTGGTGCTTATCTGATTTTTCATGTCCATTAGTGTTTGTTTTATGAAGCTGCTTGTCCTGGTATTTGTTGCATATATATTTATGCTTGTTTTTTTTCCTGTTCAACTGAACCCTTAACCAATATGTAGTGACCTTTTTAGTCTCTTATCATTCTTGGGTTGAAATCCATTTTGTTTGCAATTAGGACTGCTACTCCTGTTTTTTTCCTGGTTCCCACTGCACAGAATATAAAATTTCATTCTTTGATTTTCCATCTATGAATTTCTTTTTGGGTTAAATGTGTTTCTTGCATACAACATATTGTTGGATCTTGTTTCTTCATCCATTCTACTAATCTGTGTCTTTTGATTAGTGAATTGAGACCATTCACAATGATGGTTATAACTGATATATATTGATTTATCCCTGTCCTTATAATATTTTCTTGCTGATGATTACCTGTCTTTCCCTTCAACTTAAGTGTCTGCACTGTCTATTGGGAATTTTGGCATTTTTAAACTCATTCCCTTTTTCTATGATATCCTAGAAAATTTTTAGAGTGCTGGTTTGGTGACCATGAATCTCTTTAGGTGTTCTTTATCATGGAAACATTTTATTTCACCATCAATTTTGAAAGAAAAATTTCTGGGATATGTCAGTCTGAGTTAGTAGTTGTTTTCTTTTAGGGCTTGAAACACTGCCTTCCAAGATCTCCTTCACATTAAAGTTTGTGAAGGGAAGTCTACTCTAATTCTGATGGGTTTTCCTTCATAAGTGATTTGTTTTCTCTAACAGATTGTCTTAGTTACATTTTCTTGTGGCTGAGACAAAATACCCAACACCCAAAGTTAAAGGAGGAAAGGTTTATTTCAACTCTCATTTTGTAAAGGATTCAGTCTATAGTTGGCTAGTTCCAAGTCAGGGTGACATGGCAGAGGGCCTCACAGAAGAAAAACAGTTCATGGCATGGCAAGCTGAAGGCAGCAAGCAGCAACAGCAGGCCTGCATTTCACTTTTATGCTACTCATACTACAAGGCTTTTGGGTGGGGCCACCCTCACCCAGAGTGGGGCTTCTGTCTTCAGTAAATCCATTCAGCCATACCCCAAAATATGCTAATTCCAAACGGTGGACTAATTTATTGTCCCACACCTTTAATCACGCTATCATACATCATAGACCCCAGCCAGTTCCAAAAATCCCCACCTATGAGTGCATGAGGTTTTGGGGACCACCTACATATAAGCCATAACACAGATTTTAAGATATAGTTCTTGTGTTGGATTTCTGCAACCTTGGCTATGATATGTCAGTGTGGTTCTTTTGTGATCATGGCTATTTGGGGTTCTATATGCTTCACTTATCTGTATGTCAAATTCTTTTTCCATGCTTGGAAATTTTTGTGCTATTGCTTCTGTAAACAGGCATTTTATGCCTTTTGTTTTATCTTCTGATTTTTCATTAATTCCAATTTGTTTTAGATTAGTCTTCCTTGCATCATCTAGCAAATTAAGTATCTACTTTTAATGTTTTTTTTGTTGCTTTTAAGGTGTCATTAGTTAATCACCAACAACAACCCTGTCTTCTTGATCTGACACTCTATCTTCACATTAATTGATTCTGTTGCTTATATATTCAGTATAATTTTTAATCTCCTGGATTTCTATTTGGAACTTTTTTAAGCATTTCATTTCTTTTCTATGCTGGGCATTCATAGTTTGCATCTCTTGCCTTAGCTTCTCTACTTTTTTATTAGTATCTTCTCTAGACATTCTGATCATTTGTTTTATTAGGATCAATATCTGTTTAGTTATTTCTGGTTTGAATTCATCAAACATCTTATTGATCTCTTTTGTTACCTCCACTGTTACCGTTTTAGAAAATTCAGCTGCATGACTTTTGATTTCTTTGCCTTTGATACCCCCTGAATTTGCTTTGTGTGAGTTGGGAGTTTTTGGGTGCATTTTGTTGCCTTCTTTTCTCATTTTCTGTTTTTTTGTTAGTATGTTTTCTCTGCTGAAGCTTGCAGATTGATTAATGTGGGTAGCTATATTTCTAGTCTCAAGACCTATTTAGTTATTGTCTACCTTTTAGAGGGTTTGTGTTCTTTCTCTAGGCATAGCTAGCTATTGGACTTTGGCTCTGTTCCAGGATAAAATCATCTCCATTTATCTGGATTGGCAGGTTGAAGTTTATTTGGCCTACTACCCAGTTCTTTAGTAATTGGCTGCAGCGTTGTTTATGACCACCAGGCAATCTAGATATTAACATACAGAGAAATCCAACTGATGGCAATAATAGCATCACCTTGGCTAAAATATTAAAATCAGCAACACCATTAGCATCAAATAAAAACTGCATATTGACAAAACCTAAGAACACATATTGTACCTCCTTTAATGATACAAAGAGTTTTATATTTATAGTACAAACTGTAAGACAATCATGATATTGATATATAATAAATATTTACACAATAGAACAATTTTACCTTCATTAATATTAGAACAATGTTCAACCATAGTATGAGGTAGTTAACTATCTACAGATTCATAAAAGTTAATGGTTCTACTTGTAACAGTAGAGCTTGCAGAGAAGGGAGCATAAAAAACAGAATTTGAAATTTAAAGAGCTGGGCATGGTGACATATGCCTGTAATCTCAGCACTGCGGAGGCTGAGGTAGGAGGATTGCCATGAGTTCAAGGCCATCCCGTGCTACATAGTGAGTCCCGGCCAGTCTGAACTACATAGCAAGACCTTGTCTCAAGAAAAGAAAGAAAGAAAGAAAGAAAGAAAGAAAGAAGGAAAGAAAGAAAGAAAGAAAGAAAGAAAGAAAGAAAGAAAGAAAGAAAGAGGCAAACAAACAAAGAAGGAAAGGAAGAAAATTAAAGAATGGAATATGGGAAGAAGGTGATAAAATTGAAATAAAGGATGCTGTTAAGGAGTAGAAGGAAATTAGTAGTATTAAATAACAACAGAAAAAAACAACAAGGAAAGGATAAATAATAAAAATAGAGATTAAGCTAGAGAGAAAAAAGAAAAAATAATAAAGAAACAAATTGAAAGAAAGATAATGAGAAAAGAACCAGGGTGGCAGGCCTAGTCAAACAAATAAAACAAGTAATAATTTTAAAAGGAGGGTAAATGAAAATCAGTGTTAAAATTCAAAAATCCACCAATAAAAATTATCAATATGGCTGAGGGGAATTTAGTCCAAAGAAAAGAGGAATATAACTTCCTACCTATTTCCAAATGAATGTTTTACTTCCAGAACCTGTAGTTTTTAATCCAAAAAGTCACATTCTTCTCTGCCCCTCTTTAGAGCATGTGGGTTTGTGTGGTGATAGATACTGAATTGAGTGCTTAGCTGGGCACTAAGTGCAGCAACCTTGTCATGCCTGCTGCCTGTGGTCTCTTTAAAAGTGTTAGACACTGTCCCAGGATGGCATTACCTTTGGACCTGAAGGGTAAACTGAGCTAGGATTGAGAGCCATCTTACTGCCTCGCTGGGCACCGAACAGAGCAGCCCTGCTACCATCACTACATTCATCTTCTTTCCTCAGAGGTCAGATACTGTCCCAAGATAGTGATTAAATGGAGCCTGAACAAAAATCAGTATTGGGATAGAGTTACTTGTGTGCTCAGATCAGTGCTATATGCAGCACCCATATACCTGGCTGCCTCTACTGTACTCATCTTTTCTCTTTGGGGATTTGACACTGTCCCAAGATGACATTTGGCTGGACCTGAGCTGTAATCACTGCTGGGATTAAAAGCTACTTGACTGCCTGTCTGTGCAGTAGCCTAGTCATCACTGCAGTACTCTGCTTCTTTCCAGGGCATTTAAATACTTTCAACAGATGGCAATTTCACCAGACCTGAGCTGTAAGCAATACCAGGATCAAATGTCAAATCTGCTTCCTCTTTGAAACACTTTAATACTAGATATCATCTGATGGGCTTCTCCATCAAGTTGCCTTTTGGTATTAAAATTTTTTTCCAACCCAATTCCCAAGTACCTATGGATACTATTGAGTGTCCTCCAAGCATCTCATGTGCACTGTTAGCTCTAATTTCCCATTATAGTTCTCTGGTAAAAAATACAATTTGGAAGAAATTCCATTCTAAATCAATCTAGAAAAAAAACCCTTTTATTTAAACCTTAATATACATATGAAATATTGAAAAAACAAATGATTTAAGACAACTATTAGATATGGTAAACAGGATCTGAAAAAATGATTCAGAGTACAAATTCAGGTTTACTAATCTACAAAAATACTGATTAATAATTTTTAAATTACTGCAATATTAAGGTGTAAGGTTTTCATTTAAAAGCACAAATAGTAAGAATGAAACTGCTTAATGTTATTTAGGATGGAAAGCAAAGCCATTTACATAAATTTCATAAAATGATCATAATATTTTACTGTAATAATTTCACACTGGGGACACTTAATAAGGTAAAGATCAGAAATGCAGAAGACTTCTGTCTTCAAAATTTCATTATGGCATATTTTCTAATAGTAAAATAGTGCAAGAAATGTAAAAATTCATAGTAATTAGTTGTTAAAGTTATTAAATAATGGGTTATTATGAAACCAATAAAACAATCCTTTTAAATGGATTTAGTGGCATATGTAATATAAAATTTTAAAATGTGTTAAAATACCGGGTATATAGTGACACAGTTGGCAATAGCTCCGCTGTGTGAACAGACTTGATGTCCATCAACAGATGAATGGATAAAGACAATGTGTTATTATAAACAATGGGATATTATTCAGCCATAAAAATAATGAAATCTTGTCATTTGCAGGAAAATGGATAAAACTGGAGACCATGATGTTAAATGAAATTAGCCAGACTCAGAAATTTAAATGTTACATAGCTTCTCTTATATGAGAAACCTAAACAATTTAAAAATTAATTAAAGGAGAGATAACAGGAAACTAGAAGGCAGACTTTTGGAGAGAGAGAAGGGGATAGATGGGGGGAGAAAACATTGAGGGGAATGTTGGTATTAAAAATGATCAAGATATGTTAAATACAAGTGCCAATTTCCCAAAATGAACCTCACCATGCAGTATCTCTAACATTCTGGTTGAAAATAAATTCTTTTCAAGAAGGAAAATATGTACATAAAATTGTACATTACTGTATGATACCAAAGGAATAGAAGTGTGTGATGCTTACATACAAAAATGTTTGGGAGAATATACAAAAGTTTAATAGTAATTATAATGTGGATTAGCAGACTGTATATTATTTACTTTATTAAGTTTTCCTGTATTTGCCAAGTTTTCAATAGTACTCAAGAATTTCTTTGTAATAATACACAAAAGCTATTTTTAAAATACACCCAAGAATTATTAATGACATGAGAAAATATCCCCATACATTTATATGAAAAAGCGGCATGTAGAGCACAATTATGTTAACAGTGAAAATGCAAATAACTAAACAGATGGAGAAAAGCTAGTAAAAATATATCTAAAAATTAAAGCTGTTGTCTGAAAGTTTGAATGTGGGTATTTTTAAATTTTCTTCTAGGTAAATTTGAATCTCCATAGTGCTTACATATTGTCTTTATAATGAAAAGAAGTTAAGGCTATGAAATTAAATTCAAATGTAAATATAAAGGATATAAAAGATCATTCTGAGAAAAAAGAAATGCTTTGGAATGTAGAAATATGTTTTGCCTCAAAAATTATTAAATAAATGCAAATTAAAACAATGGTAAGATGTAAGCTTTCACCTATCACGCTGATAAACAATTATCTTAAGGATAATAATCAGTGAAGGAAGGACACAAAAACCATTTTCTATGTACTCTGCTTGGAAACATAGTTCCTGCCAAATTTGGAGGGGAAATATGGGCTGGTGATTTTATAGAACATTGCTGCCATCTTCAGAAAGCTAATGGAATAACACAGGTTTTTGTTTGTTTTTCCAGTTGACTTTACCCATTGTCAATACTGTACCCTTTGTGAATGCTTTTAATGCACTGACTAAAAGAGTTTTAATTCATGTCATGGATCTTAGAGCTAGATTATTAAAAACAGATTTTATTGGTACATTTTATTTCTGCATAATGATCATATTTATCATAGAGAATTTGTACCTGTACATAAGTTGATGCTTTTTTCCCTTACCCCTAACCCCCTCCTCCCCTCCACATTTACAAAAGCTTTCTTTCCATTTTTTCTTCCTTTTCTCCTTTTTTCTTTTCCCTTCTTTCCTTTCCACCTAACCCCTCCCTTTTTCCCCTCCGCATTTGAACATCTTTTCCCAGTTTCACAATACCTAATACATATTTTGGTCATTATTTATACGTTTGGTTTCTCACATCAGAGAAACAGTGCAGTATTTACACATGTGTCTGATTTACTTCACTTAAGAGTATGATCTCAAAGTGCATCCACTTACCTAGGAATGTTTCAAGCTTAGCCTTTATGGCAGAGCACTAATCCACTGTACAAAAAAAAAATCACATTTATCTATTCATCAGTTAATGGGTATTTGGGCTGTTTCCAATATTTGGCTATTACAAACTGTGCAACTATAAACATGGGTGTGCATATATCGCTGTGGTATGATATTTTTAATTCTCTCGAGAAGATATCCAGAAGGGGAATATGTGGATCAAAAGGGACCTCTAGTCCTAGTTTTTTGAGGAATCTCCACATGGATTTCCTAAGTGGTTGCACCAGGCTACACTCCCACCAACATTGAAGAAGAGTTCCTTTTTTCCACAGCCCCTCCAGCATTGGTTATTGGTGAATTCTTGATAAAGCCAGACTTTCCGGGGTGAGATAGAATCTCAGCATTATTTTAATTTGCATCTCTTGAATGACCAGTGATGGTGAACATTTTCTCATATGTTTATTTGCTGCTTTTACTTCTTCAACTGAGAAGTGTGTATTCACCTCAGATGCCCACTTTTGGATTGGGTCTTTAAATTTGGGAGGTCTGATTTTTTTAAGTTCTTTATATGTTCTCAATAGTAATTCTTTGTCTGAGGAACAGCTCACAAATAATTTTTCCAACAATGTGGGTTGTGTCTTTACTATGTTGGTGATTTGCCTTGCTGTGCAAAAGCATTTTAATAAAATAAGATCCCAGTTGTTGATTCTTTGTGATAGTTACTGTGCAATCAGGGTTTTGATCATAAAGTCTTTGCCTCCATGTATATCTTCAAGTTCTACCTATTCTATCTTCCAGCAGATTTAGGGTTTCTGTTTTAATATGTAGATCTTTGATCCATTTTGACTTCAATTTAATGCATGGTGAAATATATGGTTCTAATTTCAATCTTCAGTATGTACAAAACCAGTTTTTCCAGCACCATGTTTTAAAGAGGCTATCTTTCTTCCAGTGAATGAGCTTCACACCTTTGTCAAAGATAGGTTGGGAGCGTATGTCTGGAGTTGTTTCTGCATCTTCTAATCTGTTCCATAGATCCTTGGGTGTGGTTTCTTTTTTGCCAGTACCATGCTGTTTTTATCACAGTAGCTTTGTTATATAATTTCAAGTCTGGGATTTTGATGTTCCCTGCCTTGCCTTTGTTGCCCAGAATTGCTTTTGCAATTCTAGATCTTTTCTGGTTCCTAATGAATTTTAGGAATGTTTTCTCTAATTCTGTGAGATATGCTGTTGGAATTTTGATTAGTACTGCATTAAAACTGTATAACAATTTTGGAATTATGGCCATTTTCACTGTATTTTCCCTTCCTGCCCAAAAGCAACGGATATGTTTACATTTTGTGATATCCTCTTCAATCTCCCTTTTCAGAGTACTATTGTTTTCAATGTAGAGGTGTTTTACTTCCTTCATTAGATTGATTCCTATGTATTTCATCTTTTTGATGCTATTGTGAAGGATATGGTTTCCCTACTTTTTCTTTCAATGAGTTTGTTATTCTTGTACAGGACTGTCATTAATTTTTGATTGTTGACAATGTATCCATCTATGCCACTGAATTTGGTTGTTAAATCTAGAAATCTTTCATGGAATTTTTGCGTTTTCTATGCAGGGCATCATGTCATTTGCAAATAATCATAATTTAACTTCTTCCTTTCCTGTGGTTATTCCTTTTATTTCTTTCATTCTTTTTTTTTTTTTTTTGTCTAATTGCTCTGGCTAAAGTTTCCAGAACTGTATTGAATAACAGTGGTGACAGTGGACATTCATGTCTTGTTTCTGATTTCAGAATGAAAGCTTTCAGTTTTTGACCATTTAATATGATGTTAGCTGTTGGCTTATCATAGACAGCTTTTAATAGGTTGAGATTAATACCATCTATTCCAATATTCTGTAGAGATTTTATCATGGATGGGTGCTGAGCTTTGTCAAAAGCTTTTTCTGCATCTATTGGGATGATCACATGGGTTTTGTCCTTGGCTCTGTTAATATGGTGTATTACAGTTATTGATTTATGTATGTTGATCCATCTCTGCATCTCTGGGATGAATCCAACTTGGTCATGGTGCATAATCTTATTGATGATTTGCTGCATTCTGTTTGCCAGTATCTTATTGAGGATTTTTGCTTCTATATTTATTAGGGAGATTGGCCTGTAGTACTCTTTCTTAGTTGGGTCCTTCTCTGGTTTTGGTATCTGGGTAATACTTCCTTCCAGGAATGAATTTGGGAGAATTGCTTCCCTTTTAAGTTCATTAAAAGTTTGAGGAGTAGTGGTATTAGGTCTTCCTAAATTTCTTGTAGAATTCAGCAGTGAATCCATTAGAGCCTGGGCTTTTCTTTTTATTTTTTTGTGTGAGTATTGGGGGTCAAACTCAGGACCTCGTGCTTGCCAGGCAGGTGCTTATTCCACTGAGCTATCTCACCAGCTTGGGCTTTTCTTTTTGATAGGTTTTTAATTACATCTTCAATTTTATTTATTGATATTGGTTTATTTAGGATTTTTATATCTTCTTCATTCAGCTTTGGTAATTCATATGTATCTAGGAATCTGTCCATTTCTTCTACATTTTCCATCTTATTAGATGAAAATTCTCAAAGTAGGTACAGATGATCTTCTGGATTTCCACAGGGTCCATTGAGATAACACTCTTTCCATTCCTAATTGCCTGGATTTGAGATATTTTACTTTTTAAAATAAGGTTGGCTAAGTGTTTGAGTTTTATAACCGTTCAAAGATCTACCTCTTCAATTCTTTGATTGTTTGTATTGTTTACTTAGTCTCCATTGCATTAAATTCTGCTCTGATGTTTATAATTTCCTCCCTTGTACAGGCTTTGGACTTGGACTGCTCTTCTATTTCTAGAAGTTTGAGGTTCAGCATTAGGTTGTTTAATTAAGCTTGCTCTATTTTCCTACTGGAAGTTAAAAAAAGTAAAACACTTAAAGACGTAACTGTAGGAAAGGATTTTTTTTAACAGAACCTCAATTGCACAAGAAACAACAGCAAGAATCAACAAATGGGATTGTCAGTAAAAAAGCTAATATACTGCAAATGATCAATTAGTAGAGTGAAGAGATAACATACAAAATGGAAAAACTTTTTTACAAGCTTCTGCTCAGAAAAAGGACTACTGTATATAATATATAAATAACTCAAAAAACTTGACCACCGAAATTTAAAGACTCACTCACGAAATGGGCAAACATAAACAATAGCCACTTCCCAGAGGAAGAAGTAAAATGACGAACAAATATATGAAAAATTGTTCAGCATCTCGGGAGATTAGAGAGATGCAAATTCGAACAACACTGAGATTCCAGAAAGAACGACAATCATTAAGTAATAAAAAAATACCGAATGCTGCTATGGCTGTGGTGAAAAAGGAAACTTCGTACATTGTTGGTGGGTATGTAAACTAGTAGAACCATTATGGAAATCATTATGGAAAATTTTCAAAAAATAAAATTACAAATTCTATATGACCCAGCAATCTCTCTTCTAGATATATTCCCCAAAGACCTTAAGATATCATATTACAGTGATACATGCATATCAATGTTTCTAGCAGCACAAATTATAATAGCTAACTCCTGGAAACAGACTGTCCACCTATCAACAAACAATGGCATAAAGAAATTGTGGTATCTGTACATAATGGAATACTAACTCAGCTACAATGAAAAACAAAGTTGAGATATTCGTAGGAAAACAGATGGACATAGGGAGTATAATGTTGGAGAATGGTGCATACCTGTCATCCCAGCATGTGGGAGGTTGAGGCAGGAGAATTGCTGTGAGTTTGAGGCCAGCCTGTGTTACATAGTGAGTTCAAGACCAGCCTGAACTACATAGGAAGAACATATCCCCCTGCCCAAAATAAAATATAATGTTGAATGAAATAAATCAAATAAAAAAACTTAAATAGCATATGATATTCCTCATCTAAATAAGATGAAGATAAAGGAAGGAAAGAACAAGACAAGGGGATGTATCCCTTGCAAATAGGAAGGGATCCATGGAAACAAGGGCATGTGATGATGGAGAAGGAATGGGTAAATAGGTAGAATGAGTATATGCCAGGTACTGTGTCCTAGTGACCTCACTGAGTGTGGACTTTATATGTCATAAACATGAAGTAAGATTAATAATATCAACAAGAATGAAAAGGGGGAAAGGAGAAGTAGAGGGGGAAGGAGGGAGAGGAGAGAAGGGGAAATTAAAAAAAAACAAGCTGTACTATGGACATTTGTCAACTACCCAAGATGAGTGTAAAATGCATATATTGCAAACATGTACTAATAAAACCAAAAATAATTTTAAAAAGAAAAATCAGAGGATAGCACAAAGGGCATAAAAATCTGTTCATAGAAGTAATATCAAAAAGCTTCCCATATGGGGAAAATAAATATAAGATAGAGATAATTGAGACATATACAATTCTACATACCCATGATCAGAAAAAATCTATGAAAAGACATGCAAGTGTCTAGATTCCAGAAATTCAACACAAGATGAAATTTTAAAAGCTGTTAGAGAATAGAAACAAATCATCTATAAAATAAAACCCATCATAACCACAGCATTCTTCTCAACATGAAGTGTAAAGTCAAGGAGAGAAGGAAAGAAGGATTTCAAGTTAGAAAACAAAACAAAATCTAATCCATATTGATGTATCCTGCCATATTATCTTTTGAAATTGATGGAGAAATAAGATACTTCCATGATAAATGCATCTAAAGAAATTCATGACCAACAAACCAGCACTCTAAAAACTTCAGTAGTATGTACTAGAAAAGACTATGTTCAAAGGGTAAAAGGAACTAAGGAGGGGGAAGAGAATGAAGGGAAATAGGAAAAAGAAAATCAAAGGAAGAAAATAGAACAGTTTTGTAAATGGGAAGAGGAAAAAGGATTGAAGGGTGGATAAGGGAATGGGAAAAAATGAAGAATAAAGATATATTATGTACAGGAACAACTTCCCTATGGTAAATGTGATCAATATTTATGACAAACATATACAAATTAAAAAATTTTAAAAAACACAAGTAAAACAACAATTCCAAAAATTCCCAATACAATGAAGCCACTAGGGAAAGGGAACAATTAAATGAAAGGGAAAGAAGTTGAACCAAAGAAAATAGAATAACATACTGACAACAATAATCAGTAACTATCACTTATAACCATCAACATGAATTTTCTCAATTCATCAATCAAGAGAAACAGATTGGCAGAATGCATCAAGAAATAAGATTCAAAAACATACTGCATACAAGAAACACATTTAACTCAAAAGGAAATTCATAGACTGAAAATGAAAGGATGGAAAAAATACTCCATGCAATAAGAAACTAGAAAAAATCAAGGGTAGCTATTCTATTTGCAGACAAAGTAAATTTCAAACCAAGACTAAAAAAGAGAAACAATAAAGGTCACTACATCCTTATAAAGGAAATAATCCAAGAGCAACAGATAACAATCATAAATATATAAGCACCAAATACTGGCACACCCAACTATATATATATAAAAAACTAATGGATATGAAAATCCAAGTAAGCTATATACAATCGTAATGGGGAACATCAACACCACACTGTCACAGATTGACCAACTTGAAAAAAATCAGCAAGGAAATACCAGAGTTGAACCAAATCTTTGAATAAATGGACTTAATAGAAATCTACATGTTGTTCTGCCCATCAACAAGAGAATACACATTGTTCCAGCAACACATGGGTCATTCTCCAAAAAGACCGCATACTAGCTCATAGAATATGCTTAAGTAAATATAAAGTAATTGAAATTATCCCATGCATATTATCATACCATAGTACAATGAAATTGAAAATCAATGGCAAAAGAAACTATAAAAACTGCATGAAGAGACCTAGAATAGCAAACAGAATTCTGGGCAACATAGGTAAAGCAGGGGGCATCACAATCCCTGAGCTGAAATTATACTACAGAGCTAGTGTAATAAAAACAGCATTGTACTTGAAAAAAGCAGACTGGAGGATCAATAGAACAGATTAAAAGAAGCACAAACATGTTCAAATATATTCAGTCATCTTATCTTTTACAAAGGGACCAAACACGTTCACTGCAAAAAAGAGAGCCTCTGTAATAATAAATGCTTCTGGAAAGACTGGCTTTCCACATACCGAAAACTGAAACTAGACCTATGTATATCAACATGTACTAAACTAAAATCACAATGGATAAAAGACTTAAAAATTAAAACAGAAACACTAAATCTCCTGAAAAAGAGAATAGGCAGAATTGTTGAAGAAATAGGTGTAGGCAAAGATTTCAAGAACAAAATCCCCACCGCATTGGAAATATAACAAAGAATGAAGAACTGGGATCTCATCTTATTTAAAAGCTTTTGCACAGCAAAAGAAATCACCAACAGGGTAAAAAAAAAATTCAGAGTGGGAAATCAACAACCAACTGGGAAAAAACTTAGCCAGTTGTTCTTCAGACAAAGGACTGATATCTAGAATACATAAAGAAATTTTAAAAATCAGAAAATCCAACATAAAGAACCAATCCAAATATGGGCATCTGAAATGAATTGACACTTTTCAGAAGAAGTACAAATGGCATGAAAAAATGTTCAACATCACTGATCATCCAAGAGATGCAAATTAAAACAGTACTGAGATTCTATCTCAATCCAGAAAGAATGGCTATTGTCAAAAAATTAAACAATAAAAACTTCTGGATGGGCTGTGGGGAAAAAGGAACACTTCTCCACTGTTGGTAAGAGTATAGACTGGTGCAGCCACTGTGGATATCAGTGTGGATATTGCTCAAAAAACTAGGATTAGAGGTCCCATTTGACCCAGCTATTCCTTTTCTTAGTATCTTCCCAAAAGAGTTAAAACCATCATGCCTCCATGATACATGCACACCCATGTTTATAGCAGCACAGTTTATAATAACTAAATCTTGGAAACAACCCAAATGCCCATCAACCAATGAATACATAAAAAAGATACAGTTCTTTTAATACAATGCAGTACCACTCAGCCATAAAAAGGGACAAACTTGAGACATTTATAGCTAAATATAGTGTATGAAGTTCCATACACTTCAGTGAAATAAATCAGGCACGCAAATGTAAATATCACATTGTCTCTCTGGTTTGAGAAACTGAAAGTGTAAATAAGAACCAAAATGCATAATAGATATGAAATTGGAAGTAATTTTTCAAAGGGAAATTGTAATGGGGGATTGAAGAGAAATGAAAAATGAATAAAGGATAAAAGGGAAACAAAGCTTTGCCAAAACGGAGAGGAGGAGATGTTGGAGAGAGGGGAGGAGGATGGGGAAAAAAGAGTAACTAAGATATGTCATGTACACGTATAAATTCCCAATGATAAATGTGATAATTATGTATTTCCAAAATGTACCAATACACATAATTTTTTAAAAACTACACGAAGACATGGAAACTGAATAACACCAAACAGTAATACCAACAAAAGAACCAGAAAACAATACAACCAAAAAATGGTAATACACTCCAAACTCATTAATGAACATAAATACAAAAATCCTCAATAAGATAATGGCAAACACAATGCAACAAATCATCAAGAATATTATATACCATGACCAAGAAGAATACTTCTCAGGGATGCAGGGATGATTCAACATATGTAAGTCAATAAATGTGATACACAACATTAACAGACCCAAGGACAAAAACAACATGATCTTCTCAATAGATGCAGCAAAAGCATTTGACAAACTCCAACATCAATTCACAAAAGAAATACAGAAAATTGATATTAATGAGGGCGGTCCATCGCTGCTACTACTATTCAGGTGAAGAGCAAGGAGGGCAGGCCCTCCCATCACCATCATCCATGCCGCACCCGGGTGAACCACGCTAGAAGACCCAGAGAATGGCCCCTCCCCTTGCTGCAGCCATGACTGAGGTGTACTGCTCAGGAAGACCCAGAGACCAGAGAGAACACCAGCAACACAGTAGGGTCCCAACTAGGGCACACAAGATGGACAGACGGGACTACTGGTATGAAAAGTCCAAAGCAACAATAACAATATGAGTCAACAGGAGGTAAGTTAGGTGAACTATCACTGTGCTTTAGCACAAAGACACACAGAATAGAGGCAGGCAGGTGGGGCTGCCACTGTTCTCTCTTTTTGTTGAAGTTTTACTTTCTTTTTACTTTTTCTTATAATTTTCTCTTTTCCTTTTTTTCTCTTTTCTAAATGTCTGGAGAGAACTTCAGCCAGAGTAAACTAATCGCATCCCCCAAACCCAGAGACCAGGTTCAGATAACCCCTTGCTTATTCCCTTGATCTTTTGCTTTTGCCTTTTCCTCTGGTTTCCCAAAGTTTGCATGACCATACTTTGCCCTCCAGCCTTGCTTCGACTTTCTTTTCACCTAACTTTGTTTTATCCATTATCATTCTTAAATCTCCACACAACAGGATAAAACCACTTTACCAAGGGGAAACACTTTGAATACAAGCTCCCAATTTACCATCGGTTCTGTAACATAATTGTAGATTTTGCTTCTGTGGTTTAAGGTACCAAATTAATAGCTGCCACAGTTTGCCACATTCTAAACTGTGTTTGATGCTTCTGTTATTGCTAATTATACTAATTTAGCTGGGATGTCATAGCTGTTCCAATCTGTTGTTCTCCCTTCTGTAACAATATTGGTAAGCACTGGGGAAATAACCTCAATAAAGCCCAGCACCAAAGAGCTGGGGAATGAGCCAAAGACATAACAATATCTCACACTTTATTAACTGGGAAGGTGGGATCTTGGAACAGACACAAGCCAAGAAACTCCCACACAGAGAAGACATCCCTGAGGAACAGACTTTTCCTAGATGGGACTTGATACAAGTGATATACTTACTACAAAAACATACAGTGATCAACACAGAAAATAAGATAAAAATTTTTGAAATAGAAAATGGCAAGATGAAAAAAGATGCAATCTCAGACATCGAGCCCTCCCAGAACAAGTCCAGGAAACAAAGAGATAGAGGAAAATGGAGACAAACACCTGAAATTTCCGAAATGATAACAAACAAAGTAAAGAAACAAATCCATGAGGCTATAGAAGAAATCAGACCAGAAATAATCTCTCTGTTAAAAAAAAGAAATGTCAATATTTATAAAGAATTGCTCAGCAAATCTAGAGTAGAGATGGACCAAAAAATAGAGGATGATAGGAAGAGGATGGAAAAAGTGAATGGTCAATACAAGAAAGTAATGGAATGCATGAAATGGATTCAAACAGATATCCAGGAAATCAAAATTTCCATTAAAAGCTGGCAAAAACCCTTGAACAAAACTGAAGACAGACTTTCAGACCTTCAAGACAGGACAACGGCTAGTGATAATGAAAGGAAAGATCTCTTGAAAATAACAAAAGATCAGGAAATAACAATTCAACAGCTGCACGATGACACAAAGAAAAGTAATATAAGAATAATTAGTGATTCCAGGTAGATGGCTGAGTGGTGAGCAGCAGAGAGAGCCTCTGTGAGAGTTGCCATCCAGATGCTGGAACACAGCAGCTTGGGGAGGACAAGAAAGAGGGAAGTGGTTCTTCTGGACCCAGGAAGGATCTGAAGCACAGATTGGGGCACACAGAGAGAGTGAAAAGAGAAACTTGAACAAAGAAGTGGGAGGTGGCCACCAGCAACTTCTCCTTGGGTAGGGCCTTGTGCATGACAGGAACAGTTGAAACCTGTGGACACAGTGACTGCTAGTGGACCCAGGGCCTCCCTGGAGAGACTCTGTGGTGGGGCAGGGGATCAGTGGACGTGAAACACTGCATTGGCTGGTGGAGAGTGCTGAGGCTCAGCCATCCTGCATGAGAGTGTCATTGGCTGGGCACCATAATGGGGGGTAGTGGAGCTCAGAACTCAGAGCAGCTGTGGCTCCATCTACAGCTCCCAGCTGGGCTCAGGCCCACAGAAGTTGCACTGATTGTTGCAAGCAGGATTCTGCTCTTGGGCAGAGAGTGCAGGCTCACTGAGATTATCAACTACCCCATGAATAAGCTCCTCCTAGCTTGCTGGGACAGGTCCACACTGAACCAGACTCTATCTTCATGCATTGTCTACCAGCAGCAGCAGGGATAAACCTGGCAGTGAACTTTATTTCTTTTTTCTCTTCTTTGTTTTTCCTTCTGGTGGTGTGTTATATTTTGTTCTGTTATTTTTGTGTTTGTTTTTTCCTTCATTGTCTGAGCTTGTTTTTATATGAGTGTAAACAGAGTTTCTAGCCTCTTTGTGGTTGTGGTTCTGTTCTCTTCTTCCTTTTCTCCCTTTCTTCTCTCTTTCCCACCAGTCTTCTGCACCAGTTTCCCAATGTTAGTGTAATCCCTCTTTGTCCCACAGCCTTACATTTAATTCCTTCCTCTTCTTCCAATTCTCTATTTTCTCAACTCATTTTAAATTTAAACTCCTGAGGGCAAAACTGGCATATTAAGGACTTGTATACTGCATATAATTTTCTAGTTTGTTTTAGATTTTATTATATAACCACAAATATAGTTTATATGGGTAAAAGTGGCAAATAACTAATTAGCTCAGTCTGTCATTTTCTGGGCTGTGTTTGATGCTTTTGGTACCACAATAGCCAAAAGTGACATAATTCTTCTAAACAGCTGTTCTTCCTGGTATTAAATAACTGAGATTGACTAAGAGTCACAGAAAATACTGTAGCACAGTGCCAAAGAACCAAGGACTGGGCCAAAGGGGCAGCAACTACTCACGTCCAAAAAATTGAAGAGATAGGATCTTGAAACAGACTCAAAACCAAAAATAATCTACACCTTGAAGATACCTTAGAGAAGTAATCATCTCCGAAGTGTGATAATAATAGCAATAAAGCAACCTACCATAGGCAATTTATAAGCATTGCCCCAGGAATTAAACTAAAGAAAAAAAATGAGAAGACACTTAAACAAGATGCAACCCCACACATCCAGTTCACCAAAGGCAAAGCCAGGGGGCAATGAGGTAGAACAATCTGAAAGCCACCCACCTGGCATCACTGAAGTGGTAACAACAAAGTAATAGAATGAGGCCCTGAAAAAAATCAAATTAGAAATAATTTCTCAGATAACTGCAGAGATAATGTCCACAATGAAGACTATGCTTAAGGATGCTAGAGCAGATACAAACAAACAAAAAAAGGAGAAGCTTAAGAAAATTATGGAAGCCACGAATGCTTAGCATAGGAAAGAAATGGAATCCATAAGGCAGATTCAAGCAGATATCCAGGGAAACAAAATTCTATTGAAAGTATTCAGAGCAGATTAAGCCAATGTGAGGACAGGATCTCAGATATAGAAGACAAGCTTGCGATTAGTGATGATGAAAAGAAAAAATTCTTAAAAATAGCAAGGGGCCATGATAAATGAATGCAACAGCTGCTAGATGAGGCAAAGAAGAATGACTTAAGATTGATTGGAGTCAATGAAAAAGCAGGAGGTAGCATAAATGACTTCAGAAAATTCTTCAAGGATGTCATGGCAGAAAACTTCCCTGGTAGAGAAAGAGAACTTCACATAGAGATAGGTGGGGCACATAGAATTCCAATTAGCCATGATTAAAAAAAAAGTCTTCAGCCAGGCATATCATAGTCAAGATTCCAGAAATTTAACACAAGAGCTCAATCTTAAAAGCTGTTAGGGAAATGGGACACACATTTGTAAACATAAAAAAAGCTGTTAGGGAAAAGAAACAAATCACCTGTAAAGGAAAACCCATCAGAATCATAGCTGACTTTTCATCACAAAGGCTCAAGTCAAGAAGAGCTAGGAATGAATTATATCAAGTTCTAAAGAAAAATGACCTATAAGCCAGATTGCTGCACCCTGAAAAACTATCTTTCAAAACTAATGGAGAAATAAAATTCTTCCATGACAAAGAACATCTGAGGAAATTTATGACCATCAAAGAGCACTCCAAAATGTTTTGAAGGACATTCTAGAAAGAGATAACAAGGACCACAAATCCATGAAACCCAACAGAAGAAATCCACCCGGCAAGGCAAACAATTAAACAGAGGGAGGAAAAAAATGAGGGGGAGCCAAAAACAGGAAAATAACATCGTAAGTATAAGTCAATACATATCAAGTTTAACCATCAATGTTAGTGGTCTCAATTCACCAATCAAAAGGCACAAACTGGCAGAATGGATCAAGAAGCAAAACACAACAATATGCTGCATACAAGAAACACATTTAATTCAGAAAGAAATTCATAGACTGAAATTCAAAGGATGGAAAAGAATACTCCATGTGACAGGAACCCAGGAAAAAAGCAGGGGTAGCTATTCTTTTTGCAGACAAAGAGAATTTCAAGCCAAGGATGATTCCGAGATAAAGATCACTACATCCTTGTAAAGGGAACAATCCAAGAGGAAGAGATAACGATCATAACTATACATGCAACAAATACCAGTGCACCCAACTATATAAAACAAATATTAAAGGACATAAAAAAATCAAATAAGCACTAATACAATTGTACTGGGGGATCTCAAAACCCAGAAGTCACAAAAAGATCAACTAGAGGAAAAATCAACAATGAAATAATAGAACCAAACCAAACTTATGAACAAATGGACTTAGTAGATGCCTACAGAGTGTTCCACCCCTCAACATCAGAAAACATATTCTTCAAAGCTGCACACGGGATGTTCTCCAAAATAGCCACATACTGTCTCATAAAACCTGCTTAAGTAAATGAAGCAGAATTGAAATTATACCATGCATATTATCAGACCATGGTGCAATGAAATTGTAAATCAATAGCAAAAGAAACCACAATAAATTCCTAAACACATGGAAATTAAATAACACCCTCCTAAACAACCCATGGGTCACAGATGAAATTTTAAAAATTAGACAGTTTCTACAAATGAATGATAATGGCAGTACAACATACCAGAACTTATGGGACACAATGAAAACAATTGTAAGAGGGAAATGTATAGCAGTAAATACCCATATCAGGAAAACATAACAAGCACAAATAAACAACTTTATGGTGAACCTCAAACTTCTAGAAAAAGAAGAGCAGGCTAAGCCAAATGCTCATACAAGGGAGGAAATTATAAAGATCAGAGCAGAAATTTACGCATTGGAGACTAAAAATAAAAATACAAAGAATAAATGAATAACATAGTTGGATTTTTGAAAGATTAAATAAAATTGACAAACCCTTATCCAAATTTATTAAACATAGAAAAGACTCAAATCCAAGCAATTAAGAATGAAAATGGTGACATCACAACAGACCCTGCAGAAATCCAGAAGATCATCTATACCTACTTTGGAAACTTGTATTCTAATAAGATGGAATATGCAGAAGAAATGGACAGATTCCTGGATGCATATGAATTACTGAAGCTCAATCAAGAAGATACAAATACCCTAAATAAACCAGTATCAGTCAATGAAATTAAAGATGTAATTCAAAACCTCCCAACTAAGAAAAACACAGGCCCTAATGGATTCACTGCTGAATTCTATAAGAAATTTAGAGAAGACCTAACACCACTATTTCTCAAACTTTTAATGAAATTGAAAGGGAAGCAATATTCCCAAATTAATTCCTGGAAGCAATCATTACCCTGATACCAAAACCAAAAAAGTACCCAATCAACAAAGAGAACAAAGGCCAATCTCCCCAATGAACACAGATGCAAAAATCCTCAATAAGATACTGGCAAACAGAATGCAGCAAATCATCAACAAGATGACCAACTTGGATTCATCCCAGGGATGCAGGGATGGTTCAACATACATAAATCAATAAATGTAATACACCATATTAACAGAACCAAGGACAAAAATCATATGATCATCTCAATAGATGCAGAAAAAGCTTTTGACAAAGTTCAGCACCCATTTATGATAAAAATCCTACAGAATATTGGAATAGATGGTCTTAATCTCAATCTGATAAAAGCTATCTATGACAAACCAACAGTCACCATCATACTAAATGGATAAAAACTGAAAGTTTTCTCTTTAAAATCAGGAACAAGACAAGGATGTCCACTCTCTCCATTCTTATTCATCATAATTCTGGAAACTTTAGCCAGAGCAATTAGACAAGAGAAAGAAATAAAAGCAATAATGGTAGGAAATGAAGAAATTAAATTATCATTATTTGCAGATGGCATGATACTCTACATAGAGGACGCCAAAAACACCACTAAAAATCTGCTAGATTTAATAAGCAAATTCAGTAGTGTAGCTAGATACAAAGTCAACACTCAAAAATCAATAGCCTTCCTGTACAAGAAAAACAAACTCACTGAAAGAGAAATTAGGGAAGCCACACCTTTCACAATAGCATAAAAATAAATGAAATACCTAGGAATTAATCTAACAAAGGGTGTAAAAGACATCTAAACTAAAAACTAAAGTACTCTGAAAAAGGAGATTGAAGAGTATATCAGACAATGGAAAGATATGCCTTGCTCTTGGGTAGGAAGAACCAATGTAGTGAAAATGGCCATTCTTCCAAAATTGTTATACAGATTTAATGCAATTCTGATCAAAATTCGAAAAACATATCTCACAGAATTAGGAAAAAACAATCCTATAATTCATTTGGAACCAGAAGAGACCTAGAAGAGCAAAGGCAACTCTGGGCAACAGAGGTAAGACAAGGGGCATCACAATACCAGGCTGGAAGTTATACTATAAAATTATTGTGATAAAAATAGCATGGTACTGCCAAAAAAATCACCCAAAGATTAATGGAACAGATTAGAAGATGCAGAAACAACTCTAGACATGCTAAGCCACATTATCTTTGACAAAGGTGCCAAACACATTCGCTGGAAGAAAGGTAGCCTCCTTAATAAATGGTGCTGGAAAAACTGGCTCTGCACATGCCAAATATTAAAATTAGATCCATATCTTTCACTGTGTCCTAAAGTAAATTCAAAATTGATCAAAGATCTAAATATTAAAACAAAAACATTGGGCCGGTGAGGTAGCCAGCAGCATAAGCACCTGCTGGCAAGTGCGAGGTCCTGAGTTTGACTGCCAGTACACACATTAAAAAAAAAAATTAAACCTGCTAGAAGATAAAATAGGTAAAACACATGAAGACTTTTGGGTAGCCAAAGACTTTATGAATAAAACCCCAACGGCACAGGAACTATCACAAATAATCAACAACTGGCATCTCATTAAAAAGTTTTTACAAAGCAAGAGAAACCAACAACAGAGTGAAGAGAGAACCCACAATGTAGGAAAAAATGTTTGCCAGCTGTTCCTCAGACAAAAGATTACTATCGAGAATATATAAAGAACAGAGAACAATCAGACCTTCTAAGTTTAAAGACCTAATCCAAAAATGGTCATCTGAGATGAATACACACTTCTCAGATGAAGAAATAGAAACAGCAAATAAATATATGAAAAAATGTTCCCCATAACTGGCCATTTGAGAGATGCGAATTAAAACTACACTGAGATTCCATCTCACCCTAGAAAGAATGGCCATTATCAAGAAATCAACTAATAACAAATACTGGACGGGCTGCGGGTAAAAGGAACACTTCTCCACTTTTTTTGGGAGTGTAGACTGAGGCAACCACTGTGGAAATCAGTGTGGAGATTCCTTAAAAACTATGACTGGAGGTCCCATTTGACCCAGCTATTCCCCTTCTTGGTATCTTCCCAGCATAATTAAAAATATCTTACCACAGCGATGTATGTGACTAATGTATATAGCTACAATTTGTAAAAGCCACATCTTTGAAACAGCCCAAATGCCCATCAACCGAGGAATGGATAAAAAAGATGTGGTCTTTTTATACAATGGAATACTATTCAGTTGTAAAGTAGAATAAACTGGAGACCTTTATAGGTAAGTGGATGCAACTCAAGACCATACTCATAAGGAAAATAAATCAGACACACATGTGTAAACATTGTATTGTCTCCCTAGTGTGAGAATCTGAAAGAGTAAATAAGATCCAAAATGTACAACAGATATTGTAAAACAGAAATAAACTGTTCAAAAGGAAAGAGAAACTGGGATGAGGGAATGGAGAAAAGAAGGAAGGGAAAATAAAAACTATATATGTAGATATATATATGGATATATATGGATATATATAGATATATACAAAATAGTTAAGATAGATACACTACTAATTTCTCTTAGTTTATTGAAAATAATGATTTGTGCTAATATTGTTTCTACAATTGAAAGCCAATATCTTGTACTCTGAGTAACTAATTTAAAGATAACAATACATAATGTATTAACAATTGTTACCCTCCTATTGTGTTGTTTTGAAATTTTGTTCCATTTTTTTCTATTTAAAATAAAATTAAAAAAGAAAGAATAATCGGTGTCAGTGAAAAAGCAGGAGTAAACACAAATGACATAAAAAGACTATTTGCAGAAATAATATTAGAAAGATTCCCAAACATGAGAACAGAATATGACATATAGATAAGTCAGGCATACAGAACTCTAATTAGCCATAACCATAATAAATCTACACCCAGATATATGATAATCAAGATCCCAGAAATTCAGCACAAGGACAGAATTTTAAAAGCTGTTAGAGAAAAGAAACATATCACCTATAAAGGAAAGCCCATCAGAATCATGGCAGACTTCTCAACGCAAACCCTCAAGGCAAGAAGAGCTTAGAGTGAAGCATTTCAACTCCTGAAAGAAAACAACTTCCAACTCAGACTGATGTACCCGGCAGAACTATTTTTCAAAATTAATGGAGAAAACAAGATACTTCCATGACAAAGAACAACTGAAGAAATTCATGACCACCAATCCAACACTATAAAGTGTACTGAAAGATATTTTAGCCAGCAACAAAAATGACCACATTTCCAAGAACAACAAAAAAATGAAACCACCAAGCAGGGCAAGCAATTAAACAGAGGGGAAAAGTAGGGAACCAACAGCAGGAAAATAACATGATGAAGACAAGCCAATACATATCAGTTATAACCATAATTGTAAATGGCCTCAATTTACCAATCAAATGAAACACAATGGCAAAATGGATCAAGAAACAAGATCCAACAATATGCTGCATAAAAGAAACGTATTTACCTGAAAAAGAAATTTATAGACTAAAAGTCAGAGGATGGAAAACAACACTACATGCAACAGGAACCCAGAAAAAGCAGGTAGAGCTATTCTGTTTGCACACAATGTGAACTTCAAACCAAGAGTGATCACAAGAGATAAAGAAGGTCACTACATTCTGGTTAGGGGAAAAATTCAAGAGGAAGATAAGACCATCATAAATATATATGTACCAACTATGGGAGCATACAACTATCTAAGACAAATAAAAATAGACATAAAAAATCAAATAAGTAATTACACAGTTGTAACAGGGGATCTTAAAACACCATTGTCACAAAGAGATTAATCAACTAGACCAAAAATAGCAAAGAAATAACAGAGCTGAACCAAGCCTGTGAACAAATGGACTTAGTAGACGTTTACACAGTGTTCCACCTAACAACATCAGAATATACATTCTTCACAGCTACAAAAGGAACATTCTCAAAAATAGACCATATACTAGCCCATAGAACATGCTTAAGTAAATGCAAGGGAATTGAAATTATAACATGCCTATTATCTGACCAAAGTGCAATATAATTGGAAACTAATGACAAAAGAAACCACAAAATCTCCATAAATACTTGGAAATTAAATAACACCCTCCTGAACAAGCAGTGGGCCACAGGTCAAATTAAAGAAGAAAGTAAATAATATCTACAATCAAACAAAAATGCAAATACAACTTACTGGAACCTGTGTGACACAATGAAAGCTGTCATACGAGGGAAATTTATAGCAGTGAATTCTCACATCAGGAAAGCAGAATGATCACAAATAAACAACCTAATGGTGTACTACAAGCTTCTAGAAAAAGAATAGCAAATCAAGCCCAAAGCCCATAGAAGGATGTAGAGATCTGAGCAGAAATTAATGCCATAGAAACTAATAAAACAATACAAAGAATTAATGAATCAAAAAGTGTGTTCTTTCAAAGAATAAATAAAATTGATAAACCCCTAGACAAACTTATCAAAAGAAAAAAAAAAGGAAAGGAAAACCTCAAATTCATGTAATTAAAAAGCACTCCTCCCTAACGCATTCCTGGAGGAAAGTATTATGCTGATAAAAATACCAGAGAAAAACCCAACCCAAAAAGAGAACTACAGACCAATCTCTCTAATAAACATTGATGCAAAAATGCTCAATAAAATATGAGCTAACAGAATGCAGCAAATCTTCAAGAAGATTATACACCTTACACAAGTGGGAATCATCCCAGGAATGCAGGGATGGTTCAAAATATGCAAATCAATAAACTTAATAAACCATATTAACAGAGCCAAAGACAAAAATCACGTGATCATCTCAATAGATGCAGAAACAGAAAATTGGAAAAATGGTCTTTACCTCAATCTGATAAAAGCTATTTATGATGGCCAGTGAGATAGCTCAGCTGCATAAGAGCCTGCCTGGCAAGTGTGAGTTCCTGAGTTTGACTCGTGGAACCCACACATGAAGAAAGGGCCAGTGATGTTGCTCAGCAGCACAAGTGCCTGCTGGCACATGAAGTCCTATGTTCGACCCACAGTACCCATAAAAAAAAGCTATCAATGACAAACCAACAGATAATATCACACTGTATGAACAAAAACTGAAAGCTTTCACTCTAAAATCAGGAATGAGGCAATGTTTGCCTCTAAAATCAGGAAGAAGACAAAGATGTCTGCTATCATCATGCCAGGTCACTATAGTTCTCAAAACATCTAAGCAATTAAAGGAGAGAAAAAAATAAAAGGAATAAGGAAAGGAAAGGAAGTTGAAGTTAAATTATCATTATTTACAGATGACATGATCTACATAGAAGAACCTCAAAACTCTGAAACACTCCTAGAACTGATAACCAAATTCAGTAGCATAGCATGATTCAAAATCACCACTAAAAAATCATACCATTCCTGTACAAATAATAAACTCAAAGGAAAATTAGAGAAAAAAACTATCTTTCACAACTGCATCAAGAAAAATTAAATGCTTAGGAATTAACCTAATCAAGGAAATAAAAATTATACTATTCTGTAAAAGGAGATTGAAGAATGTATCAGAAACTAAAATGATATCCCCTCTTCCTGGATAGGCAGAAGCAACATGATCAAAATGATCATACATCCAAACCTGTTGTACTGCTATAACAACATCACAATATAAATTCCCTTAGCATTTCTCATACAAGTAGAAAAAAATCATAAATTCATATGTAACCGGAGGAAACCTAGAATAGCAAAAGCAACCCTGAACAACAATGACAAGACAAGGGGCATTACAATCCAGACTTGAAGTTATACTACAAAACTACAGTAATAAAAACATGGTATAGGCCCCCAAAAAAGACATATGGATAAGTGGAACAGGATAGAGCATGCAAAAACAACTCCAGGCACACTTGACTACCTTATCTTTGACAAAACTGACAAATAATTTTGCTGGAGTAAAGAACAAATGGTTGTGGGAAAACTGGCTACACACATGCCAAATATTGAATCTAGGCCCATATCTCTAAGCATGTACAAAACTAAAATCAAAATGGATCAAAAACCTAAATATTAAAACTTAAAAAAATAATCTGCTGGAAAGCAAAATAGGTCAAATTTATGAAGATGTAGGTGTAGGCAAAGACTTTCAGAACAGAACCTCTTTTGCAGAAGAAATAATGCTAAGAATCAACATGAGAGTTCACATCAAATTACAAAGGTTCTGTAAGAAAAGGAAACAAATAGAGTGAAGAGAAAACCTACAGAAAGAGAAAATTTTGCCAGCTATTCCTCAGATAAGAGATTAATATCTAGAATATATGGAGAAATCAAAAATATTAGACCACACAAATACAAAGACCCAATCCAAAAATGATGATCTACCAAGAATATTAAGTGCAATTCTGGGAAACAGAGGCAAGGCAGGTGGCATCAATGTATCAGACTGGAAATTATATTATATAGCTACTGTGTTAAAAACAGCATGGTACTGCCAAAAAAAAAAAAAAAAAGACCCAAAGATAAATAGATAAATAGAACAGATTAGAAGATGCAAAAACAATTCCACTGGAAGAAAGATAGCCTTTTTAATAAATGGTGCTGGAAAAACTGGGTGTGCATATACCAAAGATTAAAATTAGACCCATATCTTTCACCATGAACTAAACTAAATTCAAAATGGATCAAAGATCTAAATATTAAAACAGAAACATTAAATCTGCTGGAAGATAGAATAGGTAAAACTCCTGAAGATATTGGTGTAGGCAAAGACTTTATGAATAAAACCCCAATGGCACAGGAACTATCACAAAGAATTAACAATGAGGATCTCATGGTATTAAAAAGATTTTGCACAGCAAGAGAAACCACCAACAGAGTGGAGACAACGCACAATGTGGGAAAAAATGTTTGCCAGTTATTCCTCAGACAAAGGATTACTATCGAGAATATACAAGGAACTCAAAAAAATCAGACCTTCCAAATTTAAAGACCCAATCCAAAAATGGGTATCTGAGATGAATACACACTTCTCAGATGAAGAAATACAAATGGCAAATAAATACATGAAAAAATGTTCAACATCACTACCCATTCAAGAGATACAAATTAAAACAATGCTGAGATTCCATCTCACCCCACAAAGAATGGCTATCATCAAGAAATCAACCAATAACAAATGCTGGAGGGGCTGTGGGGAAAAAGGAACCCTTCTCTACTGCTGGTGGGAGTGTCAACTGGTGCAGCCAATGTGGAAATCAGTGTGGAGATTCCTCAAAAACTAGGATTGGAGGTCCCATTTGACCCAGCTATTTCCCTTCTGCGTATCTTCCCAGAAGAATTAAAAACATTGTACCACAGTGATATATGTGCACCCATGTTTATAGCAGCACAATTTGTAATAGCTACATCTTTGGAACAACCCAAATGCCCATCAACCGAGGGATGGATAAAAGAGATGTAGTCTTTTTATACAATGAAGTACTACTCAGCTGTAAAGAAAGATAAATTAAAGGCTTTTATAGGTAAATGGATGCAACTTGAGACCATACTCATAAGTGAAATAAACCAGATGCACATATGTGATCATCGTATTGTCTTCCTAGTGTGAGAAGCTGAAAGAATAAATAAGATAAAAAATGTATAATAGATACTGTAAAATGGGAAGAAGCTGTTCAAAATCAAAGAGAATCTGGGATGAGGGAATGTAGAAATAAAGGAAGGGAAAAGCAAAAAATAATATATATATTATGATATATATATATTATGATATATATATATATTATGATATATTATATCATGTATATATATATACATGATAGTTAAGATAGTTATACTAATTTCTCTTAGCTCATTGAAAAAAAAGGTTTGTGCCAATATTGTTTAGACAATTGAATGCCAATATCTTGTACTCTGACTAACTTATTTAAAGACAATTGATATGGCTATAGTAACTTCATTTTCTTTTTTAGAATCTATTTTGTCTTCACATAATCCCTAGATGCACTCACTCCCCAACCCTGTTAGATATTAAGGCACTAACTTGTAGGTGAACTCACTCCTCACATCCCTCCTAGTTAAACATAAAACCCATAAAAGGAAGAACAAACCATTACCGCAAACAGACCAGATGTTTGGAAAGGGTCTTGTGATAAATCTGGTGATGTTTCTGTTAAATTCCTGCATATAAAAAAATAAAAATAAAGAGTGAAATATAAAATATATATCCATGGTTACCTGTTAATTTGGTGGAGCTCAGGTTGTTCCTTCCAAAACTTCCATAAAATAAAAGGAAAGTCTGAGTATCTCTACACAGAGGGTGTAGAGATGACTGAGCTGGAAGCTACATGAAAAAAGAACACAAACGTTGTCAGTATCCTTGTGGGAGAATTTCTTTTTTTCTTCCAAATTTTTCTTACAAGATATCACTGCTCTTGACCTACAAATAATTCTCAATAGTCTATTTATAATTACAAACTTAAAAAATTGTAAAAGAGTTACTATAATTGAATTGGACAAAATTATATATACATGTGCATTCTGATTTATAGACACATTTCTCCTGTGTACTTCATTTGTTTGACTGTGTGCCGAACCTGTACACAGGTGTTTTATTTGAGCTCAACAAATTTTTCTTCTTTTTGCATTTTTGGATTTTTAAAGCATTTGTCTGATATGCTTCCATGAAAGTTGCCAGCTGGTCAAAATGATGTTAAAATTGGTTTTATAAATGTAGTGCATGTTTTTGTTTATTGTTTATTGTTCTATTATGATTTGCAAGTTTCTCATTGTTCAAAAATAATGTGTTAAGTGATGTAATCTGATTTTCATAAGTCATCAAAATTGTTAAGCAAAATATATTACTTGTGATATGTTTACATTGGTCATTTTCAACAGGTTAAATTTTCTAGAAATAGGACAATGAGGTTTTCTGATCTAAAGATGCTCTGGTACAAATCTAAATTAAGAAACAAAGGTTTTCATATGGTTATAACAATCATTTTTGATAATCTCATAGTGTATTAAATGTATTCGTGTCTTCCAGATATACAGGTCTCCTAAAATGTAATACTGGGATTGTTTATGGAGATAAACATTTTCTTTCAGATTCAGACACCTGCCTTTCTCTTGCGCTCTGGATATTTAGGCCACCAGTCAAATAATTTTTTTAACAGAAACCTATGTGATGTATATGCTATATTCATGCCACAGTACTTAGAGATGCCTAGATATTAAACATTCCAGATGTCATAAATTTCTTCGATGATATCCTATTAAAGGACAAGTTAGAAAAAAGCTATTTATGTACTAGATAAGGGTGATTCACTAAAAGGCTCAAATTTGTATGCAGACTGTAAAATTTTTAGGGTTTGTGTTACAAGATGGGACATGTATGCTGCCAGCCTCAAGTATCCAGGCCCTTTTGGGCCTAAAGGAGCCTGTGAATAGAAAGTACTTAAGGTAATTCCTGGGAATTGTTTGGTACTGCTGTCTCTGGTCTCCGAATTTTGCAGCCATTGCAAAACACCTACATGAGGCCTTGAAGGGAGGAAAGAACCCCACACTGAGTGGAGCACCAAGCATCAGATAGCCTTCAAGACTTTGAAAGAAAAATTGTTGAGTGCCCCCACCTGGGCAATTCCTGATGTTACCGAGGCTTTCCAGTTGTTTGTACATAAAAAAGGCACTGCCCAGGGTGTTTTGACTCAGACATTGGGGCTTTGGAGAATCCCCATGGCATATTTGTCAAAGAAACTAGACCCACTGGCAACTGGGTGGCCCCCTTGCTTGAGGGCTACTGCAGCCACTGCAATCCTGGTGAAAGAAGCTGAAAAGCTGACTCTGGGACAAAAATTAAATGTGTTTGTTCCTCATGCTGTAGACACTTTGCTGAGAGGATCTGGTGGTAAATGGCTGTCAGGAACTAGACTGGCTCAATATCGAGGTGTTCTTTTGGAAGATCCCAGACTAACTATTAAAACCTTTCAGGCTCTCAACCAAGCCTCCCTTTTGCCCATGTCCTTGGAGCCACCTGCACATGACTGCACAGAGAAAATTGAAGCAGTCTACACAGCCCGACAAGTTCTACAGGACACATGGCTCCAGAACCCTGACCTGACCCTGTTTCTTAATGGCAGCAGCGTGGTAATTGATGGGGTCCAGAGGGCTGGAGCAGCAGTTGTCACCTTGGAGTGAACCATGTGGGCAGAGGCTCTGCCTCCTGGGACATTTTCTCAGAGAGCTGAGTTGATAGCCCTCACTTGGACCTTGGAAGTAGGGAAAGTCAAGCAGGTGAACATTTACACTGATTCCTGTTATGCTTTTTCTACTCTGCATATGCAGGGCACCATTTATAAGAAAAGAGGCCTCCTCACTACAGGTTAGCCATTGGGGTAGTGCTCACACCACACACAACCAGGAGTTTCTATATGGAAATGGTCCACAAGCTTATTCCCAGCTTACACTGAGACCAAGTGACCACTGTGTCCAGAGTCTGGGCCCTTCACAAATGTCTCACAAATTAAACCAAATGCAAGTCCACAACCGTAGCAACCACATTACACCATGTCATCTTTCTGGAATTTCACAGGAACATCATAAGACCCTCTCCAAACATCTGGTCTGTTTGTCACCCAGGATGCAGTCAATGGTCAGCCTGACCGTTATTTTTTGTAAGTGTTTGTTTCTCCTTTTATGGGTTTTATGATTAACTGGGAGAGGGTCTGAGGAGTGAGTTTATCTATGGGTTAGTGTCTTAATATCTGACTGGGTTGGGGAGTGAGTTTGTCTATGGGTTAATGAAGACAAAATGGAGTCTAAAAAGAAAACGGGGTCACTTTAGCCATGTCATAAGCACCACTGAAATTGCAGGCTGGATCACAACTTTGTGAGGTGAAGTCAGCTTCACATGGTCAAAGAGCCAGACAGGAGCAGTGCGACCAGAGGGGGTTGTGAAACACTCTCATCCAGAGAAGTATAGAAAGAGCAAAGGGAAACAGCTATAGAAATTGTTGCAGCAGGAAGGGTCCAAAGTTCTAAAAGTCCCCTTCAAAACTCAGTGGAAGACTGAGTACATGACCAGCCACACTGTATCCCACCCCTGGACACAATTGAATGGTTAAGAAAAAATACCTCTGGTTAGCAATACCCACTGGAGTGCACCTGAAACTAAGTAGAGCAGATGTAAATAGAGGCAGGTTCAGTGATCCATCTGAGCCCCCCAAACCCTTCACTCACTGGCAGGAAAGAAAATAAATTATAGAAAGGGAACCAGCTCATGCACCCACAGACACATCCAACTTCTTGGACTCAACCACAGAGGACTAATCTCACACCCCTACTATTCCTACAAGTCAAATTTCCTCCATTTGTGAATGGAAGGTGTCTTACTTTTCTCATTGCTGAGACAAAACACCAGACACCCAAAGTTAAAGGAGGAAAGTTTTATTTTGGCTTACACTTTGTAGAGATTTTTGTTCATAGTTGGCTATGTCAAAGGCAGGGTGGCATGGCAGAGGGGTATCACAGAGGAAAAACCATTATTGTCAAATCAGGGAAAGCAGAAGGCATCAAATCAGTGAAGTAGTGAAGCTACTTTGAGGTTGCAAATGATGAAGTCCTGCTGCTTCTTGAGGCCATGTTTTCTACTGTTCTGTTCCTTTTCTGCAACCAAGTTCTTCTCTGGTCCATCTGTTTTTTTCCCCATCTTTGTAGGCCACAACTTTACTGAAGCATTCTTTCAGGACAAACTCAAAATATTTTAAATCATTCTGCTGGGCTCTTAGCTCTTGATTCTCAACATAGATCTGGCTTAAAGATACCAAAAGTAGCCATGCCAGAACCTCAAAATTAGACTCTTGAAATTTCTTCTGCAAAACTGGTGAGTCTGCTGCCCTTAATCTGACCTCAGGCAAAGTCTCTGGACACGAACAAAATAGAGACAAACATTCTGCCAAAGCATAGCACATATGATCTTGAGTCCAATAATGAATGTAGTCCTTTTTGCCAGAAAAAAACTCCTGAGCCTGGCCTTTACCAGAAGCATCTCTATCAGCATTCTGGTCTTCTCGACTCTGGCCAGAATTTCTTATCAAGTATACCTTAAAGCATTTTAGGGCTGTTTATTCAGCTGGCATCTCCAAACCTTTCCAAACTCTTCCCACAAGAAAGTTCTAAAAGCTTCTGATCCACATGACCAGGTACAGTCACAGCAATGACCCCACTGTGGATACCAAAACCTGTCTTAGCTACTTTTCTCATTGCTGACACAAACTACCTAGCGACCAAAGTTAAAGGAGGAGAGGTTTGTTTTGGCTTACAGCTGTAGAGATTTCAGTCCATAGCTGGCTGAATCCAAGGCAGAGTGGCATAGCAGAAGGACATCAGACAGAATCGTTCAGGGCAGGCAGAAGACAGCAAAGCAGTGAAGTAGAAAAGCAGCAGTGGCAAATTTCCAGGCTACCCACACTTTGATTGGTGCCACTCACACCAGGGTGTGTCTTCCCATTATCCACACGCAGAACCATGCCAAACCAATCAGTAGACTAATTTAGTAATCACACACCATTAATCCCAGCATCATACACTCTATCCAGCCACACCTGCAAAGTCCCATCTATGTGCACTTGAGGGGACATCTAGAAACAAGCTATAACAGAAGGAGAAAAGCACATTGCCTGAACATGAATTTCAGTATAAGTAGGGTTGAAAGACTCTTTATTTTGTGTTTGTGTGTTTCTTTCGTTTTTCCCTCTTTCCAATTTTCTTTTTTTTACCCTTCAACCATTTCTATGTATGAAACTAAGACTGAAATTTACTGTTCCATTTTAAGTGGTGTCTTTCACAGGCATGTCAGATTAGTCCTCATCAAAAAATTTGTATAGGGGATTGAAACATAAGAATTTTATACACATATTAATTAGTTTTGTTTCCCTTACAGCTTTCCTCAGTCTCTAATTATACTTCCCTCCACATTCTTCCTTTCTTTTCACCCTCATAAGTAAACACTCAAGCCCCTTGTCTACCCAATTTCCAATGCAGTTGTACAAATAATATCAACATAGTTCTATCTATTGTCCATTTTTCATCTGCTGTTATATTTTTTCTCCTTTTGTGCTTACTGAAATGTTTTTCTCCTTTACTTCCTCCCCTTGTCCTCTACATCACAACATACTTCTAATCTGTTCTATATCACAGACATTTTAGGTTAGAAATGAGAAAATTGTTGAAAAAAGCTTTAAATTACACAATCCATATATGGTTGACTATACAGATGCTGACAAAATTGGTAGGGGTTCTCTTATTGATCCTATAATATTGAATAGGCTGAGGAGGTACATAAAAAAAACAAATATAACCAAAACCAAATTCATATGACATGGAATCATATACTAATTGAGTAGACCTCCACAGCAACAACTAAATATTTCTATACTCTTTCTCATTCCTCCAGATGCAAACACCAGAAATCTGAGAAGACGAGGCAAACACATGCCTCCAAAACTTAACTCTTCAAAAGCCCATCTAATAGCCTCTGAAGCAGAGGAACTCACAGGCATAGAACTCAACAAACAAATGGATAAAATTAAGAAATCCAAAAAGAAACAAACAAAACATTAAGATATTCCTCAATTCAAAGAGCATGTAAATAAACACATAAAGACTTAATTAATAACATCTTCAATGAGCCTAAAGAAGACACGAACAAAAAGTTGACTGAGTTAAACAAAATGATCCAAGATAAAAACGACTATTCCAATAAAGAATTAATATCATAAAGAAGAACTCAGGCAGAAACCCAGAATACAAATAGTTCTTCTGAAATTCCTGGCATCAAATATGACCAACAATAGCAGACACTGTCACAACTACAAAACAAGTTTGATGTAATAAATTACTTATTCAATAATACCATGGAAACAGGACACCTTGAAAATTGGACCCAAATGCTACTAGATGAATCAAAAGAAAAAACTCCAACTATCCAAGAACTATAGGCAGTAAGAAAATATTAGAAGACTACATTAAAAATGTAAATGTTCACATTAGAAAAAATAGGGTGATCCCAAATAACCGGCATAGTGATGCACCTTATGGTCTTAAAAAATCAAGAACAGGGCCTGTGAGATGGCTCAGCGACATAAGCGCCTGCCTGGTAAGCGCGAGGGCCCAAGTTCGACTCCCAGAACCCACATACAGAAATAGGGCTGTTGATATCGCTCAGTGGCATGGGCGCCTGCTGGCGCGCGAGGTCCTGAGGTCGACCACCTGTGCCCACAAAAGAAAAAAAATCAAGAACAATACCACCTCGAATCTTGCAGAAGAAAAGAGATGATAAAGTTCAGAGGGAAAAGTAATGAAATTAAGACTGTAAAAAAATACAATGGATCAATGAATCAAGGAGTGGATTACTGTGAAAAAAAAAAATGTTTAATTACCCCTTAGCCAAATTTATCAAAAGAAGGAAAGAAAACACACTTATTAATGCAATTAGAAATGAAAAGTTTGAAATTACAATGGACGCTACCAAACACAAGATTATTTTAAAAAGTAAATCAAAAATGTCCCGATAACTCAGAGAATCCAGAAGAAATAACCAAATTCCTAGACATATAAAAATTTCTAAAACTGAGTGAAATGCATAAAAAACAGGACAGTAATAGTCAGTGAAATAGAGGTAGTAGTAAAGACCCTAGTAACTAGGAACAGAGGGGGACCCAATACTCTCCATGATGGATTTTACCAAAACTTCAGAGAGGAACTAATGCCAGTACTCCTCAAACTCTTCCAGGAAATTAAAAGTGAAAAACTACTGTCAAAATCATGTACTGAAGCTAGAATTACTTAATAACCAAAACCAGACAAGGACTCAAGAAAAAAGTCCAATTTCCTTAATGAACTAACATGCAAAAACCCTTATCAACATACTTGCTAACAAAGTACAACAAACTCTAAGAAGTTCATACATCATGAAGTTAGCTTTACCCCACGGATTCAAGCATATTTCAACATACTTAGAAAAATAAATGCAATAAAACACATAAACAAAAATAAGAATAAAATTACATAATCACCTCAATAGATGTAGAAAAATCCTTTGAAAAACCTCAATGTCTATTCATGATTTTTAAAAGCACACTGATGAAAATAGTTATAAAAGGGCTTCACCTTATACTGATAAAATCCATTTATTACAAACCCACTGCTAACATGATATTAAGTGGAGGGTAACTAAACTACTCCCTCTAAAATAAGGAATGAGGTAAGGGCATCCACTCGCACTGTCCTGTTCAATATAGTATTTGAAATTTTAGCCAGAAAAATCAGGCAAGAGAAAAAAAATAATATCATTCAAGTAGAAGTCGAATTACCCTTATTTATAAGTGACATAATCCTTCACATAAAACATACAAAAAAAACTCAACCTGAAGACCCTTAGGACTAAAAAATAATTCAAAGTAGTAGGATGCAAAATAAACACAAAAATTATGAGTGTTCCTGTGCACAACCTATGAACCCACAGGAAAGAATCAGGCAAGCAAACCCACTCACAATAGCTTCAAAATACATACTCTTAGGATTTTAACTAACCAAGGAAATAAAAGATCTCTGTAATGAAAACATAGTGCTTGAAAAACAGGTAGAAGAGGACATTGCAAAATGGAAATAAGGTGAGATATGTGGGCTTGGATTCAGTCATCTGCTGAATCTAGATCTGTATCTTACCAGGTACTAAACTAAAATCAAAATAGATCAACTCTTTAAATGGTAAAACAGAAACACTTAACTGCTACCAGAAAAAATAGCTAAAATTCTTGAAGATATAGGCACGGGTAAGGTCTTTGTGCTGAACAGAACCCCAGTCACACAAGAAGCACCATCAAAAATGAACAAATGGGATCAATTAAATTAAAAATCTCTAAGCAGCAAAAGAAAACACCAACAGAGAGAAGATACCACCCACAGAATGGGAAAAAAGTTGCCAGCTACTCATCAAGCAGAGGACTAATATCCAGAATATACTAAACCTCGAATCCTCAAGACAAAAGATCAATCTAAAAATGAGCTACTGAAATGAAAAATAAAACTTCTCAGAAGAAGTACAAAGGCTAATAAATACATGAAGAAATCTCCAACATGTTTGACCATTTAAGAAATGCAAATTACAACACTGGCATTCCATCTTAATCCAGAAAAAAAATGGTCACCATTAAGAAATCAAATTATATCAAATGCTGGTGAAACTGTGAGAGAAAAGGAACCCTTCTACATTGCTGGTGGGAATGTAAACTAGTACAACCATTGTGAAAATCAATATGGAGATTCCTCAAAAACTAGAAATTCCACTTGACCCAGGTATTCCCCTTCTAGGTATCCTGCTGAAAGAGATAAAGACACCATATTACAGTGATCTATGCATACTCATGTTTATAGCAACACAATTCATAATAGTTAAAACTTGGAAGGGACCTATATGTCCATCAGCAGATGAATGAATGAAGAAAACATAGCATTTATACGCAGCAGGGTACTAGTCAGGCACGAAGAATGGTAAACAAGTCATTTGTAAGAAAATGGATGCACCTCAGGACCATAATGTAATGTGAAATAAATTGGACATGCAAGTTTAAATATTGCACCATTGCTTATATTTGACACACACAAAAGAAAAACAAAGAGCAAAATAAAAGATAGATAACAGGAAATAGGGGAATAGATCTTCTGTGAAGGAGAATGGGACTAAGATAAGGAGGGAGGGATGGAGAAGGTAAAGGTCAGGATGAAAAAATAATAAAGGTGTGTTATGCACATGTACCAATTCCCCAGTCAAAAAATGTAATCAGTATATACTACAAGCACGCACTAATAAAAAATAAAATTGAAAAAATGGTAATACTTCCTCCATTTTTAAATAGGCAAAAAAAGCATTGGCAAAATTGCCGTATTACCAAGTTATGTAGATTTAATGCAATTTCAATCAAAATATCATCAGCATTCTTCACATATTGAGAAGAAACAATTTAAAAATTTATATGGAACCAGAAAGGATCCAGAAGAGCCCAAGATATCCTGCATAAGTAGAGTAAACAGAAACCATTTCACTCCTGGATTTCAAGTTGCACTCCAAAGCTACAGTCATAACAATACCATGCTAATAGCAAGAAAACAGACACTTTGACCAGTGGAATAGAATAGAGGATATGGAAACAACACCAAGCTACTTCAGTCATCTGATTTTTGACAAAGGATCCAAAAACATATCCTAGAGGAAGGATAACTTCTATGACAAGTGATACTTATAAAACTGGTTATCCATGAGCAGAGGATTTTATCCAGATTTGTTTCTCTTGCCACTACTAAAATAAAATTTCAAATATCTAGTTATAAAAACAGTCATTAAATCTCCTGAACGAAAAAATTGGTACTAATCTTTGAAGATATAACTATAGGCATAGACTGTCTGAACAGCACACCAAATACACAAGATATTATATGAAAAAAATTCAACAAAAGGAATTATGCTGAATTAAAAACGTTCACATTAAAAGAAACAACCAAACAGAGGAAAGAGACAACCTACAGAAAGGGAAAACTTTTCTGCCAGCTACCCACCGGATACAAGGCTACTATGTAGAGTACTGTACATGACGAACTCCAAAAATTAGACTACAAAAAGAATAAAATAAAATAAAATAAATTACCCAGATAAAAACATGTAGTTGAAATGAATAGACACTTATCAGAAGAAAATTTATAAGTAGCCAATAAGTACATGAAACTATGTTCAGCATCTTTTGCCACTAGGGAAATGAAAATCAAAACCACACTGAGCTTCCCTCATATTCCTATTAGAATGGCTATTATCAAGGACTCAAAAAAAATTTCTGCAATGTGTAGCAGAAAGTAAACCTTAACTACTGTTGGTGAGAAAGGCAACCACTCTGGAAATAAGTATGGAGATTCCTCAAAATCTTAAAATTTGTAATTACCTTGAACCTGTTTATACCTTTTCTGGGTATCGTTTTGAAAGAATTAAAGCCATCACAGTACGGTGATACATGCATATTCATATTTATAGCACCACAACTGGTAACAGCTGAATATTGGAAGTTGCCCGCAAACCCATCAACAAATAAGCAAGTAAAGAAAATGTGGTCTATATAAACAGTAGAGTCCTACTCAGACATAAAAAAGAATAAGTTTGAGTCATTTGTAGAAGAATTGTGTGATCTTGTGATGATAATATTAAGTGAAATAAGTCAGTCATTGAATTTCAGATATTGCATTTTTTCTGTAACATGAAAGTAACATAATATGAATGAAGAACAAAATAAAAATGGTGGGAAACAAGGGGGTAAACTCTCTGGAGATGGAAAAGAGATCTAGGGAAGGAGAGAGAGGAGAGGGCAAGGGGGAGTAAAAATGATCAAGATGTAACACATATGTGTACCAATTCCCCAAGATGAATGTAATTATTATGTATTGCAAACATATACTAATGAAAGAATAGGAAAAATAATAAAAATAAATGAGCATTCTTCAAAAATGAACCCAAACGTTTTTCATAAACAAATAGAATAATTAAATAATTACTTTCAACTGTCCCTCTTGATACTTGTGTAAATTTAGTTGAGATTCTTAAATTAGCTGGCATTCTTCAACTACATAAATGAAGTTACTAATAATAATTTCCTCCTAAGATCATTGAGGGGATTACATAAGAAAATCCATGTACAACACTTAGAATTATATCTGGATCATTGTAAATGGTCATTTGTTTCTAATAATTATTATTATATAATTCACTCAACCAACATTTATGAGCACCTCTAGCACACAAAGTACTGGGATAGATATACCAGAATTTCATGGCATTTACAATCTAGTAAAAGAAATTGCTATTTATTTTACTTAATAATCATAAAAATGAAAAATGTATCTGTAACAATATAAAGAACACGTTTTTCTGAGTTTATACTTTAGTAGAATAACTAAAGTATTTTAAGGGGGGTGTCTTCAAGAGAGTGATATCATGGCACAGAAATGAACTAGGTATCAATTTGGAATATATTTTGGAGGAAGTACTTGTAGATGTCTATATATAACTGAATATAGGAGATAAGATATATATGGAGGTATCAAAGACATCCTGGTTTCTGGAGTGATGTATTGGAAAGTTATTAAATAATATAAATAATATTTACTGAGGGACATGTTGAAAAAATACATATCAAACATTCTGTTTGGGCATTTTCAGTTGTACTTTCATAAATTATATTGAATTTTGTATATTAAGTAAGTAGTTGAAGGGAAGATTCTGGAGTGAGGGAACTGGAAGTACAAATCTCAGCATAATCAGCATATAGGAAGCTGCTAGTCATAAGACTGAATGGAGATATAATCCACAGCAGATGAAAATGCCCAGAATAAAGAGCTGAAAAAATCCAATATTTAAAGACTAGATAAAGAAAGCAAACTATTTGTGAAAGGGTGGATAAAGGTAGAAGAATTTTAATCTCATCAAAGGGAAAGGAAAAGATTGGTTCCAGAGAAAGAGGCAAAGACTACCAAGAGGGCAAAGCAAGATGGCAACATAGGTCTCTATCAAATTTCCCTCTACTGGAACAACATCTTGATCAACTATGCACACATGCTCACAAAAAGAAAAATCTCCGTAATAGCAAATGAAACTAGGTAAAAGATCATAGTATGTGGTTAAATCATAAAAATAAGGTAGGTACATTGAAAAAGGTAGAAAGACAGTTTTACATTAACTGCATCATCCCCTCCTCAACCCGAGACAATATAACAAAGATGCCATCTGCATGGGGAAGTAGAAAGGAAGTAAATGTAAGACTGTCTTGGAACTCAAATACTGGGCCCACCACAATGAAAACAGCAGGCAGACCTAATAGCCTCTGAACCCAGAATAGTACCCATAGTCTCTAGGTCTACATGGTACCATACCGGTTCCTATAAGCCTGTCCAGATAGACTGAGTTCTAGCCTGCATTCCAACCATCCAACTATAGCTGCCTTTGGTTCTGAATAACCTCCATCAATAGGCACGTTTTAGCAGCTGGACACTTGGATTCCAGCCCAATACTGTATCAACATTGGTGGTCATGAAATTCCAGCCCAATATTTTGACAGCAGTGGCAGTCCTGGCTTACGGAATTGCCTAGTTTTTTAAGCGTTATTGCTGTCATAGATAGGCTTAGGGACCACAATATGTGATCTACTCAGAATTTCTGGATAGGCTTCCTGTTGGAAGTTGTTCCCAGGTAGTCAGACTGAAAAGACTAGAATGAGTACCTTCTCCTTCAATGCATAGATATCAACACACATCTGTGTAGATCAAGATACATGATGTCACAAAATGGACAAAATTAATGCAAATGATTGGGCCTAAGATGTATAAAATGCCTGTGAAATAATTCAAATAGTTTTTTTTAAGGAAGCTCACTGAACTTCAGGAAAATACTGAGAAGGAAGAAGAATGAAGAAATTTCATAGAATTTGTGGAAATCACATCAAAAAGGGAAATGCATCTGTCAATGGAATTCAAGAGGGATTAGAGGGCCGGTGATATAGCTCAGCGGCATAAGCGCCTGCCTGGCAAGCGCGAGGTCCTGAGTTCGACTCCCAGTGCCCACATATATATATATATATATATATATATATATATATATATATATATATATAAAAGGGATTAGAGAAAAATAAAGGAATAGACAGCTTAAGTGTGAAAGCCATATTTCTTACCAATACCTTACACACATAGCCTGAGGTAATTTTACATAGTATTACTTGTGTGCCTAAATTTTGACTGTGGCTTATCACATGTGGTCAGATATGAAATTTTCCAATTCTGGAATCACATAGACATTCAGAAAGTTTTGCATTTTGGAGAATTTCAGACTTCATATTTTTAGGGATGGGAACGTTCAACTTTTACCACTTAAATCACTAACTGGTGTATTCTGTATGACAGTGATGGTGAAGCTTTTAGGGCTTTCAATGCTGTAAACAGCCTGCTGAGGCACACGTGCCATCAGTTCGCAACCACTGCTTTATGAAATAATATGCATTCATGTGTATTCCTGATGTTATTACAAAGTTACCAAAGTTCTTATGTGAAGTTAATTGGTATATTAAGTGAATTTTATTTCCTTTGTAAAATATTTAATAATTTAATATATTTTTAAATTCAAGTGAGCAGCAAAGATTCAGAAGATTCTGATTTTTCAGGAATCAGCAGTTAGTGAAGAAGTTAATGATTCTAAAAGCTTTTGACAAAGTCCAGCACCTTTTCATGATTAAAAACCCTACAGAAAATTGGAATAGAGGGTCTTTACCTCAATCTGGTAAAAGCTATCTATGACAAACCAACAGCCAATATTATACTAAATGGCCAAAAACTGAAAGCCTTCCCTCTAAAATCAGGAACAAGGCAAGGATGTCCACTGTCACCACTCTTATTCAACATAGTTCTGGAAACTTTAGCCAGAGCAATTAGACAAGAGAAAGAAATAAAAGGAATAATGATTGGAAAGGAAGAAGTTAAATTATCATTATTTGCAGATGACACGATACTCTACATAGAAGACCCCAAAAACTCCACTAAAAAACTGCTAGATTTAATAAGCAAATTCAGTAGTGTAGCTGGATACAAAGTCAATACTCAAAAGTCAATAGCCTTCCTGTACACAAATAACAAACTTACTGAAAGAGAAATTAGGGAAACAATACCTTTCAGAATAACATCCAAAAAAATGAAATACCTAGGAATCAACCTCACAAAGGATGTAAAAGACCTCTATACTGAAAACTACAGTACTCTGAAAAAGGAGATTGAAGAGGATATCAGAAAATGGAAAGATATCCCTTGCTCCTGGATAGGAAGAACCAATATAGTGAAAATGGCCATACTTCCAAAATTGTTATACAGATTTAATGCAATTCCAATCAAAATTCCAACAGCATATCTCACAGAATTAGAGACAACAATCCTAAAATTCATTTGGAATCAGAAGAGACCTAGAATAGCAAAGGCAATTCTGGGCAACAAACGCAAGGCAGGGGGCATCACAATCCCTGACTTGAAATTATACTATAAAGCTACTGTGATAAAAACAGTGTGGTAGTGGAAAAAAAACAGACCTGAAGATCAATGGAACAGATTAGAAGATGCTGAAACAACCCCAGACATACTAAGCCACCTTATCTTTGACAAAGGTGCCAAACACATTCGCTGGAAGAAAGATAGCCTCTTTAATAAATGGTGCTGGAAAAACTGGCTCTACACATGCCGAAGATTAAAACTAGATCCATATCTTTCACCATGCACTAAACTAAATTCAAAATGGATCAGAGATCTAAATATTAAAACAGAAACATTAAATCTGCTGGAAGGTAGGATAGGTAAAACCCTTGGAGACATTGGTGTAGGCAAAGACTTTATGAATAAAAACTCAACCGCACGGGAACTATCCCAAAGAATCAATAACTGGGATCTCATCTTATTAAAAAGCTTTTGCACAGCAAGAGAAACCACCAACAGAGTGAAAAGACAACCCACAACGTGGGAAAAAATGTTTGCCAGCTGTTCCTCAGACAAAGGATTACTATCGAGAACATATAAAGAACTCAAAAAAATCAGACCTCCCAAATTTAAAGACCCACTCCAAAAATGGGCATCTGAGATGAATACACATTTCTCAGATGAAGAAATACTAATGGCAAATAAATATACAAAAAAATGTGCAACATCACTAGTCATTCGAGAGATGCAAATTAAAACAACACTGAGATACCATCTCACCCCAGAAAGAATGGCTACTATTAAGAAATCAACTAATAACAAATGCTGGAGGGGCTGTGGAGAAAAAGGAACCCTTCTTCACTGTTGGTGGGAGTGTCGACTGGTACGGCCACTGTGGAAGTCAGTGTGGAGATTCCTCAAAAAACTAGGGTTGGAGGTCCCATTTGACCCAGCTACTCCCCTTCTGGGCATCTTCCCAGAAGAATTAAAAACATCGTACCACAGCGATATATGTGCACCCATGTTTATAGCAGCACAATTTGTAATAGCCAGATCTTGGAAACAACCCAAATGCCCATCAACTGAGGAATGGATAAGAAAGATGTGGTATTTTTATACAATGGAGTACTATTCAGCCATAAAGAAGGATAAACTGGAGACTTTTATAGGTAAATGGATGCAACTCGAGAAAATACTCATAAGTGAAATAAACCAGAAGCACATGTGTAAGCATCGTATTGTCTCTCTAGTATGAGAAACTGAAAGAGTAAATAAGATCCAAAATGTACAATAGACATGATGGATCAAAAAGAAACTGGTCAAAAGGAAAGAGAGACTGGAATAGGGAAAAGAAAGAAGGGAAAGGGAAAAAAATTGTATATATATATATAAGATGGTTAAGATAGATACACTACCAATTTTACTTAGTTCATTGAAGAGTAAGGTTTGTGTCAATAATGTTTGGACAATTGAATGCTAATGTCTGGTATCCTGAATAACTAACTTAAAGATAGTAATACATAATGTATTAACCATTGTTACCCTCCTATTATGTTGCTTTGAAAATTTGTTCTTCTTTTGATTTGTTTTGTTTTTTCTTCTCTTTAAAATAAAAAAAAAAAGTTAATGATTCTGATGATGAACAGCCTCCCCGTACAAGGTAAGTAGTGCACTGTTTTTCAAAAATTGTAAGGATTAATTTTAAGAATGATTGTGCTGGGCCGGTGAGATAACTCAGCAGCACAAGTGCCTGCCTGACAAGCGCAAGGTCCTGAGTTCAACCCCGGTACCCTCAAAAAAAAAATAAAAAATAAAATAAGAATGATTGTGCCTTCAAATTATTTGAAGAATGGCTATCACACCCAATAAAGTTAATAATTGCAATATATAATATTTAGATTTGAAACTAGTTTTAAATTTATTCATTTAAAAAGTACAAACACATTTCACATATAGTTGAACTGTGTTCTAACCTGGCTGGTATTTCTTTGTGCAAAACCACTATTTACTGAAATTTTTGGTTGCTATAGGAGGAAGTCGTAGTGTAGTACATGAGACTTTGTAGATAGACTCCTTTAATCTAACATCTAGTTTTAATACTTTCTATCTGTATGAATCGTCTATGTATCAGTTTGTGCATCATAAAATAGAGGATTACAATATTCGTATGTTAATTGATTATTGTGGCGATTAAATGAGATGATATAAGTAAAAGGCTTATAATTACCAATACTGCAAATAGTAATTTGTCAGTTAACATTAATTTTTGGTCTTAGAGAAATAGACATGTGTTTGCTTTCACAAGATGTGCATCTACTGATCTGGATTACTAGTTATATAAAATTTTTGCTTCTTTTTTAGCATATATTTTTGATAATACTAACCATTCTAAGATTTTTCTCCCCAGAATATCATGACTCTTATTTAGTTTAGCAAATGAGCACACTATTCGTGTTTGTGTGAGACTGTGTGTGTTTGTCTACACAGATGCCTATCTGTACTTGTCAACTTTAAAATGTTTTGAGCTTTTGTTTGTTTGACCTATTTGTGCGAGTGGGATACTGAAGTCTTTCACTATGAATGTATTGGTGTATATCTGTTCTTTTGGCCTTTTATGCCTAGTAGTTTTTGTTTTATGAGAATGGGTGCACCAACATTCGGTACACATATATTTAGTGCTGTGTTTTCAGTGAACGAGAATTATTCTCAAAGCAAATATCTTCTAAGATACCAAAGTACTCACTTGATTACAATAGTATACTTTAGTATATTAAAACTTATGAAGCCTAAGACAAGCAAGCAACAAGTTAATAAAAATCACAACTCAGAATTCCAATATTTCCACATGGTATCACTCAGTAGGAGATGTAAAAAGACTATTAACGTTTAGGTGGAATGATTTCTAACCTCTAAGTTACACTGATGTGACCTAACAAATCACACACTTGGGAGATTATGCAACCTGAGTAAGTACAGAAAACTGCCCTCCAGGATTGCTTCTTCAAAATTTAAACAATTAACTGACCATCATTTTGGGGGTGGAAGATGAATATGGATTAGTAGGTCCTACATGTAGAAAAAAATTCTAATTCAAATATTTTAAACGGACTGTGTTAGGTGTTTATTTGATATTGAAAAGATATGAAATATTTCTCTTCATCACAGAAATTCCATATATTAAGGATTTACACAATCCAGGAAAAAAATCTAGGAACATTTTTTTGTGTGACCACTCTGCCCTCTGGAAGTATCATACTCTGCAATGAAATGCTCGAGTTCTTCAACACACCGATCGCCTATTTCACTTAAATTCTGCCTCAGTGCAAACTCTATAGGCCTTTCTAGGGAAGGATCTTTTTCAATCAGCATTTTCACCACCGTTGCCAAAGTTTCGCTGCGTTGTTGGTAAAGCTGTTCAATCTCTTTGATTTTCGATGCTATTGCTTTTGAGCGACTGCTGGGCTGACCGTCTTCAAATAATTCCGTGCTGTCTGCTGCATCGGTCTCTGGCTCCTCTGGCTGCTCAATGAATAACGGTGTTGTAGGTCTCACCTCGAACTCAGAAATTCCGGACAAGTTGCTCTCCTCTGACCTCTCAAGCTTTTCTTCAGCCCACTTGCTTACAGCCTCATCAAGTTCCTTTTCAGTTAGCCTGCTGGCTTTATATAACCCCTTTGATGACGGACCTGCTGGAGAACTTGCAGGTGAAGTGTATCTTGATGTTTTCGAAGACTGGACCCGTCTCTCTTTATTTCTATGTAGAGACTGGTGGGAAGAATATGTTTTGCCCCAGACTGGAGAGTAGCTTCTGTTACTAACACTGGAGACGCATCTGTTGTGTAAAGAGTCCTTTCGGCCTACGGATGATTCTTGGAAAAAAGAAAGATCCCTTGTATGAGGAGACCAGGCTCTCATGTAATGGGAAGAGTGGAAAGATTTCCTTCTATAGCCATCTCTCATGTCCTTGTAATCACTCTGGCGGCTTGCAGAATGATCATATCTTGACCATCGATAGCCACATTCATCTCTTCTCTGAGGAGGACCACTTCTTCGATCATCAGAAAAACTGCGGCTCTCGTCATATTCTCGGGAACCAATATGACTGTAATATCTATGGTAGCTTCCTTCACCAGGTCTGTCTAGCAGTGGTGGTTACATTTCTAGCAGTGGTGGTTTCATTTCTAGCAGTGGTGGTTTCCTTCCAGCAGTGGTGGTTTCTTTTCTAGCAGTGGTGGTTTCTTCCGTACAATATTAAGTACTCTATGGTGGTCATCGCTGGGATGACGCCAAGGCTGTACTCCTTCTTTTGGAAGTCTTCCATAGTCATATCGCCCCTTAGACCACATGGCATGTCTTCTGTCAGCCCCGACTCCGGGGGACCCAGACGGCCAGCACACAGCAGTCCACCGGCCACCACGGCCGCGCTGCCGCTGCCGCCACTCTCGGAGGAGGCACTTCCGGTGCCCGCCGGGACATCCGCCTCCAATGACTCTCATTCTGTCTTTATGACGAATTCCTAGAATTTTGACTATGATGTTTTATGGAGTTCTTTTCTGACCATAGTTATTTGGGGTTCTAAATGCCTCATTTACTTGCATGTTCATTTCAGTCTCTAGATTTGGAATATTTTCTGCAAAGATTTTTGCTAATAGTTTTTTTTTTCATAACTTTAGTTTCCTTTTCCACCCGTTCCTTGACATGGGTAATTCATCAGTTTGGTCTTTTAGCGTCATCTAGCTCTTTTATCCACCTTTCATGGATTCTTGTTCTTAGAGTATCACTGAGTAAGAGATCTACTATAGTCATCTTTTTTATGGAAGTGCTTTGAAATTTATCGAATTTGGTACTTGTCATATTTTGATGCAAAATGTTTGTTCTCTTACTCATCATTTGTTCAGTACTTGACACACAAGCTAGGACTTGTTGGTGTTGACTGTCTTGTAACTTGCTACCCCATTTCAGCCAAAACAGTTTGTTTTTGATACTCGTGCTTTCCAAAAGCAATTATTGGCCAGTATCAAAGTACCAGTGACCCCACTGCTGTCCTCAGGTCCTGATACTCTCTCCCTGATTGGTTCTATCTACAGGCATGGCTTTACATTATGTTTTGTATTTCCAGGATTTCTGCTTGATTCCTTTTCATAACCACAGATTTTCTTTCTCTCTTTTTTTTTTTTTTTTTTTTTGGCCCTATATATAGAACTCAGGGCCTTCACACTGAGCTATATTCCCAGCCCTTTATACAGTGTTTTTTTTGGGGGGGTTGTTTTTTGTTTGTTTGTCTGTTTCTTTTTGACAATGGGTCTTGCTCAGTCACTGAGTTGCCCAGGTTGGGTTTTAGCTTGCCATCCTCCTGCCTCAGCCTCCCAGAATGCTGCATTAGAGGCATGAGCCACCTCACTGGGCTAGACTGTGTAGTTATTTTGGTGTTTGTTTGTTTGTTTGTTTGTTCTGGCCTTGAACTCACTTATGTAGCCCAGGCTGGCCTTGAAGTCACAGCAATCCTCCTGCCTCAGCCACCCAAGTGCTGGGATTACAGGCATGTGCCATCTGCCTGGCTGATTCTGTAGTTCTTTACTAAGGTGGTCATTCATAATCCTCATCATTGCTCTTAATTCAATCAGTCTTTTGTGCCTTCTTTAATCTCATTGAAAATCTGATTAATTAAATCTTTTATCTGTTTATATCCTCTTAGAGCTCATGGAACATCTTGGTAATTTCTTTTTTATATATATATATGCGGGTACCAGGAGTCGAATTCAGGACCTCGTCCTTGCCAGGCAGGCACTTATGCAGCTGAGCTATATCACTGGCCCGGTAATTTCTTCATACATTCTTCTCTGATCTCTTGAAACATTTGGCTTTTCAGTTCTTTGCCTGAGACTTCTCTCCACTATGGTGCTCATGAGATCATCTCTTGGGCAATAATCAATCTTTGAGACCTTGTTTTGCTTTGTTTTCTCATGATTCTTGTACTTCTTTTTAAATGTTGTCGATCAGTAGGGCTCAAAAGCTTTGCCACTATAGTAGAGATCTCTTCAGTAAGTGAATTTCTGCCTGTGATGTGCCTTTAGCTTTGGGTGTGATTTAGTGCACAGACACCTACTCAACTTATTCAAAGAAAAAAGATTGCATCCTAGCATGGAATGGCAAGGAGAGAACAGCTGCTGGTAATACATCCAAAGAATCAATCATAGATTGATATATAATTTAGAGGTAGTGAAGTGCTAAACTTGTTTAGCAAGTTTTATACCCTTTCAATAACCCAGGAATACAAAGGATTAGTAAAGGTAGAGAAAGTTCTGGTAGATAAGGGAAGATAACAGAGAAAAGGATTAAAAAAAAATAAAGAAGAAAAATTGAGAAAAGCAGAGGAAGGCTAAAAAGTAACAAAAGCAAATGAGAGAAGAGGAAGTTTTTGATGATATTCTCTTTGAGGATATTATTTTGATGATATTATTTTTATACCTGGAAAGATCCAGGGAGGGAGGGAGTTTGGAAGGATATGTGTGGGGCTAGAGGGAAAGGGAGGGATTAATATGTAGAATGTAGGAAAATCTTCCTTTCGATTGTATCCAGTTTATAAACTAGCAGAAATTATATGCTTGAAGACTGACGCAATGACTTTTGCTGATGGAAAACCTAGTGGTCGACGTAAGACAGTAGAGAAAAAAAAAGTGATCATTAGCATCCATTTACACTTGCTCATGAACATATGCATGCTAAAACAGAAAAGTAGGAAAAATTAAATTTTTAGAATACCTTTTATTTGCAAGAAAAGTAGGGGAGGGTTGAGAGACTTATTAGTGTTTCTGAAGGTAATTGAGGAAAGACTGGTGGGAGAGATTTTAAACTGATAGTGAAAGAGTTACAAGGAGATTTAGTCCAATCAATATCCTAACAGAAACAGTAATTTTAGAAACCCTATGAAACTACCCCCTGTGAAGGGGAAACCTAATGTGAAATGCTAACATGCTGTAGCATTTAGATTTATCTTAATAGTTTATGTATGAAAGAAAGGAATAGATAGAAAGGGATAGGAAAAAAGTCAAGTAATAAAAAATATGATGGAAGAGCCAAGAGATAGGAGAAGGTGTGAGGGGAAAATAACACAGATGAGGGAAGGATGAATTCGTCCTTTCCTTAGACCCCCCTTTCCTTAGTTAAACATAAAACCCATAAAAGGAGGAACAAACAGTTACAGCAAACAGACCAGCTATTTGGAGAGGGTCTTGTGATGAATCTAGTGATCTTCCTCTGAAATTCCAGAAAGATGATGTGGTGTAATGTGGTTGCTAAGGCTACAGGGAGGAACTTGTGCAGAACTTGTAATATATTAAAACCCCTGAGAACAAAGACCGGGCTATCAATGTCTTAGCTGAAGCTGGGACATCATCCACCGGCCAATAAAAGAAAGCTCCTTGTGTCCATACTCGGCCTCTGTGACTGATTCTTGTGATTTTGCTGTAACATAATGATACACAATGTATTAACCATTGTTACCTTCCTATTATCTTGTTTTGAAATTTTGTTCTATTCTTTCCTCTTTAAAAAAAATTTTTAAAAAATAGTCATCTAAAATGAACAGACATTTCTCAGACAAAGTACAAGTGCACAATAAAGACATGAAAAAATGTTCAACCTTGCTGACCAGTTAAAAAATGCAAATTAAAACAACACTGAGATTTCATCTCACATCAGAAAAAATGGCCATTATCAAGAAATCAAATAATAACAAATGCTGGAGAGGCTGCAGGGAAAAGGGAACGGTTCTGGATTGTTGGCAGGAATGTACACAGGTACAACCACTGTGGAAAGTAGTGTGGAGATTCTACAAAAAATCTAAAACTAGAAATTCCATTTCACCTGGCCACACCCCTTCTAGTTATCTTCCCAAAAGAATTAAAGACATCATACTGCAGTGATGCATGCATATCCATGTTCATCACAGGCAAATTCATAATACCTAAATCTTGGAAGCAAACTATATGCCCATGAACAGATGAATGGATAAATAAAATGTGTTATTTATACACAGTGGAGTACTACTCTGTCATAGGAAGGATAAAGAGTCATATGTAGGAAAATGGATGCACCTTGAGACCGTATTAAGTAAAGTAAATCTTACACACAAGCTTAAATATCACATGGTTTCTTGTATATGAGAAATCAATAAACTACATAATATTGGAAAGACAATAGGAAAAAAGGGAGAGAGAAGAAATTTATTGTAATTCAGCATAGGCAATGTATCTAAAAAGTGTACCTTGATGTAGTATAAGTGTCTTCGGTGGTTTATATGATTGCTGGCCTGTTAGTTTGGCTGTTAATCTGTAAGTATGATGATTAACTATATAAGGACATATAAATGAGTCTGATGCTGGCAAACAGAGTTAAGTATGTCATAGAAGGGGAAACACAAAAATAATTTGGATGTGTTATTTATACGAAAAAATTCCACATAAAAATGTAATGAAAACATATACTAACACAATTTTTAAAATTCAAAAAAATAAAATACTTATTACACCACAGAGAATGTTTATAGATATTATGGTAAATGAAATAATCCAGATACAATTATTGAAACATACCACAGTATGAATCTACTTGGAAAATGCACCTAAAATTTTGACATGCATAGAGACAAGGAGAACAGTCATTACTATTTGTTGAAGGAAGAATGAAATGGGAAGTTATCGCTTAACGAGGAGAGAGAGTTTCAGTATGGGACTATGAAAAGATTCTGGAGATCTACTGTGGTGAGAGTTGCAAACAATTGCAATGCCTTTACCAGCATAGAACTATGTGGTTTAAAAATAGTTTAAGTGGTATGTTTTATAATATGTTCATTTTTATTTTTTATTTTTATATTTTATTAGTTAAGTTGATTCACACATTATAGATATACATAACGATCACATTCATCATAAGGAATTGGTACCCCTACATGATATATCTTAATTCTTTTCCTTCCTTTTCATCTACTCTCACTTCAAACCCTCTTCCCCTCCATATGTATAAAACTTTGATTCCATTTTCCCCTCCCTTTCCCATTTTTTTCTTTTCCCATCCTTCCTTTCCACATTCCCTCTCTGTAGCTCCCTTTCCAAATTGAGCATTTTCTTCCTATATTGTACTATCTAGTATACATTCTGGTCCTTATTTGTACTTTCAGTTTTTCACACTACTGAAACACTGTGATATTTATACATGTGTGCTTCATTTATTTCACTTAAGAGTGTGTTCTCAAGGTGCACACATTTACATAGAAGTGTCTCAAGTTTATCTTTTTTATGACTGGGTAGTACTCCATTGTATAAAAAAAAACACATCTTACTTATCCATTCATAAGTTGATGGTCATTTGGGCTGTTTCCAAGATTTAGCTATTGCAAACTGTGCCACTATAAACATGAGTGTGCATACAATGCTGTGGTGGGATGTTTTTAATTCTTTCAGGAAGATACCAAGAAGAGGAATAGCTGGGTCAAATGCAACCTCTAGTTTGAGTTTTTTGATGAATCTCCACACTCCTTTCCACAGTGCTTGCACCAGTCTACACTCGCACCAACAATGGAGAAGAGTTCCTTTTTCCTCGCAGCTCCACCAGCATTTGCTATTCGTTGAATTCCTTATACTTGCCGTTTTTTCTGGGGTAAGATGGAATCTCAGCATTGTTTTCATTTGCAGCTCTAGAATGACAAGTGATGTTGATCATTTCTTCATATATTTATTTGCCATTTCTACTTCTTTCTCTAAGAAGTGTCTTCATTTCACATGACCATTTTTGGATTAGGGATTTAAATTTGGGCGTCTGATTATTTTGAGTTCTTTATATATTCTAGATATTATTCTCTTCTCTGAGGGACACCTGGGAAAAATTTTCCCACTCAGAGGGTTGTCTCTTCACTCTGTTGATGATTATTCTTGCTGTGCAAAAGCTTTTTAATAAGATGAGATTGCAGTTGTGGATTCTTTGTAACATTTCCCTTGTGGTCAGGGATTTTTATGCTCACAAAGTCTTTTCCTACATTTGTGTCTTCAAGAGTTCTACCCATTCTATGATCCAGCAGATTTAATGTTTCTCTTTTAGTGTTTAGACTTTAGATCCATTTTGATTTAGTTTAGTGCATAGTGAGAGACACAGTGAGAGGTTCTAGTTTTTTTTTTTTATGTGAGTACTGGGAGTCGAACTCAGGACCTTGTGCTTTCCAGGCAGGTTCTTGTGCCACTAAGCCATATCACCAGCCCAGAGAGGGTCTAATTTTTGTCTTCAGTATATGGAGAGCCAGTTATTCCAGCACCATTTATTGAAGAGGCTAAGTTAACTTTCTTCCAGTGAGGGTGTTTGGCCTCTCTTTCAAAGATAAGGTGGTTGAGTGTGTTTGGAGTTGTTTTTGGATCTTCTAATCTGTTCCATTGCTCCTCAGTATAGAAATCACTTCACAGACCTCGTTGAGGTCCAGTGGAGCTTTTATTTGTAATCCCATGGAAAAGTTACTGGAATTCCAATAAGTAATTCCAATCTACCACTTCCAGTTCAATCCACAGTAAGAATAAAGACACTAACACATAGTCATAGTTGTGGGGTGCCAAGGGAGTCCTATTCCAGTTAGAATAATGGCTAACAGGAACAAAGGCCTCAACACAAAGGTGGAATCTGGGTTTTATTAATTCATGAAGAGGGGAGTGGCTCACAGATGAGTGACTAAAAGGCAGGAAGTACATGAGTGCTGTGAGCTGGGCTAGGTAGGAGGCCTGATAGCAACTCTGCAATATGCAGAGACAGATATGCAGAAAGAGTAATCTGCATATCACAGATTAAGTATCTCATGTTTAGGGGCTGGTGCATCAGCTTTGATGTCTAGTCTTCATGCCCTGGGACATCATAGATTCTTTCTCAGGCCTCAGTCTCAGCCCACAGCATGGCATCACTCAGCCTAGCTCATGCATACTAGTTGGGAGCTATAGGCAGGGCATCACTAACTTGTCCCACTGCTTTAAAGACTACACATCAGCACCTCACCTAGACTTTTTTGCATTGCTTAAAGCCAACTGAGGGGATAGGGAAATATCCTAGCCAGCTCTGTATATATCAATACATGCAAATAAGGCCAGGTTAGGCCAAAATGGAGACAAATGCTCTTCTTTCAAGGAAAGGCATCCTGGTGGTGCTCCACATTCAGGTCTGATGTGTTGGGTTTTTGTTTTGTTTTCTTTTTGTGTTTGATTGTTTTTGCCAGTACCACACTCTTTTGCCACAGTAGCTTTTTAGTACGATATAATATCAGGGATTGTGGTGCCCCCTGTCTTGCCTTTGTTGCACAAAATTGTTTTTGCTACCTAGGTCTTTTCTTTTTCCAAATGAATTTTAGGATTCTTTTCTCTAATTCTGTGAGGTATGCTATTGGTATTTTGATCAGAATTGCATTAAATCTCTATAACATTCTTGGAGTATGACCACTTTCAATATGTTGGATTTTCCTACCAAAGAATAAGGAATAACTTTCCAATTTCTAAAATCCTCTTTGAATTCCTTTTTCGGAGTACTGTTCTTTTCATTGTAAAAATCTTTACTTCCTTTGTTAGACTTAGTCCAAATTATTTCATTATTTGATACTATTATGAAAGATGTGATTTCTTAATTTTTGTCTCACTGAGTTTCTTGTATATGTACAGGAATGCTACTGATTTTTGAGTGTTGATTTTGTATACATCCACACTACTGAATTTCATTATTAAATCTGTAAGTCTTTTCATGGAGTTTTTGGGGACTTCTATGTAGCGTATCATATCATCTGGAAATAATGATAATTTAGCATCATCCCTTCCTATCTTTATTGCTTTTATTTCTTTCTTGTCTAATTGTTCTGGCTATGTTTCCAGAACTATATTGAATAGGAGTGGTAATACTGGACCTCCTTTTCTTGTTCTTGGTTTAGAGTGAATGCTTTCCCTTTTGCTCCATGTAGTATGATGTTGACTGTTGTTTTGTCATAGGTGGCTTTTATCAGGTTGAGATAAAGACCATCTATTCCAATTTTCTGTAGGTTTTTTATCATGAATGGGTGTTGGATTTGTTAAATGCTTTTCCTACATCTATTGAGATGATCATGTGATTTTTATCTTTCACTCCCTTGATATAGTGTATTACATTTATTGATTTGTGTATGTTGAACCATCCCTGCATTCCTGGTATGAATCCTACTTGATCATGGTATATACTCATCTTGATGATTTGCTGCTTTCTTTTTCCCACTACCTTACTGAGGTTTTTGCATCTATGTTCATTATAGATGCATTATAGATGACCTGTAGTTCTCTTTTTGATTGGGTCGTTCCTTGGTTTTGGTATCAGGCTAATACTTCCCTCCAAGAATAAGTTAGGGAGGATTGCTTCACTTTCAGTTTCATTAAAGAGTTTGAGGAGTATCAGCATTAAATCTTCTCTAAATTTCTTGTAGAACTCAACAGTGAATCCATTGGGACCTGGGCTTTGCTTTGTTGGTAAGTCTTTCATTACATTTTCAATCTCATGAACTGATATTGTATTATTCAGAATTTTTATATCTTCTTCACTCAGCTTTGGTAAATTATATGTTTCTAGGAATATGCTCATTTCTTCTGTGTTTTCCATCTTATGAGAGTAAAGAGTTTTGTAGTAAGTATTGACGATCTTGTGAATTTTTACAGGATCTACAGTAATTTCACCCTTTACATTCCTCAATGTATGAATTTGAGTTTTTTCTTTCCTTTTTTTGATAAGGTTGGCTAAGGGTTTATCAAATTTACTTAATCATTCAAACAACAAACTCTTTGATTCATTGAGTCTTTGTACTGTTTTCCTAGTGTCAATTGCATTAGTTTCTCCTCTAATCTTTAATACTTTCCTGTCTCATAGGAACTTTGGGCTAGACTTGTTCTACTTTTTGTAGAAAGTTTGAGGTTCAACATCAGGTTGATTATTTGAGCTCTTCTGTTTTCCTGATGTGAATATTCACCACTATAAATTTCCTTCTTAGGACTGCTTTCATTGTCTCCCATAAGTTCCAGTATGTTATATCAGCTTTATCTTTTAATTGTACATACCGTTTAATTTCTTCTTTAATTTCATCTCTGACCCATTGGTTGTTGAGGAAAGTATTATTTAATTTCCATGTGTTTATGGAGATTTTGTGGTTTGGTTTTTTTCCCATTGATTTCCAATGTTATTGCACTACCATCTGATAATATACATGGGAAATTTCAATTCCTTTGCATTTACTTAAGCATGTCCTATGAGCCAGTATGTGTTCTATTTTAAAGACTGTAAAATTTGCAGCTGAAAAGAATGTGGGTCCTGATTATGTGCGGTGGAACACTCTGTAGCTATCTACTAAATCCATTTGTTCACAGCTTTGTTCAGTTCAGATATTTCTTTGTTGAATTTTGAGTAGTTGACTCATTTTTGACCTTGGGATTTTAAGGTCCCCCATTAAATTGTGTTAATGCTTATTTGATTTTTTCATGTCCATTGATATTAGTTTTATACAGTTGGGTTGTATGCACCCGTATTTGGTGCCTATATATTTATGATTGTTATCTCTTCCTCTTGGAGTTTACCCTTAACAAATACGTACAAAACTTCATGGTCTCTTTTGATCACTCTTGGCTTGAAGCACATTTTGCAGTTAGGATAGCTACTCCTTCTTTTTTCTGGGTTCCTGTCACATACAGTGTTATTTCGATCCTTTGATTTTCAGTCTATGCAATTTTTTCTTTACATGTGTTTCTTGTATACGGTATACTGGTGGATCTTATTTCTTATCCATTCTGCCAATCTGTTTCTTTTGATTGGTGAAATGAGACCATTTAAACTGATGTTTACAACTGATATGTATTGGCTTAACATTGAAATATTATTTTCCTGTTGTTGGTTCTATGCATTTCCCCTATGTATAATTGCTTGCCTTGCCCAGGGGCTTCTTTCAGTTAAATTTCCTGAGATTGCGGTCTTCACTATCTCTTTGTAAAATATCGTTCAGAACATTATGTAGAGTTGGTTTGGTGGTCATAAAATTCTTCAGTCGTTTGTTGTCGTGGAAGTGTCTTATTTCTCCATTGATTTTGAAAGATAGTTTTGCAGGGTATGTCAATTTATGTTGGAGGTTGTTTACTTTCAGGGCTTGAAATACTGCACTCCAAGATCTCCTTGACTGAAGGGTTTGTGTTTAGAAGTCTGACATGGTTCTGATGGGCTTTTCTTTGTAGTTGATTTGCTTCTTTTCTGTGACATCTTTAATATTCTGTTCTTGTGATGAATTTCTTGGATTTAGATTATTATATACCTTGGTGTACAGTTACTTTGGTCATGGCTAAGTGGAGTTCCATATGCCTCCCTTATTTGGATGTCAAATTCTTTTTCCATGCATGGGAAGTTTTCCACCATTACATCTATGAACAGGATTTTTTATGGCATTAGCCCTGTCTCCTGGTTTCTCATTGACTCCAATCAATCTGATGTTGTTCTTCGCATCATTTTGCAGCTGTTGGATTCATTTTTCATGGTCCCTTGCTACTTTTAAGAGAGCTTTCTTTTCATGATTTTTAACCACAGCCCTGTCTTTTATGTCTTATATTTTATCTTCACTTTTGTTGACTGTTTTGCATACTTTCAATGGAATTTTTAATCTCTCAGATATCTTCTTGAATCTCTTTCATGGATTCCATTTCTTCCCTATGTTGGGAGTTCATGGTTTCCATCATCTTCCTAAGCTCTTTTATTATCTGTGTCAAATTTACATTCACTGAGAAGGTCCTTCATTTTAGTCATTATTTTTCTTCTCACATGAGAGATTATTTCTGTTCTGATTTTCCTCTATAGCGTCATTCATTTGTCTTTTATTTTTTTACTTCTACTGCTACCGCTTCAGAAAATTCAGGTGGGTCACTTGTGATTTCCTCTATCTTTTCATCCCCTGGGCTTGTCTCAGACAGGGGCTTTTCTGTGTCTTGTCATTTTCTATTTTTATTTTAATTTATTTTCTATGTTGAAGCTTATCATATTCTTGTGATAGATAGCATCATCACAAGTATCAAGGCTTCCCTAGGCAATGCCTATGCCTCAGAGATATCTTCTAGGTATATCTGGATCTAGATCTTTGGGTCTGTACCAAGATCCTACCTCCCCAATTTATTAGTGATGAGGAATTGCTAATCTTTTTGGCTCAGCACCCAGTCCTTTGGGCCTGGACTGTGGTGGTGTTTATGAACCCAGACAATCACTGTGTTGTCATAAAAGGGAGAACAATTGATTATGACAGGTATGACACCCTGGCTAAAGTACTACAATTAGTAATAGCAATAGCATCAAGCACAGCCTAGAAACTGACAAACTGTGGTAACTATTAATTTGATGCCTTTAACCATAGCAGCAAGAACTACAGTTCTATAACAAAATCCAACATAAATCAGGAACATATATGAAGGGAGTTTCCCCTTAGTAGAGTGATTTTACCTGAGGGTGGTTTACAGGGGTAGGGGACAAAACAGAGCAATAAATGAAGAGAAATACAGTACAAGAAAGATTGAAGGAAAAAGGATGATCACCCAAGCTTTGAGAAACTGGAAACAGGACAGAAGAGAAAGAATGAAGGTAAAAGCAAAAGAATATCAAAGCAAACAAGAAAGACTAAAGACAATGTTCACTAACATAAATATGTCAAAAAATCAAGAAAAAATAGTTGAGAAAGAGAGAAAAAAGATGAGCAAACCAAACAAATAAGGAAAGTAAAAATCTAAACAACCAAAAAGAGAGAGAATGGAAAATGAGCCAAACGAAGAGAAAACAATCAAATTCCTCTGGTGTCCAAATTTCCGTGGCTGTGTCCAAGTCAGCACCCAACACTGTGCTGGGTAACCCCACCAAGACTGGAGTAGTATTAGTGCTGGATGTGGGGCTGATCTTGGCCTCTAGATGTGGGGGCTGGGGCCAGTCTTTAGCCAACAACATTCTTTATGTCACTTGGTGGCCCAACCATGTCTCCTAACCCTGTTTGTCTCTGTGTTGCTCTTCCAGTTGCTGGGGCACCCTCAAAGAATCTGAGGCTGCTCCCAGTTCAGTGTAAATTTGGGGCCTCCTGGTTCTTGCAAAGCATCCTATGTTCCACTCCTGCCTGCACGTCTCTCTTCTTTCATGCTGCTGGTGACAGGGCAGAGGGAGTGCTATTGGCCAAATCACTGCCTCTACCACTGCTGCAGAGTCAGCCTAAGACTGGTACCACTTCTCTCTCCTCTCTAGTGGGGGGAGTTCTGGCTTCCCCTTGTTATCCTGCCATGGCCCAAGGCTGCTCAAATCCCACATTTGCTTCTCTCACCACCACCGATGTGCTCACTAACCTTGTTGGTGCTAGAGGTTCCAGTTAGCTGCTATAGCATATGATACAAAAAAGAAAATATGGTCTGGTGGCCCATCAGAGAGAGTAGCTTTTTGGTCACTCACCCCTGTGAGTGCTGGTGAAATTTGCTGCCAAGCTGTAGTGACCTCCGTTTGGAGGAAGGCAAAAGAGGTGAGCAGCCTTATGTCCCAAATCTATCCTGTGTGGCTTGAGTTTGCAACAGTATTGCAGTCCATCGGTTTTTTGGGAACTTCCCAGAATAGTGGTTCCTCATCCACATGCAGGCAGCAGTCCCTCAGGCATCCCTATAGGCTGTTTCACCATTTTATAAAGTCCTATGTCTATGTTTTCTTTGAACTACAAGTCTTTTATTTCAGATTGATTTTGACATCAGGATATACGCCCCTCCCTTTCTTCCAATTACGTGTTCTTAGTTGATTTTCTGAGTGGCTCCAAGATGGATCCTCCTCTATTCAGCCATGTTCAAGTCATATATTATGGTTATTTTACAATAACAAAAAGATAACCCAAGCTCCAATATCCCTAATTTTTTTTAATTTTCCTCCTTTAAAAATATTTAAATCTTTTACTTTTTTACAGACTATATTGAAATAAAACCAAAATCTACATAAAATAAATATTGCAGGTAAGTTTGATACTTGAGGTACACTTAACAAAATATGTGTTAATTTTTCTAAGTGTTTTACAAAAGTTTTTGTATTCCCACTTATAAATCTTTCTTTATTATATATATATATAGATAGATAGATAGATAGATAGATAGATAGATAGATATAGATATGTATTAGTAATTTGGTTGAACTCAGACATTTTAGTAGTGATGTCATGATTCTTCTAATTGCAAGGTGAATATTAAAAACATAACATATGTGATACTAAATATATGACACTTAGGCAAGAGTAATATATCTTAAACAGTTGCTGAAATGAGGAAATATTGTGAATATACTTAGTTCATACTCAACAGAATCATAATTTCATTATAATATTGAGGGAGATACTATTTGAATATTCTTCTATATAATAATAAAAATAGAAGGGGCTGGGGATATAGCTCAGTGGCACAGTACCTGCCTGCCAAGAGTAAGGTCCTGAGTTTGATTCCTGGTACCCCTGAAAAAATATTGTAGTTTATTTGATCCAAAATTTAAAAATTAACACTATTTGTCTCACACTTCATTTGTAGTTTTTGAGTTCCTCATCCCTTCTATTTTAGTGTTAATAAGATTCCAGTGTTTAGTTTTGAAGTTAGGTATTGTCATTATTGATAGTACAAGAAATCCCCGAAAGATAAGGATGAAACAGCTTCTACTTCCATAAAGCTTCAAAAGAGTGGGGGCCATACAGTGTCATAAAGGTAGCTTTGATAAAATAGATATCATTTTGTTCTTTTGTTATTTTAAAACAGAATTGCATGCAATTTTTGCAAAGGATTGTTACTTTCACAAAACTAAAATTGTTGCACATTAGATTTTTCTCATATTCCATAACATAAAATATAACTCAAAATTCTATTTGAATATTTTAATAAATAGCCTTGTAATGATATTTGAATTGATTTATCTGATTTTGCAATGGTGAAAGCACTAATGTGGTATCCTGGTTAAGTAAAAAAAAGGCTTTTGTGTTTACTTTTTCTTTTAAGTGAAAACATAATTTCATAACTTTAGATTCCTTTTTCAAACCCGAGATTTCATATTCATCGTCTAACTTAAATCAATAGGAAAATTACCACAAAATTCAAAGCAACCTTTTCAAAGAGGGAGATGGTCAAAGAATATAAAATTTCAATTAGAAGCAATAAGTTAAGTGATTTATTATACATCATAGTGACTATACTTAGCAATAATATATATTTGAAAATTGCTAAGAGAGTTTAAGTGTTCTCACCACAAATGGATATTTCATAACATATTTCTCATCAAATTAGTATTGTACACTACAAATATTCAATCTTTGCTTGTCATTTAAAATAATTTTAAAATGAAAATGGTAACTAAAATAAAAAATCTACTTCACTAAGATGTTGTATCCCAACAAAAATTTTAATTAGAAATAGGTCATATGTGCCATATTAGATCATGCCTGTCAAATATTTGTTCAGTCATTTTGATTACTACATTGGATCCAAATGAATATATTGAATCCAAGTGCTTTCACCTATTACAATCCACAGTCTTTGAGCCTTGTTCAAGGTTACATTTTGGTAGTAATGACACTAGTACCCAAATGGTGAAACTGTCCACCTTCAATTCCATTTGCACTATAATATTTCTTTTTCAATGGACTACACAATTGTATTAGTGATCAGAGGATAACAATAAATAAAATTATGTTTACTGAGATTTATTTCTACTAAGAGTTTCAATAATCGATTAAAAGATAAACATTTTTTTTTTTTTTTTTTTTTTTTGGTGGGTACCGGGGGTTCGACCTCAGGACCTCGGGCGCCACCAGGCGCCCGTGCCGCTGAGCGATATCACCGGCCCCTTTTTCGTATGTGGGTTCCGGGAGTCGAACTCGGGCCCTCGCGCTTGCCGGGCAGGCGCTTAAGCCACTGAGCCATCTCACCAGCCCAAAAAGATAAACATTTTAAAGAGAGAAAAAAAGAATAAACATTTACCTGGAAAGAAGTCATTTTAATCAGTGAGGCAGAACAGCCATAGTATTATTTAGTTATCAACAATAATATAATAAAATACACATTACAAAGTCATTCAGTATTAATAAAATCTGATAACTGAATAATCTACCTATCAATTTATAATCTTCACCCCCTTTTTTAGATAACAGCAGGGTGGGTATAGAGGGCCCACGTGAATTGATACTTTTTCAGCTCTTTGACATGACTATTAGAAGATCTTTTAAAGCTAAGAATAAAAGTACAAGCTGGACATGGTGACACATGCCTGTAATCTCACCACTGAGAGGGATGGAGCAGGAGGATTGCCATGAGTTCAAGGCCAGACTGGACTACATAGCAAGACAATGTCTCAAAAAAACCAAAACCAAATGCAAACACAAAAAAAAAACACAAAACAAAACACAACAAAACAAAAAACCAATATACTTTTGTACTTTGAAAAATGCTTACAAGCTGCAATTCACCTCATGCAAGGAAAATGTCAACATAAAGTAGGCAGGACAAAAAGTCCATTGATCTTCAAGGTCTGGAGACAAAAGGATACTGAGTTCTGGAATCAACCAAATAAAAAAGTGTCATACTTATGCCCAATTTACTCATATCATGACTGGATCTTACTAGAGTAGACATGGGTACTTGTATTAGCTTACTCCAGGAGATACAAGGGACCTGGAAAAAAATTCAGTTGCATGGTTCAGCTACCTATGACCATAGCTTGTTTGCAGCTACCAAGAAACAAAAGAAAAAAAAGCCTGTACCTATAATCAGTCCATAATTTTAACTGCTTCCTCCTTTATTCATTAGGACTCCACAGATCTGAAAGGACCTCACACAATCTTTGATAGCATTAATTTCTAAATCCTATTCCATAGCCAATCAAAGATACCAGAAGTTTAGAGTCATGCAGGAATTTGGAAACTATATATTTTTAACCTTGCTGAAATTTTTATTTTTATTTATTTATTTTTTTTTTGTGGGTACCGGGGGGTCGACCTCAGGACCTCGTGCGCCAGGAGGCACCCGTGTCGCTGAGCGATATCACCGGCCCCTTTTTCGTATGTGGGTTCCGGGAGTCGAACTCGGGCCCTCGCGCTTGCCGGGCAGGCGCTTAAGCCGCTGAGCCATCTCACCGGCCCTGAAATTTTTATTTGAAGCATAATAGACACATAGCTTTAAAAAGAGGCAAAGTGCTAAGAAAAATGTTAATTAGAATTTAATATATTTATTTATGTGATTATAAAATAATGCAGATGCATAATGTAAGGACTAATAATGACATGGACCTAAACACTCACTTCAACAAAACTAGAAAAAAAAATTTTTTGAGACAGGGTCTTGTTATGTAGTTCAGGCTAGTCTTGAACTCACATGTACTCCAGGCTGGCCTCAAACTCATATCAACCCACCTGCCTAAGCCTCCCAAGTCCTGGAACTACAGGCCTGCACCACCATGCCCAGCTAAACTTGGAATTTAGAAGACATGAAGTTAAAGTTTGCTGAACTTTTCATCTTATCCTGGGCATTATTTAACACATAATCATTTTATTCTTGAGATAGGTAGAGGAATATAGCTTTAAAGAAAACAAAAAAAATGTAAAGAATTCAGAAGACAACAGGAAAAAAGAGCACCGAATAAATATATAAATTTATTCCAATAAATTCTAATCCAGAAAACATCTAGAAAAAGAAAAACTTTAAGAAAGTATAGGGGCTGGTGAGATGGCTCAGCGGCTTAAGTGCCTGCCCGGCAAGCGCGAGGACCCGAGTTCGACTCCCGGAACCCACATACGAAAAAGGGGCCGGTGATATCGCTCAGCGGCACGGGCACCTGCTGGCGCGCGAGGTCCTGAGGTCGACCCCCGGTACCCACAAAAAAAAAAAAAAAAAGAAAGTATAATAAATTTAAAACATGTAATGGGATAATAGGTCTATGACCAAACTTGATCACAGTAAATGTGAAAGAGTTAAATTTTCCTCTTAAAATACAAACTTCCCACACAGGCTTAAAATATTGTCTGATTACACAAGAGATGATCAGAGAATATGATGAGTGTTTAAATAAAAACACATTGCCATCAATTCCCCTCAAAATACTCCCTTTTGATTCTAACACACTTGTCCCATCATTCTTGTGATTTTCCTCTAATAGGTTTTTAAAATATAACATTTATAGTATTTTTCAATCTCACATTGTATGTTATCTAGAATAAAAATAAGAGGTAGCTAAATACATACCAGGTGAGTACAAACAGAAAGTACAAGAAGCAATATAAGAGTTAGAAAAATAATTAGCAAAAATATACTTCTAATGGTGTTCATTTTGTATGGTATTTACAGAGTTTACTTTATAGCTAGAAGCAGCATTGCTTAGCAGTTAAGACACTGGACTTCAAAAGCCAGACTTTTGGGGTAATATCTTGACACTGTCATTTGTCAGTTATGTATTCTTGTCCTCAGGCAACTTTTTAACTTCTCTATGCCTCAGTTTCTTCCTCTATAGAAGAACCATAATGACATACTCATGGAAAAGGGTTTTTTCTGAGGACTAAACAAGTTAATATCACTACAACACCTAGGACAATGTCTAACACACACTTGGCCCCATATAAGTCCTTGTCAAATGAAATGTATTGACAAACGGTACAAGTCACAAGGAAGATATAACAATGTTCTATTTTATGTGCCAAAAATATAGCAGTATTATATGTCACCAAGTTTCCTTAATATACCAATATGATGCTGCATCCTCTTCAATCAACATTGTGAAAAATTGTTATTTACATATTATGAGGAATTATGCCCCACTCAGTGTTGTCAATTTTCAACTTGCTTGTGTTCTTTGTGACACACTTCCTCCAGCTTCCACTTGTAGCGCTCACACATTCAGATTTCATCCATAAGAAAACAAATACCATGCCGTGTACTTCCTCCTTGTCCCAGACTGTGACGCTCATATGCAGATAACTCATTCAAATATATAACTCACTGTCCATCAGTTTCTCATATAAAAAGACAGGACACCCTCCCTCAAACACATAAAGGAAAATTGACAAAATGAGTACCATGAGAAAATTTAACATAATTTCTTCATTTTATTGTGAATATACTAAACAAATGAATAAAGGATCTGATTAACACAAGTTACATACCTAGTTCCATGAGTGCATAGCAAATGTTCTATTCAACTGACAGCTTCCATACTTTTAAAATATCTTCTGGACATTTATAAAATGGCTCATATAATAGGTGGTACAGCAAAGCCTTAGGAAGTATTTTTAAATTACATAGTATAGATAGTAATAAATCATGTAACAACACAAATACTTCAAATCCCAGATGAGAATTAAGTAAAATATTATTTCACTCTTTGTTCAAGGAAATAAAATCTTTAACTACAAAAAATAGCCACAGTAACAACATAAGTCCCAACAATTCAAGATTCTAGATATTTTCTAAAACTGGTTACTTCTCACTTTTTTTACTATTAACATTATAAACCAAAGCACTATCAGCTCTGTCTTCTATAATAGCCTCAATACATATGTATGTTGGTCCTTATCCAGTCCATTTTCACCACAGTAGGCTCCTCAACTGTTACACAAACATGTGAGGCCCTATTTTACCTCCTTCCTTTGTGATTATTCTTTTTTTTTTTTGTGGGTACCGGGGGGTCGACCTCAGGACCTCATGTGCCAGCAGGCGCCCGTGCCGCTGAGCGATATCACCGGCCCCTTTTTCGTATGTGGGTTCCGGGAGTCGAACTCAGGCCCTCGCGCTTGCCGGGCAGGCGCTTAAGCCGCTGAGCCATCTCACTGGCCCTGTGATTATTCTTCTACAGAATATTATTCTCATGTCCTCCACATGGTTTGCTCTCTCACATCTTAGTGCATATCCCTTATTTTCCATAAGACCCACCCTGATCACCCCATCTTATACTGCAATCTGTTCCCATGAGAACCATTTGCACTTTTAATCCTTCTTTCCCTGCTTGCTTAACACTTTGGTTTTCTTTTTCATAGCAGCTATCTTCTTACTACATAATTTACTTATTTATTTTGTGCTATTTATTATTACATCTCCCTACACTAAAATGCAGGCTCCATGAGGGAAGGAATTCTTCTCTAGTTCAACAATCTTCCCTAAAGTCCTGGCATATCATAGGTACTCAATGTGTTGAATGAACTAAAAATTGGAAAAAAAATTGTACTGCATAATTATTAGAAATCATTGTAGCTAGACCACTGGTGATAATTTGAGCAGTTTACTTGTATATCAGGAGTAACTACAGACATGGGGCAGAAATGGTCATGACAACAGCAATAGCAAAAATAGCAGAGAAAAATCCTCTCCAATATTTGGAAACCAGACACTGGAATATAACAATGTGAGGAAGAGAAGGGAAGTGGGTTCCCAGGACCTAATAAAGATCAGAAGTGAGAATTAGAGCACACGGGGAGTGTAAAGGGAGGGACCACAATGCAGAGGAGGGAGTTGGCATGTGGTGCTTTCCCACTGAGTCCCAGCTAACAGTGTGGGAGGGGCAGCTTCAACCTCCAGATGCATGGTGACTGCTGGAGACCCCAGAGGCCTGCACAGAAAAACATACCAGTGAAATGGAGCTGTGGCTGCTGCATACTGCAGTAGCTGGTGAGTTATTTGCTTTTCAGATGCCCCCAGGAGAGGGCAATTGGCTGGTAGCCATTATAGAAAAGGGCCAACTGAACTCAGAACTCAGAGCAGATGTGAGTAGGATCAATCTAGCAGCTCCAATTGGCAGGGTGAAGCACAACTGAGTGAAAACCAGCAGGAGGTCGGGGAGCCAAGTTCAAGTCAGTAGGAGTCACTCAAAGTGCTGCAGGCTGAATAACTGGTGTCCCAGACTCATAGACAGAAACAAGAAACACCCTGAACTTTAGTGGAACTAAAGGACCAGGTTGGCTGGGATTATCTACTACCACCACATTGCTACTTTTGTCTTGCTGGGATCAATCAACATGGATCTGGGCTCTGTCTGCCCCCTCTGTCAGCCAGTGACAGCAGAGACATACCCTGAAGTGCATATTTAACTTTTCTACTTTGCTTCCTTTCTTTGCTTTTTTTAATTATATTTTTTCTCTTTCTCTTGATTCTTCTGATTTTTATACAAGTGAGAACATTGTCTCTAGGGTTCTTTTGTTTGTTTTGTTCTGTTCTTGTTTATATTTCTTCCTTTTTTCTTTCCCTCCTGTCTTTTTCATCATTGCCCAAGGAATGGCTAATTTTCCTTTGTCCTCAAGGCTTGCTTCTATTTCTCTGTTTTTTCCCCTAACAGTTTTTAAATTTTCTCCCCTAAGGGTAAAATCACCAAATTGAAGGGATATTTAATATACAAAATTTTTGGCTTTGTTTTAGATTTGGCTATATAATTACAACTCTTGTTCATATGGCTAAAGATGGCAAATTAATACTTACAAAATTTGTCATTTACTAGGCTGTGTTTCATGCTATTGTTACTACTAATTGTACCACTTTAGCAGAGGAGACATAATTGCTCTAATCAATTGTTTTTCCTTGCATGCCAACACTGAGTTTGTCTGAGGGTGATAAATAATACTATAGGCCAGTGCCAAAGAAACAAGGGCAGGGCAAACTAGGGAGGAATTTCTCATCCCCAATGAATTGAAGAGGTAGGATCTTGTAACAGACTCAAAACTCAAAAGCCAGCTACACCTGGAAGACATTTTTGAGAAGCAGGCATTTCCTAAGAGTTTGTGATACTAGCAATAAAGATACCTAACATAAATAATTTACAAATATCAATGTAGGAATTAAACTAAAAAAAATAGAAAATGAGAAGACACAAAAGCAAGATGCAACCCCAGACTTTCAACTTGTCAAAGACAAACACAGGGTGCAATGAGGTGGAAGAATTCAAAAGCCACCCACCTAGACTCTCTGAAGTGGTAACACCAAAAGTAACAAAACAAATCACAGAAGCTCTAGAAAAAATCAAATCAGAAATAATTTATCTGATAACTACAGAGATGATGACCACAATGAAGGACATGATTAGTGACTCTAGAGAATATACAGATAAAAAAATAGAGAAGCTTAGGAAAATGACAGCAAACACACATACCTAAAAGAGAAAGGAATTGGAATCCATGAAACATATTCAATTAGCTATCCAGGAGATTAAAAATTCTATTGAAAGTACACACAGCAAGATGAACAAATATGAGAACATAATATCACATCAAGAAGACAGGATTGCAGTTAGTGATCACAAAAAGAAAGATTTCTTAAAAATACCAAGGGACCATGAAAAATCAATGCAAATGCTGCTGAATGTTGCAAAGGAGAATCACATAAGATTGATCAGAGTCAATGAAAAACCAGTACATAGCACAAATGACATAAAAAGCCCTTCATATAAGTAATGGCAGAAAACTTCACAAGCATGGAAAAAGAATTTGACATGCAGATAAATGAGGCATATAGAACTCCAATTGGCCATGATTAAAATAAATCTATGACAAGGTATAGAATACTCAGGATTCTAGAAAGTCAACACAAGAATAGAATACTAAAAACTGTTACAGAAACAGAAAACATCATCTATAAAGGAAAGCCCATCACAATCACAACAGAATTCTCCACACAAACCATTAAGTCAAGGAGATCTTGAAGTATTTGAAGACCTGAAAGAAAACAACGTCCAACCCAGAATGATGTACCTCACAAAACTCTCAAAATTGATGCAGAAATAAATTGCTTTCATGAAAATGATGACTACAGAACTTCATGATCATGAAATCAGCTTTATAAAATGCTCTCAAGACATTCTTGAAAGACATAAGACTAAAACTTCATGAACCCCAACAGAATGAATCCACCAAGCAAGCCATGTAATTAAAGAGTGGAAAGAAATGACACCAACAACAGGAAACTAACATAACAATGATAAATCAATATATATCAGCTATAACCATCTATGTAAATGGCCTCAATTCACCAAACAAAAGAAAGATTGGCAAAATGGATTAAGAAACAAGAACCAAGGAGAGGAAAAAAAGATGGCGGATGAGTAAGAAGCACGCAGAGAAACTCTCTAAAAGTTGCCATTGGACTACGGGAATATAGTGACCGGGAGAGCACAGGAGGGGGGCAGATGCCTCCCCCGGACCCAGAAAAGTTCTGAAGCGCAGCTTGGAACCCCCGGCACCAGTGAAGTGTACTTTTCAACAAAGAAGGAAAAGACCACGCACGCACCTTCTGCCATCCCAGGAATCACGGCGGGATGGAAGCTCAAAGCTGCGGACACATGGTGACAGCTGGTGCCCAGGGAGTCCCCACGGAGGATCGCGGGACAGCGGTGGGGCAGGGGAGTGGCGGAGAATGGCGCTGGCCAGCGGTGAGTGAGTGTCTCTCAGCCACAGCTGTCCCGCGCCAGAGAGCGACTAGCCGGGCGCCATTGTGGGGGGTGCGGCGAAAATCAGAGCGGCTCGAAAACGGCTCTGGGAACTTGTGCTCCGGACAGGGCAGCACGGTGCCTCTCAGCCCCACGAAAGTGCGCTGAGGGCGGCGGGTGAAGGAGACTGGTCTCTCAGCCACACCTGTCCCGCGCCAGAGAGCGACTGGCCGGGCGCCATTGTGGGGGGCGTGGCGAAAATCAGAGCGGCGTGAAAGCAGTGCGCTGACAGTGGCAGGCGAAGGAGACCGGTCTCCGCCTGAGAGTCCACGCTCTGCTCACTGCCCGCCAGAGGGCGCTCCTGGCTCGCTGGGACGGACCTGCACGGAACAAGACTCTGTCATCACACGGTGCCTGCCTACAGCAGAGTCAACACCTGGAACTGATTATTATTATTATTTTTTTTTTCTCTCTCATTAGTTTTTTGTTCTGGTGAAGGGGTTTTTATTTTTGTTTTTATTTTTGTTTTATTTTTATTTTGTTTTTATTTTGTTTTTATTTTTTTCTTTTGTGGGGGTTTATTTCTGTTTTATCTCTTTGCTTTGTTGTTTTTATCTTCATTTTTGTTTCTGTTTGTCTATTTGCTCTTTCCTTCATTATTCTCTCTGGCTTTTATATGAATGTAAACAGCGCCTCTAACCTCTTTGTGATTGTGGTTGTGATCTGTTCTTCCTTTTATCCTTTCCTTTTCTTTTTCCCACCAGTCCTCTGCACCAGGATCCACCAGGGATCCATCCCTCTTGGTCCTCTAACCTTACATCTAATTCCTTCCTCTTCTCACAATACTCTATTTCCTCCTTAACTCATTTTAAATTTAAACTCCTGAGGGGAAAATTTGACATACTAAGGACTTGTATACTGCATATAATTTTTCTGGTGTGTTTTAGATTTTGTTATATAACCACAACTCTACTTTATACAGGTAAAAGTGGTAAATAACTGCTTAGCTCAGTCTGTCATTTTCTAGGCTGTGTTTGATGCTTCAGTTACCATTATAGCCAAATGTAAAATAATTGTTCTAACCAGCTTTCCTTCCTGATATTTCGTGATTGATATTGACTAAGGGACACAGAAAATACAGTGGCACAGTACAAAAGAATCAAGGACTGGGCCAAACAGGTAGCAACTTCTCACATCCAACGAATTGAAGAGGTAGGATCTGGCAGAAAACTCAAAACCCAAAAGCAAGCTCCACTTGGAAGATACTGCAGAGAAGTAGTCATCTTCTAAGGATCTTGAACACTAGCAATAAAGTAACCTATCATAGGTAATTTACAAACATCACCCCAGGAATTAAAGAAAGAAAAGATGAGATGACACTTAAACAAGATGCAACCCCACACATAAAATTCAACAAAGGCAAACCTAGGGGGCAACGAGGTGGGACAATCCGAAAGCCACCCACCTGGCATATCTGAAGGGGTAACAACAAAACAATTGAATGAGGCTCTGGAAAAAATTAAAACAGAAATAATTTCACAGATAACTGCAGAGATAATGTCCACAATGAAGACTATGCTTAAGGACACTATAGCTGATACAGACAAAAAAAATAGATGAGCTTAAGAAAACTATAGAAACCATGAATACTCAGCATAGGAAAGAAATGGAATCCATAAAGCAGATTCAAGCAGATATCCAAGAGAACAAAAATTCCATTGAAAGTATTTGTAGCAGATTAAGCCAATGTGAGGACAGGATATCAGATATAGAAGACAGGCTTGCAATTAGTGATCATGAAAAGAAAGAATTCTTAAAAACAGCAAGGGACCATGAAAAATCAATTCAGCAGCTGCTAGATGACTCAAAGATAAACAACTTAAGAATAATTGGAATAAATGAAAAAGCAGGAGATAGCATCAATGACATTAAAACCTTGTTCAAAGACATTATTAGGGAGAACTTTCCTGGAAGAGAAAAAGAATTTGACCCCCCAATAAGTGAAGCTTTTAGAACACCAACAAGACATGATCAAAAAAAACTTCAGCCAGACATATCATAGTCAAGATCCCAGAAATTCAACAGAAGGGCAGAATCTTAAAAGCTGTTAGAGAGAAGAGACAAATCACCTATGAAGGAAAACCCATCAGAATCACAGCTGACTTTTCAGCACAAACCCTCAATTCAAGAAGAGCTTGGAATGACGTATTTCAAGCTCTAAAGGAAAATAATTTTCAACCCAGATTGATGTACCCCGCAAAACTATCTTTCAAAATTGATGGAGAAATAAAATACTTTCATGCCAAAAACATCTGAGAAAATTTATGACCACCAAACCAGCACTCCGAAATGTTCTGAAGGACATTCTAGAAAGAGATAGGAACCCCAACAGAAGGAATCCACAAGGCAGGGCAGATAATTAAATAGCAGGAAAAGGGAAAAACAAAGAGTGGGAACCAACAACAGGAAAATATCATGACAAGTATAAGTCAATACATATCAGTTTTAACCATCAATGTTAATGGTCTCAATTCACCAATCAAAAGGCACCGACTGGCAAAATGGATCAAGAAGCAAGATCCAACAATATGCTGTATACAAGAAACACATTTAATTCAAAAAGAAATTCATAGACTGAAAGTCAAAGGATGGAAAACAATACTCCATGCAATAGGAAAACAGAAAAAAGCAGGGGTAGCTATTCTTTTTGCAGACAAAGTGAACTTCAAGCCAAGAAGGATTCAGAGAGATAAAGACGGTCATTACATCCTTGTAAAGGGAACAATCCAAGAGGAAGAGATAAAGATCATAAATATATATGCGTCAAATACCAATGCACCCAACTATATAAAACAAGTACTAAAAGACATGAAAAATCAAATAAGCACTAATACAATTATATTGGGAGATCTCAATACTCCACTGTCACAAAAGGACAGATCAACTAGAAAGAAAATCAATAATGAAATAATAGAACTGAACCAAACTTTGGAACAAATGGACTTAGTAGATGTCTACAGAGTGTTCCACCCCACAACATCAGAATACACATTCTTCTCAGCTGCACATGGGACGTTCTCCAAAATAGACCTCATACTAGCTCATAAAACCTGCTTAAGTAAATGCAAAGGAATTGAAATTATCCCATGCATATTATCAGACCATAGTGCAATGAAATTGGAAATCAATGGCAAAAGAAATCACAAATACTCCCTAAACACATGGAAATTAAACAGCACCCTCCTGAACAACCAATGGGTCACCGATGAAATTAAAGAATAAATTAGACAATTTCTAGAACTGAATGATAATGACAGTACAACATACCGAAACTTATGGGATACAATGAAAGCAGTCCTAAGAGGGAAATTTATAGCATTAAATACTTATATTAGGAAAATAGAGCAAGCGCAAATAAACAACTTAATGGCGAACCTCGAACTTCTAGAAAAAGAAGAGCAGGTTAAGCCAAAAGCCCGTACAAGGGAGGAAATTACAAAGATCAGAGCAGAAATTAATGTATTGGAGACTAAAAAAACAATACAAAGAATCAATGAAGCAAAAAGTTGGTTCTTTGAAAGAATAAATAAGATTGACAAACCCTTATCCAACCTTATTAAAAAAAGAAAAGAAAAGACTAAAATCCATGCAATTGAAAATGAAAAGGGTGATATCACGATGGACCCTGCAGAAATCCAGAAGATCATCTATACCTATTTTAAAAATCTATATTCTACTAAGATGGAAAATGCAGAAGAAATGGACAGATTCCTAGATTCGTATGAATTACCAAAGCTGAATCAAGAAGATTTAAAAATCCTAAATAAACCAATATCAACCAATGAAATTGAAGATGTAATTAAAAACCTCCCAACAAAGAAAAGCCCAGGCCCTGATGGATTCACTGCCGAATTCTACAAGAAATTTAGAGAAGACCTAACAACACTACTTCTTAAACATTTTAATGAAATTGAAAGAGAAGCAATACTCCCAAATTCATTCCTGGAAGCAAGCATTACCCTGATACCAAAACCAGAGAAGGACCCAACTAAGAAAGAGAACTACAGGCCAATCTCCCTAATGAACATAGATGCAAAAATCCTTAATAAGATACTGGCAAACAGAATCCAACAAATCATCAAGAAGATTATACACCATGACCAAGTTGGATTCATCCCAGGGATGCAGGGATGGTTCAACATACGTAAATCAATAAATGTAATACACCATATTAACAGAACCAAAGACAAAAATCACATGATTATCTCAATAGATGCAGAAAAAGCTTTTGACAAAGTCCCGCACCTTTTCATGATAAAAACCCTACAGAAAATTGGAATAGAGGGTCTTTATCTCAACCTGGTAAAAGCTATCTATGACAAACCAACAGCCAATATTATACTAAATGGCCAAAAACTGAAAGCCTTCCCTCTAAAATCAGGAGCAAGACAAGGATGTCCACTGTCCCCACTCTTATTCAACATAGTTCTGGAAACTTTAGCCAGAGCAATTAGACAAGAGAAAAAAATAAAGGGAATAATGATTGGAAAGGAAGAAGTTAAATTATCATTATTTGCAGATGATATGATACTCTACACAGAAGACCCCAAAAACTCCACTAAAAAACTGCTAGATTTGATAAGCAAATTCAGTAGTGTAGCTGGATACAAAGTCAATACTCAAAAGTCAATAGCCTTCCTGTACACAAATAACAAACTTACTGAAAGAGAAATTAGGGAAACAATACCTTTCACAATAACATCCAAAAAAATGAAATACCTAGGAATCAACCTCACAAAGGATGTAAAAGACCTATACACTGAAAACTACAGTACTCTGAAAAAGGAGATTGAAGAGGATATCAGAAAATGGAAAGATATCCCTTGCTCCTGGATAGGAAGAACCAATATAGTGAAAATGGCCATACTCCCAAAATTGTTATACAAATTTAATGCAATTCCAATCAAAATTCCAACAGCATATCTCACAGAACTAGAGAAAACAATCCTAAAATTCATTTGGAATCAGAAGAGACCTAGAATAGCAAAAGCAATTCTGGGCAACAAACGCAAGGCGGGGGCATCACAATCCCTGACTTGAAATTATACTATAAAGCTACTGTGATAAAAACAGTGTGGTAGTGGAAAAAAAACAGACCTGAAGATCAATGGAACAGATTAGAAGATGCTGAAACAACCCCAGACATACTAAGCCACCTTATCTTTGACAAAGGTGCCAAACACATTCGCTGGAAGAAAGATAGCCTCTTTAATAAATGGTGCTGGAAAAACTGGCTCTACACATGCCGAAGATTAAAACTAGACCCATATCTTTCACCGTGCACTAAACTAAATTCAAAATGGATCAGAGATCTAAATATTAAAACAGAAACATTAATTCTGCTGGAAGGTAGGATAGGTAAAACCCTTGGAGACAATGGTGTAGGCAAAGACTTTATGAATAAAAACTCAACCGCATGGGAACTATCCCAAAGAATCAATAACTGGGATCTCATCTTATTAAAAAGCTTTTGCACAGCAAGAGAAACCACCAACAGAGTGAAGAGACAACCCACAATGTGGGAAAAAATGTTTGCCAGCTGTTCCTCAGACAAAGGATTACTATCGAGAACATATAAAGAACTCAAAAAAATCAGACCTCCCAAATTTAAAGACCCACTCCAAAAATGGGCATCTGAGATGAATACACATTTCTCAGATGAAGAAATACTAATGGCAAATAAATATACAAAAAATGTGCAACATCACTAGTCATTCGAGAGATGCGAATTAAAACAACACTGAGATACCATCTCACCCCAGAAAGAATGGCTACTATAAAGAAATCAACTAATAACAAATGCTGGAGGGGATGTGGGGAAAAAGGAACCCTTCTTCACTGTTGGTGGGAGTGTCGACTGGTACAGCCACTGTGGAAGTCAGTGTGGAGATTCCTCAAAAAACTAGGGTTGGAGGTCCCATTTGACCCAGCTATTCCCCTTCTGGGCATCTTCCCAGAAGAATTAAAAACATCGTACCACAGCGATATATGTGCACCCATGTTTATAGCAACACAATTTGTAATAGCCAAATCTTGGAAACAACCCAAATGCCCATCAGCTGAGGAATGGATAAGAAAGATGTGGTATTTTTATACAATGGAGTACTATTCAGCCATAAAGAAGGATAAACTGGAGACTTTTATAGGTAAATGGATGCAACTCGAGAAAATACTCATAAGTGAAATAAACCAGAAGCACATGTGTAAGCATCGTATTGTCTCTCTAGTATGAGAAACTGAAAGAGTAAATGGGATCCAAAATGTACAATAGACATGGTGAATCAAAAAGAAACTGGTCAAAGGGAAAGAAAGACTGGAATAGGGAAAAGAAAGAAGGGAAAGGGGAAAAAAATTGTATATATATATATATATATATATACATATGATGGTTAAGATAGATACACTACCAATTTTACTTAGTTCATTGAAGAGTAAGGTTTGTGCCAATAATGTTTGGACAATTGAATGCTAATGTCTGGTATCCTGAATAACTAACTTAAAGATAGTAATACGTAATGTAATAACCATTGTTACCCTCCTATTATGTTGTTTTGAAAATTTGTTCTTCTTTTGATTTGTTTTGTTTTTTCTTCTCTTTAAAATAAAAAAAAAAAAAAGAAAAAAGAAACAAGAACCATGGGCCAGTGATATGGCTCAGTGGCATAAGCGCCTGCTGGCAAGCACGAGGTCCTGAGTTTGACTCTTGGTACCTACTTAAAAAAAAGAAACAAGAACCAACAATATGTTACATGAAAAAAACACACAACTCAAAAGGAAATTCATATACTCAAAGTCAAAGGATGTTACAATACTTCAGGGGACAGGAAGCCCGAAAAAATCAGGGTAGCTCTTCTATTAACAAAGTGGATTTCAAGCAAAGACTGATCAAGAGAGACAAAGAAGTTCACTACATCCTCGTTAAGGGAATAATCCAAGAAGAAGAGATGACAATCACATATCTATATGCACCAAATACCAGTGCATGCAACTATACAAAACAAATATTAACAGACATGAAAAATAAAATGAGCACTAATACTATTCAAATGGGGAACCTCAATAACCCTATGTTACAAATAGACAGATTGACTAGACAAAAATCAACAAAGAAATATCAGAACAGAACCAAACCTGTGAACAAATGGACTCAGTAGATGTCTACAGAGTGTTTCACACCACATCAGAATACACATTCTTCTCAGCTGCACACAGGATGTTGTCTAAAATAGACCACATACTAGCTCATAGAACATACTTAAGTAAATGAAAAGGAGTTGAAATTGTCCCATGCATATTATCTGACCATAGTGCAAAGAAATTGGAAATCAATGGCAAAACAAACCACAAAAACTTCATAAACACATGGAAATTAAATAATACCCTGTTGAAAAACCAGTGGGTCACAGAGGGAATTAAAGAAAAAATCAGACAGTTTCTACAATTAAATGATAATGCCAATACAACATATGGGAACATAAGGGACACAATAAAAGCAGTCCTATGAGGGAAATTTATAGTGATAAATTCCCACATCAGAAAAAGAAATGAACTCAAATAAATAACTTAATATTCAACCTCAAGCTTCTAGAAATAGAAGAGCAAGTCAAGCCCAAAGTCCATATGAGGGAGGAAATTATAGTGATTAGAGCTGAAATTATTGCAATTAAGATTAAGAGAATAATATAAAGAAAGAAATGAATCAAAGAGTTGGTTCTTTAAAAGATTAAGTAAAATTGAATATCACTTAGCCAACCTTATCAAAACGAGGACAGAGGGGCCGGTGAGATGGCTCAGTGGTGTAAGCGCCTGCCTGGCAAGTGCGAGCACCTGAGTTCGACTCCTGGAACCCACATACGAACAAAGGGCCGGTGATATCGCTCAGCGGCACGGGCGCCTGCTGGCGCTTGAGGTCCTGAGGTCGACCACTGGTACCCACAGGAAAAAAAAAAAAAAAAAAACAAGGACAGAAAAGATTGAAATACATGCAGTTAGGAATAAAACGAGTGAAATTAAAATGAATCCTTCAGAAATCCAAAAGATCATCAATATCTATTTGAAGAACCTGTATTCTAATAAAATAAAAAACACAGAAGTGGATAGATTACATACATATTAATTACTAAAGATAAATAAAGATATAAAAATACTAAATAACCTAGTATCAGTCATTGAAATTGAAGATGTAGTTATAAACCTACCAACAAAGAAAACCCCAGGTCCTGAAGGATTCACTGCTGAATTCTATAAGAAATTTACAGAAGATCTAATTCCACTACTCCTCAAACTCTTTAATGAAATTGAAGGGGAAGCGATATTCCCAAAGTAACTCCTGGAATCAAGTATTGCCCTGATACCAAAATCAGAGAAGGACCCAACCAAAAAAAGAGAGCTACAAATCTCTCTAGTGAACATAGATGCAAAAATCATAACTAACTCACAGGCAAACACAGTGCAGCAAATCATCAAGATTATACACCATGACCAAGTAGGATTTCTCCCAGTGATGCAGGAATGAAACAACATTTGCAAATCAATAAATACAACATGTTAACATAGCCTTAGACAGAAACCACATGATCATCTCAATAGATCCAGCAAAAGCATTTGACAAAGTCCAGCATACATTCATGATTAAAAATAAAAAAATTACAGAAAATTGGAATAAATGGCCTTTATCTCAACCTGATAAAAGCCATCCATGACAAACCAACAGTCAACATCATACTAAATGGTCAAAAACTGACAGCTTTCCCTCTAAAATCAGGAATGAGGCAAGGATGTCCACTATCAGCACTCCTATTCAATATAGTTTTGGAAACAGTAGCCAGAGGAATTTGACTAGAGAGACAAAATGAAAATAGATATGAAAGGAAGATGTTAAACCACCATTATTTGTGGATGACATGATACCCCACTTAGAAGAACCCAAACACTCCACCAAAATTTATAGATTTAATAATGAAATTCAGTAGTGTAGCTGGATACAAAGTCAACATTCAAATTTTTTTTTAAACTGCAAAAATTAAAAGTATTCTGGTACACAAATAACAATCACACTGAGAGAGAAATTAGGGAAATCACATCATTCAGAACAGCATTCCCCCAAAAAAGGAAATACTTAGGAATCGACCTAATGAAGGAAGTAAAAGACCTTTACATTGACAAGTACAGGAATGGGAAAATAGCTCAGTGTCACAGTGCCTGCCTGGCAAGCTCAAGGTCGTGAGTTTGATCCTTGTACCAAAAAAAAAAAAAAAAAGAAAAGTACAGTACTCTCAGAAAGGAGATCAAAGAGAATATCAGACAATGGAAAGGTATCCCTTGTTCTTGGATAGGAAGAACCAATATAGTAAAAACAGCCATATTCCCAAAATGGTTATACAAATTTAATGTAATCCCAATCAAAATACAAATAGCAGGGCTGGTGAGATAGCTCAGCGGCATAAGCGCCTGCCTGGCAAGTGTGAGGTGCTGAGTTCGACTCCCAGAACCCACATAAAGGGAAAAAAAGGGCTGGTGATATTGCTCAGCGGCACAAGTGCCTGCTGGCAAGTGCGAGGTCCTCAGTTCACTTCCCAGTACCCACATTAAAAAAAAATACCAATAGCATACCTCATGGAATTAGAAAAAACAATCCTGAAATTCATTTGGAAGTGGAATAGACCTACAATAGCAAAAGAAATTCTGGGCAACAAGGCAATGCAGGGGGCATCACAATCCCTGACCTGAAATTATACAACAGCCACTGTGATAAAAACAGCATAATACTGGTCATTAAAAAAAAAAAAAACGGAAGTGAGAATCAAAGGAACAGATTAGAAGATGCAGAAACACCTCCAAACACACAGCCACCTTATCTTTGTGAAAGTGTCCAAAAACCTTCACTGGAAGAAAGCTAGCCTCTTTAACAAATGGTGCTAGAAAACATGGCTTTCCACAGGCCAAAGACTAAAATTAGACCCATGCCTCTCACCTTGGACTAAACTGAAATCAAAATGGATCAAAGATCTAAATATTTAAACAGAAACACTAAACCTGCTGGAAGATAGAATAGGTAAAAATTTGAGACATATGTGTAGGCAAAACCCCAGTCACACAGAAAATATATCCAGGAATCAAAAACTGGAATTTAATCTTATTAAAAAGCTTTTGCAAAGCGAAGGAAACCACCAACAGAGTAAAGAAACAACACACAGAGTGGGCAAACATTTTTGCCAACTGTTTCTGAAAGGACTAATATCTAGAATATTATATAAAGAACGCAAAAGAATCAGACACATCAAATTTAAAGACCCAATCCAAAAATAAGCATCTGAAATGAGAAGACATTTCTCAGATGAAGAAATAAAAACAGCAAAAATGATCAACATCACTGGTCATTCAAGTGATGCAATTTAAAAGAATGGTGAGATTCCATCTCATTCCAAAAAGAAAACATCATAGATGCACGTATATTGCTGTGGTATGATGTTTTTAATTCTTCTGGGAAGATACCCAGAAGAGGAATAGCTGGGTTGAATGGGACCTCTAACCCTAGCTTTTAGAAGAATCTCCGTATTGATTTGTACAGTGGTTGCACCAGTATGCACTCCCACCAAGAGTGGAGAAGGGTTCCATTTTCTCCACAGCCCCACCAGCATTTGTTATTGGTTGATTTCTTGATGATAGCCATTCTTCCTAGAGTGAGATGGAATCTGTTTTGTCTTAATTTGCATCTAAATGACCAAAGACATTGAACAGTTTTTCATATATTTATTTGCCACATGTATTTCTTCATCTAAGAAGTGTATAATTCATCTCAGATGTCCATTTTTGGATTGGGTCTTTGAATTTGGGGGGTCTGCATTTTTTTAATTCTTTATATGTTATAGATATAAGTCCTTTGTCTGAGGGACAACTGGCTATTCGTCCCACTCTGTGGGTTGCCTTTTCACTCTGTGATTTCTTTTGCTGCGCAAAAGCTTTTTAATAGGATAAGATCCTAGTTATTGATTTTTTTTGGTATTACTTCTCATGTAATCAGGTTTTCTTCTAAATCTTCTACACATATATCTTCAAGGGTTCTGCCTATTATCTTCCAACAGGTTTAGTGTTTCTGTTTTAATATTTATATCTTCATTTCGATTTTAGTTTAGTGCATGGTGATTTTAGTCTCAATTTGTAATAGCTAAATCTTGGAAACAATCCAAATGGCCATCAGCAATGAATGGATAAAAAAGATGTGGTCTTTTTATACAATGGAATACTACTCAGCCATAAAGAATGATAAACTTGAGACATTTATAGGTTAATGGATGCAACTTAAGACCATACTCATGAGTGAAATAAATCACACTCACATGTGTAAATACCATATTGTCTCCCTGGTTTGAGAAACTGAAAGATTAAATAAGGACCAAAATGTACAATAGATATTGTGAAATGGGAAGAAATTGTTCGAAAGGAAAGAGGAACTAGTGTGGGGGAAGTCAGAAAGGGAAAAGTAAAAAATACCAAAAAGAATACAAGACAGTTGTACTATGAGTATCTCTTAGTTATTGAAAACAAAGGTTTCTGCTAATACCATTTGGAGAACTTTTTATGCTCATATCTTGTACTCTGAATAACTACTTTAAAGATAACAACAGTGTATTAACCATTGTTATTCTCCCATTATTTTGTTATGAAATTTTGTTTTATTTTTTCCATAAAATAAAAAAAAATGAACAAATAATAAATGCTGGCAGGGCTTTAGGGAAAAAGGAACTCTTCTCCATTTTTGATGGCAGTGTAGACTGGTGTAACCATTGTGGAAATCCATGTGGAGATTCCTCAAAAAACTAAAACTAGAAGTTCCCTTTGACCCAGCTATTCCTCTTCTTGGTATCTTCCTGAAAGAATTAAAAACATCATACCACAGAAATATATGCACACCCATGTGTATAGCAGCAGAGTTTGTAATGGTTAAATCTTGGAAACAGCCAAAATGCCCATCAACCAATAAATGGATAAAGAAGATGTGAGGTTTTTTATACAAAGAGTAGTACTCAGACATAAAGAATGATGAACTTGGGACATTTATAGACAAATGGATGCACCTTGAGACTATATTCTAAAGTGAAATAAACCAAACACACATGTTCAAATATCACACAGCTTCTCTGGTGTAACTGAAAGTGTAAATATGTTCTAAAATGTATAATAGATATTGTCAAATAGGAAGAAAATGTTCAAATGGGAAGGGAAAATGAGGGGGGAGAAAGAAAGGGAAAAGGTAAAAAGAGAATAGAAGGAAAAATGGAAATAAAGCTTTTGTAAATGAGAAGAGGGATTGAAGGGAGTGTAGGAAAATGAGGAAAAAACAAAAAAACAAGATATATCACGCACATGTACAAATTTCCTATGATGAATGTTATGATTATGTATATCTAAAATGTACCAATAAAGTTAATTTTTAAAAATGAATATACAAAATAATTGTAAAAGAAAAAATTACATAACGACATTTAATTAAAAGCCTTTTAAGAGAAATGTGAGTCAACTTAAAACTCTATTAAAGGGCCGGTGAGATAGCTCAGCGGCATAAGCGCCTGCCTTACCAGTGTGAGGTCCTGAGTTCGACTCCCGGTACCCACATAAAGGAAAAAAGGGGCTGGTGATATTGCTCAACAGCATGAGGTCCTGAGGTTGATTCCCGGTACCCACATAAAAAATAAATAAACAAATAAATAAAATAAAATAAAACTCTATTAAAGATTAGGGCAGATTTCGAGTTAGGAGTACTGTGACAGTCACAGAAATTGGACTATTGAGGATCTCAGAGAAAATAAAGATTTTATTTTTCCATATATCATATTTGTTATACTTTCTATATACAATTCTATTCCAGACTGAATAATTTAAGACTATTCAATGTCTACTTGCAAAATTCCAACACTTGCTGTGGATTTTATTGTATCTATGCTTAGAATTAATTCATCTTGAGAAATGACACTGGATCATAATTACACTCAGTCATAATGGACAGACATGATTATACCATCTTTCACATATAAAATAGTACTTAGCAGGGATAAAAATTCCATTCAGTCCCATTATTCACAATTGAAAATGTGCTGTGAAATACTTTTCTTTCAATGTTAGTTATACTAGTTATACTAAATTTCCTAATGGAGCCAGACTTGCAGTAATAAGTTAAGATGAAAACTATTCACCTTTGGATAGCTAACTATTACTATTCTCGCTTAAAAACTATAATTATATTTATACTTTTATGTACCCTAAAAATGTAAGCTAAAGTTCAAAATCCCAACTTAGTTTAAAATATCACAAAAAGAGACAAACAGGAAACATTATGCCACACAATTGCTTATGTTATTCTTTGGAAAGGAATACATACTTTGTCTCTTCTTAAATTTAAAATATTTACATTTATAGTTTGTTGTTAAGTAGAAGGCTTGGGGCCCTGTGGATTCCATGCCCTGGCCATGTCAACCACCTTCTAGCCAACTCAGCATTTTGTTTCTCCTCAGCACAGGGCCACAGAGGCACCAACCAACCAAATGACCTGATTGTGGATGAGGCAAAAAACAGGAAAGAAGGTAAGCCTCAGATTCAGTAGCTTCAGGGACAAATAATGGATGGGCCAGCAGTGCTAGCCCCAAGAAAAGCTCATGGCTGTCATAAACTGCAAAAACAGAATGGGATTTTAGACCAAAAGTGACTGCTTCACAGCAGGATAGAGTTGGAGAAGAAATCCAGTGCAGCGTCTGCCACATTGCCAGAAAATTTAATCAGGCACCATGTGGGGAAGGGGTTGATTGTGTGGAACTGAGGCACAGAACAAATGTACTATAGCTCCACTCCAGAATTTCCAGTGTTACCATACCACAGTGACTGGGTGAGAGAGAACCACAGAAGTCAGTTGTGCAGAGGGTGAGTGCTAGACACAGATCCTCTGAGAAGTTCAGCCTTCAGCCAGAAAAGCTAGGGGGCCCCACACTCTGAAGTAGAAGGCCAGGCCCAGTAGGTGGGGCTTTAAGAGGAGGTTACATCTGAAAGTGCTGGCATCAAGTCCAGCAGTCTGCTTGAGCCCCACTCTGCTGCCTACATGTAGTGGAGACCAGTGGTCTGGTTCCTTTAGCAACATGAGCGGGGACATGCCTCAGCTTAGATGGTTGCCACAGTTTGTGATTTACAAACAAAGGGGCCTCTGGAGCTGGGTGGGGGAGGTAACCCACAAGTTATAGAGCTGAGCAAAGAGAATTATGATTTTTTGGATTCCAAGAATGCAAGTCCTGGAAGTAAGCCACTCATTGGTAAATATGGAGAGTTCTTTTTTTTTTTTTTTTTTTTTTTTTTTTGTGGGTACTGGGAGTCCACCCCAGGACCTCGTGCTTGCCAGCAAGCGCTTGTGCCGCTGAGCGATATAACCGGCCCTTTTTTCCTTTATGTGGGTTCTGGAAGTCGAACTCAGGACCTCACACTTGCCAGGCAGGTGCTTATGCTGCTGAGCTCTCACTGGCCCGGAGAGTTCTTTTATGTGAACTCATTTTTTTCTTCTTTATTGGTGGTCTTAGTTACATTGTCATCACTGAGACACAACACCCAATACTCACAACTTAGAGGAAAGGTTTATTTTCATTCACAGTTTGTAAAGGTTTCAGTCCATAGTCAGCTGGCTCCAAGTCAGGATGGCATGGCACAGAGGCATGGTAGAGGAGGCTTGCTTATGGCATGGCAGTGAGAAGCAGAGAGAGAGAGATCAAGGGAGGAGGAAGGGAGATACCTTCTTCTAGGCCAAACCCCAATGAACCACCTCCACTAACCATGCTTCACCTTCCAACATCACATTTAGCTATAAAGTCATCATTGGGCTAACCCAATGATAATTACTGCCCTAAGGACCCAGCCACCTCCAAAAGTGCACCTATGAACATTCGATGATGTCAGTACAACATGCCAGGGCTTGTAGGACACAATGAAAGCAGTCATAAGAAGGAATGTCCACATCAGAAAGAGCAAGCCCAAATAAGTAACCTAATAATGTATGTTAAGGACCTAGAAAAACTAGAAGAATTCAAATCTAAAGGTAGTAAAAGGAAGGAAACTATAAAGATCAGAAAAGAAATCAATGAAGTAGACCCTAGGAAAACATTACAAAAAATCAATGAACCGAAGAGCTGGTACTTTGAAAGAATGAACAAAACAGACAAGCCCACAGACAATCTTATGAGAAAAGTTTCCAAACATCAGCGCAATTAGAAATGAAAAAGGTGAAATCACACCAGATACCCCCAAAATTCACAGGATTACCAGCAACTACTTTGAAAACCTGTATGCCAATAAGTTGGAGAATTCAGAAGAAAGGGATAGATTCCCAGATACATATGAATTACCAAAACTAAAACAAAAAGACTTAAAAAGCCTGAATAATCCAATAACAGGCAGTGAAATTCAAGCAGTAATAAAAAATAAAAAATAAAATAAAATAAAGCTCTATTAACTAAGAAAATACCTAGGTCCCGGTGATTTCACCTCCAAATTCTACAAGAATATCAGGGAAGATCAACTGCCTATGCTCCTCAAACTCTTGAATGAAATTGAAAGTGAAGGTCTACTGCCAAAATCACTGCTGGAAGTGAGAATTACCCTGATTTCAAAACCAGACAAGGATGCAACCAAAAATGATCACTTTAATGAACATAGATACAAAACCCTTCAACCAGATACTGCTAAGCATAATACAATAAATGATTAAAAATATCCTATATCATGACCAAGTAGGCTTCATCCCAGGAGTGCAAAGGTGGATCAACATAAGCAAATCAATAAATGGAATACATCACATAAACAGAAGCAAGGACAAAAATCACATGATCATCTGAATAGACACACAAAAAGCCTTTGACAAAATCCAACATCCATTCATGATAAAAGCCCTAAACAAAATAAGTATACAGGCTCTTATCTGAGGCTGATAAAAGCCAACATGATAAAACTACTGCCAACATCGTTTTGTTTTATTTTTTTTTTTTTTGTTTTGTTTTGTTTTGTTTGAGACAGGGTCTCACTATGCAGTTCACTATGCAGTGGCCTTGAACTCACAGTGATCCTCTTGCCTGGGCCCCCAAGTGCTGGGATTACAGGCTTGCGCCACCACACCTGGCCTCAATATCACATTAAATGGGGAAAAACTGAAAGCTTTCCCTTGAAAATCAGAAACAAGATGAAGACTACCACAATCATCACTCCTATGCAACACAGTCCACAAAATATTAGCCACCCCAATCAGGTAAGACAAAAAAATAAACTGATAGGTATAGGAAAGAAAGAAGTCAACTTATCATTATTTGCAAACAATATGATCCTCTACTTAGAACACCCAAAAAACCACTACCAAAATATTCCTAGAATAAATAGCAAAATTCAGCACTGTAGCAGGATACAAAAGCAACACACACACAAACACACACACATCAATAGTGTTCCTATACCCCAATAATGAACTCACTGAGAAAGAAATCAGAAAAACAGAACCATTTACGAAAGCATCAAGAAAAATTAATTAGAAATTAACCAAGAAATGAAAGGCCTCTATAATCAAAACTATAGTACTAGGAAAAAGGAGATCAAAGAAGATAGCCCTCCCCCTGCTCCTGGGTAGACAGAACCAATATAGTCAAAATAGCCATACTTCCAAAATTGATATACAGTTTTAAGGCAATCCCAATCAAAATTCCAATAGCATTCCTCAAAGAACTACAGAAAATAACCCTCAATTCATATGGAACCAGAAGAGACACAGAACAGCACAAACAATTCCAGATGACAGTAACAAAGCAAGAGCCATCCCAATCCAGGAATTCAACTTATATTACAAACCTGCAGGGATAAAACCATCATGATAACCACACAAAAACAGGAATGTGGATCAGTGGAACAGAAAAGAGGTACCAGAAACAACCCCAGACACATTCAGCTATTTTATCTTTGACAAAGTGGTCAAAAGTATACTACACTGGAGGAAAGATAGCCACTTTAATAAATGGTGCTGGGAAAACTGGCTATCCATATGTAGAAGATTGAATCTCGACCCATATATCTCGCCATGTACTAAACTACAATCAAAATGGATCAAAGATCTAAATGTTAAAACAGAAATAGCTCATGTGCTAGAAAATATAATAGGTTAAACTCTTGAAGACATAGGTGTAGGCAAGGACTTTCTCAACAGAACTCCAGTGGCACAAGAAATAGCACTAAGAATCAACAAATGGGATCATATCAAATTAAAAATCTTCTGCACACCAAAGTAAACACCCAACAGAGTGAAGAGACAACCTGCAGAATCGGAAAAAGATTTTGCCAGCTATTCCTCAGACAGAGGATGAATATCTAGAATATATGAAGAAATAAAAAAAATTACACCCCCTAAAATAAAATATCCAATCAAACAATGGCCAGATGAAATGAATAGAGACTTCTTAGAAGAGATACAAATAGCCAATTAATACATGAAAAAATGTTCAACCTTTCTGGCCACTTGAGAAATGCAACACTGAGATTCCATCTTCCTCCTGAAAAAATGGCCATTATCAATAAATCAAATAAGAACAAATGATGGCAAGACTGCAGGGAGAAAGGTATACTTCTGTATTGTTGGTGGGAATGTGAACTAGTTCAATCACTACAGAAATCGGTATGGAGATTCTACAAAAAAATAAAACTACAAATTCCATTTGACCCAACTATTCCCCCTCAAGGTACCTTCCCAAGTTAAAGAGTTAAAGATAGCGTACTATACTGATATATGTATACCCATGTTTCTGGCAGCACAACTCATATAATAGCTAAATCTTGGAAGCAGCCTATATGTCTTATCAACACATGACTAGATAAAGAAAAATGAGATATTTATATACAATGGAGTACTGCTCTGCCATAAAGAAAGATAAACTTGCATCATTTCTAGGAAAATGGATGTACCCTGAAACTAAATTGGAAAGTGAAGTAAATCAGACACACAAGCTTAAATATCGCATATTTTCTCTTATATGAGAAATCCAAAATATAAACAATCAGCAAAATAAAAGACAGCTAACAGGAAGCAGAGAGATCTTTTTCAAAAGGAAAGTGGTTCAAGAGACGGAGTATTGGGGGAGGAAGGGGAGGGAAAAGGGATGAAAAAAGAATTCACATGTGTTATGTATGTACATGTACCAATTCCCCAGAAGGAATGTTATCATTATGTAATTCAAGCCTGTTCTAACAAAAATTAGAGATGGGAAATAAACAAAAAGTAGAAAAAAGTAGGTTTAGATAATAGGCAAATTTTTGCTCCCATAAGATAGTGAGAAACAGCAACAGGAATTTGGAAAATACCACTTTACTGAATGAGATATATTTTAACAAATCATACAATATATAAAATATGCTTTATGTTTCCTGAAGTTTCTGAGTGAAAGTTGTTTTACTTACAATTTTTCAGAGTGTGAGGGCATCCATCAGTCAAACATATGAGTTAAAGTTCAAGAAAGAGATCAGGAAGTAAACACAGACTTGGGAGTCACCTGTAGCAGGCTGGTAAACTATGTCCTGCAGGCCAAAACTGGTGGCTCACTGCCTGTTTTTGAAAATAAAGTTTTATTTACAGATAGCCCATTAAATTACATTTTGTCTATGGATGCTTTTATACTCAAAGGCAGATTTGCACACTTGCAACAGAGACCCCAGGGCTTGAAAAGCCTGAAATATTTGCTCTGTTCCTTCACAGAAAGTCTATTGATCCCTTGGCTATATAATAAATGAGGCCATGAGAATGGATGACACCATCCAGAGAAAATGCATAGATAAACGCAAGATAGAGAAAGGGATGGAAGAAAAAGGGAAAGTATAAAAGGGAAGAGAAGGGGCCCAAGGGAAGTTCCCAGAGGGAGAAAAAGAGTGACCTGGAGAGAAGAATGAATTGTGGCAATGAAATATATTGTGGCACCAACTTTTGTCAGTTTGAAAGTATCTTCCCAATTTAAAGTTGAAGTGCATCACAGTGAACTTAGTTACTATGATACCAGTAGAAGTAATCAGTGGATGGATTGCAAACTACTTGAAAGCTAAAATCATAACATCTGTCTCTAGACTTTTAGTCTTTAGAAAACAACTTCTGCTCAACAGGATTGGAGACTTTTCTATAATCCAAACATTGCTACCACCGCAATAGAAGACAGTTACATCCCTGCCTATGACGCTTATGTTGCTATATATCTTTTATCTACAAAATAAAAAAGAGAAAACCTAGCCACAATGAATACTTTTTAAAGTACATATTTTGGGAGTGACAGCAGTAAGACGGTAAATAGGACTTCCCAGTGTCTTTCCCCTCTCAGAAACATCGACTTGAACTATCCATTCCTGAAACCACATCACAGCGGCTCAGGAATCCAGGGCAGAGCTTACAGCAACTGGCTATAGCACAGAAATAAGACAAGATGCACTGAAGAGGGTGGCAAGGACAGTTTCACCTTACCTATATTATCCCCTGCCAACTCCGGGTGAGATAATTAGGGATCACCATGGGGGGACAGTGGAGGGCAGAAGGCTGGGACAAAAGAACAAACTCCTGGGCAGAGTAAACTATTAACCTTTCTTTGTAGGATGGCATGTTTCAGCAGACCCATCATGACACACTGATAAAAATCACAGAAGCAGAATGTTGACATGAAACGAGAAATTCTTACCAAGTAAAAACCCAAATAAGCCCTCTAGCCTCACTTGCTCTTAGTCAACTTACAACACTGATTTTAAAAGTCACCAGCTAGGCAATACATTATCAGCTTCCCACTAGCTTTGCTGTAGTTAACACCTCTGATGTGGGGGGTGTGATAACAGTTGCCTGGGTTACTTCCCAGGGACATGAAGGCTGCTTTTGCTGAAAACATTGACTCTTCACTAGAGATCATAGAAATGTGACTGGTGACTAAAAAGGAATAAAAGGCTTGGCATCTCTCTCTGTTTAGTCCCAGGCTGCTTGTAACGCAGCATTAACCTGCGTGTTGCTCACTGGAGCGGGTGTGCATTTTTTCTTTCCCTATCCCCTTTCTTCTGCCCTAAACCTTGTACTTCTTCAGAAGCCACAGAGACTCAAGCACTTAAAGACCTTCAGCCCTATCACAGGGCCCGGACCCATCAGGCACAGCATGATGGTGTTGGCACAGCATGATGGTGCCAGATACACGAAAACTCAACATCCTCTAGGCTGATTATGACCGTGTGGTGGTTTGAGTTCATCGTAAGAAATACGTTTTGGAACCATGCCCCTGGACAATGGGAATTACTGGACTTTAGCCCACCCTAGCAAATTACTAAAAACCTGCTGCTCTCTTTCTTCTGTGACCAGCAGTTTGGTCATTGTCTTGAAAAACTGCTCTTTTAGCTAAAGCCCCAATTCAGCTGAAGTCTCCCCCACTACCACCGCCCTCCATTAAAGCTTTGCCTATGTAGGAGTGTGTATGTGTGTGTGTGTGTGTGCGTGTGTGCACTTATAGTATCTGACTCAGTCTCATTTCTACTGTCTCGGGGCCAGAAGATCTTGTCCGATATTACAAGCAGCACAGTGTACAGAGATCCTCTGTATAGGAGGAGAGTGAACTGAGCACCCAACTCGGCTGTGAACCCCAGCGCCAAGCCTGTAATAATGAAGCTCAAAGCCAGGCAGGCCCTGCAGTGCCACAGTCAGACCTGCACGAGGACCAGTCTCCAGGCCTGCCCCACCATCAAGTCAGACCCCACAGACACACGCTCCAGACCACCACAGGTTCCAGAAACATGTGCCAGGCTGGCTCTACAGCCCCAGACTCCAAGTCTGTACCAATGCCACACCAGACCCCACAGCCCCAGGCTATAGGCCAGCCCTGGTGTTAGGCCATCTCCTGTGCCCCAAGACATCAGACCCACCCCAGTACCAGGCCAGCCCTTGCAGCCTCAGACTCCAGACTAGGCTGGGTCAGTCTGCTACCTGCAGACCCAGGCGCTAGGTTGGCTGCCACAAACACCAGTCTCTTCTTCCCTAGGACCCAGGCCATCCCCCATGGTCCCATGTACTGCAGGAATCAGACTCCAGGTCACGGGCCAGTGAGAAAGCTCAGCGGCATAAGCACCTGCCTGGCAAGCGCGAGGTCCTGAGTTCAACCCCCGGTACCCACAAAAAAAAAAAAAAAAAAAAAAAAAAAAGATTCCAGGTCACTCTAACAGATCCAAGGATCAGACAAGCCCTAATAGTCCCTGGTATTCAGAAGTCTCCATGGACTCAGGTTCTAAGACTGCCCTGAACACCCAGCCCCCTTGCCTACCCCCAGCTTCAGGTTGGCTCCTATGGCCCCAGGTACCATGCTGGCACCCAAAACCCCAGGGTCCAGGCCAGCTCCAAGGGAACCTACTCCCCAGGCCAGCTCCCAAAGATCCAGGCTCAGAGACAGCCCCTATAGCGAAGGCACCAACCCAGCATCCACAGACTAGGCTCCAGTCTGGTCTTCAAGGACCAAGGCTTCAGGCCCCATCCTGACCAGGCCAGCCCCAAGCTCCAGTGGACCCAAGATTCAGCCCAGTAATCCCTGGTGCCATGCTGGCCCCTATAGACTCAGGTTCCAGGAAAGCCCTAGAACTGGCCCTGCAAACTCAAGCTCCGGTCCTGTCCAGCACCAGGCCAACCCTAATGGACTCAGGCTTTAGGCCTCTTCCTGTGGACCCAGGTGACAGGACCATCAAAACCAACAAAAACTTGGTCTGCTTAAATTATCACTGTGCTCCAGTATTTCCGAACAACGTTAATTAATAATAAAATACTCCTCCTCCGAAAACTCTTTTTTTGGTCTAATTTCTAAACAATCAGTGAAGTTACTGTTGAGTGTTTTTATTATATAAGCAAGCTTCAAATTAGCGTATTTTCACCAATAAGCATTGCACTGTATATAGAGGTAAATTTAGAGAATTGCCAGTTAACAAATAGTATCTGACAAAAACAGGCTCCACTATATGACTACCTTCAAAGAGTGGTTTAAAATCATTCAAGCTCAGTTTGGGTGCAAGTTCTTGTCTCCAATCCTCCAGTATAACATATCCCTAGGTTTAAACTATAGTTTCAAAACAAACAATGACAGTACAGTGAATATCTCTACTTTTTGGAGTAGGGCTCAACATGCTTCCTTTATTAATTTCCTACTGCTGCCATACTACAAATTCAGTGGCTTAAAACTTAAAAGTGGCTGCAGATTTCCATTGTGCAAATGCAAAAATTTGTCTGTACTTTTCCTGATTCCAAGAGATGTCATGATCAGTACCTGGAATAGTGCCACACACTGATTAAATCATAGACGTTTACAAATCTCCCAAACAGTTCAGAGCAAGTCCTCAAACTTTCCAGCCTCTAACTACAACCCTATCACTTACTAATAATCCCCTTCCTCTAGTTTCCAGGAGCATATGCCCTCGGCAGCAGCATCCTTTGATTCTGTCTTTCTACTGACAGTCTACTCAAGGCAGCTTAGATTTTCTCTATCGTGTACCTGAAAATTCTTCCACTTTCCTTCCACCCACTGCCTGATTCCAAGGCCAGCTCCCATATTTTAGATATTTGTTACCTGCAGCACTGCACTCCCAGTATCAAAGTCTATAGATTTTCAGTGCTCTTAAAACAAATTACCACATAATTAGTGGCTTTCAACCACACTCATTTATCTCGTAGCCCTTGGGTCAGGAGGTACGACTTAACTGGTCTTCTGCTCAGGGTCTCTTGAAAGCACAGCATCAATCTCATCTGAAGCTCAAGGTCCTCTACAAATTCACTGACTGCTGGCAGAATTCAGTTGCTTGCAACCGAGGAGTCAAATCCCATTTTCTTGCTGGATGCCAGCCAGAGAACCATCTCAGCAACCTGGAGGGGCACCCTCAGGTCCTTACCTCATGGCCACCTCCTCCCACAACATGGCTGCTCACTTCCACAAGGCCAACAGGAGAGTATCTGATTCTGCTGCTGTGTCCTTTAAGGACTCACCCGATAAAGTCAGATCCACCCAGGATCATCTCCCTTTTAATTAACTCTAGATTAAATGACCTGCAACCTTAATCACAGGATTGAAATCCCTTCATATTCCCAAGACCTGTCCACAGTGAACAGGCAGGAATTGTACAGGGCATGCATGTCAAGGGGTAGGAATATTGGGGCCATATTAAGGATTGTTTATGGCATTAGAGCACCATTATGCCCACTGCTGCCCTGCTAACCTGGGATGCTGCCTTGGATTCTTGGCTTCTTACTGTGCAGCTAAAGTGCTCTGTGTACTTACTCTTCCTTTCCCCAGCTTTCATTATCCACTTCTTGGACAGATGTGTCTTGCTTTACAGCAGTTTTTCATGTTTCTTGTTCTTTGTAAAACTGGTCAGAGAGAAGCCATTACGCCTCTCATCCTGCTGGTGTGCAAACTAGAAAAGGCTACCAAAAGCACAATTTTATGTGGCCAATAAGTCTTTCTTCTTCCTCGTCCTGAAACAATGTGTATGGATGGACATGTTCGTGGATACTTAAAAGTGTTAAAGACCAGAGAAGATTAACACAGTAAAGGAAGTTCTTATTAACAAAGTCTGCCTAGTATGAAGTACTTGACATTCTTCTACCTCCTCAGAAACGTACATTTTTATAAAATAAAAATTCTAACAAACGTTTTAAATATTTTTAAGAATTTGCCAAAGAGAATTTATAGAGAAAGCTATTTGTTTTGTACACAAACGTTGCTTCTGACTGTGTATATCTCTAGTGAAGCTCTTACCTAGAACATAATTCATCAGTTACTTTTAATTTTTTCTCCTATGTCCACTGAAGGAAAAAAAAGCCCTATTTCCCCCTTCTATGCTCTGGTAAATCCTTTCTTGCATGATCACCTTGCGGTTAGACTTGTAAAACTACTAATTGTATGTATTAGAAGCATTGTGCTTTCCTCTAATTTCAGCAATCAAGTCCAGTATGTTTATGGGGACACACAGACCTCAATAAACATGTGAAGCATGCAGTCTGAAAAGCCATTAGATGAGGAAACACTTTCCCCTCATATGTATATTTTGGAGTCTGACAAATATTTTAAAATGTTTTGGTACTACATTAATATATATGTTATTATGCACAGCATTATAAAAGGGAAACCACTATCAGACTTTATATTTTAGTATGTTATTATTATTTGCTAGCTTTCAGAGAACAACCTGGCTATCAAAAGAGAAGTACTGAAATAGATCCAGGTCTCACTCTTCTACGATGAGCACGGCTGCCTTCACTATTCTGACAGGTTCGGGCTACTGCTGTTCTCCTCGTAGAGTACTTATCAGGTCTTTTTCAGATATAGCAAAGGAAATTAGAGAGCTACAGTCACTCCAAGGGCAAGAATCAATTCTTATATAAGGACTTCTAATCCTGGGATCAGGTACAACAGGTTGAGAGAACTTTGCTATGGCACTGAATTCTTAATTCAGTGAGAAGAATTAAGAAACATGCATCAATCGTTTTACATAAGACACGGTAGAAAGATTATATCCCTGAAATAACTTGGAATGTCTAATAACATCAAATATGTCTTAGAAGTCACAGATATAGACGATCATAAGAACCAAGAGCATTTATTTACAAAACTTCCTACTTGGCCAGCAGCTGAGAGTCAAGAAACAACATATCAGGGAACAATTAACTAAGACCTGACTAGTAGTCTTTAAGTCAGTTCATACACGGGAACAACCAGAGCAGCTCCTGATTATTCGGCTAGACAGATGTCGTTCTAGGGTCCTTCAACTGACAAGGACATACATTTAACCAAAGGGGTCTGTGCAAGTAGCACCGTGGTACTTGTAGCCTCATTCGAGTCTCAGTCTCCAGAGCTCTATTCCCTGTCTACCTTACACAGATGCTTCACAGCTTTGGTTGACCTGTCGGCTTCTTTCTCTTCTTCTCCTCCTTTGTCAGTTTTCTTTTTCTCCTTCTCTGGTGACTCCTTCTTCTTTTTCTCTTCTACTATCTGCTCCTTTCTCTACTTTCTCTTCATCTCCTCCACTGTCAGCTCCTTTCTTTCCTCCATTGGCTCCTTTCACTCCTTCTTTGTCATGAACACTGATATAAACTGCTTTGTTATAGCCTTCTCGGTTCCGAGCAATTTCAATGGCAAAAAATTGTATCCTGGGGGCTGGAAGGCGAATAGAATTGATTAATGTCCTACTGCAGTAATTCCCTAAACCTAATGGAAATCTATAGACAATGTGGAACTAACATACAAACCATTCAAATATAGTCACATAAGCTTCAGAACATGCATTCTAATCTCATGTTAATGACAATGAAAATATCTATCTTACAGTTACTTACGAGCAACATGATCTTTAAAGACACAAACAATAAGATGATAGCCAATCTAACTATGCATTTCACTGATTCCTCAGTAAAACCAGACCCCTCACTCACTCTCCGTATACAGAAACATTTCCAGAGTCAAGAAACTCACCAAAGATAGTATTTTCCTCTGTGTAGCCCTGAGAACAATCCAGTCGCAGCAAAGTACCAAAGTTGTAGTCTTCTACAATCCCACCAAACTTCAAACAGAATGGCCTCCACTTCTACAAAGGCAAAAACACGCAAAAAAAGATTCTTTAGCTGACAAATACAACAAGCTGAGATTCTTGGGCCAGAAGAGGGTCTTCCACTTCCCCAGTGAGAAAAATAAACATCACTGAGGGGATTGAGGAGACTGCTACTTTCACACTGAAACTCATACCAAGTTTCTGTGCTATATACTATGCCCTTAGACTGGTATTTCCCTCCATGAACAATATTTTAATCTGAAAAAAGGATCTAAATCTTTTACAACAGAATTAAAATGTGATTTCTTAAGCAGATTTTCTGTTTTATTTCAAAATTATTGACCAACTCAGGCCAAACTGGTTATTCATCCTCACTAAAGCATAAACCAGACAAAGAAGACAGGAATTTGGCTCAAAGTCATAAAGTTAGATCTTAAAAAGAGAAGGCCATTCAGTAGCAGCAATTTCCCAAAGATCAGTAACAGCTCGCTAGGAGTTAAAAGTTCAGATTCTTTATTAGCCAAGGGCCCACTCTCAGAGAAAAAAATATTTCCCTAACTATTAAGAGTATTAGCGCTCTGTGACATTATAAGATAATCAAATAAGCAATAAGAAACACAAGCCTCCCAGTTGTCTGTGGCTTAAGATTGATCTCGTGAACTTAAATCCGGAGAACCAAAATACCTCCTTATATGCTATCTACCACTCCCCAACTCCAAGTTTTCTGAATAAACTACCTATGTAAGTAAACGGATTCCTCTCGCCCTTCTCAAAGAGCAGTGTGAGTCGGGATTCAAAGTGTCCAAGTCGAAAGGAAAAAAAGTAGACTCAATAACATAAAAAAATCCTTGAACCAGAAAATGATTCATTTCATAATTTCATTATAACTACAAAAAAGCCCTGGTTCTTTATGTATTTTCCTTAAAACAACTTTCAAAAGAGTTTAAATATATTAAAACATACTCACAGTCAAAAATTATTGGCCAGATGCTAGATAATACTGGAGAGAATTCTTACCTCTTTAGCCAATTCTGATTTGAGTTCTTCTGGGTCCAATACATCTATCTTGAGTTTCTCAAAATGCTCCCGGAATTCAGAGTAGATTTGATCATCCACTTTGGTGAGTTTCAGGAACTGTGGGTCAACTGATGAAATCAGCTGCCAGAGGGTAAAACCACATATAGATGCTTGTCTCTAATTTTCTACACTTCTACCCCTCACCGCCACTCACCAGAAATACTATGGTTCTCAAGGAAGATTTCATTAGGAAATATTAACAGCCTATGCCTTGCATGAAATCATGATAACATTTTAAAGGTCTATAATATATTGCAATCCCTTCTACCAATTTGGCAATCGGACCATTTGGCCCTAGTACTGCTGGGCTATTGCTCTCTATGGATTGTTCATTCATTCAACAAACATTTATTACGTATCTACTATTTATAGCTAGGCACTCTTTTGCCAGTTAGCAACAAAACACTGGGCAGGGGCCAGTGAGATGGCTCAGCGGCTTAAGCGCCTGCCCGGCAAGCGCGAGGGCCCGAGTTCGACTCCCGGAACCCACATACGAAAAAGGGGCCGGTGATATCGCTCAGCGGCATGGGTGCCTGCTGGTGCGTGAGGTCCTGAGGTCGACCCCCGGTACCCACAAAAAAAAAAAAAAAAAAAACACTGGGCAGGGAAGCACGACTCATCCGTGTGAAAACAAATTCACTTCTACACCCGGGCCCTGCAAATAAGATTTATACTAATTAAAACTACCTCCAAAACACAACTGTTCAACTTGCCGACAACAGTGCTTAGCAGAGCACCATACACTACAACTGCATATTTACTTGTGTTTAACGATGAAGACAGACAACTCACCTTGTAATACACTTCGGCATGCTGCATTGCTCTCACAGCCCAAGCCATCTCAATATCTGGCTGCAAAGGAGTGAGGAATGCCAGGTCAGTAACCTCCCAATCCTGCTACTGGGTAACAGACTAAGAAGTCAGTGGATGTCTAGTCAATGCTCAAAAGGGTTACCAACATTGCTGTTACTGTCAAAGTATAAACACTACACTAACAGATTTGGATAATATACTAATTCTTTTTTCCTTATGACAATCAAAAGAACATATTTACAAGCATAATAAACACAGTGAGCCACTGGCTATCTTTTCCCAGCAACTAGTCAAAGTGTGGGAGACTACATAAGGCAGTAGATAAATTGGCTTCTCAGGACGAAGTTAAATCATTGTAATAGTTAAGTAATATATCCACTTACACCACTGAGTTGTTGGGAGGACAAAGATAATGAACATGAAACCACTTTTCACTTTTGCATGTAGCATTTCACAATCACCATTTGTGTTTATTATATAAACAACTTGCCATCCTGGAAATGAATCAGTCTCACGAAGCAGGCCCCGTTATAAATAAGTCTTACTAACCCGCTATCACTTGTTCCACTGGAATATCCCCCTACAACAGATGGATCTACTTCACAAACTACAGAAAAAGCTATTTGACTTTGTACCTCCATGCCTAGACCATGCATGAACTTCACCTACCTGCCAATCCATGTCCTTTGTCCACTTACACTTTGAGGATGCAGTTCAACCTCCACTTCCTCAGTAAAGTCTTCTACTGCTTCCATCCTTAGAGGATCTTACGCCCTGACCAACTGATCAAGTATGCATTACATTCTTATTTGGTTGTTGCTACTATTCTCACCATCCTTTTTTTCTCACAATACATCATATGCTTTCTCCATAAAGGGATAAACCAGGGACACTACAAACTGTTGCTGCACAATGGAATCACCCCGGGACCTTTAAAAAATACTGATTCTCGACTCCCGTCTCCCAGACATCCTGATCTAAACATAAACATTCTGACATAAACTGTAATCCGAACGTGGGGGTGTTTAAGAGCCTCTCGGGCGATTCTAAAGCGTAGCAAAGTTGGGGAACCATTTCCATGTTCACATAGATTAGCCCTGCGTTTGTGAACCAAGATTAGTATGAACTGAAAGAAGGTGAAGATCTGGGCGGACGTGCACAGCGTCTGCAGAAGACATCAGGCAAGGGGCGTATAATTTAGTGGCAGGCCTTGCAAAGCTCTCAGGCTAGCTTTGTGGATGGGAGTTGTGGGTGAGTCATACTCACATCGTTGCCATAAGACTCTGCTGGGAGGGAAAGAGCATGTGCGACGGGCACCACCTCCGCGGAAACCTGAGAAGAGAAAAAAACACGGGGGCGGGGTGAAAATTCAAGGTTCTAATCCGGTCGACTTTTCTACTCGCCCAACCCCAGAGCAGCGCCTCACCGGTTCATCCATCCCACCGGTACCCTCCATGTTGCAGCCAAGAAAGTGCGGCTTCACCCTCCCGGAAGTTTTGCTTTTTTTTTTTTTTTTCCTTCTTTCTTTTGCGCGGTCCTCCAGCAGTTGATTGCAGGATGAGCGGTTCTCACCATCTGCGCCAGCGCGTGCCCTCTACCCCGGAGGTAGTCACTGGCCCCGCCTCACACTCCCAGCGCCGGCGGAGGCGGTGTGCTGTTGCGCAATCTGGGCTAGCAATGGACGCTCAGGTGATACGCTGCTCAGTAAGTTTCCGTGGCGATGATGGGAAAAACCTGAATTAAAACAGTGCGGCTTTTGTGCCCCCACCCAGTGTGCTCTGTGGCCAGCAGACACTCAAATTCATACTCTCCATTCGTACATATTTACACACACACACACACACACACACACACACACACACACACGGCAATACCCCAAAAGTGCGGAGTAAATCCCAAACAGGCATGGTGCTAGGGGGTGGAATGCAGAGATGTAGAATGTAATCCCAGCTTTGAAAGAACTAAATGCAGTGAGGGAACAGATAAAGTGGCGATGACAGCACAGCATCATATGCTGTGAAGCATGAATGGGGGTGGCGGTGCGATGTGGCACATGCCTGTAATCCTAGCACTCGGGAGGCTGAGGCAGGAGGATTGCTGTGAGTTCGAGGCCAGCCTGGGCTACAAAGTGAGTTCAAGTCCAGCCTGAACTGCATAGTGAGACCTTGTCTCAAAAAGACAAAAACAAAACAAACAAACAAAGAATGAATGAGGGATAACAGCATTTGCACAGGTACATTATTGATGAACTAAGAATTGTGGTACCTTGCTAGGTATGGCAAAAGTTGGATAGTTGAAGCAAAAGTGCAGTCAAAGCCCTTATATGGAGGGAGGATCAGTTTAAATTGAAGAGCTGAGTTTGAAAAATTGATGGAGCATTCATATAGAATTGACAAGGCAGAGGGAGACTTGAGCAGAGATATAAATTTGAGAGCTGGCACTTCAGGTTTAGTTGCGCTTTCTCCATGAAACTAAAAAGAACTGTGAAGACACAAAGAGCAGCAGGCCAAGGACAGAACCATTTATGAAGAAGAAAAGGAAGGATAAAACAATCAAACAAAAAAGAGAAAGAGTTAATTTGTCAGTGAGACATCAGCAGAAAACAAGGGAGACTCACAGAAGCCAAAGGATAAAAGAATTTCCAGGAAGGAGAGGCCAATAGCATGAGTACACTAAGCCCAGAAATATTGAGAGGTCATCGACAAACTTGACAAGAAAAGTTTTAGTGGAATGATGAGGACAGAAATCAGATGGCAGTGGGAAGAAGAGGGCATGGAAGGTAAGGAAGAGATGACAGTGACCATAGAATGTTCTTCTAAAGAGTTGCAGCTAGAGAGAGACATGAGGTCTAAGGGCATTTTAATAGTAAAGAACAGATATAAAAATTTACCATCTGAGCCAGTTTAAGTGAATGATGCAGTAGTGTTTCTTAGCTATATTCACTTTTTCATCTTGCAAAACTGAAACTCAAAACTGTGCTCATTAAATAACAATTCCTCAATTTCCCTCCCTCCCAGCCCCTGGTAACCACCATTCTATTTCCTGTTTCAATTCATTTGACTGTGTTAGATACTATATTGAGATGAAATCATAAAGTTTTTATCCTTTTGTGACTGGCTTATCTCACTTAGTGTAATGTGCTTGAGGTTCATTCATGTTTTAGCATATGACAGGACTGTCTTGTATTTTAAAGCGCAATAATCTATAGAATATAAACACCACTCTTGCTTGTCCATTTCTTCATCAATAAACACTCAAATATCACTTTGAGACCCTGCTTTCAATTATTTTGGATATAAACCCAGATGTGGGATTGCTGGATCAAATGGTTAAGGACACGGTTAATCACACTTTAAAAAAAAGTTTTTTTTTTTTGAGGAGCCACAGGGACATTTTAAATTGTTGTTTTAGGTTTAGGGAGGCCTATGTGTACTGAGGAGTTGGCCTTATACAAGAGACTGCCCTGCCAGGAATGCTGTGAAAAACGGAATGAAGAGAGGCAACAAAAGTAGAAAATTGAGAATGATGTCTCCAGCTGCATTATTTTCTCCATAAAGTATAAGAGGACAGGGCCAGTGAGATGGCTCAGCAGCATAAGCGCCTGCCTGGCAAGCATGAGGTCCTGAGTTCGACTCCCAGTACCCACATATGAAAAAAGGGCTGGTGATATCGCTCAGCAGCACGGATGCCTGCTGGCACGCGAGGTCCTGAGGTCGACACCAGGTACCCACAAAAAAAAAAGTATAAGAGGACATCTGAGAGCAAGAAAACATGTATCAAATAGTACTAAAGTTTTATTAAAGGTGGGAAAAGAAACAGGTTCTGTAGAGTGAGTTTGGGCCAAGTAAAAGTAGGAAAAGAAGTAAACCCTACAGTGTGAGGGTGGGCCACCATGCAAGAAACAACACAGTGGCTGATGTATGAAAGTCTTATTTTGCAAAAAATGTCTTTGGAAGTATTGAATAACATCTCAGAGGAGTGGAAAAGCCAGTCTTGCAGGGAGACAGGAGAAAGTTTTTAGGGAACAGCTACAGGTGGAGGACATAATTATGTAAGAGTAGGCATCTGTACATAACCCAGGGATCTGAATGTGAATTGATCACTACATGGATGCTGAATGTTGGTGAACACAGAGCCCTGGCCAGGTCATTAGAGAGGGTAACAAGGAGGAGTAGACTCAAGCTAGTGGCCAAATAAGTGCGTATAACCAGTAAACATGAATGAATGAAAACGACTCAACTGATCTTTTACCTGAGAATGCAGGTGATTTGCTAAATTAGGTAATTTGCTTAAGGTTTGAGGCAGATTTACTGCCTTTATATTAAAAAAAAAAAAACAAGAGGCAAGATCCAACAATATGCTGCATTTAAGAAACATATTTAATTCAGAAAGAAATTCATAGACTGAAAGTCAAAGGATGGAAAACAATACACCACGTGACAGGAACCCAGAAAAAAGCAGGGGTAGCTATTCTTTTTGCAGAAAAAGTGAATTTAAAGCCAAAAACCATTAACAGAGATAAATAATGTCACTACATCCTTGTAAAGGGAACAATCCAAGAGGAAGAGATAACAATCATAAATATATATGCAACAAATACCAGTGCACACAACTACATAAAACAAATATTAAAGGATATGAAAAATCAAATAAGCACTAATACAATTGTATTGGGAGATCTCAATACTCCACTGTCACAAAAAGACAGATTAACTAGACAAAAAATCAACAATGAAATATTAGAACTGAACCAAACTTTTGAACAAATGGACTTAGTAGATGTCTAAAGCGTGTTCCACCCCACAACATCAGAATAAACATTCTTCTAAGCTGCACATGGGATGTAGTCCAAAATAGACCACATACTAGCTCATAAAACCTGCTTAAGTAAATGCAAAGAAACTGAAATTTTCCCATGCATATTACCAGACCATAGTGCAATGGAATTGGAAATCAATGGCAAAAGAAACAACAAGAACTTCCTAAACACAAGGAAATTAAACAGCACCCTCCTGAACAACAAATGGATCACAGACAAAATTAAAGAAGAAATTAGACAGTTTCTACAACTGAATGATAATGACAGTACAACATACCAGAACTTATGGGATACAATGAAAGCAGTCCCAAGAGGGAAATTTATAGCATTAAATACCTATATCAGGAAAACAGAGCAAGCACAAATAAACAACTTAATGGTGAAGCTAAAACTTCTAGAAAAAGAAGAGCAGGCTAAGCCAAAAGCTCATACAAGGGAGGAAATTATAAAGATCAGAGCAGAAATTAACGTATTGGAGACTAAAAATCAATACAAAGAATCAATGAATAAAAGAGTTGATTCTATGAAAGAATAAATAAAATTGACAAACCCTTATCCAACCTTATTAAAAAAAAAGAAAAGACTCAAGTCCATGCAATTAAGAATGAAAAGGGTGATATCACAATGGACCCTGCAGAAATCCAGAAGATCATCTGCACCTATTTTAAAAATTTGTATTATAATAAGATGGAAAATGCAGAAGAAATGGACAGATTCCTAGATACATATGAATTACCAAAGCTTAATCAAGAAGATATAAAAATCCTAAATAAACCAATACCAACCAATGAAAGGAAAGATGTAATTAAAAACCTCTCAACAAAGAAAAGCCCAGGCCCTGATGGATTCACTACTGAATTCTATAAGAAATTTAGAGAAGACCTAACACCACTACTTCTCAAACTTTTCAATGAAATTGAAATGGAAGCAATACTCTCCAATTCAATCCTAGAAGCAACCATTACCCTGATACCAAAACCAGAGAAGGATCCAACTAAGAAAGAGAATTACAGGCCAATCTCCCCAATGAACATAGATGCAAAAATTCTCAATAAGATACTGGCAAACAGAATCCAGCAAATCATCAAGAAGATTATACACCATGACCAAGTTGGATTCATCCCAGGGATGCAGGGATGGCACAACATATTTATATCAAAAAGTGTAATACATCATATTAAAAGAGCAAAGGACAAAAATCATATGATCATCTCAATAGATGCAGAAAAAGCTTTTGACAAAGTCCAGCATCCATTCATGATAAAAAAAAAAAAACCTACAGAATATTGGAACAGATGGTCTTAATCTCAATCTGATAAAAGCTATCTATGACAAACCAACAGTCTCCATCATAGTAAATGGATAAAAACTGAAAGCTTTCTCTTTAAAATCACGAACAAGACAAGGATGTCCACTGTCTTCACTCTTATTCATCATAATTCTGGAAACTTTAGCCAGAGCAATTAGACATGAGCAAGAAATAAAAGGAATAATGATTGGAAAGGAAGAAGTTAAATTATCAGTATTTCAGATGACATGATACTCTAAAAGAAGACCCCAAAAACTCCACTAAAAAATATGCTAGAATTACTAAGCAAATTCAGTAGTGTAGCTGGATACAAAGTCAACACTCAAAAATCAATAGCCTTCCTCTACATGAATAACAAACTCACTGAAAGAGATATTAGGGAAACAACACCTTTCACAGTAACATCCAAAAAAATGAAATACCTAGGAATCAATCTCACAAAGGATATAAAAGACCTCTACACTGAAAATGACAGTACTCTGAAAAAGGAGGTTGAAGAGGACATTGGGAAATGGAAAGATATCCCTTTTTCGTGGATAAGAAGAACCAATATAGTGAAAATGGCCATACTTACAAAATTGTTATACACATTTAATGCAATTCCAATCAAAGTTCCAACAGCATATCTCACGGAATTAGAGAAAACAATCCTATAATTCATTTGGAACCAGAAGAGACCTAGAATAGCAAAGGCGATTCTGGGCAAGGCAAGGGGCATCGCAATCCCAGACTTGAAATTACACTATAAAGCTACTGTGATAAAAAAAAAAAAAAAAACAGTGTGTTATTGGCAAAAAAAAAAAGACCCAAAGATCAATGGAACAGATTAGAACATGCTGAAACAACTCCAGACATACAAAGCCAGCTTATCTTTGACAAAAGTGCCAAACACATGCACTGAAAGAAAGATAGCCTCTTTAATAAGTGGTGCTGGAAAAACTGGCTCTGCACATGCTGAAGATTAAAACAAGACCTATATCTTTCACCATGCACTAAACTAAATTCAAAATGGATCAAAGATCTAAATATTAAAAACATTGGGATAGCTCAACGGCATAAGCACCTGCCTCGCAAGCAAGAGGTCCTGAGTTCGACTCCTGGTATCCACATATGAAAAAAGGGCCAGTGATATTGATCAGCGTCATGGGTGCCTGCTGGTGCACAAGGTCCTGAGTTCAACCCCTGGTACCCACAAAAAATAAATAAATAAAACAGAAACATTAAATCTGCTGGAAGGTACGATAGGTAAAACTATTGAAGACATTGGTGTAGGCAAAGATTTTATGAATAAAACCCCAATTACACAGGAACTATCACAAAGAATCAACAACTGGGATCTCATCTTATTAAAAAGCTTTTCCACAGAAAGAGAAACCACCAACAGAGTGAAGAGACAACCCACAATGTGAGAAAAAATATTTGCCAGCTGTTCCTCAGACAAAGGATTACTATCAAGAACATACAAAGAACTCAAAAAAATCAGACCTCCCAAATTTAAAGACCCACTCCAAAAATGGGCATCTGACATGAATACACACTTCTCAGATGAAGAAATACAAATGGCAAATAAATATATGAAACATGTGCAACATCACTAGTCTTTTGAGAGATACAAGTTAAAACAACACTGAGATTTCATCTCACCCCACAAAGAATAGCTATTATCAAGAAATCAACTAATAACAAATGCTGGAGGGCCTGTGGGGAAAAAGGAACCCTTCTCCACTGCTGGTGGGAATGTCGACTGGTACAGCCACTGTGGAAATCAGTGTGGAGATTCCTCAAAAAGCTAGGATTGGGGCTGGTGAGATGGCTCAGTGGCGTAAGCGCCTGCCCGGCAAGCGTGAGGGCCCGAGTTCGACTCCCAGAACCCACATACGAAAAAGGGGCCAGTGATATTGCTCAGTGGCACGGGTGCCTGCTGGCGCACGAGGTCCTGAGGTCAACCCCCCCGGTGCCCACAAAAAAAAAAAAAAAAAAAAAAAAGCTAGGATTGGAGGTCCCATTAGACCCAGCTATTCCCCTTCTGGGTATCTTCCAAGAAGAATTAAAAACATCATACCACAGCGATATATGTGCACCCATGTTTATAGCAGCACAATTTGTAATAGCCAGATTTTGGAAACAACTGAAATGCCCATCAACAGAGGACTAGATAAAAAAGATGTGTTATTTTTATACAATGGAGTACTACTCAGCTATAAAGGATAAACTGGAGATTTTTATAGGTAAATGGATGCAACTCAAGAAAATACTCATAAGTGAAATAAACTGGATGCACATGTGTAAACATCATATTGTCTCCCTAGTGTGAGGAACTGAAAGAGTAAATAAGATCCAAAATGTACAATAGATATGGTAAAATAGGAAGTAACTCTTCAAAAGGAAAGAGAAACTGGGATGGGGGAATGGAGGAAAGAAAGAAGGGAAAAGAAAAATATTATATGTATATATATAAGATATTTAAGGGGCCGGTGAGATGGCTCCGCGGCGTAAGCGCCTGCCTTGCAAGCGCGAGGGCCCGAGTTCGACTCCCGGAACCCACATACGAAAAAGGGGCCGGTGATATCGCTCAGTGGCATGGGCGCCTGCTGGCGCGCGAGGTCCTGAGGTCGACCCCCTGGTACCCACCAAAAAAAAAAAAACAAAAAAAAAAAAGATATTTAAGATAGACACACTACTAAGGGAAAAGAAAGAATATATATATTCTAATATATACTACTAATTTTGCTTAGTTCATTGAAAAGAAAGATTTGTGCTAATATTGTTTGGACAATTGAATGCTGATATCTTGTACCCTGAGTAACTAATTTAAAGATAACAATATGTAATATATTAACCATTGTTACCCTCCTATTATGTTGTTTATTATGTTTATTATGTTATTATGTTGTTTTGAAATTTTGTTCTATTTTTTCTCTTAAAAATAAATTTAAAAACATTAAAAAAAATAAAAAGAAACAATTATAATTTATATGGTACATGGGTGGGATTGTTTTTAATTTTTTTTTTTGTGGGTACCGGGGGGTTGACCTCAGGACCTCGTGCGCCAACAGGCACCCGTGCCACTGAGTGATATCACCGGCCCCTTTTTCATATGTGGGTTCCAGGAGTCGAACTCGGGCCCTCACGCTTGCAAGGCAGGTGCTTATGCTGCTGAGCCATCTCACCGGCCCCTGTTTTTAATTTTTAAAATAAGATAATTGCTCACTACTCAACTGCTCTCAGACTTAGATATTTACAGAGACCAGGAATTGGGTCCTCCTAATATCTGCTTCTCACCCCAAAACTGCAAGAGACAAACTTGTCTCCTAGAGTTTTTTCACTGCTAGACAAGGGAACTAGCCCAGGAAGAGTTATTAAAATAATTGTTTTCCTTTTCATTCACATCTGTTGTGTCAGATGGACTCATAGTAACTGACTCAAATAAGGCTGAAAGCTGGGTGAGGTAGTGCATGCCTGTAGTCCCAGCTACTAGGGAGGCCGAGGCAGGAGGATTACATGAGCCCAGGAGCTCAAGTTCAGCCTGGGCAACATGGAGAGAATCTGTTTTTGAATTGATTCATACATATTGTCTTACTTACTTTTCTCTCATCGCTGAGACAAAATACCTGATGCCCAAAATTGAGGAAGGAAAGGTTTATTTAGCTCACATTTTGTGGAGGTTTCAGTCCATAATCAGCTGGCTCCAAGGCAGGGTGGCAAGGCACAGGGTCAACCATTCATGATGGTAGAAGACAGCAAAAGCAACAAGAGCAAAAAGGGATGAAAGAGAGAGCAAGCCTCTTTCCCTCCCTTATATTTTATGCAGGCTACCCACCCCAGGGAGGGTGTAGTCCCCACACCCATGATCCCAGTGTTGGACCATGAATCAATAACGAACTCTAGAAGCCTGCCCCCTGCCTACATGAGTCTTTGGGGGGACATCTAGACACAAACCAATATATATATATATATATATATATATATATACATATACATACATACTGTGATAAAACCAGCATGGTACTGACAAATAAACAGACCTGAGGGTGAGTGGAACAGATTAGAAGATGCAGACACAACTCCAAACACCCAGCTAAATTATCTTTGACAAAGGGGCCAAACATGTTCATGGGAAGAAAGATAGCATCTCTAATAAATTGTGCTGAAAAAACTGGATTTCCCCATGCCAAAAACTAAAACTAGACCCATGTCTATTACCACGCACTATACTAAAGTCAGAATGGATCAAAGATGTAAATATTAAAACAGAAACACTAAATCTACTGAAAGAGTAAACAGGTAAAAATCTTGAAGACATATGTGCACGCAGAGATTTCATGAACAAAACCCAGACCACATGGTAAATACTTCAAACAATCAACAACTGGAATCTCATCCTATTAAATGGCTTTTGAACAACAAAAGAAATCACCAACAGAGTGAAAGACAACCCACAGAGTGGGAAAAAATTTTAGCCAGTTGTCCTTCAGACAGAGGACTTATATCTAGAATATATAAAGAATTGAAATAAATCAGAACCCCAAATTCAAAGACCCAATCCAAAAATGGGCATCTGAGATGAATACACACTCCTCAGATGAAAAAATAGAAATGGCAAATAAATATATGAAAAAATGTTCAACATCACTGGTCATTAGAGAGATGCAAATTAAAACAACACTGAGATTCCATCTCACTCCAGAAAGAATGGCCATCATCGAGAAATCAAACAATAACAAATGCTGGAGGAGCTGTGGGGAAAAAGGAACACTTCTCCACTATTGGTGAGAGGTGGTGCAATGACTGGGGACATCAGTGTGGAGACTCCTCAAAACTTGGACTAGAGGTCACATTCAACCCAGCAATTCCCCTTCTGGGTATCTTCCCAGAAGAATTAAAAACATTGTAACACAGTGATATATATGCACCCATGTTTATAGCAGCACAATTTGTAGTAGGTAATCTTGGAAACAAATGCCCATGAACTGAGTAATGGATAAAAAAGATGTGGTCTTTTTATACTATGGAGTACTACTCAGCCATAAAAAAGGATAAACTTGAGACTATTATAGGTAAATGGATGCAACTTGAGACCATAGTCATAGGTAAAATAAATCAGACTCACATGTGTAAAAATTGTATTGTCTCCCTGGTGTAAGAAACTGAAAGAGTAAATAAGGTCCAAAATGTACAATAAATATTGTGAAATGGGAAGCAATTGTTCAAAAGGGAAGAGGAACTAGGGCGGGGTAAAGGGGAAAGGAAAGAAGGAGGAAAAAGTAAAGCATAGTTATACTACTAGTTTTTCTTAGTTCATTGAAAGAAAAGTTTGTGCTAATTTTCTTTGGAGAATTTTTTATGCCCATATCTTGTCCTCTGAGTAACTACTTTGAAGATAACAATACACAATGTATTAACTATTGTTATCCTCCTATTTTGTTTGGGAATGTCTCTTTATTTTTTCCATAAAATAAGAAAAAAAAAAGAAAAAGGGATTGAAATCACACCTTTACTTTCTTTCATAATCAACATTAAGTCAATCATGAGGGCTCAGCCCTCATGGCCTGATCACCTTCCAGTGGTCCCAGCTTTCAACACTGTTACACTGGTGACTGAGCTTCTAACATATGCTCCTTGGGAGATGTATTCTAAGCATAGCAGCATATAAGCTATCCTGTGGGCATGCTGGAACCCACTTGACTCCTGAAGTGAATACACCATAGATTAGGGTTAGAAGCTTCTGACACCATCTCATGAAATCCCTGGCAAATGCCACCTTTGACATAATATTGCCCATGGGTAAAGGTAGAAAAGTAATCACTCCATTGTAACTGCACAGTACGCATCACGTGACACTCAAAATGTCCCAGTCTGTGAGTTAGTACTGTATATGAAGTGTGCACGATTGAAGGTGCTCAAGAAAAAGACACCTCGCTAAGTACAAGTGATCTGGAATCAGATCTTATTAAATTCACCTTTTGTTAGGAAGATGCCACCCTTACTCTTAAAGTAACATTAACTTTTATTTCAGAGGCACTTGAGTTCTATTATCAATATGATTTTAGGCAGGTTTATTAAACTCATTGAGTTTGGGTTTCCTCACTTTGAAAGTGAAGGTTATAGTGCCACATACCTTAAATGGTTGTTTTACTGATTGGATTACATTAGTGAACATATGAGCTCTTAGCACAGGACCTGAGACACAGTCAGTGCTCACTGCCTTTGATCCCCATCTACTAAAGGAGAGGCCTGGGTTGAGCAAGGCGGTAAACAGGCAAATGTTAGCCCTAGTGCTTACGGACCCAGCTGTAACTCCCTGACACTCTGGGAAGCTGGGGCTATCACAGTGGAGGAGCATAGATGCCAATCTTGCTGGTCTTGATGCAGTGTGTCATAGGCCTTCTCCAAAGGAAGTCCTGAAGGCTCCATTCAGGAAGCACAATACCAGGTGACTTTAGGCTTTAGAGGCAAGTAGCCCTGAGTTTTCAGAAGAAAAGTGAACGGACCCATGGCTTCTCCCTAAATTTAAGCAGTCTTCTCAATTACCCCTTTTCTATGTTTGCTTACTCTGCTTTCTCCCTCTTCTTTCCTGTTTTGCTTTCTTGTAACCACAGAGCAATTTTCATGGAAACATAAAGCAGCTTTTAATGATATTAACACTTGGTAATAGAAACCCCCTCTTTAAGTTTTCTCAGCAAGAAAGGCAGAAAATATTCTGCCTCAGTTATGCTTTTTCCCCATAACTAATTGGAATAATTTGGTAATTAAGGACTTGGGTAATTTTTTGGTAAGAACCCTCTGAAATTTTTCCCTACCCATCTTTCAGATCTCCTTTTTTGTTACATTCAATTCCTGAGGTAGGGTATGGAACTATACATGAGACTATGACATCAAGTGTGCCTCGAGCTGAGCCTGGTAATTATACTGAGTATGTTCTTGCAGAGCTCATTAGGAGTCCTTGAGCAACCAGGAGACATAGGAATTGAACTATAATGATAAACTTCACTTACACACCTGTTTTGTTTGATTGTGTCTGTTTGCATTTTTCGTGTGAGGGACTGAACTCAGGCCTTCACACTGAGCTTCATCCTTTGCCCTTCACTTTTTCTATGCTTTCTCATGCTTTTTGTTTTATTTTCTTTTGTTTTTGTTTGTTTGTTTGTTTGTTGTATTTTGTTTTGTTTTTTGAGACAGGATCTCACTAAGTCACTAAGTTGCCCAGGGTGGTCTTGAACTTGCCATCCTCCTCCTCCCATAAAGCTAGGATTACAGAGATACATCACCATGCTCAGGTTCCTATTTTTTATTCTGTTTGGATTCAGCCACATCTACAGGATAATTTAGGGCTCTACACCAAGGAATTACCAGGAGATTTTGCTGAGCAGGGCTTCGTGGTGCTGGTGGCACAAGAGTAAACTTCATTCTGAGTAAAAACCCACCAGGTGCAATGATCACGTGCCCTGAGAATAGTTCAGGCTGTGCCAAGAGACTTTGCACTGCTTCATCACTCACAGAAACAGCTCTTTTCAGTTTTTATTTATGGCCCACCTTGCAGTCATATTCGATGTTTGACCAGGAGACAAACCTGAATAAGCAAAATGCTCTTATGTTCAAAAGCACCACTTCCCTCAAACAGCTCCAGTGTGGTGAGCCAAGCTGGGATTTGTATTTCTTCCTTCAGATGTCATTTTCTATATCCTTCTCAGTTCCCAAATCAAGCAATTCTGTGATGTAAAAAAATGAATAGTATCTACCTGTGATTACATTTTTGTCTGGTTAACTTTTTTAAAGGTAGAAAAAATTTATTAATTGTAGGAAAAGAAACTGGCTCTGTAGAGCAAGTTTGGGCCAAGTAAAAGTAGGAAAAGAAGTACATCTGACAGTGTGAGGGTGGGCAATCATATAAGAGAGTACATAGTGGCAAAAATTCAGTGTGGGCTGTCCTTTTGGTACTGCCCACTCCTCAGGCTGACATTAGGTCTATGCCATCCTATCGAAAGCCTGCTCGAGTTCTTGTGAGAAGTCTACACTCAGGGCATTGAGAACTGTTCTGCCCATGTGCTCCAGGATCTTGTCACACCTCCTTTCCCAGGCAATTTTAGCCATTCCCTACTTTCCTGTCTCATTTTCCTGAGAGACACATGTCCCCACAATTCTGCATGGGGTGCTGAGAGAATGGAGGTCTCTGTCTTCTGTTGGAAGGGCCAGTAAACCCTACATACTGGGGATTATGTGCTCTCCAAGTACTTTGGGGTGTTGTGGCTCACTGGCTGGGTTGAAGAGGAAAATTGTTAGAAGACAACAGAAAGCCAGGTGTAGTGGCACAGGCCTGTAATCCCAGCACTTGGGAGGCAGAGGCAGGAGGATCAGTATGAATTCAAGGCCAGTGTAGGTTACATAGTGAGTTCAAGGTCAGTCTGAACTACATAGTGAGACACTGTCTCCAAAAAAAAAGAAAAAAAAAATCATAGAAAATGAGAAAAGAATTAGTGACTATTGAGCTGTCTGTTTGATGGAAGAAAGAGAGTTTACTATTATGTTGGGACTATAAAGCCCAAATATGAGGAGCAGATCATATTTCCATGCTTCTTGTGAAGGACAAAGTATGGCAAGGAGAAAGGATGGATAAATTATCAAGAGCCTGAGAACCATACCCTTAGCAAGATTAGCCACATAAGGGATCTAATTAATAACGGAAGCCTCAATAGAGTTGCCCATTTAAACTGTGCTGCATTGGCTTCATTACTGACTCTACTTATCTGTACCCTGAACAACACTGGAATCTTGCTTTCTGAAGAGGAGCCTCACATCTTCCAGTGTTTCTCAGGAACAGTTTACTTTTTAGTCCTGTGAAAATTCTAGTCACTATTTCCCATGTAGGATTTTTATAGCCTGTCACTGCATCCCTTGGGGAAGGACCAGAATGGTTCCTCCAGAACTAGGAATAAGGCTAGGGTGTTGAGGACATGTAGGGCTGCCCTTCTTGCCTCCCTATAAGCCTTCTGATTTCCCAAGGATGCTTTAGATTTGTTTCTTTGGGATCCCTTACAATGAATAACAAAGACCTGCTTGGGAAGATAGGCTACCTCTGAGAACTGCAGAATGTCCTGCATGTGTTTTTATAGTTGATTGCTTATCAGTCAGCAAGTTCCTTCTTTGAAAATTGCTGCATGGGCACATCACACCAGAAAAGCACACTTGGAGTCTGTATAGCTAGACTACTTTTTGCCCTTTTTTAAATATCAATGTGCGAGTAAGAGCTATGAGCCCTGCTTTTTGAGCAGAGGTCCCTCAGGGAAGTTGTTTGGCCCCAGTGACCTGTTGTGTGCTGACAGTGCATAACCTGCTTTTTGATGTTCTTGTTGGACACAGCTACTTCCATCTGTGAACCACAATGCTTCAGGGCCTTGGAGGGCCAGGTCACTGGTGTCCTTCCTGCTTGCATAGGTCTAGGAGATCACTTGTTCATAAGACTGGCTAACTTCTGGGCCTGTAGGCCTTAAAAAGGCAGGATTAAGAAAAGTGCAAGTACTTATAATAAACACAGGGGTGTCTAAGAGCATGGCCTGATACTCAGCAAGCCATTTCCCTCTTAATCAAAAGTAACCTTTGGTCTCAAGAATCACTTTCACCTGATGGGGAATCAGGACTACTAGTCTCTGTCCTAAAGTCTTCCTCTGTCAGCATAACTGCAGCTGATATTGCCCTCAGGCAAGGTGGCTACCCAGCAGCCCCTCCATCTAACTTTTTGTAAATTATGTCACTGGACAGAGTTCTTGTCCAAGCCTTTGGTTCAAGACACCAAAAGCAACTTCTCTCTTTTCTGATACATAGAGGAAAGTGGGTGTTTTTAAGTCAGGTATTTTATTATACCATGTATCAGGATCCACCTGTTGGCTAATTAGGTCAGGGAGACATGGCATAGTCCCAACATGCAAAATCCACTTTGGCCTTCGTCGGAATTTGAGAGTTGCCCCAATCTTGCTAGAAAATCTCTTCCTAGGAAGGGAGTAGGACACTGTGAGACAATTAGAAACTCAGGGTGACACATTTGACCTTTTAAGTGACATATCACAGCAGGAGTAAAGAATCTCCAACCCCTCTACCCCATCAATGGCTACAGATCCAGAGGAGCATTTTCCAGAGAAGTAGGTCAAAACAGGATGCAATGAATTGGCTCACCCACAACATCCAGTGCTACCCAGTGTTCCTCACAGGAAATGATAATGCCCATGGCAGGGACATTGTAGGTTCCTTTGGGCCTCTTCAGAGCAAGAAATGAGGGGTTTGGCTGGCCTACCCCATCTCTGGGAGCAGGGACAGTCAAACCTCTAGTGCCATGAGTCAGGCACATTGGCTCCCTCACACATACATCAGGGCCTAGGCAGTGGCTTAGTATGGTCACATGCCCAATGTCAAGACTTCTTGCACTCAATTTTCCTTCAGTTTTCTCTTAGACAATTTGGGTGAGTTTAAATCATGGCCAATTGCAACAGCTATAATTCTAGCTTTTCTCTTTTGAATTTCCTCCAGATCCTGATTGTTGAACCCAGAAAAGACCATATACAGCAATTGGGCCACAGGTGTCTGGCATCCCATGTGAAGTTTCTTCATTAAACAGATGGGAGAGATCCATATTCCCCTAAGAGACAGGCAGGGATCTGCTGATAGGATCATCAAAGATATCTTTCTCTTCCTCGGGGGCCACTCTAAATACAAGTTTCTGGACTTTTCCAGAGATAAATGGTCTCAAGTACCTGAAAATAAGGGATTTCATTCCACCTTTGATGTTTTAACCAGAAACAGTTTAACTAAAAAAGTCTCATAATTTAAACTGCCATCCCACACCCATTTCTCACCATTTCCTACTTTGAACTCAAACTGTATTGCAACTGTAGATAAGCTACTCTTTTTTAAATTGGCAGGGTCAAATCTTTCCTACTGGTCAAGGATATAGTCTAGTGGTGCAATCTGTGGAATCTGCAGGACATGGTTCATGAGGTTTCCCACGGCTCACATTGGGGCTTATAGACAGAGACAATTCAGTCTCTGGTCCTTAAAATGGCATCCCATGCAGAAGGAGGAGGTCCCATTTGAACCCACAGAGCATCCCTTGTGAGATGTAAGTATTCACTACATAGATATCTCTATCCAAAGCTAGAACAACTAGGTCTCAGGTCCTTAACATGGTGTTCCATGCAGGAGGAGTAGAACTGATTTGAGCCCTCAGAGCATCCCTTGTGAAACTCAAGTATCAGCACAAAAGAAACCCCTACAGTGGGCTTTTTGTCTCCATATGGGTGCCCATTAACTCCTTAGGGACAGAGGTGTTGAGCCACTTGGTGGCTCTATTTCCAAGTTGAGCCACTTGAGCTACTTAAACATAGTTGCATTGAGCTAAACAGGCTGGAGACACTTGAGAAAAAATATCACTGGCATTTACCCCATAGGAAAAACTTTTACACTTTCTTTAAGGCAGTAGAGATGGGAACCACTTTTTTTAAAGAAATCAAACCTTAAAAATACTAAGAATGATGCAAAGTCACTTGAGTTAAGCTTTTCTGGCTGTTCTTTTGTTCTGCTCAGGCTGTCAGGCGTGTTTGTAAATTACATGCATTTTGTCAGAAGAAACAAGGAAGGGAAACAAACAGGGTGGAATCCACATGGCTGGTCCAAAATGATGTCCAGCCATGTGATAAGACAAGATGGCAGCCAGTTATGTGATGAGACAAGATGGAGACCCTGAGAAAGAAATGGCCGTCTAGGAGAAAAGTGCAGAGAGACTCTGAGCATATAAAGGAGTAAACCGAAGTAGGTTTCTACTCAGGCAGGCTACCAAGTTAACAACAGCTATTTTTCCCCAAAGAGTGAGAAAACTGAGCAAAGTGTTACAGAGAACAAAAACATGAGCTCAAAAAGGCATACTAGGGGTGGGGATATACCTCAGCAGCACAAATGCCTACCTGGCAAGTGCAAGGTCCTGACTTCAATTCCCGGTACTAAAAAAAAAGGCATACTAAACTCTAGGTCACAGCCATGGTACGTGAATGATCTCTTCTACAACTGGGTTAATAACAGGCTCTCTGGCTATTCTTTAATGACTTGTATTCACAATGAGTGACCAGAAATCTGAAAGAGAAGGAAAGGGGAGATAAACTTGAAGGGGGCCTGTTGGCCTCATATAGGTGAAAGGAAAACACAGAGGTCATGAATTCTCCTTCCCCCTCCAACATGGTGGCAAAAACTGGAACCAAGCCCTAAGGACCATAAGATTAGTTTCCTGAGTTCCCAAGCCTAGGTGAAAGAGACAAGGAAAGAAGAAAGAAAGAAAGAAAGAAAGAAAGAAAGAAAGAAAGAAAGAAAGAAAGAAAGAAAGAACTCTGTGATATTTTAGAGAGAAACAAATAAATGTGCCCAGAGGTCTCTATCTGATCTCCTGGGTGGCTAAGCCAAATATGTTACCAGGTTTTAGGGTGCTAGAGTTTCCTTCTGGAGGTAGTTTCTAGGTTATTTATGTCCTGAACAAAACAAGCACAAATGGTAGCAAAGTTTCATTAGAGGTAGGAAAACAAACAAGATCTGCAGAGCAAGTTTGGGCCAAGTCAAAGTAGGAAAGGAAGTACACCTTACAGCATTAGGATGGGCCACCATGAAAGAGAGAACACAGTAGCCTTGTCTGATTACCTTTGATGTTAAGCAGCATTTTCCATGAAGGATGAGGTGTGTGGGAGAGAAAAGGGGGCAATTTCTGTTGGGCATCACACATGCCCAGCAAAGCCCAGAATACCGTAAGAAGTACAAAAATTAATCTCATAGTACTAGGGTGTATACAACAGTATCTTACTCCCACAGAAAATACATTATTGAGAAGTAAAGAAAGTACTAAGAGGAAAGAGTAATTATACATTGGTTGCAGAATTGTGAGTGATTTGTCATTTGTTCCAGAATTAGTCCCTTACTTTCCAAGATTCTTTGGGTGAAGATATCAAGTCCATATGGTCATTTAAATATCAGAATGAAATCTCAAATGAAAGATTGTCAGTACTTGTGGTACACTGACAACTGGTGGTCAACTTATAACACCCAGCTGAATCAGTGTGGTGCTGGGTGGAGGAGGCCCACATGAGGACTGTTGCCAACAACATAAAAAGGAGAACTGGAGGGGAAGAGGTGGTGCTGTTGATCCTCCTAGAGAAGCTTGTTGACCTGGCCTTCCTGTTATGTACTCAGCTGTTCTCATCATTGGAGCACCTTGGGTCCTCGACATCACAGAGGAAGACTGCTGTTCCCTTTGGGGGAATGCTAATCCTTATTTTGAGTGTCACTTCCTGGCTCCAGTGCAGATCCCTCAGCCTGCTGGCACAGATCCTTCATCCTGCTGATGCAAACCTAGCTTCCACCCCTGACCTTTTGGCCTTCCCAGTGCAGATCATTGAAACAGACTTGCATGAGATATTGTCATGGGCTCTTGGCCTTCAGTTGGACCTGTGGAGGATAATGCAATGGGCTCTAGGTCTTCAGCTGGACTCTTGTAAGACATCACCATGGGATCCAGGCCCTCAGCTGTATTCTTTGGGTCTCTAGTATATGGACAGATTTCCTGCACTCTCTTGTATTTGATTCTTTGGGTGACTATTATAAAATAATTCTATAAATTATGTGTCCTGTATTAATTTTTTTCCTTGCAAACCCTGACTACAACAGTACTCATGAGGTATAAAGAGCCCTTCCTGGTCCTCGTCATGGTCCAGGAAGTTAGATTTGTAAATCCAAAAGGAAGTTATTGGAATTCTACCGAGTTAATTCCAATCTACCACATCCAATGCAACCCACGGCGAGAATAAAGACACTAAGGCATATCTATAGTTGTGGGGAGCCAAGGGGTCCTAAGTCCCACTAAGATGGTGGCTACTGGGACAAAGGCCACGACCCAGGGCCGAACCCAGGTTTTATTAATTCTGAAGGAGGGGAGTGGCTCGGGGATGAGTGACTGTGAGAGTGGCGGGAATTACGTGAGTCTCGGGAAGAACGTGAGTCTCGTGAGCTGGGCTAGGCCTGAAGATCACCTTTGCAAATGCAGAGGGAAGGATATGCAGAAGGAGTAATCTGCATAACACAATTCAAGATAGTATCTAATGTTTTGGGGTCGGTGCTTCAGCTCTGATGTGTAATCTTTTATGCCCTGGGAAGTCATAGCCTCTTTCTCGAGGCTCATCCCAGCCGACAGCATGGAGCACGGCTCTCCATCCCGCCAGGCTCAACCGTATATTGGGAGCAAAGGGCGGGGAAACACAGGCCTGTCGGTTTGCTTCAAAGACTACACATCAGGACCTCGGCTGGACCTATTTGCATTGCCTAAAGCCAATTAAAGAGATAAGGAAAAGTCCTAGCCAGCTCTGTACATATCAATAGGTGGAATTAGGGCCAGGTTCAGCCAAGGTGGAGATAGTTGCTCTTCTCTCAAGGACAGCCATCCAGGTGGTCCCCCACAATGAGGTAAGATTCAATAATTGTAACAAGTAGGCAATAATTCATGACTCACAATCAATTTGTGCCACAAAGCTCCCCAGTACTCCTCTATTAGTTGATTTAGCATTACTATAATAAAATACTCAAAGCAGGCTACTTTATAAAGAGGTTCATTTTGGTTCACAGTTCTAGAAGCCAAACTTCAAGGGATCACATTTTAGCCTTCTTGCTGGGAGAGACTTGAGGCAGAACAGGACATCACTTGGCAAGAAACTGGGAGTGCACACTATGTGTCTCTTCTGGTCTCTGTCTCTTGTTATTAAGCCACCACTATTCAATAACGGGGGAACCACCCTGAAGATCTTTTCTGGTCCTAATGACCTCCCAGAGACCTCATCTCTAAAAATCACAGTCAGATTAAAGTTCTGCCCATTTAATATCTCACAGTAGGCATTAATTTTCAACACATGAAACTTTGGGAGACACACTCAAACCAGAGCAATTCTAAAATGATGAAATTACATAACATGAATACTAAAGACATAGACTTGCAAGGATTTTGTTTACACACAGTCTCGAGATAACCAAGTTACTTCCCAGGTGATTCCAGGATTGGACATGTTGGCTGGATTTGTTTGTTTGTTTCTTTCTTTGTTTTTGAGACAGGATCTCACTGTGTACTTCACAACAATCCTCAAACTCACAGCGATCCTGCTGCCTCTGCCTTCTGAGTGCTGGAGTTACAGGCATGCACCACCATGCCCGACCCTGTATGGATGTTTGAAGGAGAAACAAGATCTGCTTTTTGCTAGAGACATAGTTCAGTGATAGAGCATGTGGTTAACATGCACAGGTCCCAGGGGTCCATGCCCAGCTACAAAAGTTTAAGGGGATTCTGAAGAAGACTTGAGGATTTCAAAGTGCTATTAAAATTTTAGGCACCAGTATTCCATATTCCATTCCCCAACCTGGGTTAACATTTGGAAATAATTCAAGTAGGGAGGAAACTTTCACACTGGATAGGCTAAATAAGCATCAGCATAACCATGTCCTCCCTACATGAGTTGTTTCCAAAGCTTAACCTGTGTTGTAAAATGCAATAGGAAATATAGGAGGATATAGTAATATATATATAGATGTATATAGATATAGATATAGATAGATAGATATAGATAGATATATAATGCAATATTATTCAGCCATAAAGAAGTATGAAATCATGCCATTTGCAGGCATATGGGTGGAACTTCAGACAGTAAACCTAGGTAAAATAAGTCAGAACCAAAAAAGTTAAGTATCATATTGTTTCTTTTATGTGAGAAAACTAAAATATAAATTTAAAAAGTACAGGAGAGATGGTAAGAAACAAAAACACAGGCTTTTAGAGAATGGAAAGGACATCAGGCAAGGGAAAAGTAAGAGAAAGGTGTTCAAAAGAGAAAATGATCAAAATATGTGTCTGTACTAATTCCAGAAAAAAAAAAACACCCCTATACTAAAATGTGAACATGCACCAAAATACATACATATACACATACATACATACTAAACATAAGGGAGAAAAGGGTTCTGAGGAAGTTCAGTGGATTTGTTGTGGAAAACAGGATACCAGACTTCTTCAGATGGCATAAAGAACCAAAGGTGCACTCTGGAAAGGCAGAGAAGTTTATTTGGCTGGCCCGGCTCAGAGAGACTTGGGCCTTGTAACTTCTGAGGGCTGAAGGTAGTGTCACAAAGGTCTTTATTAAATTTGTGGTGGGAAAATGAGCCCCAAAACAAAGGCAGTTATTAAAAAATGACAGATTTCTAACCCTAACCATTTGGCTCACCTCACTAGGGTAGAAAATCTAATCTGAGAACTTGTGAAGCCCCACTATTGGTGTATCAAAGTGTGGCCCAGGCTGGAGGAGGGGGTGGGGAGTGTGCTCCCCTTGGGCAGAAACTATCACACTCCTTGGAGACAAAGGATTGCCCTTTAAAATACACAAATTTTTTCTCCATTCCCCCTTTTGATGCCCCATAAGAATAGCTCTATAGAACATCAGTATTAGTCACTGGACTGTAATCCATGTGGGTCTTTACCAATAGCTGACAGACTGTTGTGTCGGGGCTCAAATTTTATTTTGGAGAAAGTCTCTTAAGAGCAGGCAAGGGTTGGTGAGATGGCTCAGTGGCATAAGCGCCTGCCTGACAAGTGCGAGGGCCCGAGTTCGACTCCTGGAACCCACATATGAAAAAAGGGCTGATGATATTGCTCAGCGGCACAGGCGCCTGCTGGCATGTGAGGACCTGAGGTTGACCCCTGGTACCCACAAAAAAAAAAGAGCAGGCAAGGCCCAAACAGCAGTAGAAGGAAAGTAAAGATTAATGGCCTGAGGAAGTGCATGTGTAATTTAGTTTACTCTTCTTCCTGTAAGTCCCCCAATGAGATGCAAACCAATCAACAGAGGAACTAAGTTGGTTCCTCACTTGCTTCTAGTGTGGAGTGGGAGGTTGACATGCAGAGCCAACAGTCCTTGGCCAGCTGGGCTATGTCTAACTCAGCAGGGAATGGATTTGTCCCAAGGGAGCAGACAGGTAGGAGGGAAGGGGATCTGGGTTTGTTAGTTTTAAGACCATTATTAAAGGGACTAGTAACAGCATCAGGGTATCCTACAAGAAACCGTTTAGGAAAATAAAACACCTTACAATGGAAACAAAAGCAAAGGCTAATAGAACTCTATGGGGAAGGGTCCACTATTTGGGGGCTACCATGGCCAGGCCAATAATGGAGACTGGAGTAAGTAGTCCAAAGAGGCTTAAAAACCAAGGGGAGCAATGCATTTGGCTATGGAGCTGTCCCATGAAGAGTCCTCAAACCTCAGCCATGTATAGACTGGTCAGTGTCTGGAGTGACCAGAGCAGGGCAGTTGTCCTGGGAATTGGGCCTCTGATGATCTTGTTGGAGAAAAGTCTGAAGCAGGTTCTGGGGATCTGGACAGGCAATCCAAATTGGTGTGTTCTCAGGGTAGGCCTTCTTCACTCTGGTGTGATGGATCCACAGGGTGACTCCTGTAACTTTAACAGTGGTGGGGGTGGTGAGCACAACAGGTAAGGCCCCAGCTGGACAGGCTGGAGGGGTGTCTTTTTTCAATCTTTAACCCTGACTGGATCTCCTGGATGGAAGAGATGGGCAGGATTGCCCATGGGAATGTGAATCCTCTGCAGTATGGTTTTATTTGTGAGAGGACTCTTCCTAAGGTCTGTAATTCCAGAGTTACATAATTACCTCCTAACTGCCTGACATCTCCCCTGAAATGTTTGACAATTGGGGGGATGAATCAATGGCTCTTCCTGGTTTTCCCTGGGTGATGGATACCTATTTAGAATATCAATCACTGTTGTTTATCCTGAGGGGAAGTATGCAGGTGCATTTTGTTCATATTTTGTGTTGAGGTTTGGCCCTCAGCTAGGGGTGTCTGTCTCCCCCATCTTTGCAAGGTATCCTGTCTTTTGCATTGGCTCTTTTAAGGGCCTAGCCCTGTCTGACTGCCTATAATATTTCTTCCTATCTTAGCTGTCTATAACATTAGCCCCGCTGAAGAAGTACTCCAAAGTGCCATGAGGGAGCAATGGGCGATGACTGATCTGGCTTCTTCAGGCTGAAGGGGGTCATAGTTGTGATCTGCAGTCAGAGATGCCCTTCAGAGGGTCTATCTAAAGGCCCTCAATAGATTCCAGGCATTCTCCTCTTGGGTAGGTATATAGCTTTAAGTCTGGAGAGACAAAGCCAAAGAAACAATTAAGTATGCATGGGTCAAATAATAAGATCAACAGGATGATTATGAATACAGTCAACAAAGTTTTCCATGAGGAAAAGTTACTAACAGCTTCCCATAGAGAGGATAAGGAAAAGATCCAGGGAATTTCAGAGCCTGACATGTCATTAATTTGTTATCTAATATCTTGAACAGCTATTGAGATATTAGCAGAAGGATCAGAAATGTACACACAACATTCAGTTTATTTTCTTTTTTACAATTGCAAAGGTACCCCCCGTGTGGTTGTTAGAATGTCTAATGCCATTTGATTTGGGAGGATGTCTTGTTTCATTAATTTTATTTTATTTAGGAGAGAGAGAGACTACTGCATTCTCATTTAAGGCCCACTGAGTATAGTTAAGTTCTCAATGTGTTATATAACCTTCTCTCCACAAGGTCTATTTGGTGGATCGAAGTAAAAGGAATCTAAAAGGAATCTAGCATGTGTATTATTGATTTTATCTGCATGATGACTTGGGGTTTGGCAAGAATAACCAAATTTTTAAGAAATTAGAGCATATATAATGAAAGCATGAGAACTAGAGCTGACAAGTAAGTGTAGAATCTGTTCTTAAGGGACTAGAATAGCAATTGAAACCCACTGGCTCTTAGGCCCCTTTACAGATGGAGTCTGATATTTTGTCCTAAGTCTCTCCAGTTTTAGTTGTAATTATTTCTATATTTTTGATGATATATGAGAACCAGATTATAACAATTAACACATTATTTGAACAATGAAAAACTCTCAGGTTATTGTACACAGACAACAATATATATTGTATTTGCAAAATCATTCTAAGCATCATTTTGATTAGTTAGCAACCTGGGTATGTATATTATAGCATGTAGACAGGATAAAATCTCTCCCTAGGATGGGAGCTGGGATTTTAGGCATAACTAAAAAGAATGGGTGAAGAGAAAGTCATCCCAGTTACAGCTTAAGTGAGTTATTTTCTCTGGTAACTCTTTTTATTGAGATATGATGACTGGAAGGCCAGAGTTGAAGAGAAGGACAAAGAGACATGTGCTGGTGTCCACCAATGGGCTGGTTTCTCTTTCCTCTATAGTCATGATTACTCAGGGTTCCTCAATGGAGATGACAGGTAGAGATGATGGTCTGGGCAGAGGGAGAAGGCAGAGTGACCCAGGGCCCTTTAGTCTTGTTAGACCACCTGGGAAGAGAAATCTGAGCTGTGTGGCCTCTGCCTCCCAGCGCAGTCTCACCTCAGAGTGCAGTCAGGGCAGGCATGGGGGGTTCCTAAGGCAGTCCCTCTTAAGGTGGCCTGGCTTTCCACAGTAGTAGCAGTTGAGCCTAGTCATTGAGCTCTTCTTGGAACCCCAACGAGAATCAGACTTAAGGTCTCTTCCTTTTAAGGCCACAAAAAAGGCAGCCACTTTTTGGTCTCTGCTTTCTCTCCTTGGCTTTCTTCCAGTCTTGATTATAAAATACTAAGGAGGCACTTTTTACTAAAGTATCAAGTGAGCTATCTGGAGCAAAAGCTATTTTTGTAACTTTTTCTTAATATCTGTGGCTGACTGGGTAATAAACGTGTCCTTCAGCAGAACCTGTCCTTCTATTGAATCAGGGGCTATGGAAATATGTTTTACCAATGACTCTCATAAACAATCTAAGAAGGCAGAGGGGTTTTAATCTTTCTCCTGATAAATAGTTGACAATTTAAAATAACTAGAGTGTGGAGAGCAGCTGAAGCTGGCTATTGATCACGTGTACTGAGCACCCCAGGTGAGACACCTGAACAAGCTGTTCCAGCTCTGAGAACTTGAGGCACTCCCAGGCGAGCTAAGCAATCAAGTTGTTAGGCAGAGGGGTTTCAACTAACAATAGCCTCCCTAGTGTATAAATAAACGTGCTGCAGTCTTTGAGCAGTTCTTGTTTCCCATCTAGAGAGAAGGCTCCACCTGACCTCAGCTTTCTGTATTATGACTCTTGTCTTTATTTCTTCATCCTCCACCATCTGCCCCCTGGGAAGTTCAAGAGCTGCACTGGATGCAGCATTGGTGGGCTTGGTATTTGTCCTTCTTAGACCTTTAAGAATACATATTTGAAAATGTCTCCCACTCCAATCTCCTGTCTGGCTTTTAGGCCAGCAGGGATCTTGTGTAGGCCCTGCTTGGGCCCCAGTGGGAACTTGTTGTTTCCCTGGCTGCATATCTTCTGACTGTCTGAAATTAACAATGTAATTTTCATCCCCAAATGTAATAGCAGCTTGTAATTCTGCTTGTCTCTAATTAGAAGTCAATGTTTGATTTAAGATTAGCGTTACATCTTTCCAGCCTAGTTTAAACATCTGAGTAAATCCTCTAAAGACCTCAATGTACTCTTCAGGGTCATCTGGAAATTTTCTAGATCTAGGCTGATCTGCTTTAAGTCATTCAGAGAAAGAGGCATATGAATGTGAGTAGTCCCAAATGGATTAAAATTATACTTTGAGAATAAATAAGAATTATTTCTTAGTGTAAAGAAAGTTTGAACATACGGCAATTCTGACCATTTTCCTTTTCTTTACAGTATGATTCTAGTTGTAAAAACATCATAATTAATAATTTTCTCTGCATTCCATTTTGGCTCTAGGGGTTAAGTAGGCCACGCACATGTGCAGAAAAATATCAAATGGCTCTTTTTCAACATGTAAGGGTCGAACATCTTCCAGTGCTTAAGAATGCATTCCATGGGCCAGTGAGATGGCTCAGCAGCATAAGCGCCTGCCTGGCAAGTGGCACGGGCACCTGCTGGCACGTGAGGTCCTGAGGTTGACCCCCGGTACCCACAAAAAAAAAGAATGCATTCCAAAGGAGTAAGAGAATTTGACATTGAGCCCCAGCAAAAGAAATAGAAAAAGTTGGGTGTCTCTTTGATTCTTGTGCCCTCATCACATCCCTCCAGTTGTTTTCACTCCAGGGCAGGTGGATGCCATCTAGAGAGACAGAAGACAAAGTTCAACCAGCCTACCCACCCTCACACTGGTGCATAATTTCATCTTCCCCGGGAGCTTGTGAACTTACTCCTGTAGTGTGGGGAGCCATAAATGACCCAGCTTCACGTCTGAGCATGCGCCCCCCCCGCCCATCCTGATCCTACGTCACCCATTAGACCCTCCCACCGTTTCCCTCAAAGAGATATAAGCCCTGGCACTTCCGCAATAAACTCTCTCGCTTGACTTCCCTGATCTCTGTGTGTGTGTGTGTCTTCTTTCTCATCCCCATACCGTCGCCCGGGTTCGCATTCCTGCCCCTGGGAGGCCCCGCTGGTCGGAGTCTTCTTGGGCCACAACACAACATTTGGCGCCCAACGTGGGGCCTGGGAAAGATGGATCCTATGAGGGATCACCCTGTAGGGCGATAAATGCCAATGATTGACCGGTCTTTAGTTTCATTTTCATGAGATTCCTTTCTCAGTGATCCGTACGCCAACTCCTTTCTTCGCGTCTGAATCACGGTAAGCATACAGGGTGCAAAATGGGACAAAACCTCTCCGAGCATGAACTTTTTACTAAAGGGGTCTCTGAAGCGCTCAGAGTGAGGGGAATAAAAGTCACCCCGCGGCAATTGACTGATTACTTTTCCTTTATAAATAAGGTTTGTCCATGGTTCCCCTTGGAGGGCACCATTAACATCAGGGTCTGGGACCGCGTGGGTGACGCACTCCAAGATTATTATCGGGTTTTCGGGCCAGAAAAGGTTCCCGTCACAGCCTTCGCTTATTGGACCCTAATTTCAGAACTATTATGGACACAGCCCAATAACCTTCAACCATCACAGGCTCCGGCTCAGCCACTGGGTCAACCAGTTGCCCCCCCCAATTACTGATACCCCTATCCCTAGCCCTCCACCCTCTGTAGTTCTCCAGATGCCAGAAGAAAAAGATGGCCATTGCTCTCCTACTTCCCCCGTACCCACTTCCGCCTTCTTTAACGATAGTCACCCGCCATCTTATGAAACAGACCTCCGCCCGCCATCTTGTCCTGGGTCTCCACCGTTCGATGGCCTGTCATCATGTCTTAAGCCCACGCAGCCTCCTGCACTTTACCCCCCTCTTCCTGACCCCCCGCCTTTCTCCTTACCTCCACAAATACCGCTGCCCTCTGCCCCCCCACCTCCCCTTGTTGCACCCGCCTTTTCAGTTAACTTCCCCTCCCTTCACCCTGCACCTACTGCCACACCCATGCAAGATCAATTTCTCAGTTCGCTTCTGGAGCGCATCTCCCTACTTGAATGTAAGGCTCAACAGGATCATCTTAATTATAAGTTATCTCTTTCTCAGCCCTCTCCCAAGTTACATGCATACCCCATCACAGAGGTACAACAGGCCCCCACGGCGGAGGGACAACCGGCCCCTCCGCCCCAGCGTGCCAGGGTTCCCTTCCCTTTAAATTCCCTCAAAGAACTCAAAATGGCAGTCACCCAATACGACCCCACCACTACCTTCACCCTTGCGGTCCACGACAGCCTTTCCCAGGGATGGGTCACCCCAAATGAACATAAGGAGTTGGCAAGGGCCGCTCTCTCTGGGGGTGATTTTCTACTCTGGAAGTCTAATTTTCTAGATCAATGTGAAATAATCTCCAAACAAAACCAAGAGAGACAGCCCCCCAACCCAGTTACCTTTGCCATGTTATCCGGAACGGGTGATTTTTGCACTGATGAACAACTAATGGGCCTTAACCCTCAGGCGTTTGCCCAAATCTCCCTGGCCACAAGTAGAGCCTGGCGCAAGCTTCCATCAAAGGGAGAGGGTCCTACCTCTCTTACCAAAATTCAGCAGGGTCCTACTGAACCCTTCTCCGACTTTATTGGCAGGCTCACCGAGGCTGCAGATCGCATTTTCGGAGAACATGAAAATAACAATTCTCTCATAAGACAACTCGCCTTCAAAAATGCTAATCCCACTTGTCAAGACATTATCAGACCCCATCGACATACGGGCTCTATTGAACAGCTTATCCTTCTGTGTGCAGACTTTGGCCCCTCATATCAACAAGGAGTAATGTTTGCCTCTGCGCTCGAAAATACCCTACAAAAGGTCTTATCTTTACAGATAGCTGGCCCACATGATAATAAAAAACCCCCCGCCCACCTTCGTTGCTTCAAATGCCACCAACCAGGACATTTCTCAAAGAGCTGCCATTTTCACACAGCCACCCAGCTCCCATCTCTCCCTCAACCTTCAGGCCTCCCACAATCATCTCTACCCCCATCTCGGCCCCCACCTCAAACCATTTGCCCTAAATGCCAAAAGGGATTCCACTGGGCAAATGAGTGCAAGTCCCGATATACTGTTGATGGACACCCCATTCCAAAAAACTTCTCGGGGGGCCTTCCCCAGGCCCTGATATCAAACCCTCTTCTGACTCGGGGGACTACGGAGTCAACACACAATCCCTCCACATTACCGACCTCTTCAAGGCAACACCTTCCAGCCCGGGACTTGACCTCTGTGCCTCCACCCCCATGGTATTAGAGCCCACCTCCCCGGTACATATAGTTCCCACCAATGTTAAGGGTCCACTACCAAAGGGCTTTTGGGGCCTTATACTAGGTTGATTCTCCACAGCTACTCAAGGGATACTCATACATCCAGGAGTTATTGATCCAACCTTTCAAGGACATATCCACCTCCTTGTCTCTGTCTCAACTGGCCCCACTCTAATCCCCACCTTCCCTCCCCTTGCCCAATTGGTCCTTGTTCCCCAAGTCCCCACTCCATCCAACCCTCCTATTTCCACACATCGTTGGCCCGTTCCCCCGGTCTCTCCCAGGCTTATTGGTCTCAAACCATATCTCAAGATAAGCCCATGCTTAAACTCTTTATCAATAACAAACCCTTTCGTGGGCTCATCGATATGGGAGCTGACGTATCCGTCATCTCCCATAAACATTGGCCCTTACATTGGCCCCTGAGGCCCTCGGCCACCCACCTACAAGGCTTGGGATACCTCCAACAACCTTATCAAAGCTCCACCCCCCTTACATGGCGTGACTCAGAAAATAATACAGGAACTTTCCAACCCTTCATTGTTCAGGACCTCCCCCTCAATTTATGGGGCAGGGACCTTCTCTCACAGATGCAACTCATTATGCATAGCCCCAATGCTATAGTCACTAAACAGATGCTTGCTCAAGGCTACCCCCCCGGACAAGGTCTCGGAAAATACTCTTCGGGCATCACTTCCCCCGTTCATCTTAAACCTTTAGCTCCCCGCCATGGCCTTGGCTACGATGATAGTCCTCCTAATGAGGATCCTCCCTCTGAGCCCCCTCTCCATCCTCAAAATTTTTAATTGGGACCGCTGATCCTCCTATAACTCATGCACAAAAGATCACCTGGCTCTCAGATGATCCTGTCTGGGTTGACCAGTGGCCCATAATAGGCCCCAAATATTCCACCCTTCTGCAGTTGGTACAGGAACAACTCACAAAGGGCCATATTGTTCCCAGCTCCTCCCCATGGAATACGCCCATTTTTGTAATACACAAAAAACATAATAATAGCTTTAGACTACTCCAAGACCTTAGGGCTGTCAACAAGACCATGATTGTCATGGGCTCCCTCCAGGCAGGTATACCCACCCCCTCCGCCATCCCCCTTAATTCTCATAAGATCATCATCGATCTCAAGGACTGTTTCTTCTCCATCCCTTTACATCCTCAAGATCAACATAGGTTTGCATTTACCGTTCCCACCCCCCGTCTTCAGGGACCCTCCTCCCGTTATCAGTGGACTGTCCTCCCTCAAGGCATGGCTAATTCGCCAACTCTCTGTCAACAATTCGTAGGCCAAGCCATTCAACCCCTTCACCAAACCTGGCCTTCTGTGCATGTGTTCCATTACATGGACGATATCCTTCTCACATGCATTGATGAAAATACACTTTATCGATGTTATGCTCACCTACATACCCTCCTTAGAGATTCTGGCCTTCACCTCACCCCCAATAAAATCCTGCTCACAGATCCTTACACCTACCTTGGCTTTCAGCTGACACACTCTACCATTCATGGACCAAAACCTCAACTTAGACTTGACACCCTTCACTCCCTCCATGACTTCCAAAAACTTCTAGGTGATATCAACTGGCTTCTCCCGTCTTTGGCAATCCCAAAATCCACGCTTAGACCCTTATACGACATCCTTCATGGAGACCCAAGTCCTACTTCTCCTCGATCCCTAACACCGCTGGCCTGTATGGCCCTCCAACATGTCCAAGAGGCAATCAATACCCAGAGCCTTACCTACATTGACTATACGCAACCCCTTACTCTGATTGTCCTCCCCTCCCCTATACAGCCCACCGCCCTCTTCTGGCAAAATGCACCCCTCCTCTGGATTCATCTGTCTGTCTCCCCCAAAAAGGTCCTTAATCCATATTATGATCTCATTGCCCAGATAATTATGACGGGCCGCAAACAAGCTAAAATCTATTATCATAAGGAGCCAGATGTCATCATCCTCCCAAACTCTGAACACCAACTCACCTGGCTCCTACAGACCTCTGATACATGGGCCATTGCACTTGCTGCCTTTCCTGGCCAAACACAACATCATTACCCCCCCAATAAGCTCCTGGCTTTTTTCTCCCGCCACCCACATATCTTTCCAAAGATCACCTCTTATACCCCCATCGCTAATGCAACCACAATTTTCACAGATAGTTCTTCCTCCAGCCACGCCGCTTATACATGCCTAGATCATAAACCCATCATCATTCCAACACCTGGTCTCTCAGCTCAACACGCTGAACTCCAGGCCATCATTCGGGTTTTCCAAGATTTCCCTAACACTCCCATAAATATCTACACCGATAGTCACTACCTGGCCACCTCCGTCCCCCTTTTGGAGACCCTCTCCAACTTCTTTCACTATACTTCCGTCGTCCCCCTTTTTGCCACCCTCCAGACACTCATCCATGCTCGCACACACTCATTTTTCATTGGCCATATACGCGCACACTCTGGTCTTCCTGGGCCTCTGGCCTCAGGCAACGCACTTGCAGATCAAGCTGCTCGATCCACATCTGCCTTCCCCATGCTCCTCCCCACTCCCCGTACTCGACCTTCCTTATCCAATGTCTCTCAAGCACAGGCTGTGCATGACCTACACCACCTTAATGCCCAGTCGCTGCACACTCTCTTCGAAATAACTAGGGAACAAGCCCGCACAATTGTTAAACAATGCCCCAAATGCATCACTCACCTGCCCTCCCCAAATTTGGGGGTCAATCCCAAAGGTCTCATCCCTAACGCCCTCTGGCAAATGGATATTACTCATATTCTTTCCTTTAGACAACTCAGGTTTGTCCACGTGTCTGTTGACACCTTTAGTGGCTACATCTTCGCCTCCCTGCAGTCAGGGGAAACAACTAAACATGTCATCGCCCACATGCTCGCAGCTATGGCCCATATGGGCTGTCCTACAAGGCTCAAGACAGACAATGGCCCTGGTTATACCAGCAAATCCTTTGCTGAGTTCTGTCAACACCTTAACATTATTCACAGTACAGGGATCCCATATAATCCACAGGGCCAAGGTATCATCGAAAGGGCAAATCAAAAACTCAAAATAACCATTTCCAAGCTCTCGATGGTCACATGGTATCCCACCAAAGGATCCCCCCACAATATCCTCAACCATGCCCTCCTTATCATCAATTTTCTTTCCCTAGACCAAAACAATCGCTCCGCTGCCGATCGCTTCTGGCACCCGTCTACAGCCTCCTCCTTTGCCACAGCCCTCTGGAAAGATCCCCTCACTAATCAATGGCATGGCCCTGACCCCGTCCTCATATGGGGAAGGGGCTCAGCCTGTATCTATTCTCAGGCTGACCACAATGCACGCTGGGTACCCAAGCGCCTTGTAAAACAACTTAATAAACCTGCCCAGGGAGGCGCCCCTGAGGGTTAATATTTTTCCTTTATAGATGTTCCCGTCAAGCTTCCTGTATGTTCTTGTGATGCTCCCGGCGACCATCGCTAATCATCAACATGCTTCATTCAGGTGGACACTCAGGCGCTGGGGGGACCAAAAGATACTAGGCGTGGCTTGGATCTACTATTCCTCAAGGAGGGGGGCCTCTGTGCAGCCCTCAAAGAAGAATGTTGCTTCTACATTGACTCCTCTTTTGTTGTCCTAAGCGCTATGGACAAATTAAACAATGCCCTAAAAAGAGAGAAATAGCCAGAACGCAAGCCTTATTCCCCAGTGCCGGGTTCTCCACTGTGCTCCCCTACCTTGCCCCCCTTTTTGGCCCCCTTATAGTTGTGGTCCTCGCCTTGACCTTTGGTCCCTGCCTATTCAAGAGACTCATTGCCGCCGTAAAAACAGATGCTGATGAGTACAAACAAGCCGAACCATATGATGATATTCAGGCCCCAGCATATAAGAATGTCGGCCAATGACAGGTAAGATGGAGTCACAAGTCACTAACACTCTCAGGACCACCTAAGACAGAGCGCCACTCTTCCTGGGATGCTGGCGATGCTAGTGGTTAGCTCAATGACGGGTAAGGCCTGAAAAATCAAATGCGTAAAAACAAAAAGACTTGCAGTAACCTCCACAACCTAAGACAGGCCACATTCAGGGTCATACAAACATTCATGGTCGGCAATATTCTCATTTGGAGAAAAAGGAGCATATGTGGGGAGCCATAAATGACCCAGCTTCACGTCTGAGCATGCACCCCCCCCCCGCCCATCCTGATCCTACGTCACCCATTAGACCCTCCCACCGTTTCCCTCAAAGAGATATAAGCCCTGGCACTTCCGCAATAAACTCTCTCGCTTGACTTCCCTGATCTGTGTGTGTGTGTGTGTCTTCTTTCTCATCCCCATACCATCGCCCGGGTTCGCGTTCCTGCCCCTGGGAGGCCCCGCTGGTCGGAGTCTTCTTGGGCCACAACACAACACTGTAGGACATTATAAGCACAAGATAAAATTTGTCTCGACTGTGACAGTAATGTTTAAAAAAGGAAGCATAACTTTGTAATAAACTATTGCTTTTTGTTCTTTGAAAGAGGGCATATAACAAAAAGTGAGTTGGAAATACTTGGAGACCTTCTCAGGCTGTAAAGAGATAGATAGAAGCAACAAATGATTTGAGGAATTCTGCCCTGGGCCCTAGGGCAAAGAAATCTCCAAAACACTTGTGTCATCTATCTAATGACTTAGGCAATCTTTCCTAGCAGCAAGACAAGGCTATGCTTTATTTAACTTTTTATATCTTTGAAGTTCACAGATTAAATTTATATTCATCATATGGTAATCACATTTTACATGTTAGGAAAAGGCACATTTATCAGTCTTTTATGTACATGTGAAAGAAAAAGGCTGACTAAAATATCTTTCTTACTCTTAGCATAATTAAGACACAAATGTAAATCATTGCCCTGATAGCTGCTGTGAAAGGCAAAGAGCAAACTGCCTTAACCTGATTTTTGGAAGGAAGGGCAGTCTAAGGGCAAAATGGTTCTAAAGTCTACTCAAAATCTTAGGGAGGAGCCGGGGATGTAGCTCAGTGGCACAGTGCCTAACTGGCAATCACAAGGCCCTGAGTTCAATTTCTGGTACCAAAAAAAAAAAAGCTTGGGGAGAATTTGTAGTTTATTAGCAGGGAGAGATAAGAGGAGATTTTCTGTGGTCTGGAGGCAGTTTCCACTGAGAACATTTGGGTATCAGCCAGAGAGCAACCCTGGCCAAGACACCTCTGTTGTTCTCAGTTTCTATTGGGCCGAGCAACCAGAGATCAGTCTCCAGAAAGGAATCAAGCTGTCTATTTGGTAAACATTCCATTGGCCATTTGCTTCAATGGGGAGTCACCAAAAAGATGCTGGGGAAATCTGTCCTCTGCTTTAAGAGTGGCAGCTACTCTAACAGAGTTTAACTAGCTGGCAGAGTAACCACTGTTTGTCAAAGTTCTATAAGGGATAGGTAAAAGCCTGGGCAAAATCATTACCTAGCACTTTATGAATTTACATTAGTAGTTTCAAAGTCCACAACTTCTTATCAAAGTATTTTCTCCTATACACATAAATGATAACTAGACCTAATATTATAGATAGCTAAGTTAGGTAGAAATATTGTAGGCAGTCAGACAGGGCTGGGCCCTCCAGAGGTCAGTGCAGAAGACAACTGTAGCTGGAGGTATATTCACTGAAGTCCAGGCTTCAAGAAAAAGAACTACTCACCCATGTACTTTGCCTAGGGATGAAAAGCAGTGATTGATGTTCTAAGTAGGCATCAACCACCTTGGGGTGGAGGACCAGACCTCCTTAACCCACCCTTTCCAGGAACATCCTTGTCTGCCCATATGCACTTGTTACATCACTTGTTTCCCCATTTGATCCCCATTTAATCAATATTACCCTACCAACTATACTTGTTGTATAATTATTTGTTAACCATGGTTCTGTCCCATCTCACACGCATCCTACGATTTGCAATTGGATCAATATTACCTGAGTGACTATACTTGTAATCTTTTTGATTGATTATAGTTCTGTCCCACCTTAAACCCTCCTCACCTTATGGCTTTGCTCAATAAAACCCCCTTGAGAAGTGGGGTGAGGGGCAACCTACTTTATGGGAACCCTGCTGTCCCTCTCAGTCAGAAGCTTTCTTTCTCTCAATGAATTCTTCCTACTCTTAACCTCTGTTGTTCCTAGAATTCATTCCTCAATTTTAGAGAACACAAACTTGGCCCTTCAGACATTTAGAGAACACAAACTTGGCACTTCAGACATCTAGCAAGTTGGGAGTTTCTTTCCCCTATATCACTAGGAGGGGGAGAGGAAAGGTTGGAGATCCTCCCTTAGGCTAAATGTGTTTTGGTCCCTTAAGTGTGGTGCTTTGGAAATAGTTCCTTCTGGTTTCACCCTGAAGTCAGTTCTTTCCACTGTGCCTCAGGTTCAGCCTCCTGAGGGAGACTTTCCCAGAACACTAAGCTGAGACATGGCTTTTATGTGTGTTCTCCTGGACAGGCAAAATTCTGATGTCTCATCTGACCCAGAGGTGGGGTATGTGTCACTCAATTAAGAGGAATTTCCTGTCTTCAGTGTTATGAATTCTCATTTTCTATGGGCTTAACTTAGCTGTTGAATAAGGGGAAAAAGTTGGAACAGTTCACAGTTCTTTCTCCTTTTTTTTTTCCTAATCCTACATGCCTCCAAAAAGGAAGGTACAAAGAGGCAGGAAAAGATTAGAAGGCCAAAGAAAGGAAGTCTTTTCTTCTCCTGCTCATAGTGAATTATCAAAACAATTTGCCCCTGAGTCATCGTCAGCCTGGAGAATGAGGAATCTCAACAGTTAAGATTGCCTCCTCACCAATGGAAGATCTGACCAGAAAGGAAACAGAAGCAGAACAGGTGTTACATTTTCTGTAGAGTGTAGAGGAGGATCAGAGCCAGTCTGTCTCATTGAAACCTGTCCTCCAAGTCTTAAGAACAGCCACCAACCTAGCATCTTTTAACTGGTGAAAGGAGTCCCATAGTTTATTATATAGGTATGTATATCTTTTAAGTATGAGCTAGATTTCATAAAAGACTCATTTTACAGAATTTTATATTAAATTCCACTAGGGGGCATTATAACATTGTTTCTAGCACGGTTGTCTAGAGTAAATTTAGTGACTAGTTCAAACTAAGCATATACAAGAACAGGAAAAAATATGTCCCATTAATGAAGCATCATAACCTTATAAATTTCCCTGGGTTTTAATTTAAATTTATCATGATTTTAACAAAAGTATATGAGACAAAGCATAAGCAATTATAAGCAATGGGCAGAGATATAAAAAAAATTTGAAGCATAAAAATTTTGGTTATCTAAATTAGTCCCAATCCAGAATCTATGAAATAAAAGCAAACTCTTATCTCTGTCCAGTGATCTAGATTGCCAGCCACCACATTCCAGACAGCTCAAACTATGAGGACATCTAGGGTCCCCTCTGGTGGCCAGCCTTGGAGTACAGACTGGCTATTGAGGACAATAGTCACTTTCAGTCATTCTAGCAGAATGACATAGGAGAATTGATCAGAGTGTACAGGCTTGTTGGCCTCCACATTCCAAACAACACATGCTTTGGGGACCATAAAGAAGAATAAACTTGAGTCATTTGTAGGAAAATGGATGCACCTGGAGCCCTTAAGATTAAGTGAAATAAATATCATGAGCATTCTCTTGTACAAGAAACCCGAAATACAAATACAGAGCAAAATGATAGATAATAGGAAATAGGGAGATGAAAGGGAAGGGGACCAAGAGATGGAAGGGGGAGGAAGAAGAGGAGAATGGGATGAGAAAAGGAGTTAGGATGTGTTATTTACAAGTCTCAACTTGTTGGAGATCATGAATTTTAAATTGACATTGTATGTCCTAGGCTCTCCTTGCCCTGCCTACCTTGTGGGCCAGTTTTGGAATGCAGAAATCACCTTCCTCTCAGTCAGTGAGATTATCACCCAGGTGTGGCAATGGATCTTGGCTTGTTTCCTTTATGATGTTAAACTTGCCCATTCTACCACAGCCTCTATGCTGTTCCAGGAAAAGCACCCTACCTCCTTCCCTACACTGGCTAATAAATAGTGGCTAGCTTGGAGTGTCTTTCTCTGTGCCCATCCTGAGGCATTGACCTCCCAGCCCCCCATCATGTATTACTAAATTTGTCTGTTTCTTATTTCATACTTTCGCAGTATTCCTCATTCAGGAAGTTAGGGATCTTGGCCAGGTCCCCAATACCAACTCCCCACAAGAAATGTAATCATTATGTACTGAAAACATGTACTAATAAGAAAATAAAAATTGACATATGAAAAAGAGGCTTAATTGGCCAATAATAAATGTATATATTAATAGGGTATGATGTTTACAGGATATGATGTTCTGATATATGTACACAAAGTGGAATGCTTAAAAGAAGTTAATGAATATGTCTATCAAAATTCATGCTTTGTAAAAAAAATTTCTAGGAGAACATTACAAAACAACTCCTTTGGCAAATATGAAATATACAATGCCTTATTACTAACTATAGTCACCATGCTATGCACTAGGCCACTTAAACTCAGTCCTCTTATCTAACTGAAATTTTCCACCTTTTGACCAACGTCTCACATTTGACACCACCTGCCTCACCTCTAGCCTATAGCAACCAGCCTTCTATTGCCTATGTCAGAGTTAAAAAACATTGAGATTCCACATTTAAGTGAGATCCATATCTTAGTGGTCTTCCAGTGGCTGGATCCCTTCATTTAGCATAATTGCCCTCCAGGTACATTCATATTTTTGAAAATGACAGCATTCCCTTCTGTTTTAAGGCTGAATAGTATCCCATCCTGTGTATATATATTCCTTTACCCATTCATTCACTGATGGACACAAATAGGCTGTGCTCATAAATGACACTTTAACAAATGTTGGCATGCACAAAGGATGAGTTGACTTAGAGAACCCCTGTGCCTTGCCATCAAAAGCTAAGAAAAAGTGAGAAAAACATTTCTATGGGTGTGGTCATATACTATGGGATCAATCACTCTAGATTTTGTTAAAAGTATGAGCTGATTCCAGTTTGACTAGGGCAGAGAGAGTGAAGGGGAGTGGGAGAAGCGGTGAGGGGCTACCCATAGTGTTAGCCACGGGTTTAAACCTGCAAGGTCTTCTTGGGCAAGGACTGTTTTATGTTTACCCTGAGTGAGTTCAAGGGGGCTTTGAGCATCTCAAGAAATTCATCAGTATGAAGAATGCAAGGTGCTAAAACATATATTGAGTGAGGAAATCAAATCTAAATAAAAACAAAGATACCTAATGAGAGGACAGATTTGAACACAGTGTGAAAGCCATAGGGTTCAGACACATTAAGCACCAATTGGCCACAGACGTAGAGCTAAGTTTTCTAGCTGCCAAAATGAGAACAGATAAACAAGTTCTCATGAGGGTCTCACAGAATCCTTGAGGTCAAATCCCACTAACTACTCAGAAGGAAGAACTGCAGTTTTCCCTGACATGAGTATCCCCTATGAGTCATCCTATGCAGGATACCAAATCACGAGTAAATGTCATCAATGCTGTCCAAACATTAAAACATAACAAAGGTTAATTTTTTACAATGCCCTCAATGTGAGCACAGTTAAATAGTTTTTTCCCTTTCTCTAACCACCACCAAACTGTTTGTGAATAGTATGCATTTATTTATTTAGGTCTCTGCCTCTCTGTCTCTGTCTCTCTGTGCTTCTTTCTGTACTTCACTGTACGGCATGTTATTTATTGTCTGCACTTGTTTCTTATGGTTATTTATCTATTACCTGTTCTACACATTAGGAATATTTTTTTTGTCTTGGGATATTGTTGTCTTAAGCACTTTCCTCATTGCTGTGACAAAATACCTGAAACATGAAACTTGAGGAGAAGTTTATTTTGGCTCACATTTCAGTCCTTGCATGGTCTGCACAGTGGAAAGTCGTGGTTCAGAGTAAAGCTGCTCATGTCTTGGCAGTCAGAAAGCAGACAGATAGGAGTAGCTGGGGAGGGAGATAGGCCCTGCCAGGTTACCCCTCAGTACTCATCTCTTCTGACCAGACCCCACCTCCCAATATCACATTTAACTATAGCATCCCCATGACTCAATCACCCTTCAAAAGCCCCACCTATGACTGCATGAGGTTCTGGGGGGACACCTAGACATAAATCACAAGGACAATGGTACCACTATGAGGGGAAATTTAGAGGAACATAATTTAGTGAGGGACCTTAATGACTCATTCTTTCTTTTTTTTCAAATCCAGTAAAGATGGAAGATGTTAGTAATATATATTTATTCACTCAAAAGGCTTTTATGGAGCACCTACTAAAAGCCAGTCCCTACTGGGATGAGTGAGTGAGCAACACATACAACAACAAAACAGCTGGATTCACAGACCTGACATTCAGGTGGGCAGAGGCAAACAAAGGCAAGCACAGAAATATGTATGTAAAAAGAAGAAAATGCATTCAAAGAAGAACCCCCATAAAAAGCAGGGTAAAAGGGAGTTGAATGTGTTGGCTGGGGGAAGGGGGTGTGGCATTGTAAATAAGGTTTCAGAGGTAGGCCACATTGAACTACGACATCTCATCAAAGGCATGAGATGTATGAGGGAGATAGCCAAGGAGGCCTCTTGAAGAAACAATGTCCCAAGCAGAAGGAACAGAGTGCAAAAGCCTCTACTTCCGGAGCCATAAGGAGGTCATTAGGGCCAGAGGGGAATGAGGAAGGAGGCAAGTACTAGCAGACAGGGTAAGAGAGGCGTCTGGAGCCCAAATCACATACAGCCCTGTAGGCAACTGTAAGGACTTTTGATTCACATTGGGTAACAAGAACGGTGTCAGTGTTGAGGACAGGCATTCATATGATTTGACTGCATGTATCTTGTTGCTGTTGTTGTTTCATATGTTTTAATAGAAATACTCTAGCTGCTGAATTGATCATCAATGTGCACGGAGGGGTGAAACAGGGAGAGTCAGGAAACGATCCCACCATGCAGAGGAAAACTGGTGGTGGCTTGCAGCAGTGTTGTAGCAGAGCAGGTGGTGAGAAGTGGTCAGACGTCAGATTCTGGATCTGTTCTGACAAGAGAGCCCACAGGATTTCTTGGGTGGAATAAGAGGGTGAGTAAAATGAAGGGTCACCCTCAAGTCCATCACACAAACAACTAGAAGGAAACAGGGGCTGTTATTTGCCATGGGGAACACTGCAGGTAAGGCAGGTTTACAGGAGAGGATGGGAGAGTGCATTTTCAGGCTTATTAATCGGGGTTGAGTCTTGTGCAGTTTTCTCAGTGAATTAGAAAGGAAGGTCATTGGCCCCAAGCAAGGAAGGGTATCAGTCAGCTTTCTGTCGCTGTGACAAAGTACCTGAGATAAACAATTTTTTTTTTTTTGTGGGTACCGGGGGGTCGACCTCAGGACCTCGCGTGCCAACAGGCATCCGTGCCGCTGAGCGATATCACCGGCCCCTTTTTCGTATGTGGGATCCGGGAGTCGAACTCGGGCCCTCGCGCTTGCAAGGCAGGCGCTTATGCCGCTGAGCCATCTCACCGGCCCAAGAGATAAACAATTTAAAAGGAGAAAAAGTTTATTTTGCCTCACAGTTTCAGAGAACTCAGTCCATCTTTGCGTGGCCCTGTTCTTTTAGGTCCGTAGTGGCACATTACCTCATGGCGGGAGCATGTGGTGAGAGGGCTGGCTCATCTCATGGGAGCCACAAAGCAGGGGTAGGGGGTTAGAGACTGTAGAGACTGATGTCCCCTTTAAGGACACACCCACAGTGGCCTAAATTCTTCCCACTAGGCCCCACTTCTTAAAGGTTCCACACTTCCCCATGGTGCCATAGACTAGTTACCAAGCCTTCAACACAGGGGCCTTTGGAGTATATTCATGATTCAATCTATGGCAAAGGGAGGCCACTGTGTTGGACACTTGAAGAGAGAAAATAAGTTGCAAACTAGATGGGTAGGTGTAGATGGCGGCAGGAGGGAAATGAGTAGTTCGAGGATTTGGACTAAAAACCTGTTGGTAAGATGTTTTAGTTTAAATGGAGACACTGGGTGTTCCAAGATCAGACAATGTTCATTCTTTATGATCCTGTCAGAAAATCATGTCTTTTGCATTCAGTCTCCAAATACAGATTTGCTCTGGTTGGAGAGGGCCATGTACAGATCAGAGTGAGGAAGTAAGCTACCTGAGTTTACACTTACTGCTCCAGTCATGCTGAAGAGGCACAGATAAGCTTTATGGGACAAAATCCATCCAGATGTGTACCTTATGAAAGCAAAAGAGAGGCCCAAAAGGGCACTCAGAGGATGAAAAGGGAAACCAGTAAGCCCTACTACCTTATGCCTAATGGAGGATGAATAGGGGGTAGCTTCTGAACAAGTTTCAAAGCCATGCTGGCCTTCATGGTCCAAACTGCCATATGGGCACTTTCACCTCTGAGGAAGTGCTTTGTTCCAGACCCTGATGCCAGTATTAAGGGACTAAGAGCCATGCTATTTCTACAAGAAACAAGAAATCTCTGAGTTTGTCAGTCTACCTATGTCAGAGAGTGGAAACTGATAGCCTTTCCTTAACGTAGAACTATTTCTAAAATGGATAAAGAAAATTGCTTGGAATATGCATATTTCTGTCTGTCTACACACATGCGCACACACACACACACACTCACACACACACACACACACATACACATATATAAGTATGCATGGAGTTTTCTTCCAGATTGGGTTTCCCTCAAATCTTCTTACTTATGAGTTCCCGAAAGCAAATTAGATGAGTGCTAGGTAGAGGCACTGGCTGAAATATATTTCAACTTGAGCAGATGAACAAACCCCACACACAGGGTCTCAAACAAACAAATGAAAACTCAATGGAGGAGATATGGCCATTTGACTCTCTGTCAAACTAATTTCCCAAGGGGTTCAAAGTTGTGGCTGCAAAGCAGTTTGTGAAAGTGATTCTTCCGCTATCTTAAACTGAACCCATGTAATTGGGTCAGCAGGTGCAGCCTTCCCCACCAGTTTCTCAGTGGATAGGAGATCCTATCTGGGATCACACAGATTCTTCACCCCCTCTATGCAGTGCACCAGGCAGTGTCTTCTTTCAATCAACCACCAGGTGGAGATTCTCTGCCTCTCTTTTTCCTGAGTTTCACCTTCCAGGGAGAATCACAGACATTTCTGCCAGTCTGCACTGCTGTGAACTGCAGCAGTGGTAGCCAAGGTGAGCTTGCTGTAGTCTCCCTGTCCTTCGAGCTCCATACAGTGTCATGCTTCATAGTCACCATTCCCTTCAGCACACCTCAAAGCAGAGATCCATATTGCCACAGAATCTCAATGAAGACAATTTTAATGCCTGACTATAGAGAGCCCTTCCTGGTCCTCACTGCAGTCTGGAAGGTTTATATTTGTAATCCCAAAGGAAAGTTATTGGAATTCTAATGAGTTAATTCCAATCTACCACTTCCAATGCAATCCACAGGGAGAATAAAGACACTAAGATATATCTATAGCTGTGGGGAGCCAAGGGGGTCCTAAGTCCAGCTGGAGTGATGGTTAACTGGAACAAAGGCCACAACCCAAGTCTGAACCTGAGTTTTATTAATTCTCAAGGAGGGGAGTGGATTGGGGACGAGTGACTGTGAAAATGGTGGGAAGTCTGTGAGTACTGTAAGCTGGGCTAGGTAGGTGGCCTGAAATCACCTTTGCAATATGCAGAGGGAAGGATATACAGAAGGAGTAATCTTCATAAAACAATTTAAGGTAGTATCTAATGTTTTGGGATCAGTGCTTCAGCTCTGATGTGTAATCTTCTATGCCTGGGAAGTCATAGCCTCTTACTCGAGGCTCGATCCCAGCTGACAGTGTGGAGCATGGCTTTCCATCCCGCCCGGCTCACACATGTGTTTTGGGAGCTATGGGGCCAAGGAAACACAAACCTTTCCCCTTGCTTCAAAGACTACACATCAGCACCTCAGCTAAACCAATTCACATTGCTTAAAACCAATTGAAAGGATAAGGAAAAGTCCTAGCCAGCTCCATACATAATCATACATGGAAGGAAATAGGGCCAGGTTCAGCCAAAATGGAGATAATCGCTCTTCTTTTGAAGGATAGCTGTCCAGGTTGTCCTCCACACCTGACAACTGGTGGGCTATTGCATGATGGTGGCTTATAAAAGCTGTCCTTCTAGAAACTATTTGCCCCAACTGTTCCATAGAGGCCTTAAAGTGCTAGAAGCTACAAAATTAGAACTTTTGAAGCATTTTGGCCAGGAGGGGTGGAGTTCTAAGGAGCACCATCTCACATTACTGTACTGTCTGGTCAACACTAAGGATATTCTGCAAGTATCCTACCTCCTCCAGGTTTACGTGTCACTCTTCACCTTCTCCAGAAAGTTCAACAAGGTAAATGGGGACATGGAGATGCTATAGACTGCCCACCCAACCCAGTACTCTCCAACTCCACCCTGGCCACAAGTCAAATAGAATCTGCTTTCTCCTTGTCCTCATTTGCTATAAATATAAGAAATACACCCCAAACATCTCACTCACATGGCAAACAGGTAGCTTCCCAGTGAGCAGTCCTACAAATCTTAGAAACAAGCAATGTGTGCTCCTCAATGCTAGTTTGTTTAGCAATCGAGAGCACAGAGTGCTTTCCAAAAACAAATTTCTTAGGCCTTCTACAGACATACATTTGGAAAGGCTTTATTAATCAGTAGTTTGATAGTAAAGTCATCCAGGTTCTTCATTTAGAACAAAGCAATACATTCCAATATTTCAGAAAAATTATTTTGTGCTATTTCAGGTGATTATCTAATGCTGCTTCTCTCAGCCAATTAGCACATCTCATCTCATTCAGGCAGAGAATACTCTGAGACTGCCCTGCCAGCAATCCTTCCACTCAAGAAAGAGGTAAATCTGCCAGGCATAATGGTGCATGCCTATAATCCCAGAACTCTGGGAGGCTGAGGGAGGAGGAATTCAAGTTTGAGCCCATCCTGGGCAACTTAATAATTTAGCAAGATATGATTTCAAAATAAAAAAGGGCTGGAGATGTAGTTCAAAGCAAAGACTGATTGTTCAATCCCTAACACCACAAAAGAGAAAGAAAGGGAGGGAGGGAGGAAGAAAGAAAGAAAGAAAGAAAGAAAGAAAGAAAGAAAGAAAAGATCCACCTGAAATCTTTCTGGACTAAGCATTTCTAAAAGGATGCTCAGCAGGTGGTAATGGGATCCAGCACCTGATTTCCCTATCACTTTCATGTTTAGGCAAGTACTTGAAAAAGATATACAGAGTGAGGGCAACTAAGAATCCTGTAGCCTGTATGCTTTCAGAAATCAGGACTTTAAATAGGCTAAAGCTTCATACTTCATCACTACCTATGCTCTCCTAAGACACACAGCTGTGTAGTAACAGCACAGAACCTCGGTATCAAAATATGGATTGCAAACCAGCCCACTAATCAGACTCTGTATGTCATGTGTAAGTGCATCAAATTTTCTGGAAAGTTCAGCTCTAGTTGTTGGCAAAGAGCTGGGGGAACTGACTAGAGCAGTGGTTCTGAAATTTGAGTGTGCTTCGGAATTACCTGAAAAGTATCTGAAAACTCAAATGGATGAGCCCTGACCCCATTTTCTGAGTCTGTATCTGGGGTTTGCATCTCTGACAAATTCCTAGGAGATGCTGCTGCTGCTGGTCTGGGGACCACGCTTGTAGAAACACAAGGTTAGAAAAGAAGCTGGACTGAAACCATGGCTGTATTTGTTTAATCTTACCTAAGTTGCTTAGACTATCTAAACTTTAGTTTCCTCACATGTAAAATGGAAAAAGTTACAGTACCAGTGTTTCTGAGTCACTGTGAAGATTAAAGCAGGACATATGGAGGGAGCTTTTGGCACCAGCTGGCACATGGTAAATCCAGAATGGATGTAGGCAACTATTACTATAGATCAGTGGTGGTGAACCTATAGCACGCATGCCACAGTGGCTTGTACATGTCATTAAAAGCTCTAAAATGTTCACCATCACTGCTATAGATCAAAGCATATAGTGGGCAAATATTTCATCTTCCTCTAACCTTCTCTTCCCCTGTCTCTCTAGGGAATTCTGTCCTCAAAATAATGTAGCTAAATTATATGCGATGTGTGGATACTATGAAATCTCAGTATTCAGAACATAGAGGACAAATCCTGTCATGGCCTGTATTTGGAGTACAGCAGGTACTTACTGTAGGAGGAATTGACAATCAATGTCAACTGCAACCATCATCCAACACAATGGGGCAAAGACTCACCACTGCCCTGCATCAAACCAGCTGAAAGTCCTCAATAATCCGACTTAAGGTAAGCAGGAAGGTGCCTTTACACAAAGCAAACAGAACTCTTTCCAGGCTCTACTTTATACTACAGCAGTCCACCTGTCAGTCCCAACCCTCTCCTGACCCCCACCCTCCCTTGCTACTGGTTCTCTAGCTATGCTTCTTTTGACTCAGACCAGAATTTTCTCAGGACATTTGGCCAAGGACCACTAGATATTAGCTTCCACTGTTGAACCCTGAATCTTACTGTGACCACTCTTTTGGGAAGCACATGTTTTGGATTTCCCTTCACCGTGCACCCCACACCTACAAAAGGAGAACCAGAGCTTGTGATGGGTCTATAGTTTTTTAACTTGCCTCCTTCTTCCAGACCAGGGATGACTGAGAGGATCCTATTGCTGCCCACCACACTACATGCACTTATTTGTTTATGTTACTCAAAGTACAATGCTGTTGTCATCATACTCTTACATTCATGCTGAGCCATGGGAGTCCTTCAAATATCATAGTCCTGGCTGCTTGTGCCAACTCAGAAGGCTCCAGAGTTATGTAGGACATACTGTACTGGAGACTCATTCCAAACCTTCATTCAGAATTAAAATTCCACTAGCTTTCCACAGATAGCACTGGAGGTCTGTCTGTGAACAAAGCAAAACCCTATAGTGACCTGATCCCGAAGGATAAGATCCCAGGACCCATAGAGAAAGGAGGCCAAAGGCAGGCAGGCCACAAAGAGGAAGGGAACCAGGCTTCCCCACTCTCTTATTGGGGGGGTGTCAGTGAAAAGAGGCTTTTAATCTAAGTGCTCAAGGCCCTAGCCTGGCAGTATTTGTTGTCCACACTCGTATACTGTCCCTTCTGGATCCCACTAATCCTTTGACCTAGAACTTTCTTATTCTGAGAGTAGTTTTGAGACTGCAGGAGCAACTGCAGGGAATGAAGCAGCAAACATATCTATATTTTGTGGTGATCCAAGTCTCTGTTATTAACACACAACACATGGGAAGAAGCCTTATCAAGGTCATCAAAATAATTCAGGACCATTCCTTCCTAGGAGAAGCCAAACCTATCTAACCATCTACTCTAAATGGCGATACACCCACTGCATTCCTTTGTTATATCCCTCCGTTTTATTTTATTATCACTTATCACTAACTGAAATTGAGTTGATAATATGCTTAATCTCTCTCTCCACCCACTAGAATGAATGGTCCCTGACAGTGGCGCCCTTGTGTCTTTCCCTGTCAGGGGTCTCCAGGGTCTGGTACATCACAGGGTGCTCAGTGAATATGAAACAAGGAGATAGGGGAAGTTAGGCAGATAGGGCACAGGTCCTGAATAGTTAACCTAAAGTAAACTGAAATTCAGAGCTTAAGTGAATTAACATACCACAGGGCATGAAAAATTAACCTAAGCAAACTATCAGGGGACAAATACAATGCAAGGGACAAAGAACAGGTTCCTAAACAAATGGAAGAGACCTTGGAGGAGATGAAATGCAAATGAAGCAGCTTGCATTCTGGTCCTCAATGGTCAACCAGCAAGCAGGAGCATCCCTGCTTTCTGTCATGTTCCCTGGTCCCAAAAACCATGTAGAAGACAATGCACTTAAACATCTACTGTGTCCATCTTATGGAACCCCTTCCTAACTTGCGGGGAGCTTTTCCTTTCATTCTTTCCAATAAACACATATTTGGCCATTCACCACCGCTTCCCGTTTGCTCTTTTGTGGGCTTCAGTCTTTGCCACAAAACAAGAACCCAAAGGGCAAGAGGAAACTGCTTAAAAACAGATGTTTCACCAATGAACGATGTATGGAAAGTTGGAGGAATGGCACCCTTAGAAGGGGTCCCAGGGCTTTCTCTTTGTCCCATACCAGCACCTGGGCCCTGACTCTCCAGGTAAAGGAACAGGAGAAACTGCCCACCAAGAAGCTGCGAGGCAGAGACCACAGTGCTGCCTGGCAAATTCTGTACAGCACAAAGGCGCATTCCCAGGCAGGACAGAGCAATTCCATCCTTGCCAGCACTCCTGGGGATGACCCTTACATAGAGTTGGAGAATGAAGATCTTCCCCCTCCTTGCTTTCATTCCTCCCACTAAAGTGGGTTACCATCAAGGAACAGAAGCAACCATCTGCAGAAAAAGCTCAGGCCATGAGTACCGAGGAGTGGGCAAACTCCACACACTCCTGATAAACACAGCTACTTTTCTTTGAGACAGGATCTCCTACTTAGTTCAGGCTGCCCTTGAACTCATTATGTAGCCCAGGCTGGCCTCAAACTCGCTGCTATCCTCCTACCTCAGCCTCCCATGTGCTGGGATTACAGGCTGTGCCACCACATCTACACTTTCCACCAAAGCCCTAGAGATCCTGCCCCCTCCCTCAAGGGCCAGGCTATAACAGCATTAACTTCTAGCTGCTAAGACTGTGCCTTCTGGGGTGGCCACAGGGAGAACTTTATGAGGCTCGCGTTGCAAATCGGCTTCTGGGGCCACCTCCACTTTGAGCAAGCATATTCCTCCTATTTATCTTCACTCTAGTCCCTCGATGGAGTACTCTGAGTTTAAGGAATAGAAATTGGGGCCAAAAAGAAAATTTCCTGTATCTCATCTTCTCTTATTGAAACTTTGGCTACGTGGGGGCAGTAGGAGACCACAAATGGATGAAACTCCGTTCTTACCCCGCCCTTTGCCTTTGTAAAAAAACTGTATTCCTTGATCAAAACAAAAATTGTTTCTCTCCAAGGGCACAGCTGTCCTCAGGCAGCACTGAAGCTGCCAATTTTTACTTAAATCTCTATGTCAGTCTGATGGACAGAAAACTGACCAAAAAAGTGTTTTTAATGCTGGTTTCTTTGCTTACTAGCCGGCTTGTACTTTCTCTCATGTGCATTTCTTGAAGCCACGGAGCCTCTCCTGGGGCTTATTTAGCTCTTTCCTGTTTTGTTGTTCATTAAAGGAATCTCATGATGCTGAGCGCGGGTGTGTTGAGAACTCAAAAAACATAAATGAGAGGTAAATTTCATACCAATTCCTCTATGTAGAAACAATGTAGAAACAATGTAGAAACAATGTAGAAACAATGTAGAAACAAGAAACAATGACTTGCGTTTTCATGTATTACTCGTGCCCAAGCAGGGAAAATGTCTTCAAGGTGGAAACAGGTAGGGGAGAGGGCTATGAAGTGATAGATACCTCAATTAGAATGATTTAATCATTGCATCATAATATGTATATATAGTGCTCCCTTCAGCAGCAAATATACCAAAATTAGAATGGTACAGAGAAGATTAGCATGGCCCTGGCATAAGGATGACAAAAGAATTCATGAAGCTTTCCATATTTTTTACTGCATGAACTGCAAACGTATTCATAAAATAAAAATTAAAAATTAAAAAAAAGTTAAGTCCTTGTATTTTTTGGATGGACCTGGTTAAGCAAGTATAGATACGAAGAGCTGAAGAGTAACTAAAAAAAAAAAAAAAAATTTAAAATGCAACTAAAATGGCCTAGAAAAAAAAGGAGTTAGAAAAATTATCTTCAACACCTAACATATACATATTTACCTATAATTTTATAGTTTAAACATAGAAAACATTAATTTTACATTTAAAAAAATTAAATCATATGTATATATATCAAAACCAATCATGTTGTACACCATGAATATATACAGTCTTCTGTCAAGTAAAGTATATCAGTACAAAGAATAGTTAAAAGGGCACTGTAATAGGGGTCATCTCTATGGCAATAGAAGACAGATTTTGCTCAATGCTAAATAAGAGAAAGGCAGTGGTAGATTTATATCCCATAATCCAAGAGACAGGGGTTACCCACGGAAAATTACTAAAAGCAATCTGGTAGAATGCTCGCTAAACTGTTCCAATACTATTCTTGCTAAAACAAGGCCTATGATTAGACATCAGTTGTGGGGAAGGAAGAACTTGATCAGATATGAGGGGTTGATCAAATTGTATCCAGGATGGATCACTCTAAATTTCTTGCCATGGTTCTTGCTAGAGACTGGCCAAGTGGCAGGCCTTGCCTAGAAGGACACCAAAGACCCTAAGAAAAAGTCGATCAAAGTGAGGATTTTTGTTTTTGCACCTCATGATGTACATATACATAAATATATCACATACATATATAGAAAGGATGATCAAAATATAGGTGAATGGTTATTTTGTTATTTTTTATTTTTTAAGGATTAAAGTGAAAAACAAATTGCCAGTAATCTTCTCAAAAATACCCCCTCACTTTGAATACATTTATCCCATCACTCTTGCCACTTTCATACACAACTATATATGTATATGTGTATATATATGTATATATGTATATGTATATATACATAGGTTTTTTTAATCGGTACAATTTCAAAGCACAAAATGATTATATTTTTCATGGGGAGCTGATACAAGTACATAGCACATCTTAATTCTATTTACTTACCCTTCCCCTCATACTCTTTACACATTCTGATACAATTCTGGAAGTCTGCTTTCCTCAGTGCCTTTGATATGGTGATTGATAATATGGTGATTGCTACTGCCCAGTGCCAGCCAAAAGAATGAAGGCTAGTACAAAGGCTTAGGTGTGTCCTCATCCACCTTATTCCCCATATCTGGCAACATGCAGTTTCTGCCTCTTCCTGAAAGTCAAAATGGCCATGAAACATAATCATTTTGAATTGAGCTAGGACATCAAGGCATCAAGGACAGTGCAACTCATGAAAAGGGAGTTCCAGAAGTGCTTCACAAAGCAGGGAGAACAATGGCATAGGTGTGGTCAAATCAAGGGGGATTGACAGCAATGTGTCTTTTACTGTGATAATGTTTTTTAAATTATACATCCACCATATTTTCAGTCACATATATATTAAACTGCATCTTGTACAGATTGTCATACACTCATGTATGGACCAATTTTTCTATGACATGGCATGTTCTTTTTTGGGGGGGAGTTGTTTTTTTTTTTTTTTATGGGTACCAGGGGTCTACCTCAGGACCTCGTGCACCAGCAGGCATCCGTGCCGCTGAGCGATATCACCGGCCCCTTTTTTCGTATGTGGGTTCTGGGAGTCGAACTCGGGCCCTTGCGCTTGCCAGGCAGGCGCTTATTATGCTGCTGAGCCATCTCACCGGCCCGGAATTGGTTTTTTGAGACAGGGTCCCACTATGTAGTTCAGGCTGGTCCTTAACTCACTATGTAGCCCAGGGTGGCCTTGAATTCACAGCAATCCTCCTGCCTCAGTGTCCTAAGTGCTGGGATTATAGGCATGTGCCACCATGCCTGACAACATGGCATGTTCTTATAACTTTCCATTTTAAACAGAGCAGATTAAAAATCACAACAGCATAATGCTGTGTTTTTCTATAATTTCAGAACCTGTTTTCGGAAAGTCTTAAACCCATGCTAGTAACATGTACTAGCAGTGATTTGCCCTTTCAGGCAAGCTCCTCTGGACTGAAACTAGTAACCTAAAAGCTTACTGAAAGTCACCCAGGGATCTGGGCTAAAATACCAAGGACAAAAGCAAGTGATATTAATGTGTGAAAAGTATGGTAACAGGTGTAAAAATCCTATGAGGAAAATACAATATAATATCACGCATAATAAGAGGCCTGGGAGAAAAGAAGATCAAATGTTGGCTTCAGACTGGGTATCTTAGGGAGACCTTGTCCCAAAAATGGGGATATGGTGGGCTACTTTGGGTATGTATCTCACTGCAAAGGCCCTGGGATCAATTACAAGTACCAAGGGACACAGACAAAAAAATCCCCAAAAAACTGATGGATGGGGCCGGTGAGATGGCTCAGCGGCTTAAGCGCCTGCCTTGCAAGCGCGAAGGCCCGAGTTCGACTCCCGGAACCCACATACGAAAAAGGGGCCGGTGATATAGCTCAGCGGCACGGGTGCATGTTGGCGCGCGAGGTCCTGAGGTCGTCCCCCCGGTACCCACAAAAAAAAAAAAAAAAAAAAAAAAACTGATGGATGAAATTTCAATAAGAAAGAATAAGAGGTACACTTTCAAAGGCTGTTTCTGAAGGATTTTAACGAATGGTAAAGTATTACATTAAAACAAGATGAAGGAAATAAAACAACAATTTCGCAGGAAAACAATAAATGGACTTACTATGTGTTATTTCTAAGTAGTGGAGTTTGGATGAAATTTTCCTTCCTCTTCATAGTTTATAAGTTCTTAACACTCCTGTACTCAGCATCATGAGACTGATTCAATGAACAAAAACAGGCAAACGTGTCCATGTTTGCATGACTCCTGGAAATAACCCTCTGATATACTTGGAGAAAGGAAGCTCTTCCACATCTTTGATTACTCCCACTAAAGTCCTCTAGCACTGGGTACAGAAGCAAACTTCTGTGGCCTCATAAAATGCATATGCAATAATGTTAGTACATGGTCTATTTTGGTGAACATCCTGTGTGCAGCTGAGAAGAATGTGTATTCTGAATTTGTGGGGTAGGACACTCTGTAGATACGTACTAATTCCATTTTTTCAAAAGTTTCATTCAGTTTTAATATTTCATTGTTAATTTTTTTGTCTAGTTGATCTGTCTATTTGTGAAAGTGGTGTATTGAGGTACCCCATTGTAACTGTACTAGTGCTTATTTTATTTATCATGTCCTTTAATATTTGTTTTATATAGTCGGGTGTGCCAGTATTTGCTGCATATATATTTATGATTGTTATCTGTTGCTCTTGGATTGTTTCCTTTACAAAGATGTAGTTACCTTTTTTGTCTCTCTTTTTCAGTCTTGGTTAGAAATCTACTTTGTCTGCAAATAGAATAGCTACTCCTGATATTTTCCTGGTTTTTTCCTCATGGAGTATTATTTTCCATTCTTTGACTTTTGGCTATATGCACCACAAGATAGATAGATAGATAGATAGATAGATAGATAGATAGATAGATAGACAGACAGACAGACAGACAGACAGACAGACAGATATAGATAGATAGATATCACATACATAGAAAGGGCAATTATGATATACATTTAATGTTTAAATATTTAATACATGATTAAAGTAAAAGACACACTGCCAAGATTAACATCACAAAAATACCCCTGTAGCCAGGCATGAGGGTACACACATGTAATTTCAGCACTTGTGAGGCTGAGTCAGAAGGATTGCCATGACTTTGAGGCCAGCCCAGACTATATAGTTCAGGGCCAGCCTGAGCTACATAGCAATACCCTGTCTCAAAAACAAAAATAAAATAAGTAAATGTCCCTCTAGCTCATAACACACTCATGCTACTGCTCTTGTCATTTTCTGACTTTTATTTATTTAATTATCCATTTATTGTATTTTTATTGGTACGTGTTTGCAGTGTATAATGATTACATTCATTGGGGGGAGTTGGTACAAGTACATAAAACATCTTAACTCTTTTTACTTCCCCTTCCCTTCCTAGTCTTGCTGCTTTCTGAAAAAGTCATGGAAGTCCTCTTTCCTCAGTGCCTTTACTATGGTGTCTTAGTTACTTTCTCTTTGGTGGGACAAAATACCTAACACCCATGAGGTAATGGAGGAAAGGTTTATTTTAGCTCACAGTTTGTAGAGATTTCAGTCCCTAGTTGGCTGGCTCCAAGGCAGCATGGCATGGCAGAAGGGCATGGCAGTGGAGAAATTGTCCATGGCATGCCAGGCGGAAGCAGCAAACCTCCTTTTCCTTTTTGTTTTACTGAGGCTGCAAGCCTATTGCTTGGTGCTACCCAAACCCAGAGTGTATCATCCCTCTTCATTAAGTCCATCATCCACACCCAGAAGTATGCTAAACCAATCAGTGAACTAATCCAGTGGCACACTCCCATGATCCAGTCACTCCCAAAAGTCCCAGCTAGGAATGCTTGAGGCTAAGGTGGGTGGGGCGGATTCTAGATACAGTGTAAGCCATAACATATGATGATCAATAATATGGTGAATGCTGCTGCCCTGTTCCACCCAACAGAATAAAGTCTTGTGAAAAGTTTAAACTGTGTCCTCATCCACCTTTTTCCCCATATCTAGCACATTGCAGTTTCTAGCTCTTAAATAAAGTCAAAATGACCATGAAAGGTAAATATTTTGAACCAATTCATAATCTCACAGGAGCAATGACAGTGCAATTAAATACACACACAAAAATGAAGTTCCAAAACTGCTTCAAAAGGTGGCAACAGCAGGATGTGTGTTAAAAGCAAGTGGCAATAAGGGAAATATATCTTTTTCTGTATTTTTTTTAATATTATACATTCACCATATTTTTAAATCACATCTTGTACATATTACACTGTATCCTATGCAGATGATCATATACTCAATGCATTCACTAACTTTACCATTTTATGGCATGTGCCTATAATTCTCCATCTTAATCAAGTTTGAGTAAAAATCATGGAGCAAAAAGGCTTGTTTTCCTATCTATTATTTAATATCCTAGTTTCCAAAAGTCTTACCACTTGCTAGTAACTTGCACTAGCAGTGAGTGATTTGCCCCTTAAGGCAATCCCTCTTGACATAGACTCAGTAATCTAAAAGCTTACCAAGAGTCACTCAGGGATCTTGGCTACAATACCAATGACAAAAGAAAATAATATTCAGTCTTGTGAAAAGTATGGTAATGGGTGTTAAAACCTTATGAAGAATGTACAACATAAAGCCCAACATGGTGGGAGGCCAAGGAGACAGGGGGATCACAAGTTGTGGCCCAGCCTGGGCAACTTAGACAGACCCTGTCTCAAAAAAAAAGTGTGATGCTTGAAATGTACCTCCCTGCAAAGGTCCTGAGCTCAATTCCTAGTACCAGGGGATTGGAAAAAAAAAAAAAAAAAAAGAACACCCAAATTACTGGATAATACAGTTATTTCTAAGTAGTGGAGGTGGGATGAAATTTCTCCTTCTCTTCATATTTTTCTGAGTTCTCAACATGTATGCACTCAGCATCATGTGATTAATTTAATGAATAACAATACAGGAAAACATGTCCATCTTTGCATGACTCCTGGAGATGACCCTCAGATATGGCTGGAGAAGGGAAATCTTCCTCTTCCTTGCTGTCATTACTCCCACTAAAGCCCACTACCACTGGGAACAGAAGCAACCTTCCACAAAATGTGCTAGCAAATTCCCCACAGTCCTGGTAAACACATTCACACTTTTCAAGTCAACACTAGCAGTCCTGCACAGGCACCCATTCCCCAATTGCAAGGCTAAGACAACAGGAGCTTTTGGCTGTTGAGTATCTAGCTTCCAAGGCCAAGTATATGACAGACTTCTGGAAGCCCACAGGGTTGCAAATCCACTTACTGGGCACCTATACTAGGTACAGAGCAAGGAAAGGGAAGTCACTTTACTCTTCCTATTTACCTTTACTCTGGTCAGAAATTGGTCCAAAGAGAGTGCATTTCTTCTTTGCCCATTGAAACTTTGGCCATGTGGTGGCAGTATGAGGTAAAAAATGGGCACAGCTCCTTTCTTCCCCCACCTTTTCCCTTTGTAAAAACTTGTATTATTCACTCTAAATAAAATTTCCTGGTTTGCCCAGGCACAACCCTCTTAACAGTAGTTTTTTGTTTTGTTTTGTTTTGTTTTTTGGTGGGTACCGGGGTGTTAACCTCAGGACCTCGCGCGCCAGGAGGCGCCCGTGCTGCTGAGCGATATCACCGGCCCCTTTTTTTCATATGTGGGTTCCGGGAGTCAAACTCGGGCCCTCGCGCTTGCCGGGCAGGCGCTTAAGCTGCTGAGCCATCTCACCGGCCCTTAACAGTAGTTTTGTAGTTCCTAATTTCTCTTTACTTAAGCCTCTGCAAATCTGGTGGACAGAAAAGTGACTAAAATAATATTTTTAATGCTAGTTTCTTTGATTACTATCAGGCTTATACTTTCTTGCATATTCATTTTCTAAAGCCATGGAGCCAGGTCTCTCCTAGGGTTTATTTTAGCTTTTCCCTGTTTTGTTCTTCATTAAGGGAATCTCATGATGCAAAGTATATATATTAGCCTTTTCATGTATTAGTCTTGCCCAGTGTGGAAATTGGTGAGGGATGTGAGGTGATATAGATAAGTCAGCATGATTTAATCATATATAGATATAGATAGATAATCAAATTGATATGTACATACCTCTTTATATATATTGCAAGTCGACTTGATATATACCCACCCACATGTGTATATATGTGTGTGTATCAAAACCCACTGTAAGGCTCAATTTGGACATGACTCTCCCAGTACCCTACCTGTCTGCCAGCAGAGGTATTGTTCTCATCTCAGCACCAGTGTCCTGGGCAAACACAGGATGTCATAAAAGAGATAAGATGGAGCACGGACTCTTCCAAAACACCCAGATATCTGAAGACATCCAAACATTCACACTGGACACCTCAAAGACTTTGCCCACTGAGGCACAAAACATCCATGGAACTTTGGCTACTGAGGTTTATTAAGAGCTTCCTGCTTAATGTCCCTTGCCTTCTTTCAAGCCCTGTAAAAAAGGCCTACTTCTCTTTGCTCCCTACAGACACCTTTTTTACCCTCTGTCTGCCTGCACCCAGGCACAATAAATTCCACATATGTTGCCTTTACACAAGCCTGGTGGTCTCAGCTGTTCTCTGCTTCACGCCATTCCTTACACCCACCCATCATGTTGTACACCATAAATTTATACCTTCTTTCTTGGTCAAGGAAAGTAAACCAGGGCCAGTGATATAGCTCAGCAGCATAAGCACCTTCCTGGCAAGAATGAGGTCCTGAGTTTGACTCCTGGTACCCGCATATAAAAAAAAAAAAAAAACAAAGAAAAGAAAAGTAAATCATTATATATAATTTTTGAAAGACTATTATTATAATAGGGGTCAACTATAGGGCAACAGAAGACAAATTGAGCTCAATACTGAATAAGGGTAATTCAGTGGGAGATTTATTTCCAACAATCCAAGAGACAGGAGTTACCCATGGAAAATTACTAAAAGGAACATCAAGCATAGTGAAACTCTTCCTAAACTGTTCTAATAATATTCTTCCTCACAAAAAAACCTATAATTAGGCATCAAAGGTGGGGAAGGAAGATATTCATCAGATATTAGGTGGTAACCAAATATCAAAGTTAGGTCACTGTACATTTCTTGCCATGATTCTTGCTAAAGGCAGGCCAAAGTGGCAACCCTTGCCTAGAAGGGCACCAAAGATGCTAACAAAAGTTTGATCAAGGAGAGTATTTTTGCAATTGGACCACAAGATACTGTATACATTTATATAAATATATCACACACATATATAGAAAGAGTAATCATTCACACAGTGAATGTTTAAATTTTTAAAGATGATTAGAATAAAAGATATGCTGCCATTAATCCTCTAAAAAATACCCCTTTTGCTTGGAACACACTCATGCTATTGCTCTTGCTTTTCTCTCTCTCTTTTTTCTTTATTTCTTTCCATTCATTTATCCATTTATTGTATTTTTATTGGTACATGTTTGCAGTGTATAATGATTACATTCATTGGGGGGAGTTGGTACAAGTACATAAAACATCTTAACTCTTTTTACTTCCCCTTCCCTTCCTAGTCTTGCTGCTTTCTGAAACAGTTATGGAAGTCCTCTTTCCTCAGTGCCTTTACTATGGTGTCTTAGTTACATTCTCTTTGGTGGGACAAAATACCTAACACCCATGAGGTAATGGAGGAAAGGTTTATTTTAGCTCACAGTTTGTAGAGATTTCAGTCCCTAGTTGGCTGGCTCCAAGGCAGCATGGCATGGCAGAAGGGCATGGCAGTGGAGAAATTGTCCATGGCATGCCAGGCAGGAAGCAGCAAACCTCCTTTTCCTTTTAGTTTTATTGAGGCTGCAAGCCTATTGCTTGGTGCTACCCAAACCCAGAGTGTGTCATCCCTTTTCATTAAGTCCATCATCCACACCCAGAAGTATGCTAAATCAATCAGTGCACTAATCCAGTGGCACACTCCCATGATCCAGTCACTTCCCAAAGCCCCAGCTAGGAGTGCTTGAGGCTGAGGGTGGGTGGGGGTGGGTCTAGATACAGTGTAAGCCATAACATATGATGATCAATAATATGGTGAATGCTGCTGCCCAGTCTCATTCAATGAAATGGAGGCTTAGGAAAAGTTTAAGGTGTGTCATCATTCACATTTTTCCCCATATCTGGCACAGTACAGTTTCTGGCTCTTGTCTAAAGTCAAAATGACCATGAAAGGTAAATATTTTGAACAAATTCAGGACATCAAGGCAGCCGGGACAGTGCAACTGCAATAGGAGAAATAAAACTCTCAACCTGCTACATGTCAAATGTGCTGAATTTATGTTCTCCAAGTATGGAAAAGTACAATGGAAGTTAAGAGTAGGAAATGTTTATTAAGAGATAGCTCCTGGGGCCGGTGAGATGGCTCAGCGGTATAAGCGCCTGCCTTGCAAGCGCAAGGGCCCGAGTTCGACTCCCGGATCCCACATACGAAAAAGGGGCCGGTGATGTCGCTCAGAGGCACGGGTGCCTGCTGGCGCGCGAGGTCCTGAGGTCGACCCCCCAGTACCCACAAAAAAAAAAAAAAAGAGAGAGCTCCTGAGAGACAGGAGGGATCTCAAAAGTGGGTTATCACAGAGGTCACTTTTTCAAGAATGTCTTATAGAGCAACATCATGAGGTGGGTACAACATGGGCCAAATGATAACCAACCAATAAGATTACAAGCATAGCTGCTCAGCTAATATTGATCCAATAGGGAAGTGAGGCAAGTAACAATGATGCATGGCTAGCATCACTAACTTTAGCTTCTCTATAACTTCCAACATAGAATAAAAACATTCTTGGGAAGTGATGGGTCCAGTTGTTCTGGTCACCCATGTGGCCATCTGATATCTATTTGGACTTACTGGAGCAGGTCATGCTAATTACAGTATAATTCCCAAATTGCTGTTTATCCCTTAGGGAGGCATTCAAGCCTGGCCACTGCATCTTTGTCTCCAGGCCTAGCCTTTTTCACGTGTCTCTGCCCATGGTTTTAATGTGTTTTTATCTTTTGCAATGATTCCCTCAAAAGCCCATCACTGTCTGACTGCCTACTAATTTTTATTAACTTAGCCGCTTATAATACTCCCCCCTCTGAAAAGGTATCCCTAACTGCCATGTGGGGGCCATATGGGAAGACTGCTCTGGCTATTTTTGGCCTTAGGGGGTTATAGTCATGGTTGGCAGAGGTATTCCTCAGAGTGTCTATCTAGAGGCCTTTTATAGAAGCCAGGCATTTTTATCTGTGTAGACATATGCATTTAAGTCTGGAGGAGACAAGGCCAAAGAAATAGTTACATATGTGCCTTAGTTACTTTTCATTGAGACAAAAAAAAAACACAACACCCACAAATTAAAGGAGGAAAGGTTTATTTCAGTTCACAGTGTGTGGTGGTTTCAGTCCATAGCAGGCTGGATCCACGGCAGGGTGGCATGGCAAGGTGGGGGGACCACAGGGAAGAAGTAGTCCATGGCAAAGCAGGCAGGAAGCAGCAAGAAGTAGCAACAGTAAGGAGCAAATCTGTTTTTTCCTTTATCTCATCCAGGCTACAAGTCTTTTGGGTGGGGTGGAGGTTAATTGATTAATTGTCAACTTGAGTGGGGAATGCCCAGCTGAATTGAGTCGGCATGGTTGTGGGCATGGAAGACTTACTATAAGAATGATTGTTGTCAGAATGGTATAAAAGGAGAACAGGAAGGAAGGATTTCAGCTGATTTTCCTCAGAGGAGCTTCAGCTGTTCTCTTTGGAGGATCTCCAGTGTTTGCTTTCATTTTAGGAATCATCTCCTGCTTTAGATTCTTCAGCTTCCAGCACCAGCCTTTTGACCTGCCAGCACAGACTCTTTAGCTTCTAGCACCAACCCTTCGACCTCCCAACACAGACCCATTGGTCCTTTGTAGTGGATCCTTCAGCCTCCTGAGGCAGACTCATATAAGACATTGCCATGGGCTCAAGGCCTTTGGCTGGATCCTTCAGATTTCTGGCATGTGGACGGATCTTTTGTACTCTTCTACATTTGACTCTGTGGGTGGCCATTGTAGGCCAATCTTGTAAATTTCTGTGTCCTGCATTAAATCTGATTCAGAGCATGTGTGCAGTCTTTTGAGGAGAGTTGCACCAGCCATGCAAGCTCTTGTAAGCAGTGACTAATACAGGTGGTGTCACCCACACCCAAGGTGGGCCTTCCCATTATCCACACCCAGAACTATGCTAATTCCAATCAGTGGACTAATTTAGTACCACACACCATCAATCCCAGATTCACATGCCCTAGATCCATCAGGCTCCACAAAGCCCCACCTATGAGTGCATGAGGCTGGTGGGGGGCACCTAGATAAAGCCATAACGCTATGTATGGGCAAATAATATCAACAAGACTTTTACCAATATGGCCAACAAATGCTTCCAGCAGGAAAAGCCAGAGATGGTCTTTCACTAAGAGGGTAAAGAAAAGATCCAGGGAGCCTCAAGGTCTGACATGGAATTAACCTCTTATATAATATCTTGAACAGACATTGAGATATTAGTGGAGAGATCAGGAATGTACATACAACATTTAGCTTTTATAATTGCACAGGTTATCTCTTGTGCTACTGTTAGGATGTCTAAGGCCATCCAATTTTGAAAGACAGCTTATCTCATTAATCTGACATCTTTATTTAGAAGAGAGATGCCAGTCAAGGTGTCATTTAAGGCCCATTGAATATAACAAGTCAAGGCCTCAATGGAGTGCATGACATCCTCTAATCCCAGTGAAGGCACAAAGATAGCAGCCAAATGATCATATCAGTGAAACAGACTCCTAGGTGATCAATGTTGTAGATGGAGTAAGTGTGTGGGTAGTTGATATTTTTGACATTCCTGCCTTGTAGCCATGCAGATATCAGCAGGAATGTCCCTATCTACCAAGGGTTTAGCCAGGGCCACAGATTGATTTCACAGGGCCAGTAAGTGCTGTTGGGGGCTTGTCATCTAATTTTAGGGTGAATAAACAGTCTGTTGCAAACAAAACCTCAACCTGCAAAAATATGAAGTGTGTACATTGCTTGGGGATGTCCACTCCGAGTATTTAGTAGGATTAGGCCAATGAAAATAGGAGTGAATTTTTTGCTCTCAACATAAGGTGGCCTTTTTATTAAGGCATCCTGTAGTGGGAGTTAACCACATACAATTATACCATATCTGAAAGTAGCCATCCTGATATCTATAATTATCAGGTCTCATGATAGATCCCTTACTCTTGATTAATAGAGGTTTTATTAGAACCCATAGAGTGGCTTTAGTGACATTTTTAGAAAAAAAATCCAATTATGTCTAGGATCATGAAGAATATAATTTAATGGCCACTCAGTTACCTTGTAACAATGGTCTATATTATGAACTGCCAAGCTTTCACATGTCTCATAAATGTAGACTTGTAGTTTAATTTAATCATCTCCTTGAAATGGGGATACCCATCAAGGGAATCCTTATATACTTGACAAGGGGAATAAGCCACATATCCATGATGTAATTAATAACTCTGCATATTTTTGTGCCCACACTAGAAATGAACTGGACTCTCCTTTTTAAGCACTATGACAGTAAGTAGTAAAAGGACTAAGAGGACTAATCTTCAATTATGCTGCGACCCATACAGTCAGCAAGGTTCTGAGTAGGGTGATGGGATATTAAGAAAAAACAAGACATATAATAAAAAGGAAAGCTGGGACTGGGTAGGACCTGACTTCTCTGATGGAGAGGCAGCAACAAACTAGCATGGTCTGCATCTTTATTTATACACAGTAAAAAGGGGGGAAGCATGCAATGGGGCCAAAAGTGCAAGGTCTCAGTGTTTTGCTGAGAACATGGAAGATGAAACATTTTCAGAGCTATCTGTGCTGTAGTTAACAGGGAGGAACAGCAAGACCAGGCACCTGTTGATATGCCACTGAGCTAGAGGTCAACTTGTTTACATGGTCTGCCTCTGGCAACCTGTGTCCCCAGGATTGCCTTTGCTCTAGTCCCAACAAATTGTTCACATGGCTCACCTTTGGCACTCCATGTTCTTGGGGCTGGCCTTGCTCTAATCCTAAATATGTGGTTGATCTCCAGCTCAGCCACACCCTACACAATTACTTACCTGAAGACATTTTTTAAAGAACTTTGAGTCTCTTATGGGTTGACAGGAGTATTCAGGTGGTTGTTCACACTCACGAACAGTGTCTGGTTCCCAAGCTTTGAGTCAAGTATGATGTATCTAGGAGTTGTGGCCTGCTACTTTCACAGCTGATGGTGTTGACAAGATCACAGTGTACCATCCTTTCCAAGTTGGTCCTAGGGAAGATGATGAGGGGAGAGAGTTTATCTAAATTTCCACGGTGGAATATGGGATTTTCCTTCTTTTTTTTTTTTAACTGAGCTTTCGTTAGCTATTGAAGACCTGGTTGGAATTTAGCCAGTGAGGTGATATCTTTTAACAAGGCATCTGTTTCTCTATCAAAGAGAAAATCATTAGTGAGGAAAGGGTGTCCATAAAGCATCACAAAAAACACTGAGGCCTAGAGTCTGAGATATATTTTTTAGTTTAATATGAGCTAAGCTTAGTAAATGGGCCCCTGTAGGTAGGTTTACCAGGCCATTTTGCAGAGGTGCTAGGGTTTTATTTAATTTTTTTGACCTTTCCTAATGACTGTAGTCTTTAGTCACATTGAAGGTAAGTGCATAATGCCTGAGAGACATCCCATGTAACTGCTGTTTTAAAAGAAGGCCCATTTTTACTCTGTAAAGTCTTAAGAAATCCATACCTGGGGATGATTTTTGAGATAAAATCTTTTATTACCTCTTGTACATTTTTGTTCCACAAGGGAAGGCCTCAACTCAATTAGTAAAAGTATTTATCCAGAGCAATAGGTACTGGATTTCCTTATTTTTTGGCATGTGGGTAAAATCAAGCTACCAATCTTTTTCAGGATATTTATTTACCATGTCTCTGTACACCTGGAGTAATAATGGTTCTGTTAAGAGGATAGTTCTTTTGGCAGAGCTCACATTGATATGGCTAAAGTGACTCTATTTCTTTTTAGGTGCCAGTTTATCTCCAGTTTGTCTCCGCTTAACCCATAGATAAACTCACTCCTCAGACTCCTTCCCAGTTAGCCATAAAACCATAGAAGGAGAGACAAATGGTTTTAGCACAGGCTGGTACACATTACCCCCATTCTCTGTGTTAACCTGATGTTTGAGAAGGACCTTGTAAAATTCCAAAGAAATGAGGTGGTAAAGAATGCAGTTTCCATGGCAACCATGGACATTTTGTAAGGCCTCCAAATGTGTATTTAAGGAGGAGGACACAAAAGCTCAGGGTCAGCTTTTGCTGTCCCCGGCTGACGTCAATTAAAGAATTCATTTGTTTCTCAAATCTCGTCTTTCTGTGAGTGAATCTTATAATTTTGCCATAACATTTTGGAGGCCCCAGAGAGATCCTCACAGGGAGATCCTCATTTGAGGGGGTTTTGGTGCCTCCTTGCCTGACAGCTGACTTTTGGTCAGTAAGGCACCATAAGCTGATCTTCAGCTGACCTCCTAGATCAGCTGCAAGGACAGGACGCCCACCTGTGAGACAGAGACAACTGAATTCCTGCCTCCTGACCAAGGTAAGCGTGCTTGTAATTCGGTATCTGTTTTGGCAATTTGCCCAAAGCTCATCCAGGTATCTGTTCTGTGCTAGCATCTGTTCTTTTGCTGTTTAAACCTGTGAGAGCTAGGCCACCGGATGTAGTGCTTTGCCAGTCTGTCAGAGGTCATCCTCTGAATCTGTTCTAAATTTTTTTTTTTTTTGTGGGTACCAGGGGGTCGACCTCAGGACCTCGCGCACCAGCAGGTGCCCGTGCCGCTGAGTGATATCACCGGCCCCTTTTTTCGTATGTGGGTTCCAGGAGTCGAACTCGGGCCCTCGCGCTTGCCGGGCAGGCGCTTAAGCCGCTGAGCCATCTCACCGGCCCCCCTGTTCTAAATTTGAGGTCGGGAGCGGTGTGGTTATTATTATTTCCCAGGGATTGTCTGTTTCTTTTGTGTGTGTGCTCCTCCCCTCTGTTGCATCTACATCATCCCCCCTGTGCCTGTGCTTCCAAGTCACTGTTACCAGATGAATTCAACCTGCTGGCAGGAGACCATTTGCTAGTCTCAGATTTTTGTTTTCATTTTTGATTGAGTGGAGGGGACGGGACTTGCTTAGATAAATTGTAACTGTGGGTTACTGTATTGTCCAAGCCATTGACATAATGAGTTCTGTTGGTAGTAAGTCAACTGTTTTGAAATGTATGCCTAACAATTTTGATAAGTTCAAAGGGGATTATGGAGTTAAGATAAAGAAAGGGAAGCTCCAAAACTTCTATGAGTTTGAGTGGCCCACATTCAATGTGTGATGGCTAGCTAAAGGGTCGCTCGACCCCCAGGTAATCAATGGAGTATGAAATATTGTCACTGGAAAGCCTGAGCACCCAGTTTCCATATATAAACTCCTGGTTGTATGCGGTGTGAGTGCTGCCCCAGTGGCTAGCCTGGACATCACCATCCTGGCACTGCCTGCAAGCATCTAGGAAAGTTTTACAGGAGAAATCCAATTACAAATTTTGACTAACTGGCACTTATACTTTTGGTTTTCAGTTTAAATTGATGTGCATAAAACATTACTTGTACACTACAAACTCCTGAGTGACAATTAATAAAATTACTATCCAAAAAAAAATTTAAAAAAGGGTATACTTTACAATCCAAGCAGCTATAGTCAAGTTTGTTGTGAAAGGTTATAATAAATTAAAAAAATTAAGAAGGCTATAAATGTAAGAGATATACTTTTGATATGAGAGGATTCTGTATGATAAAAGTCTTGTCCTGCTAAAGAGCTTACAGCCCAGGTATCTGCCCTGAAGCAGTCCTTCAGCTTCAGCACTCCTGAAGCAGGAGCCAAAGCTTTAAAAAAAAGAATCATCCTATATGGCTCTATCCAGAAACTTACAGGTTTTAAGGGGACAAGCAGCCACAGGAAGGAAAACCATTAGCACCCCTGTTTACTTCTCAATTGAAATTCAAGGAGATGCAAAAGATGAGGAGGCTCTGTGAGAAGAGCTAACTTCCCAGACACAAGAGTCTTTAAAAGGCAGTCAATCACCACTGCCAGGGGTGTTTGAAGATAAACCAATTTAATCTACAAGGCTGGAAAAAAACAAACTAGTACAAATCTATCTAGACCTCTACAGGCTTTTAAAGGAATAACTCAAAGCCAAAATTGTAAAACTACTGTTTTGCACTCCTTTCACCACTTCTCATAGACCCCTGGGCAAAGGAAAAATGTAAATGCCTGCTCTGTCAAAACGCCAAGTAAGCCACAGCGGAAACACAAGCTGGGTGCCCTTGCTCAAAACACCTGGGACAAAAACTTTGTCCTGAAGCAAGCTTTTCTCTTTCGCTGCACACACAGGGGGTCTCTGCTCTCAAATCACAAATGGCTGCAGCATTTGCAGCTAGAAGGAAACTGGGCATAATCGTAACAAGGAACAAGGGGTCAAAATAAGCTTTGACAAAGATATATCAAATGAAATTTACATAAATGATATTCTTACAGAGAGAATGCTAATAGAGTAAAAGAAAGGTTTGAGTATGTGAAAGAGGGTGTGGAGATGACTGAGCTGGAAGCTACATAAAAGAAAAACATGAAAGTTGTCAGTATTTTTATGAAGGAATTTATTTTTTGTTTCTTCCAAATTCTTATAAGAGATCTCTACTATTGACCTACAAATAATTCTGACTAGTCTATTTGTAATTACAAACTTCTAAAATTGTGAAAAATGGGCTGGTGAGATGGCTCAGTGGCATAAGCACCTGCCTGGCAAGCGTGAGGGTCTGAGTTTGACTCCCAGGACTCACATACGGAAAAAAAAGGGCCAGTAATATCACTCGGTGGCACAGGCACCTGCTGGCACGTGAGGTCCTGAGGTCAGCCCCTGGTACCCACACACACACACAAAAAAGATAAAATTGTGGAAAAGTTACTATAATTTAATTTGGCCTATATATATACATATACATATATATATACATATATATATTATATATATATATATATAGGTGCACTCTGCTTATGTAGATTTGTCTGTATATTTTGTTTTCTTTATGTGTGCCCAACCTGTAAACAGCTGTTTTATTTGAGCTCAACAAATTTTCTTCTTGCATTTTTGGATTTTTAAAACATTTGTCTGGTATGCTTCCACCAAAAGTTGCCAGCTGGCCAAAATGATGTTAAAATTGGTTTTATAAATGCAGTACATGTTTTTGTTTATTGTTTATTGTTGTATTATGATTTGAGAGTTTCTTATTGTTCAAAATAATATGTTAAATGATATAATCTGGTTTTCATAAGTCGTCAAAAATTGTTAAGCAAAATATATCATTGTGATATGTTTACACTGGTCATTGTCAACAGGTTAAATTTTCTAAAATAGGACAATGATGTTTTCTGATTTAAAGATGCTCTGGTACAGAACTAAATTAAGAAACAAAAGTTTTCATATGGTATGACAATTCAGTGTTGCTAATCTCATAGTATATTAAGTGTATTCATACCTTCCAGGTGTACAGGTCTTCTAAAATATAAAACTGGGATTGTTTATAGAGATAAACATTTTCTTTCTTTCAGATTCAGACATCTGCCTTTTGCTTGTGCTCCAGATATTTATGATAAGAGGTTCATACTAATATGAGGTCACCAGTCAAATGATAATTTTTAACAAAAACCTATGTGGTGTATATGCTCTATATGTGCCACAGTACTTAGAGATGCCTACATATTAAACAGTCCAGATAATGTCATAAATTTCTTCAGTGATGTCCTATTAAAACACAAGTTAGATAAAAGCTTCTTATGTACTAGATAGAGATAATTGACTAAAAGCTCAAATCTGTATGCCAACTGTAAAGTTTTTAGGGTTTGTGTTACAAGATGGGACACACATGCTGTCAGCCTCATGCATCCAGGCCCTTTGGGCCTAAAGGAGCCTGCAACTAAAAAGGACTTAAGGAAATTCCTGGGAAATGGTTGGATACTACTGTCTCTGGGTGCCAAGTTTTGTAGCCATTACAAAACCCCTATATGAGGCCTTAAAGGGAGGAAACAACCCCTTTGCTCAAATGGAGTCCTGAGCACCAGACAGCCTTCAGAGTCCTAAAAAATGGTTGGTGAGTGCACCTGCCCTGGCACTGCCCGATGTCACTAAGTCCTTCCAGCTGTTTGTTCATAAAAAAGAGGAAATAACTTGGGGTGTCCTGACTTAGACTTTGGGACCCTCAAAGCACCCCATGACATATCTGTCAAACAGGTTAGATTCTGTGGTCGCTGGGTGGCCTCTCTGCCTGCAGCTACTGCAGCCACCACCATTCTGATAAAAAAGTTAATAAATTGACTCTGGGACAATCATTAAATGTGTTTATTCATCATGCTGTAGGGACCTTGCTGAGAGGACCTGATGATAAATGGCTATCAGAAACTAAACTGGCTCAATATCAAGGTGTTCCTTAAAATATCTCAGACTAACTATTAAAGCCATTCTGGCTCTCAACCCAGCCTCTCTTTTGCCCACATCGTTGGAGCCACCTGGACATGACTGCACAGAGACAATCGAGACGGTCCGCTCAGCCCGACTGGATTTACAGGCCACTCCCCTCCAGAACCCTGGCCTGACCCAGTTTTTGGATGAGAACAACATGGTAATTGATGGGGTTCAGAGGGTGGGAACAACAGTTATCACCTTGAAACAAACCGTCCAGTCAGAGGCTCTGCCTCCTGGGACATCTGCTCAGAGAGCCAAGTTGATAGCCCTCACTTGGGCCTTGGAGGCAAGGAAAGACAAACATGAACATTTACACTGATTCCTATTATGCTTTTTCTACTCTGCATCCTGCAGCCCATGTCCTAGTGGCCCCCACTTCTTAAGCCATATATTCAAAAACAAAATTAAAATGGGCAAAAGTAAAAGGAGCCACTGAAAAAGACAGCTGACAGGTATTGGCAAAAGGGAAGATATTCCTTCCTGAGGCCCTGGGACATTTTGTAATGCAAGACTCACATAGCCACACCCACTTTGGAAAGACTTCTATGGCAATGTTGTTTGGCCATTAATTCTTTATTTCCAGACTATAGACTTTATGTGTTTCTGTGGCTGAGAGGTGCACTACCTGAGCCTACAACAACCCTGTCTCCTGGCCACGACAACCAAGTGTCCAGAGACAAGGAACTGTGCCATATAAAGATGTTAAAGTAGATTTTACTAAAATTAAACCCGCCAACAGAAATAAGAGATACTTATTAGTTTTGATTTGTACCTATTCAGGATGGGTAGAGGCCCTCCCCATTAAGACTAAAATATCAAGAGAGATGATAAAAGCTTTGATGGAGCTGATCATTCTATGGTATGGGCTCCCCATAATGGTAGGTTCAGATAGTGGATCCGCTTTTGTGGGTAAAATGGTCAAAAGCCTCGCAGCAATGCTGGGGCTAAAATGGAAACTCCATACTACATATCAGCCACAAAACTCAGGTCAAATAAAAAGACAAAACCATACTTTGAAAACCACCCTGGCAAAGTTATGCCAAGAGACTGGGGTTAACTGGGTTACTAAGCTCCCTGTGGCCCTCTTGCGGTCATGGTGCACACCGTACTGAGATGGACTAACTCCATTTGAGATAATTTTTGGGAGACTCTGTGGAGGACCACCTGGATGGCTCACCTTGAAAGAAGGGCAATTATCTCCATCTTGGCTGAACCTGGCCCTATTTTCACATATTGATATGTACAGACCTGGCTAGGACTTTTCCTTATCTCTTCAATTGGCTTTAAGCAATGCAAATTGGTTTATGTGCAGTCTTTGAAGCAAGGTGACAGGCCTGTGTTTCTCCACCCCTTTGCTCCCAATACATGGTTGAGCCTGGTGGGATGGGATGGAGAGCCATGCTCCACGCTCCACACTCAAGAAAGAGGCTATGGGGGCCAGTGAGATGGCTCAGCGGCTTAAGCACCTGCCCGGCAAGCACAAGGGCCTGAGTTTGATTCCCGGAACCTGCATACAAAAAAGGGGCCAGTGATATTGCTCAGTGGCATGGGCGCCTGCTGGCATGTGAGGTCCTGAGGTCGACCCCCCGGTACCCACAAAAAAAAAAGAAAGAGGCTATGACTTTCCAGGGCATAGAAGATTACACATCAGAGCTGAAGCACTGACCCCAAAACATTAGATACTATCTTGAATTGTATTATGCAGATTACTCCTTCTGCATATCCTTCCCTCTGCATATTGCAAAGGTGATTTCAGGCCACCTACCTAGCCCAGCTCATGGTACTCACGTACTTCCTGCCACTCTCACAGTCACTCATCCCCAAGCCACTCCCCTCCTTGAGAATTAATAAAACCCAGGTTCAGCCCTGGGTCAAGGCCTTTGTTCCAGTAGCCACCATCTTGGCTGGACTTAGGACCCCTGGGTTCCCCACAACTATAAAATATGGCTTAGTGTCTTCATTCTCGTTGTGGGTTGCACTGGAAGTGGTAGATTGGAATTAAGTCGCTATAATTCCAATAACTTTTCCATGGGATTACAAATATAAACTTCCCAGACTGTGACGAGGACCAGGAAGGGCTTGCTATAAGCCTCACCCACTGATACCAGTTTTAGATAGATTACAGGAGATGAAAACTTTGGACTTGCACTGACTGATAAAGGTGCCACACCAGACATTTCAGAAACTTCAGCAGACTGTTACAGAGGCATATGATCCCCATGCTCGTGCCAGTCCATTCCTCCAAACTGGGAGACCAAGTCCTGATTAGAGCCTAAAAGAGGAGCCTCTCCAACCAAAGTGGGAGGGACCCCATGAGGTAATCCTAACCACACCCACTGCCCTTAAAGTTACAGGCTGTGCTCCATGGATCCATCACTCCTGAGTCAAGAGGTGGACACCTGAGCTCACAAAAGTGCAACCATCTGCCTGGGAAACCTTCAGACCTCATGCACCAAGAGATTTCAACAAAAGTTGCTGCGATGAAACACCAATATGACTCCAGTCACGGCCCTCATTCTGTGTAGCCTCCTCCCAGGATGAGGAAGTTTATACACAGCCTTGGAAAAAATGCTGTTTTTATGCAAACAACTCTGGGATTATAATAGATACTCTAGACAAGATAAAACAGAAATTAGATAAATGAGCTAAAGATTGTCAAAATAATCAAAATGGTATGAAGGGTTATTCAATTGAAATTCTTGGCTGACTTCCCTTATCACTGGACTTGTAGGGCCGATAATAATTCTTATTCTAGTCTTCACTTTTGGGCCCTGCCTGATTAGTTGGATAAGAGATAAAATTCAAAGTACTGTGAGCCAGGTACAGATGATGGTGTTAACTAAAATGACTGAATATGAGCCACCACCATGTAAAGGACTATATATGTCCTACAAGGAAAATATGTCTTTGAGGGGGGACTGATGTGGCTAAAGTGACTCTATTTCTTTTTAGGCACCAGTTTATCTCCAGTTTGTCTCTGCTTAACCCATAGATAAACTCACTCCTCAGACTCCTTCCCAGTTAGCCATAAAACCATAAAAGGAGAGACAAATGGTTTTAGCACAGGCTGGTACCCATTACCCCCATTCCCTGTGTTAATTAACCTGTTGTTTGAGAAGGACATTCTAAAATTCTGAAGAAATGATGTGGTAAAGAATGCAGTTTCCATGGCAACCAAGGACTTTTGTAAGGCCTCCAAATGTGTATTTAAGGAGGGGGACACAAAAGCTCGGGGTCAGCTTCTGCTGTCCCCGGCCAGCGTCAATTAAAGAATTCATTTGTTTCTCGAATCTCGTCTTTCTGTGAGTGAATCTTATAATTTTGCCATAACAACATGTCTTAACTTTATTGTATTGTCTGAAAGAGTAACTTTCCTATGAATAACATTGAGACCATCTGGTGGATCTTTTTTTTTGTGTGTGTGGGTACCAGGGTGTCAACCTCAGGACCTCATGCGCCAGCAGGCGCCCGTGCCACTGAGTGATATCACCGGCCCCTTTTTGGTATGTGGGTTCTGGGAGTAGAACTTGGGCCCTCGCGCTTGCCAGGCAGGTGCTTACGCCAATGAGCCATCTCACCAGCCCTGATCTGGTGGATCTTGTCTCACACCAAGTGAAAAGTTTGATGTAAAGACAATAATTTTCCATTAATTAGCACCAGGAAGGAACAACTTACAATCATCTGATTGTAACCATACTGATGGAAGGAATTGACATCCATGGGAGAAAGCCCATTTAATTTTTGACTGAGAATATTTGGATCAAGTCTAATCAAGGGATCCTTTTTCTAATCAGAGAGGCCAGAAGGGAAGGGCCTCAAGCAGCTTCTTTTGCAGCTCTGTCAGCCAGTTGATTACTATACCCACTCTTTTTGGAGCCCTCTATAATTAATTACTGCCACCTTGGAGGGCATATAGACAGATAATAAAAGTTCATCTATCTTATGATATTTTATGGGAGACCCATTAGCTGTTAGATAATTTTTCTCCTTTCATGTAACTACATGGGCATGCAGCACTAAGAAAGCATACTTTGAATCGGTATAGATACAGATTTTCTGTCCTTTACTGAGTTGAAAACCTTTTTTCAAAGCTATGAGTTCAGTCAGCTGGGCGGTAGTCAGAGCGGTAAATAAGGATCAGTGTCTCATGTAGTGCCAGTGTGGCACATTCTGCCCTTTTTGTCCTGTTTCTTATTTATTTATTTATACATTTCATTTATTTTAAAGAGAAAAAATAGAATGAAATTTCAAAACAACATAATAGGAGTGTAACAATGGTTAATAAATTACGTATTGTTAGCTTTAAAATAGTTACTCAAGGTACAAGACATCAGCATTCAATTGTCCAAATAATATTAGCACAAGCTTTTCTTTTCAATAAAGTAAGTGAAATTAGTAGTTTATCTATATTAACTACTATATATATATATATATATAAATTTTCTTCTTTTCCTTTCTTTCTTTTCTCTACTCCCCATCCCAGTTTCTCTTTCTTTTTGACCAGTTTCTTTCTGTTTTAACATATCTATTGCACATTTTGAATCTTATTTACGCTTTCAAATTCTCAAACTAGGGAGACAAAACGACATTTACACATGTACGTCTGGTTCATTTCACCTATGAATATTTTCTCGAGTTGCATCCATTTACCTATAAGTCTCCAGTTTATCCTTCTTTATGGCTGAGTAGTACTTCATTGTATAAAATGATATCTTTTTTATCCATTCCTCTGTTGATGGGCATTTGGGTTGTTTCCAAGATCTGGCTATTACAAATTGTGCTGCTATAAACATGGGTGCACATATATCATTATGGTATGATGTTTTTAATTCTTCTGGGAAGATACCCAGAAGGGGAATAGCTGGGTCAAATGGGACCTCCAATCCTAGTTTTTTGAGAAATCTCCACACTGATTTCCGCAGTGGGTATACCAGTCGACATTCCCACCAGCAGTGGAGAAAGGTTTCTTTTTCCCCACAGCCCCTCCAGCATATGTTATTGGTTAATTTCTGGATAATAGACATTCTTTCAAGGATAAGAAGGAATCTCAGTGTTGTTTTAATTAGTATCTCTTGAATGACTAGTGATGCTGCACAATTTTTGTATATTTATTTGCCATTTGCATTTCTTCATCTGAGAAGTGTGTATTCATGTCAGATGCCCATTTTTGGATTGGGTCTTTAAATTTGGGAGGTCTGATTTTTTTTGAGTTCTTTGTACATTCTCGATAGTAATCCTTTATCTGAGGAACAGCTGGCAAACATTTTTTCCCACATTGTGGGTTGTCTCTTCACTCTGTTGGTGGTTTCTCTTGCTGTGCAAAAGCTGTTTAATAAGATGAGATCCCAGTTGTTGATTCTTTGTGATAGTTCCTGTGCAATTGGGGTTTTATTCATAAAGTCTTTGCCTACACCAATGTCTTCAAGTGTTTTACCTATCATTCCTTCCAGCAGATTTAATGTTTCTGTTTTACTATTTAGATCTTTCATCCATTTGGAATTTAATTTAATGCAGGGTGAAAGATAAGGGTCTAATTTGAATCTTAGGCATGTGCCAAGCCAGTTTTCCCAGCACCATTTATTAAAGAGGCTATCTTTCTTCCAGTGAATGTGTTTGGCACCTTTGTCAAAGATAAGGTGGCTTAGTACGTCTGGAGTGGTTTCAGCATCTTCTAATCCATTCCATTGATCTTCAGGTCAGTTTTTTTGCCAATATCACACTGTTTTTTATCACAGTAGCTTTATAGTATAATTTCAAATCGGGGATTGTGATGCCCCCTGCCTTGCCTTTGTTGCCCAGAATTGCCTTTGCTATTCTAGGTCTCTTCTGGTTCCAAATGAATTTTAGGATTGATTTCTCTAATTCTGTGAAATATGCAGTTGGAATTTTGATTGGAATTGCATTAAATCTGTATAACAATTTTGGAAGTATGGCCATTTTCCCTATATTGGTTCTTCCTACCCAAGAGCAAGGGATATCTTTCCATTTTATGGTATCCTCTTCAATCTCCATTTTCAGAGTACTGTAGTTTTCAGTGTAGAGGTCTTTTACATCCTTTGTGAGATTGATTCCTAGGTGTTTCATTTATTTGGATGTTATTTTGAAAGGTGTTTTTTCATAATTTCTCTTTCAGTGAGTTTGTTATTTGTGCACAGGAAGGCTATTGATTTTTGAATGTTGACTTTGTATCCAGCTACACTTGTGAATTTGCTTATTAAATCTAGCAATTTTTTAGTGGAGTTTTTGGAGTCTTCTACGTAGAGTATCATATCATCTGCAAATACTGATAATTTAACTTCTTCCTTTCCTATCATTATTCCTTTCATTTATTGCTCTTGTCTAATTGATCTGGCTAAAGTTTCCAGGACTATGATGAATAAGAGTGGAGACAGTGGACATCCTTGTCTTGTTCCTGATTTTAGAGAGAAGGCTTTCAGTTTTTGTTCATTTAGTATGATATTGGCTATTGATTTGTCATAGATGGATTTTATCAGATTGAGATAAAGACCATCTATTCCAATTTTCTGTAGAGTTTTTATCATGAATAGGTTCTGAACTTTGTCAAAAACTTTTTCTGTATCTATTGAGATGATCATATGATTTTTGTCTTTGGTTCTGTTAATATGGTGTATTACATTTATTGATTTATGCATATTAAACCATCCCTGCATCCCTGGGATGAATCCAACTTGGTCATGGTGTATAATCTTCTTGATGATTTGCTGCATTCTGTTTGTCAGTATCTTATTGAGGAATTTTGCATCTATGTTCATTAGGGAGATTGGCCTGTATTTCTCTTTCTTAGTTGGGTCCTTCTCTGGCTTTGGTATCAGGGTAATTGTTGCTTCCAGGAATGAATTTGGGAGTATTGCTTCCCTTTCAATTTCATTAAAATGTTTGAGAAGTAGTGGTGTTAGGTCTTCTCTAAATTTCTTGTAGAATTCAGCAGTGAATCTGTCAGGGCCTGGGCTTTTCTTTGTTGGGAAGTTTTTAGTTACATCTTTCATTTCATTGGTTGATATTGGTTTATTTAGGATTTTTATATCTTCTTGATTCAGCTTGAGTAATTCATATATATCTAGGAATCTGTCCATTTCTTCTGTATTTTCCATTTCATTACAATACAAATTTTCAAAATAGGTATAGATGATCTTCTGGATTTCTGCAGGGTCCATTGTGATATCACCCTTTTCTTTTTATTTCTCTTTTTCTTTACTTTTTTTTTGTGCAGGTACCCACAGTCAAAGTCAGGATCTTGTGCTTGCCGGGTAGGTGCTTATGCCTCTGAGCTATATCACCAGCCCAATCTTTTCATTCTTTGTTGTGTGGATTTGTGTCTTTTCTTTCCTTTTTTAAATAAGGTTGGATAAATGTTGTCAATTTTATTTAATCTTTCAAAGAACCAACTCTTTTATTCATTGATTCTTTGAATTGTTTATTTAGTCTCCAGTAAGTTAATTTCTGTTCTGATCTTTATAATTTTCTCCCTTGTACGAGCTTTTGGCTTAGCATGCTCTTCTTTTTCTAGAAGTTTGAGGTTCACCATGAAGTTGTTAATTTGTGCTTGCTCTATTTTCTTTATGTAAGTCTTTAATGCTACAAATTTCCCTCTTAGGACTCCTTTCATTGTGTCCCATAAGTTCCAGTATGTTGTACTGTTGTTAACATTGAGTTGTAGAAACTGACTAACTTCTTCTTTAATTTCATCTGTGACCCATTGGTTGTTCAGGAGGGTGCTATTTAATTTCCTTGTGTTTAGGAAGTTCTTGTAGTTTCTTTTGCCATTGATTTCCAATTTCATTGCACTATGGTCTGATAATATGCATAGGATAATTTCAATTTCTTTGCATTTACTTAAGCAGGTTCTATGAGCTATTATGTGGTCTATTTTGGAGAACATCCCATGTGCAGCTGAGAAGAACATATATTCTGATGTTGTGGGGTGGAACACTCTTTAGACATCTACTAAGTCCATTTGTTCAAAAGTTTGGTTCAGTTCTAATATTTCATTTTTTGTCTAGTTGATCTGTCTTTTTGTGACAGTGGAGTATTGAGATCTCCAATACAATTGTATTAGTGCTTATTTGATTTCTCATGTCCTTTACTATTTGCTTTATATAGTTGGGTGCACTGGTATTTGTTGCATATATATTTATGATCATTATCTCTTCCTCTTGGATTGTTCCATTTACAAGGATGTAGTGACCTTCTTTATCTCTCTGAATCATTCTTGGCTTGAAATTCACTTTTTCTGCGAAAAGAATAGCTACCCCTGCTTTTTTCTGGGTTCCTGTTGTATGGAGTATTGTTTTCCATCCTTTGACTTTCAGTCTATAAATTTCTTTCTGAATTAAATGTGTTTCTTGCATGCAGCATATAGTTGGATCTTGCTTCTTGATCCAATTTTCCAGTCAGTGCCTTTTAATTGGTGAATTGAGACCATTAACATTGATGGTAAAAACTGATATATATTGACTTAACCTTGTCATGCTATTGTCCTGTTGTTGGCTCCCCCTCATTTTCTTTTTTTTTTCCTCCCTCTGTTTAATTGTTTGCATTGCCTGGTGGACTCCTTCTGTTGGGGTTCATGGAGTTGTGATCCTTTTTATCTCTTTCTAGAATGTCCTTCAATACATTTTGGACTGCTGGTTTGGTGGTCAGAAATTTTCTCAAATATTCTTTGTCATGAAAGTATTTTATTTCTCCATTAGTTTTGAAAGATAGTTTTGTGGGGTATATCAATCTGGGTCGAAGTTTGTTTTCCTTTAGAACATGAAATATATCATTCCAAGCTCTTATTGACTTGAGGGTTTGTGCTGAAAAGTCAGCTGAGATTCTGATGTGCTTTCATTTGTAGGTGATTTGTTTCTTTTCCCTAACAGCTTTTTATTTTATTTTTATTTTTTTATTTTTTTTTATTTTAAAGAGAAGAAAAAACACAAATCAAAAGAAGAACAAATTTTCAAACCAACATAATAGGAGGGTAACAATGGTTAATACATTACGTATTACTATCTTTAAGCCTAACAGCTTTTTAGATTGAGCTCTTGTGTTGTATTTCTGGAATCTTGACTATGATATGCCTGGCTGAAGATTTTTTGATTGTGGCTAATTGGAGTTTTATAAGTCTCACTTATCTGTACATCAAATTCTTTTTCTCTACCAGGGAAATTTTCTGTTATAATGTCTATGAACAGTGTTCTGATGTCATTTATGCTATCTCCTGCTTTTTCATTGACTTCAATTAATCTTAAGTTATTTTTCTTTTCCTCATCCAGCAGCTGGTGGATTGATTTTTCATTGTCCCTTGCTATTTTTAAGAATTCTTGGGGCCATTGAGATGGCTCAGCGGCGTAAGCACCTGCCTTGCAAGCGCGAGGGCCCGAGTTCGACTCCCGGATCCCACATACGAAAAAAGGGCCGGTGATATCGCTCAGTGGCACAGGTGCCTGTTGGCGCATGAGGTCCTGAGGTCGACCACCCAGTACCCACAAAAAAAAGAATTCTTTCTTTTCATGATCACTAATTGCAAGCCTGTCTTCTATATCTGAGATCCTGTCCTCACATTAGCTTAATCTGCTACAAATACTTTCAATGGAATTTTTGTTCTCCTGGATATCTGCTTGAATCTGCCTTATGGATTCCATTTCTTTCCTATGCTGAGCACTCATGTCATCCATAATTTTCTTAAGCTTTTCTATTTTTTTTTATTGTCTGTATCTGCTCTAGCATCCTTAAGTATGGTCTTCATTGTGCACATTATCTCTGCAGTTATCTGTGAACTTTTTTCTGATTTAATTTTTTTTTGTTTGTGGGTACTGGGGGTCGAACTCAGGACCTCACACACCAGCAGGCACCTGTGCCACTGAGTGATATCACCGGCCCTTTTATCATATGTGGTTTCTGGAAGTCGAACTTGGGCCCTAAACACTTGCCAGGCAGGTGCTTACACCACTGAGCCATCTCACCGGCCCCCTCTGATTTAATTTTTTCCAGAGCCTTATTCAATTGCTTTGTTGTAACCACTTCAGAGATGCCAGGTGGGTGGTTTTTGGATGGTCCCACCTCATTGCCCCCTGGGTTTGCCTTTGGTGAACTGGATGTGTGGGGCTGCATCTTGTTTAAGTGTCATCTCATTTTCTTTTCTTTCTTTAGTTTAATTCCTGGAGTGATGTTTGTAAATTGCCTATGGTAGGTTGCTTTATTGATAGTATTTAAAACCCTTAGGAGATGACTACTTCTTTTAGGTATCTTCCAGGTGTAGCTTCTTTTAGGGTTTTGAGCCTTTGGCAAGATCCTACCTCTTCAATTTGTTGGACATGAGAAGTTGCTGCCTGTTTGGCGCAGTCCTTGGTTCATTGGTACTGTGCCACAGTATTATCTGTGACCTTTAGTCAATCTCAGTCATGGGATACCAGGAAGAAAAGCTTTTTAGAACAATTATATCACTTTTGGCTATTGTGGTACCTAAAGCATCAAACACAGCCTAGAAATTGACAGACTGAGCTAACCAGTTATTTGCCACTTTGAACCATATAAACTAGATTTGTGGTTATATAACAAAATCTAAAACACACCAGAAAATTTTATGCAGTATACAAAGTCCTTAATATGTCAATTTTCCCTCAGGAGTTTAAATTTAAAATGAGTTAAGGAGGAAATAGAGAATTGGAAGAAGAGGAAGGACTTAGATGTAAGGATGGAGGACAAAGAGGGATTCCACTAACATTGGGAAACTGGTGAAGAAGACTGGTGGGAAAAAGAGAAGGAAGGGATAAAAGGAAGAACAGATCAGAACCACAATCAGAAAGAGGTTAGAAGCTCTATTTATGCTCATATAAAAAGAAGATCAAACAATGTAGGAAAGAAGAAACAGACAAACAAAAACAAAAACAAAGACAAAAAAAGAAAAAAAACACCACCACCAGAACAAAAAACAAATGAGAGAGGAAAAAAAATCCACTTCCAGTTTTCTCTCTTGCTGTAGACACTGTGTGGAGAGAGTCCCGTTCCGTGCAGATCTGTCTCAACAAGCCAGCAGCAGCTTTTCAGCGGGTTAGTGAATAATTTCAGCACTTTCTGGCAGAGACCAGATTCATTCGGCCTGCTGCCATCCATGCACTTTCTGCAGCCTGAGCTGTGGGTTCTCTGAGTTCTGAGCTCAGCCACCCCACCTATAATTGTGCCCACCCAATCGCTCTCTCACGTGTGTTGGCTGAACCTCAGCACTCACCACCAACCAGTGCAGTCCTTCACGGCTGCTGTACCTCTGCATCTCCCCTCCCCCACGGAGGACCCAAGGGGTGCTTGTAGTCACCTTGTCCACAGGTTTGAACCTCTTCTGTCATGCCAAGTCCTGACCCAGGGAGAAGGCACCAGCGGCCACCTCTTTCTTTGTTGAAGTTTTTCTTTTCACTCTCTCTGTGTGCCCCGAACTGCACTTCAGATCCTTCCTGGGTCCAGGGGAGCCACTTCCCTCTTTCTTGTCCTCCCTGAGCTGCTATATCCCTGTGTCTGGATGGTGACACTCAGAGAGTTTAGCTGTCTGATCTAAACATCCCATTATCTTCCCTGCTCCCTCTTTTTTTTTTCTAATGAAGCAACAGGCATTACAAAAAAGAGCTAAATAATGGTCAGTAAGGGGTGTGTCTAACAAATCATTCCTGGCTGTGTATGTGTGGAGAATCATGTGATTGTAGTCATGTCTTTTAGCCTCAGTTTTTTCTTACTCTGGTAGAAGGATGGAAGAGTTTAAGTTTCATTCTCTGGTAGAAAGGTTGCAGCATTTCATTATTTGTATGGCTGTTCCTTTTAGAAATAGATTCTGATATTTAAGAAGTCAGTTATCTGACAGCCATAGGCTCCCTTTGGAGGAAAGACCTGCCACATTTTGAAGTGTCTATACTGGGAGATATTTGTGTAAGGTCAGTTTGGATGTTTCTGCCACCTGAAGAGCCACAGAGGCCACAGTCCTAAGCCACACAGGCCATCCCTTTGCTGTTGTGTCTAATTCATGCCATAGATACTCTACCACCTGTTGGGTAGTTCCCTGATCCTGTACAAGCACTCTCAAAGCCATGCAGAATTTTTATCAACATATAGATAGAAACAATGTTCTGCCAGGAGGGTTAGTACAGGGGCATTAAGAAGTGCTTCTTTAAGCTTTTGGAATGCATTTTGGGAGTTAGATTTTCAGGTTAAAATATAGGTAGCTGCATTTTGGGCTTTCTTCATAAGCTGATAGAGGTCATGCAATCTCACCATAAACTGCTATCCAGGGGTGGCAAATATTGGTAATTCCTAAGAATCTTCTTAGTTGTTTTAGGATCTTGGGCTGTAGAAAGAAAATATCAGTTTATGTTTTTCTTCCCCCAGCTTTTGAGTTCCTTTAGTTATGATAAGGCCCAAATATTTTACCTCAAGAGTGCAAAGTTGTGCCTTGGACATAGAAACCCTGTAAACTCTACCTGCTAAGGAATATAGCAGGGTGCTAGTGCCCTGGCAGAGGAGCACTTTTGAGAGAGCACACAACAGTATATCATCTAGATATTGCAGGACTATGACTTGGGGAAAAATTTTTATTCCTAAGTTAGTTTATTTTTATTAATACATGTTTGCAGTACAAACAGTTTACAATCATCTTGGGGAGTGGGTACATGTACATAATACAACTTGTTTCTTTTTGTTAAATACCCTTATCTCTCTGCTCTCTCACTGCTTATTTAATTTTGCTTTCCTCATTTTCATTCTTGTTGATTGTCTTAATTAGTTTTCTCATTGCTGAGACAAAATATCTGACACCCAAAGTTAAAAGGGGAAAGGATTATTTAGCTCACAGTTTGTAGAGGTTTCAGTCCATAATCAGGTGGCCCCAAGGCAGGGTGGCACATGGCAAAGAGGCAATAATTCATGGCAGTGGAAGACAGCAAAAGCAACAAGCGATAGCAAAAGGGGGAAACAAGCCTCTTTCTGCCCCTTTTATCTTATCCATACTGCTGGGATTAGGGCAGTGCCAATCCAATCAGTGGACTGATCCAGCAATCACCCAGGCTTAATCCCAGCAGCCTTAAACCCAGCATTGCAGTATGAATCAGTCATAAACTCTAGATTCAGCTACCTACAAAAAAGCCTGCACCCCATGACTGCATGAGGCTTTCGGGGGACATCTAGACACAAACCATAACATTGATACTAATCTTAGTTCATGTTTATGGCATATAATGCTTACATTCATTGAGGTCATTAGTTTACTGTACATGACATATCTTTATTCTACTTATTTGCCTTCCCCTCCCCCTCCCCCTCTCCCCTTGTTCTTGATCTCTTGGACCTCTTCTCATTAGTAAGAGATCCATCCCCTTGTCTCCTTCTGTCCATTTTTTAAATTATTTTCTTTGTATTTTGCCTTACTCAAATGAGAGGTACCATATGGTATTTAAGATTGTGTGTCTGGTTTCTTTCACTCAACATTATATTTTCCAGGTGTATCCATTTTCCTACAAATGTCTCAAATTTGTCTTTCTTTATAGGTGAGTAATATTCCATCATGTAAAGATACCACATTTCTTTATCCAATCTTCTGTTGATAAGTATACAGGCTGTTTCCAGGATTTAGCTATTATGAATAGTGCTGCTATAAATACTGGTATGCATGTATTGCTGTAGTATAATGCCTTAAACTCTTTGGGAAATGTACCTAGAAGGGGGATAGCTGGGTCATATAGAATTTCTAATCTCAGTTCTTTGAGAAATCTCCATTCTGATTTTCATAACGGTTGAACTAGTTTACATTCCCACCAACAATTAAGGAGGGCTCCTTTTTTACCACAGTCAAAGCAGCATTTGTTATTGTCTGATTTATTAATGATTGCTATTCTTTCCAGAGTAAGATGCAATCTTAGCATTGTTTTAATTTGCATTTCTGTGCTGGCCAGAGAGGTTGAACATTTTTTCATGTATTTGTTGTCCATTTGTACTTTTTCCTCTGTGAAATGTCTTTTCATTTATCTCGTCCATTTCTTGACTGGATTTTCAATTTTAGATGGTTTAACTTTTTTAGTTCTTTATATATTCTAGATATCAGTCCTCTATCTGAGGAATAGCTGGCAAAATTTTTTTCCATTCTGTAGGTTTTCTTATCACTCTATTAAATGATTCTTTTACAATACAAAATATTTTTAATTTGATGTAATCACATTTGTTGATTCTTGCTCTTATTTCTTGTGCAATTGAGGTTCTGTTTAGAAAATCCTTTCCAACATCTATGACTTCAAGTGTTTTACCTATGTTACCTTCTAGTAAGTAAGTTCAATGTTTCTTTTTTTTTTGTTTTGTTCTGTTGTTTTTCTTTTTTTGTTTTGTTTTGTTTTGGAGGCAGGATCTCGCTATGTAGCCCAGGCTACCCTTGAATTCACTATGTGGCCTAGGTTGGCCTCAAACTCAAAGTGATCCTCTTTCCTCAGCCTCCTGAGTGCTGGAATTACAGGCATGTGCCCCCCTGGCTTAATGTTTCTGTTTTAACATAGAGATCTTTCATCCATTTTTATTTTAATTTAGTACATGGTGAGAGATATTTGTCCATTTTTAATCCTCTGCATATAAACAGTTTTCCCAGCACCACTTGTTGAACAGGCTATCTTTTTACCAATGCGTACTTTTGGCCCTTTTGTCAAAGATCAAATAGCTGAATGTGCCTGGGGATATTTCTGCACCCTCTATTCTATTCCATCATTCCATGTGTCTGTTTTTATTCCAGTACCATGACATTTTTATCACCATTGCTGTGTAGTATAGCTTGAAGCCTGGTATTGTAATGCCTCCTGCTTTGCTCTTGTTGCCCAAGATTGCTTTTGTTATTCTGGGTCACTTCTGGTTCCATATAAATTTTAGGATTTCTTTTTCTAGATCTGTAAAGTATGCTATTGCTATTTTGATTGAGACTGCTCTGAATTTGTATAATGGTTTTGGGATTATGGCCATTTTGACAATATTGGTTACACCTATTGAGGGGCTTGGGACATCTTTCCATTTTCTGATGTCCTCTTCAATGTCCTTTTTCAAAGTACTGTATTTTTCTTTGTAAAGGTCTTTCATTTCTTTGCTTAGGTTAATCCTTGGTACTTCATTTTTCTTGGAGCTACCATGAATGGTATAGTTTTCATAATTTTCTTCTCATCTTGTTCATTATTGGAGTACACAAATGCTAATGATTTTTGTGTGTTGATCTTGCATCCTGCTACATTGCTCAAGTTCACTATTAATTCTAAGTGACTTAGGAATATTTGAAATAGGCCAAGTCATGGGAAATCACTTGTCCAAAAATATGAAGATTGTCTCTGAACCCTCAAGGCAGCACAGTCCAATCAGTGGGAAGCCTGATCATGAGGATTTTCAAAGTAAAAAAGAAACTGGGAATCCAAATGTAAAGGAATACAAAAGAAGGCATTGTTTAAATCTAACACTGACAACTGGCATCTTTTGTGATCTGAGAAAGGAGAGTGTATGGGTTAGGTACACCTGGGTGGATGGGCAATACTGTCTCATTTACCAATCTAAGATCCTGTACCAAATTCCATTCTCCATTGGGTTTTTTGACTCCCAAGATTATAGTGTTGGAAAGACTGTTACAAGTTGCAAGTAAACACTGTGCCCCAAAGTTGTCAGTTGTATTCAATAGTCTTCTTTTAACTTCAGGCCTTAGAGTGTATTGTCTCCAGTGAGGAAAAATAGCGGGCTCCTTAAGATGTATTTGCACCAGGGCAGCACTTATCACTCTCTCAATTTTATTTTTAGTTGTCCATAATTTAGGATTTATTTTTGCCTGCATGAGAGGGAGGAAACATACCTGACCTGGGTGCATGTGTATTATAGTATTCAAACAAGATAAGACATTTCTCCCCAAAAGAGAAACTGGACTTTTAGGTATGATCAAAAAGGAAGAAGAGAAAGCCATGCCAGTTACAGCTTAAAGGTTTGAGAAATAGCAAACTACTTCCTTCCCAGTGGCTCCTTTCATTGAGGTATGATGGCTGGAAGGAAGGCCAAGGTTGAACAGAAGGACCAAAAGAATAGCACCTGGCTGGCTTTCTTTTTCTCTGTAGTCATGATTACCCACAGCTCCTATGTGGAATTGACAATCTGGCCAGAGAGAGACAGCAAAGAATGCCCTGGGGCTTTTTATTTTTGCTGGACCACTTGTAAAATGGGTCTGATCCCTGAGACTTTTATCCCAGGGGCAGTCCTGCTTCCAGTGGTCACCATTGTATATGGGGCATGGCTTAGGGAGCCTCTTGTTGTGATGGTTCTTATCACAGTCTGCCTTAAAATGGTCTGGATTCCATAGCTATAGCAAGTGGGTTTAGTCATTCAGTTCTTGTTGGAACCCCGGGAATCAGACTCAGAATTTACTCTTAAGGCTGCAATCAAGGCTGTCACTTTCTCTTGGTCTCTTTATTTTCTCCCCTTGGAGAAGGCAATACTCACTAGGGCACTGGGTGAGCTATTGGCAATAAAAGCCATCTTTTGTAGCTTTTTCCTGATGTCTGAGGCTGACTTGTAATAAATTTGTCTTTTTTTTTTGTGGGTACCAGGGGGTCGACATCAGGACCTCACGCACCAGCAGGCGCCAGTGTCGCTTAGCGATATCACCGGCCCAATAAATTTGTCTTTAAGAGTAATCTGTCCTACTGAATCAGGAGAGAGAGAAGTATACTTTATCAAGTCCACTTGTATCACCTTTTTCGTATGTGGGCTCCAGGAGTCGAACTCGGGCCCTCGCGCTTGCCAGGCAGGCGCTTACGCCGCTGAGCCATCTCACCGGCCCAATAAATTTGTCTTTAAGAGTAATCTGTCCTACTAAATCAGGAGAGAGAGAAGTATACTTTATCAAGTCCACTTGTAAACAATCTAAGAAGACAGAGGAGGAAAAAAAAATAGCCCAGTCATATCATTCCTTGGTATATACCCTCAGGAATTAAAGTCAGCTTACTATACGGATACCTGTATACCCATGTTTCTTGTAGCACAATTCACAACAGCCAAGATATGGAATCAGCCTAGGTGCTCATTAAAAAAAAAAAGACAGAGGAGTTCTTATTTTTTCTCGGATTAATAGTTGATTTAAAATAATCAAAGAGCTTGTTTCTCATCCTTTTTAGGCCTTCAAGGATACAAGTTTGAAAATGTTTTTATTCCAATCTCCCATCTGGTTTGGGGCCAATAGGGATCTTCTATAAGGACTCTAGTAAGGTCTCCAGTAAGGACCAGCTGTTCCACTTGCTGTCTCTCTTCTCATCTTTTAAAATTAGCAATATGGTATTCACCTCCAAATGTAATAGCAGCCTGTAACGCTGCTTGTTTTTCACTAAAAGTCAATGATTGACATAAGAGCACTATTACATCTTTCCATTCCAGTTCACAGGCCTGAGCACATTCCCTAAAGACCTCAGTGTACTTACCAGGATTATCTGACAATCTTCCCAGACCTCATTTGATCTATTTGAAGTCATTGAGAGCAAAGGACACATGGACATGGGTAGGGTCAAATTCTCAACCCACCCCTGTAAGGGATATTGCTCTCGAGGAGCTTTAACAAAATCAGAGAAAGGTGGGTATTGTCCAGTAGAGGCTTCAATGAGGGTTGGCTTGAAAGTCTTATCTTCAGGTATGGAGGACAAGGGCAGGGAACTTTAGGGTCAGTAATGGCAGATGCATCAGATTTTGCCTCAAAGACCAGAAACATCTGGTTTTTCAGTGGCTTACATATACACTTTGAACATAAGTCAGGATTGTCTCTTAATACAAAGAAAGTCTGAATATATAGTACCTCTGAACATTTTCCCTTTCTCTTATAATATAACTCTATTTATAAAATAGTATCTTAATCAATATTTCTCTCCACATTCCACTTTGCCTCTAGGGGATAGGCAGGCCATGTGTAGATACAGAAAATTATTAAAAAGCTCTATCTCATGAATACACATTTCTCAGATGAAGAAATACTAATTGCAAATAAATATACAAAAAAAGTGCAACATCACTAGTCATTCGAGAGATGCAAATTAAAACAACACTGAGATACCATCTCACCCCAGAAAGAATGGCTACTATAAAGAAATCAACTAATAAAAAATGCTGGAGGGGCTGTGGGGAAAAAGGAACCCTTCTTCACTGTTGGTGGGAGTGTCGACTGGTACAGCCACTGTGGAAGTCAGTGTGGAGATTCCTCAAAAAACTAGGGTTGGAGGTCTCATTTGACCCAGCTATTCCCCTTCTGGGCATCTTCCCAGAAGAATTAAAAACATCGTACCACAGCGATACATGTGCACCCATGTTTATAGCAGCACAATTTGTAATAGCCAGATCTTGGAAACAACCCAAATGCCCATCAACTGAGGAATGGATAAGAAAAATGTGGTATTTTTATACAATGGAGTACTATTCAGCCATAAAGAAGGATAAACTGGAGACTTTTATAAGTAAATGGATGCAACTCGAGAAAATACTCATAAGTGAAATAAACCAGAAGCACATGTGTAAGCATCGTATTGTCTCTCTAGTATGAGAAACTGAAAGAGTAAATAAGATCCAAAATGTACAATAGACATGGTGAATCAAAAAGAAACTGGTCAAAAGGAAAGAGACTGGAATAGGGGAATAGGGAAAAAAAGAAGGGAAAGGGAAAAAATTGTATATATATATATATATATAAGATGATTAAGATAGATACACTACCAATTTTACTTAGTTCATTGAAGAGTAAGGTTTGTGTCAATAATGTTTGGACAACTGAATGCTAATGTCTGTTATCCTTAATAACTAACTTAAAGAAAATAATATGTAATGCATTAAACATTGTTACCCTCATATTATGTTGTTTTGAAAATTTGTTCTTCTTTTGATTTGTTTTTTTTTTCTTCTCTTTAAAATAAAAAAAAGAGCAGGGAATTTTTATTAAGAGATAGCTCCTGAGGAACAGGAGGGGTTGCAAAAGTGGGTTGCCACAGAAGTCATTTCTCCACAAATGTTTTATACAGCAAAATCACAAGGTGGGCTCAACATGGTTCAAACTAATACCAACCAATAAGATTCCCACACAAGTATAGCCACTTAGGTAATATTGATCCAAAATGGAACTGAAACATGTAGGAAGGTTATACAGCTAGCATCATTAAGTTTAGCTCATCTATAACTTCTAACACAGAAAAAACAAAGACTTTTTGGGGCAAGGGTTTGGTCCAGATGTTCTGGTCACCCACTTAGATGTCTGATACCTATTTGGACTTAGTGGAAAAGGTAGTGCTAATTACAGTGTAATTTTCAAGTTGCTACTTATCCCTTATGGAGGCATGCAATCCTGTCTATTGCATCTTTATCTTAAGTCTTAGCTTTTTTCAGATGTGTCTCCAGTTAGTTTTGATGTGTTCTCATCTTCTGCACTGACTCTAAATGGCCCATCCCTCTCTGACTGCCTATTAATTTCTACCCAACTTACCTGCCTATGATACAACTGAATATACATACAAAAATGGAGTTTCAGAACTGCTTCAATAATTGGCAACAACAATGGGATAAATGTGCTAAAAGCAAGGGGGATTAAGGACAATATGTCTTTTATTGTAAAAATTTTGTAAAATTACATATTCACATATTTTTCAAAGACATCTTGTATATATTACACTGCATCATGTGCAGATTGTCACACACTCATGTATTGACCAATTTTACTATTTTATGGCATGTGCCTATACTTCTCCATTAAACAAGGTGGATTAAAAAATGTGCATCATAAAGCTTTGTTTTTCTGTCTAATATTTCATAATCTGTTTTCAAAACATCTTAGCACCTTGCTAGTAACTTGTACTGGTAGTGATTTGCTCCTTAAGGCAATCCCCTCACAATATAGACTCAGTAACATAAAAAATTACCAAGAGTTGCCCAGAGATCTTAGCTACATTACCAAGGACAAAAGCAAATAATATTCCATCTTGTGAAAAGTACATTAACAGGTGTTAAAATCTTATGAGGAAAGTACAACATATAGCCCAACATGGTGGGAGGCCCAGAAGGAAGGAGGATCAAAAGTTGCCCAGCCTGGGAAACATAGGGAGACCTCCATGTCAAAAAAGGTGAAATGGGTTGCTCTGGGGCTGTACCTCACTGCAAAAGCCCTGGGATCAATTCCCAGTACCAGGGGACAAAATTTAAAAGTGCACAAAATAATGGATAAAATCTTCATAACAGATCATAAGAAGAACCCTTTCCAAGGCTGTTTCTGAAGGGATTTTAACAAATGTAAAACTAATGTACTACATTAAAGAAGGAAGAAAAAAAACCCTACAAGTTTGCAAAAAGCTATAAATGAATGTCCTAGTGTTGCAGAAATCTGATACTGAACCAGATGGAAGACCAAGGAATTGGAAGGCAACTTTTATTATGCTAGCAGGCTAGTGGGAACCAAGTTCAATTCACCAGCCCAGAGTCCACTTAGAGTTCAGTTTAAGTACATTTTGGAAGCAGGAAGTACAAAGCTTATAGCAGATTATTACATGATTGGTTACATGAATTAAGTCATGTGTTGTCAAACAGACTTGTTTTAAGCCGTTTTACTTAAAAGGAATTGTTTATCATAAGGCAGGAACATTCTGGGAAGGAGGGGAGGGGGTTTGAGTGGAGTGGATAGAGTTAAATGTGTCCTTGACTGAGCCAGTCTGTTCTGGGTCTAAAGTCCTTGAAGCAAGCTGGGAAATTATAAATATGTTTTTAGGCAGGAAAACAGACATTACAGCTAGATGCAGTGAAGTTGTCCTGGTGTGCTATCTAGGAGAAGCAGCTGGACACAAACAGTCAAGGCTAACTGAGCTTAGCAGTCCAACTACATGACAAGCAGCATGAGCACATCCTGGAGTCACAGGCTACTAATTGATTTTTAATTTCTACTATAAGATTTCTATAAATTTGCCATGACACTAGTGGTGGCTTCTAAGTAGTGGAACTGGGATCCAATTTCCCTTCCTCTTCATATGTTTCATATGTTCCAGGTCCCAGCACAAGCCAGGCTTCTAAAAGCCCATGTGATTGCAAATCAGCTCCAGGAGCACCTCCACTATGTACAAGGAGGGAGGGAAGTTACTTTACTCCTCCAATTTATCTTTACTCTATCTAGTCCCTCAGTGCAGCACTCTAGGTCTAAGGAGCAAAAGTTGGGGCCAAAGAGAATATCTACCTTGGTCTCTCTTCTCACATTAAAACTTTGGCCATGTGGTGGCAGTATGAAGACACGAATAGGTGCAACTCTGTTCTTTCCCCCTTCCCCTTTATAAAATATCACACCCTTCATTCAAAACAAAAATTCTTTCTCTGTCTTTGCACAGCTCTCCTAGGGCAGCTTTGCAGCTACCAATTTTTCTTATATTTCTATGCCACTCTGATGAACAGAAAAGTGAGCCAAAGAATATTTTAATGCCAGTTTCTTTGATTATTAGCCACCTTGTACTTTCTTGCATATGCATTTTCTGAACACATGGTGTTTATTTTAGCTTTCTTGTTTTGTTGTTTATTAAGGGATCTCATGAGCCTGTTGAAAACTCAGAAAATATGAATAAGAGGTAAATTCCATCCCATGTCTACTATGTAGAACTTTCAATTTATTGAATTTTACAAACTGGTACTATTTATTTATTTATTTATTTTTAAGAAATACAGTAAGTCTCTGACATACAGACATTTGAGATGTGAACTTTCACAGGTGTGCTGTATAAGACTCATGCTGTTTGTTACTAAGGAGTTCAATTTATGAATGTTCTGGAATGGAACACTTTTGTTGGGGATTTGCTGTCTTAGTTACTTTTCTCTTGTTGCTGAGACAAAATACCCCACACCCAAAGTTAAAGGGGGAAAGGTTTATTTAGCTCACATTTTGTAGAGGTTTCAGTCAATAATTGGCTGACTCCAAGGCTGGGTGGATGGCAGACAGGCATTGCAGAGGAGAAACAGTTCATAGAGGGCAGAAGGTTGCAAAGCAAGCAAGGAACCTTAGCAGCTTTTTTCTTCCCCCATTATATTCTATCTAGGCTACTGGGATTAGGGTAGTGCTAAATCAATCAGTGGACTGATTTAATAATCACCCACCCTTAATCCTATCACCCTTAATCCCAGCATTGCACTGTGAATCAATCATACAATGTAGATTCAGCCACCTCTGAAAAAGCCCTATCTATGACTCCATGAGTATTTGAGGGGACATCTAAACACAAGCCATAACACTTACCCTATTTCCCCCAAAATAAGACCTAACTGGAAAATAAGCCATAGCATGATTTTTCTGGATGCATATAATATAATCCCTACCCCCAAAATAAGCCCCAGTTAAGATCTTCATTGCCAGGCATAGTGGTGCATGCCTTTAATATCAGCACTTGGGAGGCAGAGGCAGGAGGATCGCTGGGAGTTCAAGGCCAGCCTGAACTACATAGCAAGACCCTGTCTTATAAAATAAAGAACAAAAACAAAAAAAAATCTTCAGCCACATGGATGCATTTAATATGTCTGTGGCAAAACATGACAAATATTGAATTATTAAATAATGGTATTTATATATAATTAAATACAAATAAATAATATTGACATTAATACTTAAAATAAATTATAATGTAAAGGAGCAGAAGTTGAGACCAAAGAGCAGGCACTTTGGGCAACAGGTAAGCATCTATGTAAACAAATGAACTTGAGTCTTATTGATGAATGAGCAATTGGTATAAAGACAGAACACATGAATAATATATGCACTTGATAATGTATGAACCTGGTTGTGTCTAATATGAATCTTCACACTTCACTATATTGGTATGTTAATGGACATACTTAATGCACTGGTGTGAGATAAAGTAATGTTTTCTGAATTTTGGTGCCTGCAATTTCTTATCGCTTTTGTGTGGAGCATCATTCTTAAGTGTCATCATTGTTGTTGCCACTCCTGTCTTATAAGTCTTCCATTAACACTTGATTTAATGGAAAATTTTGTGAAGCCTGGTCTGCAAGAGGTCATGACTTGGGTGAAAAATTTATGGGACAAAATCATTGACAGTTGTGTTCCAATGCACTGTGAGCAGGCTACATGGACAAGACAAGTGCATTAAGGAGAGTTCTATTGCTGACCATGAGAGATTTTTTTTGTGTGTGGGTACCGGGGGTCGACCTCAGGACCTCGCGTGCCAGCAGGTGCCCGTGCCACTGAGCGATATCACTGGCCCTTTTTTCATATGTGGGTTCCGGGAGTCAAATTTGGGCCCTCGCGCTTGCCAGGCAGGCACTTAATGCCGCTGAGCAATCTCACCAGCCTGACCATAAGAGATTGAGGTCAATGGTTCTACAAGAAATAGAGTCACAAGAAACTGAGTCTGTAATTCTGGGTTTGGATGGTTTTTACAATGTTCCAAAAAAAGCTGACATGACTGTACTCAAATAAATGTGGATTTTTGTACATGAATAAATGTAGTTTTTTTGGTATTATCTCTTTAACACTTTGAGGGAGACACCTATAAAGGGAATTGCTGACTTGAATAGAATTCCTATTTTTAATTTTTTGTAGAATCTCCATACTGTTTTCCATGGTGATTTTACTAGTTTCCATTACCACAAATAATGAAGAAGTGTTCTTTTATGTTCACAGTACATTTAGTATTTGTTATTAAATGATTTTTGATGATAACCATTCTTTCTGGAGCAAGAAAAGATCTCAGTGTTGTTTTAATTTGCATTTCTATGGAGATTTCTCAAAACACAATTACCTAGGAATCAACCAAAGAGTAGAAAGACCTCCACAAAGAAAATTACAGAACACCAAAGAAAAGAATTAAAGAAGAAATTACAAAATAGAAAGATGTTTATGGATTGACAGAAATATTATTGTTGAAATGACCATATTGCCAAAGGCAATCTACAGATCAATGCAATTCCTATTAAAATACCAACAACATTCTTCACAGAGCTAGACAAAAAAAATTGTACAATTAGTATAAAATCTGAAGAAAACCAGATAAGCCAAAGCAATCCTTAGGAAAAAGAGCAAAGCAGAAGGCCTCACAACACTGAATTTTGAGCAATACTCAAAAAAAGCCATAGCTACAAAAACATGGCATTTTCACACACATGTAGTCAATGGAACAGAACAAAAGGCATAGATACAAATCCATGCACCTGCAGCTATCTGATTTTCTATGAATGGGCAAAAAATATGCAATGGAGATTAGACAGACATTTTAACAAATGGTGCTGGGCAAATAAGATTTCCACATGCAAAAGATGAAAGCTAGATCCATATATCTCATCCTGCACTAAAACCAAATCAAAATGTATCAAAGACCTACATATTAAACAGAAAATTTGAAACTACTAGAAGATAACATACAGGAAACACTTGAAGCCACAGGACGTCATAGATGAAAACTTCCTGAATAGGACAGAAATAACTCAGGTAACAATATAAAGAATAAATAAGTGGAATTACATCAAATTAAAAAGCTTCTGCACAGCAAAGAAAATAATTAACATGGCAAAGAAGCAGTCTAAACAATGAGAAAAAATTTTCCTAGCTGTTCATCTAATAGAGGATTCATATCTAGAATATATAAATTATATTAACTCCCATAAAACAAATAACATCAACAAAAAATGAGCAAATGAACTGAATACTCACTTCTAAAATGTACAAATCACCAATAAGTATATGAAATAAAATATTCAACAATTTTAATCATTGGAGACATGCAAACAACTAAATTGTGATTCTGTCTCACCTCAACCAAAATACCTATCATCAAGAATAGAAAAAAATCATCAAATGCTGGTGAGGATGCAGGAGGAAAAAGAAACTTTCCTACATTGTTGGAAATAATGTAAACTAATAAAACCACTATGGTAATCAGTGTGGAGATTACTCAAAAACTAAAAAGAGAAATACCATTTGCTGCAGCTATACCACTGGTGGGTATATTCTCAAAAGAATTAAAGACAGCCTATTACAGTGATACATGCATACCCATGTTTATAGCAGAACAATTGACCATAGCTAAGCCATGAAAATAGCCTAGAGACCCATTTCAAAGGACTACCCCTGGTTTCTAGGCAGCAGATATACAAGAATTTTGGGTCTTTTTTATAAACACAAAGGGTATAGCAAGAGGTGGTGGGTATAATTTCAGTGATGCTTTACACCCACCTGTAGACAACTTTGTGAAAAGCAACAAAGAATGTATTTCCTTGACTCAAAATCCATTGCAGCAGAGTACCCCAAATTAATAATCAGAAAAAAAACATGAGGTTCCTCTTGAGACCTTGGTTTCTGTAGTTACAAAACTAAAAAGGAGATAATGAGGTAGGAACTTGTAGATCTACATTTCTGATTGTCAGCACTCAAATTAATTCTTGGAAGGGATTCCATGAACAGAAATAGGTTAGTCCACCTTGAGATAATTATATTAAATGAAAGAAAGCTGACACACAAGCTTAAATATCACATTGTTTCTCTTTATGAGAAAGCTCAAGATATAAACAAATGAAAATGCAAAATAAAAGGTAGATAATAGGAAACAGTGAGACAGATCTTTTGTAAAAGGGAAGGGAACCAAGGGATGAAGGGAGGGGAGAGGCACAGGGGAAGGGGATAAAAAAATTAAGATGTGTTATGTACATGTACTACCTCACCACAATGAATGTGCTAGTTATGTACTGCAAACATGTACTAATTAAAAATAATTTTTAATTTGCATTTCACTAATGTCCAGAGATATTGAACTTTTTTCATGTATTTATTAGCCATTTATACATTTTCTTCTGAGAAGTGTCTATTCATTTCAGTTGCCCATTTTTGACCAGGTCTTTTATTTAGGGGATCTAAATCTTTGAGTTTGTTACATATTCTAGATATTATTCCTCTGTCCAAGGTGTAGCTGGAAAAATAATTTGCCATTCTTAGGTTTTCAACTTGCTCTTTTGGTTATTTTCTTTGCTGTGCAGATTTTTAATTGTATATATTCCCTTTCGGTGATTATTGATATTATTTCTTGTGAAATTGTGGTTTTGTTCAGGAAGTATCTACCTATATCTAATTTTTAAGAGTTTTGTCTATTTTATCTTCCAGTAGATTAAATGTTTCTGTTTTAATATTTACATTTTTATCCATTTTTATTTTAGTTTAGTATACAGCGAGAGATGTGGGTCTAGCTTCAATCATCTGCCTTTGTATATGCAGTCTTCCAGCACCATTTGTTGAAGAGGCTCTTTCTTCCAAGGTATATTTTGGGCTCCTTTGTCAAAGATGAGATGGCTAAATGTGTCTGGGGATGTTTCTGTATCCTCTATTTAGTTCCATTAATCTGCATGTCTATTTTTGCACCCATACCATCCTGTTATTATCACTGTACCTGTGTAATATAATTTAAAATCTGGGATTGTAATTCTTCCTGTTTTGTTCTTGTTGCCCAGAATTGCTTTTGCTATGCTGGGTCTCTTGTTCCATAGGAGTTTTAAGATTGTTTTCTCCAGGTTTTTTTTTAGGAATATTATCGGCATTTTTATTGGGGTTGCCTTACCTCTATATATTAGTTTTCAAAGTACAGCTATTTTGATAATGTTTTTCCTGCTTATTCATGAACAGGATATGTTTTTATTTTCTGATGTCCTATTTGGTCTCCTTTATTAGAGTACTGCAATTTTCACTGTAGAGTTCTTCCATTTCCTAGGTTAGGATATTTCTCACATTGGTATACCTAGGAATCCTACATTTGTATATTGTTTGGATGGGTAGCAAATTAATGTTAAAATAAGAGCACTCAGTAATTAAGAAAGCACAAATCCAAATGCCTCTTTGTTTACATGACTTAAGGAAATGTTTTCAGAGTTGTAACAAAGATATTTTCAAAACTATTGCTTTCCAAGAAAAGGGACTATCAGAGAGGTCGGAAGATGTTGGAGTGGTGAACAACAGAGAAAGAGCATCTCTGAGAGTCACCATCCAGACGCTGGTATACAGCAGCCCAGGGAGGACAAGAAGGAGGAAGTGGGACCCCTGGAACCAGGAAGGATCTGAAGTGCAGTTTGGGGCCCACAGAGAGGGTGAAGAGAGAAACTTCAACAAAGAAGAAGGAGGTAGCCTCTCTGTTTTTCTAATGTTGACATTCACAGCTATGAACTTCCATCTTAGGAGTGCTTTCATTGTGTCCAGTAGGTTCTGGTATGTTTTATTGGGATTATCATTTGATAGTATGTATTATCTCATTTCTTCCTTGATTTCTTGTGTGACCCATTTATACAGGAACGCATTGTTTAATTGCCATATGTTTGTACAATTACTATGGACTTTTTGCCATTGACTTCTAGTTTCATTGCAGCATGATCTGATAATATGCACAGGACAATATCGATTCTTTTCTATTTATTTAAGCATGCTTTATGGGGTAGTGTGTGGTCTTCTGCAGAAAATTCATGTGCTACTGAGGAGCATGTGTGTCTTGTCATTGTACGGAAAGTTCTTTAGATACTATTTAATCGATTTCTTTGAAGGTAATGTTCAAATCTGGTAATTCTTGGTTGCTTTGTTTAGTTCAGTTGTCTGTTTTTATTTTCTTATTTTAGTACTACATGTTTATGTTATATAATGAATACATTCATTGAGGGAAGTTGGTATATGTAAATGACAAATTTTAAGTTTATTTTTATGCCCTCTTTCTCTCCCTGCTCCTCCTTCCCTGCATCTCTTGGTCATCTTGCCATTTGCAGAAGATCTATTTCTGTGTCACTTTTTGTCTGTGTTTTATTTGTTCTTTAATTTATTTATACTTAGGATTTCTCATATAAGAAAAACTCTATGATAATTAAACTTGTGTCTCTGATTTGTTTCACTTAACATTATGGTCTCAGGATGCATTCATTTTCCTAAAAATGACTCAAATTTATCCTTGTTTATAGCAGAGTAGTACTCTATTATGTATAAATACCACATGTTCTTTATCTGTACATCTGTTAATTGACATATTGTCTACCTTCAAGATTTTGGTATTATGAATTGTGCTGCTATAAACATTGGTATCCATATGTCACTGTAATATGATGTCTTTAACATTTTAAGGAAACTACTTATTAGGAGAATAGTGGTTTGAATAGAATTTCTAGTTTTGTTTCTTGAGAAATCATCACACAGATTTTCATAGTGGCTATTCTAAATTCCTACAAGCAATGAAGGAGGTTTCTTTATTTATCCAGCCTCACCAGTCTTTGTTATTATATAAATTCTTGGTGATAGCTACTCTTTCTGGAGGAAGATGGCATCCAGGCTTTTTATAATTTGCATTTCTCTAGTGGTCAGTGATGTGGAACATTTCATCATTTCTCTAGTGGTCAGTGATGTGGTCATTCATACTTCTTCTAAGCAATGTTTATTTTGGTAGCCCATATTTTAATTTGGTCTTTTATTTTGATTCATATATTTTTTTAGTTATTTAGATATTCTACATATTAATCCTCTGTTCAAAGTGTAACTGATAGCGAGGCATGGTGGTGCATGCCTGTAATCCTAATACTTTGATGGGTTAGGCTGGTCTACATAGTGAGTTCAAGATCAGTTTAAATTATATAGTGAGACCCTGTCTCAAAAAAAAAAAAAATTCCTGACAAATTTTTTTTCCAATTCTGTAGATTGTTTCTTCAATCTGTTGGTTGTTTTCTTTGCTGTGCAGAGGCTTTTAAATTTGATATTATAACATTTGTTCACTCTTCATGTTATTTCTTGTACAGTTGGGTTTCTGTTCAGAAAGCCTTTGCCTGTGTCTATGTCTTTAAAAGTTTGACATATTTTATCTTCTATCTGATTAAGTATTTCTGCTTTAACATTTAGATCTTTTAACCATTTTGATTTTAATTTGGTATATGGTGAGAGATGTGGATCTAGCTTCAATTTTATGCATGTGGATATCCAATTTTCCCAGCACCATTTATTAACAGGGCTATCTTTCCTCCAATGTATTTTTTGGTTTCATTGTCAAAGATCAGAGGGCTTAACGTATGCAGGGCTATTTCTGTGTCCTCCATTCTGCTAAATTTATCCACATATTTATTTTTGTGCCAGTACCATATTGTATTTATCACCATAACTTTGTAATATTACTTGAAATTTAGGACTGTGATAATTCCTGCTTTACTCTTATTATCCATGATTGCTTTTGATATTTTGGGTCTCTTGTGGTTCCACATGAATTTTAATTCTATTTTCCCTAGTTTTTTTGAGGAATGTTTTTGGTGTTTTGATTGGAACTATATTAAATATAAATATCAATTTAGATTAGAAATAAGGCCCTTTTGACAATGTTGGTTCTGCCTCTCCAGGATACAGGACGTCTTGATTTTATAATGTCCTCTTTGATCTCCTTATTCAGAGTATTACAGTTTTTGTTGTAAATGTCTTTCACTTATTTTGTTAGGCTAATTCCCATGTATTTAGTTTTTCTCGATGCTATTGTCAATGGTATTGTTTTTTAAAATTTTCACTCAGTGAATTAATTATTGGTGTATAGGAACACTACTCATTTTGTTTATTGATTTGGTATCCTGCTGCATTGTTGAACTTGTTTAAATTTAGAAGTCTTTTCATGAAATTTTTTTTGGGTTTATTGATTATGGGTTTTTGGGTCTAAGGATTTTTAAAGTTTAAGGATTTTTTGTTTTAAGGATTATGTCATCTGCAAATAAGGATAGATTGACTTCTTCCTTTCCCATATGTATATGTATCAATTCCTTCTATTCCCTGATTGTTCTGGCTAATATTTTAATACTATATTAAACAGGACTGGTGACAGTGCACATCCTTGTCTTGTGTCTGATTTTAGTGGGTATGCTTTCAGGTTTGACTGATTTAATATGATATGGGAAATAGGTATGCATTAATTGCTTTTATCAGATTGAAATAAGGTCCTTCTATACCTGTTTTTTAGTTTTTTTTAATCATGAATGGATGTTGGATTTTGTCAAAGTCTTTTTCTGTGCTGTTCAGATTATCATCTGTTTTTGTTCTTGCTTCTGTTTATGTGGTGCATTACATTTGATTTGCATATATGGAACATTCCTTGCATCCTGGTATGTAATCTTTTGTTCATGATGCATAGTCTTTTTGATGATTTATTTCATTCTGTTTACCAGTAACTGTGGAGGACCACCTGGATGACTCTCTTTGAAAGAAGAGCAATTATCTCCATTTTGGCTAAACCTGGCCCTATTTCCATGTACTGATATGTACAGAGCTGGCTAGGACTTTTTCTTTTCCCTTCAATTGGCTTTAAGCAATGTAAATTGGTCTAGCTGAGGTGCTGATGTGTAGTTTTTGAAGCAAGATGACAGGTCAGTGTTTCCCCACCCTCATAACTTCCAAAAAATATGTGTGAGCTGGGCAGAATGGAGAGTCATGCTCCATAGTGTTGGCTGGGTTCAAGCCTCAAGATAAGAGGCTTTGACTTCCCAGGGCATAGAAGTTTACATATCAGAGCTGAAGCACCGACCCCAAAACATTAGATACTACCTTGAATTGTGTTATGCAGATTACTCCTTCTGCATATCCTCCCCTTTGCATATTGCAAAGGTGATTTCAGGCCACCTACCTAGCCCAGCTCATGACACTCATGTACTTCCTGCCACTCTCACAGTCACTCATCCCTGAACCACTCCCTTCATGAAGAATTAATAAAACCTTGATTTGGCCCTGAGTCATGGCCTTTGTTCCAGTTAACCATCACTCCAGCTGGACTTAGGACTCCCTTGGCTCCCCACAACTATAGATATATTTTAGTGTCTTTACTCTTGCTGTGCATTGCACTGGAAGTGGTAGATTGGAATTAACTCACTAGAATTCCAATAACTTTTCCATGGGATTACAAATATAAACTTTTCTGGACCATGATGAGAACTGGGAAGGGCTCTCTATAAGTAACTTGGAAGATTTATGTTTCTATGTTCATTAAAGAGACTCGCTTCTTATTTTCTTTTCACTTGTGTTCTTGTCTGGTTTTGGAGTCAGAGTAATGCTGGCTTCCATGAATAATGTAGGATGCACTCCTTTCATTTCAATTTCATTGAAGGTTTTCAGGATTATTGGTGTTATATATTCCCAGAAGTTCTTTCAGAATTCATTGGTGTATCCATGGGGTCCTAGACTTTTCTTGTTTCATAGATTTTTATTTTATTACTGCCTCAATTTTTTTGTCTGCCTTTAGAATGTTCAGATTTTTTATAATTTCTTGGGTTAGGTTTTGTATTTCATTTGTGTCTAGGGATTTGTCCAGTTTTTCCAGATTGTCCAATTTATTGGAGTAGAATTTTTCATAGTAGTTACTAATGGTCTTCTGGAATTTGGCATTGTGTTCTGTGGTTTTGCTTGTTTTGCTTCTCGTTCCATTGATGTGAGTGGGTTTTTTTTTTTTGTTGTTGTTGTTGTTGTTTTCTTTTTGGGGGTAAGTTTAGCACAGCTTTTGTTTATTTTGTTTATTATTATTATTTGTGTGTGTGTGTGTGTGTGTGTGTGCCATGAATCAAACTCATGACCTCACACTCGCCAGACAGGCACTGTGCCATTGAACTATATCCCTGGCCCTGTTTATTATTTTTGATACAGGAGAGATGTAACTCCCAAACTGCTAGATTTCAGATGTGCTGAATTTGTGTCCCTTGAAATTGAAGAATGAATGCTAAAGTACATAGAAGGATCAGAGTAAGAAAAGTTTATTGTGAGATAGCTCCTAAGAGACAGGAGGGGTCCCAAAAGTGGGTTGCCACTGAAGCCCTTTGTTGGGGGTAATTTATACAACAAAGTCACAATGTGGTAGAAAGTGGGTGAAACTATAATCAACCTATTGGATTACAAGTATAGCTGCTTAGCTAAAACTGATGCAAGAGGGAAGTGGGTCATGTAGCAAGTGTACATGGAAAGAACAAAGGTACACTTGAAAAGGGATGGATCCAGATGTTCTGGTCACCCACATGAGCAAATGATGCCTATCTGGACTTCCTGGATTGGGCGATGCTAATTATAGTATAATTCCAAATTACTGCTTATTCTTTAGGGAGGCATGTATGCCTGGCCATTGCATCTTTATCTTTAGGCCTGGCCTTTTTCAGATGTGCCTCCAACCACAATTCTGATGTCTTTATTTTTTTTTTTTTCTGCTGATTTCCTTGAGAGCCCAGTCCCTCTCTGACTGCATATTAATTTCTATCAAACTTAGCTGCCTATAATATTTTAACAAACCTACTACTAAATTTATTGATTCTTTGTAATTTTTTCAGTTTGTTTCTTTCATCTCTGCTCTGATGTCCATAATTGCCTTGCTTGTACTAGGTTTGAGTTTGGACTTTTATTTTTAGAGTATGTTAACATATATAATAAAATTATTCTCATGATATTTCTGTATTGTTCTAATATAAGCATTCATAGCAATAAATTTTTCTCTTAGGACTGCTTTGTGTCCTATGGGTTCTGGTATATTGTACTGCCTTTGCTCTTTGACTCTAGGAACAGTTTAATTTTGTCCTTGATTTCTTCTACAATTTTCTCATTGTGTTTTTAAACCTGGGTTGCTTAATATTCAGGTTGTTGTAAAAGTTTTGTTTTTTTCTTTTGTAATTGAATCCTAGTTCTAGTGCACTATGATCTGAGTGTACACATGTGATAATTTCTATTCTTTTATATTATTTAAGTAGTCTCTAAGGACTAGTATGTGGTCTATTTTGGAGCAAGTTCTGTGTGCTGATTATAAGAATGTGTATTATTTTGCAGTAGGGTAGAATACTCTGTTTATATCTATCAAGTCAATTTGTTTGAATCCATGATACAGCACTGATTTTATTTTTGTTAATTTTTTAGTTGATTGTTTGTGGAAGTAGGGTATTGAGGTCATCCAGTGTGATTGAGTTGATGTTTAGCTAATTCTTTATGTCCAGTAGTGTTCATTTTATGAAATTAAGTGTCCTGATATTCACTGCATCAATATTTATATTTGTTATGTCTTCCTATTGAATTGTTCACTTAATTAATATGTAGTGACCTGATTTGTCTCATCTGATCAGTTTCAGCTTGAAGTTTACTTTGATAAATAGATTCAAGCATATGTTAATCATAAACATTAAAAGTTCTTTTGATAATTTCATCCTTTTGTCAATGCCCCTTACAGGCTATATTATTCTGCTATCTGTGGACTGATGTGGGAGTAATAGAAAGGGAGATAAAGGGGAAATGTCAGGGGGTATGTCAATGGGAAGAGATGTATATAACAGCAATATCAATAGGTGAAAAACAGGAAGGTGGACTCTGTTGGAGTTATTTTTACAGCTTGGGTAAAAGGCTAGTGTAGAGTGTTCGAGACAGTATATTTGTAGGCAGGAAGAGAGATGCAGAGGGGGTAGAAATGCTTTTAGAGATTGAGAGAGTCTGTGAGATTGTTGGTAGTTGTTAATGTGTTTGTGGGTAATTTTGTTTGGTTCTCTAAACCTAATTTTGATAAGCATATCCAAGACATCCCCTTTCATGGTAATTTTATTTTAACACTGGTTAATTCTTATTTTTTAATGAATTTATAAAGAACTTTGTTATACTTATGCCATTAGATTGGTGGAGAGGATAGAGGAAGAAGCATGAGATAATGCAGAAGAGATCATAACGAATAAAGAGGGAAGAGAGTCAAAAGATACAAGAGACAGAACACTAAATGAAGGAGCTGGTCAAAGGAGAAATCACTGAAAGTAAAATTATAATAACTAACCAACACTAATAAAGGAGATAGCACAAAACAAATAAAGAAATGGAGAAGAGAAAACAGAAAAAACAACCAAGATGACCAATATAAAAAATGCAGCAAGGATACAATAACAACACCTATCAAAATAACAACAGAAATAAAAATAAAATTTTTCACACAGTTGTCACAGTATTAACATAGAGCTTCCACATATCACCCTCTACACTGGCATCACTGTCTCATTCCAAGCAGCCAAACAGCTTACCCTTGTGGGCCAGAATCCTTGTGCTTGCCTGAATTCTTGAGTGCTGTTGCTCTCTCCAAACAGATGTCTTGTTTGAAAGCTCTGTTCTGTGCATAATGCTCTGCAGAACGCTGTGTATCTGATTGACTTAATCTATTTGGGGTGATAAATATCATGAACGTTTCTGTGCGATCCTTCTTCAGGGTTTCTTTGCCTACTATATGCCCAAGAAGCCACCAGCCAAGAGATCATTCATCATCTCTCCTTCTGTAGATGTCTATCTGCCTCAGCCTCACCTACAGAACGTAGTGCCACACCCAGGCTGGGCTAAGAGCCACTCTTAGCAAGTGCAGGGTGGTGAGGAGTACCTCACATCATCTCAGGTCCGTTCAGTTTTCAGAGAAACAGCAGGAAAATGTGCACTCCGTTGTATCACTGCCAGGTGACTCTCTGGCTTTGCTCTGTGTATTTCTCTCAGAATAGGTTTTCCCTGTCCTCTACAGGTCCCAGCTAGGATTTCCTGGGGGTTCACTGTGGGAATCGTGGGTAGTGTACTGAATATTCCATGTATTGTATGTGGATGGAATGAACAACTTATTTTTTTCTGTGTCAAATGAGCCTTTTCTTTCACCACTGTCCCCCCACCCACAGGCACAGGCTCACTATATTTTTATATGATGTGGGTGCATCCTGCCAGTTGCTGGCACTGGAGTGCTATTATTTTATAGTAGAAAGGTGTGTAGGCACAAGAAAATTTGTCGTGCTTCATTCTGCTTCCAGCTTCTTTTCATCCCTGTGTTGGATATATATCACTTCACTGTGCCTAGTTGGGAAGTTAGAGTAGTATTAAGTCTATCTAATCAGCTATCCCATCGCTGAAGGTCCAGTTCCATCTCTCAGTTTGAACTTCTCTAAAGATGGATTGTCACTGGGTTTGGGGCCAGGGGGTTATCATGATCCAGGAGTGATCTGGTTTTCCCTTACATATCTTCTAAAACCTGGATTTAGTCCCGATGGATTTCTTTTCATTTATCCTCTCATACCAGACTTTATTTTGTAGCTCCAACTCAGGGTAATTGCTGCTCTCTAGCACCAATTTAGAGATATTCACTCTTGCTATTACCATTTAGGTATCCATTATTTCTTTTCCAGCTCTATATTTGTGATGGTGGTGTATTGAGTTTCCACCACTATAATTGTATTGATATTTATCTGATTTTTATGTCCAATAGTGTTTATTTTATTAAGTTATGTGTGCCAGTGTTTGGTGCTTTTATATGTATAATGGTTATTGTTTACTGTTAAATTGTTCCTGTAACCAATCTGTTCTGATCTTCTCTGTTCTTCTGATGAGATTTGACTTGAAGTCCACTTTTTTTCTGAAAATAGGATAGCTATTACTTCTTGTTTTGTGTCTCCTGTTGCATGGAATGTCTTCCATCCTTTGACTTTTAGTCTATGAATTTCTTTTTAAATTAAATCTGCTTTGTTTTACACAGCAGATTTTTGCATTTTTTTAATTGATTCAATCTGTGTCCTTTGACTGAGGAGTTGAGATAATTCACAGTGAGAGTTATTCCTCAAAATTATTGACTTATTGCTGTCATTGCAATGTTTTTCTGCCACTGACTCCTTTTTTTTTCCTTTCTACTTAACTATTCACCCTGCCTGATATATTCATTACAGTAGACTTCTTGGCATTGTTGGTACTGTTTGCTTCACTGTCTCTTTCTACAGTACCCTTGAAAATTTCTTTTTGCAGTGCTGTTTTGATGGTTGTGAATTTTGTAAGGTCCTCTTTGTCATGGAAATATCTTACTTAACCATCAAATTTAAAATATACTTTTGCAGGATATATCAGTCTGTGTTTTTAAGATATTTTCTTTTAGGGCTTGAAACACTTCACTCCAAGCTCTCCTGACCTTTAATGTTTGTGTTGACAAGTCTTCTGTAATTCTAATGAATCTGACTTTATAAGTGATTTGTTATTTTACTCTAACAGATTTTAAGATTTTCTCCTTGTGTTAGACTTCAGAGATAGAACATCATAATTCTAAAATTGTACTTTTAAGAAAACTGCAACTTTAGGACACGAAAGTTACTCAAGTCATTTTCCCTTTCCAGAAACTAACTGTGAAATAATTCATAAAGCTAATAAAGACACTGTATGCCTATAATTTGAGCACTGGGCCTGTGCTTTTCACCTGATAATTGTGCTTCATCCTCACCAACCTCCATTCTTAATCAGAAGCAGTAATTATAAGCAGAATATTTCAAATTTAAACACATGTAAATGGTTTGCATTCTAACATAGCTTGCAAGTGGGGGTAACCTGACAAACAGTAGAAATATATGTCCTTGATCACCCATCTTAAAAATTCACCTACAACACCATCAATACATGCAGCTCCAGGTCATAATGCCTTTTACTCTCTTTAAGTCCCAAATTCTCTTTGTTTCGATTTTAGTTTGCTACTTTAAAAATCTCTTTATTCCTCTTACTGTTGGGCCCTGAAAGTTTTCCTTCTGCTATTGGAATGAGTGAAACTGCAAATTAATTTTAAGGGTAGTACTGTGACCCATGCAGCCAGTGGGGTCCTGAGAGGGGGTGATGGGAGATTAAGAGAAAACTACACACATACTAAAAGGAAAACTGGGACTGGGTGGGACCTGACCTCTCTGATGGAGAGGTAGAGATAATCCAACACAGTCTGCATCTTTCTTTATACACAGTAACAAGAAGGGAAGCACACAACAGGGTCAAAAGTGCAAGGTCTCAGTGTTTTGCTGAGAACACTGAAAGTGAAACATTCTCAGAGCTATCCATGCTGTAATTAACAGGGAGGAACACAAAGACCAGACACCTGCTGGACTGGCTTTGCTCTAGTCCAAAGGAGTTTGCTGACCTCCAACTCAGCCTCCACTCAGCCACTCCCCAGAAGGTAGGGTCAGTTTAAATTCTTTATTTCAATGGGAACCTTTTTCTGACCCTGTCAGAAGACACCATGAATATTGCTAAATTCAAGTCAACTTGCCGGCCTAGCTTGGAAGGGGCAAAAAGAGCCTAAATATGTTTGGTCAAGGAAATAATTTGTTGTTATTTGTCCTCAGGAGATGTAAATATACATGCACATATAAATATACACATAAAGTATATTATCCTATGGACATGGTCATACACCCATGTATAGACCAATTTTCCCATTGTATGGCATGTTCCTATAATTGTGCATTTTAAGAAAACCCAATTAAAACTATGGAGCATAAAGCTTTTTTTTTTCCTGTCTATTACTTTACCAGTTTTCATCAAGTCTAAACCCAGATAGGGCAAGCCCTTCAGGGCTAAGACTCAGTAAAAAATAAAAATAAAAATAAATAAAAAAGCTTACCAAAAGTCACCTGAAGATCTGGGCTATAATAGCAAGAATAACAACAAATAATATTCAATCTTGTGAAAAGTATGGTAACATGTAAAAATCTCATGAAGAGAAAAAGTACAACATGATTAGTACAACATGATTAATGCAGCATGATTAATACAACATAATAAACAGAGAATAAGGTGAAGCACTTTGAAAGGTTATCTTCTGAAATTATTTTAATAAATGGTAAACTACTACTTTAAAAATAATACTGTTTTGAAAATGTCTGATTCTAGGTAGTAGACATGGGATGAAATTTACCTCTTATTTATATTTTCTGAGTTCTCAACACATATACATTCAGGATCAGGAGATTCCCTTAATGAACAACAAAACAGTAAAGAGCTAAATTAAACCCAGACAGATGGCTCTGAGACTAGGAGATAGAGGGACAATAGGCAGATTAGGGCAAAGAGCCTGAGTAAACTAAAGGCCAGGACCTGTATCAACTGAGATAAGCTTCAAAAAATTGAAATGCATAAAACAAATGACAAGTCCTTGAGTAAACTAGGATAAGCCTCAGAAACCTGAAGCACAAAGGATGAAGAAATAATAAAGTCTGCTTTCTGGACATCAAAAGCCTAGCATCAGTGGCAACTGCATTTTTGCACATCTGTCTGCCTGTTTCTCACACCAAAGACTGCATAAAATTCTCTAAATTTAAATGCCTCCGCAGTGTCCTCCTTTTGAAACCCTTCACTACAAGTAAGAGCTTTTTATTTGTCCTTTCTAATAAACCACAGCTGTTTCCATTTCCCACCACTCTCCTGTTGGCTTCCTTCTTCTGTTGCCCTCAGGACATGTGCTGAGAGAAAGAGAGAGACAGAGAGACAGAGAGAGAGACAGACACACACACACACACACATGCACACATACACAGAGAGAGAGAGAGAGGCAGAGAGAGAGAGAGAGGCAGAGAGAGAGAGAGAGACAGACAGACACACACACACACATGCACACATACACAGAGAGAGAGAGAGAGAGAGAGGCAGAGAGAGAGAGAGAGACAGAGGCAGAGAGAGAGAGAGACAGAGAGAGAATTGGTTACATCTTTGGGACCCAACATGGGGCTCAACTTCTCTATGTCGAGGTAAGTGTAATGGATGGTCAGATTACATGCACACTCTTTTTCTCCATCCCTTTCTATATTCTAAGAATCAGAGGGTACTCTGCCAGCTGCTTAAAAGATAATAGAGTGTCTTCCACTCTCACAGCAGAGGATAGGTTCCTCAGCACCTCCTCATTAGTCCTCCACTGAAACAGCATTAACGTTAGCCAGACAGGGAGCTGGACTCCTTTTCAGATACAGTTCTGTGGTTGCATGGAACTGGTTGAAACCAGTTCACCAGTGACAACTGTGGGACCCTTGCTGGGGCTACTCTCGCAGTGCTCAATTGTCATCCAGTGGAAGCTGGTACTAACACCCTGACCACTTCTCTATCACCTCCAAACTGCACTTCTCCATGAAGTGAGAGATAAACTCTCTCAGTATTCTCCAGGTATCCCCTTTCTAGGATTACCTGAGACCTCTCCATCAGAGCCTTCTCATAAACCTCCATTAAAAGTTAGGCTAAAGGTTTGGACTTTTCTCTCTACCACAATGGCTGACCCCTTCATTTTCAGACACATCCTGATAGACTTGGGGGGACAGCAAGTTAAGCTTCTAGGCCATCCCCTGGGCCTCCCCAGTCCCCATTGTCATTGGTGCCCAGATGACCTCCACCAGGATGTTTGTAGATGCTCCTCTCTTAGGAAGAATATTATTCACTGGATCCCTCATGCAGGAGACATTTCCCTTTTTATTCAGGCTACAAGATATGCAGACAGAGAAGGGAATGACTGGCCCAACACACAGGAGGGATTTCCCTTCCTGGGCCAACACATATTACAATGTACCTGGGGCACAAACCTTAAGAATGGTTGATGCATAGCTCTTGAGCTATTTAACCAGCCAGACATGCCTCTTAAGCTATGCTCAGTTGGAGTTCTGGAAGAACCGTATTATTTTGACCTTGATAGTTTTATAGACTCCCCCAGTGAAAAGACAGCCTGGAAGTGACCACCTCTTAAAGTGGCAAGATGGAGTCACTGTCCTGTGTTAATTGAGAATGTATGCAGGACATTTTCCAGCGGGCTTTCTACCATTCTTGGGAAGTCTGCAATATATATTACATCCAAATCCATATATCCATCATGAGGTGCACCCTGGGTGTACTCTTCTGGGACTCACTAGTGCACAGCATGACTACCACCAATAGGCCCATGGAAGGGGGTGGTCCCTTCTCCTGGAGTCACAGGCAGGGAAAGACAGAGAAGAGAGCAACAGGGCATGTGGAGAAATAAACCTTTACTCCTTACCTATTACAGAGGGCAACACTGAGACTCAAAATTTTCCAGTTACCTCACCATTGGGCTGAATCCTTAAGGATGAGGAATTGTTTGGCCCTTATGACTTGAAAAAAAAATTCTAATCTTCTTCTGTACCTGTACATGATGTGGTTATTGTTTGGGGGGTGAGTGGCCAGTGTGAGTGAGCATTAATTGTAATACAATCCACTCACAAGACCTATTTTACAAAAAGCAGGGTGAATGGCCCAAGGGGCACTATGTGTAGGTTTTCTTTGCTTTGAGAGACAATCCTGATCTCTGCAGCTCATGCTGCATAGACTTGGGCCCGTTGACAGCCCTTAGCTCCTAAACCTTGGGAGATCCTCCCTAGGAAAAATCTCCTGAAGCACCCTTGTACCCTCAACCTCCCCCAACCCTGAGGGACCCTTCTAAAAGGTCCTTCTGTCCACTCTATCCTGGGTCTCTAATACAGTGACAAGAGCAAGGACCTTCCACTTTGCTTCCCCTTCAGGTAAGGAGGACAGGGCCAGAGGTGACCCCAATGCAGGCTTAGGTCCTTTTCCCCCTAGAAGACCTCCAACAGATCAAAGAGGACTTGGACTAGTTCTCAACAATCCCAGAAAATATATAAAAGTGTTCACAGAATGATGCTCTTTTTAAACAAAACACTCTCCATCTCAGAGAGCTCTGAGAGTAGCACAGATGTATGGGGATGAACTATACCTGGCCCAGTGACCAGCTGAAGCCCATATCCAGCTGGGGCTCATTTCAGTTCCCCATGAGGATCCCCATTGGGGCCCTAATGATTGGGTAGGATGAGGGTTCTGGAGACACAGAAATTTCCTGAACTATATATTAGAGGGCCTGAACAGGATCTAAGTCAAACCTCTAAACTAAACTTCTACACTGTCTATGGTGACCCAGGGAAAGGAAGAGAGTCCCTCAACCCTTCTCATGTGATTCAAGGAAGCCCTAATCAAACATACTTCTTTGCAATCCAAGTCACTCAAGGGGCAACTTATTCTAAGTGATTAATTTATTGCCCAGTCCACCCCAGGCATTCAGAGAAACCTACAGAAGTTGATTATGGGACAAAACTAAACTCTAGACTATCTACTACAAATAGTCACCATGGTCTTTTAAAGTAGAGATCAGCAGTAGGCCAAGGAGCAGCACTAAAGGGATAGGAAAAAGGCTGCCTTAAGAGTGGCTGCATTAGAAACCCACCCAACTGGGGGTTCCTGGAAATCTTCCATGTTTGATGTCATACATGTGGAAAGCTGGGACACTTCAAAAAGGAGTACTCTGCCCAGGCCCTGTACTAATTGTCAAGGGGACCATTGGAAGGCTGTTTATCCCTGGTGACAAAGGTCCAGGGGTCCTAACTGGTCTGATGTAATGGTTCAGCAGGACTAAAGGAACCCAGGGCCTTTTCTTGTGGCTCCTGGGACCCAGACCATCATCCTCCAGGATTCCTGGGTAAGCTTAATGGTGGAGGGTCAAACTATAGACTTCCTGCTTGCCACTGGTGCTCTACTCTCAATCCTTTGCTCCAATGCTGGATCCCTCTCCCACTAGCACAACCATGAGGGGAGTGTCAAGAAAGGCAGTCACTTGACTGCTTAAGCTGTGGCTGGGTAACTCTTCTACTCACCCATTCCTTTCTTTTTATGCCAGAAAGTTCTACCCTATTGCTGGGACAAGATCTCCTGGCTAGGATGGGCACCACTATCCTAATAGCCCTAGTATAGACTCTTCTCCTTCCCCTAGAAGAGATTAAGGATAACCACAATGTGTGGGCCTCAGCAGGAAAAAATCAGGCTCTAACTGCTCAGTTAGTACAGATTCATTTTAAGGACTTGGCCTCCTCCCCATACCAGATACAATATCCCCTAAGTCCAGAGGCTAAAGAAGTGCTAAAATAATATCATCAAAATTTTAAAGTTCCTGGATCTCCTGACCCCCTGCAATAGCTCCTAAATTCCCTAATACTAGGAGTTCAGAAGGCCAAAAGGGAGTGAGTCTAGTACAAGACCTCCAACTTATTTATGAGGCAGTGACTCTCTTATACCCTGGCATTCCCAACCCCTATGTTCTGCTGACCCAAGTCCCTGAGGGGTGTAAATGGTTTACAGTGTTGGATCTGAAGGAGGGCATCTTTGGACCAGAAGAAGGGCATCTTTTACATTCCCCTACACCCAACACCCCCCATTGGCCATTGAGGACCCCTCAACCAAATCATTTGACTTAGACTGTCTTCCCACAGTGTTTCTGGGACAGCCTTCACATCTTTGCACAGGCCTTGTAACAAGTTATATCTGACTTGTCATACCCTGAGACTAAGGTTCTGCAGTATGTAGATGATCTGGCATTTGCACCAACTAAGGAAGATTCCCCAAATAGAACCCAGGTATACCTCAATTTTCTAGCAGACAGGGAATACAGGGACTGTAATAATAAGTCTCAGGTATGCCAGTCCTCTGCAAAATATTTGGACTTACTATATCTGAGGGTTCTAAGGCTTTGAGTAAAGATTGAATTGGGCCCATCTTATTCTTCCCCCTCCCCAGAATCTTAAAACAGCTATGAGAATTCCTGTGTATCACTGGATTTTGTAGGGTAAGGATATCAGGCTGGCTGCCCTATCTTCAAGAAATTGCTGCTTTTGCCCTGCCAATTCCAGAGGCCACCAACCTTACATTAGGTAATGACCTAACCAGGTACTGTTCGCATCATATGTGAGGGTTGCTGTCCTCCAGAGCTCTGGCTCTTGGATAGTTGACTCAAGATATCAAGCTAAGCTGCTGGAGGGACATGCCATTCAAATAGAAACCTGCCACCATCCCCTAAACCCTGCTACCTTTCTCCCAGAAGAAAAAGGGAAATTAACCCATGATTGTAGACAAGGGATATTGGAATCTTATTCCACAAGGGGAGATTTGATGGATTACTCATTAGAGAATCTATGCTGGACACTCTTCACAGATGTATTCAAAGGACAGGATACACAGTGGTGTCTCCAACAAAAGTCATAAAGAGATCACTCCTTTCCTAGAAAAAAATGCTCAGCTAGCAGAACTGGTTGTTCTCACCTAGGCTCTTAAACTAAGCAAAGGGAAGGAAGCTAATGTATATAAAGACAAGTATGCCTTCCTGGTCCTTCATGATCATGCTGCCATCTGGAAAGAATGAAATTTCCTCACAGCTACAGGATCGCTAATAAAATATCACCAAGAAATTGACCACCTGTTATGTGTAGTATTCCTCCCTCTAGAAACAACAGTAATCCACAGAAAAAAACTTGTTATGGCTTCTATCTATATGTCCCCCAAAGCCTCATGGAGTCATAAGTGGGGCTTTTCAGAGGTGGCTGGATCTAGAGTGTGTGATGCTGGGATTAAAAATGTAATTCTGGGATTGATTCCTGGTGGGATGATAGGATTAAGGGTACCCAATCATGGGTGGGTAGCCTGGATAGCATATAAGGTACAGAAAGAGGCCTGCTGTCATTGCTTGCTGCTAGCTGCTTTGGCTGCCTTCTGCCTGCCATGAACTCTTTCTTCTCTCTGATGCCCCTCTTCCATGCCACCTTGCCTTGGAGCCAGCCAACTATGAACTGAAACCTCTAAAATTTGTGAGCTAAAATAAACCTTTTCTCCTTTAACTTTGAGTATTGGGTGTTTCATCTCAACAATGAGAAAAGTAACTAAGAAAGGCACCAAAAGATAGTGAATGAAATAGCAGAAGAAAATAGGGTGACCAATCCTGCAGCTTGGGTGGCAACATGACAGCCTCACCCTGAAGCCACTTTAAATCACTTACTCTGAGAACACTCCCTAGGAGTGGATAAGCCCCAGTACTCTCAGGCAGAAACTAAAGAAGCTCTTGCCAACGGGCTTCACTTACAGCCCTCAGGATGTTTCCAAAGAAATGAAGGAAAATTCCTCCTCCTGACAACTAACCAATGGAAGGTCCTGAAGGATCTTCATCAATCCTTCCATTTAGGGAAAGATGGCAAATAAACTATTTACTGGGTTAAACATTTTAAAAACTGTCAGATCATGTGACTTGTGCAAAAAAAAATTCTCACTGTAAGGCTCCCCCTGACTTTCAACAAAAAGTGACCTACTCAAGAGAAAATTGGCAAATAGATTTTATTCACCACCAGAGTAAAGAGAATCCAGTTTCTTCTGGTGTGGGTAGACACATTCATTGGACAGATAGAGACATTTCCTTGCATGACTGAAAAGTCCACTAAGGTGGTTTGAGCCCTAATAAATGAGATTATTCCTTGATTTGGCCAACCATAAGTGCTCCAGAGTGACAATGACCCATCCTTCTGGGCTGCAGCTACTTAGGGAGTCTCAAAATCCCTGGGTATACAATATCGCTTACACTGTGCCTAGAGGCCCCAGTCTTTAAGGAAAGTAGAGAGGGTCAATGGCCACTGTACCCAACTACATGGAAGAAAATTTAAAAACACCCAACATTCAATCACACAAAAAGGTCACTCCCACTACAAAATTCACAGAAAACTGCCCAGATTTCAAACCCAAGATGCTGGGCACGTGGTTCCCAAGTGCCCAAAAAATACTTATGACCAGTTCACAGACATATGAGGACAATGCTACTCCTTATACCTAGATGAGGAAAAGCTGAATCTCTCCCTTATAAGTAAAACAAACACACAGTCAAAACAGCAGCCAGTTCCCTTTCAGGCCCCACAGAAGCAAACTGGGCCCAATTACTCCAAATATGGATGAAGCTTAGGACACCACAGGAATAAGCCCCTAAACTGCTTTATACTCCTCTGCTTCACTGCCTTCCAACAGCTGTTCTCACTCTATCTCTCAACACAGACAGAGACTAAGGGCATCTTCTTCCTCTGTGGGACCTCTGCATATTCTTGGCTTCTTACCAAATGGACAGGTATATTTACTTTAGGATATGTATCCCCCAAAGTAGACCTTCTTAAACAAAACAAAACAAAACAAAACAAAACAAAACAAAAAACACAAAAGTAGACCTTTTTGATGGCTCTTGGCCAGACCTAGTTCTGGTCAAGGTAGTGCCCCCATGAAAACAAAAAAAGAGCAGAGCAACTTATTACCTCACTGATAGGATTGGGGATAACAGCAGGAACTAGTACAGGGTTAGCTGGTCTCACCATATCACTTACTTCAACCAACTCTCTCTCGGTCTCACTGAGAGTTTACAACAAATAGCATAGAACCTATCAGCACTCCAGAACCAAATGGATTGATTAGCAGCAGTAAACCTAAAATCCCAGAAGGGACTACATAATCTGACTGCCAAAAAAGGGGGGCTGTGTCTATTACTAGAAAAGGAGTGTTGCTTTTATGCCTACCAATATGGAATAGTGAGAGATGCAGCAGAGAAACTAGTCAACAGTGCTTCTAAGTTCCACCAGGAATTATTTGAGCTATGGGGATCCTGGTCAGGAATCTATACTTGGGCATCCTGGTTAATTCCTCTTGTAGGGGCATTGCTAATACTTCCCATAACCCTGTAATTTGGACCATGCATACTCAACCTCTTGGTCAAATTCTTTTTTTTTCTCATTTGACAGCTTTAAACATTCAGATGGTGGTAAAAACTCACCAACAGGCACTCCTCCTGGTTTCTACTAGGGCCTTTAGATAGATCTCACAGTGATTGCAGCACCATCTCTTAGCAAGAAGAAACTAGAGACCAACTTCCCCACACCAGTGCTGGGGGTGATTGAGACCAAGAGGTCTCCATAGTCAGATTAGGGTAAAGGACCTCAGTAAACTGAGTAAACAAAAGGCCATAACCCAGATAAACTGAGAAAAGCCTAGGGAAATTGAAGCACAAAAACCAAATGATGAGTCCTTGAGTAAATGACAATGCACCTCGGAAGAGTGGAGTGCAAAGGACATTGACATCAAAAACCTAGCAATAGCAGCAACTGTATTTTCACATGAACTGTCACATCTGGGGGAGGGGTATACCCCATGCCACACTACCTTTCTGGTGGAACATATGGCTACTGGGATTGTAAACTCTCAGCATCAGTAAGGAATTAAAGAGGCAGAGTTTAAAAATAAAAGAAGATGGTTTATTTGGGAAAAGGGAGAAAAAAAAAGAAGATAGACAGCTAATCTGGAAGAGTAGGGTGTATCAGAAGCCAATACTCATGGGTTTTTGTCCTCAGCTCCTTTTTATTTAGGACTAGTGATTTCTCCCATCCCCCATGTGGGCACCCAGAAGTTATCACTATCTGACTGGCTCTGTGGCTGTCTTTGTTCCTAACCTGGACACCTCTGCCTGCATTCTTCTTGGCCTTTTGATTCCTTCCTGCTCTTTTGTGATGGGTAAGTGTGGGGAAGGGGAACCTCATAGAAGGCCAGCTTAGAGTTAGAAATTAAGGGGACATGTGTGTAACTGGTGCAGTGCTATAGTGATGCTAAGGTGAGAATATACATATAAATATATATGTATAAGTGTGTGTATCCTTTATATATTAAATGAGTCCTTAGGTGCTTGCCCCTTGTCTTCTTTGTATTTTATTGCATGGGGAAGGGCTGGTTATCCTGGTCTTTCATGTTCCTGGCTACATCCATGTTTTGCCTGTGAACCATTCCTGCTAAATTCATGTTAATTGTGTTGCCTGGCACCTTCCTGGGTCTGGTTTCTCTATCTTTGCATTTATCTTTTTAGTTGCTGGAGTCTAACTGCAGAGGCAAAAGCTGCCTTTAGTAAAATTTCCTATTAATTTCTTTAATAAAGCTTGATGAGATCCTATTTTATCCTTTTTCCTGCCTATGTCCCCTTGTCTCTAAAAACATCTTCCTCTTTCTGGAATCAAGTCTGCCCCTTTCTCCCACCAAAAACTGCATAAAGGGGTCTAGATTTACATTCCTCAGCAATGCCCTCTTTTTGCAACCTCCCTCCCAAGCAGGGGCTTTCCTTTTGTTCTTTCTAATGTACCAGGCCGGGTTCCTTTCCCTATTGTTGATCTGTTGGGTTCATTCTTCCCTCACACTCAGGACAAAATCCCAAAGGAAGAGAGCTGGTTACATCTTCATGCTATGAAGAATGCATATGCAAGAAAGTAAGACACAGATATTAAACAATTTTTTTGATAACTTTACTTTCCATCAGATTGGCATGAAGATTTTCAGTAAAGAATAATTGGGAATTACAAAGCTACCTTAGAAGAGCTGTGCCTGGGCAGACACAGAAGGTTTGTTTTGAGTGCAAAGAGTAGGTTTTTCTTTCTATTTTGTTTTATTCTGTTCTGTTTTTAACAAGGACTAAGGGGGGGAAAACAAAGCTCCATCCATTTGTGGCCTTATACTGCCACCACATGGTGAGTTTCAATGTAATAAGAAAAAAGGCTCAAGAAGTCTCAATTTGTGCTCCTTAGACCAACACTCTACTGCTTGAGCAGAGTAAGCATAAAATGGAAAAATTATCTCCCACATATGCTCCCCACTCCCCCCTATGATCCAGTGGTTGATTTGCAATCTCAGGAGCCCCCAGAAAACTGGCTTGTGCTTGGCACCCAGGAGCCCTGGCCTCGGAAGCCTGCACCATTATACTGTGGCAATGGAGCAGGCAGGTTTTGAGTGAAGAACAGAGCTTTTTAAAAAGTCAAATGGTGGGGAAGAATGGAGTTGCACCCATTTGTGACCTCCCACTGCCACCAACTGGCCAAAGTTTCAGAAAGAGAAAAGAAACCAAACAAGACATTCTCTTTGGCGCCACTTTCTGCTCCATAGACCCAGAGTATTCTACTGTGAGAAAAGAGTGAAAATAAATAGGCGTAAAGAGACTCTACTCAACCCAAGTTCCCCTCCTACTTATACCTAGTGGAGGTGCTCTGGAAGTCAATTTGTAATTGTTTGGGCCTCCAGAACTCTGGATTGCGGTTGACCCCAGTAGCCAATGAGTGGACAATTACAAGAACACTAGGGCTGACTGACTTGGAAAGTGTGAATGTGTCTATCAGGACTGTGCAGAATTCACCAGCAAGTAAGTAATCACTGCCTCGGGTTGTTTAGTGGAAGGTTGCTTCTGTCCCTGATGCTAGCAGGCTTTAGAGGGAGTAATCAGAAGAAAGAAGGTAAAGAGCTTCCTTTCTCCAACCATATGTGAGGGTCATTTCCAGGAGTCATGCAAAGATGGACATATTTTCCTTTTTTTTATTCATTAAATGAATCTCACTATGCTGAGTGCATAAGCATTGGGAAGTCAGAAAATATGAAGAGTAAAGAAAATTTCATTCCAACTGACTCCACTGTTTAGAAATGATCACTAGTACTTCTATTTATTGTTCTGGGTGTTTTTGTTTTTGTTTTTGTTTTTGGTAATTGGTAATTTTATTCCCTTCTATTTTTAATGTAGTACTTTTGCATCTATTAAATTCCTTTCAGATAAAACCATTGAAAGAGTTCTTCCTATCCATTGTTTTCCTGTTATGGAGATATTATGTATCACTGTGTGCTGGTTTTGTTTGTTTGTTTGCTTCTGTTTTGTCCCCTATGTTCCCCAGGCTTGACCCCAACTTGTGATCTTCCTGCCCCTTGGCCCTTCAATCATGCCTAGAATTATGTGGTACTTTCTTCATACAATTTTTACACCTCTTACCATGCTTTTCACAAGATTAAACATTATTTGCTTTTGTCTTTGGTACTGTAGCCCAGATCACTGGGTTACTCTCGGTAAGCTTCTAGGTTACTGAATTTTAGTCCAGAGGGTCTTACCTTAAGGCACAAATCACTGCTAAAGCAATTTACTAGCAAAAGGATAAGACTTTTTGAAAGCAGGATATGAAATAATGGAAAGAAAAACACAGCATTATGCTCCATGATTTTTAATCAGCCTTGCTTAAAGTGGAGAATTAGAGGAACATTCCATATCATGGGAAAATTGTTCAATACATGAATGTATGACCCTGTGGACAGGATGCAGTGTAATATGTACATGTTATTATAGACAACTAAGTTAGTTAGAAATATAGGCAGTCAGACATGGCTAGGTCCCCCAAGGAAGTCAATACAGAGGATGAAAATACATTACAAATGTGGCCTGAGGTGCATCTGTTGGAGGCCAGGCCTCAAAATAAAGGCAGAATGACCAGACCTATATGCCAAGAGTTAAACAATAAATTAACATTAATATCAGTCACCCTGGTGGGTGGCTGGGACCCCCTGATTTGTTGCTTCCTAAAAAGGTTCTTGTTCTTTCTAGGTATACTTGCTAAGCAACCTGCTTCCCCACTGGATCAATATTACCTAAGTAGCTAAACTTGTAATCTTATTCATTGATCATAGTGTTGTCCCATGTTGTACCCACCTCGTGATTTTGTACCCACCTCATGATTTTGCTCTATAAAACTTACTCTGTAAAATGGGGTTTGCAGCAACCCATATTTGGGCCCCCTCCTGTCTCTCAGGAGCTATCTCTCTCTAAATAAATATTTCCTACTGTTAACCTCCATTGTTCCTTGAAATTCAATCTTTAGTTTTGGGAAACAAGAACTCAGTGTATTTTTTCCTATATCAATGTGATTGAAATATATGATGAATATGTAGTTTTTTAAAATTATTGCATTAAAAGAAACATTGCCATTAATCCCTTTCACTTTAAACACAATAATCTCATAGTTTTTGCCACTTTTGGAAGCAGTTCTGGAACTATTTTTCAAGAGTGTATTTATTTGCATTATTTTTACTGCCTTCCTGTCCTGAGTTAATTCAAAACATTTACCTTTCATTGTCATTTTGACTTTGGGCAAAAGCCTCAAATGGTATGGATCCAGGTAAGGGGAATGAGGTGGATGAGGACATACATTAAGCTTTGTACAAACCTCCTTTCTGTTGGATGGCACTGAGCAGCAGCATTCACCATGTTATTGAATGCAGCTCCCTTAAAGGCATTCAAGAAAGAGTAGTACAGGTAGCACGATGGGCCTGGGAGACCACTCCCCTTCACCCATTTGAATTTGGCCAACACTACAGGATCAACCTTCCATTTTTCTGAGAGAAGAATACAGTATTATAATGAAGACCCAGAAATTCTCTTAAAGCTACAGGCCAGAGCATGGCCATGTTAGATCTCCTTGTTTGACCTTCAGTAAACTTTCTCTACTAGCACCTCCTTAAAGGTTCATAAATGTGGACTGCATCTCCTGTATGTATTTTCATCATAGTGAACTCTGGGACATGAATGCTTGTTGAAAACCCCTGAGATGACTCAACACCATGTCAATCATTCCTCTCAATCTGATCCAAAAACCAATTAGAGGCACCTGGGCTGAGTCACACATCTTTTAAAATCCAAAGGCCTGATTTATCTGTGTGCTGTGCTGTGCTTTTCATTTTCCTGTCATCCAAACATCACTTTCCTCCTTGTGCCTGACATAAGCACATCTTCCTGTTACCTTCAAATTTGTAGCTGCTTTTTCTATTACCATTAGATGTACACTTCCAAAATTTTGCTCATTGTGCAGAAGAGCCTGGAGTCTATCTGTGGGATCCACTGCAAGGTCAAGGGGACCTACAGAAGTGTTTCAGAAATTGGCAAGAGTAGGAAAGGAATGGGAAGTAAAAAGAATTAAAGATGTGTTATGTAATTGTAACAACTCCACATAGTGAATGTAATGATTATGTCAGAACGTGTAATGAAAAAAAACAAAATAAATGGATAAATAAATGAAAGTGGTAAGAGTGATAAGTGTGTTCCAAGTGAGAGAGGTATTTTTGAGGGGATTAATGGCAATCAATCTTTTACTCTAATATTTTTTTAAATTTAAACATTCAATGTACATTTTGATCACCTTTTATATGTGCGTGACATATTTACACATATGTATATCAATCACAAAGTTATCTCTTTGATCAAATTTTTTGTCAGGGTCTTCTGGGCCTTTCTGGCCAAGACTTGCCAGTTGGCATGACTTGAGCCAGAATCATGACAAGAAATCTAGATTGAGCCAACATTGATATTCCATCACCTTCTGATATCTGACTAACTTCCTCATCCCCCACATTTGATGCCTAATCATTGGCCTTGCTTTAACAGGAATAGTATTTGGACAGTTTAGTAAGAATTCCAATACACTTGACATTCCTTTTAGTAATTTTCTATGGGTAACCCTTGTCTTTTGGATTGTTAGATATAAATCTCTCACTGACTTTCCCTTATTCAGTATTGTGCTCAATCTGTTTTCTATAGCCATTTCCAGGAGTCATGCAAAGATGGACATGTTTTCCTGTTTTTTGTTCCTTAAATAAATCTCATGATGCTGAGTGCATGTTGAGAACTAAGAAAATATGAAGAGGAAGGAAAATTTGATCTCAAATCCACTACTTAGAAACAGCCACTAATACTTCTATGTAGTGGTTTGGATTTCTGTTTTGTGTTGTTGTTGTTTACTAATTGATAGTTTTATTTCCTTCTTTTAATGTAGTATTGTTGCAGAAATCTGATATCAAACCAAATGGAAGACTCTTTGAACCTGAGGAGTTAGAAGGCAACTTTTATTATGCTAGTGGGCTGATAGGAATCAGGTCTCAAATCATCAGCACTGTCTTGGGGTAGGGTAGTTTCTTATATAGGTTTTCAGAAGGAAGTACAAAAGGCAGATAACATGATATTTTACAGTTGGTTATGTATGTCTTGTCATATGATGCTAGGCAGGTTTGGTTCAGGCAAGTTAATTGGGGGCTTTCTATCCTATAATTGATGTCAAGGCTAGGATGAGCAGGAGGAATCAATCACTGTCTGAGTCAAGCTGTCCTTGAAATGCTAAGTCTCTGGGACTTGAAAGTAAGCAAAACATCACTGTCTGGCTGAGTTACACTTACCTTGCACTGGCACCTGGAATGTTAAGGCTTGTTAAATTTTGTAGCTTTCTAATTATGGGAACAGGCTGTGTTTCTCAGTCTTATCCTTGAGTAGTGTTAGAAATATACTAATATTAGAATTATAAGTTTTTAAATTTTCCTTTACAATTAAAATAGCCTCTACAGTAGTTTTGCATTTATTAAACACCTTTGAAAGAGTTTCTTTTATACAACGTTATGGAGATTTTATCCATCACTGCATGCTATGTTTTTATTTTTGGTCCCCTTGAAATAGGGGAAAGAAACTCCTCATCTGCTAGATGTCCAGTATGAGTTTGTGTTCTCCAAAATAAAAGAATGAATTTTAGGAACAATGGAGGTGTAAGGGAAATTTTTCCATTCTGAGAACACAAGGATTGTACTGTTCCCCTCCTTCAGATGTTCCAGGAATAGAGCTGTTACAATCTAAAGTTGCTAAGTTAGATAGACCCTGGAACAGAGCTGACCACCGACCGGGGGACTAGATTGCAAGATAATGGCTATCCCATGGCTAAGGAATTTGCAGAATGTGCTGTTCCGGACCATCTGCTGTCCATATTAGGAAATATCCTCCGTCACCCAGCCTTAAACTTCCGTGTGACTGTTCTCTCCCAATGAATGTGAAATCTGTTTAAACTAACCAATGCCATCTGCTTCTGTAACCGCGCTTGCAAAGACCCCTCCTCCCTTTGTTCTATAGACATATAAGCCCTGCACAGACAAACCTCATGGCCCACTGTTCCTGCATGTTCAGTGAGCCCCACGCATGCTTGGATAATAAAACCCCTTGCCCTTTGCATGAGAGAAAGCTTCTTGGAGTCTTCTTTCACGCGGCACGCGTCTCGACCCTAACATTTTGGAGGTTTCACTGAGATAGGGGATTGGCCCTGCATCAGGAAGACCCCAACATCTAACTCTCGGGGTGAGTACGGCCGTTCCTATCTCTCTTTCTCTGTCCCTCTTCGCCTTACTTTCACTTTGCGATCGCCTAGTTTTTGGTTGTGACTGGCATCAAGGGGCGTGAGCTCCTTGGTGACTTGCCTCTGGGCTTTTAAGTCACAAGTCATTTCCCCGGGGGACACCTCAGGGATTATCGGTCCATAGGGCCATTTTGCGGTGGGGTCACCGGTTATATTTTTGTCACCATTCGTCGCCCTTCAGATTCAGTTTACTTCCTCTTCTGGGGAAGTCGTGTACGCCGGCATTTGTCTATTATCTTGGTCTTAGTGTTTGTGTGTCTTTTTTTTTTTTTTTTTTTGGTGCCACTAACCTCTTTTGTTCCACAGCACCCACCATGGGACAAACAGAATCCACCCCCCTCTCTTTCACTCTGGATCATTGGTCGGAAGTGAAAGAGAGGGCTCATAATCTTTCTTTGGTTGTCAAAAAAGGTAAATGGCAGACTTTCTGCTCGTCGGAATGGCCCACCTTTCAAGTAGGATGGCCACCAGAGGGAAGTTTCCACCTTCCCCTTATCCAGGCGGTTAAGACTATAGTCTTCCATCCTGGAAAACAGGGATATCCTGACCAACAACCTTACATCGTGGTATGGCAAGACTTGTGTGAGAACCCCCCAAAGTGGGTAAGGATTTTTCTACCTCCAACTCTACCTGAATCTGTCACTCTCTTACCTGCAAAAGCTCAACTTATGATCCCTAACCTCTATCCTCCTCTCCCTTAGGTTTTACCCGAATCACAGGCTGACCTAATCCTATTGGACTCTGGAACACCGCCTCCACCTTACCCCCATTTACCCTCTGTTCCAGTTGAGGCGGCTGCTACTTCCCCTCCACCCTCTTCTCCTATCTCGTCTTCTTTGGCCTCTTCCCCTGAATTAACTCTGCAGGGCTCTCCGATTGAAGCTATGAGCCAGGGGCCGGCCCAGGGAACCCGAAGCCGGCGGGCCCTGGGCCCTCAAGATGGAGTGGCAATCACACTCCCCCTCAGACCACATGGACCCATGCTAGAAGATGGACACAGGGGGGAAATGCCAGCACTCCAATACTGGCCCTTTTCCTCCTCTGACTTATATAATTGGAAAAATAATAACCCTCCTTTCTCTGAGGACCCTTCTAGGTTAACCGGGTTGGTGGAGTCTCTCATGTTCTCTCACCAGCCTACCTGGGACGATTGTCAACAGTTGCTGGGGACCTTGTTCACCACTGAAGAGAAGGATCGAATCATCATAGAGGCCAGAAAACTTGTGCCAGGACAGGATGGGAGACCTACCCAGCTCCCAAATATCACTGATGACTTCTTCCTGTTGCGCTGCCCTAATTGGGACCCCAATACTCCAGCAGGTAGGGGGCATTTGTCCATCTATCGCCAGACTCTAGTGGTGGGTCTCTGAGTGGCTGCTAGGCGGCCTACAAATTTGGCTAAGGTGAGAGAGATTCTTCAAGGGCCTACCGAGTCACCCTCGATATTTCTAGAAAGACTAATGGAGGCATACCGTAGATACACTCACTTTGACCCTCAAGATGAGGGACAACGGGCATCTGTTGCCATGGCCTTTATAGGACAATCAGCCTCAGATATTAGACGTAAGCTCCAACGACTAGATGGATTGCAGGATTTAACCTTAAGGGATTTAGTAAAGGAGGCTGATAAGGTATATTATAAGAGGGAAACAGAAGAGGAAAGGGAACAGAGAAAGGAAAAGGAGAGGGAAGAAAAAGAACTAATCAAAGATAGAAAGAGAAATAAAAAATTGACAAAAATCTTGGCCACAGTCGTAAAAGGCATTCAGGGAGAAATAGATGAGGGTAAGCCACGCCGCCCTCCTCTTGACCCCAACCAATGTGCATATTGCAAGGAACAAGGACACCTCATGAAGGAATGTCTCAAGCTTAAAAGGAAAAAAGAAAGGGAAAGAAAACAAAAACAGGCTTTGGAGGCTCAACAACACCAACAGCCTAATGTACTGGCCTTAGAAGAAGAGGACTAGAGGGGACGGGGCTCGGACCCCCTCCCCAAGCTCAGGGTAACTTTCAATGTGGAAGAGACCCCAATTGATTTTGAAGTAGATACAGGAGCTGTCTTTTCTGCTCTCCAAGCCCCATTGGGACCTCTCTCCTCTAAGAGGTCCCTGGTTCAAGGGGCTAATGGGAGCAAATTCAGAGCATGGACTACCAAAAGAACTATGGACTTAGGTAAAGGAAAAGTCCAACATTCTTTCTTGGTAATACCAGAATGCCCAGCTCCCCTCATGGGAAGAGATCTCTTGTCTAAATTAAGAGCCAAAGTAACTTTCGAGCCCCAGGGACCCCAAGTGACTTCTCAACCCCCTGGTGAGACAACCTATGGTGACTATGCACACTTTAGCAACTGATGATGAATACCAACTTTATAGCCAGCCCACGGTTTCGGCCATACCCCAAAAATGGATAATAGAATTCCCTGACTCATAGGCTGAAACGGCTGGATTGGGACTGGCCACATTACAACCCCCTGTGGTAATCTCCTTAAAGGCCTCTGCCTCACCGGTCCATATCAAACAATATTATATAAACAAGGAGGCCCATCAGGGGAAAAAGAGACACATACAAAAGTTTCTCAAGCTGGGGGTGTTAGTACCGTGTCATTCGTCTTGGAATACGCCCTTGTTACCGGTCAAAAAGCCGGGAACAGGAGATTACAGACCAGTGTAAGACCTAAGAGAGGTAAATAACAGAGTAGAAGATATACATCCTACAGTGCCTAATCCATACAAATTGCTTAGCACCCTGGGTCCCAAAAAGACTTGGTATACAGTACTAGACCTAAAGGATGCTTTCTTTTGTCTATCTCTACATAAAGATAGTCAGCCTCTGTTTGCCTTTGAATGGACAGACCCTGACACAGGGGTGTGAGGACAGTTGACTTGGACATGCCTCCCTCAGGGATTTAAGAACTCCCCTACCATCTTTGATGAAGCTCTCCATAAGGATCTGGCTACCTTCCGAGTCCAACACCCTGCTGTGACCCTGCTCCAATATGTGGACGATCTTCTGCTGGCCACCGATTCAGAAACAGACTGTATGTATGGGACTCGGGAACTATTACAGGAGTTAGCCAAATTGGGATACTGAGCCTCTGCTAAGAAGGCTCAAATTTGCCAAAGGGAGGTTATCTTTTTAGGATACACCCTCAAAAACAGGAAACGATGGCTCACAGAAGCTAGAAAAAAGACAGTCACTCAAATTCCCCCACCCGTGAGTAAGAAACAATTGCGGGAATTTCTGGGAACTGTGGGGTTTTGTCACCTGTGGATTCCAGGTTTTGCCTCCCTGGCTGCTCCCCTCTATCCCCTCCTAAAGGGAGATGTCTCCTTCACCTGGGGCACTGACCAACAACGAGCCTTTGATGATATCAAAAAGGCCCTTTTGTCTGCCCCTGCATTGGCTCTCCCCAATGTAGAAAAACCCTTTACTCTCTACATTGAAGAAAAACGGGGGATAGCTCGAGGAGTACTAACTCAGGCCTTCGGCCCATGGAAGCGACCTGTGGCCTATTTATCAAAGAGATTAGATCCTGTGGCCAATGGATGGCCCCATTGTTTAAAGGCTATTGCAGCAACAGCCATCCTGACTAAGGATGCAGATAAACTGACTTTGGGGCAAAAATTGACTATAATAGCCCCACATTCGTCAGCCTCCAGATAGATGGCTCTCTAATGCCAGAATCACTCACTACCAAAGCCTCCTGCTAAATAAGGACTGAATAACATTCGGACCTCCAACTACCCTCAACCCGGCCACTCTGCTGCCTGAAGAGACATCAGAGCCAATCCTACATACCTGTCAAGAAATCCTGGCAGAAGAAATTGGAATTCGCTGAGACCTAACAGACCAGCCACTCCCAGACACAGAAGTAACCTGGTTCACTGACGGTAGCAGTTTCTTACTAGAAGGTAAGAGACACGCGGGGGCCATGGTTACAGATGGGACTCGAGTTATCTGGTCGTCAGGACTAAGAGAAGGTACATCTGCACAGAGAGCGGAATTAGTTGCCCTAACAAAGGCCTTAGAGTTGGCACAGGGAAAAAGGGCAACTATTTATACTGATAGCCGCTACGCTTTTGCTACAGCACATGTTCATGGGGCTATTTACCAGCAGAGAGGACTCTTAACCTCTGCAGGAAAGGAGATCAAAAACAAACCAGAAATTCTCAGACTCTTGGCAGCTATTATGCTACCACAAAAATTGGCCATAGTACACTGCAAATAGCCACCAAAAAGGTACCAGTCCTATAATATGGGGAAACAATCATGCAGATAAAACTGCAAAACAAGCGGCTTTAGGCGCCCCTACCACTTTGCTCCGAGAAGTCGATACTTCACCTGAGATATATTCAAACGAGCCTCTTCAAACTCCCAAGATGGTAAAAACAGAACTTTTAGCCTACTTCCAACAAGCTCATAAGTTAACCCATCTGGGGACAAAAAAGTTGTGCTTATTGGCCAGAAATTCATCAACAGATAGTCAATTGTCAGCCACCCAAATTAAAACACTGGCGGAACAAGTTACCAAGAACTGCCAAACTTGCCAGATTGTCAACGCCTTCCCCTCCAAACCCTCAGAAGGAAAGAGATTGCGAGGAACCCGACCGGGACAGTTTTGGGAAGTGGATTTTACTGAAGTAAAACCAGCCAAATATGGGCTTAAATACTTGTTAGTCTTTATAGACACTTTTTTCAGGATGGACCGAGGCATTCCCTACCAAAAGGGAAACTGCACAGATGGTAATAAAAAAGTTGATGGAAGAGATCTTTCCTCGTTTCGGCCTGCCAAAGGTAATCGGGTCTGACAATGTATAGAGAGCCCTTCCTGGTCCTCGTCACGGTCCAGGAAGTTAGATTTGTAAATCCAAAAGGAAGTTATTGGAATTCTACCAAGTTAATTCCAATCTACCACATCCAATGCAACCCACGGCGAGAATAAAGACACTAAGGCATAGTTGTGGGGAGCCAAGGGGTCCTAAGTCCCGCCAAGATGGTGGCTACTGGGACAAAGGCCACGACCCAGGGCCAAACCCAGGTTTTATTAATTCTGAAGGAGGGGAGTGGCTTGGGGATGAGTGACTGTGAGAGTGGCGGGAATTACGTGAGTCTCGGGAAGCACGTGAGTCTCGTGAGCTGAGCTAGGCCTGAAGATCACCTTTGCAAATGCAGAGGGAAGGATATGCAGAAGGAGTAATCTGCATAACACAATTCAAGATAGTATCTAATGTTTTGGGGTCGGTGCTTCAGCTCTGATGTATAATCTTTTATGCCCTGGGAAGTCATAGCCTCTTTCTCGAGGCTCGATCCCAGCCGACAGCATGGAGCACGGCTCTCCATCCCGCCAGGCTCAACCGTATATTGGGAGCAAAGGGCTGGGAAACACAGGCCTGTCGCTTTGCTTCAAAGACTACACATCAGGACCTTGGCTGGACCTATTTGCATTGCCTAAAGCCAATTAAAGAGATAAGGAAAAGTCCTAGCCAGCTCCGTACATATCAATAGGTGGAATTAGGGCCAGGTTCAGCCAAGGTGGAGATAGTTGCTCTTCTCTCAAGGACAGCCATCCAGGTGGTCCCCCACAACAATGGACCGGCATTCGTGGCTCAAGTAAGTCAGGGATTGGCCAAGATATTGGGGATTGATTGGAAACTTCATTGTGCTTATAGACCCCAGAGTTCAGGACAGGTAGAGAGAATGAATAGAACAATCAAGGAGACCTTGACAAAATTAGTCAAAGAGACTGGCTCTAAAGATTGGACCGTGCTCCTACCCTATGCTTTGTTTAGAGCTAGAAACACCCCTTCTTCCCAGCCACCCAATTTGACTCCTTTTGAGATTCTATATGGAAATTCTCCCCCCATCCGAGACCTCAGCCCCCTACCTAAGGGTGCCCATTTACCCCATACTTTCTTGATTGATAGACTTCAGGCTCTGGACCAGATTCAGAGGATCCTGTGGTGTCAACTCTCTTCAGCCTACCAGCCAAGCGATGAACCTACTCCTCACCGGTACAACATAGGAGATTTTTGTCTACGTCCGTCGCCACCAGGTACAAACCCTAGAACCTCACTGAAAAGGACCCTACCAGGTACTCCTGACTACCCCCACAGCAGTTAAGGTTGATGGCATCGCGTCCTGGATTCATGCATCTCACCTCAAGCTGGTACCTCCACCGCTGGGGTCTCAATGGAGATTGGAAAAGACTGATAATCCCCTCAAGTTATGGGTTCGTCATATGGCTATGGGTGGGGATAATGGGGACCCCACTCTCTCAGGGGACAAACAACCCACACCGACCTTGGAAATGGTCGATCACTCATTAGAGTGATCAAAGAGAAATCAAGACTTGGATAGGGTCAGGAAATCCAACATTTGAAGTCTATTCTTGTGACCTTGCACCTATTCGACCATGCCTTAACAAAATACCAGTCTATCTTTCTCCTGCCGCTATAGAAGGTAGAACATATTGTAACTCCCCAGGACATTACTACTGTGCCTACTGGGGTTGTGAAACAATAGCGACCTCATGGACACCTGCTCATCCCAATAGACATCTTAGGGTACAATGGGGGCCAAACAATTGCCAACCATTAGACTACTGGTACCATACTAAACAAAATTGTGAGTACTTAAATATAACCGTTACCACCCCTGATGAAACTGGCTGGCTGACAGGACGTACCTGGGGACTTAGATATTATGAACCAAGTACAGATAGGGGCGGCCTTTTCTTTATAAAAAAGGCCCCTCCAGAAAAGCCGCCTGTGGCCATAGGCCCAAATCCCGTCTTAAGACTGCCCAAAGCCAATGTACCTCCAGGGAGATTAGAACCACCCAATACTGTGGCTCAATCAACAAAAGCCCCCTTCTCACTCCCTAGGACCACTAAAACACCTGTACCCATTATAACTATGTTATACAACTTAATTCTGGGGGCCTATTCTGTCCTAAATTATACTCAGGGTGACCTAACTCAGTCTTGTTGGCTTTGCCTATCGGCCTCTCCACCTTACTATGAAGGTATTGCAGTTAATAATACCTACAACGTCACTACTAGTGCCACTTGTGACTGGAATAGCAACCATAAACTTACTCTCCCTGAGGTTACTGGTAAAGGAGTCTGTATAGGAAAACCCCTGAACGACATCAGACGGACTTTATGTTTACATGTCCATAACATCCCCACCTCAATGGCATACTTAATTCCTCCTCAAGGAACCCATTGGGCATGTAATACTGGGATCATCCCTTGTGTCTCCACTAAGGTGTTTAACAATTTGGCCCATTTCTGTGTTATGGTAAAAATATTTCCTCGGATAATACACCATCAAAGTAAATCATTTGAGGATATGATAGAACACAAAACCAGGTATCAACAAGAGCCTATATCCCTAACTTTGGCTGTTCTTGTGGGATTAGGAATCGCCACCAGAGTGGGGACAGGGACAGCAGCATTGATACAGGGATCTCATCAAATGATCATGATGCAGGCCGCTATTGACCAAGATTTAAAAGAGATAGAAATGTCTATAACAGCCCTCCAGACCTCCCTAACCTCTCTGTCAGATGTGGTGTTACAAAATAGGCAAGGATTAGATCTATTGTTCATGAAGGAAGGAGGCCTATGTGCCGCCTTAAAGGAAGAATGCTGTTTCTATGCAGATCACTCAGGAGTAGTTAAGGAATCTATGACTAAATTAAGAGAACGCCTCCAAGAAAGACAAAAAGAATGAGAAGCCCAACAAGGCTTATTTGAGTCCTGGTTTAGCCAGTCTCCCTGGCTCACCACCTTAATGTCAGCTCTAGCAGGACCTCTGATTGTGTTAATCTTAATAATAACCATAGGGCCTTGCATATTAAATAGAATAGTAAACTTACTACAAAACCAGATTGGCAATGTAAAACTGATGCTCATCCGACAACAATATGCAATTCTAGATAATCACAAAAATGAACACCCTGATCTCTAAGGTTAGAGATTCACAAAAACAAAAAGGGGGGAATGTAAGGGAAATTTTTCCGTTCTGAGAACACAAGGATTGTACTGTTCCCCTCCTTCAGATGTTCCAGGAATAGAGCTGTTACAATCTAAAGTTGCTAAGTTAGATAGACCCCGGAACAGAGCTGACCACCGACCAGGGGACTAGATTGCAAGATAATGGCTATCCCATGGCTAAGGAATTTGCAGAATGTGCTGTTCCGGACCATCTGCTGTCCATATTAGGAAACATCCTCCATCACCCAGCCTTAAACTTCCGTGCGACTGTTCTCTCCCAATGAATGTGAAATCTGTTTAAACTAACCAATGCCATCTGCTTCTGTAACCGCGCTTGCAAAGACCCCTCCTCCCTTTGTTCTATAGACATATAAGCCCTGCACAGACAAACCTCGTGGCCCACTGTTCCTGCGTGTTCAGTGAGCCCCACGCATGCTTGGATAATAAAACCCCTTGCCCTTTGCATGAGAGAAAGCTTCTTGGAGTCTTCTTTCATGCGGCAGGTGTCTCGACCCTAACAGAGGTTAAGAGCAAAATATGTTTATTGGGGAAGGAAAGCTTCTGTCTGAGAGAGAGGCAGAAGGGGTTTGAGCCAGTTGCCAAGGACCTTGCCTTTTCCAGGGATTTTTATAGAGCAAAACCATGAGGTGAGGCAGGTTCAAGGTGGGGAAAATGGGAAATCACAAGGTGGGCATGAGATAGGACAAAACTATGGTCAACCAACAAGATTATGAACATAATTGCTCAGGTAATATTGATTAGATGGGGATCAAATGGGGAAGCAAGTCACATAGCAAGCAGGCATGAAACAGAACAGGAGTTTCCTGGAGGGGGTGGGTCAGTGGCTCTTCCTGGCTTTCTCAAGGTGATCTGTACCTATTTAGAATATCAATCACTGTTGTTTATCCTTAGGGGAAGTATGTGGGTGCATTCATTTTATCTATTGTCTTGAGGTCTGGGCCTCAGCAGATCTGTGTCTCCCCCACAGTTGCAGTACATCCTGTCTTCTGTACTGGCTCCTTCAATTGCCTAGCCCTGTCTGACTATCTGTAATATTTCTACCTAACTTAGCTGTCTATAACACCCTGTTATTGGGAATTGAGCCCAGGGCCTTTGCAGTGAAGTGCATCACCAGAGGACCCCACTGCACCCCCTTTTTTGGGGGCAGGGTCTTCCCTATGTTCCCCTGGCTTGACCTCCAACTTGTGATCTTGCCTTCTGGCCATCCCATCATGTTAGGATTTATGTTGTACTTTCTTCATAAGATTTTTATACTTGTTACAATACTTTTCACAAGATTAAATATTATTCGCTTTTGTCCTTGGTATTGTAGCTAAGATAACTGGGTACTTTTGGTAAGCTTTTAGGTTAGAGTCTTAGTTCAGAGGAGCTTGCCTTAAGGCAAAAATCACTGCTAATACAAGATTTTAGCAAGGGGTTAAAATTTTCTGAAAACAGATTATGAAGTGATAGGTAGAAAAACACAGCAGGATTAGTACAGTTAGAAACAAAGAAGCTGAGTGAGTCACTCCCTTCTCTCCATCTAACCCTAAAGAGCATCCAATGATTATTCCTGCTTCCATTATCCTAAAAGAGCTAAAAAATGAAATAACAAAAGCCTAAGAGATGGCCAAGCCCTAGGTGGCTGAGCACTTGCACCAGGGGAGATACAGAGGAAATTACCTAAAGCCAGAGGTGTCCTGCCTTTAAATTCTGAAAGCCTGAACTATGGGCCCCCACTTTTCCCATTTTCCCTTTTTCCTGTTGCTGTTGCTACTTTTTTCTTAATCTTCAATAAACATAACTACTTAATACTTACTGCTGACTGCACATTCTTTCCTCATCATACACAAGAACCTGGACTTTTATTGGCCCATTCAACTGTAACAGTATGCTCCATTTTTCATAGCCCTTGCTTACAGTGGAGATTTATAGGAACATGCCATATGATAGGAAAATTGGTCAATGCATGAGTGTATGACCATGTAGACAGCATGCATTGTAATATACACAAGATATGATTGAACAATACAGTGACAATGTAATTTTTAAAAATTAGTACAAGAAGGGAATGGTTGTGCATAGCTGTAACCCCAGCAGTCAAGAGGCTAAGGCAGGAGGATTGCCCTGAGTTTGAGGCCAGCCTGGGCTACATAGTGAGTTTAAGGCCAGCCTGAATTCACCCTGTTTCAAAAAAATGTCAACAAAATTTAGTAAAGTAAAAGTCACATGGTAATTAATCCCTCTAGCTTTAAATAGATTAATCTCCTTTTAGCTAGTTTTTGAAGCATTTCTGGATCTCTTTTTTTAACCAGCACTGTAAAATGGAACTTTAAAAGTTAGGAGTATTATTTTCCATTTGAGACAGTGGCTTCCTGAGGCCTAGGCCATAAATCTTCCCCCACTTTTCTTCAACCCAGATGGATGCACAATATATGCAGATACTAACACTAGGAGAGCTGGAGCCCAGTTTCTTTTCCACAGAAAAAGGGACAATAAACTGAAGAAGGCTAGAAGTGAGAAAGCATGTGTAAAGATCTGCACTATATCTGTTCCTCCTCCCCTCTATTCCTTACTATAAAAGACCATTGCCCACCTGTAAGTGGTGAGATGGTGATTTGCTGAAAATAGGCTTCTCCATCTCCTAGAAGCTAGCTTTGAATAAATAATTTTTTTCCTTTTTTACACAAATATATGGCCTCTTTGATTTGGTCAGCTGGTGAATTTTTTGTGAGCATATTTATTTGCACTGTACTTGCTGCCTGAATAACCAGCACTGTAAAGTAGAACTTTAAAAGTTAGATTTTTCCTTGTAGAGATAATTTCTCCAGACCCCATCCCCAGCACATAACCAACACCTCCTCCCCTCATCGCCAAAAAGAAGTGATTGGATATACAGATGTCAGCTCAGGAGGTTTGAGCCAAGTCTCCCTCCCACAAAGAAAGAAGAATGAACCAAAGATGACTGAGAATTGCAGCAACTTTCTTTGTGTTCTTTCCCTGAGAACATAGCCAATACTTTCTCCCTTCAGCTTCAAAAAGTGACAGGATATGCAGATGTGAGCCTCAGGAAGTTGAAGTCTGGACTCCTTCCCACAAAGAAAGAATATATCTGCACTTCTCTCTGTACATCCCCTTCTCTCTGTTCCTCAGTATAGAAGGCCCTTACATACCTGTGCAGGGGCATATGGTGATTTGAAGCAAATTGACCACTCCATCTCCTCAGAGCTACCTTTGGATAAATCCCTTTTCTTTTTACCCAAATAGATGGCTTCCTTTGATTTGGTCGGTGGCAAACTTGATCATATGAGCCTAAGCAGCTGGTAACAGTTTTGGGCAACCATGAAAGGACTTTAGTCCCTGCTCCTGAGAGCCATACAACCTTGCAGTTGCTTGGGAAAAGGGGTTGACAGCTCTTGGCTAGCTGAACCTGTAGTTGGGACTTAGGTACATTCAAGTGGCTGTCAGGAATATTTTTAAACCTGACAATTCTCCTTTTGACCTATCTAGGGCACCAGTTGCCTATAAATGCTTTTGCTCATGAAAGGAAAATATCTGGGGAGCTCTGCCTTATCTGTGAGCTGACTAGCTTTGCTTGGACTTTTGCTAGAAAAGTGCACTCCAGGAATCTATTGTCTTCAAAATTTGAACCTTCATTTAGGTTATTCAGGAGTGCCATCTGGGTGAAGTAAGGGCATTCAGACGTTGGGGTCACTGTGGACTTCTTAAGACATACATTCGTGTGAGAAGAGATTCAAAGATATAAAAAATTCTAGGCATTTGTTTGGTTTGATTTGGAGTATTCATTTATTTTGGTCTTTTTTTTGGTTTGGTTTGCTTTGATTTCTCCTTATTTCTAACTGTATCTATCTGGGGGACCACCTGGATGGCTTTCCTTGAAAGAAGAGCAATTATCTCCATCTTGGCTGAACCTGGCCCTAATTCCACCTATTGATATGTACAGAGCTGGCTAGGACTTTTCCTTATCTCTTTAATTGGCTTTAGGCAATGCAAATTGGTGCAGCCGAGGTCCTGATATGTAGTCTTTGAAGCAAGCCACAGGCCTGTGTTTCCCTGCCCCTTTGCTCCCAATACATGGTTGAGCCTGGTGGGATGGAGAGCCCTGCTCCACACTGTCAGCTGGGATAGAGCCTCAAGAAAGAGACTATGACTTCCCAGGGCATAAAAGATTACACATCAGAGCTGAAGCACTTACCCCAGAACATTAGATACTATCTTGAATTGTGTTATGCAGATTACTCCTTCTGCATATCCTTCCCTCTGCATTTGCAAAGGTGATTTCAGGCTTAGCCCAGCTCATGAGATTCATACTTCCCCCCACTCTCTCAGTCACTCATCCCCGGGCCACTCCCCTCCTTCAGAATTAATAAAACCTGGGTTCAGCCCTGGGTCGAGGCCTTTTGTTCCAGTAGCCACCATCTTGGCTGGCCTTAGGACCCCTTGGCTCCCCACTACTATAAATATGCCTTAGTGTCTCTATTCTCACCTTGGGTTGCACTGGAAGTGGTAGATGGGAATTAACTCTCTAGAAATCCAATAACTTTTCCATGGGATTACAAATATAAACTTCCCAGACCACGTCAAGGACCAGGAGGGCTCTCTATATTTGGCACTCAATGTGGCCAGGACACACGACCTTCTTGGCACAACGACCACTATCCAGAATCACTTGCCATCAATCCACTGGACCTTGTGTGACCAATTTAAAGGTAAGCGGAGCATTTTACTAATTATAGTGCTCAGACGCAAGTAGCAAATAGGAGTCTGTTCATCAAGGGTAACAATGGAGCAAGCGTATTCTTTATCTGCAGAAGAGAAAGAATTTAGCTGGTTGATTATGAAACTGTTAAATGATGCAGACATTAAAGTGCCATCTAAGGAAGTTTTTAGATTACTCCAACAGATTGCTACATTCCATCCTTCCTTTCCCAAAGCCGGTACACTCGATATCAGAGTTTGGAATAAAATAGGTGACAGCTTTTATGAACCTAAAACCCAAAAACTGTAACCACATATAAGCTAGTGAAGGTGGCTCTCTTATCTTTGCAACAGAACTTATCAAAGAAAGCAGGCCAGTCACAGACTACCTTCAATAAAGACTCAAACTGTGCTCACCAAATGCCTACCAACAAGGTAATTGAAAGAGAAAAGGACCCTGAGGTAACCATAACAAAAGAATCAGATCACCATGGTAATGTGCCCCCAAATGGGCTGCTGGAGAAAAATGAAGCTTGTTTAAAAAGTGTAGATGATCAAATGAATTCACTTTTGCAAGATATTCATAAAGAAATACAAAACTTTTCCCATTTATTCACATACTCAACTTCATCCTCCACGCCCAATTCAGATGGTAACGCTTCTGCTGTGCTTCCCATGGCAAAAAAAGCCAAAGTACAGTCATATGAGGATGTGTGCACAGCCAGTTTGCTTTCCAATCACGAAGGAGACAGACCCAAAATACCCTACTCATAAATGCAATATGCACATGGCTTTTAACATTTTGCTTTTGAAAGAATTGAGGCAGAGCATACTAGACAATGGAGTCCAGGCTCCTTATACTCTTGGTTGTTTGGTAACATAATTCAAGGTTTTCAAATGGTGCCAGGTGATGTGACCCATCTCACACATGTCTGTCCCTGACACAATTCCTACATTTTGAATCACAATTAAAGATACTCATATCAGAACAGACACAGAGTAATCAAGATAGTGAGGATGAAAATACTAAAGCTATTACGCATGAAATGCTATCTGGTGTGGGCCGATATGCTGACTTAAATGTTCAGGCCCGGGCCCCGCCCCTCCTTTTCATGCAGTGTAAAGAGCTTCTATGACATGCGTGGATTGCTGTCCCAGAGGATGGTACACCTAATAAATCCTTTACTCAAATACTCCAGGGTCCTACAGAAACTTACACCCAGTTTGTAGCACAATTGCAAGAGGCTGTAAATAGGCAGATTTCTCACAACAATGTGGCTAAAATGCTCATTCGTCAATCAGCATATGAGAATGCCAATGATGAGTGTAAATGAGTCTTAGCCTCAGTACTTCATACTAAAGATTTATCTGTTTACATTCATGCATGCCAAAATATTGGATCTACTGCTCATGCTTCTGCACTCATGGTAGAGGCTATATCCTAAAACCTTGCCAATACACTCCATATGATTAAATGTTTTAATTGTGGCAAATGGGGACACACAAGCCAACACTGCACTCAAGCTGCTACTAGACTAGGTACTGATTTACCTCCTACTCCATGTCCACGTTGCATGAAAGGTTTACATTGGCAAAGACATTGTAAATCTAAACTTCATAAAATGGCACAGTCTTAGAGAAACAAACCAGGTGCCCAAACCAAGGGCCCCAATGAAAATAAAAGGCGGGTCATTCAGTACTCCAATGATTCAGACCCAGTTAAGCTGGTTATATCCAGTTCAAACCAGACAAACAGCAGTCCCTCTGCCAGGATGGGTGCACAGCAAAAGCTTGCTTCTCTTGTTTCCCTGGTCCAGCGGACCAGAGTGCAAAATTAGATTTACCAGCAGCTTCTGGCATTCATTTGTTTGGGGGAGAAAAGACAAATTTAATTTCCACTGACATTTCCACTCCTGCCCTTAACCCCATGCATAAACCTGGTAAAGATGAGCCTTTAAGGAAGAAACTTTATTTTTCCCAGGGTATTTCAGTTCATAGACCTACTTGTACTATTAAGCTCAATGAGAAATCTTTTATAGGATTGATGGATATGAGAGCTGATGTCACCATAGTAAGTAGCCAATCATGGCCATCTCCTTGCCTGACTAGACCCGCCTCCACAGCTTTGATAGGCTTAGGCTCCCCTCAGTCTGTCTCTCAGAGTACACTGTCACTCCCTTATGTAGGCCATGATGGACAGGCAGGCATTGTAACAAAGTTTGCTGCACCCTTTCCTGTCAATCTATGGGGCATAGACCTTATGAAAGAATGGAACACTCTCTTAGTTACTTCTGACCCTCAGAGGTGTGTGTCACTAGCTAGCAAGATGATGGCTAAGATGGGATATCAGGAAAGCAAAGGTTTGGGTAAAAATTTGCAGGGCTCTACTCTGCCAATTGCACCTTTCATTAAACAAAATAGATCTAGAATTGGATTTATAATGGAGGCCACTGGTAGTTTTCTGCAGGAAAAGTTGAGGATTTTATTAACATTGGTAGAAGAACAACTACAATTGGGTCATCTAAAGCCTACTTTATTACAACTATTTTTAAAACTGCTAAGGGCTATTATATTAAGTAGAACTGCTTCATTCTTTATTGATCATATTGGAACCCATTTTAATCTCCCAGGTTCATTGTCATTAGGTAATTATAATGCATATGTTCTTGTAAATCTGGTTTCCATTTTTAATAAGTTGAGACAATCCCATAAATTTTTTCACCAAAATTCTAAATCTCTGCAAAAGGAATTTAAAATTACCAGAATACAAGCTAGACAAACCATGATGTCATGTCCACAAACCATGATGTCATGTCCTACCTGTCAGCTCATTCCTAAGTCTATTCCTCAACAGAGTTGCAATCCCAGAGGCCTTCAGTTATGGCAAATAAATATTACCCAGATAGCTTCTTTTAACAAACTTAAATATATTCATACCTCTATGGATATCTTCTCACATATGATCCATGCTACCTGTCACTCAGGTAAAAAAAGTCAACATGTCATACAACATTGTGTATCAGCCTCTGCTAACTTAGGAGTGTCACAAACAATAAAACCTGACATTGGTCCTGCTTATATTAGTAAACATTTTCAGAGTTTTCTTGATAACTGGAATATAAAGCATGATACAGGGATCCCCTATTATCCCCGAGTTCAAACAATAATTGGACACACTCATCTTAAACTAAAAAATCAACTAGCTAAACAAAAGAAAGGGGGAATATGGGGTCAAAACTTTGCCACATATGTTTTAACTTTTCTGAATCCTGCTTGGTGCGACATCCAAACAGGTGTTTGGAATGGTCCAGCATCGCTTTTAAATTGGGGCCGAGGACATGCTTATATTTCCACAGATAATCAAGAGACATTATGAGCATCAGAGCTGTCCCATGGCCAGAATCCAACCCACCTGTGCAATACATCAAGCCCCCTGCTGAGACCTCAAGCAATGAACCTGACAGCAAATCGTCCACTGTCCTGGGAAGGCCTGCAGCAGACCATTCATGAGGCTTGCCACCTAGTTAACAGCCAGGGTTTGGCTCAATCACCTAAAAATATTTTCCTTGCAATCCTTGCTCTCCTAGCAGCTACAGTAGGTATTCCTGTGGTTCAGGGAAAAGAGTATTGGGCCTACATACCTAATCCATCCTTACTTAGACCCCTTACATGGATGTACAGGCCCCCAGATATTTTCCATTCTATAGAGAGCAGTAACCCCACATATACTATCCTGCCTGGGCCACAAATTTTAATGTATTTACAAGAAAAGGCCTAGCTTAACATTGCCTCTCATTTTGTGCATCCACCTTTATGTGTAGCACATCTACAGCAAGATTTCAGCCCTTGTATGTCAGCTGTGGATCAGACTTGGAAAGTACAACTGTCTAAAGGACAATTTGCCTTATTAACCTTAAATTCTATTCCCTCAGATGGTAACTTTGTAAGAGATTTTAAACCTAACATTCCTATCTGTATTCCAGAAGCTCATGCCCCTCATTTTGAGGAAGGTGATTTGGGCCCCTGGCACACTTGCAGGGATCCATATCATGGATGGCTATACACAAATTTAATTATTCCTTTGTAGATTGGTCCCCCAGAGGATTCCTTCTGGGAAAAGATTGAGATTGGCATGAGATTTCCTTTTCAGGCTCTCCCGACTGTACCATGACCTCAGAGGCCTTGTCCAATGTTACATAGTCAGGTAGAAGCCTCAATCCTCCCATCCCCAGACTCATTATCAATGACAAAACTGGACCCATTCAACATACTTTATGGAAGTTGACCCTACCTTTTCATGCTGGATGTCTGCAGACTGGGTATTTGGAACCGGTATTTGGAGGACAAGTCAAAGTAGTATTACAAAGTCATAGGTATATAAAAGTAAGCATATGTGTATATGATCCTCATGTACTGTTTTTTTTTTTTTTTTTTTTTTGTGGGTACCGGGGGGACGACCTCAGGACCTCGCGCGCCAACAGGCACCCGTGCCGCTGAGCGATATCACCGGCCCCTTTTTCGTATGTGGGATCCGGGAGTCGAACTCGGGCCTTCGTGCTTGCAAGGCAGGCGCTTAAGCCGCTGAGCCGTCTCACCGGCCCTCATGTACTGTTGATAGGGAAGATAAAATGGCAACAAAATATGTTCTCATGTACTAATTGTTATCTAACCCATTATGTCATGCCTGAGCATCATTCTAATGACTCCACAGTAGTGATCATGGGCAGGATGCCTGGAGTTTGGCTTCTGGTCAGTCTGACAGAGCCTTGGTATCATTCACCTACTTCCCTCTTGATAGAGACTTTGATTAAGAGATTTACTAATCATACCAAGAGCATGACTGGATTAATTATAGCAGGAATAACCTCCCTAGTGCTTTTGATAGCCAGCGCAGCTATTGGCTCTGCAGCATTAGCTCATTCAGTGCAAACTGCTCACTTTGTAGACAATTGGACAAAACGTGCTGATGACAGATGGAAAATTCAGCACGAAATTGATATAAAATTGCAAACCCAAGTAAGCATATTAGAGACCTCTGTCCTTTGGATGGGAGATCAAATCAAAAGTTTGCAATTGCAACAAGGGTTAAAATGTCACTATAATATGACTCCCTTTTGTATCACCCCTTTACCATATAATAAAAGCCTACATCCTTGTGGAATGATCAAAAAATACATACAAGGAGCAATCCAGCAAAATATTACTATGGATATAGATGCTCTTCAGAGAAAAGTGCTGTCCATGTCACAACAGACAGCCACATTCGATGCCAAAATTAAAGATTGGGATAAGTTTGCTGATGCTATAGAACAATGGAATCCATTTGCATATGTGAAGGCTCACTTCTGGTTTTATGTTGGAATTAGTGTGCTCATCCTCTTGTTTATAATTCTTCTCATTAAAGCATGTCATAGAGGATTCACAATCAGGATAGGACTTGAGGCCATACAGCCACGACTGACCCTGCTCCAGCTTCTTCAAAACAAAGGGGGAACTGTGGGGGACAACCTGGACAGCTCTCCTTGAAAGAAGAGCAATTATCTCCATCTTGGCTGAACCTGGCCCTATTTCCACCTATTGATATGTACAGAGCTGGCTAGGACTTTTCCTTATCTCTTTAATTGGCTTTAGGCAATGCAAATTGGTCTAGCTGAGGTCCTGTTATGTAGTCTTTGAAGCAAGGCCACAGGCCTGTGTTTCCCCGCCCCTTTGCTCCCAATACATGGTTGAGCCTGGCGAAATGGAGAGCCCTGCTCCACACTTTCGGCTGGGATGGAGCCTCAAGAAAGAGGCTATGACTTCCCAGTGCCTAAAAGATTACACATTAGAGCTGAAGCACCGATCCCAAAACATTAGATACTATCTTGAATTGTGTTATGCAGATTACTCCTTCTGCATATCCTTCCCTCTGCATTTGCAAAGGTGATTTCAGGCCTAGCCCAGCTCATGAGATTCATACTTCCCCCCCACTCTCACAGTCACTCATCCCCAAGCCACTCCCCTCCTTCAGAATTAATAAAACCTGGATTCAGCCCTGGGTCGAGGCCTTTTGTTCCAGTAGCCACCATCTTGGCTGGACTTAGGACCCCTTGGCTCCCCACTACTACAAATATGCCTTAGTGTCTTTATTCTCACCTTGGGTTGCACTAGAAGTGGTAGATTGGAATTAACTCTCTAGAAATCCAATAACTTTTCCATGGGATTACAAATATAAACTTCCCAGACTGCATCGAGGACTGGGAGGGCTCTCTATATATCTATTTCTGAAATAGGTAGCTGGGCTTTATTACCATTTAAGAGCCCCCTGAGCTGCATATTGAATAACTGGACAGACTTCCAACAGGATGCTATGACAGAAAAAGGAGTTAATATACTATTGTTATACTGCATGGCCTAAGTATGTATCAAATTTTGGTGAAAAATGGCCACCTAATAGTTCCTTAAACTGTGATAACATTTCACAATTGGAGTCATTTTGTCAAAAATCTGGAAAATGAGGTGAAATTCCTTATTCCTTATATACAGACTTTCATGGTGTTGCACCATGAGGATTCTAGCAAGGAAGGAGCTAAATAAATATTTCAGAGAGAAAGGAAGGATTTTAATACCCTCTCTGATGGTATAGCTAAAGAAGAAAAGTAAAATGAACAAATAAACTTTATAAATGCTCTAAATTCATCCCCAGTGGTTGTGAGGGCCACTGCACCTCCCACTCCACAGATAATAAGTGTATCATTGAGTTATGGATACTCCCCCATGTGAATGCCGGGCAGAAGTGGTCTTTACCTCTAAGACCTGACAGGTCACTCAGTTTGGTGTAGGGGTTTTCCTTTTTGTGGCAGGATAATATCCTCTAAGGTAGTATGCAGTTGGAAGTTTGAATCAGAATAGTGAGCTTGCAGGGTATTACTGGGCTTATAGCCCATTTTCAATCCCTGATCTGTTAAATTGGAAGAACTCTAATCCATCACAGTTCATGAACGATTTATGTGTCTCCATTTTTGCCATGCATTGCTCTACCTGGGTTGATAATTCAATTTCTTCTGAATATTTTACTAAGTGCAGAACAGAAAAGTCCAGTGATAGGCAAAAGCCATTGAAAAGGCATGGCACCTTCATCATGAAAATCCTGCAAATAACCCTGATCCTATTGAGGACTGTTCCTTTAGTAGACCCTGGTTGAGATCAAACAATGGGGGGGGTGGAGCTAGCTGTTAGATCATTATAAGCAGTAAATTCAAATAGGACTTAGGAAAGTGGCACCTAAACCAAGAAGCTTGAACAAAGTGCAGGAACTTCAACAGAAGGCAGATGAGAACCGCTCTAAATTTCTAAAAATGATTTACCAGACATCAAAAATATACAGATATGTATCCAGAAGCTGCTGAGAATATGAGGATGGTTAACACAACCTTCATAGGTCAAAATGACCCTGATATTCATAAAAAGCTTCAGAAATTACATGGTACTATAGGAATGAATCCATCTCAATTGGCAGATATTGCCTTTATATAATATGAGAGACAAAGAAAGAGTGAAACAGGTTACAGTCTTTGTGGCTTCTATAGGGCATAACATAAGGTGGGGAAAAGGACATGGCTCAAAGAACATCAGAGAATGGCTCAGGAGGGACCAATGTACATATTTCAGGGAGGAAGGGCACTGGAAGAATGAATATTCAAAATTAAAAAAAAAACATAAGAATGAAGGAGGAGAAAAACCATATAGGCAGATAACGAAGCAATATTGTGACTCAGATGATGAATGAAGAAGCACAGGGGCTCTTTGTGATCTTTCACAGCCAATTGTAATTTCCCCACAAGAGTCCTGAGGGGTTTCAGCTGACAATAACCTCCTGAATGTATAAATATGTTGGTGACCACAAATTCAGAATTGCTAATTTTTCATACTTCCCTAAGGGATAAATGGAGGCTTGGGATTATCATATCACCCTTTTGAGATTTCCCATTAACTCTTTAGGGATGGGCCATCCTTTCCCACCCACTAAGACTACTAAGATTAAAAAACACTTCAGGACAAGATCCTCCTTAGCATAAGATCATCTCTGCCCTCTTGAGTCATCCCAAGATTATCCATTACCCACTGAGTCATCAACCTCTGAGTCTTCCTACATCTGTGTCTTCCACCAACCTTGAACCTTCTGCTAGCTCCTCCTATCATTGCATACACCCAATAAATAATGGCTGGCTTGGAGTGTCTTTGTCTTGGCTCATCCTGAGGCACTGACCTTGCAGCCCACCTTCATGCACTACTAAATTTTTCTCTGTTTTTTATTTCATCCTTTTGCCATACCCCTCAAACAGGCAGTGAGGGATCTTGGCCAGGTCCCCTATATAAATAAACATGCTGCAGTCACTGGGCAGTTCCTACTCTCCCACCAGGAGAGGAGGCTCCACCTGACCTCAGCTTTCTGTATCTTGACTCTAGACTTTTTCTTTGTCCTTCACTGTCTCCCCTCAGGAGTTTCAAGAGCTGTGCTGGATGTGACAATTGGTACCTGAAACGGGCTCAGAGCATGGGGAAACTTATATATCAGGAGAGAGGACACCTCTGAGAGTTTGCGTGCAAATAAAATGGGCTCAGAAGAGCAAAAGAGTAAAACAGGGTCACGAGAACATAGGGGAGAGAGTTGTATTGATATCATCAATATTGATTTCATCAGGTGTAAAACATGGGGCAAATAGGTTCTCAAGAACAACAGATGTATATACAAATGATTGTTGTATTACTGATCTCCATATTTACCTTTTTGCTGTGGACATGGATCAGGGAGTGTCTTGATGATTGTATGCCTGTTGAGCCAATCAGAGAGGATTTGGCTTGGAGCACTATTTTAAAACTAATTCTGGAGCAGAAAAAGGATACTGGAACAATAGCCCCTCCCCACCCCATAGAGCTTGAACCCTCTAGCTTTGCTCAATCAGATAAGGAAGGAACTGTGGGGGACAAAGAAGACTCTTCCCTACTAGAGGAGTGTTTCACTGTGACTTCCATTTTAAGACCAATAAAATTAACTGTGCCACAAGCAGCTACTTCTGCTTTCTCAGTTCAGAAAAAAAATTGATGCATCACAGGTTCAGACTTCCACCCTTTGTAGAATGGAGTCATCCTTTCTTTCTCCCTTGCAGATAGCACTGAAGGTCAGAGGGGTGGGAGAATCCCTGGGGGGGTTCAGCATGACTGCCCTGTTGCTGAACTCCGAGATCTTGGTGGTCTGGGATTAGTTGTGCATCTTCATGGAGCTCTACCCTTTATTGCCTTGGGTTTTGTGGAGCTTGTAGGACAGCAGGTGATGGCCCCAGATTATTGGAAATGAATGGCTGGGACATGTTTAAGTCTGGGGGACTGTTGTTGAAGGGAAATTTTTTGGGTTGTTTGTGGATTGGGCCACTTGCAGTGCTGCCTACAATGTGGCCATTGGCAATGACATGTTAACCAGAGAAGATGATTTTGCTGATACAGAGGCTGGCAAGTTAATCGTTCCACAAATGGCCTTTGAAAATGCAAATAAATGGTGTAAAAAGAGTACCCTACCCGTGGCTACAAAACCAAATTGGGAAACAAAAGTTTTCATATATCCATGACAATTAATTGTTATTAATCTCATGGTGTATTAAGTATATTCATGCCTTCAGATGTACACATCTTCCAAAATGTAAAACAGGGATTCTTTATGGTGATAGATTTTTCTTTCAGATTCAGACATCTGTATTTAACAAAAATTTATGTGATGTGTATGCTATGTATGTGCCACTATACTTAGAGATGTCTAGACATTAAATAGTCTTGATGATGTCACAAATTTCTTCAATGACATACCAGTAAAGGTCAACAATTTAGGTAAAGTTTCCTATATACTACATAGAGATGCTTAACTGTAAAGGTTATTTTATGTCAAAATGGAAATTTCGGTGTGTTACAAAAATGTCATGCTAAAATATTATGTATGGCTTTTGATTTCAAATTTTCTGTGTAAAACTATATAACTGTTGTCTGTTAACATTCTACAGGGATTCAACTACTAGAACATCCATGGTTGGTAGGAAATAATGGTTCTACATTGTATTTCAAGGTGCTTAATATTCAGATAAAATTATAGTATTAGGCCATTACTCCCATTACAATGGAATGTCATTATCCTTCTTTCTGGATGTTCAGCAACTGAGGTTTGGAGATCAAAAACTAGAAAAATAGATGGGCCAGGAGGACAGCCAATATTTTGACCCTGGCCCTCTGAGGTCAATGAGGACCCAGGACATAAGTGAGCCTCTGCTGTGACATTCTACTACTCGATGAGTCCCCAATCTTCTGATCAAGGAGATTGTTGGATGACAGAGGAGGGAGATCAATTGTGTATAGTGTGCCTAAGGAGAGTCACCAGGAAAGAAAAGTCTCCCAAGCTTTCACAAAAAGCAACTTGGCCAAGCAATGGCTATGACTCATCCAGATGCCTGATGCAGACAGAAGAACTGAGGTACTGTATATGGTTCCAAGGTAAATCCTGAGGAGACTTAACTGCCCTTGATACATAGCAAACAATTGATTAATATAGGCCTCACCTTAACTTGGTCTTGAACATCCAGCAGAAAATTATAACCACAAGATGTATAAAACAATGCCATAGTAATATGTTAGCTATAAAAGAAACTCAAATCACTAACACCTTCTGACAATTGCCAGCTACACTGGTAACTGACCAATATTATGGGTTAATGGGCTGTAGAGGGTTAAATTGCTGAATGCAGGGACCTGAAGTCCTTGGACTGGGAATCTTTAGCCTAAATGAGTAAGTTCACTCAGAATGAAAAGTGTTCAAGAATGAGGAGGTCTTCTGCAGAGTCCTCCAAACACAGCTCCTCCAACAACTGACCACCCATCACTTGCAACTACAAAACAGAAAAGGGGGAGATGTGGGGAGTGGCTGAAGCTGGAGATTGACCACATATGCGGGGCTAAAGCAAGGCCAGCCCTGAGAACACAGAATGCCTAAGGCAAACCTTGGGGACAAGTTGTTACAGTTCCAAAAATGTGAGATGCCCCGAGGCAAGCCAAGCAAACAAGTTGCTAGGCAGAGGGGTTTCAACTGACAATAACCTCCCGATTGTATATATAAATGTGCTGCAATCCTTGGGCAGTTCTTTCTCTCCCATCAGGAGAGGAGGTTCCACCTGACCTCAGCTTTCTGCATCTTAACTCTTTTTTTTTCTTCATCCTCAACCATCCCCCCTCCAGAATTTCAAGAGCTGTTCCAGATGCGGTAGATATTAACTGCTTTGCATCAGTTTACTCCCTCTAGGTTTGCACACTTCCACACTGGTTAAAAGGTATTGCTGAAAAGCTGAAAAGCCCAAGGACCTGATTAACAACTGACCGAAAAGTGGAAAAGCCCATATGATGTGCTGTTGACAGCACACACCTCCTTAAAGCTCAAAGGAATAAAGCCTTGGATCCATCACTACACCATCAAGAAAATTCCTTCAGAGGAAGACATCTCTGGCTACTCTTCAGATCCTACTTAGTCCTGCATGCCAATACAAGATCTTAGGTGTTTATTTAAAAGTAAAGAAAAAAACCCTAAAATAAGTAGTTATGAAGCTGCTAACCTTTCTTATGTTGCCTTATGGGTGATCTCTGATTGTCTGGGCAATACTCTAACAGGAATAACTAAAATATTGACTAGAGTTCACCCATCCAAACCTAACCTGGCATAAAATCAAAAAGCATTTTGTATGCCCTTATTTGATCCCTCTACACTCAGAAGATTTTGGAGGAAAAATCTTTACAAAGATTTGAACATTTAGTCACCATACTAAAATCTCTCTCAAACTTTCCTTCAAAGGCTTTGGTTTCCACCCAAGATTAAGCTTGTCCTAAAAACCTTAAAATCAGGACTAATACCATAATGATAGTAGTGGGAATCTACTTGGGATTTAACTACATTATATTGTATATACAAAAAGGATTTAAGCATATCTCCAAATTAACTATCAGGAGCAAGGTTTTCTAACTACACTTCCCTCAGAAAGGAATACAAAGAATTACATATCTCATGAGGTCAAAACTTTCCATTCCAAAATCCCAAAGATTCAGCCCTATTCAGTCAGAAGCAGAAGTGCCACTGCCCTTTTGCTCTCTATAAAAATAGAAGGGAAAGATTGACAATGATAAAGGCAATGGAAAGAGACTTTTAATTTGTCAGAAAAATTTGTGGTGTTCTCTACTGCCTTGTTAAGATTAAATGGCTATAATTTTTTAAACATTAGGCCTTAAGGAGTTCATATCTGCTTAGATATGAGGTTTTGTTCTACATAAACTACTGTCATGCAGTTTTTCTTCCGTTCTCTACTATCGTGTTAAGATTAAATTGTTAGCCAGGTGTGGTGGCATAACCTGTAATCCCAGCACTCAGGAAGCTGAGGCAGGAGGATTGCTGTGAGTTCAAGGCCAGCCTGGGCTACAAAGTGAATTCAAGACCGGCCTGAATGGCATAGTGAAGCCATGTTTCAAAAAGACAAAAACAGATTAAATGGTTAATTTTTTTAATTGTCTTAAGATGTTCACATCTGCTAAGATATCTGTTTGAGTTTTATTATACATTAACTACTTTTTTGTGATTTGTTTTTATTCTCTGCTGTCCTGTTAAAGATTAAAAAAAGAATTTTTAATTATTTCTTTTAAATTTTCATATCTGCTTAGATATATGAGGTTTTGTTCTACAAAACTACTATTGGGTGATTTTTCTTATAAAAAACAAAAAAAGTCTTCATCAAAATTTTACATTCTTAGTTGGTAAAATGGACATCTATTTTTACATATTTCACTTAAAAATATTTACAGTTCTCTGTGTGTACCTGAGAAATGCTAAAGGTGTTACGAAGCTATAATTCCTGGCCATGTCATTAGTAAATTTCTCCCAAATGAGAACTCACATTGATAAGCTTCTCTGGCAAAGTAATGATGCTTCATAGAAATATTGTCTTTCTTTAATTAACTTGGTCACTCTGTTTCTTAGTTCAAGTCTACTGTACAGACTGGATTTGCTTCGTTCTCATTGGCTTGTTTTATATATGCTTATAACCTTTGTAGATACTTGTTAAAAAGTTTAATGTTTTACAGTGCTGACTACAAAGTAGACAAGATTAGACTTGATAATGAACTCTAGATAAACTCAGCCCAAAAGCCACTTTTTATAATTTTTTTTCATTGTTCAAATTTGGCAGAAACTGCTATGACACTAATTCCAATCTCCTCTGACATGGGACATGTTCCAACTGACCATCAGCAGGGAAATCTACCTTGGCACCTAGGGAAAGACTGCAGATAGACCAGCAACACCTTCAGAAAAGAAGGAAATAGATTGGGAGAAAAGTGGTGGTGGGAAGTTACAAGAATCAAAAAGTCACCTGTAAAACCTACCAAAATAAGTGGACTGGCAGAATTTATGAAAGAAAGGTTCTTTTGCATAATAAGTGCAGCAGTTATGTATCTCCTGACTTTGATTTTCTGTTGTATTTGACTTCACATTTCTTAGTCATACTCATCACATCTGGCTTTCCCTCGCTTTTCTGCCAGTTATTTGTGATGGAATTTATGCATCAATCCAACACAAACCAGAAGATGTGACACCACAAAACCCTCAAGATTGAGGGCTGAAATAAGCAAGGAGGCAATTGTAACCATCACAATAAAATAGAACTTTAAAAGTTAGATATTTCCTTGTAAAAATAAACAATTTCTCCAAGCTCCACCCCCAGTACATAATCAACTCCTCCTCCCTCAGCCTCAAAGAAGGGACAGGATATGCAGATGTCAGCCTCAGGAGGTTGGAGCCTAGCCTCCTTCACTCAAAAAAATAGGAATGAACCAAATGTGACTGAGAGTGATAAAATGGAGCCCAGGCTACTGCAATAAAGACAAAACCTGATTGTAATCAAAGAAACTAGAATTAAAATATACTTTTCAGTCATTATTCTGTCCATCAGATTAAATAAAGAATTGGGAGGCTATTTTGGCTTTTCTCATGACAGCCCACTTTGCATCCTCCAGGGTATAATTTTATCTTTCTTTTTCCTCTTTTACTCAGCTCAAGCTCACTCTGCACAGCCAGTTTCTCCCTCTTTCTTTACTTTTAATTTTTCAAATAAACTTTGCCACTGCTTTTTACTTGTTTCATTCCATTCTTTTTTTGAGAAAAACCTGCAATCCAACTCCAGAAGTAGAGGCCAGCAATCCCAAACCTGGTAACATTTATTTGATGAGCTACTTTTAGAAAGATCTGCCCAATAACATTTTGGTGTAGCCAACCAGGAGTAAAGCTCAGGTACCAGAGAGCAAGGTGAGGCCCATGTTAAGGACAATAATTATTTCTCTCCATAAAGCTTTTTTCTTTCCTTCTTTCCCTCACTCTCTCCCCTATGCTAGTATTATGGTTTATAGCTGGATGTCCTCTAAAACCTCACGTGGTCATGGGGTATAGAGAGCCCTTCCTGGTCCTCACGGACCACGAAGTTAGATTTGTAAACCCAAAAGGAAGTTATTGGAATTCTAGAGAGTTAATTCCAATCTACCACTTCCAATGCAACCCACGGCAAGAATAAAGACACTAAGACTTATTTATAGTTGTGGGGAGCCAAGGGGTCGTAAGTCCAGCCAAGAAGGTGGCTACTGGACAAAGGCCACAACTCAGGCCTGAACCCTGGTTTTTATTAATTCTGAAGGAGGGGAGTGGCTCAGTGATGAGTGACTGTGAGAGTGGGGGGGATTATGAATCTCATGAGCTGGGCTAGGCCTGAAAATCACCTTTGCAAATGCAGAGGGAAGGATATGCAGAAGGAGTAATCTGCATAACACAATTCAAGATAGTATCTAATGTTTTGGGGTCGGTGCTTCAGCTCTGATGTATAATCTTTTATGCCCTGGGAAGTCATAGCCTCTTTCTTGAGGCTTGATCCCAGCCGACAGCGTGGAGCACGGCTCTCCATCCCGCCAGGCTCAACCATGTATTGGGATCAAAGGGCGGGGAAACACAGGCCTGTTGCTTTGCTTCAAAGACTACACATCAGGATCTTGGCTGGACCTATTTGCATTGCCTAAAGCCAATTAAAGAGATAAGGAAAAGTCCTAGCCAGCTCTGTACATATCAATAGGTGGAATTAGGGCCAGGTTCAGCCAAGATGGAGATAGTTGCTCTTCTCTCAAGGACAGCCATCCAGGTGGTCCCCCACAAGGGGGAGTGGGCTTTTCAGAGAAAGCTGAATTTAGAGTTTGTGATTGATTCATGGTCCAATGTTGAGATTATGGGTGTGAGTGCTACACCTGCCCTAGAGCAGGTAGCTTGCATACAATATAAGGGACAGAAAGAGTCTTGTCCCTCTCTATCTCTCTCTCTTTCTCTCTTTCTCTCATTGTTTTTGCTGTCTTCCACCACTGTGAACTATTGCCCCTCTGCCATGTGCCACTCTACCTTGGAGCCAGCCTATTATAGACAGAAACCTCTACAAACTATGAGCTAAATAATCCTTTCCCCTTTTAACTTTGGCCTTGGGTATTTTGTCTCAGCAATAAGAGAAAAGTAACTAAGACAAAATCGGTACCAGGAGCATGGGGTCATTGCTATGATGTTGCCTGGCCATGTGGCTTAAGAGCATTAGGAATTAATTTAGAAAGATTTTGAAAGACTGGCCGAAGACAGAGCCCCCAAATGCTGTTACCTATATGGAATACTATGGTCAGAGCCTGGCAAATAAGAGTACTGATGGAAATGCTGCTGGTTAGGATGAGGCTCAAGAGGCTTCTATTGAGAAGGCCTGCATTGGCTGCTGGACCCCATGTGGTGTATATTGTGCTGTGGCAGGATATTGGTCTGCTTTTTGCTTGTGTTTAGAGATATTGCCTGGCTGGCAGAAAAATTTCAATGCACACTACTGTTGGGACAGTGGCTTGGTTATTGTTGAAGGCTTTTGGCTGGATCTATGATCAAAATTAAGAGTAAAGAGCCAGCAGGGTGATTTGAAGCATTTGGCCAGAGGGAAAGCTACAGTGAGGGAAAGCTACAGTGAGGCTTTAGATTGCAAGGATGAAACTGAGGAGAATGTGGTTGTTAAGAAGGAACAGGACTATGGAAAAATGACCGGAGGCCTTTCACCAGAAGGGAAGAGTATATTTGAAATGCAGAAGATCTCTTGGCACATTTCTTAGTGTTGCCATGCTCTGTTTTTAAAAGTTAATGGGAAGCAAGTATTGTGATTTAATAGCTCCCAATATGATTTTAATGTAGTTTTTAGATACATGTGTGTGGGCCGGTGAGATGGCTCAGCGGCATAAGCGCCTGCCTTGCAAGCATGAGGGCCTGAGTTCGACTCCCGGATCCCACATACGAAAAAGGGGCCGGTGATATCGCTCAGTGGCACGGGTGCTTGTTGGCGCGTGAGGTCCTGAGGTCGACCCCCCAGTACCCACAAAAATAAATAAATAAATAAAAATAGATACATGTGTATAATCAGGTTATTTAGTCAAAGTATTATGAATTTAACCTTAAATCTTGAGCACCCTTTGAATATGAGTACAAATAAGAATTGTATATATGTAATTGTTATATTAATGTAAATCTGAACAAATCAAGAGATGTTAACTTTTCACAAATCTGCCACTGGAAACTATGGTTTAAGGAAATGTGTGTGGTTATCAAGTTGACCAGGGGTGGATTGTGGTGGATTAACTAATGATAAACTTGTAACACCCAGTTGAACTGAATCAGCATGGTTCTGAGTGTGAAAGGCCCACCTGAGGATTGTTGCCAACAGTATAAAAGGAAAACTGGAGGGGAAGGTGCTATGCTGTTGATTCTCCTGGAGAAACTTGTCCTAGTGATTTTCCTGATATGAGCTCAGCTGTTTTCATCATCAGAGGAACTTGGGTCCTCACTCTTTTTTTTTTGGTGGGTACCGGGGGGTCGACCTCAGGACCTCGTGTGCCAACAGGCACCCATGCTGCTGAGCGATATCACCGGCCCCTTTTTCATATGTGGGTTCCGGGAGTCGAACTCAGGCCCTCGTGCTTGCAAGGCAGGTGCTTACGCCGCTGAGCCATCTCACCGGCCCATGGGTCCTCACTCTTGCTGAGGATGGTTGCAGTTCTTTTCAGGGGAACTCTGATCCTTACCTGAGTGTTGCTTCCTGGCTCCAGTGCAGCTCCCTCAGCCTGCTGGCACAGATCCTTCATCCCACTGGCTCAGACTTTCTAGCTTCTACCACTGGCCTTCGGGCCTTTCCAGTGCAGATCCTTGATACAGACTTGCATGAGGCATTGTTGTGGGCTCTAGGCCTCCAGCTGGCCTCATGGAGGATATCGCTGTGGGATCCAGGCCCTCAACTAAATTCTTTGGGCCTCTAGTGTGTGGACAGATCTACATTCTTTTGCATTTCACTTTTTGGGTGAATATAAAATAATCCTATAAATTATGTGTCCTGTATTAAATCTATTCCATTGTAAACCCTGACTACAATAGCCAGGAATCAGGGGACTCTTTTCAAGGTGCCAGAGAGTGGCTTCCTGGCCTGGCCATGGGGATAGGAAAGGGAACATATACTTTTGTTTTTCTTTTTAGCTGTTTGCACTCACTCTGCAGGTCCCTGTTGTCCATGTGTTTGTTGTACTTTGCTACTTGGAAGTTAATCTGATCTCTGCCTAGCCCAATTTTGTAAATGTCTTCTGTTGTTGTTGATTTGTGTTTTGGTCTGATGTTATGACTAAGGATACCCCATCCTTTGTGTTTCTTCCTCAGTTTCTGTGATTAAGGGTGAGATGATAGGATTAAGGGTGACCCACCCTGGGTGTGGGTGGCACCAATACATAGAGTTAGAACATCTATGGAAGCATGCTGCTAGACATGGTTTATGTAAACAGCTACTATCTTTTTCTTTTTTTACTAACTGGCCTTATGAGCTAAACCTCTGATTCTGGAGAACAAGAGGGAGGAACCTCTTTTCTTTTTGAATTATTTTAGCCAGCACAGGTATCTTCCCTACACAGAAGTGAAAACTTTGTTTTAAAAGGAAATGGTCAAGACTTTTGCCAGGGTTATGCAATGGCTGGGAGGGCCTGTTCAAGCCTGCTTTAGCTGACTCACATCCTCCTTGTTTTAAATTCCACCTGGGGTTATTGGTTCCTGGCTGGATTTCCACCTTAACTGACTACTTCCTCCCTGTTTTAAATCCCACCTGAGGCTATAATTCCTGGGTTGATTTCTACCTTGTTTAAGTGTAGGCAATTTAAAACCTATGTCTGATGACCTGAGCAGAATAAATAAGCACTGTTTAAAATATAATGAAAGAAAAAAATTAATGAAACATACTGTGAGTATGCAAAAATACAGCCATCCCTGTTCTTATCCTTTTCACTACTGAAGTAAATGCAAGAGACAATTATTTCAGTTGGCCCCATTCTGTGCAAGTAGAGTCATCAAGAGACTCAAAATACCAGGTAAGCCACAAAGGCATTTAGTATATAAGTAGAGTCATCAAGGACTCAAAGTGTAAGTTGGGCCATCAAGGTGTTTAACTAAGTGGCTAAGGGAACTTACTTGGGGTGTTGTGGCAAACTGGAACTGGGAAAGGAGTGACACCTGAGGTTTGGAGGGAATGAACAGCTTTATTTACACTGGTAAATCTGACTGGGATCACTCCCAAAAGAAGTCAGGTCCTGAACAGTGGTGGGCTAGCATTCTTATAGGGTCTGTAAGTGGGAAGTACAGAAGCAGAGTACTTGGCTGTCTTTGATTGGTTCTTACAGTATGCATCATAGTGACCAGCTGTTTCTTGGAAGCAGAAGTAATAGGAACTGTAACAGGAACTGAAATAAACTGGAGGTTACCTGGGCAACTAACAGAAACCCAAGTATGCTGGCTGGGGGGGTATTTTCTGCTATAAAGGAACATGTCCTTAATTCATGGGAGTTAAAGGACTAGGTAAGGCCAACAAGTGGCTTCACCCTCTTCTTCCTAATGAGTTCATAGGTCCAATTATGGAGACAAAAACCTCTGAGGGGGCTTTCTTCTGTGCTTAATGAAGCCAGCATCACTTTTACAAAGACATGTGTGTAGTCCATGTTAGGGTCTCCACAAGAGACTCTTTGGAACCCTCAGGTCTCCTCCTTCTGCATGGGATACCATCTTAAGGAGTCAAGAACTAGTTGTCTCCTTCTCTCAGTAGGCCCCAACCTGAGCCAGTGGGAAAGATCTTGGTCCACACCATCATACAGATTTCACCAGCTTTGTCACTAGGCCATACTCTCAATGAATAGGGAAGTTTTGACACTGACAGTCTAAAACAAACAACTTTTTGACTATTGCAATATGATTTGGGTTCAATATGACCTGGGAGGTGGCAAAAGATGGATACAGGATGGTACTTTAAGCTATTAGACTATTCTCCAGTTACAGAGTTTCTGCTTACAATATAAAAGGTGAAATAAAATCCCTTATGTACAGGATTTTATGCTTCTTTATCATAGGAAAGGTTCAAAAGGTAAGAGGACAGCCCTGTCCTGGAACAACCATTTGTCTCTCAGGGGGTTGTGGGTCTCTCTAATCTGCTTGGTGATACTAGAGTGATCTTCTACCTCCTCCTTATAGTCCCCAGGCCAATAAATCAGAGCACTTTTTCAGTTACAGATGTACAAAAGGCTAGGAACTATGCAAATGAGCAATACACTTTAAAAATGGAAAAAAACTACCCTGGAAAGGTTATTCCCCCTTCAACAGAACCAAACTGGGAGTGTAGTAACTAATGGAAAACTAAAAATGACATCTGATATGCTAGCTTCTCTTACAGGGGAGATAAAGAAGTATGTTGAGTCTTTTATAAATATCAATCTTAGATTTAAAAGACACATTTTTCTCCATCTCCCTATACCCAGACTCCCAATTACTGTTTGCCTTTGAATGGAAAAATCCCATTTCAAGAGAAAAGCAGTGATACATTGAACAGTTCTCCCACAGGGGTTTAGAGATAGTACTCACCTTTTTGCTTGGGCACTAGAGAAAGACTTGAGGAATTTAAAGCTTAACCAAGGCACCATCCTACAGTATGTAGGTGATACTTTAGTTTGTAGCCCAACTCAGGAATTATCTAACAATAGCACTGTACAGACTCTCAATTTTCTAGATAAGAAAGAATAGAAAGTCTCGAAAGAAAATCCTCAAATATCCCTCCAAATATTCCATGTCTAGAATATATTCTTACACCTGGGGAACAGCAGATGTCTATGGACCAGATCCAAGCTATCTGCAGTCTTGGGCTTACTGCCACTTACAAGCACAAGGAGGAAATTCTACAACTCCTAGAGGCACTCCATCTTCCCAATCAGCTAGCAATCATGCACTGCAGAGGGCACCAAGGAGACGTCTGAAGTCTCTTTGGGAAATCAAAAGCCTGATAGGGAAGCAAAAAGGGTAGCCTTACAGACCCCTAAGACTGTAACCCTTTTCCTAGTTCATGAGGAACTATTAAAACCAGTCTATATCCCCAAGAAGATAAATGGGCCTCAGGAAAAGGAGGAATTAAAAAGGGCCTATAGTGATGCTTAGAAAACAAACTGGTTCAACCTCAGGGGACTGTAGAAGGCTATGAAAGCACTTCATATTACTTCCATATGGGAAGAGTTGCTACAATGGAAGTGGTCACTCAAGTTTTCAAAGGACTAGGAGTAGCACCAGCCACCCCACAGTTCTGGAAACTTGCTCAGTCTGTGCCTACAATAACCCAGGCAAGCACAAACCACCTCATTTAATAGAACCTGAACAGAGGAGAGGCACACACCTGGGGAAGGACTGGCAATTAGACTTTACCCACATGCCTCCATGTGGAGGATTTAAACATATGTTGGTCCTAATTGACACCTTTACAGGCTGGATTGAAGCCTGTTCAGAAAAGGCTATGGAGACAGTCAAGGTACTTGAAGAAACCATTGCTAGATTTGGGCAATCCTTGTCCCTCCAAAGAGACAATGAATCTTCTTTTTACCTGCCAAATTACTCAGGGGTTGGCAAAGTATTTAGGAATAAAGTACTACTTCCATTCCTTCTGGTGGCCTCAATTATTTGGGAAGGTAGAGAAAGTCAACCAGACCCTAAAGTGAAACTTTGCCGAGAGATGTCTGAGACCTAGCTCCTATTGCTCCCAATAGCACTCATGAGAGTTCATAACATATCCAAAATTGGGCTAAGTTTTAGCCCATTTGAGATGATATACAGAAGGGCATTTCTATTGTCTGATATGACAATAGACCCAGAGACCATAAGGCTTTTACAATATCTTATTCATATGGGCCAAGTACATTAGGCTATCCAAATATATGGGAAACAGAGTCCTGCCAGTTCCTGGTCCAGGACCACCACATATGTCCAGCCTGGAGACCAATTGCTTATAAAAATTGAAGAGAAGGGACACCTGCAGACCAATTGAAGCCTAAATGCAAGGGCCCCAAAAGGAGAAAGTTACCACTGTGAACCTCTGGAAGACTTCAAATTTCTCTTCAAACAGCAACACTCCAGTGCTGCTACAGGGAACATGGAAATCTGACCTGCTCTTCATATTTGGACTACTAGTGAAGCTCAATGGTCATTAATTCTTTTCTCATTATTTTCTGACAGGTTTTTTTTCAGCCCAGCCAGTGAGCCACAGCACCCCAAGGTACTTGGAGAGCACATAATTCCCAGTAGGTAGGGTCTACTGCCTTGTCCAGCTTGAAAAAAGCTATAGAAGACAGAGACCTTGACTCCCTTAGCTCCACATAAAGAATTGTGGGGATTTGTGTCTCTTAGGGAGAAATGATATAGGAGATTATGTTGTGGCAAAGCTGGCTGGGGAAGTGGGCATCACCTGTTAATTACAAGATCCTGTAACACATGCACAGAACAGTTCCCAAAGCCCTGCACATAGGCTTCTTTGAAAAAACTCAAGCAGGTTTTCAATAGGATGGCCTAGATCCGACATCAGCCTTAGCCAATAGTTTCCAGCACTGCCCCTGAGGACCTGTATATAGAAATTCTCATGGGTTTCCTTGAGATTTGGACAGTACAAAAGGACCCAGACACCAAGAACAGCTTGCTGTTGTGGCTTTCCTCACGATAGCCTGAACTGTGTCCTTCAAGCTATACATTTATTTCCCTTTTCCCTCTTTTACTTAGCCCCTGCTCACTCTGCAGAGCCAGTCTCTCCCTCACTCTTACTTTTACTTTTTTTTTTTTTTTTTTTTTTTTTGTGGGTACCGGGGGGTCGACCTCAGGACCTCGTGCGCCAGCAGGCGCCCGTGCCGCTGAGCGATATCACCGGCCCCTTTTTCGTATGTGGGATCCGGGAGTCGAACTCGGGCCCTTGCGCTTGCCAGGCAGGCGCTTAAGCCGCTGAGCCATCTCACCGGCCCCACTTTTACTTTTTTAAATAAACTTTGCAACTGCTTTTTCATCATTTCATTCAATTTTTTGTTCAAGATGAGAAGAAGCTAGAATTTAACTCCAGAAGGAGAGGCAAGCAACCCAAAACTTGAAAACATTTATTTGATGAGCCAATTTAAAAAAATCTCCCCAATAATAACCCCATCCACAGGGCAAGTTCATTGACTTCCTTACTGAAGAATTTGCAGGACCAGCCAGGAAGAGGCATAAAGGTATTTGTTAGGAAGAATTTTAAAAGTACACATTCAAAGAGGTAGATCATGAGCCCTCAAGAGAGAGGTTGATGTTTTGGGGAGTGAAAAATTTCTGTGGAATTTGGAAATCTGTAAAAAGTTTGGGCTTGGTTTAAATCAAAAAAGCAATAACCCACCCATAGGAATAAAGATAATGGCTAAATTCACAGGTGAAAATTAGCCCATTTGAAAGGAGTAGGCCCCAAGGACCCAGTTATTGTACTTCTGTCTTTTATCAACTCAGCTAATTTATGGATTTAAAGTAACTTTAAGGGATTTGGGGTATGTTGGGCCTGGAAGAAAAGAAGCCTAATGAATAAAGATATATATATATATATATATATATATATATATATATATATATATATATATAATTTTGGGTAACTTTGTGCCCAAAGCTACTGTCTTCTTAAAACTACAATTCTAACATAATGATTTTCCTTGTCTCTTTTCTATTATTTCTTCCACTCTCCTTCCTGTACCTTCAGCACAGTCTCAGGAAGGGATGGAGGACACTCTGAGGCAGGACCTTGAGTGACTGAAGAACTCTCCAAAACACCAGACCTCAGCAGGAAGCAGTCACATAGCAGCTCAGGCTGGCTGGCAAAAATCCAAAGGTCACACTGAATGTGTGGTCAGGTGTCTTGAGACAGATCAATGATTCTGCTAATGATGCAGTTATCTGATCAGGCAATGACAGAGCAGGCACTCCCACTGTACTGGTGATTCTCTTGAGAACTTTCTTCACTGGCTTCAGGAAATCCAAAGCCCTGCCTACTGCCTCCATGTGAGATAAAACAGAGCTTCCTTGTGAGTCCACTGTGCTACCTAATTCTTTTTTTTTTGTACCAGGAATAGAACTCAGTACCTTGCATTTGCCAGGCAGGCACTGTGCCACTGAGCTATATCCCCAGCCCTGTGCTTCCTAATTCTGACATGTTCTCCCTGCCCAGTTTTTTCTTGCTATCATGATTGGGTGATGAGTATGCAGAATCATTGGATTAATTAGCTGAGTCTGAGTCCTCCTCACAAGACTTCTGGGGAAGAAGGACCATTTTAAATATGGCAGCCCTCTGGACTTTGTCAGTTGCATTCATGGTGATGTGTATCTTCACTTTAGCCATAATTCTGGAAGCATAAGAAAATGTAGTTCCATAATCTATTATCATTGAAACAATGTGAAAACTAAAGAAGCTACTGATGGTAGAGAAGAAGGTGGTAGGGTAGAGAGTTAGGAGCTGCAAAAGGAAACTACCATCTCCACTTTTATAAAGGTGACCTCCACTGCATCTACATGAAATAAAAACCTCTTTTTAAAGTTGTAGGGGGTTTTGACTTTGCGAAGATGGCAAAGTGGTGAGCAGCAGAGAAACAGCCTCTGTGAGATTTAGAGTCCAGACATGAACATAGCAGAGTGAGGAAGAGGAGGGAAATGGGTCCCTGGGATCCAGCAAGGATCTGAAGTGAGAACTGTAACACACAGGGATAATGAAGAGAGGGACTGCAAAGGAGAAGAGGGGCATAGCAAGTGGCACTTTCTCCCTGAGACCCAGCTGAAGGAGTGGGAGGAGGCACCTCAAACCTGCAGACATGGTGACTACTGGCAATCCCAGAGGCCTCCATGGAGAAATGTACCAGTGGAATAGAGCAGTGGAAACTGCAGACTGCAGTAGCTGGTGAGTTATCCCAGTTCAGACAACCTCAAAGGAGAGAGTGATTGGCCAGTTGCCATTTTGGAAAGGGGACAACTGAACTCAGAACTCAGAGCAGCTGCAGGTTGGCTCCAATTAGCAGCTCCCAGTGTAAGGGGGAGGTGCAGCTGAGTTTAAACCAATAGGAGGTCAGGGACCCATGTTTAGGCTGGCAAGGAGCCAAGTTCAAGTCAGCAGGAGGCACCTGGAGTGTTGTGGGCTGAACCACCTGGGTCCCAGCCTCACAGACAGAAACTAGAAGCAGCCTGAACATCAGTAGAACTAAAGGGGCAGGTTTGCTAGGATTGTGCATAACCCTGCTGTAAATCTGCTAACTTGCTGGGATTAATCAACATGGATCTGGGCTCTGGCTGCCCCCTCTGTCTTCCAGCGACAGCAGAGAAACTTCCTGCAGTAGACTTTTTTCCTTTTCTTCTTTTCTTCCTTTCTTCCTTTCTTTGTTTTTGTTTTTCTTTATTTTTTTGTAGTCTTGTTTTTATATGTGTGTGAACAGCTTCTAGTGTTTTTTTTTGTTGTTTTATTCTGTTGTTTCTTTCTTTCTTTTTTTTTCTGTGGATACTGGGGGTTGAAATCAGTACCTCGTGCCCCAGCAGGCGCCCATGCCACTGAGCGATATCACTAGCCCTTTTTTGTATGTGGGTACCGGGAGTTGAACTCAGGACCTCGTGCTTGCCAGGCAGGCACTTATGCTGCTGAGCTATCTCACCAGCCCTGTTCTGTTGTTTCTGTTTCTTCCTTTTTTCCCTATTGTCTTCTTCACTCATTTCTCAAAGCTCCAGTAATCTTCCTTTGTCTTCCAGCCTTGCTTCTAATCCCTTGCTCTTCTATTTCTCTATTTTCCCCTAACCCCATTTAAATTTTTTCCCTTGAGGGTAAAATTGCCATATTAAGGGGACATTTACTGCATACAATTTTCTAGTATGTTTCAGATTTTGTTATATAACTACAAATCTTGTTCATATAATTAAAAGTGGCAAATTAATACTTACCACAGTTTGTCATTTTCTAGGTTGTGTTTGATGCTATTGTTATTACTGATTCTACTACTTTACCAAAGTGACATAATTGTCCTAATTAGTTTGTCTTTCTTGTATGCCAATACCAAGATTTCCTGAAGGTCATAAGCAGTACTATAGGCCAGAGCCAGAGAACCAGGATCTAGGCCAAATAGACAGCAATTTTTTTATCCCAAATAAATTGAACAAGTAGCATCTTCAACAGACTCAAAACCCAAAAGCCAGCTACACCTGGAAGATATCTCTGAGGAGTGGTCATTTCCTAAGAATTCATGATACTAACAACAAAGCTACCTACCATAAGCAATTTATAAGAATCTATGAAAGAATTAAACTCAAAAAAAAGAAGAAAGAAAATGAGAAGACACAGAAGCAAGATGCAACCCCAGACTTCCACCTCTCCAGGGGCAAACTCAGGGGGCAATGAGATCAAACAATTTGAAAGCCACCCACCTGCACTCTCTGAAGTGGTAACAGTGTAAGTAACAAAGCAGATGAATGAGGCTCTAGAAAAAAAATCAAAGCACAAATAATTCCTTAGATAAATGCAGAGATGATGGTCATAATGAAGAACATGGTTAGTGAATGTAGAGAAGATACAGATTTAAAAAAATAGAGCAACTTAGGAAAATGATGGAAACCATGAATATCCAGCATAGAAAAAAATGGAATTCATGAAACAGATTCAAAAATACATCCAGGAGATTAAAAATTCTATTGAAAATATACACAGCAAAATGAACCAATGTAAGTACAGAATATCAAGTCTAGAAGACAGGATTCTGGATGGCAACCCTGGAAAGTAAGGTTTCTTAAAAATAGCAAGGGATCACAAAAAAATCAATGCAATAGCTGCTACATGATGCAAAGAATAATGTACAATTGCTCAGAGTCAAGAAGATGTGGGTTTTTTATACAATGGAGTACTACAGTGCCACAAAGAAGGATAAACTTGAGACATCTAGGTAAATGGATACACCCTGAGACCATAAGTGAAAAAAATTGGACACACTTGTTTAAATATTGCATTGTTTCTCTGGTGTGAGAAAACAAAATGGTAAATAAGGGTGAAAATACATAATATATATTGTGAAATAGGAAGAAAATGTTCAAATTGGAAGGGGTATGAAGGAGGAAGGAATGGGAAAGGAAGGAAGGGAAAAGCAAAAAGAGAATAAAAGTAAAAATGGAAACAAAGCTTTTGTAAATGAGTGGAAGAGGGGTTGAAGGGAGGGGAGGGAAATGGGAAAAAAGAATAATCAAGATATATCATGTACAGGTACAAATTCCCTACGATGAACGTTGTTATTATGTATATCTAAAATGTACGAATAACATTAATTAAAAAATAAAGTTGTGGGGTGGGGATATAGCTCAGTGGTACAGTGTCTGCCTGACACGCACAAGGTCCTGAGTTCGAGTCCCAGTACCAAAAAAAAAGTTGTAAAATCACCCCAGGGTTGAGCTCCAAACCTAGTCAGCTGTTGAGCATGAAGGCCTGAACTGTATGCAACAATCAGCTGAAATCCAGAAAGACTGTGGTGTACAAGGAAAAACGGGGCAGGTGTGAGCAATCTGGTGACAACTAATCTCATCAAAACAGGCATGAAGGAGAAAAACAGATTTGATTTGCTTGGAGAAAGAGTATATGTAGTCTGAAATATGAGTCCTGGTAACTACCCATATAAGTATAATAAAGTAGCTTTGTGCAGTGGTAGTATTATAGCCAATGAAGTTTATCTGAGGCATAATTATTGCTAAGTATAATGAAGTAAAAGTGACCATTTAAATACTTAAAAAAAAAAAAAAAGAATTGGGAGCAAAAAGACTGCCCTAGAAATGCTAGTCCTGGGCATAGAAAAAGTTTTGTTTTCAATGAGGAGTGCAGTTTTTTTTTTTTTTTTTTAACAAAGGTGAAGGATGGGGGAAGAATGGTGCTGTGTCCCTTTGTGACCTCATACTGCTCCCCAAGTGGCCAAAGTTTCAGTGGCAGAGGAGAAAGGCCAAGGAAGACATTCTCTGTGGTGTCAATTTCTGTTCCTTAGATCCAGAGTACTCTATTGAGTAAACAGAGCAAAGATATTTAGGAAGAGTAAGGTGACTTCCTTCCACCACTCCCCCTTCTGCTTCTATCTAGTGGAGGTGCACCAGAAGTTGATTTACAATTTCATGGGCCTCCAGAAGTGAGGGTTGTGCTTGTCCCAAAAGCCATAGCCTTAGGAACTGGAAGCTCCTGCTGTTGTAGTTTTGCAATTGAATGAGCAGGTGCAGGAGCAGTAGAGCTGCCTTTGAAAGTGTGCATATGTTTATCAGGACCATATGAAATTTGCTACTTATAGGTAATCACAGGATTAGTTTGTTTAATGAAAGTTTGCTTCTGTTCCCAGTGCTACTAGACATTAGTAGGAGTAATCAGAGCAAGGAGGTGGGGAGAGCTTCCTTTCTCCACTCATATCTGAGTGTCATTTCTATGAATTATGCAAACATGGACATATTTTCCTGGTTTGTGTGTGTGTGTACTAAATCAATCTCATGATGCTGAGTACAGAAGTATTGAGAAGTCAGAAACTATGAGGAGGAAGGAAAACTTCATCCCAAATCCACTACTTAGAAATGACCACTTGTACCTGTATTTATTGTTTTTTATTTTTCTAACTAGAAGTTTAATTCCTTCTTCATTTAATGCAATACTCTTCCATTTGTTAAAATTCTTTCAGAAACATCCTTTGAAAGATTTCCTCTTATTCTCTTTCATGAAGATTTTATCTACTATATTGTTGGTTTTTCCCCCCCTTGGTAATGTGAATTGAGCTCAAGTCCTTCACCATGAGGTACATCAGCAGAAGAAGCCACCATAGGCCCTTTTTCGGGGCAGGGCTTCCCAATGCTTTTCAGGCTTGATACCAACTTGTGAACTTCTTGCCTCCTGGCCCCCCATCATGCCTGGCTTTACATTGTACTTTATAAGATTTTTACACCTGTTACCATACTTTTCACAAAACTGAATATTATTTGTTTTCATCCTTGTTATTGTAAGCCAGTTCCTTAGGTGAATCTGTAAGATTTTAGGTTGCTGAGTCTCAGTCCACTGGAGCTTGTATTAAGGGGCAAGTCACTGCTGCTAGGTTTTGGGGTGCTGACATTTTCTTTTAGAGGTAGTCTCTAGGTTCTTTCTGTCCTGAACAAAGACTTTTGTCAAGACAAGCATAAATGGTAACAAGGTTTTACATCTAATAAATGTAGAAAAAACAGGCTCTACACAGTGATTTTGGGCCAAGTAAATGTAAGAAAAGTAGTATACTCTACAGGATGAGATCAGTCTACTTGAGAGATGACACAGTAGCAAATGCCTGAACGTAGACTGTCCCTTTGTATTTCCCCCTCCTCAGGCTGGTGTCAAGTTTAGGACAGCCTATCAAAAACCTGCTCAGGTTCCCATTGGAAGTCCACGTGCAGAGTTTTGGGAACTATTCTGCACATTTGTCCTTGGATTTTGTAATTATCAGATCACACCCAATTCCCCAGCCTTTTTGCCATGCCCTAAACTCCTCTCTCATTTTGCCTTGAGTAGTTGATATCCTCACAGTTCTTTATGCTGTGCTGCAGGAGTGGAGGCTTCCATCTTCATATGGCTACTTTCTCCTGAAAGGGCCTATAGACCCTACCTCCAAGGGATGATGTGCTCTCCAGCTACATTTTGGTGCTGTGCTTCATCAGCTGGGTTGAAGAAATAAGAACTGTAAGGAGGTGATGAAAAAAGAGTGTGTCTATATGTGGATGATGGTTCAACTGCCTGTTTGATGGGAGAATCTCAGTGAATTTTTCAGTAAGTGCAATATTAGCTTGGGGATATAGAGCCCAAATATATGAAGAAGCAAGTCAGATTTCCACATTTCCTATGAAGGAGAAATTATGCCAAAAAAGGATGTTAGATAAATCATTGAAAGCCCGAGAGCTATCACCTCAGCCAGATCACCCACATTATGGAGCTAATTAAAAGCAGGTGTCAAGACAGGCATGATGGCCCATGCCTATAATCCCAGCACTCAGGAGGTGGAGGCAGGAGTGTCAGCATGAGTTTGAGGCCAGCCTGAACTACGTAGCAAGACTCTGTCTTAAAAGACCAAAAAACAATAAACAAAAACATGTGTCTCAATACAGGTGCCCATTTACTTATCTGTACCCAGAGCAGTACTGGAGTTTTACTTTTTTTTTTTTTTTTGTGGGTACCGGGGGGGTCGACCTCAGGACCTCGCGTGCCAACAGGCACCCGTGCCGCTGAGCGATATCACCGGCCCCTTTTTCATATGTGGGTTCCGGGAGTCGAACTCAGGCCCTTGTGCTTGCAAGGCAGGTGCTTATGCCACTGAGCCATCTCACCGGCCCTGGAGTTTTACTTTTTGAAGAGGGACCTCAGGTGTTTCAGTGGTTCACAGCAGTTTTCTTCTTTTAGGTGTTCTTTTAGCTCAGATAGTTCAAATGGGGCTGGTTTTATCCTAGAATATTGACTCCAGCTAGCTATCTCTGCCACCTTTACTGTAGTGGGTGTTGTTGCAAGGATCATTAAAAAGAGGCTCTTCCATTTAGATTAATAAGATATTGTAAGAGTCTTGTGTTCTCTGCACCTTCTTCCATATCAGAAGAGGGAAAAAGCCTCCCACATAACATCTCAAATGGACCCACATTTAGCCCAGTTTTGGAGGTGTTTCAATCCCTCATGAGGTCTATTGGCAATAATTGGAGCCAAGATGCAGATATCTCATGGCAAAGTTTTCCTCAGCTTTGCTTTAGGTTCTGGTTGGCTCTCTTGACCTTTCAAGAGGACTGAGGTCTTCATGCAGAGTAAACATGATACTTTATTTCTAAAGCTTTTGCTACACCCTGAGTTGAGAGGAAAATAAGGCCCATTGTCACTCTGAAGTGACTGAGGTAGTTCAAACTGGATAGTGATTCTTTGAAAAGCACCTTGACTACCTCTGTAGCTTTTCAGAATGGGTACCAAAGGCTTCAATCTGCCATGTAAAGGTGTTAATTACCACAAATATTTGTTTGAATCCACTGCATGATGGCATGTGGGCAACACCTAATTGCCAGTCCTCCCCAGCACATGTCCCTCTCCTCTGTACAGGTTCTAACAAAGGAGGGGTTTGGGCTTGCCAATGTTATTGTAGACACACAGTGGACAAGTTTTGCAGATCTGTCATGTGGTTGGCCATAGTCTTAGTCCTGTAAAAATTTGAGTGAACATTCCCAATGTAGCATCAGTCTTCCCCTGTGTCCCTTGAGGAAAAACCAGTTTGTTTTCTAAATACTATCACAGTCCCTTCTTAATTCTACCTTGTCCAATGGCTCATTTATCTTTCTGGAGGTATAGACTGGTTTTAATGGTTCCTCATGAACTGGGAATAAGGCTAGGGTTTTGAGTGCCTATAAGGCTGCTCATTTTTGCTCCCCATCAGCCTTTTGATTTCCTAATGAGACTTTAGACATACCTCTTTGGTGTCCCTTACAATGTATGACAGTGACCTATTTGGGAAGATAGACTGATTCTAGAAGTTGTACGATTTCCTGCTTGTGCTTTATAGATGATTTTTTATTAGTTCCTATATTCTCCTGAAGGCTTTACTATGAGAAAGTGGGAATAATTGCCAAGGGACTGGCAAGACCATGGAAGGCCATGCTTGAGAAACCTGTCTATGAGAACCTGGAGGCCTTTACTGTCCTCCTCTTTGATTGGATACAGCTTTCAGTTAGGAAATCAGCTGGAGTCTTTTAGTTTTATAACTACTGGCATAACTGAATTTGCCCTACCAGGTATTCCATTATACCATACAACAGGATCCACTTGTTGGCTATATAGGTCAGGGAGACCTGGTATAGTCCCAACAGGTAAAATCTACTTTGTTCTTTGTTGGAATTTGAGAGTTGCCCCCAGTTTTGCTAGTAAATCTCTTCATAGCAAGGGAGCAGGACACTGAGGGACAATTAAAAACTCACGGTTAAACATTTGGCCTTTGTAGTGATGTATCAGAGCAGAGGTAAACAAGCTCCAACTAGAGGTCCCCTTGACCCCAATTATGGCTATAGATCCAGAGGAGAGAGTTCCAGAGAAGGAAGTTAAAACAGAATGAGTGTGCCTTTATTTACAAGTCACTGAATTGGTTCACCCATGATGTCCATGGTCACCTGAGGATCTTGACAGAAGTTGATGATGTCCATGAACAGGGTTATTGCAGGTTGCCCCAGGCCATGTCAGTCTTCATGAGAGCCAAACAGGGGGGTTTTGGCTGGCCTAGCCCCTCTCTGTGAGTGAAGACAGTCAAATGAACAGTGAGTTGTGTCAGATGACATGTGTCAGGCACATTGTTCACCTGACATTCAAAGCAGGGACTGGGTGGTGGCTTGGTGCTGTCACATATTCTGTCTAGTCTTCTTGCATTTAAAACAGGAGCTCTTTCCTTGATCATCTTTGGGTTTTCCCAGACAATTTGGGTATGCTTAAAGCATTGCCAATTGCAACAACTATAATTCTGTCTCTTCTATTTTCTTCCTCATCTGGATCCCTATTGTTGAACACGGGAAAGGCTGTGTCCAGCAATGAGGTCATAGGCATCTCAGGAACCATCTGAAGTTTTTGCAATTCATGCCAAATATCCAGGCTGACTGACAAATGATATTCCAACAGTGCCTGTCCCATCCTGGCAGGTGGAAATATGCCTGTATATTTATGAAAGATTTCTATTAATCATCTATGGAAGACAGCTGGATTTTCCTTTCACCCTGTATGGCCACACACAATTTTACATAATTAAGAAATTTCTTAATGCACCTTTTCATCCCCATGCTAAGAGCAGCTATCATGTCAGATATAATTTTTAGCTCCTCACTAGTATTATAGGCTCAGTTTGATTCTGTAAAAAAGACAACAGCCTCTGCAGGGTAGTTTCCTTCCCTTCTAAACACATATCATTCATTGTCCTGGTTCTTGACCTCTTGTGGGATTGTTTTTCATCTGTGGTACAGCAAATAGCCAAGATGAATTGGACATCTCACCACCAGTGAGGGTCGAAGTTTGAAACCCAACTGCAAATTTACTAGGATCTTCTGAAAGACAGCCTAGCTGCTGACTGCATTGTTAGGTATCTGCAACTGAAAAAGAGACTTGGACTTGAGTAGGCCCCTCTATCCTGGGAAATCTTTCAGGGGCAAGACATGCTGTGAGTTAGAGAAGTAAGAAATGCCACTCAGAGTATATCCTACAGGGCTTAAAGCTGCCTGAGGAGCATGATGAGGGGGCTGAGGAATATTGTGTTCTTCTGTGGCACTGAGCTCTAGTGGAGTTCCTAAGTCACTTGAAGGGGATGAGACTGATTTATTGGCCTGCAGATTCTCAGGAGGGGGTTGAGATCTCCCCGTATAGTTATCTTCATTAAACAGATGGGAGTGACCTGTATCCCTCTGAGAGACAGGTGGTGATCCAAGGACAGAATCATCAAAAATATCCCTTTTTTCCTCAGGAGCCATTCTATATACTATACTTTCCGGGTTTTTCTTGAGATAAAGGGTCACAAAAGCCTGAACACAAGGGATTTCAGTTTACATTTTATGCTTTATGCAGAAGTGATCAAACTGAATAATAGTATCATGATTTAAACTTCCATCCCATACCCAACTTTCAGCATTCCCTAATTCAGACTAGACCCAAACCATATCACAACAATGGATAAGTTGTTTCTTTTTCAAATTGTCAGGGTTAAATCATTACCACTGATCAAAAATAGGGCCTAGTGAAGGTGGATAGGATCTACATGGGGCTCTTCATGGTGTTTCTCATGGCTCATCTTGAGGCCTAGAAAGAGGCAGAGAGCGATCTAGTCCTTGGGTCCTTCACATGGCATCCCATGCAGAAGGAGGAAATCTGCTTGAGTCCAAAAAACATCCCTTGTGAGACTCAAGTATTTACTAAACAAACTTCACTACTCAAAGCTGGGGTGACACTTGTGTCTTTCCTAGAATACTAAAGCCCTGCTGAGGGCTCTTTTAAGGCTTAGAACTCTCCATACCATGTCCTACTAACTCCACAGGGGGAAGGGGCAGCTCTTTAATGGTTCCCATAAATACTCCCATGAGATCAGAGTGAAGGACTGCCCCCAGGGACACTCTTAGCCACTTGAGAAACAGTATCTCTTACCTTTACCCCATTTATTTAAAAAAACTGGAAAAGTTTTAAGAACTGGGATGGCTCTACTTGTGTATATTCACAGCCACTTGAGTTGAGCTTTACTGGCTGTTCTTTTGCTCTACTCAGGCTCTTAGACAGACATATGTCTCCAAATTACCTACATTTCTGTTAGATGAAACAAGGAGGGGATCTAACCCAATTCAAAAGACAAGAGGAAGAAGGCACATATGTTCCCAAAACTCAGAGGCTTGCCTCTTATCTATAAGGTAAAGATTTGTTGGTAATTCCAATGCCAGTTGTAGAAAAAGAAAGAAGGAGAAAATGGAAACAAGCATAGCAGAACCATGTGACTGGGTCACATGACCAAATAAAGTGGTCAACAAACATAGCTGAATCTATGTGGACAACCCATGTGACAAACCAAAATGGCTGACCCATGCAACAACAACAACAACAACAAAAACTGGCTGAACCAAGTGACAAACTAAAATGGCTGCCCCGTGTGACAAACCAGAATGACTGACAATCATGGTGGAAAGCTGGACTGGGATGAAACAAGGCCCTGAGAAAGCTACTCCCTAATGATACACTGATGTAAATGGCCTTCTAGGGTAAAAGTGCAGATGAGGCTTGCAACAAACTGGGGTAAGTAGCTATTTAAGCAGGAGACCAAGAGACCAAAAACTAATTTTTGTAAAAGAGTAAGAAAGCTGAGCAAAGTGTCAAGGAGAGCAGAAATGTAAGGACAAAAAGGCATACTAACCTCTAGGTCCCACACATGGAACCTGAATGATCTCTTCTGAGACTGGGTTAATAACAGGTTCTCTGGCTGTCTTTACTGGTGTCTATCCACAAAAAGTGATGAAAATTGGAAAGAGAAGAAAGAAAAGGGACAATAACCTTGAAGCAGGCCTGTGGGTTTCTTAACAGCTGGGAAAAACACAGAAGCAGTGCACAACATTACCCCCTCCCATGTGATGGGAATAGCAGTAAAATGTTCCTGGTGCCATAAGAAAGCCTCCTAGGATCCACAATCAAGGACAGAGATAGAGAGAGAAAGAAAAAACTGCTCCTTGGTAACAGATTTCAGAAAGAGAGAAACAAACAAACAAAAAAAAAATCATGCCCAGAAGGGCTTTACTGAGCTCCTGGCAGGATGGGTCAATATGCTACCAGGTTTTAGAGTGCTGGAGTCTCCTTTTAGAGGCAGTTTCTAGTATTTTTCATTGTTAAAAAAGAATTGGTCACAAGTGGAAATGGTAGCAAAGTTTTACATTTATTCAAGGTAGGAAAACAAACAGGCTTGGCAAAGCTTGTTTGAGCCAAGTAAAAGTAGGAAAATATACAAGATGAGATCAGTCTACTTAAGAGACAACATGGTAGCAAAAAGCCCAGTGTTCACTCTCTTTGAATTTCTCCCTTCTTAACCTGGTGTCAGGTGCAGGCCATGCTATCAGCTCCTCAAATTCTCACAAGAAGTTCATGTGCTGGGCTTTGTGAGCCATTCTGTGCATGTGTTCTGGGATTTTGGGATTATCAGATCATGCCCACCTCCCCAGCCAGTTTTGTATTCACTAATATCCTGTCTTATCATTGCTAGTGCAAGTAACTAGCAAGGTGTTAAGACTTTTTGAAAACAGTTCATGAAATAATAAAAAGCACTGATGGAACATCATTTCATTTGTCAATCAGCCCTAGATAATTGGCACAAATTGCAAAAACTTCAGATGGAGGCCAGGCATGGTGGCACACACCTGTAATCCCAGCACTCGGGAGGCTGAGGCAGGAGGATAGCAGTGAGTTCAAGGTCAGCCTGGGCTACAGAGTGAGTTCAAGGCCAACCTTAACTGCACAGTGAAACCTTGTCTAAAAATGACAAAGAAAAGAAAAGAAAAGAAAAGAAAAAAACCGCTTCAAATGGGTCCTGAGATGCCTATGACCCCATTGCTGGATGGAAAAGAGATTTATGGCCCATGATTTTTAATCAGCCTTCCTATAAATGGAGAATTATATGGACATGCCACATCATGGGAAAAGTGGTCAATACATGAGTGTATGACCATCTGCACAGGATTCAGTCTATTATATAGAAGATGTGATTGAAAGCTATGGTGAATATGTACTTTTAAAAAAATTATAACAGTAACAGACACATTGCAATTAACCCCCTTATTATGCACACACAAATCTCATGGTCTTACTTTTTGAAGTGGTTCAGAAATTCCTTTTTCATGAGTGTATTTACTTATACTGTCCTTGCTGCCTTGTTCCTCTGAATTGATTCAAAACTTTTACTTTTCATGGTCATTTTAGTTTGGAAAAGAGCCACAAATGCCATGGATCAAGGTGTGGAGAATAAGGAGGATTTGAACACACCTTAAATTTCAGACAAACTTCCTTTCTGTTGGATGGCACTGTGCAGCAGCATTCACTATGGTATAGAACACAGCTCTCAAAGACACTTAGGAAAGAGTAGGACAGGCAGCACAAATAGCCTGGGAGATCACTCCCCTTCACCCATTTGAATTTGGCCAACCTTCCACAATTCTAAGAGAAGCAAGAAAAATAACAAAGACCCAGGATTTCTCTTAAAGCTACAGGCCAGAGCATATAGTTGTTAGATCTCTGTGCTTAATGCTTAGGAACTTTCCCCACTCTCACCTCCTTAAAAGTTCATAAATATGGACTGCATCTCATGAATTTAACTTCCTCAGAGTGAACTCTGGGACATGCATGCTTGTTGCAAGCCCCTGAAATGACTCAGTACCCTGTCAATCATTCCTTTCAATCTTACCCAAAAAGCCAATGAGAGGCACCTGGGCTGAGTTGCACATCTTTTGAAATTCAAAAGCCTGATTTATCTGCATGCTGTGCTGTATTTTTTATTTCCCTGTCACCCCAACACCAGGTTACAGTTACTGCCTGCTATGAACACATCTTGCTATCTTTCATAAATGTAGGTATTTTTTTCTTTTACCATTGGATATTCATTCCCCATTCTTTGTGTGTCCTACACAAGAGCCTGAAATCTATCTGTGGGATCCACTGTGCAGTATCCAGGAGAATAGCAGAATGACTATAGAAAGTCACAAAAGTAGGAGGAGAAAGGGAAATAAAAACAGTAAAGATGCGTTATGTACTTGTACAATGCCCATGATAAATGAAACATTGTTTTGCAAATAAAATAATTTGCTAAACAAACAAATAAGTAAATAAGAGTAACAGGATAAGTATGTTCCAAATGAGAGTGGTATTTTTAAGAGGATTAATGGCAGGGTATCTTTTACTTTAGTAATATTTTAAAAATTTAAATATTCAGTGCATATTTTGATAATATTTCTATATCTATGTGAAATATTTGCACATATGCATATCAATGACAAAAATCCTTTCCTTGATCAAAAATTTGTTACAGTCTTCTTGGTCCACTGGCCAGGAAACATTAAAGGTAGACATCTGAATATGGTCAGTAACCAGACCTGGAGTCTTTGGCCACAGATTAGCTGGAACCAACCCTCTAGGCTGGCTGCATAATGGGTGAGCTATAGGAAACCCAACTTTCAGGAAGTACCTTTTTCAGAGACTAAATAAAAAACAGCACAGCCTTGCTGCTTCCACTGAACACCAGTGTGCTACCCTGGTGGTTTGAGCCTGGAACAAAAACTAGTATTAGAGCACCTCCTAGTGGACTTTGAAACTTTAATCAAAATGTGAATTTGTAAAATACATTTTAGATAGAATCTAGTCTATATAAGGAACAACAAGCCTCAAATGTCAAACACAGGATTCCCTCAACCAGTTAACAGTGACTAGTATGGCTGCCATCATTGAAGTCTGGAGGACAGGTTGCACTGGGACAGTCTGGTTTGCTCCCCCCTCCATGCTCATGAAGGTGAATGTAGAGCCTCCACTGCCTCAACTTCCATTCTGCCTCGATCCTCCACCGGTGGGGAGACGGTCTTAACTGTTGAGATTCCCCACTCCGCCCCTCTTCCTAGGCAGAGGGTGATGACTCATGGATGAATTGTCTCATTAACCCACCAAAATCATATGAGAAAAAGGCTTTTTTCTTTCACTCCAATCTTTTCCTACCACTTTGGATTTTCCTTTTTTATGAGATATATTTCTGCTGAAGATTGGGAAGAGAGAGAAAGAACTTAAAAGGTTTTTGTCAGCCTTTCTAGCCTTTCCAAGAACTAAAACTCTCAAGTTGAGCCCATTAAAAAATGAGCATTTGTCTACAAAAATGCCAAAGACAGGAAAGTCATCTTAGGTGAGAACTCATATCCACATCTCTGGGGCAGATGAGATGTCAGAATTTCACTCATCCAGGAGGACACATATAAGGGCAAAGTCCATGCCCATTGTCCTGAACGCAGTTTGCTCTCCAGCTGGTGCAGAAAACTAAAACCTGAGACACAGTGGAAAGAATTGGCCTCTGTATGACACCAGAGGGAGCTATTTCCAAAGAAAAACACTTGAGGGGCCAAAACACATTCAGTTTAAAGGAGGACTTCCAAACTGCTATTTAATCTCTCTTTCTAAACAAAAGGGCATAAACTCAGTCCACCTCAGGCCGTGGCTCCCCTCTTATGCGTGTCTGGGATCATGTCCCCAGACATGCAGATAGGATTGGCCACATCGGGTGATAGTTGACACTCTCCATGGACTTGGCAATGTCAATGGACTTGAACTGAGAAAAAGCCCAATGTTTGACTCTTTCTTTCACTTTCTCACTCTCCTACCCTCACAAGAGGCCCCAACCTCCTTGTTTTCCCCTCCCCTTCCTACCTCTGATCCTCATCATCCATGTGTGTGGGAGGGAGGAAAATGACAAATGGGTTCTCACTAATATATCATTTGTGATTACTGGACAACGAGTACAGGCTTTAATCTGTGAGTTTCATAAAAATACCATGACATGAAAAATTTTCAAAATATATTTTAATTAAAACCTAGCCTTGCCTTGCTGCTGGGGGGTTGTCTTGCCCCTGCTCAGTTTCAAAATTTCTCAATTGAAAGTCTTAAGGTAAAAAAATTTAAAAAACAAGCCTAGTCAACACGGTAGCATTGCCCATCCTTCCCAGAAACTGCAGCAGTGCTCACTCACCCTGCCCCTCCCAAACATGTCATGAAGCCCACTGAACCCCTACATGTGAATGTGTCATGCCTCACTAGGTCACCTGTCACTCCCAGAGTTTGGCAGCATTGTGCCTCATGGCCTGCTTGCCTGCTCACTTCCATCCCCCACCCCCAAAAAAACTTACATTCACTAATAAAATCTGGCTTTACCAGCCTTACCCCTTTAAAAAAAGAAGGGCCTTTTGAGAAACTTTCTGCATTTGAGACATAAAGCAAACATCATTACTAGTGTCAGAAATGGCCACCAGGGCCCCGATCCAATTCCCAGGATAGAGAAAAACACAAGCAGAGAGAGCTGGCCTCAAATCCATGCACAGGTATAGTGTGGACAAATCCTGAAAGTTGTAGTGTGCCAGGGAGAAAGACTGAGGCTGCACTCAGATTTCCTGGTGACATGGGAGAGGTCCTATCTCTGCCTTACAAGGCAGAAGATGGATGTCTATGTAGGAACCTGCAGCAGGGCAGGTTGGGGCTTAAGCAGGCTTTCTTCCCCAATTTAGCCTTGGAATGAAGGGAGGGTTTACACTAGGGGATGCTGAAAATGTAAAGAAGACCCTCACACTCAGTCTTTCTCTTTCTGTAGATGGGCACTGGGCCATCAGCCATCCCACCATGCTCACCCATTCTATATCTTCTTAAACACTGGAGGGAGTTAGATCCCCAAGGCTTAAAAAAGAAGGCCTTTATCTTTTACTGTACTAGAGCTTGGCCAGAGTACCCACTGGGGGAACAAGAAAGGTGGCCAAGTGAGGGGAATATAAATTACAACACCATCCAGCAATTACACCTGTTTCACCAAAAGGAAATGAAATGGAGTAAAATGGCTTATAGCCAATAGTTCTTTATTCTTAAAAATCACCCTGAGTAGATATCTCCATATTTCACTGATCCTCCTCAATTAACTGCTTTGGGACCAATCACCTTTCCTTGTCCCAGTGGGGAAAGGTTAGACATTGGGACTCCAATAGAGGAAAAAAACACAACTCAGAGACCTCACTAGAAAAGGGACCAACCCACCATTCTGAAAGCATATGTACTGCCCCAGCAGCTAACCTACTGATCCTCCATCCCAATTTCAGAGGGTGATCCAAACAGGTTCCATGCACCTATGTAGAATTAAAAAAACTAAACAAGGTCTGAGAAGTTGCATGAGTGAACCTGTTGGATACATAAAAGCTTTTGACAGAGTCACGTATTTTTTCAAACTCACTTTGGAGGATATAAAGTTCCACATTAGTGATGTTCTAAGCTCAGGAGAAAAAGAAAGAGTCATGAAAGCTGCAATGAGAGTAGGAAATGTCCATTATGAGTTCCACAAAACTACAGTAAATATGGACTGGGGATATAGCTCAGTGGCACAAGCACCTGCCTGGCAAGTGCAAGGTCCTGAGTTTGATTCCCAGTACCAAAACAAAACAAAACAAAAAAAAGCAATAAATAAAGAAGATGAAGCCCCCATATGTCCCTATAAGACAATATCACAGTCTGTCCCCAGGCTCCATTGGAATTTTTAAACATCTGGGGAAAAGGCCTGTTCCCATTTTCTCTATTATATTAAGAAAGGGCTAAGGGTAGCAAGGGTCAAACCAGTAAGTTTTGCTAAACTAGACAAATTTATCAGCAGTAAAATGAACCCCTGTCAATATTTTTGATAGGCTCAGGGATTCTATGACCAAATACCCTAGTAGAGCCTAATAGTGTAGAGTGTGAAGTCCTTCTCAAGGGCAAATTTATCACTAAGTCTGCCTCTGATAACCACTGCAAATGCTTGAAGTTGACCTGTGAACACAATAAATTATTTGAAGCTAGATTATTATTTTGATGAGGCTACAAAGGATGTTTTCAATAAGGACAGAAAAGTTCAACATGAGAAAAAGGAGACTCATAAATATTTAGTTGGGCCGGTGAGATGGCTCAGCAGTGTAAGTGCCTGCCTGGCAAGCGCGAGGGCCCGAGTTTGATTCCCGGAACCCATATATGAAAAAAGTGCTGGTGATATCGCTCAGAGGCATGGGCACCTGCTGGCGCACAAGGTCCTGAGGTCAACCCCCGGTACCCACACACAAAAAAAATAATAATAAAATAAATATTTAGTTGCTGCTCTTCAGGGCTGCCCAAATAATGACACCAAATTTTGCTATTATTGCAAAAGCCTGGATTTTGTGTGTGTGTGTGGGTGTGGGTACTGGGGGTTGAACTCAGGACCTCATGTGCCAGCAGGCACCTGTGCCACTGAGCGATATCACCGGGACTTTTTTTTGTATGTGGGTACCAGGAGTCGAACTTAGGACCTTGCGCTTGCCAGGCAGGCACTTATGCTGCTGAGCTATCTCACCAGCCCAAGCCTGGACATTTTAAAAAGGACCGGCCCTCCCATACAGAGATCCAGCTAGACAAAATCAGAAAAAAAAACTACACCAAGGCATATGATAGTCAAGATTCCAATAATCCAATGCAAGAAAAGAATATTAAAAGCTGTTAGAGAAAAGAAACAAATCACCAATAAAGGAAAGCCCATCAGAATCACAGCAGACTTAACAACATAAACATTAAGTCAAGGAGAGCTTGGGATGAAGTATTTTAAGCCCTAAAATAAAACAACCTACAACCCAGATTAATGTACTCTGCAAAATTATCTTTCAAAATTGATGGAGAAATAAGACATTTCCTTGATAAAGAACACCTGGAGAAGTTCATGACTACCAAACAAGCACTCCAAAAATTCTGAAGGACAGTCTAACAAAAGACAATGAAGACAACAATTCCATGAATCTCAATAGAAAAAATTCACTGGTGAGGCTAGAAATAAAACAGAGAGGAAAGAAAGGCAACCAACAACAGGAAAATAATATGACAAAGATACATCAGATATAACCATCAATGTAAATGGTCTCAATTCACCAATCAAAAGAAACAGACTGGTAGAATGGGTCAAGAAACAAGATCCACCAATATGCTGCATACAAGAATCATATTTAACTAAAAAAGAAATGCATAAACTGAAGGATGGAAAACAACACTCCATGCAACAAAAACCCAGAAAAAAGAGGGGTAGTTATTCTATTTGCAGACAAAGTGGATTTTAAGCCACAACAGATCAAGAGAGACAAGGTCTCTATGTACATGTTAAGGTAACAATTCAGTGAAAGAGATAATAATCATAAATATATATGCACCAAATACCAGCACACCCAACTATATAAAACAAACATTGATGGACAAGAAAATTCAAATAAATACTAATATAATTGTAATGGGGGTCCTCAATGCCCCATTGTTACAAATATGTCAACCAGACGAATTAAGCAAAGAAATATCAGAGCAAAACCAAACCTATGAACAAATGGACTTAGAAGATATCTACAGTGTTCTATCCCACAAAATCAGAATACACATTCTTCTCAGCTGCACACTGTACTGTCTCCAAAATAGACCACATACTAGCCCATAGAATATACTGAAGTAATTCCAAGGAATTGAAATTATCCCATGAATATTACCAGATCATAGTGCAAAAAAATTGGAAATCAATGGCAAAAGGAACTACAAAATCTATATAAACACATGGAAATTAAATAACATCCTCTTGAAAAACCAGTGTGCCAAAGGTGAAATTAAAGAAGAAATTAGGAGGTGAACGGCATAGAGGCAGGCGACTCCCATCGCCATTGTTGCTGCTGCGACCCAGCTGAGCCCTGCCAGAAGGCCCAGAGAATGGCCCCTCCCCTCGCTGCTGCCATGACTTAGTTGAGCCACTTGAGAAGGCCCAGAGACCAGAGGAAATGCCCGTGACACTGTAGGGTCCCAACTAGGATGCACAGGATGGACAGGTGGGACAAGTGGCATGAGAAGTCCAAAGCAAAAATAACAATATGAGCCAACAGGTGGTAAGTCAGGTGAACCAGCATTGTGCTTGGGGACAAAGACACATGGAATAGAAGCAAGTGTGTGGGGCCACCCCTGTTCTCTCTTTTCTTGTTGATTTTTTTCTTTTCTTTTTCTTTTTATTCTCTCTGTTCTTTTTTCTCTCTTTCCTAAATGCCTGGGGAGAACTTGAGCCAGGGAAAACTAATCCCATCCCCCAAACCCAGAGAAAAAGTTCAGATAGTCCTTTGCTTACTCCCTGATTCTTTCTCTTCTGCTCTCTCCTCTAGTTGCCCAAAGTTCGCATGATCATCCTTTGTCCTCCACCCTTGCCTCTACTTTCTCTTCAGTTATCTTTGCTTTATCTGCTATCCTTAAATCTCCCCACCACAGGGAAGAACCACTCGACCAAGAGGAAACATTTTGAATACAAGTTCCCAATTTACAATTGGTTCGGTTATATAATTATAGATTTTGCTCCTATGGTTTAAGGTACAAAATTAATAGTTACCACAGATTGTCAGTTTCTAAACAGTGCTTCACGCTATTGTTATTGCTAATTATATTACTTTAGCTAGGATGTCATATCTGTTGTAATCAGTTGTTCTCTCTTCTGTAACAATACTGGGAAGCTCTGGGGAAATAATCTCACCACAGCCCAGCACCAAATAACTGGGGACTGAGCCAAACAGATACCAACATCTCACTCTTAATTAACTGGGAAAGTAGGATCTTGGAACAGACACAAGCCAAGAACCTGCTACACGCAGAAGACATCCCTGAGGAATAGACTTTTCCTAGAGAGGACTTGATACTAGTGATATAGCTACCTATTACAAAAACCTACAAGGATCAACACAGAAGACAAAATAAAAATTTTTGAAATAGAAAATGACAAGAAGCAGTAACAAGGTGCAACCTCAGACCTTCAGCTCATGCAAAACTAGTGCAGGAGATAGTGAAATAGAGGAAAATGGAAGACACACACTTGAAATTTCTGAAATGATAGCAATCGAATTAAAGAAACAAACCCAAGAGGCTACAGAAGAAATCAAATCAGAAATAATCTCACAGGTAAAAAAAGAAATGCCAACATCTTAAAGGAATTGCTCAGCAAATCTAGAGTAGAGATAGATAAAAAATAGATAATGATAGGAAGAGGATGGAAACAGTAATTGATCAATACAGGAAAGAAATAGAATGCATGAAATGGATTTAAACAGATATCCAGGAAATTAGAAATTCCATTGAAAGCTGGCAAAACCACTTGAATGAAAGCAAAGATAGACTTTCAGAACTTGAATACATGATCTCAGTATAGATTGTGAAAGGAAAGCTCTCTTAAAAATAACAAGGGATCAAGAAATAATGACTCAACACCTGCAAGATGATGCAAAGAAAAATAATATAAGAATAACTGGTGTCAATGAAAACGCAGGAGTCAAGACAAATGCCATAAAAAGACTATTTGCAGAAGTGATATGAGAAAATTTCCAAAACATGAGAACAAAATCTGACATACAGATAAGTGAGAACTCCGTATAGAACTCCAATCAGCCATAACCAAAATAAATCTACACCCAGACATATAATAATCAAGATCCCAGAAATTCAGCACAAGAACAGAATATTAAAAGCTGTTACAGAAAATAAATATCAGATTTTTAAGATAGAATAGCAGCTAGTGATCATGAAAAGAAAGATATCTTAAAAATTAGAAGAGACCATGAAAAACAACCCAACAGCTACAAGATGATGTAAAGAAGAATAACATAAGATTGACTGGGGTCAGTGAGAAACGTGGAGACATGACAAATGCCATAAAAAAAAACGCTTCGCAGAAATAGTGGCAGAAAACCTCCCAAGCATGGATAAAGAATTTGACATACAAATAAATGAAGCATATAGAACTCTAAACAGCCATGACCTAAATAAAACTACACCAAGATGTAATAATCAAGATGTCAGAAATTCAGCACAAGAACAGAATATTAAAACCTGTTAGAGAAAAGAAACAGATCACCTATAAAGGAAAGCCCATCAGAATCATGGCAGACTTCTCAACACAAACCCTCAAGTCAAGAAGAGCTTGGAGTGAAGTATTTCAAGTCCTGAAAGAAAACAACTTCCAACGCATATTGATGTACCCTACAAAACTATCTTTCAAAATTAATGGAGAAATAAGATACTTCCATGACAAAGAACAACTGGAGAAATCCATCACCACCAAACAAATCCTACAAAGAATACTGAAAGATATTCTAGACAGAGATAAAAATGACAACAATTCCAAGAACAACAACAGAAAGAAACCCCCAGGCAAGGCAAGCAATTAAACAGAGGGGAAAAGCAGGGAACAAACAGCAGGAAAATGTCATCACAAAGATAAGCCAACACATTGTCAGTTATAACCATCAATGTAAATAGCCTCAATTTAACAATCAAAAGAAACAGATAGGCAAAATAGATAAAGAAACAAGATCCAACAGTGTGCTGTATACAAGAAACACATTTAACTCAAAAGGAAACTCATAGACTGAAAGTCAAAGGATGGAAAACAATACTCCATAGAACAGGAACTCAGAAAAAAGCAGGGTTATCTATTCTGTTGGCTGACAAAGTGAACTTCAAGCAAAGAAATATCAAGAGAGATAAAGAAGGTCACTACATACTTGTCAGAGGAAAACTTCAAGAGGAAGAGGTAACAATCATAAATATATATCCACCAAATATGGGGGCACCTAACTATATAAGACAAATATTAATAGACATGGAAAATTAAGTAAGCAATCATTCAATAGTAATGGAGGATCTTAATACTCCATTTTCACAAAAAGATAGATGAACTAGACAAAAAATCAGCAAAAAAAATGACAAAACTGAACCAAAGCTGTGAACAAATGGACTTAGTAGACATTTACAGTGTGTTCCACCCAACAACATCAGAATACACATTCTTTTCAGCTCCACACAGGACATTCTCTAAAATAGACCATATACTAGCCCATAGAACATGCTTAAGTAAATACAAAGGAATTGAAATTATCCCATGCATATTATATGACCTAGTGCAATGAAAGTGGAAGTTAATGGCAAAAGAAACTGCAAAAAATCCAATAACATATGGAAATTAAATAACATCCTCCTGAACAACCAATGGGTCACAGAGGAAATTAAAGAAAGTAAAGAATATCTACAATCAAATTAAAATGCAAATGCAGCATACTGGAACTTGTGGGATGCAATGAAAGCAGTCCTAAGAGGGAAATTTATAGTGGTGAATTTTCATATCAGAAAAACAGAATGAGCACAAATAAACAATCTAATGCTGCACCTCAATCTTCTGCAAGAAGAAGAGCAAGTAAAGCCCAAAGCCCATACAAGGGAGGAAATTACAAAGATCATAGGAGAAATTAACACAACTGAGACTAAGAAAACAATACAAAGAATTAATGAATCAAAGAGTTAGTTTTATGAAAGAATAAATAAAATTGATAAACCCCTAGCCAATCTTATCAAAAAAGGAAAGAAAAACCTCAAATTCATGCAATGAGGAATGAAAAGGATGTAATCACTACAGATCCCGTGGAAATTCAGAAGATCATCAATACCTACTTCAAAAGTCTTTACTCACACACATTGGAAAACACAAAAGAAATGGACAGATTCCTAGAAAAGTATGAATTACCAAAGCTCAATCTAGAAGATATAAAAATTCTGAATGACCCAATATTAGTGAATGAAATTGAAAACATAATTAAAAGATTACCATCAAAGAAAAGCCCAGGTCCTCATGGATTCATGGTTGAATTCCAAAAGAAATTTAGACAAGATTTAGTGCCAATACTCCTCAAAATTTTTAATGAAATTGACATGGAAGCAATCCTCCCCAACTCACTCCTGGAGGCATGTATTACTCTGATATCAAAACCAGAGAAAGACCCAATCAAAAAAGAGAACTACAGGCCAATCTCCCTAATGAACATAGATGTAAAAATCCTCAATAAAATACAACCAAAGAGAATGCAACAAATCATCAAGAAGATTATATACCATGACCAAGTGGGATTCATCCAGGAATGCAAGGATGGTTCAACATAGGCAAATCAATAAACATAATACACCATGTCAACAGAGCCAAAGAAAAAAAATCACGTGATCATCTCAAAAGATGCAGAAAATCTTTTGATAAAGTCCAGCACTCATTCTGTTGCAGATGAAAAACAAACCAGGACCGAAAGGAAAATGCTCTGCACTGAGGAGGTTGGAAGGTGACTTTATTGTGATACCAGAGGGCTAGTGGGAACCAAGTCCAAATCACTAGCCCCAAGTCAGTTTAGAGTTCAGCTTAAATACATTTTAGCAAGCAGGAAGTACAAGCTGATTGGAGGTCATTACATGATTGGTTACATGAACGACATCATAGCCTCCCAGGTAAGCTTATTCTAAGTAATCTTACTAATAAGGAATTGTTTATAACATTCTGGGTAAGAGTGGAGGGGGTCTGAGCTGAGCAGGTAAAGTTCAATGGGTCCTTGAGCAGGTGTGTCTGCTCTGGGCCCAAAGTCCTTGAAGCAAGCTGGAAACTATCAACATATCATTTTGGGGAGGAAAATACAGACATCACAACTGGACTCAGTCAGGCTGACCTTGCATATTATCTAGAAACTGAAGCTGGACACAGACAGTCAAGGCCAACAGAGTCTGATTATATGATAGGCAGCATGAGCTTAGGCAGAAACTACTAATTCATTTCTAATTTCTGCTATGAAATTTCTATAAATTTGCTATTTGGTAACTTTGCTCTTACATTCTCCTCTTTTTTTTTTTATTATGGGGCAGATTCTTCCTCAGTTTCCTCTGTACTAAGGAGCTGGTAAGGGGAAGTAACTTTTAGGAGTTGGTGGTGTATAGCTTCAAAGCATTCAGTCAGAAAGTGAGTCAGAATGAGAATCACACAAGGGCCTAAAAGAAGGATTGCCAAAATGGCCATCAAACGTCCAAGCAGAGCTCCTGTCCATGAGGGGAGAAAGTCTAGAAATCCCCACCAGGAAGAGCCTCCCATGTTATTTTGAACCCTATGTTTAAAGTGTTCTCACAGCTGTTGGGAGTTTTCTCTTACTATCCCTGACTCGTTGGCATATAACAGCACTGTTCTTCTAGAAAAAGGCAATTGCCTCCAAGTTGGGCTGTTTGGAGATCTAAGGCCCTTCGATTCTGGAGGACAACTGCAGCTAAGGAATCTATTTGATCCTGTAATGTATCTATTGAGGTCTGTATGTTGGCAAATTTTCCAGCTATCTCAGCACTTAACTGTGAGTACTGTTGTTGGCCTATGCCCATGGCTGTCGCACTGAGTGTCAGACTTCCTGTTATTGCTATTCCCGCTTGTATGGGCAATATCATGGGGTCACATTTTTGATGTGACTGATGGGCATGAGCAGGACCTTGTTGACTAGGATAGACAGAGGATGGGTACCAGAAAAGCAAGTGCACAAAGACTCATCTTGATGTTATCAAACACTTGGTGTATCCCATCAGAATAAACAAAGAAAGTTCCAAGGGGGGCCACCAGAGAACCTGTGGTAACAATTAACATATCTAAGCAATCAGCAGAGACATTTTGGCCCTTAGTGGAATCCAGGAAGCAGGAAGTGTTTCCTCATACTGTTGTGGGATAGAGCTGAAGTAGAAGGTCAGGAGTACTAGTAGAATTGAGTTTAGAATTATTTTGAGTTAGGCCTAGAGCTCGATAGGAAAAATGGAAAGAGGAGCACAGAGCCAACAGACTTTGCCCAACTCTGGGTTTACAGCTTGGAGGACCCAATGGGTGCCATTGATGAGACACAGAAGATCAGGAGTCAGAGTTCCTGTGTGATTTGTAACAGGTGCAGGGACCCATGGGAATATTGGAGGTTTTGAGGAAGGAATCCTAATGTGAGATGGGGGTGCTGGAGGTGATCAGACCTTTATGATTTTTAAAACAAGCCATGGGTCTTCTTCTCGTCCATATACCTGGACCTTTATATGATGACCTGATGACCAACCCCAATGGGAAGGATCTGAAACAGCATACTGCAAGGGGTTGCAAGTTCCCAGTAAGCAGTTGAGCTGGGGGCTAGCTGAGTCTACAAGCTTTCTTTGGATCCACCCCAGTCTATGACACGGTCCCATCTAGGGCAGAATGTAGATGAGAAAGGGGGTTTACAATATCTTTTGGTTTGTCTCCATTCTGGGCAAATATACTTTTTATTAGCGTGATATTCTCGTTATCAATTTAATCCTCCACATCCTGAAGAATAGTGATGATTTTCCCAATTTGGAGCCACAGTCTGAACTGTACATGCATCAAAATAAAGATTTATTGTAGGCTGGGAGGGATCCCATTTAGTCTGATTGAGAACTATGACAGGGTTCATGCCCTAAACCTGAATTTGGAATTCTCAATGTCCTGAATTCCAATATATTTCTAGGATGTAAATAAATATTATCCAGAGATAAATCATCTTAAACAGTTAAGGGTACTTAGTCCAACAACCACAACAAGATAGAAAAGGATAAAGGTAACCTTTTGTGGAACTCACCAATCTCCTAGAGACACAGTCCAAAATGCAACTGCAAATATCAAGATTAATGGGAGGAAAAAGATGAAGAACTCAAATGAATAACAGTACATTGAAATTAAACCATAGAAAAACAAAGCAGAGTAATTATCAGAACAGTTACACCAATATAAAAGAGAGTAAGGGAAATTTTGCAAGGGACTGTCCAGTCCTTTGGCGATACAGCCAAGTCCTGTGGCTAACACCAAGATAAGCAAGAGAAGGGGAACTAATATCCAGACTGGGTAACAAAGCATGAGTTAATTGGACAGTGCATGATATCTGTTCAATCTTCAGCTATGCATAGACCTGCCAGCTTCTGGAGTGGCAGGGGCAGGGTTTTGAGTGTGTTGTCTCTTCAGGGTGGTCTTCAAAGAGTTTGTTTTATCAGGATAGTCTTTCCAGCAATCATCAGGATGAGCCCATTTGATCCTGGAGTGACAAATCCAAGGCTGGATCTCTGCCACTATTACTGCAGTGGGAGTGGTCAATATAATTAAATAAGAGCCTTTCCAAATTGGGGACAGAGGATCCTTTTCCCAATCTTTAACCCAAACCATATCACCTGGACTGTGTGTGTGTGCAGGAGTATCAGTAGGTATGGGTACTCTCTCTGCTATTGTTTTATGTATTTGAGAGAAAGTTTTCCCTAACTGAGTAAGTTGTTCTTGCAAGGTGATATTTCCCAACTGATGTAGGTCCCCTTGGAGGCCCTTAATTACTGGTGGGGGCCCCCAGAATAAGATTTTGAAAGGAGTGTATCCAGTGGATCCTGGTGATGTCCTGACTTTCAGGTGGGCAATAGGCAACAAGTCCACCCATGGCACCTGAGTTTCTTGGTAATACTTTGTCAGTATTGACTTTAGGGTTCTGTTCATTCAATCTACTTTACCAGAGCTCTGAGGCCTATAAGCAGTGTGGAGATTCCATTTAATTTTTTTTCCTTGGCTAATTTTTGAGTCACACCTGCTATAAATGATGGTCCATTGCCACTGCCTATACTCAGGGGTAATCCATATCTGGGAATAATCTCTCTTAATAAGACTCTGCATACTTCAGAGGCCTTTTCAGTCTTTGTAGGAAATGCCTCTGGCCAGCCAGAATAAGTGCAAACAAGGACCAACAAATATTTGTAGCCCCAGCATGGCTTAATTTCAGTAAAGCTTATTTGAAGATCTCCAAAAGGAGAAAGCCCCATGTGTTGGATCCTGGGTGGTGGTCAGGGGCATGTTGAGGCCTCAGTCCTTGCACAGATTTGGTGCCTTTTGCTAATACCTGCACAAATTGATGTCAATTTTGGAATGTAATAATAGTGACCCAGAAGCTGGGCCATAGCAGTCTTTCCCCCATGGGTGATGTCATGGTGATGTTTAACCCAGGTGTAGGCTAGATCCTTTAGAATGATCATTTGATCATCTGGTAGAGCCCAGATGCCATTTGGGCCCATATTAATCCCTTCCTGTTTTGCCCAATTTATTTCTTCTTCAGCATAATTGAGGGGACCTTGGTGCAAGCTAAGAACAGTTTTTGGTGGGGTCCCATATAAGGCTTCTAAGTTTTGGACTAAATCATTGTCTTTCCAAGTTAAGGCTTCAGCTGCCAGCTTGGTGGCCTCATCTACTTTATGATTTACTTTTTGGTATCCTTTGCAATGGATAATGGCAACATTTTTAGGTTTCCAAATTGGAGTCAGGAGTTGAGAGATTTCATCCTTCTCCTTGATTCTTTTTCCTTCAGCTGTCAGGAGTCCATGCTCTTTGTATAGTATCCCATGGATGTGGACTATAGTGAAGGCATACCAAGAATCTGTGTAAATATTGACTTTTTTGTCCTTTGCCCAGTTGAGGGCCTGTATGAGTGCCCAGAGCTTAGCTCATGGAGCTGACCAATTTTGAGGAAGAGGTCCAGCTAGGAGCACCTCTTCGGTGGTTACAACAGCATAGCCAGCCCTCTGTTGTCCATCTTTAACAGAGCTACTTCCATCCATGAATAGGGTGTACTCAGCATCTGCTAAAGGCTCCATTTGAAGGTCAGGCTGACTAGCAAAAAGCTCATCTGTTAAGGCAAGGCAATCGTGGTCGGGCTGCCTGAGCTCTATGGGTAAATAAGTGGCTGGGTTCAGTGCTTTAATTTGCTGCAAAGTGAGTCATGGATTCCCAACAAGCAGTCCTTGGTACTGAGTCCTTGGTACTGAGTACTGAGTGGCTGTTTGAGAGCCAACGATGTCCTTGACAGTTGAGGAGCTCAAGAACAGCGTGTGGTACCTGGACAGTCAAGTTTTGTCACAAAGTCAATTCATCTGCCTCTTTAAAGCAGGAGGGCAGTTGCTGCAAGTGCTTGCAAGCAGGGAGGCCATCCTTTAGATACTGAATCTAGAGTATCAGACAGGTAGGTGACTGGCCTTTCCCAGGGTCCCACTGTTTGTGTTAGGACACCTGAGGCAACATGTTGTCTCTCATCCACAAACAGGTTGAAAGGATCAGTCACATCTGGAATTCCTAAAGCTGGAGCTGAGGCCAAAGCACTTCTGATCTGTTTGAATGCCTCAGTTTCTTCCAAAGTCTAATTTTTTATATCTTTTTCAGTTGTGGGCGTTTTCAACATGTCATAAAGCGGTCTGAATTTCTCAGCAAATCCAGGTATCCAAATCTGGCAGAAACCAGTTGCCCCTAAAAACTCTGAGTTCCCTTTTACAGTAAGGCCATGGGATGGAGCAAATGACTTCCTTCCTTTCTGGGCCTAGGTGTTTGAGCCCTTTTTCTAAGTCAAACCCCAGACATTTGACTTTTTGCTTACAGATTTGAGCCTTTTTCCAGGAGACTTTGTACATGGTGTCACACAAATGGTGGAGGAGGGCCTGAGGCCCTCTCCAACAGACCTCTTCTATGGGGCTTCCAATTAGGATATCATCCACATACTGCAAAAGTGTGCAGTGAAATCTCTCATGGGGGAACTTGGCTAGATCGGCTGCCAAGGCTTCCCTGAACAGAGTGGGAGAATTCTTGAACACCTGAGGGAGGCAGGTCCATGTGAGTTGCCCCTTTCATCCTGTGTCAGGGTCCTCCCATTCAAAAGTGAAAAGAAGCTGGCTGGCAGGTGCTATTGGCACGCAGAAGAATGCATCCTTTATATCCAGACATGTGAACCAGGCAACATCCAGAAGGAGCAGGCCCAGGAAGGTGTACAGTTTGGGGACCATTGGTTGTAAAGTTATTGTAGCTGCATTAACAGTGCAGAGATCTTGTACTGGCCTATAGTCCCTGTTAGGCTTTTTAACTGGAAGCAATGGACTGTTCCAGGGTGACTGGCAGTCTACTAGAATTCCAGCTTGTTTCAGTCTGGAAATGTGGGGTTGGATCCTGAGACAGGCTTCATGAGACATGGGCTACTGCTTGATGGCAATGGGAGTGGCTCCTGGATTAAGTCCAGTTATGAAGGGGGCATGATTAATGACTAGCCTTGGAGGTGAGTTTTCCATCCAGACATCTGGAAACATGGTTTTGAGAACCTCAGGGTTTCAGTCTTTGGTCATTTCTCTTTGATAGAGGTGTTACTCTTCTTCTCAGGACACAGTCAGAGTCAATATCAGGTCTGGAATTGGAGACCCAAGGGTGAGGGTGGCAGGCTGATAAGGACCAAAAGAAATAGTGGCTCTTAACTTTGGCAGGAGGTCTCAGCCCAGCAAGGGAATGGGGCATTAAGGCATATATAAAAATCCATGTTTGATGAAATATCCTCCAAACTCACAAGATCTGCTTTGGCAAAACCTATTTTCAGTGGGAATGCCAGTAGGCCCTATTACTTGAATTTGTTGAGACATCAAAGGGTCAACGTGTTGGGTGACAATGGAGTATTCAGCTCCACTGTCTACCATAAAAGTCACTGGCTTCCCCCCAATTTTCATTGTGACTGTGGGCTCCTGGGGCCCTAATCGAATGTAACCCAGTCTGGCCTATTTGGTGCCATCAAAAAGGAAGAGCAGGGGATCAGGTGGAGGCAGGTTGAATGCCTCAGAAGTCTGCTGGTCCTTCAAGCAGAGGGGGCATTTGTCTTTCCAGGGTCCAAATTGTTTGCATCTGGTGCATTGGTTCAGGGCCAAATTGTAGGGACAACTGCCCATTTTTGATTGAGGGCCCTGTGAGGTTCTATTGCTTTGGCCCTGGTTACATGGCTGACTTGTTAGGAACCCCTCAGGAAGCAGCTTTGCTGAGATTGCAGCCAAGAGGGCAGTCTGATTACATTTACATTCCTTCTTTTCTTCTCTTTCCCGGTTTATAAAAACCTTTTGAGCTATCTGGAGCAGCTGAGTGGCATTCATGCCAGCAAACCCATTGACCTTTTGAATTTGCCTCCAAATGTCAGAGGCACACTGTGACACAAAAACTGAATTTCCCATCTTTTGATTTTGCAGAGCCTCAGGATCAAGTGGGGAGTAAGTTCGGTAGGCTTCACGCAGTCTCTCATAAAATTTCATAGGACCTTCACTAGATTCTTGAGTAATTTCAGCAATTTTGGACATATCAATGGGCTTTATTCCTCCTGCTTTTATTCCTGCCAGGAGGGCTTTCCAATACCCCATCAAAGCATTACTTCCTGCCTCAGTGTTAAAGTCCCAATCAGGCTGGGTAGCAGGAAAGGCAGCATTTACCCAGGCATCAGGATCAGCAGCATCATCTGGAACTCTAATCTTTAGCCAGGCTTGTCCTCCCTCTAAAATGTGGGCACATACCTCAGGGTTGAAGAGGGTCAGAAGAATGTGCTGGCAATCATCCTAAGTCAGCTGATGTGTCTGGAAGATCGAAGTCAGGAGATTGATCATAGTTAGGGGCTTTTCTGAGTATGATGGCATATAATATTTCCAGTTGAGGAGGTCAGTGGAGCTGAAAGGCTGATAGTATAGAGCAGCTGGTTGATTTGGTCCCCCTGTAACAAGATATCCTCGAAGAGGTATGTGAAGATGTGATGACCAGAGTCGGTGACCAATAGGACTTGGTGCAGGTGGCTCTTGGGGGCTAGACCGCACCACCGTGGTGGGCAGGGACACAACAGAAGAATCTGGCAGTATGGCTATCAGCTGGTCAGGAGATGCAGCTGCCTCCAGGGGTGGCGGTGGAGGGTCTGGCAAGTCAGGGAGGCTGCCCATGTATGGAGGAGGAAAATCTTCAGGATCATCAGGCAGAACGGGGTAAATCTTTTTTTTAATATGCGGGTACCAGGAGTCGAACTCAGGACCTCACGCTTGCCAGGCAGGCACTTATGCTGTTGAGCTATATCACTGGCCCAGAATGGGGTAAATCTTGTTGTTTTTAGTGTTTGGGGATTTCTTTACAGGGGGTCTCTGGTCGGGCTGATTGGCTTTGATCACCAAGACAGTTCCCCTATCTTGACAAGCACAAGCATGGAGCCATAGCAGAGGATTTTGACACAGTTCTAGCCACTAGGCAATATAAGGGAACTGATCAGGGTGGCCTTTTGGTGAAGGATCGGTAACTTTGTCTCAGACTCAGCAGATGATTTCCACATTCAGGGTTCCCTCTGGTGGCCAAGAAGGGCATAAGCACGGCCCACTGATCTCGCAGAAAGTGCAGAGCAACTGCGGTTTCATTTTAAATGCATAGTCTTCTGAGAAGCCTATCTTGAAGTTCTCTACCATGTAGTCTAGAACAGTGGGCTTATTCTGGCTTGCACCCATTCATGATAAAAACCCTACAGAAAATTGGAATGGATGGTCTTAACCTCAATCTGATAAAAGCCATCTATAATGAACCAAAAGCCAACATCATACTAAATAGACAAAAACTCAAAGCTTTCCATCTAAAATGAGGAACAAGACAAGGATATCCATTATCACCACTCCTACTCAATAGAATTCTGGAAGCATTAGCCAGAGCAATTAGACAAAGGACAGAACTAAAAGGAATAAGGATAGGAAAGGAAGAAGTTAAATTAGCATTATTTGCAGATTTCATGATACTATACATAGAAGACCTCAAAATCTCCAACAAAAGACTTCTAAATTTAATAAGCAAATTCAGTAACATACCTGGATACAAAGTCAACACTCAAAAATCAATAGCATTCCTGTACACAAACAACAAACTCACTCAGAGAGAAATTAGGGAGACCACAACCTTCACAATAGCATCCAAAACAATGAAATACTTAGGAATCAGTCTAATAAAGGAAGTAAAAGATCTATGCATAGAAAATTACTCTTCTTCTGAAAAAGGAGATCAAGAGGATATCAGAAAATGGAAAGATATCCCTTGCTAATGGATAGGAAGAGCAAACATTGTGAAAATGGCCATAATCCCAAAACTGTTACACAGATTTAATGCAATCCCAATCAAAATACCATTAACATACTTCACAGACCTAGAGAGAACATTTCTAAAATTCATTCAGAAACAGAAGAGACCTAGAATAGCAAAGGTAATCCTGGGCAACAAAGGCAAGGCAAGAGGCATGACAATCCCTGACTTGAAATTATACTACAAAGCCACTGGGATAAGATCAGCATGGGTACTGGCAAAAAAAAACAGACCTGAGGATCAATGGACTGATTAGATAAGATGCAGACACAACTACAAACACACTCAGCCACCTTATCTTTGACAAAGGGGCCAAACATATTCACTGGAAGAAAGATACTTTTTAATAAATGGTGCTGGAAAAAGTGGCTTTCCACATGCAGAAGACTAAAACTAGACCCATGTCTATCACCATGCACTAAAGTCAAAATGGATCAAAAATCTAAATATTAAAAGAGAAACACTAAATCCACTGGAAGATGAAGTATGTAGAAATCTTGAAGACATAGGAGTAGGCAGAAAGTTCATGAACAAAACCCAAACTACATAGGAAGCGTTTCAAAGAATCAACAACTGAGAGCTCACCTTATTTAAAAGTTTTTGCACATCAAAAGAAATCACCAACAGTGAAAGGAAAACCCAGAGTGGAAAAAAAAATTAGCCAACTATCCCTCAGAAAAAGGACTCCTATCTAGAACATATAAAGAATTGAAAAAAATCAGGCCCCCCAAATTCAAAGACCCAATCCAAAACTGGGTATCTGAGATGAATACACACTTCTCAGAGGAAGAAATACAAATGGAAAATAAATATATGAAAAAATGTTCAACATCATTGGCCATTCAAGAAATGCATATTATAACAGCACTGAAACTCTATCTCACCCAAGAAAGAATGGCTATCATCAAGAAATCAACCAATGACAAATGCTGGAGGGACTGTGGGGAAAAAAGGAACATTTCTCCACTTTTGTTGGAAGTGTAAGCTCATACAACCACTTTTGAAATCTGTGTGGAGATTCCTCAAAAACTAAAATCAGAGGTCCCATTCGACCCAGCTATTCCCCTTCTGGGTATTTCCCAGAAAAATTAAAAACATCATACCACCACAGCAATATATGTGCACCCATGTTTATAGCAGCATGATTTGTAATAGCTAAATCTGGGAAACAATCTAAATGCCCATCAACCAAGGAATGGATAAAAAAATGTGCTATTTTTGTACAACTGAGTACTATTCAGCTATAAAGAAGGATAAACTTGAGGCTTTTATAGTAAATGGATGCTACTTGAGACAATACTTATACGTGAAATAAATCAAACTTGCATATGTAAACATTGTATTGTCTCCCTAGTATAAAATACTGAAAGAATAAATAAGTTCCAAAATGTACAATAGATATTGTAAAAGGGGAAAAACTGCTGAAAAGGAAAGAACAACTGGGATGGGGGAAAGGAGAAAAGAAGGGCAAAGGAAAAAAAATATATGTGTATGTACAAGATACCTAAGATAATTATACTTTTAATTTCTATTAGTTCATTGAAAAGAATGGTTTGTGCTTATATTGTTTGATCAATGTTTCATGCCTATATCTTGTAATCTGAGCAACTAATTTGAAGATAATATACAATATATTAACCATTGTTAATCTCCTATTATCTTGTTTTGAAATTCTGTATCATTGATTTATTTTTTCTCTTTAAAATAAAATAAAAGAAGAAATTAGACAGTTTCTACAATGAAATGATAATGTCAACACAACATACTGAGAATTATGAAACACAATGAAAACTGTCCGATGAGTGAAATTTGTAGAGGTAAACTCCCACATCAGAAAAACAGAGCAAGCTCAAGTTGTGGAGGGCCACGTGGATGACTCTTCTTGAAAGAGTAATTATCTCCATTTTGGCTAAATCTGGCCCTATTTCCATGTACTGATATGTACAGAGCTGGCTAGGACTTTTCCTTGTCCCCTCAGTTGGCTTTCAGCAATGCAAATCGATCTAGCCAAGGTGTTGATGTGCAGTCTTTGAAGCAAGGTGACAAGTCAGTGTTGCCCCACTGCATAGCTCCCAAAAAGCATGTGTGACCCAGGTGGGAAGAAGAGCTATGCCCCACACTGTTGGCTTAAGCCTCAAGAGGCTATGACTTCCCAGGGCATAAAAAGTTACACATCAGATCTTAAGCACTGACCCCAAAACATTAGATACTGCCTCAAATTGTGTTATGCAGATTATACTTTCTGCATATCCTTCTCTCTGCATATTGCAGAGGTCATCTCAGGCCACCTACATAGCCCAGGTCATGACACTCATGTACTTCACCTACTCTCTCAATCAGTCATCCCCAAGGCACTCCCCTCTTCAGAAATTAATAAAACCTGGGTTTGGCCCTGGGTAGAGGCCTTTGTTCTGGTTAGCCATCATTCTAGGTGGACTTAGTACCCCCTTGGCTCTCCACAACTACAAATATGCCTGAATGTCTTTATTCTCACCATTAGTTGTATTGGAAGTGGTAGGTTGGAATTAACTTATGGGAATTCCAACAACTTTTCCCTGGTATTACCAATATAAACTTCACTGAACTGCAATAAGATCTAGAAAAGCCTTCAATATCAAGTAAATAACCAAACGTTGAACCTCAAGCTTCTAGAAAAAGAAAAGCAAGTTAAATGCAAAGCAAGTATGATGAAATAAATTGTAAAGACCAGAGCAGACATTAGTGCAATTGAGATTAAGAAAACAACACAAAGAATAAATCAAAGGGTTGGTTCTTTGAAAGATTAAATAAAATTGATAAACACTTTGTCAACCTTATCAAAAAAGGGAAGAAAAGACTCAAATCCATGCAATTAGAAATGAAAATGGTGAAATTACAACAGATGCTGTAGAAATCCAGAAGATCATCCATACCTACTTGGAAAACCTATACTCTAATAAGATGAAAAACACAGAAAAAATGGACAGATTCCTTGATACATATGAATTACCAAAGCTGAATCAAGATGATATAAAAATTCTAAATGAGCCAATATCTATCAATGAAATTGAGGGTGTAAATAAAAAAACTGCCAATGAAGAAAATCTCAGTCCCTGACATATTCGCTGCTGAATTCTTCAAGAAATTTAGAGAAGATCTAATGCCACTACTCCTCAAACTCCATAATGAAATTGAAATGGAAGCAATACTCCCAAAATCATTCCTGGAAGCAAGCATTACCCTGATACTAAACCCAGAGAAGGAGCCAAACAAAAAAAGAACTACAGGCCAATCTCCCAAATAAACACAGATGCAAAAATCTATATGGAGTCCTTCCTGGTCTTTGTTGCAGTCTGGGAAGTTTATATTTGTAAAACCATGGAAAAGTTATTTTAATTCTAGTGAGGTAATTCCAATCCACCACTTCCAGTTCAACCCATGGTGAGAATAAAGACACTAAGACATATTTATAGTTCTGGGTAGCCAAGGGGGTCCTAAGTCCAGCTAGGGTGATGGTTAACTGGAACAAAGGCCTTGACCCAGGGCCAAACCTGGGTTTTATTTATTCATGAAGAAGGGGAGTGGCTTGAGGATGAGTGACTGAGAATGGTGGGGAGTGGTGTGAGCTGGGCTTGATAGGAGGCCTGAGATCACCTCTGCAATATGTAGAGAGAAGAACATGCAGAAAGAGTAATCTGCACAACACAATTTGAGGTAGTGTCTAATGTTTTGGGGTCAGTGCTTCAGCTCTGATGTGTAATCTTTTATGCCCTCAGAAATCATAGCCCCTTATCTCGATGCTCCACCCCAACTAAAAGTGTGGAGCGTGGCTCTCCCTGCCGCCCACCGTGCACATTTTTTTAGGAGTTACAGGGTGAGGTAACACTGACCTGTCACCTTGCTTCAAAAGCTACACATCAGCACCTTGGCTAGACTAATTTGCATTGCTTAAAGCCAATTGAGGGGACAAGGAAAAGTCCTAGCCAGCTCTGTACATATCAGTACATGGAAATAGGGTCAGGTTTAGCCAAAATGGAGATAAATGATCTTTTGAGGAGAGTCATCCAGGTGGTTCTCCACAAAAATCCTCAATAAGATACTGGCAAAGAGAATCTAGCAAGTCATCAGGAAGATCATATACCATGACCAAGTAGGATTCATCACAGGGATATAGGAATGCTTCAACATACCCAAATCAAAAAATGTAATACACCACATCAACAGAACCAAGGAAAAGGTCCATATGATCATGTCAATAGATGCTGAAAAAGCATTTTAAAAGGCCAACATCCATTCATGATAAAAACCCTACAGAAAATTAGAATAGATGACATTTATCTCAATCTGATAAAAGCCATCTATGACAAACTGACAGCCAACATGATATTAAATGGTCAAAGACTGAAAGCTTTCAGTCTAAAATCAGGAACAAGACAAGGATGTGCACTGTCACCAATTTTATTCAATATAGTTCTGGAAATATTAGCCAGAAGTATTAGACAAAAGAAAGAAATAAATTATATAAGGACAGTAAGGGAAGAAGTTAAATTATCATTATTTACAGATTACATGATACTCTACATAGGAGATCCAAAGCTCCACAGAAACACTTCCAGATTTAATAACCAAATTCAGTAGCATAATAAGATGCAAAGTCAACACTCAAAAATCAATAGCATTTCTGAACACAAATAACAAACTCACTAAGATAGAAATTGGGGAAACAGCACCTTTTACAGTAGCATCAAAAAAAGTGTAATACTGAGGAATCAATCTAGCAAAGGAAGTAAAAGTCTTTACATTGGAAACTACAGTGCTCTGAAAAAGGAGATCAAAGAGGATATCAGACAATAGAAAAATATCCCTTATTCTTGGATAGGTAGAACAAAGATAGTAAAAATGACCATACTTTCTAAAGTGTTATACAGTTTTAATCCAATCCAGATCAAAATACTAATAGCATACCTCACAGAACAAGAGAAAACAATCCTAAAATTCATTTGAAACCAGAAGAGACCTAGAATACTAAATGCGATGCTGGGCAACAAAGGCAAGACAGGGGGCATCACAATCCCTGACTTGAAATTATACTACAAAGCTACTGTAATAATATAGCATGGTGCTGGCCAAAAAACAGACCTGAGCACCAATGAAACAGAACACAAGATGCAGAAACAACTCCAAACACACTCAGGTAACTTACCTTTGACAAAGGGTCCAAACACCTTCACTAGAAGAAAGATAACTTCTTTAACAAATGGTACTTGGAAAACTGGCTTTCCCCATGCCAAAGATTAAAACTGGAACTGTACCTTTCATCGTGCACTAAAATAAAATCAAAATGGATCAAAGATTTAAATATTAAAACAGAAACACTAAATCTGCTGGATGATAAAATAGGTAAAACTCTTGAAGACTTAAGTGTAGGCAGACTTTCTGAACAAAACTCTGATTGCAGAAGAAATATTACAAAAATCAACAACTGAGATCTCATCATATTAAAAAGCATTTGCATAACAAAAGAAATCACAAACAGAGACAACCCATAGAATGGGGAATATTTTTTACTAGTTGTTCCACAAAAGACTAATATCTCGAATATATGAAAAAATTCAAGGAATTTGTACCCCACATTTAAGGACCCAATGAATAATGAACATCTGTAATGAACAGACACTTCTTAGATGAAGAAGTACAAACAGCAAATAAATACTTGAAAAAAATGTCCAACATCACTGGTCGTTTGAGTAAGGCAAAGTAAAACAACACTGAAATTCCATCTAACTCCAGAGAGTATGGTTTTCATCAGGAAATCAACTGATAACAAATGCTGGTGAGGCAGTGGGGGGAAAAGGAAGCTTTCTTCACTGTTGGTGGGAGTGTAACTTGGTACAAGCAATATGGAAATCAGTATGGACATTCCTCAAAAATCTAAAAATAGAAGTTCCTTTTGACTGAGCTATTGTCCTTCTTAGTATCTTCTCAAAAGAGTTAAAAGCATCATACCACAGCAATATATGCACACCCATGTTTATAGCAGCACAATTTGTAATAGCTAAATCTTGGAAATAGCCCAGATGACCATCAATAGGGGAATGGATAAAGAAATTGTGATTGTTACATACAATGGAATACTACTATGCCATAAAGAAAGATAAACCTGAGACATTTCTAGGTAAATGGATGCACACTTGGACAATATTTCTAAGTGAATTAAATCAGACACAATTTTAAATATTACTTGTTTATCTTGTGTGAGAATCCATAACACAACAAAGTGGATCATAGATATTGGCAAGTAGGAAGAATATGTTCAAATGGGAAGGGGAACAAGGGAGGTGTGAGGGGGAAGGGAAGGAAGGAAAATTTTAAAAAAGGAGACTAGAAAGAAAAAAATGGAAACATAGCTTTTGTAAATAAGGAGGGAAGAAGGGCTGAAGAGATGGGATGGGAATGGGGGAAAAAGAAAATCAAGATATATTATGTACAGGTACAAATATTCTACAATAAATATGATCAGTATGTATGTCGACAGTGTACCAATAAAATTAATTTTAAAATACAGAAGAAAATAAAATTTGAGTAATCAACCTTAAAACAAATAATAAAAATGAGTGCCCCTGTCAAAGGAAACCCAAAATAAAACTCAGAGCCTCTGCCACAGGAAGAGCTACTGGAACTACGGGAAGAGCCAATGCCCCCTTCAGAACCAGGAAAATTCCTGATGAGCGTTCCTGGTGCTTCATATTCAGGATCTGCTCACTCCTGTTCTAACAGCATAGCCCTGGACTGTTTTAATTGTAAGGAGTGTGTTTATAAGCTTTCTGCTGGATACTGGCATGCATTTTTCTGTTCATGCCTTCTCCTCGAGACCATGCTCTATGTGCACAGCTACTCTCCAAGATATTGTGGGATGGCCCTGTGACAGCAATTAGTCACATATATGTGGCCACAGAAATTTGAGGTTCAGATCAACATGGATAGAGAAGAGCCACACAATGATTTCTAAAAGATGTAAGTTTATTATTAAAGTATAGCAGATATGAGCATAGTCAAATAATATATTACCACACAACAATGCAGCAGCCAGCACCAAAGATGAAGAGGAATCCTCTGGGGAGATATATTGCATGAAAAAGAAGCCTTTTGCAGGTGAGAGAGAAAATGTCGTGTCACATCCAGTTTCTCAGTTCCTTAAGTACTGCATTCAGACAAAAGTGACTTGGAGTTAATAGGCCTACATAGCTGGAAGGACAGTTCTCTGCTTGGCTAGATTCTGGGAGCAATTAGTCATTTAGGAGTTAACAGTTATCTCCATACAGTCTTTTCTCAGGAGATAGCCTCCCTGCACAAAGGCACACAGCCAAGGTCACTTCAGTGAACATGCACATTCCAGATGACTCTCATCACTTTAACCCTGTTCCTGACAGCCCCAAGGAAAGATTCTTCTCTAAGCCTGTAGCATGCAACTGGGGAGAAGTGGATTTTTTCTACGTTTTTCTGATAATACCTCAAACCCCAACCTGACTGCTGGGAAGAGATTTGGTATCCAAAGATTGGGTTCAAATCCTGCTTCCTCTGGGGCACATCTCCACTGGAATTCTCCCCCTCCAAGAATTACAGGTGGACCCAACTGTTTGGACAGAAGGACACATGGTGGGAAAGGTGAAAACAGCTTTGCCAGTATAGATTTATTTCAAAGACCCCACTCGCTTTCCCCACCAGAAACAATACCCACTTTGCCCCAAAGTGAGAAGAGGACAAAAGACTATAGTCCAAGGACTACTGAAACAGGAACTCTCACAAGAGACTGTCAGCCCCTAAAATACTCCTATCATCAGAGTTAGAAAGGGACCTAATAAGTGGAGATTGGGTCAAGGCCTTTGCCTCATCAATGAGGCTGTGGTGCCTCTGCATCCAGTTATGCCCAATCCCTACACCTTTTTGACAAAATATCTGGTCTCAACCAGCTGTATTTCAGTTTTGGATCTTAAAGATGCTTTCTTTTGTATCCTCGACACTTAAATATAAGGACCTCTTTGTCTTTGAAAATTCACTTATAGGGGTGGGACAATTGACCTGAACAGTCCTTCCCCAGGGATTTTGAGATAGTCCCCATCTCTTTGATCACAAAACCTTAGTACAAGACCTGCTAGAGTGAAAAAATAGGACATCACCTTCTTACAATATGTGGATGATTAGATGCTCTGTGGGTATATAGAGACCCAAGTACAGGTGGGAAAAGTGTCCCTCTTTAACTTCCTAGGCTCCCACCTTAGTTACTTTTCTCATTGCTGAGACAAAATACTCAACACCCAAAGTTAAAGGAGGAATGGTTTATTCTGGCTCATAGTTTGTAAAGGTTTCAGTATATAATTGGTTGACTCCAAGGCATGGTGCCAAGATAGAGGGGCATCACAGAGGAGAAATAGTTTATAGTGGGCAGAAGAAATAAGGTAGAAGGCACTAAGTAAGTGAGCTGCAAGTGACAAGGCATGACCATAGCTCTTTCTGCCCCTTATATCTTACCCAGGCTACCTGCCCTTAGGGTGAGTAGCACTCACACTTAATCTAAGCACTCCACCATGAATCAATCCCAACATCACATCCTTGATCAGCAGCACAAACTCTAAATCCAACCACCTCCAAAAAGTCCCACTTATGACCACATGAGGCTTTGGGGGGACATCTAGATACAAGCCATAGCACCTCCGGAAGTTATAAAGTGTCCTGAGAGAAAGCTCAGATCTGTCAATTGCAGGTTACCTATTTAAGACTACTCATTTCTCAGGACAACAGGGTACTAAGTTCAGAGAGAATCCAACCCATCCCGGACTTCCCTTTGCCAAAACATACCAAACAGCTGAAAGACTTCCTACGGATGATTGGGTTTTGCAGAATTTGGATTCCAGGATATACTGACAAGGCTAGACCCCTTTATCAGCTTCTTAAGCAGATACAGCATGTAGGAGCTCCTCTCCTTGTCTGGAGCCCAGAGACCAAACAGGCTTTCCAGGTCTTCAAGGGGGCTCTATGAGAAGCCCTGGTGTTGGGACTCAACTCAAGACAAATATATTTTCTTCTTGACTGAGAGACAGGAAGTGGCTTTAGGGGTTCTCACCTAGCCCCTGGGGACTAGCCACCAGCCAGGAGCCTATTTAATCAAGGAACTAGACACTGTGACCAGGAGATGGTCAGGCTGTTTGCAGGCAGCAGACATATTAGTCCCTGAGGCTCATAAACTCACCCAGGAGAAGACTCTTGTAATCAAGTCCCCCCCTTGATATTGGGAGATATCTTAATGCACCCCAGTCCACTCCTGGGTCTCTGATACACATATATTAAAATGTCAGGTTCTCTTGTTAGAATGACCAGATGTGACTATTGAAGACTGTCAAAGCCTTAACCCTGCCACCTTTCTGCCTTCTCCCTGAGAGCTGGGAAAAAAGTAAACACAATTGTATGGAGATTCTAATGCACACCCAATGACCCAGAAGATAAGTTGTTCACTGATGTCAGCTCCTTTGTGCAAGATACACTCAAAAAGGCAGGGTATATAGTGATTGGCCATGCAGCAGTGTTAGAGTCAGCCCCACTACATCACAATACAAGTGCTCACAAGGCAGAGCTTGTTGCTCTCACCTGTGTGGGGGACCACCTGGATGGCTGTCCTTGAGAGAAGAGCAACTATCTCCACCTTGGCTGAACCTGGCCCTAATTCCACCTATTGATATGTACGAGCTGGCTAGGACTTTTCCTTATCTCTTTAATTGGCTTTAGGCAATGCAAATAGGTCCAGCCGAGGTCCTGATGTGTAGTCTTTGAAGCAAAGCGACAGGCCTGTGTTTCCCCGCCCTTTGCTCCCAATATACGGTTGAGCCTGGCGGGATGGGGAGCCGTGCTCCACGCTGTCGGCTGGGATCGAGCCTCGAGAAAGAGGCTATGACTTCCCAGGGCATAAAAGATTATACATCAGAGCTGAAGCACCGACCCCAAAACATTAGATACTATCTTGAATTGTGTTATGCAGATTACTCCTTCTGCATATCCTTCCCTCTGCATTTGCAAAGGTGATCTTCAGGCCTAGCCCAGCTCACGAGACTCACGTTCTTCCCGAGACTCACCTAATTCCCGCCACTCTCACAGTCACTCATCCCCGAGCCACTCCCCTCCTTCAGAATTAATAAAACCTGGGTTCGGCCCTGGGTCGTGGCCTTTGTCCCAGTAGCCACCATCTTGGCGGGACTTAGGACCCCTTGGCTCCCCACAACTATAGATATGCCTTAGTGTCTTTATTCTCGCCGTGGGTTGCATTGGATGTGGTAGATTGGTATTAACTCGGTAGAATTCCAATAACTTCCTTTTGGATTTACAAATCTAACTTCCTGGACCGTGACGAGGACCAGGAAGGGCTCTCTATAACCTGAGCACTGACTTTGACAAGAGGTGAAAGAATAAACATTATTATACTGACTAAGTATGCATTTCATGTGGTGGCAAAGGCAGCTACTTCTCGGCAGCCAGAGTACCCACTCTTGTGGTCTGATAGTCTACTGCCTACTAGCCCACATGTTTATTCTGACAAGGAAATTCTACATGCCAAGGGCTAGGGATGGATCCTTAATTCTGAAGGATGGTGGGCCACCCCAAGGGTTGCCTCTTTCCATTGAAAGGCTTAGCATGAAAAATAATTAAAAGTATCCATAATACTTGTGATTTAGGACAAAAAAACAACCTTACTTTTGTTACTAAGTCTTTCCTAGGGGAAAGACTAGATGCGGTAACACAATAAGTGGTTAAAATGTGAAGTGTGTGTAAGGACTGATCCTCAAAATGCCCAATTAAAACCGCCAGGAGTATGATATCAAGACAGTTATCCAGGAGATAACTGGCTGATTGATTTCATCCACATTCTAGGAGGCCAACATAGCCAGTTCCTACTAGTTCTCATCAACACCCACATGGGTTGGATAGAAGACTTTCCTACCCAAACTGAGAAGTCCCAAGAAATAGTCAAGGTCCTTGCCCATGAGATTATTCCAAGGTTTGGGGCGCCTCAGAGTCTCCAAAGTGACAATTGGCCTGCCTTGCACTCAAAAATTACCCAGGGAGTCTCAGAAGCTTTGGGAACTGGGTATCAGTTTCACTGCATGTAGTAGCCACAATCATCAATACAGGTCAAATGGGCTAATGGAATACTCAAGAGACACTTGCTCAAGCTGGCACAAGAGTAGAAGGCCCCTTGGAAACAGCTCCTACCTGTGCCTCTTATACGTGCCAGAAATAAGCCCAGGTTTCAGGGACTGTCTCCCTTTGAATTTCTGTATGTGAGACCCTTCCTCAAAAATGCATCCTATGGGCCGGTGAGATGGCTCAGCGGCTTAAGCGCCTGCCTGGCAAGCGCGAGGGCCCGAGTTCGACTCCCGGATCCCACATACGAAAAAGGGGCCGGTGATATCGCTCAGCGACACGGGCGCCTGCTGGCGCGCGAGGTCCTGAGGTCAACCCCCCGGTACCCACAAAAAAAAAAAAAATGCATCCTAATCAATGAGGAAGCCAAGGGAGCCTTGATGCAAGTGAGGAAGTCATTGGCCCAGTTCCAACAAATCCTGTCAGCCTTGAGACAAACAGACCCAGGGCCTACTCCATCCAGCAAGTCTCTCTTCTGCCCTGAGACCCTTATACTGGTCAAGGCTCTAGACACACATGACTTAAGCAAACCTTGATGGTAATTCCCCTCCATGGTGATCCTTTCCACCCCCACTGCACTTAAGGTGACAGGACATGACTCCTGGATTCATCACTCCAGAGTAAATCTTGGACTGCCTCCAAGAGCTGTAACAAAAACACACTTCTGGATCATCCCAAGGCTATATTCAAAACCACCTATTCCTGTTAACCTGTGGAGGACCTCAGGTTCCTGTTCAAACGACAAAACAGAGATAAGTGATGCTAAAATCTGTTTACTGTGAGTATAGGTGATGTCTATCTCCTTACCCCAATTTCAAGGTTTCCTATATGTCCTGTCTTAAGAGGTTCAATTTTATTCTGTAGCCACCAAATAGGACCTCATTGATGTCATATATGATCTCTGGTTTCAGGGCTCTTTTTCTGACTTCACCCCAACACAAGTAAAATTCTTTTGCCTCTACATTCTCATCTTGTGTCCTCTACCAGAGAAAGAGGAAGATATCTATAATTGATAAAGGGGGTCTTAAACACCCTCTGTTTGAACTGTGTATTTTACTGTAGAGTTTACTTATAATCCTATTGTGGCTACAATTCCATTTTCTGACTCAGGGATGGGATCATTTTTCATGCTTACACTATCCCTAGTTGGGTCCATCCTCTGTTTATTTTCAATGTGACAGAGACACACCCACACACACTAAAACCAATAGGGTGACATAACAATTCACTTATCCAGATAGTAGGGGCTCTGACTTAAAGGTAATCTAATTGCTGGCTCTGTTTTACAGACTCCCAGGTGGTCACAGCCCCCCTTAGATAATAGTAAAACCTGTCCATCACCCACAACACCTTAAGTGTATATTAGAGGCAGGCCCTAAGGGCAGGAGTCCCTGTCAGAGGTATGATAAAAGGCATTGACATATTTGACTGGATATGGTGCACAGATATAGGACCAGATTTTCCCTTTCCCCATGACCCAAGAAGTCAGGACACACTCACTAGACTGTCCTATGCACTCCACAAGAAATGGTGGGAAAAAGAAGAAAAAAGCAATTCATCTGATACCATTTTGAGCACTGTCTCTCAAGGAAGGCAAATTCAGTTTATACCCAAAAATGGGCCTCCAACCTAACTCATGAACAGAGCTCCACCTGTCCTATGTGCCCCCGCATTTGTTCTGTGGTGTCTTAGTTACTTTTCTCATTGCTGAGACAAAATACCTGACACCCAAAGTTTAAAGAAGAAAACATTTATTGTAGCTCACAGTTCATAGAGGTTTCAGTTCATAGTTGGCTGGCTACAAGACAGGGTGGCATGGCAGAAGGGCATCACAGAGAAAGCAGCCAGGCACAAGACAGCAAGCAGCAAGCAACAACACCAGCAGACCTATTTATGTCTCTTATATTTTATCCAGGCTATGCACCCTTAGAGCAGGCAACACTCACACCTGTAATCCTAACATAGTACCATGAATCAATCCCAGCATCACATCCTTGATCCCAGCGTCACACACCCTAGATTCACACACCTCTGAAAAGCCCCACTTATGACCACATGAGGCTTTGGGGGGTACATCTAGATATAAGCCATAACATATGGGAAATGCCCAACCCAAAACAATTTCAATCTTGGGGAATACAGTGCTTAAATCCCTATAAATGTGAGGAAAGTTGGAGGGTTGTTCAGTTAAGCCCCAATCCTCATGTTCTAGCTGCCTTTAATCACTCTGACCTGGAACAATTAGAATGGGTTTATATACAAGACACTGACATCTCTTTGTCTCAATGGAAGTTAGAGCCTGTTACCCTCACTGTTCTAGAAATTACAGCCCTTTTAGCTCACTGGGAGGAATTATCTATGGAGTACTTGCCGACTCAGCTCAAATATCCAACTTCACTGCTAATATGGCTGAGATGGCCCAGAATCTGGGAATCTGGGAATCTGGGAATTTCACTTACAGGAATTGTGCTAAAACATCATCGAATTCTAGATTGGATGCTTACCCATGGTGGGGGATCTGTGCAGTACTAAATGATACCTGCTACACAAACATTAACACCTCCAGACAGGTAAAAACCAGGACTCAGATTGTCTTACAAAAAGCACCTCCGACACCAAAACTCTGATAAAATACAAAGGACACAAGGGGCAGCAAACTAAGGACTCTTATTTAATATATAAAACACACAAACCTACACATATACACATGTATGTATATTCTTATGTTAGCATCACTATATTATTATTCCATTTTATGGTTTGTGTCTGTATGTCCCCCACAAAGCCTCATGCAGTCATAGAGACTTTTCACAGGTGACTGAATCTAGAGTATGTGATGCTGAGATTAAGGGTGTATGATTAGTAAATCAGCCCACTGATTGGTTTGGCATAGTTCTGGCTAGGACTAAGGGCCTAAGTGCTACACCTGCCCTAGGGCAGGTGGCCTGCATACAATATATGGGACAGAAAGTCTTGCCTTTCTCCCTTGTTGCTGTTGCTGTCTTCTGCTGTCATGAATGGTCACCCCTCTGCGAAGCCACCCTGCCTTAGACCCAGCCAATTATGGACTGAAACTTCTACAAACTGTGAGCTAAATAAACCTTTCCTCCTTTAACTTTGGGTGTCGGTATTTTGTCTCAGCAATGAGAAAAGTAACTAAGACATTCCAGATACACACATATCCCCTTTACTTAATCATTAACTCTAAGCTATCTTTCTATAAGGCTTACCCTGCATACACACTTATCCCTCACAAAGGGAAAGGAAGGAATCAAATGGTCAAAAAGAATGTACACAGAGGTGCCCAGGATAGAACCAAAAACAGCCAGAGATCCAATCAGATGGTGACAACATCCAGGTGCACACATGGGGCTTGGGCAGAATCACCAGCCCTAAATAAAAATTGCCAGGGACAAGAGCTCAGGGGTATTTGTTTTCTGCTGCCCCCACTCTTCCAGAGTAGCTGCCTGTCTTCTCTTTTCCCATCTTTTTCCAAATAAACCATCTTCCTTTATTTTAAATGCTGCCTCTTTACTTCATTACCAGTGTCGAGTTTATAATCCCAAGATTAGGATAATGGTAGCTGTGTGTTCCAACCAAGCAGTAGCATGGCATGGTGTACACCCCCAAACATTACATTCTGGGCCCTTCTGGGCAAGGCCTGCCACTTGGCCTGACATATGCAAGCATCATGACAAGAAATTTAGAGTGAGTCAACCTTGATATTTGATTATCTTATGATATTTGATTATCTTATGATTAAATTCAATATCCCCCAATTTTGATGGCTAATGGCCTTGCTTTAGCAAGAATAGTATTTGTATAATTTAGTAAGTAGCAGGCTTGACTTGGGCAGGACTTTCCCAGCACCCAACCTGTTTGTCAGCAGTCACATTGTTCTCAGGAAATCCCAGCTCAGCACAGGTGCTGTTGTCCTCAGAACACACGGGATGTCGGAAAAGAGGAGATAAGGCAGAGCATGGAATCATTCAAGTGCCAGGACATCTGATAACATCCATACATTTGCACTGGATGCTCTGAGGACTTTGACCACTGATGTTTGCTCAAACCTTGTTACCCAATGTCCCTTGCCTTCTTTCAAGCCCTATAAAAAAGCCTGGTTTTCCTTGTTCCCCACAGAAGGTCTTTTCGCCCTTGGTCTGCCTGCACCCAGATCTTAAATCTTATGCTCTTTGCCTTCACAAAAGCCTGTTGAGTGGTCTCTGCCTCACATCATCCATTATATCTGACACCAAAACCAGGGAGAATGAGTACCCTCTCCATGGAGACCTCAAGCCCTCTCCTGAACCTCCTTCCCCTTGGCTGAGACTACTCGGTAACACCAGTTCCTCGGACCTCAACTTCTACAGCTCCTGCCACTTCTGCCATGCCAGATCTTGCTGGGTGTTTCAGATCAGGTAAGCCCCCACCTCTCTCTTCCTCTTTCTTCCCCCTTGCCTGCCTTTTATCCCCCTCCATAAAATCAGAGAGAGGCTTGCCTTGCTTTTCATGCTTTTTAAACTCCAGCGCTGGTCTCAAAAAGCAGTCCCAAGAATGCTGCTTTCCTTTGGCATCTGACCAACACCAGTGACATCCACCTTGGTCATTTGCTTACATTTCACAGCTTTGGGTCCCAAATGGAGACGTCCACTGGGAGATCCTGCCACTTTCCCATACCTCCCTCTGTACGCCAATGAGGAACCTTCCATCTTCCATTCCCCTGTCATTCCTCTTAGCCTACCTTCTGCAAAATCTCAAAGTTCTCCACTTCTCAAGTCAAGAAAGGAACCCAGACACTGACTAAACTGAGACAAATCAGACAGAGAAAAGGAAACATGAACCAAAACAATTCCCTTGGCTCCTGCCACCTGCTGAAGTATAAATTGAGAAGCAGGGGGTGAGGAAGGGGCACCAAACTGCAGTCTGGATCCAGTATGGGACAACTGCACTTGCAGTTGTCTATGTTGGTCTGAGCCAAAGTCCAAACATGTTCCTGTTCCTCAGGTGATAGGGTAGAAGAAAGAAGGATATTCAGGTCATCCCAGGTGAGATTGTAAGACTGGGTAAGATATTGAAATTCCTGGTTATATTTGGTAGGGTTTGTAAGAAAGGAAACCACCACAAAGGGACAACTCTCCTTTCTTGAGGTGGTGAGATACTTCTGTCTCTGGGTTCCTGGCTTTGCCTTCCTTACCAAGTCCTTATACAAGCTCACAAAAGGGGACCCAAAGGAGCCTTTATATCATAAGGACTTTCTTCACTCTTCCTTCCGGACCCTAAAAGCTCTAAAAACAGCTCCAGCCCTGGCTTTGACAGACTGTACTCAACCTTTCTGTCTATATGCCATAGAACGTGGTGGTTGCATGATCACCATTCTGGCCCAGGGGACAAGCCCATGTCCAGTTCTTTTCCTGTCCAAACAACTTTATCCCACTGTCTTAGGTTGGCTGCCCTGCCTACAAATGGCTGCTGCTGGAACCTTAATGATTTCAGAGGCTCTAAAAATTATTAGACATGCACCACTCATGCTGTACTCCTCCCATAACCTGCAGGGTTTCATATCCTCATCAATCGCTCTCATCTTCTATCCACTCTTAGTCTTTTACAGTTATACACACTCTTTATAGAAAGCCCCATGGTAACTGTTGCCTTGGGTCCCGACTTTGATCCTGCCTCTCATCTCATACCCACTCTGTCTCCTTCCGAGATGCCAGATCCACATTTCTGTCTGTCTGTCATCCACTTGACAACCTCACCTTTTCCTCATATTTCAGCGTTCCCCTTGTCTACCCCTGATCACACTTGGTTTATTGATGGGAGTTCCTGTAAGACTTCCCACACATCACCAGCAAAGGTAGGATATGCAATTGTCTCACATGATTCTGTTCTAGAAACTGCAGCTCTTCCCTCACCCACCACCTCTCAACAGGCTGAACTGACTGCTCTGACCCATGCTCTTACACTGGCCAAAGGCTTACAGGTTAACATCTACACAGATTCCAAGAATACATTTCACATACTTCACAGCCATGCTGCCATATGGGCAGAGAGAGGATTCCTCACCTCTTGGCAGTCCTCAATCATTAATGCCCCATACATTAAGGCCCTTATCCAGGCAGTTCTTCTCCCAACATGGGTGGCTGTACTTCATTGTAGGGGACACGGAGGACTCTCAGATCCTATAGCCATTGGAAATGCCTTTGCAGGTAAAAACACAAAGGAGGCAGCTAATCTCTCCCACCATGCTATGAAGGGCCAATACTTTGCCCTTTCCTGCTTCACCCCTGCCTACACCCTCTCAACAATATCAAAACTACCCCACAAAGGATAGGTGGTTCCTAGACCAAGGAAAATTCCTCTTCCCCACTTCACAAGCCCACACTATTCTTTTGTCTCTTCATGACAATTTTCATGTAAATTACAAGTCCCTAGTCTATCTACTTGAGCCTCTTATTTGGTTTCCTTCCTGGAAAACCCTCCTTAAGACTATTACTGCTCAATGCTCTGTCTGTCAGGTAATTAATTAATCTTCAGGATTCCTTGAGGCCCCTTCCTTTTCCCTAACACCAGGCACAAGGTTTCTCCCCAACTCAGGACTGGCAGATTGACATATCAAGGGTGTGAAAATTAAGATATCTTTTGGTCTGGGTCAACACCTTCACTGGGTTGGTAGAGGACTTTCCTACCAGTTCAGAAAAAGCCTCAGCAGTTGCTAATCCTCTCCACTGATATAATCCCCTCTTCACCTCCACTCAATTGGATAATGGCCAAGCTTTTGTTAGTCAGATTACTCAGGAGGTGTCCAAGTCACTCGGTATACAGTGGAAGCTTCATACTCCATAATGGTGTGAATCATCCGGTAATGTAGAAAGAGCTAATGGCCTCCTTAAGGCTCATCTCACTAAATTAACACTTCAGATTCACAAAGACTGGGTTTCCCTCCTCCCAGTTGCTCTCCTTAGAATCTGCACCACCCCTAGAGAGCCTACAGGGTACACTCATTTTGAGCTTTTATGCAGCCACAACTTTCTGCTCAGGCCAGACAGCCTGGAGACCAGTCCCCTCAGAAACTATCTCCCAGTTCTGCAACAAGTCTGAAAAGAAATATGGCATGCTGTTAACCTTGTCCTGCCTTCTGCTGACACTTGCCCTTATGATGATAACCTGGCTAACAAATTGGTTTTGATTAAAGATTTAAACTCCTGATCCCTGCGGAGGAAGTGGAAGGGACCCTGCAGAGTCATCTCTGTAGCACTCCAATGGCTGTTTGTTTGCAAGACACCCTGAAATGGATTCACCTCTCCAGAGTAAAGCTGTGCCCTGCTGACAATTCACCTGACCTCTCCTCCTCATGGAAGTCACAAATAATCTCCCCTACATCACTCAGGCTGATCAGAATCCCAGAAAACACCTAAATTCCCTGCCACTGTCTATCCTGTCACTTCACCTACTTTATTCAATCAGTTTATACTGATCTGACCTGGTTTTATCCTCAGATGTCTGCTCTTGAGTCTTTTAATGCCTAGATCGATCTCCTTTACCAGGGCAATCTGTGTGATTTCTCCCCCAAGGTGGTCACATTGTTTTCTTTTTGCCTCACCCTCCTCCTGTTTGATGATTGATAGAGAGGCTCATGATGATTAAGGCAGACCTCAGACACCCCCTGTTCTACTATGCCTCTTTTTGTGGGTCCTAGTCTCCATTCTGTTAGTGTGACAACTCGGTTGTTTCTTGCTTCCAGGATGGAATCACTTCTTATGTATACATTATTGTTAGCCAGTGTAATCCTCCTACTTCCCACAGATGCTTTTCCACAGTCTCCCCACTAATACCCAACTATCTGTACAGGTCAGTACAGCTTATCCACTCCTTACTCAACCAGCCTAACCCCTGCCTGGCTAAGGACTGTTGGTTCTGTGTCTCAATCTCCACCGCCATGTGTGAGACACCACACCCATCTACCACAGTTATGGGCCAACACAAATCACCCTTACCATCCCCACATGCAAGAGGGGTCTCCATTTATACATACTGGCTTCCAGGAGATGTAGCCCTATTTTTTTCCTTGGAGTTTTCCCCTTGCTGATGCTATTCAAAGAGGTAACACACTGGCCCAAGCAGCCCAGCATTTACAAACTTACCTGACCAGTCTCACTCCTTATAAAGACACAAATAAGCCTAAAGCTGACCCAAAAACCACTAACTCTGTTCTAACTTTCCAAGCCCCCTTTGCATCCAGCACAATATGTCTTCTGGGTTACTGTTCGGACATCTTTCTTCCCACCAGTATAATTTCACATTAACATTTTTAACCTTCACTGGTCATGTTAATCACCAAATAACCCAAAACCCTCCATTTAGTCAACTCATTTGCTTCTCAGCCCCTCCCCAGACCGTCACTGCTCCATTGCTTAACAAACACTCTAGTTTCTGCAATGCCTGTCATCTCCCATGCGGATATATGCATCCAAGAAACACCTGAGCTCAGACTCCCACCCACTCTGACTGCCTCCTTGTGCCCAGTTTCAATGATTCCTCTGAGCAGCTGATAATGGACACTAAGAGGATTTTCCTCACTGGGAAAACAAAACTGCAGGAACTCCTTGAATTCCTGAAATCAGAGGACCTTTTCAACCACTTATGGGTGCTGTTCTGTCGGGCACATTAAATGTTTGGGACAATGAAGACAGAAAATTTAAACATCTTTCTGGCATTCATAATCAATTTTGTCTTCCCAGTCAAGGTATTTTCTTCCTCTGTGGGACCTTCACCTATCTGTGCCTCCCCACCAACTGGTATATCCCTGTACACTGGTATATCTTACCCCAAACATAGACATAGACCCAGGAAACCAGAGCCTGCCTGTCATGGTAAAGGCCCAGGTTCAACAGCACAGGGTCATTCATTTAATTCCTCTCCATTTTGGCCTGGGAATCACTGCTGCAATCAGAACAGGGATAGCTGATCTAACAACCACTTTCTCCTGTCACTCCTTCTCAAGACCTTTCTCAAAGCCTTGAGGAGATAGCCAAGACCATTGTCACTTTTCAATCTCAAATTGATTCTCTGGCATCAGTAACTCCAAAACCAAAGAGGCCTAGACCTTTTAATGGCTGAAAAAGGCGGCCTATGTATCTTCCTAGGGGAAGAATGCTATTTTTATACAAACCAATCGGGCATAGTAGGAGATGCAGCTAAAAGGCTTACAGAAAGGGCCTCAGATTAGATGGTGTATGCCCAACTCCTGGAGTAACGTCTGGGGATAAGCTTCATGGCTCCTTCCTTTAGCAGGACCACTGGTCTGTATAATCCTCCTTCTCTTGTTCAGGCCCTGTCTTTTCAGACTCCTGTCACAATTTTTTTTTTTTTTGTGGGTACCAGGGGTTGACCTCAGGACCTCACGTGCCAGCAGGCGCCCATGCTGCTGAGCAATATCACCGACCCTTTTTTCATATGTGGGTTGCGGGAGTTGAACTCTGGCCCTTGCACTTGCCAGGTGGGCGTTTATGCTGCTGAACCATCTCACCAGCCCCTGTCACAATTCTTACAAGACCACATCCAAAAATCACTAATCAACAGTTGTTGCTCTTCTCTCCAGTACAAAACAGCTCCCCAAGGTTTTCCTTCCCACTAGTTTGTGCAACCAGCCAATGTGATGTGCCTGAGACAGCTATGAGAAAACACACCCCTCTCCCTTTTTCTTCTTTTTGTTTTCCTTTTGTTTATAATAACAAAAAAGATGGGTATGTCAGGCACGACTTGGGCAGGACTTTCCCAGCACCCAACCTGTTTGTCAGCAGTCACATTGTTCTCAGAAAAACCCAGCTCAGCACAGTCATTCTTACCCTCAGAAAACACAGGATGTCAGAAAAGAGGAGATAAGGCAGAGCATGGGAATCTTCCAAGTGCCAGGACATCTGATAACATTCATACATTTGCATCTGACAATCTGAGGACTTTGAACACTGATGTCTGCTCAGATCTTGTCACCCAATATCCCTTGCCTTCTTTCAACTCCTATAAAAAAGCCTGCATTTCTTTGTTCCCCATCCATGGTCTTTATGCTCTCTGTATTAGATCCCATGCCCTGTTGCCTTAACAAAAACCTATTGAGTGGTCTCTGTCTCACATCATCCATTACAGTAAGAATTCCACTGTGCTTCACATTCCTGTTAGTACTTTTGTATTGGTAATTCTGTCTCTCAGCTTATTGGATATAAATCTCCCACTGACATTCTCTTATTCGGTACTGAGATCAATTCGTCTTCTTTTGACAGAGTTGACTTCTATTAAAATGGTGTTTTAAGAATTATACATTTTTAAAGAACTCTAAAATAATCAGAACACCCCAAATTTAAAGACCCAATAAAAAATGAACACCTGAAATGAAAAGACACTTCTCAGATAAAGTACAAACAGCAAATAAATATTTGGAAAAATGTTCAACATCACTGGTCCGTCGAGAAATGCAAATTAAAACAACACTGAAATTCTATCTTACTCCAGAGAGAATGGCTTTCATCAAGAAATCAACCAAGAACAAATGCTGGTGAGCACTGGAGAAAAAGGAACTCTTCTCCACTGTTGGTGGAAGTGTAAATTGGTACAACCAATATGGAAATTAGTATGGACATTCCTCAAAAATCTAAAACTAGAAGTTCCTTCTGACTGAGCTATTCCCCTTCTTGGTATCTTCTCAAAAGAGGTAAAACCATCATACCACACCCATGTTTATAGCAGCACACTTTGTATAGCTAAATCTTGGAAATAGCCCAGATATCTATCAAAAGAAGAACGGATAAAGAAAATGTGGTTTTTACATAAAATGCAATACCACACTATCATAAAGAAGGATAGGGCCAGTGATATAGCTCAGCGGCATAAGCGCCTGCCTGGCAATCGTGAGGTCCTGAGTTTGACTCCCAGTACCCACATATTAAAAAAAAAAAAAAAAGAGAAGAAGAAGAAGGATAAACTTGAGACATTTCTAGGTAAATGGATGCACCTTGAGAACATTTTTTTTCTTTTTTTTTTTTTAATTTTATTTTAAAGAGAAGAAAAAACAAAACAAATCAAAAGAAGAACAAATTTTCAAACCAACATAATAGGAGGGTAACAATGGTTAATACATTACGTATTACTATCTTTAAGTTAGTTATTCAGGACACCAGACATTAGCATTCAATTGTCCAAACATTATTGGCACAAACCTTACTCTTCAATGAACTAAGTAAAAATGGTAGTGTATCTATCTTAACCATCTTATATATATATATATACAATTTTTTTTCCCTTTCCCTTCTTTCTTTTCCCTATTCCAGTCTCTCTTTCCTTTTGACCAGTTTCTTTTTGATTCGCCATGTCTATTGTACATTTTGGATCTTATTTACTCTTTCAGTTTCTCATACTAGAGAGATAATACGATGCTTACACATGTGCTTCTGGTTTATTTCACTTATGAGTATTTTCTCGAGTTGCATCCATTTACCTATAAAAGTCTCCAGTTTATCCTTCTTTATGGCTGAATAGTACTCCATTGTATAAAAATACCACATCTTTCTTATCCATTCCTCAGTTGATGGGCATTTGGGTTGTTTCCAAGATCTTGCTATTACAAATTGTGCTGCTATAAACATGGGTGCACATATATCGCTGTGGTACGATGTTTTTAATTCTTCTGGGAAGATGCCCAGAAGGGGAATAGCTGGGTCAAATGGGACCTCCAACCCTAGTTTTCTGAGGAATCTCCACACTGACTTCCACAGTGGCTGTACCAGTCGACACTCCCACCAAGAGTGAAGGAGGGTTCCTTTTTCCCCACAGCCCCTCCAGCATTTGTTATTAGTTGATTTCTTAATAGTAGCCATTCTTTCTGGGGTGAGATGGTATCTCAGTGTTGTTTTAATTTGCATCTCAACCTTGGGAACATTTTTAAGTGAATTAAATCAGACATACATGCTTAAATATCACATTGTTTTTTTGTGTGTGAGAAACCAAAAGTGGCCTCATACTGCAATCAAATGAGCAAAGTTTCAGTGGCACAACAAGAAAAGCCAAAGAAGACCTTTCTATAAGGCTTCCACACACCCACTTATCCATCACAAAGTGAGAGGAATGAATGAAATAGCCAGGAAGAATGTACACAGAAGACTCCAGCATAGACATATTCTTTGGCCAATTCCTCTTGCTCAGACTCACAGTACTCAGAGTGATCAAAGCAAAGATAAATAAGAAGCATAAAGTAACTCCCTTCCAACACACCACCAATTCTTCTTTAACATAGTGCAGGTGCCCGGGAAATCCAAAGTTGATTTACATTTAAGTGGACCTCCAGAAGTACAGGTTGTGCTTTGCAGGAAAGCTGTAGTCTCATCAGCCAGAAGATCTTGCTGCTGTACCTTTCCAGTGGAGTGGGCACCTGCCGCAGCACAAGGGCCACATTGCAAAGTGTGGATATACTTAACAGGACTGTGTGAAATTTGCCACTTCACAGTTAATCACAGCCTCAGCTTATTTAGTGGAAGGTTGTTTCCTCTAGCGTGTTGTCCATGCTACAGGATTTTACTGGGAGTAATTAGGACAAAGTTGGGAAGCACTATGTTTCTCCAAGCATATCAGAAGGCCATTTCTAGGAGTCATGCAAACATGGACACATTTTCCTGTTTTATGTTCATTAACTCAATCACATGATGCTGAGTACACAAGTTTTGAGAAGTCAATATCTATAAAGATGAAGGAAAATGTCACCCCAAATCCACTACTTAGAAATGAGTGCTAGTAATTTTATTTATTATGGAATTTTTTGTGTTTTTTTTTTTCTTCCCAACTAGAAATCTTTTCCTTCTTCTTTTAATGTAGTACTTTTTCTTTTTCTTAAAATCCTTTCAGAAACACCTTTCAAAAGACTTACTTTTGGGCTGGGGATATAGCTCAGCAGCATAGTGTCTGCCTGGCAAGCACAAGGTCATGAGTTTGATTCCCAGTACCAAAAAAAAAAAAAAAAAAAAGACTTACTTTCTTCCATGGAGAGTTTATCTATTACTTTGTTGTGGAATTGTAGATGTTGTTGTTCACTGGTAGTGTGAATTGATCTCAGGGATGTGACAGCGAGGTATACCAGCAGAAGACCCCACCACACCCCCTATTTTTGTACAGTCTCCCAATATACTTCAGAAATGACCCCAACTTGTGATCTTGCCTCCTGGCCCTCCTATTGTGCCTGGTTTATGTTGTATGTTCTTCATAAAAATTTTATACCCATTACCATACATTCCACAAGGTTGAATATTATTCATTTTTGTCCTCAGTATTGTAGCCCTCACACTTAAGTGAATCTTGGTAAGCTTTTAGATTTCTTAGTCTCAGTCCAGTGGAGTTTGATTAAAGGGCAAATCACTTTTACTGGAAGGTGGGATACTGGAGTATTCTTTTAGAGTTAGTATCCAGGATCTTTTTGTCCAGAACAAAGATTTTAATCGAGACAAGCACAAATGGTAGCAAAGTTTTACATTTACTAAAGGTAGGCAAAAGCCAGCCTCTGTAGGTCAATTGTGCACCAAGCAAAAGGAAGATAAATACACACTCTACAGGATGAGATCAGTGTACTTGTGTGAAAACGCAGTAGCAGTAAGTTTAATATCAACTATCCTTTTGTAATTGACCCTCCTTGGACTGGCATCAGATTCAAGCCTTGCAATCAAAAACCTGCTCAAGTTCTCACAGAAAGTCCAAGGGCAGGGCTTTGGGAGCTGTTCTGTGCATGTGTCCTGGGATATTGGAATTACCAGATTGTGCCCACTTCCCCCAGGCAGTTTGGCACTCAGCACTCTCCTGTCTCATCGCTGCTAGTGCAACTTGTTAGCAAGATGTTAAGACTTTTGGAAGACAGGTTATGAAATAATAGACAGAGAAACACAGGTGTATGGTCCATGATTTCTAATCAGTCTTGCTTAAAATGAAAAATAGGAACACGCCACATCATGGAAAAATTGGTCAATATATATGTGTCTGAGTATGTGCACTGCATGCAGTACAATATATACCTGATGTGATGGAAAAATATGGTGAGTATATAATTTTGAAAAATTATGGGCTGGGGATATAGCTCAGTGGCACAGTGCCTGCTAGGCAAGTATGACATCCTGAGTTCAATTCCCAGTACCAAAAAAAAAAAAAAATTACATTACTGTGAATCCTTCTCATTTGAAACATGTTAATCTCATTGATTTCACCACTTTTAAAGTAGTTCTGGAACTTCTTTTTCCTGAGTGAATTTACTTGCACTGTTCTTATTACCTTGCTGTCCTGATTTGACTAAAAACCTGTACTTTTCATGATCAATTTAACTTTGGCAAAGAGCCATTTGGGCGTGGATCCAGCTAGAAAGAATAAGGAGGATTTGGACATACCTTCAACTTTGGACAAACCTACTTTCTATTAGATGGCACTGGGCAGCAGCATTCACTATGGCATAGAACACAGCTCCTAAAGGCACTTGGGAAAAGGTACAATGAGTAGTACAATGGGCTTGGGGTACCACTCCCCTTCACCCAATTTGAATTTGGCAAGCACCACAGGGTCAATCTTCCTTCCATAGTTCTGAGAGAAGCGTAAAATAAAATAACCACGAACCTAGAATTTTCTTAGCCCTACAAGCCAGAGCACACGCATGTCAGATCTCTGGGCATGACCTTCATTACCATTTCCCCATTGATATCTCCTTAAAAGTTCACAAACATGTGCTGTATCTCCTGTATTTAATTTAATTACAGTGAACTCTAAAACAGACATGCTTGTAGAAAGCCCCTGAGATAATTCAGCGTCCTCCACTCACTCCTCTCAATCTCACCCAAAAACCCAGTGAAAGGGACCTGAGATGTGGTGCACATCTTTTAAAATCCAAAAGACTGATTTATCTGTGTACCATCCTGTGCTTCAGATTTTCCTCTCACCCCAACACCACTTTTCTGGTAGTGCCTGCCCTGAGCACATCTTCCTGTTATCTTCAATCAATATAGATACTTTTCTTTTACTGTTGGATGTACATGTCCCATCCTTGCACATCCTACACAAGAACCTGGAATCTATATGTGGGATGCGCCATGCAGTATCAAGGAGATTTCTAGAACTGATTCACACAGTGCCAAATGTAGGAGGGGAAATGGATGTAAAAGAACGAAGATGTGTTATGTCTTTTACCAACTCTCATGATGAATGTAAACATTATGTACAGCAAGATGTACTGAAACAAATAAAATAATTTGATGGGTAAATAAATAAGTAAAAATAAACAAACAAATAAATAAATAAATAAAGTGGCAAGAGCAATGGGATAAGTGTGTTCCAGATGAGGAGGGTATTCTTTAAGGGGACTGATGGAGGTGCATCTTTTACATTAATTGTTTCTTTATAAATGTAAACTGATGCGAGCCAGTACACATTTAACTTATATTTTGACCCACTTTTTAAGTATGTGATATATTTACATATATGTAAATGAGCGACAAACACTCTCTCTTTAATCAAGTATTTGTCAGTCTTCTGGGTCCTGCTGAGCAAGGTCTGCCACTTAACCTGACTTTAGGAAGAATCCTTACAAGAAAATAGAATGAGCCAAACTTGATATTCCATCACTCTCTGATATCTATTTACATTCCTCATCCCCTACCTTTGATGCCTAATTATGGGCCTTGCTTTAGCAAGAATAGTGCTGGAACTGATTAGTAAGACTTCCACTACACTTAATATTCCTTTCAGTAATTTTGCATAAGTAACTCCTGTTCTTACATTTTTCCACTGATTATCTCTTATTCAGTACTAAACACAATCTGTCTTCTATTACCAGAGTGTTGACCCCCTATCATAATGAACTTTAAAAAATTATTTATATTGGTTCCTTTTCTCTACAGAAAAAGGCTGTGTGTGTATATATATATATATGTATGTGTGTGTATATATATATATATACACACACATACATATATATAGTATACAATATCATCAGAATATGTATATATATTATTTATACATATATACATACATATGAAAAGGCTGGTCATTGTTTCTATACAATGAAGATAGCATGAAATTTGCCTCTAATTTATACTGTCTGAGTTCTTAACACATATACCCTCATCATCATGAGAGTCCCTTAATGGGCAACAAAAGAGGAAAGGGTTAAAATAAGCCCTGCGAGAGACCTGGATCCATGGCCTCATGAAATGCATATGCAATAACACAGAAATCTGCTCAAAATCAAAGAAATTAGCATTAAAAATATACTTTTCAGCCACATTTCTGTCTATCAGATTGGTAGACAGGCTTAAGTCAAGAGTTGGTAGCAAAAAGCCTGCTGTAGAAGTAGTGGCTCAGAGAAGATTAAGAAGTTCTGCTTCCTGCGGGGAATACAATTTTTTACAAAAGCAAAAGGTGGGGTGGGGAGGAGAGAAAAAGAGTTGCAACCATTTGTGGTCTCATACTGCCCCCACATGGCCAAAGTTTCAGCGGCAGAAGGAGAAAGACCAAAAAGGCATTTTCTTTGGTGCCATTTTCTGCTCCTTAGCCACAGAGCACTCCACTGAGTGACCAGTGTAAAGATAAATAGGAAGAGTAAAGTGACTCACTTTTGCCGCTCCCACTCCCATGCTGCTTGTATCTAGTGGAGGTGCCCTGGAAGTCGATTTGCAATAGTGTGGGCCTCTAGGCGTCTAGGTTGTACTTGTCCCAGAAGCCATAGCCTCAGCAACCGGAAGCTCCTGCTGTTGTAGCCCAGCTGTTGAATGGGCAGGGGCAGGAGCACTAGGGCTAAATTGGATGTGAATATGTTTATTAGGACAGTGTGGAATTTGCCAGATGCTAGGGAAAAACAACGTCAACTTCTTTAGTGGAAGGTTGCTTCTCTTCTCCCATGGTAGAGGACGTTAGTGTGAGTAATCAGAACAAAGACTAGGAAGAGCTACATTTCACCAAGCACAGCAGAGGGCCATTTCCATGAGTCATGCAAATGTGGACACATTTTCCTGGTTTTTGCTCATGAAATCAATCTCATTATGCTGAGTACAGAAGTTTTGAGAAGTCAGAAACTATGAAGAGGAAGGAAAATTTCACCCCAAATCCACTACTTAGCAATGACTGCCAGTACTTCTATTTACTGTGGGGTATTTTCGTGGGGTTCTTGTGCTTCTTTTTCCAACTGAAAGGCTTATTTAATTTTTCTCTTAATGTAGTACTTTTTCCATTTCTTAAAATCGTTTCAGAAACACACTTGGAAAGATTTACTTTCTTTCATGGAGAGTTTATCTATTATGTTGCTGTGGTTTCATAGTTACTGTTGTTCCTCGATAGTGTGAATTGAGCTTAGGGACTTCAGAGTGAGGTGCATCAGGAGAGGACCCCACCACACCCTCTATTTCTCCACATGGTCTCCTTATATTCTTTAGACCTGACCTCAATTTGTGATCTTGACTCCTGGTCCTCACTTTGTGCCTGCTTTATGTTGTAAATTCTTCATAAAAATTTTATACCTGTTACCATACTTTCCACAAGATTAAAAATTATTTGTTTTTCTCCTTGGTATTGTAGCCCAGATCCTTAGGTGAATCTTAGTAAGCTTTTAGATTTCTTGGTCTCAGTCCAGTGGAGTTTGCATTCAGGAGCAAATCACTGTTACTAAATTGTGGGGTGCTGGAGTGTCCTTTTAGAGGTAGTCTCTAGGTTCTTCCTCTCCTGAACAAAGATTTTTGTCAAGAAAAGCACAAATGGTAGCAAAGTTTTACACTTACTAAAGGTAGGGGGAAAGGCCGGCCTCTGCAGGGCAAGTGCAGGCCTAGCAAATGTAAGAAAAATGTACACTCTACACATGAGATCAGTCTACTTGAGTGAAAATGCAGTAGCAAGAAGTCCAACATTGACTGTATTTTTGTATTTTGCCCTGCTTGGACTGGCAACAGGTTCATGCCTTGCAATCAAAATCCTGTGCAAGTTCTCACAGCAAGTGCAAGGGCAGGGCTTTCGGGGCTGTTCTGTGCGTGTGCTGGAATATTGGAATTACCAGATCATGCCCACTTCCCCCTGCCAGTTTGCCACACAGTACTCTCCTGTCTCATCACTTCTAGTGCAACTTGCTAGCAAGGTGTTAAGACTTTTAGAAGAGAGGTTATGAAATAGTACACAGAGAAACACAGTTGTATGGTCCGTGATTTCTAATCAACCTTGCTTAAAATGGAACATTATAGGAACATGCCACATCACGGGAAAATTGGTCAATATATAAGTGTATGAGCATGTGCACAGGATGCAGTACAATATACACCATATGTGATGGAAAAATATGGTGAAAATATAGTTTTGAAAAATTATTACATCCAAAGGCACATTGCAATGAATCCCTCTCATTTGAAACACGTTAATCTCACTGTTTTCAACACTTTTTGAAGCACTTCTGGAACTCGTATTTCCTGAGTTAATTTACTTGCACTCTCCTTCTTGATTTCTTTTTATGATTTCAGTCAAAATCTTAACTTTTCATGATCAATTTAACTTTGGGGAAGAGCCACAAACAGCATGGATGCTTTTATGGAGAATAAGGACTATTTGGACACACCTTAAACTTTTTACGAACCTCCTTTCTTTTAGATGGCACTGGGCAGCAACATTCACTATGGTACGGGACACAGCTCTTAAAGGCAAACAGGAAAGGGTAGTACAGGTTGTACAATGGGCCTAGGGGACCACCCACCTCCATTCCATTTTAATTTGGCAAGCACCACAGGGCCAATCTTCCTTCCATAGTTCTCTGAGAATCATAAAATAAAATAACAACCACCCTGGAAATTTCTTATTCCTTCAGGTCATAGTATAGCCATGTCAGATCTCTGGGCCTGACCTTCAGTATGATTTCCCACTGTCACCTCCTTAATGGTTCACAGAAATGTACTGCATCTCCTGTATTTAATTTAAATAGAGTGAACTCTGGGACATGCATGCTTGTGGAAAGCCCCTGACATGACTCAGCATCCTGCTAATCGCCCCTCTCAATCTCACCCTAAGACTCAATGAAAGGCACCTGAGATGTGTCTCACATGTTTTAAAATCCAAAAGCCTGCTTTCTCTGTGTGCCATGCATGCTGTGCTTCTAATTTTCTTCTCGCCCCAACACTACTTTTCTGGTAGTGCCTGCCCTGAGCACATCTTCCTGTTATTGTCAATCAATGTAGGTACTTTTTCTTTTACCGTTGGATGTATATGTCCCATCCTTGCATATACTACACAAGAGCCTGGAATCTAACTGTGGGATGCACCATGCAGTATCAAGGAGACTTCTAGAACTGATTTGGACAGAGCCAAATGTAGGAGGGGAAATGGATGTTAAACAAATGAAGAAGTGTTATGTACTCATACCAACTTGCATAATGAACATAAACATTATGCATTGCAATATGTACTGAAATAAATAAAATAATTCTTTGAGTAAATAAATTAGTAAAAATAAATGAATAAATAAATAAAGTGGCAAGAGACATGGGATAATTGTGCTCCAGATGATTTTTTTTGAGGGCTAATGTAGGTGCATCTTTCACACTATTTGTTCATTAATGTAAACTGATGTGAGGCAGTAAACATTTAATGAATTTTCTGATCACCCTTTTTATTTTTATTTATTTTTTTATTTTTTTACATGGGTACCAGGAATTGACCTCAGGACCTCGTGCTTGCCAGCAAGCGCTTGTGCTGCTAAGCGATATCACCGGCCCTTTTTTTTTTTTTCCTTTATGTGGGTACCGGGAGTCGAACACAGGACCTCACGTTTGCCAGGCAGGCGCTTATGCCGCTGAGCTATCTCACCGACCCCAGCCTTTTTATATTTGTGATATTTACATATATGTAAATCAGTGACACTCTCTCTCTTTGATCAAATTATCAGTGTCTTCTGGGCCCTTCCCAGCAAGTCCTGCCACTTAGCCTGACTTTACCTAGTATCTGGACAAGAATTTTAGAGTGAGCCAACCTTGATATTCCATTATCCTCTGATATCTGTTTAGGTTCCTCATCTCCTACCTTGATGTCTAATTATGGGCCTTGCTTTAGCAAGAATAGTGTTGGAACAGTATAGTAAGACTTCCAGTAGGCTTAGTATTCCTTTTAGTAATTTTTTATTGTTAACTCCTGTGTTTTGAATCTTTGCACGTAAAGCACTCACTGACTCTCCTTTATTTAGCAATGAGCTCAATCTGTCTTCAATTACAAAAGAGTCATCCCCTATTTTAGTGGACTTTAAAAAAAAATTATTTATCTTGACCTTCGTTTCCTTGACAGAGAAAGGTTGTATATGTATATGCATATATATGTGTGGTGCACAATATTATGGGAATTATATATATATAATTTTCATACACATGTACATATATAAAAATGCTAGTCATTGTTTTTACATATTGCAGATGACATGAAATTAACCTCTCATTTATATTCTTTGATGTCTCAACATATATATACTCAGCATCATGAGCAACTCATAATGGACAATGAAACAGGAAAGGGCTAAAATAAGTCCTGTGCCAGACCTGGATCCATTGCCTCATAAAATGCATATGTAATAACATAGAAACCTGCTCCTAATCAAATAAATTAGCATTAAAAATATTCTTTTCAGTCACATTTCTGTCTATCAGACTGGTAGAGAGACTTAAATCAAGAGTTGGTAGCAAAAACCCTACTCAAGAAGTGGTGGCTCTGGGCACATTAAGAAGGTTTGCTTGCAATATGGCCTGCTCTTTTTTTTTTACAAAAGGGAGAGGTAGGGGCAGGGAAGAGGGAAACAGAGCTACGACCAGTTGTGGTCTCATACTGCCCCCAATGGACAAAGTTTCAGTAGCAGGAAAAAGACCAAAGAACATATTTCTCTTCTTCGCCATTTTCTCCTCCTTAGACCCAGACACTCCACTAGTTGACCGGGAAAAGATTAATAGGAAGAGAAAAGTGACTCACTTCCACTGCTCCCACACCTCTGCCTCTTGTACCTAGTGGAGGTGCCCTGGATGTCGATTTGCAATAGTGTGGGCCTCCAGGAGTCTAGGTTGTATTTCTCCCGGAAGCCATAGCCCCAGCAACCTGAAGCTCCTGCTGTTGTAGCCCAGCAGTTGAATGGGCAGGGGCAGGAGCACTAGGGCTAACTTGGAAAGCGTGAATATGTTTATCGGGACTGTGCGGAATTTTCCAGCTCCTAGGTAATCACAACCTCAGCTTATTTAGTGGAAGGTTGCTTCTTTTCCCGATACTAGAGGACATTAGTGGGAGTAATCTGAACAAAGACGGGGAAGAGAGAAACTTCTCCACACATAGCAGAGGGCCACCTGTAGGAGGCATGTAAACGTGGATACGTTTTCCTGGTTTTTGTTCATTAGCTCAATCTGATGATGCTGAGTACAGTTCTGAGAAGTCAGAAATTATGAAAAGGAAAGAAAATTTCATCCAAAATCCACTACTTACAAAGGAGTGCTAGTACTTGTATTTATTGTGGGGTTTTTTGGTGGGTTTTTGGTGTTTTATTATTTTTCCAACTGGAAGACTTATTTCCTTCTTGTTTTAATGTAGCACTTTCTCCATTTCTTAAAATCCTTTCAGAAACACCCTTGGAAAGACTTACTTTCTCTCATGGAGAGTTTATCCATTACGTTGTGGTTTTGTACCTATTGTTGTTCCTTGGTAGTGTGAATTGAGCTCAGGGACTTCAGAGCGAGGTACATCAGCAGAGCAACCCACCACACCCCGATTTTCACACATGGTCTCCCTATATTCTTCAGACCTGACCCTAACTTGTGATTGCACCTCCTGGTCCTCCCATTATGCCTGGTTTATGTTGTATGATCTTCATAAAAATTTTACACCTGTTACCATACTTTCCACAACATTGAAAATTATTTGTTTTTCTCCTTGGTATTGTAGCCCAGATCCCTAGGTAAATCTTGGTAAGCTTTTAGATTTCTTAGTCTTAGTCCAGTGGAGTTAGCATTAAGAGGCAAAACACTTTTACTGGTTGGTGGGGTGCTGAAGTACCTTTTGGAGGTAGTCTCTAGGTACTTTCTGTTCTGAACATAGATTTTTGGCAAGACAAGCACAAATAGCAGCAAAGTTTTACACTTATTGAAGGTAGGGGGAAAGATCAGCCTCTTCAGGGCAAGCGTGGGCCTAACAAATGTAAGCAAAATGTACACTCTACTGGAAGAGATTTGTTTACTTCAGTGAAAATGCAGTAGCAAGAAGTCCAATATCAACTGTCCTTTTCTATTTCCCCTCCTTGGTCTGACATCAGGTTCATGCCTTGCTATCAAACACCTGCTCATATTTTCACAGAAAGTCCAAGGGCTGGGCTTTGGGAGCTGTTCTTTGCATGTGTCCTGGGATATTGGAATTACCAGATCACACCCACTTCCCCCAGCCAATTTGCCATGCAGAACTCTTCTGTCTCATCACTGCTAGTGCAACTGAATATCAAGGCATTAAGACTTTGGAAGACAGGTTATGGAATAGTAGACAGAGAAACACAGCTGTATGGCCCATAATTGCTAATCAGCCTTGCTTAAAATGGAAAATTTTAGGAACATACCACATAACAGGAAGAATGGTCAATACATAATTGTATGAGCATGTGCACTGGATGCAGTACAGTATATACCAGATGTGATGGAAAAATATGGTGAAAATATAATTTTGTAAAATTATTATGATGAAAGACACATTGCTATGAGTATCTCTCATTTGAAACAAGTTAATCTCATTGTTTTCACCACTTTCTGAATCACTTCTGGAAGTCATTTTTCCTAAGTGAATTTACTTGCACTGCCCTTCTTGCCTTGTTTTCCGTATTTTACTCAAAACCTTTACTTTTCATGATCAATTTAACTTTGGAAAAGAGCCACAAAATGCTTGGATCCAAGCAGGAGAATAAGGAGGATTTGCATACACCTTCAACTTTAGACAAACCTCCTTTCTCTTGGATGGCACTGGGCAGCAGCATTCACTATAGTATAGAGCAACAGCTCTTAAAGGCACTCAGGAAAGAGTAGTACAGGTAGTATAATGGGCTGGGGACAACCCACCTCCATCCTATTTGAATTTGGCTAGCACCACAAGGCCAATCTTCCTTCCATAGTTCTGAGAAAAGCATAAAATAAAATAACAACCACCCCGGAAGTTTCTTAATCCTTTAGGTCAGAGCACAGCCATGTCAGATCTCTGGGCCTGACATTCAGTACTTTCACCCACTGTCACCTCCTTAATTGTTCATAGAAATGTATTGCATCTCCTGTATTTAATTTAATTAGAAAGAACTCTGTGACAAGCATTTCTTTTCCCCTGAGATGATTCATCATCCTCCAATCATTCCTCTCAATCCTACTCAAAGACCCAGTGAAAGGAACCTGGGCTGTGGTGCATATCTTGTAAAATCTAGAAGCCTGCTTTCTCTGTCTACTATGCTAAGCTTCTAATTTTCCTACCACCCAAACACCAATTTTCTGGTAGTGCCTGCTCTGAGCACATCTTCCTGTTATCTTCAATCAATGTAGATGCATTTTTCTTTACTGTTGGATGTACACTTCCCATCCTTCTACATCCTACACAAGAACCTGGAATCTATCTGTGGGATGCTCCATGCAGTATCAAGGGGACTTCTAGAACTGATTTGGACAGTGCCAAATGTAGGAGGAAAAATGGATATAAAAAAACAAAGATGTGTTATATACTTGTACCAACTCCCACGATGAACATAAACATGTTCAAGATGTACTGAAAAAAATGATTGGGCCAGGGATATAGCTCTGTGGCACAGTGCCTGCCTGTCAAGCACGAGCTCATGAGTTCAATCCCTGGTAAAAAAAAAAAAAAAAAGAAAAATGATTGGATGAGTAAATAAATAAGTAAAAATAAATAAATGAATAAATAAATAAATAAATAAAATGAAAGAGCGATGGGATAAGTGTGTTCTGCATGTGGGGGCTATTTTTTGAGGAGACTGATGGAGATGCCTCTTTTCTTTAATCATTTCCTCTTAAATCTAAACTAATGTGAGCCAGTAATCATTTAACATATATTTTGGTCACCCTTTTTATATCTGTGTGATATATTTAAATATATGTAAAGCAGTGATACTCTTTCATCAAGCTTTTGTCAGGTTCTTCTGGGTTCTTCTGGGCAAGGCCTGCCGATTAGCCTGACTTTAGGAAGAATCCTGACAAGAAATTTACAGTGAGCCAAACTTGATATTCCTGATATCTGTTTAGGTTCCTCATCCCCTACCTTTGATGCCTAATTATGGGCCTTGCTTTAGCAAAAATAGTGTTGGAACAGTGTACTAAGTATTCCACTATGCTTAATATTCCCCTTAGTATTTTTCATTAGTAACCACTGACTCTCCCTTATTCAGTATTGAGCACAATCTGCCTTCGATTATACTATACTCCTATTATAATGGACTTTATTTATTTTTTTTTTTTTTGGGTACCGGGGGGTCGACCTCAGGACCTCGCACGCCAGCAGGCGCCCGTGCCGCTGAGCGATATCACCGGCCCCTTTTTCGTATGTGGGTTCCGGGAGTCGAACTCAGGCCCTCGCGCTTGCTGGGCAGGCGCTTAAGTCGCTGAGCCATCTCACCAGCCCTATAATGGACTTTAAAAAATTATTTATATTGTGTTTCTTTTCTCAACACAGAAAGGCTGTGTGTGTGTGTGTGTGTGTGTGTGTGTGTATGTATTATCATGGGAATGAATATATATATAATTTTCATACATATATATATGAAAATGCTAGTCATTGTTTCTACACAGTGCAGATGGCATGAAATTTACCTCTCATTTATATTCTCTGAGTTCTCAACATATATACACTCAGCATCAGGAGATTCCCTTAATGGACAACAAAACAGGAAAGGGCTAAAATAAGCCCTGTGAGAGACCTGCATCCTTGGCCTCATAAAATACATATGAGGGCTAGTGAGATAGCTCAGCGGCATAAGCGCCTGCCTAGAAGGAGCGAGGTCCTGAGTTCAACTCCCGGTACCCACATATGGAAAAAAGGCCAGTGATATTACTCATTGGCATGGGCGTCTGCTGGCGCATGTGAGGTCCTGAGTTCAACCCCCAGTACCCACCAAAAAAGGAAAAATCAAACAACATAGAAACATGCTCACAATCAAAGAAATTTGCATTAAAAATATTCTTTTTAGTTATGTTTGTGTCTATCATATTGGTAGAGAGGCCTAAATCAAGAGTTGGTAGCAAAAAGCCTGCCCTAGAATCAGTGGATCTGGATAAATAAAATTTTGCTTGCAATATGGAGTGCGATTTTTTACAAAAGCAAAAGGTGGGGCCCCGACAGAGCTGCTCTCATTTGTGGTCTCCTACTGCACCCACATGGCCAAAGTTTCAGTGGCAGAAGGAGAAAAACCAAAGAAGACATTCTCCTTGGTGCCATTTTCTCCTGCTTAGACCCAGAGCACTCCACTGAGTGACCAGGGTAAAGATAAATAGGAAGTCAAGTGACTCCCTTCCACTGCTCCCTCCCCCGTGCTGCTTGTACCTAGTGCAGGTGCCCTGGAAGTCGATTTGCAATAGTGTGGGCCTCCAGGCATCTAGGTTGTACTTGTCCCAGAAGCCATAGCCTCAGCAAGGGGAAGCTCCTTTTCTTTTGTAGCCCAGCAGTTGAATGGGCAGGGGCAGGCGCACCTGAACTACCATGGAAAATGTGAATATGTTTACCAGGACTGTGGAATTTGCCAACTCCTAGGTAATCACAACCTCAGATTATTTAGTGGAAGGTTGCTTCTTTTCCTGATGCTAGAGGACATTAGTGGGAGTCAGAATCAGAACAAAGACTGGGAAGAGCTACATTTCTCCAAGCACAACAGAAGGCCATTTTCAGGAGTCATGCAAACAGGGACATGTTTTCCTGGTTTTTGTTCATTAGCTCATTCTCACAGTGCTGAGTACAGAAGATTTTAGAAGTCAGCAACTGAAGAGGAAGGAAAATTTCATCCAAAATCCACTATTTAGAAATGAGTGCTCATACTTCTATTTATTGTGTGGTCTATTTGTGAGTTTTTGGTATTGTTTTGTTTTGTTTTGTTTTGTTTTTCCAAGCAGAGGTCTTATTTCTTTCTTTTCATATAGCACTTTCTCCATTTCTTAAAATTTTTTCATAAACACACTTGGAAAGACTTACTTGCTTGCATGGAGAGTTTATGTATTATGTTGTTGTGATTTTGTAACTGTTGCTGTTCCTGGGTAGTGCAAACTGAGCTCGGGGACTTCAGAGTCATGTACATCAGCAGAGCACCCAACCACATCCCCTATTTTCACACATGGTCTTCTTATATTCTTCAGACCTGACCCCAACCTGTGCTCTAGGCTACTGGCCCTCCCATCATGCCTGGTTTATGTTGTTTGCTCTTCAAAATAATTTTATACCTGTTGCCATACTTTCCACAACATTGAAAATTATTTGTTTTTCTCCTTGGTATTGTAGCCCAGATCCTAAGCTGAATCTAGGTAAACTATTAGATTTCTTAGTCTCAGTCCAGTGGAGTTTGCATTAAGTTCCCAATCACTGTTACTGGATCATGGAGTGCTGGATTATCCCTTTAGAGGTTATCTGTAGGTACTTTAGGTCCTGAACAAAGATTTTTGTCAAGATAAGCACAAATGGGGGCAGGTGAGATGGCTCAGCGGCGTACGCACCTGCCTGGCAAGCGCGAGGGCCCGAGTTCAACTCCCAGAACCCACATACGAAAAAAGGGGCCGGTGATATCGCTCAGCAGCACGGGCGCCCACTGGCACCCGAGGTCCTGAGGTCGACCCCCGGTACCCACACACACACACACAAAAAAGATAAGCACAAATGGAAGCAATGTTTTACACTTATTAAAGGTAGCGGAAAAGGCCAGCATCTGCAGGTCAAGTGTGCGCCAAGCAAAAGTAAGAGAAATATACAGTCTACAGGATGAGATCACTCTACTTGAGAAAAAAAGCAGTAGCAAGAAGTCCAATATTGACTGTCCTTTTGTATTTCCCCTCCTTGGTCTGGCACCAGGTTCAAGCCTTGCTATCAAAAACCTGCTCAAGTTCTCACAGAAAGTCCAAGGGCAGGGCTTTGGGGGCTGTTCTGTGCATGTGTCCTAGGATACTGGAATTACCAGATCATGCCCACTTCCCCCAGGCAGTTTGCCACTCAGCACTCTCCTGTCTCATCGCTGCTAGTGCAACTTAATATCAAGGTGTTAAGATTTTTGGAAGACAGGTTATGAAACAATAGACAGAGAAACACAGCGTATGATCCATGATTTCTAATCAGCCTTGCTTAAGTTGGAAAATTTTAGGAACATCCCACTTCATGGGAAAATTGGTAAATACATAAGTGTCTGAGCATATGCAATGGATGCAGTACGATATATACCAGATGAGATGGAAAAATATGGTGAAAATATGATTTTGAAAATTATTTCTGTGAAAGACACATTGCCATGAATCTATCTCATTTGAAACAATTCAATCTCAATGTTTTCACTGCTTTCTGAAGTACTTCTGGAGCTCGCTTTTCCTGAATAAATTTACTTGCACTGTTCTTGTTGCCTTTTTTCCTGATTTGATTCAAAACTTCTATTTTTCATGATCAATTTAACTTTGGAAAAAGGCCACAAAATTCTTGCTCTTAAGAGCAAGAATCCTGACAAGAAATTTAGAGTGAGCCAAACTTGGTAATCCATCACCCTCTAATGTCTGTTTTTGTTCCTCATCCCCTACTTTTGACACCTAATTATAGTCCTTGCTTTAGCAACAATAGTGTTGGAACAGTTTAGTAAGACATTCACTATGCTTAATATTTTGTTTTATTAATTTGTATTGGTAATTCCTATCTATTGGATTTTTGCATATAAAATACTCACTGACTTTCCCTTATTTAGTATTGAGCACATTCTGTATTCTGTTACCAGAGAGTTGACCCGTACTATAATGGACTTTAAAAAATTATTTATATTGAGTTACTTTTTTTGACAGAGAAAGACTATATATATATATATATATATATATATATATATATATATATGGTATATATGATCATATATATGTACATATGAGTATATGGTATATAATATCACAGAAGTATATATATATTATTTTCATACACATGTATATGTGAAAATGCTGGTCATTGTTTCTACATAGTGCAGATGGCCTGAAATTTACCTCTCATTTATATTCACTGAGTTCTCAACACTTACACACTCAGAATCATGAGATTCCCTTAATGAAAAACAAAACAGGAAAGGGCTAAAATAAGTCCTGTGAGACACATGAATCCATGGTCACAAAATGCATATGCAATAAGGTATAAACCTGTTGTAATCAAAACATCAGCATTAAAAATATTCTTTTCAGTCACATTTATGTCTATCAGATTGGTAGAGAGGCTTAAATCAAGAGTTGGTAGCAAAAAGCCTTCCCTAGAAGCAGTGGATCTGGATAAATTAAGAAGTTTTGCTTGCAATATGCAGTGCAATTTTTTACAAAAGCAAAAGGTGGGGCCCCGACAGAGCTGCTCTCATTTGTGGTCTCCTACTGCCCCCACATGGCCAAAGTTTCAGTGGCAGAAGGAGAAAAACCAAAGAAGACATTCTCCTTGGTGCCATTTTCTCCTGCTTAGACCCAGAGCACTCCACTGAGTGACCAGGGTAAAGATAAATAGGAAGTCAAGTGACTCCCTTCCACTGCTCCCTCCCCAGTGCTGCTTGTACCTAGTGCAGGTGCCCTGGAAGTCGATTTGCAATAGTGTGGGCCTCCAGGCATCTAGGTTGTACTTGTCCCGGAATCTATAGCCTCAGCAAGGGGAAGCTCCTTTTCTTTTGTAGCCCAGCAGTTGAATGGGCAGGGGCAGGCGCACCTGAACTACCATGGAAAATGTGAATATGTTTATCAGGACTGTGGAATTTGCCAACTCCTAGGTAATCACAACCTCAGATTATTTAGTGGAAGGTTGCTTCTTTTCCTGATGCTAGAGGACATTAGTGGGAGTCAGAATCAGAACAAAGACTGGGAAGAGCTACCTTTCTCCAAGCACAGCAGCGGGCAATTTTGTCTACAAGTTTTTCTGTATTTTTTTCTTGATAAGCTTTCGTATTACTGAGTCTCTTTGCAGTGGATGTTTCATTTAGGCAAAAAGCACTGCTACTGTGTTTCAGGTGGTAGCCTCTTTTTAGTGCCAGTTTATTGGTTCTTCCTGTTCTGAACAAGATTTCATCAAGGCAAGCACAAATGATATCAAGGTTTCATATTTATAAAAATGTAGAGGGAAAAACAGGCTCTGCAGAGGAAGGTTGGTCCAGGTAAAATTCAGAAAATAAGCACACTGTACTCTGCCATAAAGAATGATAAACTTGAGACAATTTTAGGTAAAGGGATGCTGTTATTGCTTGTGTCTAGATGTTCCCCCAAATCCTCATGTAGTCATAGTTGGGAATTTTTCAGAGTTGGCTGAATCTAGAGTGTGTACTTGATTCATTTTTCCAATGCTGTGATTAAGGTGGGTGATAATTCAATCAGTGTACTGATTGGTTTGACATTGCTCTAATCCTGGTAGCCTGCAGACAACATAAGGTACAGAAAGAGGCTTGTCTTCTCCTTTGCTTGGCTTGCTACCTTCTGCTTACCATGAACTCTTTCTCCTCTGTGATGCTTATCTACCAAGACACCTGGCTTTGGAACCAGCTGATTATGGACTGAAACCTCTACAAACTGTGAACTAAATAAACCTTTCCTCCCTTAACTTGTGGGTGTCGCATATTTTGTCTCAGCAACCAGAAAAGTAAGCAAGATGGATGCACATCCAGACCATAATTTTAAGTGAAATAAATCAGGCACACATGTTTAATTATCACATTATTTCTCTTGTTTAGGAAACCTGAAGGGTAAATTAGCAAAATGGAAGATAGATATTGGGAAGAAGGAACAGCATATTCAAATGAGAAGGAGAACAATGTGTGGGGGAGCAGGAAGGGAAGAAAGAGAAAAGGAATTTTAAAAAGAGAATGGAAGCAAACAATGGAAACAAAACTTGTAAATAAGGAGGGGAAGAAGTGTTGAATGGAAGAGAAGGAAATGGGAAAAAAAGAATTAAGATATATTATGTACAGGTACAAATTCTCTATGATGAATGTAATCATTATGTGTCACAGACATAAATCAATAAAAAAATTAAAGAAAGAAAAAATAAGTGCACTCTACAAGATGAGATCAGTCTAATGGAGAGAAAACACAGTAGCAAAAAGTCTAATATTGACTATCCTTTTGTTATAGACAGCTAAATTAGATAGAAATATTATAGGCAGTCAGACAGGGCTAGGCCCTCAATGGAGCCAGTGCAGAAAATGAGATACATTGCAACTGTGGGGGAGACAGACACCTCTGCTAATGGCCAGACCTCAAGACAAAAGATGAAGTGAATGCACCCACATGCTTCCCCTAAGGATAAACAACAGTGATTGATACTCTAAATAGGTATCAATCACTTTGAGAAAGCCAGGAAGAGCCACTGGTTATTGTGGTCATGGCCTAGCCCCAAACTCCTAAATGAGTGGACAGTAAAGGCTTAAATAAATGAGACAAGTGGTATGATTTTAGGGCTCCAGGAGGATCAAAACCCTCTAACAGAAGTTGAGATTCTCTGGGGGTTGAGACAAAGAACTTCTCTGGGAGACCCATATTTATTTGGTTTACAAACGAAGGGAGTAGATACTGAGGAAAGCCTGGAAACCTGAACAGGAACTTGGGAATCAGCTGGAGGACTTCTTCAAGTAATAAATTATGTTAATTTAGGAGAACTATCTTATCTCCAGGTTGACATTTAATGCAGGAGTGACTGCAGCTACAGTTTCTATTTAGATAATTGGGATCATAGCCAGGTATCCTCAGCTGTGGTTATCTTGACTTTAAAGCACCATGCATGTGTTCTTTTTCAACACAGCAAGAGGTCCCTGTGTTTAGCAACTTAACCCTGTACAGCCTGGTCTCCAACATCTGACCCACTCCCTCCGGGAAAACCACTGTTCTGTTTCACGCCCACTTGCTATGTGAATTGCTTCCCCATTTTAACCTGATTTAATCAATATTACATGAGCACTTATGCTTGTAATCTTGTTGGTTGACGATAGTTTTGTCCCACCTCATGCCCAACTTGTGATTTTCCATTTGTCCCCACCTTGGACCTGCCTCACCTCATGGTTTTGCTCTATAAAAATCCCTGGAAAAAGCCGGGTCTTCTGCAATCCACTCAAACCCCTTCTGTCTCTCTCTCAGACAGCTTTCTTTCCCCAATAAATATATTCTGCTCTTAACCTTCGTTGTTCCTAAAATTCATTCTTCAATTTTAGAGAACACCAACTAGTACCAGACATCTAGCAGGTTGGCAGTTTCTTTACCCTACATCACTTTTGTGTTTCTCCCACCTCAGGCTGGCATCTGGTGCAGGCTGTGCTATAAAAAACCTGTTCAAGTTCTCACAGAAAGTCCAAGCATAGGGCTTTGGAAGCTGTTCTGTGCACATACTTTGGGATATTGAATTACCAGATCATGCCCACTTCCCCAGCCAGTTTGCCACGCAACAGTCTCCTGTCTCATCACTGGTAGTGCAACTTACTAGCAAGGTGTTAAGACCTTTTGAAAACGTCTTGTGAAATAACAGACAGAACAACACAGTTTTATGGTCCATGAATTTTAATCAGCCTTGCTTAAAATGGAAAATTATAGGAATATGTCATATCACAGGAAAATTGGTCAATACATAAGTGTGAGACCATGTGCACAGGATGCAGTGTAATATAGAAAAGCTGTGATTGAAAAATGTCTTGAGTATGTAATGTCAAAAAATGATTACAGCAAAAGACACATTGTCATGAATCACCCTCTTTTTTTAAAAAACAAACTAATCTCATTTTTGCAACTTCTAGAAGCACTTTTGGAACTCTTTTTCTGTGAGTGGTTTTACTTGCACTATCCTTGTTGCTTTGTTCTCTTGATTTGACTCAAAACCTTTACTTTTAATGATCAATTTAACTTTAGGAAAGAGCCACAACTGGCATGGATCCAGGTAGGGATAATAAGGATTTGGACACACCTTAAACTTTGTACAAACCTTTCTGTTGGTTGTCACTGGACAGCAGCATTCACTGTTATAAATCACAGCTCTTAAAGACACTCAGGAGATTTTACAGGTAGCACAAGGGGTCTGTGACACTACTCCATTCCACCCACTTGATAAAACCAACTTTGCCAAAACCTCAGGTCCAATCTTCCTTCCATAGTTTCAAGAGAAGCATAAAATAAAATAAGAAATATCCAGGAAATTGCTGTTTTTTTTTCCAGGAAATTTCTCAAAGCTGTAGGTGTTTGTTTGATCTCTGTGGCTGACATCTAGTAAACTTTCCTCACTGGCACCTCCTTAAAGGTTCATAAAAAACATACTGCATCTCCCATATTTATTTTAATTAGAGTGAACTTTGGTACATGGATGCTTGTTGAAATTCCCTGAGATTACTCAGCATCTTGTCAATCTTATGCAAATATGCAATGAGAGGTACTTGGGCTGGGGTGCACATCATTTAAAATCCAAAAGACTGCTTTACCTGCATGTAGTGCTGTGCTTTCTGTTTTCCTGTCATCCCAACACTTTACTATTAGTGCCTACCCTGAGCACATCTTCCTGTTATCTTCAATAAATGCAGCTACTTTTTGTTTCACCATTGGATGCACATTTCTCATTGTTTGTGTGGCCTACATAAGAACCTGGAATATATCTGTATGATCCACAATGCAGTATCAAAGGAACTTCTGGAACTGCTTCAGAGTGTAGCAAGAGAAAGCAGGAAAAGGATTAAAAAGAATCAAGATCTCTGCCACCTCTGCAACCAAGATGAGCCAAGCAGGAGAAGAGCAGCCCCTCTCATAGCCTCTCCACCACCATAGGAACCCAGGTGAACGATGGGGAGGAGGGTGGCCATCGCCATATCACCTGAACTCAGGTGAGCCATTGCGGAAGCCCCAAAGAATGGCCCCTCCCCTTGCTGCTGTCACTACTGAAATGAACTGCTCCGGAAGGCCCAGAGATCAGAGGGAATGCCAGCAACACAGTAGGGTCCCAACTAAGGAGCAAAAGATGGACAGGCAAGACTAGTGGTATGAAAAGTCTGAAGTAACAATAACAATAAGAGCCAACAGGTGACTGATGCATCCATTGGATCAGCAAGCAGCTCAGGAAGAACCAAGGACTTGGTAACTGCTTTTTTCCTCTCAATTTGTTTTTCTATTTTTCTTTTCTTTTTCTTCTTCTTCCTTTTTTATTTCTTTTTTTCTTTTGTTCTTTTTTCTCTTTCTAAATGGCTATGGAGATCTCCAGCCACAGAAAACTAATCCCATCCCCCAAACCCAAAGACCAAGTTCAGATAATCCCTCTAATACTCCTTCATTCTTTCTTTTCTACCCCCTTCTCTAGTTTCCCAAACTTTGCACAATCATCCTTTGTCCTCCAGCCTTGCTTCTACTTCCTTCCCAATTATCTTTGTTTTATACACTATCCTCCAAAAATTTCCCCACCACAGGGTGAAACCATTATACCAAGGGGAAACACTTTACATACAAACTCCTAATTTATGATCGGTTCTGTTCTATAACTATAGACTCTGCTGCTATAGTCTAAAGTACAAAATCAATAGTTACCGCAGTTTCTCAGTTTCTAAATTTTGCTTGATGCTATTGTTATTGCTAATTTTACTAGTTTAGCTAGGATATCATATCTGTTGTAAACAGTTGTTCTCCCTTCTGTAACAATACTGGGAAGCTCTGGGGGTAATAACCTCACCAGAGCCCTACACCAAAAGACTGGGGATTGAGCCAAGCAGATACCAACATCCCACTCTTAATAAATTGGGAAAGTAGGATCTTGTGACAGACACAAACCAAGAATCTCCTACACAGAGAAGACATCTCTGAAGAGCAGACTTTTCCTAGAGAGGCTTTGATATTAGTGATATAGCTACCTATTAAAAAACTCACAAGGATCATCACAGAAAACAAAATAAAAATTTTTTTGAAATACAAAATGACTAGATGAAGGAAAATGCAATCTCAGACCTACAGCCCACCCAGAACAAGTCCAGGAGAATCAACATAGAAGAAATTGGAAGACACAAACTTGAAATTTCTGAAATGATAGCAACCACAGTAAGGAAACAAATCCATGAGGCTATAGAGGAAATCAGATCAGAAATAATCTCTCAGGTAAAAAAAGAAATGTCAACATTTATAAAGGAATTGCTCAGCAAATCTAGAATAGAGATAGATAAAAAGAAGATGATGATAGGAAGAGGATGGAAACTGTGAATGATCAATATAGGAAAGAAATAGAATACATGAAATTGATTCAAACAGATATCTAGGAAATTAAAAATTCCATCGAAAGCTGGCAAAACTGCTTGAATGAAACTGAAGACAGACTTTCAGACCTTGAAGATAGGATCACAGGTAGTGATCATGAAAGGAAAGATCTCTTGAAAATAACAAAAGATCAAGAAATAACAATTGAACAGCTGCAAAGAAAAATAATATAAGAATAATTGGAGTCAATGAAAAAGCAGAAGTCAACACAAATGACATACAAATAGTATTTGCAGAAGTAATAGCAGAAAACATCCCATGCACAGGGAAAGGAATCTGACATACATATAAGTGAGGCATATAGAAACCCAGTTAGCCATAACCAAAATAAATCTACACCCACACATATAATAATCAAGATCCCAGAAATTCAGCACAAGAACAGAATATTAAAAGCTGTTAGAGAAAAGAAACAGATCACTTATAAAGGGAAGCCCATCAGAATCATGGCAGACTTCTCAACACAAACCCTGAAGACAAGAACTTGGAGTGCAGTATTTCAAGTCCTGAAAGAAAATAACTTCCAACCCAGATTGATGTACCCTGTAAAATTATTTTTCAAAATTAATGGAGAAATAAGACACTTCCATGACAAAGAACAATTGAAGAAATTCATAACCACCAAACCAACACTACAAAGGGTACTGAAAGATACTCTAGACAGAGACAAAAATGACCACAATTCCAAGAACAACAACAGAAAGAAACCACCAAGCAGGGCAAGCAATTAAAGAGAGGGGAAAATAGGGAACCAACAGCAGGAAAATAACAAGACAAAGACAAGCCAATACATATTGGTTATAACCAGCAAAGTAAGTAGCCTCAATTCAACAATCAAAAGAAACAGACTGGTGGAATGGATCAAGAAACAAGATCCAACGATATGCTGTATACAAGAAACACGTTTAACTGAAAAAGAAATTCATAGACTAAATGTCAAAGGATGGAAAAAAAATACTCCGTGCAGCAGGAACCCAGAAAAAAGCAGGGGTAGCTATCTTGTTCTTCAGACAATGTGAATTTCAAACCAAGAATGATCAAAAGAGATAAAGAAGGTCACTACATACTTGTTAGGGGAAAAATTCAAGAGGAAGAGATAACAGACATAAATATATATGCATTCAATATGGGAGAACTCAACTATACAAGACAAATATTAATAGACATGACAAATCAAATAAGCAATAAAACGATTGTAACAGTGGATCTCAATACCCCATTGTCACAAAAAGATAGATCAACTATACAAAAACTCAGCAAAGAAATAGCAGAACTAAAACAAACCTGTGAACAAATGGACTTAGTAGATGTTTACAGAGTGTTCCACCCAACATCAGAGTACACATTCTTCTCAGTTGCACGCAGGACATTCTCTAAAATAGACCATATACTAGCCCATAGAACATGCTTAAGTAAATGCAAAGGAATTGGAATTATCCAATGCTTATTATCTTTTTTTTTTTTTTTTTTTGTGTGTGTGTGTGTACCGGGGGGTCGACCTCAGGACCTCGCGCGCCAGCAGGCGCCCGTGCCGCTGAGCGATATCACCGGCCCCTTTTTTTTTGTATGTGGGTTCCGGGAGTTGAACTCGGGCCCTCGCGCTTGCTGGGCAGGCGCTTAAGCCGCTGAGCCATCTCACCGGCCCCCCAATGCTTATTATCTGACAATAGTGCAATGAAACTGGAAATGAATGATGAAAGAAACTGCAAAAAATCCAATAACACATGGAAATTAAATAACATCCTCCTGAACAACTAGTGGGTCACAGAGGAAATTAAAGAAGAAATTAAACAATATCTACAATAAAACAAAAATGCAGATACAACTTACTGGAACCTGTGGGATGCAATGAAAGCAATCCTAAGAGGGAAATTTAGAGTGGTGAATTCTCATATCAGGAAAACCAAATGAGCACAAATGAACAACTGAAGGGTGCAATTCAAGCTTCTAGAAAAAGGAGAACAGGTCAAGCACAAAGCCCATAGAAGGGAGGAAATTATAAAGACTAGAGCAGAAATTAATTCAATGGAGACTAAGGAAACAATACAAATAATTAATGATTGAAGAGGTGATTCTTTGAAAGAATAAATAAAATTGTTAAACTCTTAGCCAAACTTATCAAGAAAAGGAAAGAAAAAACTCATGCAATAAAGAATTCATGCAATAAAGAATGAAGTGTTAAATCCTAACAGATCCTGTGGAAATTCAGAAGATCATCAATAACTACTCTGAAAATCTTTACTCACATAGGATGGAAAACACAGAAGAAATGGACAGATCTCTAGAAACATGTGAATTACCAAAGCTGAATCAAGAAGGTATAAAAATTCTGAATGACCCAATATCAGTTAATGAATTGAAAATATGATTCAAAACTTACCAACAAAGAAAAGCCCAGGTCCTGATGGATTCACAGCTGAATTCTACAAGATTTAGAGAAGATTTAACACCAGTACTGCCCAAACTTTTTAATAAAATTGAAAGGGAAGCAATTCTCCCTAACTCATTCCTGGAGGCAAGTATCACTCTGATACCAAAACCAGAACTAAACAACGAGAGAACTAAACTGGTTCAACAACAACTAAAAACTAGAGAAAGACCCAACCAAAAATGAGAACTACAGGCCAATCTCCTTAATGAACATAGACATAAAAATTCTCAATAAAATACTACCAAAGAGAATGCAACAAATCATCAAGATTATACACCGTGACCAAGAGGGATTCAACTCAGAAATGCAGGGATGGTTCAACATACACAAATCAATAAATGTAACACACCATACCAACAGAGCGAAAGACAAAAATCACATGATCATCTCAATAGATGCAGAAAAAGCTTTTGATAAAGTCCAGCAATCATTTGTGATAAAAACCCTACAGAAAATCAGAATAGATGGACATTGCCTCAATCTGATAAAAGCCATCTATGACAAACCAACAACCAACATCATACTAAATGGACAAAAACTGAAAGCTTTCATTCTAAAATCATGAACAAGACAAGGATATCTACTACCGCTACTCCTATTCAATATAGTTCTGGAAACATTAGCCAGAGCAATTAGAAAAGAGAGAGAAATAAAAGGATTAAGGATAGGAAAGGAAGAAGTTAAATTATCATTATTCACAGATGACATGATACTCTATTTAGAAGGCCCCAAAAACTCCAACAAAAGACTTCTAGATTTAATAAGCAAATTCAGTAACATACCTGGATACAAAGTCAACACTCAAAAATCAATAGCATTCCTGTACACAAACAACAAACTCACTCAGAGAGAAATTAGGGAAACCACACCCTTCACAATAACATTTAAATAAATGAAATACTTAGGAATCAATCTAACGAAGGAAGTAAAAGATCTATACATTGAAAATTACAGCAGTTTGAAAAAAGAGATCAAAGAGTATATCGGAAAATGGAAAGATATCCCTTGCCCATGAATAGGAAGAACCAATGTTGTGAAAATGACCATTATCCCAAAACTGTTACACAGATTTAATGCAATCCCAATCAAAATACCATTAGCATACATCACAGATCTAGAGAAAACATTGCTAAAATTCATTTGGAAACAGGAGAGACCTAGAATAGCAAAGGCAATCCTGGGCAACAAAGGCAAGGCAGGAGGTATCACAATCCCTGACTTCAAATTATACTACAATGCTACTGTGATAATATCAGCATTGTATTGGCGAAAAATGCAGACCTGAGGATCACTGGAACAAATCAGAAGATGTAGACACAACTCCAAAAACACTCAGCCACCTTATCTTTGACAAAGGGTCCAAACATGTTCACTGGAAGAAAGATAGCCTCTTTAATAAATGGTTCTGGTAAAACTGGCATTCCACATGCTGAAGACTAAAACTAGACCCATGTCTATCACCATGCACTAAACTAAAGTCAAAATGGATCAAAGATCTAAATATTTAAACAGAAACACTAAATCAACTAGAAGAGAAAGTAGGTAGAAATCTTGAAGACATAGAGTTAGGGAGAGACTTCATGAACAAAAAACATATTATACCATAAATACTTTAAAGAATCAACAACTGGGATTTCATCTTATTAAAAAGTTTTTGTACATCAAAAAAAAAATCACAAACAGAGTGAAAGGAAAACCCACAGAGTGGGAAAATCTTTTAGACAACTGTCCCTCAGACAAAGGACTTCTATCTAGAACATATAAAGAACTGAAAAAAAAAATAAGAACCCCAAATTCAAAGACTCAATCCAAAAATGGGCATCTGAGATGAATACACACTTCTCAGATGAAGAAATAGAAGTGGCAAGTAAATATACAAAAAAATGTTCAACATCATCGGTCGTTTGAGAAATGCAAATTAAAACAACACTGAGATTCCATCTCACCCCAGAAAGAATGGTTATCATCAAGAAATCAACCAATAATAAATGCTGATGGGGCTGTGGGGAAAAAAAGAACACTTCTCCCCTGTTGGTGGGAGTGTAGACTGGTGCAACCACTGTGGAAATCAGTGTGAAGATTCCTTAGAAAACTAGTATTAGAGGTCCCGTTCAACCCAGCTATTGCTCTTCTGGGTATCTTCCCTGAACAATTAAAACATCATACCGTAGCGACATATGTGCACCCATGTTTATAGCAGCACAATTTGTAATACCTAAACCTTGGAAACAACCCAAATTCCCATCAACCGAGAAATGGATAAAAAAGATGTGGTGTTTTTACATAATGGAGTAGTACTGAGGTATAAAGAAGGATAAACTCAAGGCTTTTTATAGGTAAATGGATACAACTAGAAACCATAATCATAAGTGAAATAAATTAAACTCGCATGTGTAAACATCGTATTCTCTCCCTATTGTAAGAAACTGAAAAGTAAGTAAGATCCAAATCTGCAATAGATATTGTGAAAGGAAAAGAAACTGCTCAAAAGGAAAGATCAACTGGGATGGGGGAAAGGAGAAAAGAAGGAAGGGAAAAGAAAAAAATATACATGTATGTATGTATATATATATGTATATATATACATATATATACACACACACAAGATATCTAAGATAATTACATTACTAATTTATTTTTTGTTCATTGAAAATAACAGTTTCTGCTTATATTTTTGATTAATTTTGCATGCCTATGTCTTGTAATCTGAGCAGCTACTTTGAAGATGACAATACACAATATATTAACCATTGTTAATTTTCTATTATCTTGTTTTGAAATTCTGTATCATTGGTTTTATTGTTTCTTTCTCTTTAAAAAAAAGAAAAACAGGAGCGGGTGATATACCTCAGCGGCACAAGCGCCTACCTGGCAAGTGCAAGGTCCTGAGTTCGATTCCTGGTACACAAAAAAAAAAAAAAAAGAAAGAGAAGAAAAAAGAAAAACATAGCCTCCTGATGTTTTTTTTAATTTGCTTTTTTAAAATGGGGAGTTATGAGAACATGCCATATTGCCTATGGGGGTGGTGCACACTGGTAATCGCAGCACTCAGGATGCTGAGGCAGGTGGATCGTTGTGAGTTCAAGGCCACCCTGGGCTACATAGTGAGTTAAGGACCAGCCTGAACTACATAGTGGCACCCTGTCTCAAAAAACCAACCCCCTCCCCAAAAAAAGAACATGCCATGTCATAGGAAATTTGGTCCATACATGAGTATGACAATCTGTACAAGATGCAGTTTAATATATATGTGACTGAAAATATGGTGGATGTATAATTTAAAAAACATTATCACAGTAAAAGACCCATTGCCATCAATCCCCCTTGATTTGACCACCCCTATGCCATTGTTCTCCCTGCTTTGTGAAGCACTTCTGGAACTCCCTTTTCATGAGTTGCACTGTCCTTGATGCCTTGATGTCCTAGCTTGATTCAAAATGATTACGTTTCATGAACATTTTGACTTTCAGGAAGAGGCAGAAACTGCATGTTGCCAGATATGGGGAATAAGATGGATGAGGACACACCTTAGCCTTTGTACAAGCCTTCATTCTTTTGGCTGGCACTGGGCAGTAGCAATCACCATATTATTGATCACCATATCAAAGGCACTGAGGAAAGCAGACTTCCAGAATTGTATCAGAATGTGTAAAGAGTATGAGGGGAAGGGCAAAAATAGAATTAAGATGTGCTTTGTACTTGTATCAGCTCCCTATGAAAAATATAATCATTTTGTACTTCGAACTTGTACCGATAGAAAAACCCCATATATATACACATACATATATACACATATACATATATATATACATATATATGCATATACATATATATTTGTGTATGAAAGTGGCAAGAGTGATGGGATAAATGTATTCAAAGTGAGGGGGTATTTTTGAGAAGATTACTGGCAGTTTGTTTTTTACTTTAATCCTTTAAAAATAAAAAAATAGGGCCGGTGAGATGGCTCAGCGGCTTAAGCGCCTGCCTGGCAAGCGCGAGGGCCCGAGTTCGACTCCCGGAACCCACATACGAAAAAGGGGCCGGTGATATTGCTCAGCGGCACGGGCGCCTGCTGGTGCGCGAGGTCCTGAGGTCGACCCCCCGGTACCCACAAAAAAAAAAATAATAAAAAAAAAATAAAAAAATAAAAAGATAACCATTCACCATATATTTTGATCATCCTTTATATATATGTGTGTGATATATTTATGTATATGTACATCATGAAATCCAAAGACAAAAATCCTCTTTTTGATCAACTTTTTCTTAGGGTCTTTGGTGTCCTGCTAGGCAAGGCCTGCCACTTGGCCAGTCTCTAGCAAGAACCATGGCAAGAAATTTAGAGTGAGCCAACCTGGATACAATTTGATCAACCCCTCATATCTGATCAAGTTCTTCCTTCCCTACAACTGATGCCTAATCATAGGCCTTGTTTTAGCAAGAATAGTATTGGAACAGTTTAGCGAGCATTCTACCAGATTGCTTTTAGTAATTTTCCATGGGTAACCCCTGTCTCTTGGATTATGGGATATAAATCTACCACTGCCTTTCTCTTATTCAGTATTGAGCAAAATCTGTCTTCTATTGCCATAGAGATGACCCCATTACAGTGCCCTTTTAACTATTTGTACTGATATACTTTACTTGACAGAAGACTGTATATATTCATGGTGTACAACATGATTGGTTTTGATATATATATGCATATTACTTCTTTTTAAATTAAAAAATTAATGTTTTCTATGTTTAAAATATAAAACTATAGGTAAATATGTGTATGTTAGGTGTTCAAGGTAATTTTTCTAACTCTGTTTATTCCTAGGCGATTTTAGTTGCATTTTAAATTTCTTTTCCTTTCGTTACTTTTCAACTCTTCGTATCTATACTTGCTTAACCAGGTCCATCCGAAAAACACAAGGACTTAATATTTTTATTTTTTAATTTTTATTTTATGAATACGTTTGCAGTTCATGCTGTAAAAAATATGGGAAACTTCCTGAATTCTTTTGTCATCCTTAAGCCAGAGCCAGGCTAACCTTCTCTGTATCATTCCAATTTTGGTATATTTGCAGCTGAAGGGAGCTCAATATATACATATTATGATGCAATGATTAAATCATGATAGTTGAGGTATCTATCACCTCATAGCCCTCTCCCTCACCTATTTCCACCTTGAGGACATTTCCTCTGCATGAAAACGTGAAAACGCCAGTCATTGTTTCTACATAGTGGAATTGGTATGAAATTTACATCTCACTTATATTTTCTGAGTTATCAACACATAAGCGGTCAGCATCATCAGATTTCTTTAATGAAGAAAACAGGAAAGAGCTAAAAAAGCCCCAGGAGAGACTGGCTCCATGGCTTCAAGAAATGCACATGAGAGAAAGTACAAGCTGGCTAGTAAGCAAAGAAACCAGCATTAAAAACACTTTTTTTGGTCAGTTTTCTGTCTATCAGACTGACATAGAGATTTAAGTAAAAAACTGGCAGCTTCAGTGCTGCCTGAGGAGAGCTGTGCCCCTGGAGAGAAAGAATTTTTGTCTTGCTCAAGGAATGCAGTTTTTTACAAAGGCAAAGGGAGGGATAAGAACGGTGTGCGCTTTTGTGGCCTCCTACTTGCCCCCATGTGGCCAAAGTTTCAATAAGAGACGAAGAGAGACAGGAAAATTTTCTTTTTGGCCCCAATTTCTGCTCCTTGGACTCAGGGTACTCCACTGAGGGACCGAAGTGAAGTTAAATAGGAGGAATGCGTTTGCTCCCTGGGCTCCCTGGAGGTGGCCCAGAAGCCGATTTGCAACGTGAGCCTCATAAAGTTCTCCCTGTGGCCACCCCAGAAGGCATAGTCTTAGCAGCTAGAAGTTAATGCTGTTATAGCCTGGCCCTTGAGGGAGGGGGCAGGATCTCTAGGGCTTTGGTGGAAAGTGTAGATGTGGTGGCACAACCTGTAATCCCAGCACATGGGAGGCTGAGGTAGGAGGATAGCAGCGAGTTTGAGGCCAGCCTGGGCTACATAATGAGTTCAAGGGCAGCCTGAACTAAGTAGGAGATCCTGTCTCAAAGAAAAGTAGCTGTGTTTATCAGGAGTGTGTGGAGTTTGCCCACTCCTCGGTACTCATGGCCTGAGCTTTTTCTGCAGATGGTTGCTTCTGTTCCTTGATGGTAACCCACTTTAGTGGGAGGAATGAAAGCAAAGAGGGGGAAGATCTTCATTCTCCAACTCTATGTAAGGGTCATCCCCAGGAGGATGGAATTGCTCTGTCCTGCCTGGGAATGCGCCTTTGTGCTGTACAGAATTTGCCAGGCAGCACTGTGGTCTCTGCCTCACAGCTTCTTGGTGGACAGTTTCTCCTGTTCCTTTACCTGGAGAGTCAGGGCCCAGGTGCTGGTATGGGACAAAGAGAAAGCCCTGGGACCCCTTCTAAGGGTGCCATTCCTCCAACTTTCCATACATCATTCATTGGTGAAACATCTGCTTTTAAGTAGTTTCCTCTTGCCCTTTGGGTTCTTGTTTTGGGGCAAAGAAGATTGAAGCCCACAAAAGAGCAATTGGGAAGCATTGGTGAATGGCCAAATGTGTGTTTATTGGACAGAATGAAAGGAAAAGCTCCCCACAAGTTGGGAAGGGGTTCCATAAGATGGACACAGTAGATGTTTAAGTGCATTGTCTTCTACACGGTTTTTGGGACCAGGGAACATGACAGAAAGCAGGGATGCTCCTGCTTGCTGGTTGACCATTGAGGACCAGAATGCAAGCTGCTTCATTTGCATTTCATCTCCTCCAAGGTCTTTCCCATTTGTTTAGGGACCTATTCTTTGTCCCTTGCATTGTATTAGTCCCCTGATAGTTTGCTTAGGTTAATTTTTCATGCCCTGTGGTATGTTCACTCACTTAAGCTCTGAATTTCAGTTTACTTTAGGTTAACTATTCAGGACCTGTGCCCTATCTGCCTAACTTCCCCTATCTCCTTGTTTCATATTCACTGAGCACCCTGTGATGTACCAGACCCTGGAGACCCCTGACAGGGAAAGACACAAGGGCGCCACTGTCAGGGACCATTCATTCTAGTGGGTGGAGAGAGAGATTAAGCATATTATCAACTCAATTTCAGTTAGTGATAAGTGATAGTAAAATAAAATGGAGTGATATGACAAAGGAATGCAGTGGGTGTATCGCCATTTAGAGTAGATGGTTAGATAGGTTTGGCTTCTCCTAGGAAGGAATGGTCCTGAATTATTTTGATGACCTTGATAAGGCTTCTTCCCATGTGTTGTGCATTAATAACAGAGACTTGGATCACCACAAAATATAGATATGTTTGCTGCTTCATTCCCTGCAGTTGCTCCTACAGTCTCAAAACTACTCTCAGAATAAGAAAGTTCTAGGTCAAAGGATTAGTGGTATCCAGAAGGGACAATATAAGAGTGTGGACAACAAATACTGCCAGGCTAGGGCCTTGAGCACTTAGATTAAAAGCCTCTTTTCACTGACACCCCCCCCAATAAGAGAGTGGGGAAGCCTGGTTCCCTTCCTCTTTGTGGCCTGCCTGCCTTTGGCCTCCTTTCTCTATGGGTCCTGGGATCTTATCCTTCGGGATCAGGTCACTATAGGGTTTTGCTTTGTTCACAGACAGACCTCCAGTGCTATCAGTGGAAAGCTAGTGGAATTTTAATTCTGAATGAAGGTTTGGAATGAGTCTCCAGTACAGTATGTCCTACATAACTCTGGAGCCTTCTGAGTTGGCACAAGCAGCCAGGACTATGATATTTGAAGGACTCCCATGGCTCAGCATGAATGTAAGAGTATGATGACAACAGCATTGTACTTTGAGTAACATAAACAAATAAGTGCATGTAGTGTGGTGGGCAGCAATAGGATCCTCTCAGTCATCCCTGGTCTGGAAGAAGGAGGCAAGTTAAAAAACTATAGACCCATCACAAGCTCTGGTTCTCCTTTTGTAGGTGTGGGGTGCACGGTGAAGGGAAATCCAAAACATGCGCTTCCCAAAAGAGTGGTTGCAGTAAGATTCAGGGTTCAACAGTAGAAGCTAATATCTAGTGGTCCTTGGCCAAATGTCCTGAGAAAATTCTGGTCTGAGTCAAAAGAAGCATAGCTAGAGAACCAGTAGCAAGGGAGGGTGGGGGTCAGGAGAGGGTTGGGACTGACAGGTGGACTGCTGTAGTATAAAGTAGAGCCTGGAAAGAGTTCTGTTTGCTTTGTGTAAAGGCACCTTCCTGCTTGCCTTAAGTCGGATTATTGAGGACTTTCAGCTGGTTTGATGCAGGGTGAGTCTTTGCCTCATTGTGTTGGATGATGGTTGCAGTTGACTTTGTCAATTCCTCCTACAGTAAGTACCTGCTGTACTCTAAATACAGGCCATGACAGGATTTGTCCTCTATGTTCTGAATACTGAGATTTCATAGTATCCACACATCACATATAATTTAGCTACATTATTTTGAGGACAGAATTCCCTAGAGAGACAGGGGAAGGGAAGGTTAGAGGAAGATGAAATGTTTGCCCACTATGTGCTTTGATCTATAGCAGTGATGGTGAACCTTTTAGAGCTTTTAATGATATGTACAGGCCACTGTGGCATGCGTGCCATAGGTTCACCACCACTGATCTATAGTAATAGTTGCCTACATCCATTCTGGATTTACCATGTGCCAGCTGGTGCCAAAAGCTCCCTCCATATGTCCTCCTTTAATCTTCACAGTTACCTGCAAACACTGGTACTGTAACTTTTTCCAGTTTACATGTGAGGAAACTAAAGCTCAGATAGTCTAAGCAACTTAGATGAGATTAAACATATACAGCCATGGTTTCAGTCCAGCTTCTTTTCTAGCCTTTTGTTTCTACAAGTGTGGTCCCCAGACCAGTAGCAGCAGCATCTCCTGGGAATTTGTCAGAAATGCAAACCCCAGATACTGACTCAGAAAATAGGGTCAGGGCTCATCCACCTGCATTTTTAGACCCCTTTCAGGTAATTCTGAAGTACACTCAAATTTGAGAACTGCTGTTCTAGTCAGTGCGCCAGCTCTTTACCAACAATTAGAGCTGAACTTTCCAGAAAATTTGATGTGCTTACACATGACATACAGAGTCTGATTAGTGGGCTGGTTTGCAATCCATACTTTGATACTGAGGTTCTGTGCTGTTACTACACAGCTGTGTGTCTTAGGTGAGCATAGGTATTGATGAAGTATGAAGCTTTAGCCTATTTAAAGTCCTGATTTCTGAAAGCATACAGGCTATAGAATTCTTAGTTGCCCTCACTCTGTTTCTTTTACAGGTACTTGCCTAAACATGAAAGTGATAGGGAAATCAGGTGCCAGTTCTCATTACCGCCTACTAAGCATCCTTTTAGAAATGCTTGATCCAGACAAATTTCAGATCAATCTTTCTTTCTTTCTTACTTTCCTTCTTTTGTTTCTTTCTTTCTTTCTTCCTCCCTCCCTCCCTCCCTTTCTTTCTCTTTTGTGGTGTCAGGGATTGAACAATGAGTCTTTGCTTTGAACTACATCTCCAGCCATTTTTTATTTTGAAATGGTATCTTGCTAAATCATTAAGTTGCCCAGGACGGGCTCAAACTTGAAGTCCTCCTCCCTCAGCCTCCCAGAGTTCTGGGATTATAGGCATGCACCATTATGCCCGGCAGATTTACCTCTTTCTTGAGTGGAAGGATTGATGGCAGGGCAGTCTCAGAGTATTCTCTGCCTGAATGAGATGAGATGTGCTAATTGGCTGAGAGAAGCAGCATTAGATAATCACCTGAAATAGCACAAAATAATTTTTCTGAAATATTGGAAGGGATTGCTTCATTCTGAATGAAGAACCTGGATGACTTTACTATCAAACTACTGATTAATAAGTCCTTTCCAAATGTATGTCTGTAGAAGGCCTAAGAAAATTGTTTTTGGAAAGCACTCTGTGCTCTCGATTGCTAAACAAACTAGCACTGAGCAGCACACATTGCTTGTTTCTAAGATTTGTAGGGCTGCTCACTGGGAAGCTACCAGTTTGCTGTGTGAGTGGGATGTTTGGGGTGTATTTCTTGTGTTTATGGCAAATGAGGGTAAGGAGAAAGCAGGTTCAGTTTGACCTGTGGCCAGGGTGGAGTTGGAGAGTACTGGGTTGGGTGGGCAGTCTATAGCATCTCCATGTCCCCATTTATCTTGTTGAACTTTCTGGAGAAGGTGAAGATTGACACATAAACCTGGAGGAGGTAGGATACTTGCAGAATATCCAGTGTTGACCAGACAGTATAGCAGTGTGAGATGCTGCTCCTTAGATCTCTACCCCTCCTGGCCAAAATGCTTCAAAAGTTCTAACTTCATAGCTTCCAGCACTTTAAGGCCTCTATGGAACAGTTGGGGCAAATAGTTTCTAGGACAGCTTTTATAAGCCACCATCATGCAATAGCCCACCAGTTGTCAGGTGTGGAGGACAACCTGGACAGCTATCCTTCAAAAGAAGAGCGATTATCTCCATTTTGGCTGAACCTGGCCCTATTTCCTTCCATGTATGATTATGTATAGAGCTGGCTAGGACTTTTCCTTATCCTTTCAATTGGTTTTAAGCAATGTGAATTGGTTTAGCTGAGGTGCTGATGTGTAGTCTTTGAAGCAAGGGGGGCAGGTCTGTGTTTCCCTGGCCCCATGGCTCCTGAAACACATGTGTGAGCCAGGCGGGATGGAGAGCCATGCTCCATGCTGTCAGCTGGGATCGAGCCTCGAGTAAGAGGTTATGACTTCCCAGGGCATAGAAAATTACACATCAGAGCTGAAGCACTGATCCCAAAACATTAGATACTACCTTGAATTGTTTTATGAAGATTACTCCTTCTGTATATCCTTCCCTCTGCATATTGCAAAGGTGATTTCAGGCCACCTACCTAGCCCAGCTTACAGTACTCACAGACTTCCCACCATTTTCACAGTCACTCGTCCCCAATCCACTCCCCTCCTTGAGAATTAATAAAACTCGGGTTCAGACTTGGGTTGTGGCCTTTGTTCCAGTTAACCATCACTCCAGCTGGACTTAGGACCACCTTGGCTCCCCACAACTATAGATATGTCTTAGTGTCTTTATTCTCCCTGTGGATTGCATTGGAAATGGTAGATTGGTATAGAGAGCCCTTCCTGGTCCTTGTCACGGTCCAGGAAGTTAGATTTGTAAACCCAAAAGGAAGTTATTGGAATTCTACCAAGTTAATTCCAATCTACCACATCCAATGCAACCCACGGCGAGAATAAAGACACTAAGGCATATTTATAGTTGTGGGGAGCCAAGGGGTCCTAAGTCCCACCAAGATGGTGCCTACTGGGACAAAGGCCACGACCCAGGGCTGAACGTGGGTTTTATTAATTCTGAAGGAGGGGAGTGGCTCGGGGATGAGTGACTGTGAGAGTGGCGGGAAGTACGTGAGTCTCGGGAGCTGGGCTAGGCCTGAAGATCACCTTTGCAAATGCAGAGGGAAGTATATGCAGAAGGAGTAATCTGCATAACACAATTCAAGATAGTATCTAATGTTTTGGGGTCAGTGCTTCAGCTCTGATGTGTCATCTTTTATGCCCTGGGAAGTCATAGCCTCTTTCTCGAGGCTCGATCCCAGCCGACAGCGTGGAGCACGGCTCTCCATCCCACCAGGCTCAACCATGTATTGGGAGCAAAGGGTGGGGAAACACAGGCCTGTTGCTTTGCTTCAAAGACTACACATCAGGACCTCCGCTGGACCTACTTGCATTGCCTGAAGCCAATTAAAGAGATAAGGAAGCATCCTAGCCAGCTCTGTACATATCAATAGGTGGAATTAGGGCCAGGTTCAGCCAAGATGAAGATAGTTGCTCTTCTCTCAAGGACAGCCATCCAGGTGGTCCCCCACAGATTGGAATTAACTCACTAGAATTCCAATAACTTTCCTTTGGGATTACAAATATAAACCTCCCAGACTGCAATGAGTACCAGGAAGGGCTCTCTATAGTCAGGCATTAAAATTGTCTTCATTGTGATTCCATGGCAACATGGATCTCTGCTTTGAGGTGTGCTGAAGGGAATGGTGACTATGAAGCATGACACTGTATGGAGCTCGAAGGACAGGGAGACTACAGCAAGCTCACCTTGGCTACCACTGCTGCAGTACATAGCAGTGCAGACTGGCAGAAATGTCTGTGATTCTCCCTCACAGAAACTCAGGTAAAAGAGAGGCAGAGAATCTCCACCTGGTGGTTGATTGAAAGAAGACACTGCCTGGTGCACTGCATAGAGGGGGTGAAGAATCAGTGTGATCCCAGATAGGACCTCCTATCCCCTGAGAAACTGGTGGGGAAGGCTGCACCTGCCGACCCAATTACCTGGCTTCAGTTTAAGTTAGCGGGGGAATCACTTTCACAAACTGCTTTGCAGCCACAACTTTGAACCCCTTGGGAAATTAGTTTGACAGTGAGTCAAATGGCCATATCTCCTCCATTGAGTTTTCATTTGTTTGTTTGAGACCCTGTGTGTGTGGTTTGTTCATCTGCTCAAGTTGAAATATATTTCAGCCAGTGCCTCTACCTAGCACTCATCTAATTTGCTTTCGGGAACTCATAAGTAAGAAGATTTGAGGGAGACCCAATCTGGAAGAAAACTCCATGCATACTTACATATGCGTATGCGTGTGTGTGTGTGTGTGTGTGTGTGTTTGTGTGTGTGCATGTGTGTGCATGTGTGTGTAGACAGACATAGATATGCATATTTCGAGCAATTTTCTTTGTCCATTTTAGAAATAGTTCTATGTTAAGGAAAGGCTATCAGTTTCCACTCTCTGACATAGGTAGACTGACAAACTCAGAGATTTCTTGTTTCTTGTAGAAATAGCATGGCTCTTAGTCCCTTAATACTGGCATCAGGGTCTGGAACAAAGCACTTCCTCAGAGGTGAAAGTGCCCATGTGGCAGTTTGGACCATGAAGGCCAGCATGGCTTTGAAACTTGTTCAGAAGCTACCCCCTATTCATCCTCCATTAGGCATAAGGTAGTAGGGCTTACTGATTTCCCTTTTCATCCTCTGAGTGCCCTTTTGGGCCTCTCCTTTGCTTTCATAAGGTACACATCTGGATGGATTGTGTCCCATAAAGCTTATCTGTGCCTCTTCAGCATGACTGGAGCAGTAAGTATAAACTCAGGTAGCTTACTTCCTCACTCTGATCTGTACATGGCCCTCTCCAACCAGAGCAAATCTGTATTTGGAGACTGAATGCAAAAGACACGATTTTCTGACAGGATCATAAAGAATGAACATTGTCTGATCTTGGAATACACAGTGTCTCCATTTAAACTAAAACATCTTACCAACAGGTTTTTAGTCCAAATCCTCGAACTACTCATTTCCCTCCTGCCGCCATCTACACCTACCCATCTAGTTTGCAACTTATTTTCTCTCTTCAAGTGTCCAACACAGTGGCCTCCCTTTGCCATAGATTGGATCATCAATATACTCCAAAGGCCCCTGTGTTGAAGGCTTGGTCCCTAGTCTATGGCACCATGGGGAAGTGTGGAACCTTTAAGAAGTGGGGCCTAGTGGGAAGAATTTAGGCCACTGTGGGTGTGTCCTTAAAGGGGACATCAGTATCTACAGTCTCTAACCCCCTACCCCTGCTTTGTGGCTCCCATGAGATGAGCCAGCCCTCTCACCACATGCTCCTGCCATGGTGTAATGTGCCACTACGGACCTAAAAGAACAGGGCCATGCAAAGATGGACTGAATCCTCTGAAACTGTGAGGCAAACTAAACCTTTTCTCCTTTTAAATTGTTTATCTCAGGTACTTTGTCATAGTGACAGAAAGCTGACTGATACCCTTCCTTGCTTGGAGCCAATGACCTTCCTTTCTAATTCACTGAGAAAACTGCACAAGACTCAACCCCAATTAATAAGCCTGAAAATGCACTCTCCCATCCTCTCCTGTAAACCTGCCTTACCTGCAGTGTTCCACATGGCAAATAACAGCCCCTGTTTCCTTCTAGTTGTTTGTGTCATGAACTTGAGGGTGAGCCTTCATTTTACTCACCCTCTTATTCCACCCAAGAAATCCTGTGGGCTCTCTTGTCAGAACAGATCCAGAATCTGACGTCTGACCACTTCTCACCACCTGCTCTGCTACAACACTGCTGCAAGCCACCACCAGTTTTCCTCTGCCTGATGGGATCGTTTCCTGACTCTCCCTGTTTCACCCCCCATGCACATTGATGATCAATTCAGCAGCTAGAGTATTTCTATTAAAACATATGAAACAACAACAGCAACAAGATACATGCAGTCAGATCATATGAATGCCTGTCCTCAACACTGACACCGTTCTTGTTACTCAATGTGAATCAAAAGTCCTTACAGTTGCCTACAGGGCTGTATGTGATTTGGGCTCCAGACGCCTCTCTTACCCTGTCTGCTAGTACTTGCCTCCTTCCTCATTCCCCTCTGGCCCTAATGACCTCCTTATGGCTCCTGAAGTAGAGGCTTTTGCACTCTGTTCCTTCTGCTTGGGACATTGTTTCTTCAAGAGGCCTCCTTGGCTATCTCCCTCATACATCTCATGCCTTTGATGAGATGTCGTAGTTCAATGTGGCCTACCTCTGAAACCTTATTTACAATGCCACACCCCCTTCCCCCAGCCAACACATTCAACTCCCTTTTACCCTGCTTTTTATGGGGGTTCTTCTTTGAATGCATTTTCTTCTTTTTACATACATATTTCTGTGCTTGCTTTTGTTTGCCTCTGCCCACCTGAATGTCAGGTCTGTGAATCCAGCTGTTTTGTTGTTGTATGTGTTGCTCACTCACTCATCCCAGTAGGGACTGGCTTTTAGTAGGTGCTCCATAAAAGCCTTCTGAGTGAATAAATATATATTACTAACATCTTCCATCTTTACTGGATTTGAAAAAAAAGAAAGAATGAGTCATTAAGGTCCCTCACTAAATTATGTTCCTCTAAATTTCCCCTCATAGTGGTACCATTGTCCTTATGATTTATGTCTAGGTGTCCCCCCAGAACCTCATGCAGTCATAGGTGGGGCTTTTGAAGGGTGATTGAGTCATGGGGATGCTATAGTTAAATGTGATATTGGGAGGTGGGATCTGGTCAGAAGAGATGAGTACTGAGGGTAACCTGGCAGGGCCTATCTCCCTCCCCAGCTCCTCCTATCTGTCTGCTTTCTGACTGCCAAGACATGAGCAGCTTTACTCTGAACCATGACTTTCCACTGTGCAGACCATGCAAGGACTGAAACGTGAGCCAAAATAAACTTCTCCTCCTCTAAGTTTCATGTTTCAGGTATTTTGTCACAGCAATGAGGAAAGTGATTAAGACAACAATATCCCAAGACAAAAAAAAATTCCTAATGTGTAGAACAGGTAATAGATAAATAACCATAAGAAACAAGTGCAGACAATAAATAACATGCCGTACAGTGAAGTACAGAAACAAGCACAGAGAGACAGAGACAGAGAGGCAGAGACCTAAATAAATAAATGCATACTATTCACAAACAGTTTGGTGGTGGTTAGAGAAGGGGAAAAAAACTAATTAACTGTGCTCACATTGTAGAAAATCAAGCTTTGTTATGTTTTAAGGTTTGGACAGCATTGATGACATTTACTCGTGATTTGGTATCCCGCATAGGATGACTCATAGGGGATACTCATGTCAGGGAAACTGCAGTTCCTCCTTCTGAGTAGTTAGTGGGATTTGACCTCAAGGATTCTGTGAGACCCTCATGAGATCTTGTTTATCTGTTCTCATTTTGGCAGCTAGAAAACTTAGCTCCACATCTGTGGCCTACTGGTGCTTAATGTGTCTGAACCCTATGGCTTTCACACTGTGTTCAAATCTGTCCTCTCATTAGGCATCCTTGTTTTTATTTAGATTTTTTTCTTGTGGGTACCAGGGGGTCGACCTCAGGACCTCGCGCACTAGCAGGCACCTGTGCCACTGAGCGATATCACCGGCCCCTTTTTCTTTTTTTTCTTTTTTTTTTTTATTTTAAAGAGAAGAAAAAACAAAACAAAAGAAGAACAAATTTTCAAACCAACATAATAGGAGGGTAACAATGGTTAATACATTACATATTACTATCTTTAAGTTAGTTATTCAGGATACCAGACATTAGCATTCAATTGTCCAAACATTATTGGCACAAACCTTACTCTTCAATGAACTAAGTAAAATTGGTAGTGTATCTATCTTAACCATCTTATATATATATACATTTTTTCCCTTTCCCTTCTTTCTTTTCCCTATTCCAGTCTCTCTTTCCTTTTGACCAGTTTCTTTTTGATTCATCATGTCTATTGTACATTTTGGATCCTATTTACTCTTTCAGTTTCTCATACTAGAGAGATAATACGATGCTTACACATGTGCTTCTGGTTTATTTCACTTATGAGTATTTTCTCGAGTTGCATCCATTTACCTATAAAAGTCTCCAGTTTATCCTTCTTTATGGCTGAATAGTACTCCATTGTATAAAAATACCACATCTTTCTTATCCATTCCTCAGTTAATGGGCATTTGGGTTGTTTCCAAGATCTGGCTATTACAAATTGTGCTGCTATAAACATGAGTGCACATATATCGCTGTGGTACGATGTTTTTAATTCTTCTGGGAAGATGCCCAGAAGGGGAGTAGCTCGGTCAAATGGAACCTCTAACCCTAGTTTTTTGAGGAATCTCCACACTGATTTCCACAGTGGCTGTACCAGTCGACACTCCCACCAACAGTGAAGAAGGGTTCCTTTTTCCCCACAGCCCCTCCAGCATTTGTTATTAGTTGATTTCTTTATAGTAGCCATTCTTTCTGGGGTGAGATGGTATCTCAGTGTTGTTTTAATTTGCATCTCTCAAATGACTAGTGATGTTGCACATTTTTTTGTATATTTATTTGCCATTAGTATTTCTTCATCTGAGAAATGTGTATTCATCTCAGATGCCCATTTTTGGAGTGGGTCTTTAAATTTGGGAGGTCTGATTTTTTTGAGTTCTTTGTATGTTCTCGATAGTAATCCTTTGTCTGAGGAACAGCTGGCAAACATTTTTTCCCACATTGTGGGTTGTCTCTTCACTCTGTTGGTGGTTTCTCTTGCTGTGCAAAAGCTTTTTAATAAGATGAGATCCCAGTTATTGATTCTTTGGGATAGTTCCCGTGCGGTTGAGTTTTTATTCATAAAGTCTTTGCCTACACCAATGTCTCCAAGGGTTTTACCTATCCTACCTTCCAGCAGATTTAATGTTTCTGTTTTAATATTTAGATCTCTGATCCATTTTGAATTTAGTTTAGTGCATGGTGAAAGATATGGGTCTAGTTTTAATCTTCAGCATGTGTAGAGCCAGTTTTTCCAGCACCATTTATTAAAGAGGCTATCTTTCTTCCAGCGAATGTGTTTGGCACCTTTGTCAAAGATAAGGTGGCTTAGTATGTCTGGGGTTGTTTCAGCATCTTCTAATCTGTTCCATTGATCTTCAGGTCTGTTTTTTTGCCAGTACCACACTGTTTTTATCACAGTAGCTTTATATTATAATTTCAAGTCAGGGATTGTGATGCCCCCTGCCTTGCATTTGTTGCCCAGAATTGCCTTTGCTATTCTAGGTCTCTTCTGATTCCAAATGAATTTTAGGATTGTTTTCTCTAATTCTGTGAGATATGCTGTTGGAATTTTGATTGGAATTGCATTAAATCTGTATAACAATTTTGGAAGTATGGCCATTTTCACTATAGTGGTTCTTCCTATCCAGGAGCAAGGGATATTTTTCCATTTTCTGATATCCTCTTCAATCTCCTTTTTCAGAGTACTGTAGTTTTCAGTATAGAGGTCTTTTACATCCTTTGTGAGGTTGATTCCTAGGTATTTCATTTTTTTGGATGTTATTGTGAAAGGTATTGTTTCCCTAATTTCTCTTTCAGTAAGTTTGTTATTTGTGTACAGGAAGGCTATTGACTTTTGAGTGTTGACTTTGTATCCAGCTACACTACTGAATTTGCTTATTAAATCTAGCAGTTTTTTAGTGGAGTTTTTGGGGTCTTCTGTGTAGAGTATCATGTCATCTGCAAATAATGATAATTTAACTTCTTCCTTTCCAATCATTATTCCTTTTATTTCTTTTTCTTGTCTAATTGCTCTGGCTAAAGTTTCCAGAACTATGTTGAATAAGAGTGGGGACAGTGGACATCCTTGTCTTGTTCCTGATTTTAGAGGGAAGGCTTTCAGTTTTTGGCCATTTAGTATAATATTGGCTGTTGGTTTGCCATAGATGGCTTTTACCAGATTGAGATAAAGACCCTCTATTCCAATTTTCTGTAGGGTTTTTATCATGAAAAGGTGCTGGACTTTGTCAAAAGCTTTTTCTGCATCTATTGAGATGATCATGTGATTTTTGTCTTTGGTTCTGTTAATATGGTGTATTACATTTATTGATTTACGTATGTTGAACCATCCCTGCATCCCTGGGATGAATCCAACTTGGTCATGATGTATAATCTTCTTGATGATTTGTTGGATTCTGTTTGCCAGTATCTTATTAAGGATTTTTGCATCTATGTTCATTAGGGAGATTGGCCTGTAGTTCTCTTTCTTAATTGGGTCCTTCTCTGGTTTTGGTATCAGGGTAATGCTTGCTTCCAGGAATGAATTTGGGATTATTGCTTCCCTTTCAATTTCATTGAAAAGTTTGAGAAGTAGGGGCATTAGGTCTTCTCTAAATTTCTTGTAGAATTCGGCAGTGAATCCATCAGGCACCAGCCCCTTTTTCATATGTGGGTTCTGGGAGTCGAACTCGGGCCCTCGCGCTTGCCAGGCAGGCGCTTAAGCCGCTGAGCCATCTCACTGGCCCCTTTTATTTAGATTTGATTTCCTCACCCAATATGTGTTTTAACACCTTGAATTCTTCATACTGATGAATTTCTTGAGATGCTCAAAGCCTCCTTGAACTCACTCAGGGTAAACATAAAACAGTCGTTGCCCAAGAAGACCTTGCAGGTTTAAGCCTGTGGCTAACGCTCTGGGTAGCCCCTCACCGCTTCTCCCACTCCCCTTCACTCTCTCTGCCCTAGTCAAACTGGAATCAGCTCATACTTTTAACAAAATCTAGAGTGATCGATCCCATAGTATATGACCTCACCCATAGAAATGTTTTTCTCACTTTTTCTTAGCTTTTGATGGCAAGGCACAGGGGTTCTCTAAGTCAACTCACCCTTTGTGCATGCCAACATTTGTTAAAGTGTCATTTATGAGCACAGCCTATTTGTGTCCATCAATGGATGAATGGATAAAGGAATATATATACACAGAATGGGATACTATTCAGCCTTAAAACAGAAGGGAATGCTGTCATTTTCAAAAATATGAATGTACCTGGAGGGCAATTATGCTAAATGAAGGGATCCAGCCACTGGAAGACCACTAAGACATGGATCTCACTTAAATGTGGAATCTCAATGTTTTTTTTAACTCTGACATAGGCAATAGAAGGCTGGTTGCTATAGGCTAGAGGTGAGGCAGGTGGTGTCAAATGTGAGACGTTGGTCAAAAGGTGGAAAATTTCAGTTAGATAAGAGGACTGAGTTTAAGTGGCCTAGTGCATAACATGGTGACTATAGTTAGTAATAAGGCATTGTATATTTCATATTTGCCAAAGGAGTTGTTTTGTAATGTTCTCCTAGAAATTTTTTTACAAAGCATGAATTTTGATGGACATATTCATTAACTTCTTTTAAGCATTCCACTTTGTGTACATATATCAGAACATCATATCCTGTAAACATCATACCCTATTAATATATACATTTATTATTGGCCAATTAAGCCTCTTTTTTCTGTCAATTTTTATTTTCTTATTAGTACATGTTTTCAGTACATAATGATTACATTTCTTGTGGGGAGTTGGTATCAGGGACCTGGCCAAGATCCCAAACTGCCTGAATGAGGAATATTGCAAAAGTATGAAATAAGAAACAGACAAATTTAGTAATACATGATGGGGGGCTGGGAGGTCAATGCCTCAGGATGGACACAGGCAAAGACACTCCAAGCTAGCCACTATTTATTAGCCATTGTAGGGGAAGTGGTAGGGTACTTTTCCTAGAACAGCATAGAGGCTGTGGTAGAATGGGCAAGTTTAACATCATAAAGGAAACAAGCCAAGATCCATCCCCACACCTGGGTGATAATCTCAGTGACTGAGAGGAAGGTGATTTCTGCATTCCAAAACTGGCCCACAAGGCAGGCAGGGCAAGGAGAGCCTAGGACATACAATGTCAATTTAAAATTCATGATCTCCAACAAGTTGAGACTTGTAAATAACACATCCTAACTCCTTTTCTCATCCCATTCTCATCTTCTTCCTCCCCCTTCCATCTCTTGGTCCCCTTCCCTTTCATCTCCCTATTTCCTATTATCTATCTATTATTTTGCTCTGTATTTGTATTTCGGGTTTCTTGTACAAGAGAATGCACATGATATTTATTTCACTTAATCTTAAGGGCTCCAGGTGCATCCATTTTCCTACAAATGACTCAAGTTTGTTCTTCTTTATGGTCCCCAAAGCATGTGTTGTTTGGAATGTGGAGGCCAACAAGCCTGTACACTCTGATCAATTCTCCTATGTCATTCTGCTAGAATGACTGAAAGTGACTATTGTCCTCAATAGCCAGTCTGTACTCCAAGGCTGGCCACCAGAGGGGACCCTAGATGTCCTCATAGTTTGAGCTGTCTGGAATGTGGTGGCTGGCAATCTAGATCACTGGACAGAGATAAGAGTTTCCTTTTCTTTCATAGATTCTGGATTGGGACTAATTTAGATAACCAAAATTTTTTATGCTTCAAATTTTTTTATGTCTCTGCCCATTGCTCATAATTGCTTATGCTTTGTCTCATATACTTTCGTTAAAATGATGATAAATTTAAATTAAAAACCTGGGAAAGTTATAAGGTTATGATGCTTCATTAATGGGACATATTTATTCCTGTTCTTGTATATGCTTAGTTTGAACTAGTCACTAAATTTACTCTAGACAACTGAGGTAGAAAGAATGTTATAATGCCCCCTAGTGGAATTTAATATAAAATTCTGTAAAATGAGTCTTTTATGAAATCTAGCTCATACTTAAAAGATAAACATTCCTATATAATAAACTATGGGACTCCTTCCACCAGTTAAAAGATGCTAGGTTGGTGGCTGTTCTTAAGACTTGGAGGACAGGTTTCAATGAGACAGACTGGCTCTGATCCTCCTCTACACTCTACAGAAAATGTAACACCTGTTCTGCTTCTGTTTCCTTTCTGGTCAGATCTTCCACTGGTGAGGAGGCAATCTTAACTGTTGAGATTCCCCATTCTCCAGGCTGACGATGACTCAGGGGCAAATTGTTTTGATAATTCACTATGAGAAGGAGAAGAAAAGACTTCCTTTCTTTGGCCTTCTAATCTTTTCCTGCCTCTTTGTACTTTCCTTTTTGGAGGCATGTAGGATTAGGAAAAAAAAAAAGGAGAAAGAACTGTGAACTGTTCCAACTTTTTCCCCTTATTCAACAGCTAAGTTAAGCCCATAGAAAATGAGAATTTGCTAACACTGAAGACAGGAAATTCCTCTTAATTGAGTGACACATACCCCACCTCTGGGTCAGATGAGACATCAGAATTTTGCCTGTCCAGGAGAACACACATAAAAGCCATGTCTCAGCTTAGTGTTCTGGGAAAGTCTCCCTCAGGAGGCTGAACCTGAGGCACAGTGGAAAGAACTGACTTCAGGGTGAAACCAGAAGGAACTATTTCCAAAGCACCACACTTAAGGGACCAAAACACATTTAGCCTAAGGGAGGATCTCCGATCTTTCCTCTCCCCCTCCTAGTGATATAGGGGAAAGAAACTCCCAACTTGCTAGACTGTCTGAAGTGCCAAGTTTGTGTTCTCTAAAATTGAGGAATGAATTCTAGGAACAACAGAGGTTAAGAGTAGGAAGAATTTATTGAGAGAAAGAAAGCTTCTGACTGAGGGACAGCAGGGTTCCCATAAAGTAGGTTGCCCCTCACCCCACTTCTCAAGGGGGTTTTATTGAGCAAAGCCATAAGGTGAGGAGGGTTTAAGGTGGGACAGAACTATAATCAATCAATAAGATTACAAGTATAGTCACTTAGGTAATATTGATCCAATTGCAAATCATAGGATGCGTGTGAGATGGGACAAAACCATGGTTAACAAATAATTATACAACAAGTATAGTTGGTAGGGTAATATTGATTAAATGGGGATCAAATGGGGAAACAAGTGATGTAACAAGTGCATATGGGCAGACAAGGATGTTCCTGGAAAGGGTGGGTTAAGGAGGTCTGGTCCTCCACCCCAAGGTGGTTGATGCCTACTTAGAACATCAATCACTGCTGTTCATCCCTAGGCAAAGTACATGGGTGAGTAGTTCTTTTTCTTGAAGCCTGGACTTCAGTGAATATACCTCCAGCTACAGTTGTCTTCTGCACTGACCTCTGGAGGGCCCAGCCCTGTCTGACTGCCTACAATATTTCTACCTAACTTAGCTATCTATAATATTAGGTCTAGTTATCATTTATGTGTATAGGAGAAAATACTTTGATAAGAAGTTGTGGACTTTGAAACTACTAATGTAAATTCATAAAGTGCTAGGTAATAATTTTGCCCAGGCTTTTACCTATCCCTTATAGAACTTTGACAAACAGTGGTTACTCTGCCAACTAGTTAAACTCTGTTAGAGTAGCTGCCACTCTTAAAGCAGAGGACAGATTTCCCCAGCATCTTTTTGGTGACTCCCCATTGAAGCAAATGGCCAATGGAATGTTGACCAAACAGACAGCTTGATTCCTTTCTGGAGACTGATCTCTGGTTGCTCGGCCCAATAGAAACTGAGAACAACAGAGGTGTCATGGCTAGGGCTGCTCTCTGGCTGATACCCAAAAGTTCTCAATGGAAATTGCCTCCAGACCACAGAAAGTCTCCACTTATGTATTGTACTTATCTCTCTCTGCTAGTAAACTAGAAATTCTCCCCAAGCTTTTTTATTTTATTTATTATTATTATTTTTTGGTACTGAGAATCAAACTCAGGGCCTTGTGCTTGCCAAGCAGTCACTGTACCACTGAGCTACATCCCCGGCCCCTCCCTAAGATTTTGAGTTGACTTTAGAACCATTTTGCCCTTAGACTGCCCTTCCTTCCAAAAATCAGGCTGAGGCAGCTTGCAACAACTGTTTGCCTTTCACGGCAGCTATCAGGGCAATGATTTACATTTGTGTCTTAATTATGCTAACTAAGAGTAAGAAAGATACTTTAGTCAGCCTTTTTCTTTCACATGTACATAAAAGACTAATAAATGTGCCTTTACTAACATGTAAAATGTGACTGCTAGATGATAAATAGAAGTTTAATATGTGAACTTCAAAGATATAAAAAGTTAAAGCTTAGCCTTGTCTTGCTGCTAGGAAAGATTGCCTAGGTGATTAAATAGATAACACAAGTCTTGGAGACGTCTTTGCCCTAGGGCCCAGGGCCTCAAGTCTTGTGTTGCTTCTATCTATCTCTTTACAGCCTGAGATGGGTTCCAAGTATTTCCAACTCACTTTTTGGTATATGCCCTCTTTCAAAGAACAAAAAGCAATAGTTCATTACAAAGTTATGCTTCCTTGTTTAAACATTACTGTCACAGTTGAGACCAATTGTATCTTGTGTTTATAATGTCCTACAGGAGTAAATTCACAAGCTCCCGGGGAAGATGAAATTATGCACCAGTGTGAGGGTGGGTAGGCCGGTTGAATTTTGTCTTCTGTCTCTCTAGATGGCATCCACGTGCCCTGGAGTGAAAATGACTGGAGGGGTGTGACGAGGGTACAAAAATCAAAGAGAAATTCAAAGAGACACCCAGCTTTTTCTATATCTTTTGCTGGGGGCTCAATGTCAAATTTTCTTACTCCACTTTGGAGTGCAGTCTTAAGCACTGGAAGATGTTCAACCCTTACATGTTGAAAAAGAGCCATTTGATACTTTTTCTGCACTTGTGTGTGGCCTACCTACCCCAGAGCCAAAATAGAATGCAAAGAGAAGTATTAATTATGATTTTTTTTACAACTAGAATCATACTGTAAAGAAAAGGAAAATGGTCAGAATTGCCATATGTTCAAACTTTCTTTACATTAAGAAATAATTCTTATTTATTCTCAAAGTATAATTATAATCCATTTGGGACTACCCACATTCATATGCCTCTTTCTCTGAATGACTTAAAGCAGATCAAGCTAGATCTAGAAAATTTCCAGATGACCCTGATAAGTACATTGAGGTCTTTAGAGGATTTACTCAGATGTTTAAACTAGGCTGGAAAGATGTAATGTTAATCTTAAATCAAACACTGACTTCTAATTAGAGACAAGCAGCATTACAAGCTGCTATTACATTTGGGGATGAAAATCACATTGTTAATTTCAGACAGTCAGAAGATATGCAGCCAGGGAAACAAGTACCCACTGGGGCCCAAGCAGGCCCTACCCAAGACCCTTGCTGGCCTAAAAGCCAGACAGGAGATTGGAGCGGGAGACATTTTCAAGTATGTATTCTTAAAGGTCTAAGAAGGACAAATACCAAGCCCACCAATGCTGCATCCAGTGCAGCTCTTGAACTTCCCAGGGGGCAGATGGTGGAGGATGAAGAAATAAAGACAAGAGTCAGAATACAGAAAGCTGAGGTCAGGGGGAGCCTTCCCTCTAGATGGGAGAAAAGAACTGCTCAAGGACTGCAGCACGTTTATTTATACACTGGGGAGTCTATTGTTAGTCAAAACCCCTCTGCCTAACAACTGATTGCTTAGATAGCCTGGGGGCCACTCAAGTTCTCAGAGCTGGAACAGCTTGTTCAGGTGTCTCACCTGGGGTGCTCAGTACACGTGATCAATAGCCAGTTTCAGCTGCTCCCCACACTCTAGTTATTTTAAATTGTCAACTATTTATCAGGAGAAAGATTAAAACCCCTCTGCCTTCTTAGATTGTTTATGAGAGTCACTGGTAAAACATATTTCCATAGCCCCTGATTCAATAGAAGGACAGGTTCTGCTTAAAGACACATTTATTACCCAGTCAGCCACAGATATTAAGAAAAAGTTACAAAAATAGCTTTTGCTCCAGATAGCTCACTTGATACTTTAGTAAAAAGTGCCTCCTTAGTATTTTATAATCAAGACTGGAAGAAAGCCAAGGAGAGAAAGCAGAGACCAAAAAGTGGCTGCCTTTTTTGTGGCCTTAAAAAGAAGAGACCTTAAGTCTGATTCTCATTGGGGTTCCAAGAAGAGATCAATGACTAGGCTCAACTGCTACTACTGTGGAAAGCCAGGCCACCTTAAGAGGGACTGACTTAGGAGCCCCCCATGCCTGCCCTGACTGCACTCTGAGGTGAGACTGCGCTGGGAGGCAGAGGCCACAGAGCTCTGATTTGTCTTCCCAGGTGGTCTAACAAGACTAAAGGGCCCTGGGTCACTCTGCCTTCTCCCTCTGCACAGGCCCTCATCTCTACCTGTCATCTCCATTGAGGAACCCTGAGTAATCATGACAACAGAGGAAAGAGAAACCAGCCCATTGGTGGACACCAGCACATGTCTCTGTCTTTCTCTTCAACTCTGGCCTTCCTTCCAGCCATCATACCTCAATAAAAAGAGTCACCAGGGAAAATAACTCACTTAAGCTGTAACTGGGATGACTTTCTCTTCACCCATTCTTTTTAGTTATGCCTAAAATCCCAGCTCCCATCCTGGGGAGAAATTTTATCCTGTCTAAATGCTATAATATATATACCCACATTGCCAACTAATCAAAATGATGCTTTGACTAGTTTTGCTAATACAATACATGTTGTTGTCTGTGTACAATAACTTGAGAGTTTTTCATTGTTCAAATAATGTGTTAATTGTTATAATCTGGTTCTCATATATCATCAAAAATTTAGAAATAATTACAACTGAAACTGGACAGACTTAGGACAAAATATCAGACTCCATCTGTAAAGGGGCCTAAGATCCAGTGGTTTACAATTCCTATTCTAGTCCCTTAAGAACAGTTTCTACACTTACCTGTCACCTCTAGTGCTCATGCTTTGATTATATTTGCTCTAATTTCTTTAAAAAATTGTTTATTCTTGCCTAGAGGCTGCCAAACCCCAAGTCATCATGCAGATAAAATCAATAATACACATGCTAGATTCCTTTTAGATTCCTTTTACTTCGATCCACCAGATCGACCTTGTGGAGAGAGGGTTATATAATACATTGAGAACTTAGCTATACTCAGTGGGCCTTAAATGACAACGCAGTAGTCTTTTTCTCTCCTAAATAAAGTAAAATTAATGAGACAAGCCATCCTCCCAAGTCAGATGGCGTTAGACATTCTCACAGCCACATGTAGGGGGGGTATCTTTGCAACTGTAAAAAAGAAAATAAACTGAATGTTGTGTGTACATTTCTGATCCTTCTGCTAATATCTCAATAGCTGTTGAAGATATTAGATGACAAATTAATGACATGTCAGACTCTGAAATTCCCTGGATCTTTTCCTTATCCTCTCTATGGGAAGCTGTTAGTAACTCTTCCTCATGGAAAACATCACTGACTGTATTCCTAATTATTCTGTTGATCCTATTATTTGGCACACACATACTTGTTTCTTTGGCTTTGTCTCTCCAGCCTTAAAGCTATATACCTACCCAAGGGAGACTGCCTTGAATCTACTGAGGGCCTTTAGATAGACCCTCTGAAGGGTATCTCTGACTGCGGATCACAACTATGACCCCCTTCAGCCTGAAGAAGCCAGATCAGTCATTGCCCATTGCTCCCTCATGGCACTTTGGAGTACTTCTTCAGCGGGGCTAATGTTATAGACCGCTAAGTTAGGAAGAAATATTATAGGCAGTCAGACAGGGCTAGGCCCTTAAAAGAGCCAGTGCAAAAGACAGGATACCTTGCAAAGATGGGGGAGAGAGACACCCCTAGCTGAGGGCCAAACCTCAACACAAAGGATAAAACAAATGCACATGCATAATTCCCCTAAGGATAAACAACAGTGGTTGATATTCTAGATAGGTATCCATCACCTTGGGAAAACCATGAAGAGCCATTGATTCATCCCCCCAATTGTCAAACATTTCAGGGGAGATGTGAGGCAGTTAGGAGGTAATTATGTAACTCTGGAATTACAGACCTTAGGAAGAGTCCTCTCACAAATAAACAAAACCATACTGCAGAGGATTCCCATTCTCATGGGCAATCCTGCCCATTTCTTCCATCCAGGAGATCCAGTCTGGGTTAAAGATTGGAAAAAGACACCCCTCCAGCCTGTTCAGCTGGGGCCCTACCTGTTGTGCTCACCACCCCCACTATTGTAAAATGTTACAGGAGTCACCCTGTGGATCCATCACACCGGAGTGAAGAAGGCCTACCCTGAGAACACACCAATCTGGATTGCCTGTCCAGATCCCCAGAACCTGCTCCAGACTTGTCTCCAACAAGATCATCAGAGGTCCAATTCCCAGGACAACTGCCCTGCTCTGGTCACTCCAGACACTGACCAGCATATGCATGGCTGAAGATTGAGGACTCTGCTCATGGGACAGCTCCATAGCCAAATGCATTGCTCCCCTTAGTTTTTAAGCCTCTTTGGACTACTTACTCCAGTCTCCATTATTGGCCTGGCCATGGTAGCCCCCAAAGAGTGGACCCTTCCCCATAGAGTTCTATTAGCCCTTGCTTTTGTTGCCATTGTAATGTGTTTTATTTACCTAAATGTTTTTTTTTTTTTTTTTGAACTGGGAATTGAACACAGGACCTTGGGTTTACCAGGCAGGTGCTGTGCCATTGAGCTATATCACTGACCCCCTAAAAGTCTCTTGCAGGATAACCTGATGCTGTTACTAGTCCCTTTAATAATGGTCTTAAAACAAACATATCCAGATCCCCTTCCCTCCTACCTGTCTGCTACCTTGGGACAAATCCATTCCCTGCTGAGTTAGACATAGCCCAGCTGGCCAAGGACTGTTGGCTCTGCATGTCGACCTCCCACTCCACACTAGAAGCAAGTGAGGTGCCAACTTACTTCCTCTCTTGATTGGTTTGGACCTCACTGGGGGACTTACAGGAAGAAGAATAAACTTAAATACATATGCCCTTCCTCGGGCTGTTAATCTTTACTTTCCTCCTACTGCTGTTTGGGCCTTACCTGCTCTTAAGAGACTTTCTCCAAGATAAAATTTGAGCCCTGACACAACAGTCTGTTTGTCAGCTATTGGTAAAGACCCACATGGATTACAGTCCAGTGGCTACTAGTGATGCCCTATAGAGCTACTCTTATGGGGCATCAAAGGGGGGAATGAAGAAGAAATCTGTGTATTTTACAGGGCAATCCTTTGTCTCCAAGGAGTGCAATAGTTTCTGCCCAAGGGGAGCACACTCCCCACCCCCTCCTCCAGCCTGGGCCACACTTTGATACACCAATAGTGGGGCTTCACAAGTTCTCAGATTAGATTTTCTACACCTGTGAGGTGAGCCAAGTGGTTAGGGTTAGAAATCTGTCATTTTTAAAAAACTGCCTTTGTTTTGGGGCTCATTTTGCTACCACAAATTTAATAAAGACCTTTGTGACACTACCTTCAGCTCTCAGAAGTTACAAGGCCCAAGCCTTTCTGAGCCAGGCCAGCCAAATAAACCTTTCTCTGCCTTTCCAGAGTGCACCTTTGGTTCTTTTCGCCATCTGAAGAAGTCTGGTATCCTGTTTTCCACAACAAATCCACTGAACTTCCTCAGAACTTTTTCTCCCTTGTGTTTAGTATGTATGTATGTATATATGTACTTTGGTGTATGTTCCCATTTTAGAATAGGGGTGTTTGTTTTGTGGAATTAGAACAGACACATATTTTGATCATTTTCTTTTTTTAACCCCTTTCTCTTACTTTTCCCCTTCCCTGATCTCCTTTCCAATCTCTAAAAGCCTGTCTTTTTGTTTCTTACCGTCTCTCATGTACTTTTTAAATTTATATTTTAGTTTTCTCACATAAAAGAAACTATATGATATTTAACCTTTTTAGTTCTGACTTATTTTACTTAGGTTTATTGTCTGAAGTTCCACCCATATGCCTGCAAATGACATGATTTCATACTTCTTTATGGCTGAATAATATTGCTATATATATATATATATATATATATATATATCTCACTATATACTCCTGTATTTCCTATTGCATTTTACAACACAGGTTAAGCTTTGGAAACAACTCATGTAGGGAGGACATCATTATGCTGATGCTTATTTAGGCTATCCAGTGTGACATTTTGCTCCCTACTTGAATTATTTCCAAATATTAACCCAGAGTGGGGAATGGAACATGAAATACTGGTGCCTAAAATTTTAATGACACTTCAAAATCCCTAAGTCTTCTTCAGAACCCCCCTTAAACTTTTGTAGCTGGGCATGGACCCCTGGGACCTGTGCATGTTAACCACATGCTCTATCACTGAACTATGTCTCTAGCAAAAAGGAGATCTTGTTTCTCCTTCAAACATCCATACAGGGCTTGGTGTGGTGGCTCATGCCTGTAACCCCAGCACTCAGGAGGCAGAGGTAGGAGGATTGTTGTGAGTTCAAGGATTATTGTGAACTACACGCTGAGATCCTGTCTCAAAAACAAACAAAGAAACAAACAAAAAGAAATCCATCCAACATGACTGATCCTCAAATCACCTGGGAAGTAACTTGGTTATCTCAAGACTGTGTGTAAACAAAATCCTTGCAAGTCTATGTCTTTAGTATTCACGTTATGTAATTTCATCATTTTAGAATTGTTCTGGTTTGAGTGTGTCTCCCAAAGTTTCATGTGTTGAAAATTAATGCCTACTATGAGATATTAAATGGTCAGAAATTTAATCTGACTGTGATTTTTAGAGATGAGGTCTCTGGGAGGTCATTAGGACCAGAAAAGATCTTCAGGGTGGTTCCCCCATTATTGAGTAGTGGTGGCGTAATAACAAGAGACAGAGACCAGAAGAGACACATAGTGTGCACTCCCGGTTTCTTGCCAAATGATGTCCTGTTCTGCCTCAAGTCTCTTCCAGCAAGAAGGCTAAAATATGATCCCTTGATGTTTGGCTTCTAGAACTGTGAACCAAAATGAACCTCTTTATAAAGTAGCCTGCTTTGAGTATTTTATTATAGTAATGCTAAATCAACTAATAGAGGAGTACTGGGGAGCTTTGTGGCACAAATTGATTGTGAGTCATGAATTATTGCCTACTAGTTGCAGTTATTGAATCTTACCTCATGAGTACTGTTGTAGTCAGGGTTTGCCAGGAAAACAATTTAGTATAGTACACATAATTTATAGGATTATTTTATAATAGTCACCCAAAGAATTAAATAGAAGAGAGTGCAGGAAATCTCTCCACACACTAGAGACCCAAAGAATCCAGCTGTGGGCCTGGATCTCACGGCAATGTCCTGCATGAGTCCAGCTGAAGCCCTAGAGCCCATGACAATGTCTCATGCAAGTCTGTTTCAAAGATCTGCACTGCAGAGGCCCAAAGGTCAGTGGTGGAAGCTAGAAAGTCTGCACCAGCAGGATGAAGGACCTGTGCTAGCAGGCTGAGGGATCTGCACTGGAGCCAGGAAGTGACACTCAAAATAAGGACCAGAGCTCCCCCAAAGAGAATATCAGCCATTCTCAGTGACACTGAGGACCCAAGCTCCTCCAATGATGAGAACAGCTGAGTTCATATCAAGAAAACCAGCTCAACAAGCTTCTCCAGGAGAATCAACAGCACCACCTCTTCCCCTCCAGTTCTCCTTTTTATGTTGTTGGCAACAGTACTCAGGCAGGCCTCCTACACCCACCACCACACTGATTCAGTTCAGCTGGTTGTTATAAGTTGACCACCAGTTGTCAATCCACCACAAGTACTGACAATCTTTCATTTGAGATTTCATTCTTACATTTAACTGACTTGATATCTTCACCCAAAGAAACTTGGAAAATAAGGAACTACTTCTGGAACAAATGAAAAATCACTCACAATTCTGCAACCAATGTATAATTACTCTCTCCTCTTGGTACTTTCTTTACTTCTCAATAATGTATTTTCTGTGGGAGTAAGATACTGTTGTATATACCCTGCTATTACAAGATTAAATTTGTACCTCTTACTATATTCCAGTCTTTGCTGGGCATGTGTGATGCCCAACAGAATTGGCCCCCTGTTGTCTCCCACATGCCCCATTCTTTATGAAAAAATGCTGCTTAAGATCAAAGGTAATCAGACAAGGCTACTGTGTTCTCTCTTGCATGGTGGCCCATCCTAATGCTGTAATGTGTACTTCTGTTTCTAATTTGACTTGGCCCAAACTTGCTCTGCAGATCCTGTTTCTTTTTCTACCTTTAATGAAACTTTGCTACCATTGGTGCTTGTTTTGTTCAGGACAGAAATAACCTAGAAACTACCTCCAGAAGGAGATTCTAGCACCCTAAATCCTGGTAACATATTTGGCTTAGCCACCCAGGAGAGCAGATAGGGACCTCTGGGCACATTTTTCTTTTTTTTTCTCTCTAAATGTCACCAAGTTTTTATTTATTTATTTCTTCCTTCCTTCCTTTTTTTTTTTTTTTTTTCTTTCTTTCTTCTTTCCTTGTCTCTCTCACCTAGACTTGGGAACTCAGAAAACTAATCTTATGGTCCTTAGGGCTTGGTTCCAGTTTTTGCCACCATGTTGGAGGGGGAAGGAGAATTCATGACCTCTGTGTTTTCCTTTCACCTATACGAGACCAACAGGCCCCCTTCAAGTTTATCTCCCCTTTCCTTCTCTTTCAGATTTCTGGTCACTCATTGTGAATACAAGTCATTAAAGAACAGCCAGAGAACCTGTTATTAACCTGGCTGCAGAAGAGATTATGCATGTACCATGGGTGTGGCCTGGAGTTTATTATGCCTTTTGAGCTCATGTTTTTGTTCTCTGTAACACTTTGCTCAGCTTTCTCACTCTTTGGGGAAAAATAGCTGTTGGTAACTTGGTAGCCTGCCTGAGTAGACACCTACTTCAGTTACTCCTTTATTTGCTCAGAGTCTCTCTGCACTTTTCTCCTAGATGGCCATTTCTTTCTCAGGGTCTCCATCTTGTCTCATCACATAACTGGCTGCCATCATGTCTTGTCACATGACTGGACATCATTTTGGACCGGCCATGTGGGTTTCACCCCGTTTGTTTCCCTTCCTTGTTTCTTCTGACAAAATGCATGTAATTTACAAACACGCCTGACAGCCTGAGCAGAACAAAAGAACAGCCAAAAAAGCTTAACTCAAGTGACTTTGCATCATTCTTAGTATTTTCAAGGTTTGTTTTCTTTAAAAACTGTGGTTTCCATCTCTACTGCCTTAAACAAAGTGTAAAAGTTTTTCCTATGGGGTAAATGCCAGTGATATTGTTTCTCAAGTGTCTCCAGCCTGTTTAGCTCAATGTAACTATGTTTAAGTAGCTCAAGTGGCTCAAGTTGGAAACAGAGACAAAAAGTGGCTCAACACCCCTATCCCTAAGGAGATAATGGGCACCCATATGGAGACAGAAAGCCCACTGTAGGGGTTTCTTTTGTGCTGATACTTGAGTTTCACAAGGGATGCTTTGTGGGCTCAAATGGGACCACCTCCTTCTGCATGGGATGCCATTTAAAGGACCAGAGACTGAGTTGTCTCTCTTTATAAACCCCAAGACGAGTCATGGGAAACCTCATGAACCATGCCTGGCAGATTCCACTGATTTCACCACTAGACTGTATCCTTGATCAGTGGGAAAGGTTTGACCCTGACAATTTAAAAAAGGAATAGCTTATCTACAATTGCAATAGAATTTGAGTTCAAAGTAGAAAATTGTGAGAAATGAGTATGGGATAGCTGTTTAAATTATGAGACTTTTTAGTTAAACTGTTTTGGTTAAAACATCAAAGGTGGAATGAAATCTCTTATTTTCAGGTACCTGAGACCGTTTATCTCAGGAAAAGCCCAGAAACTTATATTTAGAGTGGCCCTTGAGGAAGAGAAAGATATCTTTGATGATCCTGTCCTCTGATCCCTGCCTGTCTCTTAGGGGAATATGGATCTCTCCCATCTGTTTAATGAAGAAACTTCACATGGGATGCCAGACACCTGTGGACCAGTTGCTGTATATGGTCTTTTCTGTGTTCAACAATTAGGACCTGGAAGAAGTTCAAAAGAGAAAAGCTAGAATTATAGCTGTTGCAATTGGCCATGATTTAAACTCACCCAAATTGTCTAAGGGAAAAACCAAGGATAATTGAGTGCAAGAAGTCTTGACATTGGGCATGTGACCGTACCAAGCCACTGCCTGGACCCTGATGTATGTGTGAGGGAGCCAATGTGCCTGACTCATGGCACTAGAGGTTTGACTGTCCCTGCTCCCAGAGAGGGGTAGGCCAGTCAAACCCCTCATTTCCTGCTCTGAAGAGGCCCAAAGGAACCTACAGTGTCCCTGCCATGGGCATTATCATTTCCTGTGAGGAACACTGGGTAGCACTGGATGTTGTGGGTGAGCCAATTCATTGCATCCTGTTTTGACCTACTTCTCTGGAAAATGCTCCTCTGGATCTGTAGCCATTGATGGGTAGAAGCGTTAGGGATTCTTTACTCCTGCTGTGATATGTCACTTTAAAGGACAAATGCATCACCCTGAGTTTCTAATTGTCTCACAGTGTCCTACTCCCTTCCTAGGAAGAGATTTTCTAGCAAGATTGGGGGCAACTCTCAAATTGCAACCAAGGCCAAAGTGGATTTTACATTTTGGGACTATGCCATGTCTCCCTGACCTAATTAGCCAACAGGTGGATCCTGATACATGGTATAATAAAATACCTGACTTAAAAACACCCACTTTCCTCTATGTATCAGAAAAGAGAGAAGTTGCTTTGGGTGTCTTGACCCAAAGGCTTGGACAAGAACTCTGCCCAGTGACATAATTTGCAAAAAGTTAGATGGAGGGGCTGCTGGGTAGCCACCTTGCCTGAGGGCAATATCAGCTGCAGTTATGCTGACAGAGGAAGACTTTAGGACAGAGACTAGTAGTCCTGACTCCCCATCAGGTCAAAGTGATTCTTGAGACCAAAGGTTACTTTTGATTAAGAGGGAAATGGCTTGCTGAGTATCAGGCCATGCTCTTAGACACCCCTGTGCTTATTACAAATACTTGCACTATTCTTAATCCTACCTTTTTATTTTATTTTATTATTATTTTTTTTTGTGGGTACCGGGGGGTCGACCTCAGGACCTTGCGTGCCAACAGGCACCCGTGCCGCTGAGCGATATCACCGGCCCCTTTTTCGTATTTGGGATCCGGGAGTCGAACTCAGGCCCTCGCGCTTGCGAGGCAGGAGCTTATGCTGCTGAGCCATCTCACCGGCCTAATCCTACCTTTTTAATGCCAACAGGCCCAGAAGTTAGCCAGTCTTATGAACAACTGATCTCCTAGACCTATGCAAGCAGGCAGGACACCAGTGACCTGGCCCTCCAAGGCCCTGAAGCACTGTGGTTCACAGATGGAAGTAACTGTGTCCAAGAAGGACATCAAAAGGCAGGTTATGCACTGTCAGCACACAACAGGTCACTGGGGCCAAACAACTTCCCTGAGGGACCTCTGCTCAAAAAGCAGGGCTTATAGCTCTTACTTGGGCATTGATATTAAAAAAAGGGCAAAAAAGTAATCTAGCTATACAGACTCCAAGTGTGCTTTTCTGGTGTGATGTGCCCATGCAGCAATCTTCAAAGAAGGAGCTTGCTGACTGATAAGAAATCAACTATAAAAACACATGCAGGACATTCTGCAGTTCTCAGAGGTAGCCTATCTTCCCAAGCAGGTCTTTGTTATTCATTGCAAGGGATCCCAAAGAAACAAATCTAAAGCATCCTTGGGAAATCGAAAGGCATTATAGGGAGGCAAGGAGGGCAGCCCTACATGTCCTCAACACCCTAGCCTTATTCCCAGTTCTGGAGGAACCATTCTGGTCCTTCCCCAAGGGATGCAGTGACAGGCTATAAAAATCCTACATGGGAAATAGTGACTAGAATTTTCACAGGACTAAAAAGAAAACTATTTCTGAGAAACACTGGAAGATGTGAGGCTCCTCTTCAGAAAGCAAGATTCCAGTGTTGTTCAGGGTACAGATAAGTAGAGTCAGTAATGACCCTAATTCACCACAGTTTAAAGGGGCACCTGTATTGAGGCTTCCATTATTAATTAGATCCTTTATGTGGCAAATCTTGCTAAGGGTATGGCTCTCAGGCTTTTGATATTTTGTCTAACCTTTCTCCTTGCCATACTTTGTCCTTCACAAGAAGCATGGAAATATGATCTGCTCCTCATATTTGGGATTTATATTCCCAACATAATAGTAAACTCTGTTTCTTCCATCAAACAGACAGCTCAATAGTCACTAATTCTTTTCTCATTTTCTATGATTTTTTTCTTCTTTTTTTTGTAGACAGGTTCTCACTATGTAGTTCAGACTGGCCTTGAACTCGGTATGTAAGCTATGCTGGCCTCAAACTCATACTGATAGTCCTGCCTCTGCCACCCATGTGCTGGGATTACAGGCATTTGCCACTACACCTGGCTTCTCAATGTCTTCTAACAATATTTCTCTTCAACCCAGCCAGTGAGCCACAACACCCCAAAGTACTTGGAGAGCTCATAATCCCCAGTATGTAGGGTTTACTGGCCCTTCCAACAGAAGACAGAGACCTCCATTCTCTCAGCACCCCATAAAGAATTGTGGGGACATGTGTCTCTCAGGGAAATGAGACAGGAAGGTAGGGAATGGCTAAAATTGTCTGGGAAAGGAGGTGTGACAAGATCCTGGAACACATGGGCAGAACAGTTCTCAATGTCCTGAGTATAGACTACTCACAAGACCTCGAGCAGGCTTTTGATAGGATGGCATAGGCCTAATGTCAGCCTGAGGAGTGGGCAGTACCAAAAGGACAGCCCACACTGAATTTTTGCCACTATGTACTCTCTTGTATGATTGCCCACCCTCACACTGTCAGATGTACTTCTTTTCCTACTTTTACTTGGCCCAAACTCACTCTGCAGAGCCAGTTTCTTTTCCTACAATTAATAAATATTTTCTACCATTAAAAAAAGTTAACCAAACAAAAATTTATTATTTGTTTATTTATTTATTCATTTGTGGGTACCGGGGGTTGAACTCAGGACCTTGCACTTGCGAGCAGGCACTTTGGCCACTGAGTGATATCACCGGCCCTTTTTTCGTATGTGGGTACCAGGAGTCGAATCAGGACCTCGTGCGTGCCAGGCAGGCGCTTATGCCACTGAGCTATCACACTGGCCCCAGACAAAAATTCAATCACAGGTAGATACTATTCATTTTTTTACATCACAGAATTGCTTGATTTGGGAACTGAGAAGGATATAGAAAATGACATCTGAAGGAAGAAATACAAATCCCAGCTTGGCCCACTAACCACACTGGAGCTGTTTGAGGGAAGTGGTGGTTTTGAACATAAGAGCATTTTGCTTATTCAGGTTTGTCTCCTGGCCAAACACCCAGGGACTCAAATATGACTGCAAGGTGGGCCGTAAATAAAAACTGAGAAGAGCTGCTTCTGTGAGCGATGAAGCAGTGCAAAGTCTCTTGGCACAGCCTGAACTATTCTCAGGGCAAGTGATCTTTGCACCTGGTGGGTTTTTACTCAGGATGAAGTTTACTCTTGTGCCACCAGCACCACAAAGCCCTGCTCGGCAAAATCTCCTGGTAATTCTTTGGTGTAGAGCCCTAAATTATCCTGTAGATGTGGCTGAATCCAAACAGAATAAAAAATAGGAACCTGGGCATGGTGATGCATCTCTGTAATCCTAGCTTTATGGGAGGAGGAGGATGGCAAGTTCAAGACCACCCTGGGCAACTTAGTGACTTAGCAAGATCCTGTCTCAAAAAAGAAAACAAAATACAGCAAATGAAAAACAAAACAAAAGAAAACAGAACAAAAAATATGAAGAAGAATACAAAAAAAAAAAAGCAAAGGGCAAAGGACGTAGCTCAGTGTGAAGGCCTGAGTTCAGTCCCTCACATGAAAAAATCAAATAAACAATCAAACAAAACACGTCTGTAGGAGAAGTTTATCATTATAGTTCAATTCCTATGTCTCCTGGTTGCTCAAGGACTCCTAATTAGCTCTGCAAGAACATACTCAGTATAATTACCAGGCTCAGCTCGAGGCACGCTTGATGTCATAGTCTCATGTATAGTTCCGTACCCTACCTCAGGAATTGAATGTAATGAAAAAGGAGATCTGAAAGATGGGTGGGGGGAAATTTCAGAGGGTTCTTAGCAAAAAAATTATCCATGTCCTAAATTACCAATTTATTCCAATTAGTTATGGGAAAAAAGCATAACTGAGAGAGAACATTTTCTGCATTTCTTGCTGAGAAAACTTAAAGAGGGGGTTTCCTTTATCAAGTGTTAATACCATTAAAAGCTGCTTTATCTTTCCATGAAAATTGCTCTGTGGTTACAAGAAAGCAAAACAGGAAAGAAGAGGGAGAAAGCAGAGTAAACAAACATAGAAAAGGGGTAATTGAGAAGATTGCTTAAATTTAGGGAGAAGCCATGGGTCCGTTCACTTTTCTTCTGAAAACTCAGGGCTACTTGCCTCTAAAGCCTAAAGTCACCTGGTATTGTGCTTCCTGAATGGAGCCTTCAGGACTTCCTTTGGAGAAGGCCTATGACACACTGCATCAAGACCAGCAAGATTGGCATCTGTGCTCCTCCACTGTGATAGCCCCAGCTTCCCAGAGTGTCAGGGAGTTACAGCTGGGTCCATAAGCACTAGGGCTAACATTTGCCTGTTTACTGCCTTGCTCAACCCAGGCCTCTCCTTTAGTAGATGGGGATCAAAGGCAGTGAGCACTGACTGTGTCTCAGGTCCTGTGCTAAGAGCTCATATGTTCACTAATGTAATCCAATCAGTAAAACAACCATTTAAGGTATGTGGCACTATAACCTTCACTTTCAAAGTGAGGAAACCCAAACTCAATGAGTTTAATAAACCTGCCTGAAATCATATAGATAGTAGAACTCAAGTGCCTCTGAAATAAAAGTTAATGTTACTTTAAGAGTAAGGGTGGCATCTTCCTAACAAGAGGTGAATTTAATAAGACCTGATTCCAGATCACATGTGCTTAGCGAGGTGTCTTTTTCTTGATCACCTTCAATCGCACACACTTTATATACGGTACTAACTCACAGACTGGTATGGGACATTTTGAGTGTCACGTGATGCGTACTGTGCAGTTATAATGGAGTGATTACTTTTCTACCTTTACCCATGGGCAATATTATGTCAAAGGTGGCATTTGCCAGGGATTTCATGAGATGGTGTCAGAAGCTTCTAACCCTAATCTATGGTGTATTCACTTCAGGAGTCAAGTGGGTTCCAGCATGCCCACAGGATAGCTTATATGCTGCTATGCTTAGAATACATCTCCCAAGGAGCATATGTTAGAAGCTCAGTCGCCAGTGTAACAGTGTTGAAAGCTGAGATCACTGGGAGGTGATCAGGCCATGAGGGCTGAGCCCTCATGATTGACTTAATGTTGATTATGAAAGAAAGTAAAGGTGTGATTTCAATCCCTTTTTCTTTATTTTTTCTTATTTTAGGGAAAAAATAAACAGACATTCCAAAACAAAATAGGAGGATAACAATAGTTAATGCATTGTGTATTGTTATCTTCAAAGTAGTTACTCAGAGGACAAGACATGGGCATAAAAATTCTCCAAAGAAAATTAGCACAAACTTTTCTTTCAATGAACTAAGAAAAACTAGTAGTATAACTATGTTTTACTTTTTCTTCCTTCTTTCCTTTCCCCTTTACCCCGCCCTAGTTCCTCTTTCCTTTTGAACAATTCCTTCCCATTTCACAATATTTATTGTACATTTTGGACCTTATTTACTCTTTCAGTTTCTTATACCAGGGACACAATACAATTTTTACACGTGTGAGTATGATTTATTTCACCTATGAATGTGGTCTCAAGTTGCATCCATTTACCTATAATAGTCTCAAGTTTATCCTTTTTTATGGCTGAGTAGTACTCCATAGTATAAAAAGACCACATCTCTTTTATCCATTCCTCAGTTCATAGGCATTGGTTTCCAAGATTTAGCCATCACAAATTGTTCTGCTATAAACATGGGTGCACATATATTGCCATGGTATGATGTTTTTAATTATTCTGGGAAGATACCCTGAAGGGGAATACCTGGGTCAAATGAGACTTCTAGTCCTAGGTTTTTGAGGAGTCTCCACACTGAAGTCCCCAGTGGTTGCACCAGTCTACACTCTCACCAACAGTGGAGAAGGGTGCCTTTTTCCCCACAGCTCCTCAAGCATTTATTTTTGGTTGATTTCTCAATGATGGCCATTCTTTCTGGAGTGAGAGGGAATCTCATTGTTGTTTTAATTTGCATCTCTCTAATGACCAGTGATGTTGAACATTTTTTCATATATTTATTTTCCATTTCTATTTCTTCATCTGAGAAGTGTGTATTCATTTCAGATGCCCATTTTTGGATTGGGTCTTTGAATTCTGGGCTCTGATTTTTTTTTTTCAATTCTTTATATATTCTGGATATAAGTCCTTTGTCTGAAGGACAACTGGCTAAAGTTTTTTCCCACTCTGTGGGTTGTGTTTCACTCTGTTGGTGATTTCTTTTGTTGTGAAAAAGCTTTTTAATAGGATGAGATCCCAGTTGTTGATTCTTTGAAGTATTTAATGTGTGTTCTAGGTTTCATTCATGAAATCTCTGCATACAGGTATGTCTTCAAAATTTTTACCTGATTTCTCTTTCAGTAGCTTTAGTGTTTCTGTTTTAATATTTAGATCTTTGATCCATTTTGACTTTAGTATAGTTCATGGTGATAGACATGGGTCTAGTTTTAGTTTTTGGCATGGGGAAAACCAGTTTTTTCAGCACAATGTATTAGAGATGCTATGTTAATTCCAGTGAACGTGTTTGGCCCCTTTGTCCAAGATAACTTAGCTGAGTGTGTTTGGAGTTGTGTCTCCACCTTCTAAACTGTTCCACCAATCCTCAGGTCTGTTTATTTGTCAGTACCATGCTGCTTTTATCACAGTATGTATGTATATATATATATATATATATATATATATATATATATATATAATGGTTTGTGTCTAGATGTCCCCCCAAAGACTCATGTAGGCAGGGGGCAGGCTTCTAGAGTTCATTATTGATTCATGGTCCAACACTGGGATCATGGGTGTGGGTACTACACCCTCCCTGGGGTGGGTAGCCTGCATAAAATATAAGGGAGGGAAAGAGGCTTGCTCTCTCTTTCATCCCTTTTTGCTCTTGTTGCTTTTGCTGTCTTCTACCATCATGAATGGTTGACCCTGTGCCTTGCCACCCTGCCTTGGAGCCAGCTGATTATGGACTGAAACCTCCACAAAATGTGAGCTAAATAAACCTTTCCTTCCTCAATTTTGGGCATCAGGTATTTTGTCTCAGCGATGAGAGAAAAGTAAGTAAGACAATATGTATGAATCAATTCAAAAACAGATTCTCTCCACGTTGCCCAGGCTGAACTTGAGCTCCTGGGCTCATGTAATCCTCCTGCCTCGGCCTCCCTAGTAGCTGGGACTACAGGCATGCACTACCTCACCCAGCTTTCAGCCTTATTTGAGTCAGTTAATATGAGTCCATCTGACACAATAGATGTGAATGAAAAGGAAAACAATTATTTTAATAACTCTTTCTGGGCTAGTTCCCTTGCCTAGCTGTGAAAAAACTCTAGGAGACAAATTTGTCTCTTGCAGTTTTGGGGTCAGGAGAAGATATTAGGAGGCCCCGATTCCTGGTCTCTGTAAATATCTAAGTCTGAGAGCAGTTGAGTAGTGAGCAATTATCTTATTTTAAAAATTAAAAATAATCCCACCCATGTACCACACACATTATATTTGGTTTTATTTTTTTATTTTTTAATTATTATTTTATTATTATTTTATTTATTTATTTATTTATTTTGTGGGTACTGGAGGTCGGCCTCAGGACCTCGTGCACCAGCAGGTGCCCATGCCACTGAGCGATATCACTGGCCCTTTTTTTGTATGTGGGTACCAGGAGTTGAACTCAGGACTTTGCGCTTGCCAGGCAGGTGCTTATGCTGCTGAGCTATCTCACTGGCCCTAAATTTTTATTTTAAAGAGAAAAAAATAGAACAAAATTTCAAAACAACATAATAGGAGGGTTACAATGGTTAATACATTAAGTATTGTTATCTTTAAATTACATACTCAGGGTACAAGATATCAGCATTCAATTGTCCAAACAATATTAACACAAACCTTTCTTTTCAATGAACTAAGTACAGTTAGTAGTGTATCTATCTTAACTACTTTATATATATATATATATATATATATATATATATATATATATATATATACTTTCTTTCTTTTCCCCATTCCCTCATCCCAGTTTCTCTTTCCTTTTATATTATTTTATTTTATTTTATTGTGTGTGTGTGTGTGGGTACTGGGAGATGACCTCAGAACCTCGCACTTGCCAGGAAGTGCTTGTGCCTCTGGGTGATATCACTGGCCATTTTATTTTGTTTTATTTTTGTGGGTACCGGGGATCAACCTCAGGACCTCACGTGCCAGGAGGTGCCCGTGCCACTGAGCGATATCACTGGCCCTTTTTTATATGTGGGTACCAGGAGTCAAACTCGGGCCCTCGCGCTTGCCAGGCAGGTGCTTGCACCACTGAGCCATCTCACCAGTGCCTACCTTTTTTTTAAAGAGAAAAAAAAAAATAGAACAGAATTTCAAAACAACATAATAAGAAGGTAACAATGGTTAATACATTCCACATTGTTATCTTTAAATGAGTTACTCAGGGTAAAAGATATCAGCATTCAATTGTCTAAACAATATTAGCACAAACCTTTCTTTTCAATGAACTAACCGAAATTAGTAGTGTATCTATCTTAAATAAATAAATAAATATATATATATATATATATATAAATAATTTTTTTCTTTTCCCTTCTTTTCTCCATTCCCCCATTCCAGTTTCTCTTTCCTTTTGAACAGTTTTTTCCTATTTTACCATATCTATTATACATTTTGGATCTTATTTACTATTTCAGTTTCTCACACTAGGAAGACAATATGATGTTTACAGATGTGTGTCCTCTTTATTTCACTTATGAGTATTTTCTCGAGTTGCATCCATTTACCTATAAAAGTCTCCAGTTTATCCTTCTTCATGGCCAAGTAGTACTCCATTGTATAAAAAGACCACATCTTTTAAATCCATTCCTCTGTTGATGGGTATTTTAGTTGTTTCCAAGGTCTGGCTATTACAAATTGTGCTGCTATAAATATGGGTGCACATATATCACTGTGGTACAATGTTTTTAATTCTTCTTGGAAGATACCCAGAAGGGGAATAGCTGGGTCAAATGGGACCTCCAATCCTCATTTTTTGAGGAATCTCCACACTGATTTCCACAGTGGCTGTACCATTTGACACTCCGAACAGCAGTGGAGAAGGATTCCTTTTTCCCCACAGCCCCTCCAGCATTTGTTATTAGTTGATTTCTTGATAATAGCCATTCTTTCTCGGGTGAGGTGGAATCTCAGTGTTGTTTTAATTTGCATCTCTCGGATGACTAGTGATGTTGAACATTTTTTCATATATTTATTTGTCATTTGTATTTCTTCATCTGAGAAGTGTGTGTTCATGTCAGATGCCTATTTTTTTTTATTTTAAAGAGAAGAAAAAAACAAAACAAATCAAAAGAAGAACAAATTTTCAAAACAACATAATAGGAGGGTAACAATGGTTAATACATTACGTATTACTATCTTTAAGTTAGTTATTCAGGACACCAGACATTAGCATTCAATTGTCCAAACATTATTGGCACAAACCTTACTCTTCAATGAACTAAGTAAAAATGGTAGTGTATCTATCTTAACCATCTTATATATATATATACAATTTTTTTCCCTTTCCCTTCTTTCTTTTCCCTATTCCAGTCTCTCTTTCCTTTTGACCAGTTTCTTTTTGATTCACCATATCTATTGTACATTTTGGATCTTATTTACTCTTTCAGTTTCTCATACTAGAGAGATAATACGATGCTTACACATGTGCTTCTGGTTTATTTCACTTATGAGTATTTTCTCGAGTTGCATCCATTTACGTATAAAAGTCTCCAGTTTATCCTTCTTAATGGCTGAATAGTACTCCATTGTATAAAAATACCACATCTTTCTTATCCATTCCTCAGTTGATGGGCATTTGGGTTGTTTCCAAGATCTGGCTATTACAAATTGTGCTGCTATAAACATGGGTGCACATATATCGCTGTGGTACGATGTTTTTAATTCTTCTGGGAAGATGCCCAGAAGGGGAATAGCTGGGTCAGATGGGACCTCCAACCCTAGTTTTCTGAGGAATCTCCACACTGACTTCCACAGTGGCTGTACCAGTCGACACTCCCACCAACAGTGAAGAAGGGTTCCTTTTTCCCCACAGCCCCTCCAGCATTTGTTATTAGTTGATTTCTTTATAGTAGCCATTCTTTCTGGGGTGAGATGGTATCTCAGTGTTGTTTTAATTTGCATCTCTCGAATGACTAGTGATGTTGAACATTTTTTCATATATTTATTTGTCATTTGTATTTCTTCATCTGAGAAGTGTGTGTTCATGTCAGATGCCTATTTTTTATTGGGTCTTTAAATTTGGGAGTTCTGATTTTTTTGAGTTCTTTGTGTGTTCTCAATAGTAATCCTTTGTCTGAGGAACAGCTGGCAAACATTTTTTCCCACGTTGTGGGTTGTCTCTTCACTCTGTTGGTGATTTCTCTTGCTGTGGAAAAGCTTTTTAGTAAGATGAGATCCCAGTTGTTGATTCTTTGTGATACTTCCTGTGAGATTGGGGTTTTATTCATAAAGTCTTTGGCTACGGCAATGTCTTCAAGAGTTTTTCCTATTCTACCTTCCAGCAAATTTAGTGTTTCTGTTTTAATATTTAGATCCTTGATCCATTTTGAATTTATTTTAGTGCATGGTGAAAGATATGGGTCTAATTTTAATCTTTGGCTTGTGCACAGCCAGATTTTCCAGCACCATTTATTAAAGAGGCTATCTTTCTTCCAGTGAATGTGTTTGGCACCTTTGTCAAAGATAAGGTTACTTAGTATGTCTGGAGTTATTTCTGCATCCTCTAATCTGTTCCATTGATCTTTGGGTCAGATTTTTTGCCAAGACCACACTGTTTTTATCACAGTAGATTTATAGTATAATTTCAAATCAGGGATTTTGATGTCCCCTGCCTTGCCTTTGTTGCCCAGAATTGCCTTTTGCAATTCTAGGTCTCTTCTGGTTCCAAATAAATTTTAGGATTTTTTTCTCTAATTCTATGATATATGTTGTTGGAATTTTGATCAGAATTGCATTAAATCTGTATAACAATTTTGGAAGTATGGCCATTTTCAATATGTTGGTTCTTCTTATCCATGAGCAAGGGATATATTTCCATTTTCTGATATCCTCTTCAATCTCCTTTTTCAGAGTACTGTCATTTTCAGTGTACAGGTCTTTTACATCTTTTGTGAGGTTGATTTCTAGGTATTTCAATTTTTTGGATGTTACTGTGAAAGGTGTTGTTTCCCTAATTTCTCTTTCAGTGAGTTTGTTATTCATGTACAGGAAGGCTCTTGATTTTTGAGTGTTGACTTTGTATCCAGCTACACTACTGAATTTGCTTATTAAGTTGAGCAATTTTTTGGTGGATTTTTTGGGGTCTTCTACCTAGAGTATGATGCCATCTGCAAATAATGATAATTTAACTTCTTCCTTTCCAATCATTATTCCTTTTCTTTCTTTCTCTTGTCTAATTGCTCTGGCTAAAGTTTCCAGGACTATGTTGAATAAGAGCAGGGAGAGTGGACATCCTTGTCTTGTTCCTGATTTTAGAGAGAAAGCTTTCAGTTTTTGTCCATTAGGTATGATATTGGCTGTTGGTTTGTCATATATGGCTTTTATCAGATTGAGATAAAGACCATCTATTCCAATTTTCTGTAGGGTTTTTTTTTATCATGAATGGATGCTGGACTTTGTCAAAAGCTTATTCTGCATCTATTGAGATGATCATGTGATTTTTGTCCTTGGATCTGTTAATATAGTGTATTACATTTATTGATTTATGTATGTTGAGGCATTCTGTACCCCTGGGATGAATCCAACTTGGCCATGGTGTATAATCTTCTTGATGATTTGCTGGATTCTGTTTGCCAGTGTCTTATTGGGGATCTTTGCATCTATGTTCATCAGGGAGGTAGGCCTGTAGTTCTCTTTATTAGTTGGGTCCTTGTCTGGTTTTGGTATCTGGGTAATGCTTGCTTCCAGGAATGAATTTGGGAGTATTGCTTCCCTTTCAATTTCATTAAAAAGTTTGAGAAGTAGTGGTGTTAGGTCTTCTCTAAATTTTTTGTAGAATTCAGCAGTGAATCTGTCAGGGCCAGGGCTTTTCTTTGTTGGGAGTTTTTTTAATTACATCTTCAATTTCATTGGTTGATATTGGTTTATTTAGGATTTTTATATCTTCTTGATTGAGCTTTGGTAATTCATATGTATCTAGGAATCTGTCCATTTCTTCTGCATTTTCCATCTTATTAGAACACAAGTTTTTAAAGTAGGTGTAGATGATCTTCTGGATTTCTGCAGGGTCCATTGTGATTTCACCCATTTCATTCCTAACTGTGTGGATTTGAGTCTTCTCTTTCCTCTTTTTTTTTTTTTTTAACAAGTTTGGGTAAGGGTTTGTCAATTTTATCTATTCTTTCAAAGAACCAACTCTTTGTTTCATTGATTCTTTGTATTTTTTTTTTTTTAGTCTCCAATACATTAATTTCAGCTCTGATCTTTATAATTTCCTCCCTTGTATGAGCTTTTGGCTTAGCCTGCTCTTCTTTTTCTAGAAGTTTGAGGTTCACCATTAAGCTGTTTATTTGTGTTTACTCTGTTTTCCTGATATAGGTATTTAGTGGTATAAATTTCCCTCTTAGGACTGCTTTCATTTTATCCCATAACTTCCATATGTTGTACTGTTGTTAGCATTCCGTTTTAGATACTGTCTAATTTCTTCTTTAATTTCGTCTGTGATCCATTGGTTGTTCAGGAGGGTGCTATTTAATTTCCATTTGTTTAGGAAGTTCTTGTGGTTTCTTTTGCCATTGATTTACAATTTCTTTACACTACGGTCTGATAATATGCATAGGATAATTTCAATTCCTTTGCATTTACTTAAGCAGGTTTTATGAGCTAGTATGTGGTCTATTTTGGAGACCGTCCCATGTGCAGCTGAGAAGAATGTGTATTCTGATGTTGTGGGGGTGAAACACTCTGTAGATATCTACTAAGTCCATTTGTTCAAATTTTGGTTCAGTTCTAGTATTTCATTGTTGATTTTTTGTGTAGTTGATCTGTCTTTTTGTAACAGTGGAGTATTGAGATCCCCCAATACAATTGTATTAGTGCTTGTTTGATTTTTCATGTCCTTTAATATTTGTTTTATATAGTTGGGTGCACTGATAGTTGTTGCATATATATTTATCATCATTATCTCTTTCTCTTGGATTGTTCCCTTTACAAGGATGTAGTGACCTTCTTTATCTCTCTGAATCATTCTTGGCTTGAAATTCACTTTGTCTGCAAAAAGAATAGCTACCCCTGCTTTTTTCTGGGTTCCTGTCACATGGAGTATTGTTTTCCATCCTTTGACTTTCAGTCTGTGAATTTCTTTCTGAATTAAATGTGTTTCTTGTATGCAGCATATTGTTGGATCTTGCTTCTTGTTTTTTTTTTTTTTTAATACAAAGGCAGCAAATCTGCCTAAAACCTTAAGCTAATTACCCAATTTTGCAAATCACCTGCTTTCTCAGGTAAAAGGCCAGTTGAATCTTTTTCATACATTCATGTTTACTTGTTATGCACACTTTTTTGGCCACTAGCTTGTGTCTACTCCTCCATGTTACCCTGTCTAATGACCTGGCTAGGGCTCTGTGTTCACCAACATTCAACATCCATGTAGTGATCAATTCACATTCAGATCCCTGGGTTATGTACAGATGCCTACTCTTACATACTTATGTCCTCCACTTTTAGCTGTTCCCTGAAATCTTCCTCCTGTCTTTCTGCAAGACTGGCTCTTCCACTCCTCTGAGATGTTATTCAAGACTTCCAAAGACATTCTTTGCAAAATAAGACTTTCATACATCGGCCGCTGTGTTCTCTCTTGCATGGTTCCTCACCCTCACACTGTAGGGTATACTTTTTTTCCTACTTTTACTTGGCCCAAACTCGCTCTAGAGAACCTGTTTCTTTTTCCACCTTTGATAAAATTTTGGTACTGTTTGATACATATTTTCTTGTTCTCACCTGTCCTCTTATACTTATGGAGAAAATAATGCACCTGGAGACATCATTCTCAATTTTCTACTTTTGTTGCCTCTCTTCATTTGGTTTCGCACAGCTTTCCTGGCAGGACAGTCTCTTGTATAAGGCCAACTCCTCAGTACATGTAAGCCACCCTAAACCTAATGCAACAAATTAAAATGTCCCTGTGGCTCCAAAAAAAAAATTTTTTTTTTTTGTGGGTACCGGGGGGTCGACCTCAGGACCTCGCGCGCCAGCAGGCGCCCGTGCCGCTGAGCGATATCACCGGCCCCTTTTTCGTATGTGGGTTCCGGGAGTCGAACTCGGGCCCTCGCGCTTGCCGGGCAGGCGCTTAAGCCGCTGAGCCATCTCACCGGCCCCCCAAAAATTTTTTTTAAGCGTGATCTATTAACCATGTCTTTAACCATTTGATCCAGCAATCCCACATCTGGGTGTATCCAAAATAATTGAAAGCAGGGTCTCAAAGTGATATTTGAGTGTTTATTGATGGAGAAATGGACAAGCAAGAGTGTTGTTTACATTCTATAGATTATTGCACTTTAAAATACAAGGCAGTCCTGTCATATGCTAAAACATTAATGAACCTCAAGCACATTACACTGAGATAGGCCAGTCACAAAAGGATAAAAACTTTATGATTTCATCTCAATATAGTATCTAACACAGTCAAATGAATGGAAACAGGAAATAGAATGGTGGTTACCAGGGGCTGGGAGGGAGCGAGGAAAATTGAGGAACTACTATTTAATGAGCACAGTTTTGAGTTTCAGTTTTGCAAGATGAAAAAGTGAATATAGCTGAGAAACACTACTGCATCATTCACTTAAACTGGCTCAGATGGTAAATTTTTGTATCTGTTCTTTACAATTAAAATGCCCCTAGACTTCATGTCTCTCTCTAGCTGCAACTCTTTAGAAGAACATTCTATGGTCACTGTCATCTCTTCCTTACCTTCCATGCCTTCTTCTTCCCACTGCCATCTGATTTCCATCCTCATCATTCCACTAAAATTTTTCTTGTCAAGTTTGTCAATGACCTCTCAATATTTCTGGGCTTAGTGTACTTATGCTATTGGCCTCTCCTTCCTGGAAATTCTTTTATCCTTTGGCTTCTGTGAGTCTCCCTTGTTTTCTGCTGATGTCTCACTGACAATTTAACTCTTTCTCTTTTTTGTTTGACTGTTTTATCCTCCCTTTTCTTCTTTATAAATGGTTTTGTCCTTGGCCTGCTGCTCTTTGTGTCTTCACAGTTCTTTTTAGTTTCATGGAATAAGCACAACTAAACCTGAAGTGCCAGCTCTCAAAATTTATATCTCTGCTCAAGTCTCCCTCTGCCTTGTCAATTCTATATGAATGCTCCATCAATTTTTCAAACTCAGCTCTACAATTTAAACTCATCCTCCCTCCATACAAAGGCTTTGACTGCACTCTTGCTTCAGCTATCCAACTTTTGCCATACACAGCAAGGTGCTTCAATTCTTAGTTCATCAATAATGTACCTGTGCATATGCTATTATCCCCCATTCATGCTTTTTTTCTTTTCTTTTCTTTTTTTTTTTTTTTTGTCTTTTTGAGACAGGGTCTCACTCTGCAGTTCAGGCTGGACTTGAACTCACTTTGTAGCCCAGGCTGGCCTCGAACTCACAGCAATCCTCCTGCCTCAGCCTCCCGAGTGCTAGGATTACAGGCATGTGCCACATCGCACCGCCACCCCCATTCATGCTTCACAGCATATGATGCTGTGCTGTCATTGCCACTTTATCTGTTCCCTCACTGCATTTAGTTCTTTCAAAGTTGGGATTACATTCTACATCTCTGCATTCCACCCCCTAGCACCATGCCTGTTTGGGATTTACTCCGCACTTTTGGGGTATTGCCGTGTGTGTGTGTGTGTGTGTGTGTGTGTGTGTGTGTGTGTAAATATGTACGAATGGAGAGTATGAATTTGAGTGTCTGCTGGCCACAGAGCACACTGGGTGGGGGCACAAAAGCCGCACTGTTTTAATTCAGGTTTTTCCCATCATCGCCACGGAAACTTACTGAGCAGCGTATCACCTGAGCGTCCATTGCTAGCCCAGATTGCGCAACAGCACACCGCCTCCGCCGGCGCTGGGAGTGTGAGGCGGGGCCAGTGACTACCTCCGGGGTAGAGGGCACGCGCTGGCGCAGATGGTGAGAACCGCTCATCCTGCAATCAACTGCTGGAGGACCGCGCAAAAGAAAGAAGGAAAAAAAAAAAAAAAGCAAAACTTCCGGGAGGGTGAAGCCGCACTTTCTTGGCTGCAACATGGAGGGTACCGGTGGGATGGATGAACCGGTGAGGCGCTGCTCTGGGGTTGGGCGAGTAGAAAAGTCGACCGGATTAGAACCTTGAATTTTCACCCCGCCCCCGTGTTTTTTTCTCTTCTCAGGTTTCCGCGGAGGTGGTGCCCGTCGCACATGCTCTTTCCCTCCCAGCAGAGTCTTATGGCAACGATGTGAGTATGACTCACCCACAGCTCCCATCCACAAAGCTAGCCTGAGAGCTTTGCAAGGCCTGCCACTAAATTATACGCCCCTTATCTGATGTCTTCTGCAGACGCTGTGCACGTCCGCCCAGATCTTCACCTTCTTTCAGTTCATACTAATCTTGGTTCACAAACGCAGGGCTAATCTTTGTGAACATGGAAATGGTTCCCCAATTTTGCTACACTTTAGAATCGCCCGAGAGGCTCTTAAACACCCCCACGTTCGGATTACAGTTTATGTCAGAATGTTTATGTTTAGATCAGGATGTCTGGGAGACGGGAGTCGAGAATCAGTATTTTTTAAAGGTCCCGGGGTGATTCCATTGTGCAGCAACAGTTTGTAGTGTCCCTGGTTTAGCCCTTTATGGAGAAAGCATATGATGTATTGTGAGAAAAAAAGGATGGTGAGAATAGTAGCAACAACCAAATAAGAATGTAATGCATACTTGATCAGTGGGTCAGGGCGTAAGATCCTCTAAGGATGGAGGCAGTAGAAGACTACTGAGGAAGTGGAGGTTGAACTGGATCCTCAAAGTGTAAGTGGACAAAGGACATGGATTGGCAGGTAGGTGAAGTTCATGCATGGTCTAGGCATGGAGGTACAAAGTCAAATAGCTTTTTCTGTAGTTTGTGAAGTAGATCCATCCATCTGTTGTAGGGGGATATTCCAGTGGAACAAGTGATAGCGGGTTAGTAAGACTTATTTATAACGGGGCCTGCTTCGTGAGACTGATTCATTTCCAGGCGTTACAGGATGGCAAGTTGTTTATATAATAAACACAAATGGTGATTGTGAAATGCTACATGCAAAAGTGAAAAGTGGTTTCACGTTCATTATCTTTGTCCTCCCAACAACTCAGTGGTGTAAGTGGATATATTACTTAACTATTACAATGATTTAACTTTGTCCTGAGAAGCCAATTTATCTACTGCCTTATGTAGTCTTCCACACTTTGGCTAGTTGCTGGGAAAAGATAGCCAGTGGCTCACTGTGTTTATTATGCTTGTAAATATGTTCTTTTGATTGTCATAAGGAAAAAAGAATTAGTATACTATCCAAATCTGTTAGTGCAGTTTTTATCCTTTGACAGTAACAGCAATGTTGGTAACCCTTTTGAGCATTGACTAGACATCCACTGACTTCTTAGTCTGTTACCCAGTAGCAGGATTGGGAGGTTACTGACCTGGCATTCCTCACTCCTTTGCAGCCAGATATTGAGATGGCTTGGGCTGTGAGAACAATGCAGCATGCCGAAGTGTATTACAAGGTGAGTTGTCTGTTTTCATTGTTAAGCAGAAGTAAATATGCAGTTGTAGTGTATGGTGCTCTGCTAAGCACTGTTGTCAGCAAGTTGAACAGTTGTGTTTTGGAGGTAGTTTTAATTAGTATAAATCTTATTTGCAGGGCCTGGGTGTAGAAGTGAATTTATTTTGACAAGGATGAGTTGTGCTTCCCTGCCCAGTGTTTTGTTGCTACCTGGCAAAAGAGTGCCTAGCTATAAATAGTAGATACGTAATAAATGTTTGTTGAATGAATGAACAATCCATAGAGAGCAATAGCCCAGCAGTACTAGGGCCAAATGGTCCGATTGCCAAATTGGTAGAAGGGATTGCAATATATTATAGACCTTTAAAATGTCATCATGATTTCATGCAAGGCATAGGCTGTTAATATTTCCTAATGAAATCTTCTGCCTTGAGAACCATAGTGTTTCTGGTGAGTAGGGGTGAGGGGTAGAAGTGTAGAAAATTAGAGACAAGCATCTATATGTGGTTTTACCCTCTGGCAGCTGATTTCATCAGTTGACCCACAGTTCCTGAAACTCACCAAAGTGGATGATCAAATCTACTCTGAATTCCGGGAGCGTTTTGAGAAACTCAGGATAGATGTATTGGACCCAGAAGAACTCAAATCAGAATTGGCTAATGAGGTAAGAATTCTCTCCAATATTACATAGTATCTGGCCAATAATTTTTGATTGTATGTTTTAATATATTTAAACTCTTTTGAAAGTTGTTTTAAGGAAAATACATAAAGAACCAGGGCTTTTTTGTAGTTATAATGAAATTATGAAATGAATCATTTTCTGGTTCAAGGATTTTTTTATGTTATTGAGTCTACTTTTTTTCCTTTCGACTTGGACACTTTGAATCCCGACTCACACTACTCTTTGAGAAAGGCGGGAGCAATCCGTTTACTTACATAGGTAGTTTATTCAGAAAGCTTGGAGTTGGGGAGTGGTAGATAGCATATAAGGAGGTATTTTGGTTCTCCAGATTTAAGTTCATGAGATCAATCTTAAGCCACAGACAACTGGGAAGCTTGTGTTTCTCATTGCTTATTTGATTATCTTATACTGTCACAGAGCACTAACACTCTTAATAGTTAGGGAAATGTTTTTTTCTCTGAGAGTGGACCCTTGGCTAATAAAGAATCTGAACTTTTAACTCCTAGCAAGCTGTTAATGATCTCTGGGAAATTGCTGCTACTGAATGGCCTTTTGTTTTTAAGATCTAACTTTATGACTTTGAGCCAAATTCCTGTCTTCTTTGTCTGGTTTATGCTTTAGTGAGGATGAATAACCAGTTTATCCTGAATTGGCCAATAATTTTGAAACAAAACAGAAAATCTGCTTAAGAAATCACATTTTAATTCTGTTATAAAAGATTTAGATCCTTTTTTCAGATTAAAATATTGTTCATGGAGGGAAATACCAGTCTAAGGGCATAGTATATAGCACAGAAACTTGGTATTAGTTTCAGTGTGAAAGTAGCAGTCTCCTCAATCCCCTCAGTGATGTTTATTTTTCTCACTGGGGAAGTGGAAGACCCTCTTCTGGCCCAAGAACCTTAGCTTGTTGTATTTGTCAGCTAAAGAACCTTTTCTTGCATTTTTTTTTTTTTGTGGGTACCGGGGGTCGACCTCAGGACCTCGCACGCCAGCAGGCGCCCGTGCTGCTGAGCAATATCACCGGCCCTTTTTTCGTATGTGGGTACCAGGAGTCGAACTCAGGACCTCGTGCTTGCCAGGCAGGCGCTTATGCCGCTGAGCTATCTCACCAGCCCTTCTTGCGTGTTTTTGCCTTTGTAGAAGTGGAGGCCATTCTGCTTGAAGTTTGGTGGGATTGTAGAAGACTACAACTTTGGTACTTTGCTGCGACTGGATTGTTCTCAGGGCTACACAGAGGAAAATACTATCTTTGGTGAGTTTCTTGACTCTGGAAATGTTTCTGTGTACGGAGAGTGAGTGAGGGGTCTGGTTTTACTGAGGAATCAGTGAAATGCATAGTTAGATTGGCTATCATCTTATTGTTTGTATCTTTAAAGATCATGTTGCTCGTAAGTAACTGTAAGATAGATATTTTCATTGTCATTAACATGAGATTAGAATGCATGTTCTGAAGCTTATGTGACTATATTTGAATGGTTTGTATGTTAGTTCCACATTGTCTATAGATTTCCATTAGGTTTAGGGAATTACTGCAGTAGGACATTAATCAATTCTATTCGCCCTCCAGCCCACAGGATACAATTTTTTTGCCATTGAAGTTGCTCGGAACCGAGAAGGCTATAACAAAGCAGTTTATATCAGTGTTCATGACAAAGACGGAGTGAAAGGAGCCAGTGGAGGAAAGAAAGGAGCTGACAGTGGAGGAGATGAAGAGAAAGTAGAGAAAGGAGCAGATAGTAGAAGAGAAAAAGAAGAAGGAGTCACCAGAGAAGGAGAAAAAGAAAACTGACAAAGGAGGAGAAGAAGAGAAAGAAGCCGACAGGTCAACCAAAGCTGTGAAGCATCTGTGTAAGGTAGACAGGGAATAGAGCTCTGGAGACTGAGACTCGAATGAGGCTACAAGTACCACGGTGCTACTTGCACAGACCCCTTTGGTTAAATGTATGTCCTTGTCAGTTGAAGGACCCTAGAAGGACATCTGTCTAGCCGAATAATCAGGAGCTGCTCTGGTTGTTCCCGTGTATGAACTGACTTAAAGACTACTAGTCAGGTCTTAGTTAATTGTTCCCTGATATGTTGTTTCTTGACTCTCAGCTGCTGGCCAAGTAGGAAGTTTTGTAAATAAATGCTCTTGGTTCTTATGATCGTCTATATCTGTGACTTCTAAGACATATTTGATGTTATTAGGCATTCCAGGTTATTTCAGGAATATAATCTTTCTACCGTGTCTTATGTAAAACGATTGATGCATGTTTCTTAATTCTCACTGAATTAAGAATTCAGTGCCATAGGGCCGGTGAGATGGCTCAGCGGCTTAAGCGCCTGCCCAGCAAGCGCGAGGGCCCGAGTTCGACTCCTGGAACCCACATACAAAAAAGGGGCCGGTGATATCGCTCAGCGGCACGGGCGCTTGCTGGCGCGCGAGGTCCTGACGTCGACCCCCCGGTACCCACAAAAAAAAAAAAAAAAAAAAGAATTCAGTGCCATAGCAAAGTTCTCTCAACCTGTTGTACCTGATCCCAGGATTAGAAGTCCTTATATAAGAATTGATTCTTGCCCTTGGAGTGACTGTAGCTCTCTAATTTCCTTTGCTATATCTGAAAAAGACCTGATAAGTACTCTACGAGGAGAATAGCAGTAGCCCGAACCTGTCAGAATAGTGAAGGCAGCCGTGCTCATCGTAGAAGAGTGAGACCTGGATCTATTTCAGTACTTCTCTTTTGATAGCCAGGTTGTTCTCTGAAAGCTAGCAAATAATAATAACATACTAAAATATAAAGTCTGATAGTGGTTTCCCTTTTATAATGCTGTGGATAATAACATATATGTAGTACCACAACATTTTAAAATATTTTGTCAGACTCCAAAAATAAATATTGGTTTTGTATGAGGGGAGAGTGTTTTCTCATCTAATGGCTTTTCAGACTGCATGCTTCACATGTATATAGAGGTTTGTGTGTCCCTATAAACATACTGGACTTGATTGCTGAAATTAGAGGAAAGCACAATGTTTCTAATACAGACTCTTACAAGTCTAAGCACAGGGTGATCATGCAAGAAAGGATTTACCAGAGCATAGAAGGGGTAAATAGGGCTTTTTTTTTTTCCTTCAGTGAACATAGGAGAAAAACAAAATTAAAAGTAACTCATGATTTATGTTCTAGGTAAGAGCTGAACTGGAGACACACACAGCCAGCAGCAACATTTGTGCACAAAGCAAATAGCTTTCTCTTAATTCTCTTTGGCAAATTCTTGAAAATATTTAAAATGTTTGTTAGAATTTTTTTATAAAAATGTATCTGAGGAGGTAGAAGAATGTCAAGTACTTCACATTAGGCAGACTTTGTTAATAAGAACTTCCTTTACTGTGTTAATCTTCTCTGGTCCTTAATACTTTTAAGTATCCATGAATGTGTCCATCCATACACAATGTTTCACGGTGAGGAAGAGCAAAGATTCATTGGCCACATAAAATTGTGCTTTTGGTAGCCTTTTCCAGGTTGCACAACAGCAGGATGACAGGCTTAGTGGCTTCTCTGACCAGTTTTACATTGAAAAGAACAGTTTGTGCTCATATTGTTTGATCAATTCTGCATGCCTATGTCTTGTAATCTGAGCAACAACTTTGAAGATAACAATATGCACTATATTAACCATTACTAATTTCCTACTATCTTATTTTGAAATTCTGTGTCATTGTTTTTATTGTTGTTTTTTTCTCTTTAAAATAATAATAATAAAAAAACAAAAAATAAAAGAAAACCAAGGAACTTGAAGTTGAAAGACTGCTGTAAAGCAAGACACATCTGTCCAAAAAGTGGATAATGAAAGCTGGGGAAAGGAAGAGTAAGTACACAGAGCACTTTAGCTGCACAGTAAGAAGCCAAGAATCCAAGGCAGCATCCCAGGTTAGCAGGGCAGCAGTGGGCATAATGGTGCTCTAATGCCATAAACAATCCTTAAGATGGCCCCAATATTCCTACCCCTTGACATGCATGCCCTGTACAATTCCTGCCTGTTCACTGTGGACAGGTCTTGGGAATATGAAGGGATTTCAATCCTGTGATTAAGGTTGCAGGTCATTTAATCCAGAGTTAATTAAAAGGGAGATGATCCTGGGTGGATCTGACCTTATCGGGTGAGTCCTTAAAGGACACAGCAGCAGAATCAGATACTCTCCTGTTGGCCTTGTGGAAGTGAGCAGGCATGTTGTGGGAGGAGGTGTCCATGAGGTAAGGACCTGAGGGTGCCCCTCCAGGTTGCTGAGATTGTTCTCTGGCTGGCATCCAGCAAGAAAATGGGATTTGACTCCTCGGTTGCAAGCAACTGAATTCTGCCAGCAGCCAGTGAATTTGTAGAGGACCTTGAGCTTCAGATGAGATTGATGCTGTGCTTTCAAGAGACCCTGAGCAGACCAGTTAAGTCGTACCTCCTGACCCAAGGGCTACGAGATAAATGAGTGTGGTTGAAAGCCACTAATTATGTGGTAATTTGTTTTAAGAGCACTGAAAAACTATAGACTTTGATACTGGGAGTGCAGTGCTGCAGGTAACAAATAACTAAAATATGGGAGCTGGCCTTGGAATCAGGCAGTGGGTGGAAGGAAAGTGGAAGAATTTTCAGGTACACGATAGAGAAAAACTAAGCTGCCTTGAGTAGACTGTCAGTAGAAAGACAGAATCAAAGGATGCTGCTGCCGAGGGCATATGCTCCTGGAAACTAGAGGAAGGGGATTATTAGTAAGTGATAGGGTTGTAGGTAGAGGCTGGAAAGTTTGAGGACTTGCTCTGAATTGTTTGGGAGATTTGTAAACGTCTATGATTTAATCAGTGTGTGGCACTATTCCAGGTACTGATCATGACATCCCTTGGAATCAGGAAAAGTACAGACAAATTTTTGCATTTGCACAATGGAAAACTGCAGCCACTTTTAAGCCGCTGAATTTGTAGTATGGCAGCAGCAGGAAATTAATAAAGGAAGCATGTTGAGCCCTACTCCAAAAAGTAGACATATTCACTGTATTGTCATTGTTCATTTTGAAACTATAGTTTAAACCTAGGGATATGTTGTACTAGAGGATTGGAGAGAAGAACTTACACCCAAGCTGAGCTTGAATGATTTTAAACCACTCTTTGAAGGAAGTCATATAGTAGAGCCTGTTTTTGTCAGGTACTATTTGTTAACTAGCAATTCTCTAAATTTACCTCTATATACAGTGCAATGCTTATTGGTGAAAATATGCTAATTCAAAGCTTGCTTATATAGTAAAAACACTCAACAGTAACTTCACTGATTGTTTAGAAATTAGACCAAGAAAAGATTTTTTGGAGGAGGAGTATTTTGTTATTAACATTGTTCGGAAATACTGGAGCACAGTGATAATTTAGGCAGACCAAGTTTTTGTTGGTTTTGATGGTCCTGTCACCTGGGTCCACAGGAAGAGGCCTAAAGCCTGAGTCCATTAGGGTTGGCCTGGTGCTGGACAGGACCGGAGCTTGAGTTTGCAGGGCCAGTTCTAGGGCTTTCCTGAAGGCTTAGTCTATAGGGGCCAGCATGGCACCAGGAATTACTGGGCTGAATCTTGGGTCCACTGGAGTTTGGGGCTGGCCTGGTCAGGACAGGGCCTGAAGCCTTGCTCCTTGAAGGCCAGACTGGAGCCTAGTCTGTGGATGCTGGGTTGCCTTCGCTACAGGGGCTGTCTCTGAGCTTGGGTCTTTGGATGCTGGCCTGGGGAGTAGGTTCCATTGGAGCTGGCCTGGACCCTGGGGCTTTGAGTGCCAGCATGGTACCTGGGGCCACAGGAGCCAGCCTGAAACTTGGGGTAGGCAAGGGAGCTGGGTGTTCAGGGCAGTCGTAGAACCTGAGTCCATGGAGACTGCCGGGTACCAGGGACTATTAGGGCTTGCCTGGTCCTTGGATCTGTTAGAGTGACCTGGATTCTGATTCCTGCAGTACATGGGACCATGGGGAATGGCCTGGGTCATAGGGAAGAAGGAACTGGTATTTGTGGCAGCCAACCTATAGCATGGGTCTTCAGGTAGCAGACTGACCCAGCCTAGTCTGGAGTCTGAGGCTGCAAGGGCTGGCCTGGTACTGGGGTGGGTCTGATGTCCTGGGGCACAGGAGATGGCCTAACACCAGGGCTGGCCTACAGCCTGGGGCTGTGGGGTCTGGTGTGGCATTGGTACAGACCTGGAGTCTGGGGCTGTAGAGCCAGCCTGGCACATGTTTCTGGAACCTGCGGTGGTCTGGAGCGTGTGTCTGTGGGGTCCGACTTGATGGTGGGGCAGGCCTGGAGACTGGTCCTTGTGCAGGTCTGACTGTGGCACTGCAGGGCCTGCCTGGCTTTGAGCTTCATTATTACAGGCTTGGCGCTGGGGTTCACAGCCGAGTTGGGTGCTCAGTTCACTCTCCTCCTATACAGAGGATCTCTGTACACTGTGCTGCTTGTAATATCAGACAAGATCTTCTGGCCCCGAGACAGTAGAAATGAGACTGAGTCAGATACTATAAGTGCACACACGCACACACACACACACACATACACACTCCTACATAGGCAAAGCTTTAATGGAGGGCGGTGGTAGTGGGGGAGACTTCAGCTGAATTGGGGCTTTAGCTAAAAGAGTCAGCAGTTTTTCAAGACAATGACCAAACTGCTGGTCACAGAAGAAAGAGAGCAGCAGGTTTTTAGTAATTTGCTAGGGTGGGCTAAAGTCCAGTGATTCCCATTGTCCAGGGGCATGGTTCCTAAACGTGTTTCTTACACTGAACTCAAACCACCACACGGTCATAATCAGCCTAGAGGATGTTGAGTTTTCATGTATCTGGCACCATCGTGCTGTGCCAACACCATCATGCTGTGCCTGATGGGTCCAGGCCCTGTGATAGGGCTGAAGGTCTTTAAGTGCTTGAGTCTCAGTGGCTTCTGAAGAAGCACAAGGTTTAGGGCAGAAAAAAGGGGATAGGGAAAGAAAAAATGTACACCCGCTCCAGTGAGCAACACGCAGGTTAACCCTGCGTTACCAGCAGCCTGGGACTAAACAGAGAGAGATGCCAAGCCTTTTATTCCTTTTTAGTCACCAGTCACATTTCTATGATCTCTAGTGAAGAGTCAATGTTTTCAGCAAAAGCAGCCTTCATGTCCCTGGGAAGTAACCCAGGCAACTGTTATCACACCCCCCACATCAGAGGTGTTAACTACAGCAAAGCTAGTGGGAAGCTGATAATGTATTGCCTAGCTGGGTGACTTTTAAAATCAGTGTTGTAAGTTGACTAAGAGCAAGTGAGGCTAGAGGGCTTATTTGGGTTTTTACTTGGTGAGAATTTCTCGTTTCATGTCAACATTCTGCTTCTGCGATTTTTATCAGTGTGTCATGATGGGTCTGCTGAAACATGCCATCCTACAAAGGTTAATAGTTTACTCTGCCCAGGAGTTTGTTCTTTTGTCCCAGCCTTCTGCCCTCCACTGTCCGCCCATGGTGATCCCTAATTATCTCACCTGGAGTTGGCAGGGGATGATACAGGTAAGGTGAAACTGTCCTTGCCACCCTCTTCAGTGCATCTTGTCTTATTTCTGTGCTATAGCCAGTTGCTATAAGCTCTGCCCTGGATTCCTGAGCCGCTGTGAGGTGATTTCAGGAATGGATAGTTCAAGTCGATGTTTCTGAGAGGGGAAAGACACTGGAAAGTCCTATTTAGCCGTCTTACTGCTGTCACTCCCAAAATATGTACTTTAAAAAGTATTCATGGAGGCTAGGTTTTCTCTTTTTTATTTTGTAGATAAAAGATATATAGCAACATAAGCGTCATAGGCAGGGATGTAACTGTCTTCTATTGTGGTGGTAGCAATGTTTGGATTATAGAAAAGTCTCCAATCCTGTTGAGCAGAAGTTGTTTTCTAAAGACTAAAAGTCTAGAGACAGATGTTATGATTTTAGCTTTCAAGTAGTTTGCAATCCATCCACTGATTACTTCTGCTGGTATCGTAGTAACTAAGTTCGCTGTGAAGCACTTCAGCTTTAAATTGGGAAGATACTTTCAAAATGACAAAAGTTGGTGCCACAATATATTTCATTGCCACAATTCAGTCTTCTCTCCAAGTTACTCTTTTCCTCCCCCTGGCAACTTCCCTTGGGCCCCTTCTCTTCCCTTTAATACTTTCCCTTTTTCTTCCATCCCTTTCTCTATCTTGCATTTATCTATGCATTTTCTCTGGATGGTGTCATCCATTCTCATGGCCTCATTTATTATATAGCCAAGAGATCAATAGACTTTCTTTTTTTTTTTTTTTTTTTTTTTAGGTTTTATATATTTTTTTTTAATTTTATTTTAAAGAGAAGAAAAAACAAAACAAATCAAAAGAAGAACAAATTTTCAAAACAACATAATAGGAGGGTAAGAATGGTTAATACATTGCGTATTACTATCTTTAAGTTAGTTATTCAGGACACCAGACATTAGCATTTAATTATCCAAACATTATTGGCACAAACCTTACTCTTCAATGAACTAAGTAAAAATCGTAGTGTATCTATCTTAACCATCTTATATATATATATATACAATTTTTTTTCCCTTTCCCTTCTTTCTTTTCCTTATTCCAGTCTCTCTTTCCTTTTGACCAGTTTCTTTTTGATTCACCATGTCTATTGTACATTTTGGATCTTATATACTCTTTCAGTTTCTCATACTAGAGAGACAATACGATGCTTACACATGTGCTTCTGGTTTATTTCACTTATGAGTATTTTCTCGAGTTGCATCCATTTACCTATAAAAGTCTCCAGTTTATCCTTCTTAATGGCTGAATAGTACTCCATTGTATAAAAATACCACATCTTTCTTATCCATTCCTCAGTTGATGGGCATTTGGGTTGTTTCCAAGATCTGGCTATTACAAATTGTGCTGCTATAAACATGGGTGCACATATATCGCTGTGGTATGATGTTTTTAATTCTTCTGGGAAGATGCCCAGAAGGGGAATAGCTGGGTCAAATGGGACCTCCAACCCTAGCTTTTTGAGGAATCTCCACACTGACTTCCACAGTGGCTGTACCAGTCGACACTCCCACCAACAGTGGAGAAGGGTTCCTTTTTCCCCACAGCCCCTCCAGCATTTGTTATTAGTTGATTTCTTTATAGTAGCCATTCTTTCTGGGGTGAGATGGTATCTCAGTGTTGTTTTAATTTGCATCTCTCGAATGACTAGTGATGTTGCACATTTTTTTGTATATTTATTTGCCATTAGTATTTCTTCATCTGAGAAATGTGTATTCATCTCAGATGCCCATTTTTGGAGTGGGTCTTTAAATTTGGGAGGTCTGATTTTTTTGAGTTCTTTGTATGTTCTCGATAGTAATCCTTTGTCTGAGGAACAGCTGGCAAACATTTTTTCCCACATTGTGGGTTGTCTCTTCACTCTGTTGGTGGTTTCTCTTGCTGTGCAAAAGCTTTTTAATAAGATGAGATCCCAGTTATTGATTCTTTGGGACAGTTCCCGTGCGGTTGAGTTTTTATTCATAAAGTCTTTGCCTACACCAATGTCTCCAAGGGTTTTACCTATCCTACCTTCCAGCAGATTTAATGTTTCTGTTTTAATATTTAGATCTCTGATCCATTTTGAATTTAGTTTAGTGCATGGTGAAAGATATGGGTCTAGTTTTAATCTTCGGCATGTGTCTAGCCAGTTTTTCCAGCACCATTTATTAAAGAGGCTATCTTTCTTCCAGCGAATGTGTTTGGCACCTTTGTCAAAGATAAGGTGGCTTAGTATGTCTGGGGTTGTTTCAGCATCTTCTAATCTGTTCCATTGATCTTCAGGTCTGTTTTTTTTGCCAATACCACACTGTTTTTATCACAGTAGCTTTATAGTATAATTTCAAGTCGGGGATTGTGATGCCCCCTGCCTTGCCTTTGTTGCCCAGAATTGCCTTTGCTATTCTAGGTCTCTTCTGATTCCAAATGAATTTTAGGATTGTTTTCTCTAATTCTGTGAGATATGCTGTTGGAATTTTGATTGGAATTGCATTAAATCTGTATAACAATTTTGGAAGTATGGCCATTTTCACTATATTGGTTCTTCCTATCCAGGAGCAAGGGATATCTTTCCATTTTCTGATATCCTCTTCAATCTCCTTTTTCAGAGTACTGTAGTTTTCAGTATAGAGGTCTTTTACATCCTTTGTGAGGTTGATTCCTAGGTATTTCATTTTTTTGGATGTTATTGTGAAAGGTATTGTTTCCCTAATTTCTCTTTCAGTAAGTTTGTTATTTGTGTACAGGAAGGCTATTGACTTTTGAGTATTGACTTTGTATCCAGCTACACTACTGAATTTGCTTATCAAATCTAGCAGTTTTTTAGTGGAGTTTTTGGGGTCTTCTGTGTAGAGTATCATGTCATCTGCAAATAATGATAATTTAACTTCTTCCTTTCCGATCATTATTCCTTTTATTTCTTTCTCTTGTCTAATCGCTCTGGCTAAAGTTTCCAGAACTATGTTGAATAAGAGTGGGGACAGTGGACATCCTTGTCTTGTTCCTGATTTTAGAGGGAAGGCTTTCAGTTTTTGGCCATTTAGTATGATATTGGCTGTTGGTTTGTCATAGATAGCTTTTACCAGATTGAGATAAAGACCCTCTATTCCAATTTTCTGTAGGGTTTTTATCATGAAAAGGTGCTGGACTTTGTCAAAAGCTTTTTCTGCATCTATTGAGATGATCATGTGATTTTTGTCTTTGGTTCTGTTAATATGCTGTATTACATTTATTGATTTACGTATGTTGAACCATCCCTGCATCCCTGGGATGAATCCAACTTGGTCATGGTGTATAATCTTCTTGATGATTTGTTGGATTCTGTTTGCCAGTATCTTATTAAGGATTTTTGCATCTATGTTCATTAGGGAGATTGGCCTGTAGTTCTCTTTCTTAGTTGGGTCCTTCTGTGGTTTTGGTATCAGGGTAATGCTTGCTTCCAGGAATGAATTTGGGAGTATTGCTTCCCTTTCAATTTCATTAAAAAGTTTGAGAAGTAGGGGCGTTAGCTCTTCTCTAAATTTCTTGTAGAATTCGGCAGTGAATCCATCAGGGCCTGGACTTTTCTTTGTTGGGAGGTTTTTAATTACATCTTCAATTTCACTGGCTGATATTGGTTTATTTAGGATTTTTAAATCTTCTTGATTCAGCTTTGGTAATTCATACGAATCTAGGAATCTGTCCATTTCTTCTGCATTTTCCATCTTAGTAGAATATAAATTTTCAAAATAGGTATAGATGATCTTCTGGATTTCTGCAGGGTCCGTCGTGATATCACCCTTTTCATTTTCAATTGCATGGATTTGAGTCTTTTCTTTTCTTTTTTTAATAAGGTTGGATAAGGGTTTGTCAATCTTATTTATTCTTTCAAAGAACCAACTTTTTGCTTCATTGATTCTTTGTATTGTTTTTTTATTCTCCAATACGTTAATTTCTGCTCTGATCTTTATAATTTCCTCCCTTGTATGGGCTTTTGGCTTAACCTGCTCTTCTTTTTCTAGAAGCTCGAGGTTCACCCTTAAGTTGTTTATTTGCGCTTGCTCTATTTTCCTGATATAAGTGTTTAATGCTATAAATTTCCCTCTTAGGACTGCTTTCATTGTATCCCATAAGTTCCGGTATGTTGTACTGTCATTATCATTCAGTTGTAGAAAGTGACTAATTTCTTCTTTAATTTCATCTGTGACCCATTGGTTGTTCAGGAGGATGCTGTTTAATTTCCATGTGTTTAGGGAGTTTTTGTGAGATCTTTTGCCATTGATTTCCAATTTCATTGCACTATGGTCTGATAATATGCATGGGATAATTTCAATTCCTTTGCATTTACTTAAGCAGGTTTTATGAGCTAGTATGTGGTCTATTTTGGAGAACGTCCCATGTGCAGCTGAGAAAAATGTGTATTCTGATGTTGTGGGATGGAACACTCTGTAGACATCTACTAAGTCCATTTGTTCAAAAGTTTGGTTCAGTTCTACTATTTCATTATTGATTTTCTGTCCAGTTGATCTATCTTTTTGTGACAGTGGAGTATTGAGATCTCCCAATATAATTGTATTAGTGCTTATTTGATTTTTCATGTCCTTTAGTACTTGTTTTATATAGCTGGGTGCATTGGTATTTGACGCATATATATTTATGATCGTTATCTCTTCCTCTTGGATTGTTCCCTTTACAAGGATGTAATGACCGTCTTTATCTCTCTGAATCCTTCTTGGCTTGAAGTTCACTTTGTCTGCAAAAAGAATAGCTACCCCTGCTTTTTTCTGGGTTCCTGTGGCATGGAGTATTGTTTTCCATCCTTTGACTTTCAGTCTATGAATTTCTTTCTGAATTAAATGTGTTTCTTGTATACAGCATATTGTTGGATCTTGCTTCTTGATCCATTTCGCCAGTCTGTGCCTTTTGATTGGTGAATTGAGACCGTTAACATTGATGGTTAAAACTGATATGTATTGACTTGTCATGATATTTTCCTGTTGTTGGTTCCCACTCTTTGTTTTTCCGCTTTCCGGCTATTTAATTATTTGCCCTGCCTGGTGGATTCCTTCTGTTGGGGTTCCTATCTCTTTCTAGAATGTCCTTCAGAACGTTTTGGAGTGCTGGTTTGGTGGTCATAAATTTTCTCAGATGTTCTTTGTCATGAAAGTATTTTATTTCTCCATCAATTTTGAAAGATAGTTTTGCAGGGTACATCAATCTGGGCTGAAAATTATTTTCCTTTAGAGCTTGCAATACATCATTCCAAGCTCTTCTTGAATTGAGGGTTTGTGCTGAAAAGTCAGCTGTGATTCTGATGGGTTTTCCTTCATAGGTGATTTGTCTCTTCTCCCTAACAGCTTTTAAGATTCTGCCCTTCTGTTGAATTTCTGGGATCTTGACTATAATATGTCTGGCTGAAGGTTTTTTTTGATCATGTCTAGTTGGTGTTCTGAAAGCTTCACTTATAGAGGTGTCAAATTCCTTTTCTCTTCCAGGAAAGTTCTCCCTGATTATGTCTTTGAACAAGGTTTTAATGTCATTGATGTTATCTCCTGCTTTTTCATTTATTCCAATTATTCTTAAGTTGTTTATCTTTGAGTCATCCAGCAGCTGCTGAATTGATTTTTCATGGTCCCTTGCTATTTTTAAGAATTTTTCCATTTCATGATCACTAATTGCAAGCCTATCTTCTATATCTGAGATCCTGTCCTCGCATTGGCTTATTCTGCTACAAATACTTTCAATGGAATTTTTTATCTCTTGGATATCTGTTTGAATCTGCCTTATGGATTCCATTTCTTTCCTATGCTGAGCATTCATGGTTTCTATAGTTTTCTTAAGTTCATCTATTTTTTTGTCTGTATCAGCTATAGTGTCCTTAAGCATGGTCTTCGTTGTAGACATTATCTCTGCAGTTATCTGTGAGATTATTTCTGTTTTAATTTTTTCCAGAACCTCATTCAGTTGCTTTGTTGTTACCACTTCAGATAGGCCAGGTGGGTGGCTTTCGGATTGTCCCACCTCGTTGCTCCCTAGGTTTGCCTTTGGTGAATTGGATGTGTGGGGTTGCATCTTGTTTAAGTGACGTCTCATGTTTTCTTTCTTTAATTCCTGGGGTGATGTTTGCAAATTACCTATAGTAGGTTACTTTATTGCTAGTGTTTAAGACCTTTAGAAGATGACTACTTCTCTGCAGTATCTTCCAAGTGGAGCTTGCTTTTGTGTTTTGAGCTTTCTGCCAGATCCTACCTCTTCAATTCGTTGGGTATGCGAAGTTGCTACCTGTTTGGCCCAGTCCTTGATTCTTTGGTACTGTGCCACTGTATTTTCTGTGTCCCTTAGTCAATCTCAATCATGAAATATCAGGAAGGAAAGATGTTTAGAACAATTATTTCACATTTGGCTATAATGTTAACTAAAGCATCAAACACAGCCTAGAAAATGACAGACTGAGCTAACCAGTTATTTACCACTTTTAGCTGTATAGCGTTGCGGTTATATAACAAAATCTAAAACACACCAGAAAAATTATATGCAGTATACAAGTCCTATGTATGTCAATTTTTCCCTAAGGAGTTTAAATTTAAAATGAGTTAAGGAGGAAATAGAGTATTGGGAGAAGAGGAAGGAATTAGATGTAAGGTTAGAGGACCAAGAGGGATCCCACTAAAATTGGGACACTAGTGCAGAGAACAGGTGGTAAAAAGAGAAGGAAGTGATAAAAGGAAGAACAGATCATGACCACAATCACAAAGAAGTTAGAGGCGCTGTTTACACTCATATAAAAAAACAGAGAGAATAATGAAGGAAAGAGCAAATACACATACAGAAACAATAACAAAGATAAAAGCAATAAAACAGACAGATCAAAAATAAAACCCCACCAAAAAACAAAACTAAACAAAACAAAAACAAACAAAAAAACCCTTCGCCAGAACAAAAAACAAATCAGTGAGAAGAAAAAAAAAATAATAATAAAAAAAAATAAAAATAAGAAAAAAAAAATTAAAAAGAATCAGTTCCAGGTGTTGACTTTGTTGTAGGCAGCTACCTGTTCTGTGCAGGTCCGTCCCAGTAAGCCAGGAGCGCCCTCTGGCGGGCGGTGAGCAGAGGCGCGTACTTTCAGGTAGAGACCAGTCTAGCTCGCCTCCGCTCTCAGCGCCCTTTCACGGTCCCTGGGCCTGAGAGGCTCAGCGTGCTGTCCGAGCGTGGATTTCCTGCACTGGTTCCCGCCGCTCTGGTTTTTCGCCACGCCCCCCTCAATGGCGCCGGGCCAGTCGCTCTCTGGCGCGGGACAGGTGTGGCTGTGAGTCCAGTCTCGTTCGCCTGCTGACCTCAGCACACTTTCGTGGGCTCAATTGAGAGGCCCTGTGCTGCCCTGTCCGGAGCACAAGTTCCCAGAGCAGTTTCCGAGCCGCTCTGAGTTTCGCCACACCCCCCACAATGGTGCCCGGCCGGTCGCTCTCTGGCGCGGGACAGGTGTGGCTGAGAGTCCAGTCTCGTTCACCTGCTGACCTCAGCACACTTTCGTGGGCTCAATTGAGAGGCCCTGTGCTGCCCTGTCCGGAGCACAAGTTCCCAGAGCAGTTTCCGAGCCGCTCTGAGTTTCGCCACACCCCCCACAATGGCGCCCGGCCGGTCGCTCTCTGGCGCGGGACAGGTGTGGCTGAGAGTCCAGTCTCGTTCACCTGCTGACCTCAGCACACTTTCGTGGGCTCAATTGAGAGGCCCTGTGCTGCCCTGTCCGGAGCACAAGTTCCCAGAGCAGTTTCCGAGCCGCTCTGAGTTTCGCCACACCCCCCACAATGGCGCCCGGCCGGTCGCTCTCTGGCGCGGGGCAGCTGTGGCTGAGAGACACTCACCGCCGGTCAGCGCCGTTCTCCGCCGCTCCCCTGCCCTGCCGCTGTCTCAGGATCCTCCGTGGGGGCTCCCTGGGCGCCAGCTGCCACCGTGTGTCCCTAGAATTGAGCCTCCGCCGGCACTCCAACTCCCGGGATAGTAGAAGGTGCACGCGCGCGGTCTGCTCCTTCTTTCCGTCTTCTTTGTTAGAAGTCACCCATCACTGGTGCTGGGGGTCCCAGATTGCGCTTCAGAACTTCTCTGGGTTTCGGGGAGGCATCTCCCCCCCTCCTGCGCTTTCCGGGTCGCTATTTTCTCGTGTTCCAATGGTAACTTTTAGAGAGAGTTTCGTTGCCTGCTTCTTAGTCATCCGCCATCTTGAGGCTCGGTTCTCAATAGACTTTCTGTGAAGGAACAGAGCAAATATTTCAGGCTTTTCAAGCCCTGGGGTCTCTGTTGCAAGTGTGCAAATCTGCCTTTGAGTATAAAAGCATCCATAGACACCATGTAATTTAATGGGCTATCTGTAAATAAAACTTTATTTTCAAAAATAGGCAGTGAGCCACCAGTTTTGGCTTGCAGGACATAGTTTACCAGCCTGCTATGGGTGACTCCCAAGTCTGTGTTTACTTCCTGAACTCTTTCTTGAACTTTAACTCACATTTTGGACTGATGGATGCCCTCACACTCTGAAAAAGTGTAAGTAAAACAACTTTCACTCAGAAACTTCAGGAAACATAAAGCATATTTTATATATTGTATGATTTGTTAAAATATATCTCATTCAGTAAAGTGGTATTTTCCAAATTCCTGTTGCTGCTTCTCACTATCTTATGGGAGCAAAAATCTGCCTATTATCTAAACCTACTTTTTTCTACTTTTAATTTATTTCCCCTTTCTAATTTTTATTAGAACATGCTTGCATTACATAATGATAACATTCCTTCTGGGGAATTGGTACATGTACATAACACATGTGAATTCTTTTTTCATCCCTTTTCCCTCCCCTTCCTCCCCCAACACTCCATCTCTTGAACCCCTTTCCTTTTGAAAATGATCTCTCTGCTTCCTATTCTCTGTCTTTTATTTCGCTGTTTGTTTATATTTTGGATTTCTCATGTAAGAGAAAATGCAATATTCAAGCTTGTGTGTCTGATTTACTTCACTTAACATTTTAGTTTCAGGGTACATCTATTTTCCTAGAAATGATGCAAGTTTATCTTTCTTTATGGCAGAGCAATACTCCATTGTGTATAAATATCTTATTTTTCTTTATCCAGTGTTTTTTTTTTTTTTTTGGGGTACCGGGCGTTGACCTCAGGACCTCGCACACCAGCAGGTGCCCGTGCCACTGAGCGATATCACCAGCCCTTTTTTTTTTCATATGTGGGTTCCGGGAGTCGAACTTGGGCCCTTGCGCTTGCCAGGCAGGCGCTTACGCCGCTGAGCCATCTCACCGGCCCATCCAGTCATGTGTTGATAAGACGTAGGCCGCTTCCACGATTTAACTCTTATATGAGTTGTGCTGCCAGAAACATGGGTATGCATATATCACTATAGTACACTATTTTTAATTCTTTAACTTGGGAAGGTACCTAGAAGGGGAATAGTTGGGTCAAATGGAATTCGTAGTTTTATTTTTTTTTGTAGAATCTCCATACTGGTTTCTGTAGTGATTGAACTAGTTCACATTTCCACCAACAATACAGAAGTATACTTTTCTCCTTGCAGCTTTGGCATTATTTTTCTTATTTGATTTCTTGATGATAGCCATTCTTTCAGGAGGAAGATGGAACCTCAGTGTTGTTTTAAATTGCATTTCTCAAGTGGCCAGAAAGTTTGAACATTTTTTCATGCATTCATTGGCTATTTGTATTTCTTCTAAGAAGTGTCTATTCATTTCATCTGGCCATTTTTTGATTGGATCTTTTATTTTAGGGTGTCTAATTTTTTTTATTTCTTCATATATTCTAGATATTCATTCTGTCTCAGGAATAGCTGGCAACATCTTTTTCCTATTCTGCAGGTTGTCTCTTCACTCTGCTGGGTGTTTACTTTGGTGTGCAGAAGATTTTTAATTTGATATGATCCCATTTGTTGATTCTTATTGCTATTTCTTGTGCCACTGGGGTTCTGTTGAGAAAATCTTTGCCTACACCTATGTCTTCAAGAGTTTAACCTATTATATTTTCCAGCGCATTAACTATTTCTGTTTTAACATTTAGATCTTTGATCCATTTTGATTGTAGTTTAGTAAATGGTGAGAGATATGGGTTGAGATTCAATCTTCTACCTATGGATAGCCAGTTTTCCCAGCACCATTTATTAAAGTGGCTATCTTTCCTCCAGTGTAGTATACTTTTGTCCCCTTTGTCAAAGATAAAATAGCTGAATGTGTCTGGGGTTGTTTCTGGTTCCTCTTTTCTGTTCCACTGATCCACACTCCTGTTTTTGTGTGGGTATCATGATGGTTTTATCACTGTAGGTTTGTAATATAAGTTGAAATCCTGGATAAGGATGGCTCTTGCTTTGTTACTGTCACCTGGAATTGTTTTTGCTATGCTGTGTCTCTTCTGGTTCCATATGAATTGAGGGTTATTTTCTGTAGTTCTTTGAGGAATGCTATTGGAATTTTGATTCGGATTGCCTTAAAACTGTATATCAAGTTTGGAAGTATGGCTATTTTGAGTATATTGGTTCTGTCTAACCAGGAGCAGGGGGAGGGCTATCTTCTTTGATCTCCTTTTTCCTAGTACTATAGTTTTGATTATAGAGGCCTATCATTTCTTGGTTAATTCCTAATTATTTAATTTTTCTTGATGCTTTCGTGAATGGTTCTGTTTTTCTGATTTCTTTCTCAGTGAGTCCATTATTGGGGTATAGGAACACTATTGATTTGTGTGTGTGTGTGTGTGTGTGTGTTGCTTTTGTATCCTGCTACAGTGCTGAATTTTGCTATTTATTCTAGCAAATTGGTAGTGGTTTTTTGGGTCTTCTCAGTAGAGGATAATATTGTTTGCAAATAATGATAAGTTGACTTCTTTCTTTCCTATATATAGCCTTTTAGGTTTTTGTCTTGCCTGATTGGGGTGGCTAATATTTTGTGGACTGTGTTGCATAAGAGTGATGATTGTGGTAGTCTTCGTCTTGTTTCTGATTTTCAAGGGAAAGCTTTCAGTTTTTCCCCATTTAATATGATATTGAGGCCAGGTGTGGTGGTGCAAGCCTGTAATCCCAGCACTTGGGGGCCCAGCCAGGAGAATCACTGTGAGTTCAGGTCCAGCCTGGACTACATAGCTAGTTCAAGGCCAGCCTGAATTGTATAGTGAGACCCTGTCTCAAAACAAAACAAAACGATGTTGGCAGTAGTTTTATCATGTTGGCTTTTATCAGCTTCAGATAAGGTCCTGTATACTTATTTTCTTTAGGGCTTTTATCATGAATAGATGTTGGATTTTGTCAAAGGCTTTTTGTGTGTCTATTCAGATGATCATGTGATTTTTGTTCTTGCTTCTGTTTATGTGATGTATTTAATTTATTGATTTGCTTATGTCGATCCACCTTTGCACTCCTGGGATGAAGCCTACTTGGTCATGATGTAGGATCTTTTTGATCATTTATTATATTATGCTTACCGGTATCTTATTGAAGGGTTTTGTATCTATGTTCATTAAAGTGATCATTTTTGGTTGCATCCTTGTTTGGTTTTGAAATCAGGGTAATTCTCACTTCCAGCAGTGATTTTGGCAGTAGTCCTTCACTTTCAATTTCATTCAAGAGTTTGAGGAGTATAGGCAGTTGATCTTCCCTGATATTCTTGTAGAATTTGGCGGTGAAGCCACTGGGACTAAGAGTTGATAGAGTTTATTTTTAATTTTATTTTTTATTTTTTATTACTGCTTCAATTTCATTGCCTGTTATTGGATTATTCAGGCTTTCTAAGTCTTTTTGTTTCAGGTTTGGTAATTCATAAGTATCTGGGAATCTAACCCTTTCTTTTGAATTCTCCAATTTATTGGCATACAGGTTTGCAAAGTAGTTGCTGGTAATTCTGTGAATTTGGGGGGTATCTGGTGTGATTTCACCTTTTTCATTTCTAATTGTACTGATTTTTGGTCTTTCCTTTTCTCATAAGATTGTCTGTGGGCTTGTCTGTTTTGTTCATTCTTTCAAAGTACCAGCTCTTCGGTTCATTGATTTTTTGTAATGTTTTCCTAGGGTCTACTTCATTGATTTCTGCTCGGATCTTTATAGTTTCCTTCCTTTTACTATGTTTAGATTTGGATTCTTCTTGTTTTTCTAGGTCCTTAACATACATCATTAGGTTACTTATTTGGGCTTGCTCTTTCTGATGTGGACATTCACAGATATATACTTCCTTCTTATGACTGCTTTCACTGTGTCCTACAAGCCCTGGCATGTTGTACTGACATCATCAAAGGCTCACAGGTGGACTTTTGGAGGTGGTTGGGTCCTTAGGGCAATAATTATCAGTGGGTTAGTCCAACAATGACTTTATAGCTAAATGTGATGTTGGGAGGTGAAGCCTGGTTAGTGGAGGTGGTTCACTGGGGTTTGGCCTAGAAGAGGGTATCTCCCTTCCTCCTCCCTTGATCTCTCTCTCTCTGCTTCTCACTGCCATGCCATAAGCAAGCCTCCTCTACCGTGCCTCTGTGCCATGCTGCCCTGACTTGAAGCCAGCTGACTATGGACTGAAACCTTTACAAACTGTGAATGAAAATAAACCTTTCCTCCTTTAAGTTGTGAGTGTTGGGTGTTGTGTCTCAGTGATGAGAATGTAACTAAGACCACCAATAAAGAAGAAAAAAAATGAGTTCGTATAAATGATCTCTCTATACTTACAAATGAGTGGTTTACTTCCAGGACTTGCATTCTTGGAATCCAGGAAATCATGATTCTCTTTGCCCAGCTCTATAGCTTGTGGGTTACCTCCCCCACCCAGCTCCAGAGGCTCCTCTGTTTGTAAACCACAAACTGTGGCAACCATCTAAGCTGAGGCATGTCCCCGCTCATGTTGGTAAAGGAACCAGACCACTGGTCTCCACTAGATGTAGGCAGCAGAGTGGGGCTCAAGCAGACTGCTGGACTTGATGCCAGCACTTTCAGAAGTAACCTCCTCTTAAAGCCCCACCTACTGGGCTGGCCTTCTACTTCAGAGTGTGGGGCCCCCTGGCTTTTCTGGCTGAAGGTTGAACTTCTCAGAGGATCTGTGTCTAGCACTCACCCTCTGCACAACTGACTTCTGTGGCTCTCTCTCACCCAGTCACTGTGGTATGGTAACACTGGAAATTCTGGAGTGGAGCTATAGTACATTTGTTCTGTGCCTCAATTCCACACAATCAACCCCTTCCCCACATGGTGCCTGATTAAATTTTCTGGCAATGTGGCAGATGCTGCACTGGATTTCTTCTCCAACTCTATCCTGCTGTGAAGCAGTCACTTTTGGTCTAAAATCCCATACCATTTTTACAGTTTATGATAGCCATGAGCTTTTCTTGGGGCTGGCACTGCTGGCCCATCCATTATTTGTCCCTGAAGCTACTGAATCTGAGGCTTACCTTCTTTCCTCATCCACAATCAGGTCATTTGGTTGGTTGGTGCCTCTGTGGCCCTGTGCTGAGGAGAAACAAAATGCTGAGTTGGCTAGAAGGTGGTTGACATGGCCAGGGCATGGAATCCACAGGGCCCCAAGCCTTCTACTTAACAACAAACTACAAATGTAAATATTTTAAATTTAAGAAGAGACAAAGTATGTATTCCTTTTCAAAGAATAACATAAGCAATTGTATGGCATAATGTTTCCTGTTTGTCCCTTTTTGTGATATTTTAAACTAAGTTGGGATTTTGAACTTTAACTTACATTTTTAGGGTACATAAAAGTATAAATATAATTATAGTTTTTAAGTGAGAATAGTAGTAGTTAGCTATCCAAAGGTGAATACTTTTCATCTTAACTTATTATTGCAAGTCTGGCTCCATTAGGAAATTTAGTGTAACTAGGTACTAACATTCAAAGAAAAGTATTTCACAGCACATCTTCAATTATGAATAATAGGAGTGATTGGAATTTTTATCCCTACTAAGTACTATTTTATATGTGAAAGATGGTATAATCATGTCTGTCCATTATGACTGAGTGTAATTATGATCCAATGTCATTTTTCAAGATGAATTAATTCTAAGCATAGATACAATAAAATCCATAGCAAGTGTTGGAATTTTGCAAGTAGACATTGAATAGTCTTAAATTATTCAGTCTGGAATAGAACTGTATATAGAAAGTATAACAAATATTATATATGGAAAAATAAAATCTTTATTTTCTCTGAGATCCTCAATAGTCCAATTTCTGGGACTGTCACAGTACTCCTAATGCTAAATCTTCCCTCCTTTTTAATAGAGTTTTAAGTTGGCTCACAATTCTCTTAAAAGGTTTTTAATTAAATGGTGTTATGTAATTTTTTCTTTTACAATTATTTTGTATATTCATTTTTAAAAATTAACTTTATTGGTACATTTTAGATATACATAATCATAACATTCATCATAGGAAATTTGTACATGTGCATGACATATCTTGATTCTTGTTTTTTCCCCATTTCCCTACACTCCCTTCAATCCCTCTTCTCATTTACAAAAGCTTTGTTTCCATTTTTCCTTTTATTCTCTTTTTACCTTTTCCCTTTCTTTCTCCCCCCTCATTTTCCCTTCCCATTTGAACATTTTCTTCCTATTTCACAATATCTATTATACAATTTCCAACATATTTACACTTGCAGTTACACCAGAGATGCTGTGTGATATTTGAACATGTGTGTTTGATTTATTTCAGTTGAGAATATAGTCTCAAGGTGCATCCATTTACCTATAAATGTCCCAAGTTCATCATTCTTTATGGCTGAGTACTACTCTTTGTATAAAAAACCTCACATCTTCTTTATCCATTCATTGGTTTTGATGGGCACTTTGGCTGTTTCCAAGATTTAACAATTACAAACTCTGCTGCTATACACATGGGTGTGCGTATATTTCTGTGGTATGATGCTTTTAATTCTTTCAGGAAGATACCAAGAAGGGGAATAGCTGGGTCAAAGGGAACCTCTAGTTTTAGTTTTTTGATGAATCTCCACATGGATTTCCACAGTGGTTGCACCAGTCTACACTCCCACGAAAGTTGGAGAAGAGTTCCTTTTTCCCCAAAGCCCTGCCAGCATTTGTTATTTGTTGATTTTTTTATGGAAAAAAATGAAACAAAATTTCATAACAAAATAATGGGAGAATTACAATAGTTGATACACTGTACATGGTTATTTTTAAAGTAGTTATTCAGAGTACAAGATATGAGCATAAAAATTTCTCCAAATGATATTAGCAGAAACCTTTGTTTTCAATAACTAAGAGATACTAATAGTACAACCATCTTGTATTTTATTTTTGGTATTTTTTTTACTTTTCCCTTTCTTCCTTTCTGACTTCCCCCACACCAGTTCCTCTTTCCTTTTGAACAATTTCTTCCCATTTCACAATATCTATTGTACATTTTGGTCCATATTTAATCTTTCAGTTACTCACACCAGGGAGACAATATGATATTTACACATGTGAGTGTGATTTATTTCACTTATGAGTATGGTCTCAAGTTGCATCCATTTACCTATAAGTGTCTCAAGTTTATCATTCTTTATGGCTGAGTAGTACTCCATTGTATAAAAAGACCACATCTTTTTTATCCGTTCATTGTTGGGCATTTGGATTGTTTCCAAGATTTAGCTATTACAAATTGAGACTAAAACTAGACGCATGTTTATCACCATGCACTAAACTAAAATTGAAAGGGATTGAAGATATAAATATTAAAATAGAAACACTAAACCTTTTGGAAGATAATAGGCAGAGCATTTGAAGATATACGTGTAGGCGAAGATTATGAAGAAAACCTGATTACATGAGAAATAGTGTAAAAAAATCAATAACTGGGATCTCATCTTATTAAAAAGCTTTTGCACAGCAAAAGAAATCACAAACAGAGTGAAAAGGCAACCCACAGAGTGGGAAGAATAGCCAGTTGTCCCTCAGACAAAGGACTTATATCTAGAACATATAAAGAATTGAAAAAATTCAGACCCCCCAAATTCAAAGACCCAATCCAAAAATGGACATCTGAGATGAATTATGCACTTCTCAGATGAAGAAATACATGTGGCAAATAAATATATGAAAAACTGTTCAATGTCATTGGTCATTTGAGAGATGCAAATTAAAACAAAACAGATTTCCATCTCACTCCAGGAAGAATGGTTATCATCAAGAAATCAACCAATAACAAATGCTGATGGGGCTGTGGAGAAAAAGGAACCCTTCTCCACTCTTGGTGGGAGTGCATACTGGTGCAACCACTGTGGAAATCAATATGGAGATTCTTCTAAAAGCTAGGGTTAGAGGTCCCATTCAACCCAGCTATTCCCCTTCTGGGTATCTTCCCAGAAGAATTAAAAACTTCATACCACAGCAATATATGTGCATCCATGCTGTTTTCTTTTTGGAATGAGATGGAATCTCAGCATTGTTTTAATTTGCATCAGTTGAATGACCAGTGATGTTGATCATTTTTGTTGTTTCTATTTCTTCATCTGAGCAATGTCTTGTCATTTCAGATGCTTATTTTTGGATTGGGTCTTTAAATTTGATGTGTCAGATTCTTTTGAGTTCTTTATATAATATTCTAGATATTAGTCCTTTGAGAAATAGTTGACAAAAATGTTTGCCCACTCTGTGTGTTGTTTCTTTACTCTGTTGGTGGTTTCCTTTGCTTTGCAAAAGCTTTTTAATAAGATTAGATTCCAATTTTTCATTCTTGGATATATTTTCTGTGTGACTGGGGTTTTGCCTACACCTATGCCTCAAGAGTTTTACCTATTCTATCTTCCAGCAGATTTAGTGTTTCTGTTTGAATATTTAGATCTTTGATCCATTTTGATTTTAGTTTAGTGCATGGTGAGAGGCATGGGTCTAATTTTAGTCTTTGGCATGTGGAAAGCCATGTTTTCTAGCACCATTTGTTGAAGAGGCTAGCTTTCTTCCAGTGAAGGTTTCTGGACATTTTCTCAAAGATAAGGTGGCCGTGTGTGTGTTTGGAATTGCTTCTGCATCTTCTAATCTTTTCCTTTGATTCTCAGTTCTGTTTTGTTTTGTTTTTATTACCAGTACCATTCTGTTTTTATCACAGTGGCTGTTGTATAATTTCAGGTCAGGGATTGTGATGCCCCCTGCATTGCCTTTGTTGCCCAGAATTTCTTTTGATATTGTAGGTCTATTCCACTTCCAAATTAATTTCAGGATTGTTTTCTCTAATTCTGTGAGGTATGCTATTGGTATTTTTTTTAATGTGGGTACTGGGAAGCAAACTCAGGACCTCGCACTTGCCAGCAGGCACTTGTGCTGCTGAGCAATATCACCGGCCCTTTTTTTTCCTTTATGTGGGTACCGGGAGTTGAACTCAGGACCTCATACTTGCCAGGCAGGCGCTTATGCCGCTGAGCTCTCTCACCAGCCCTGCTATTGGTATTTTGATTGGGATCACTTTAAGTTTGTATAACCATTTTGGGAATATGGCTGTTTTTACTATATTGGTTCTTCCTGTCCAAGAACAAGGGATATCTTTCCATTGTCTGATATTCTCTTTGATCTCCTTTCTGAGAGTACTGTACTTTTCTTTTTTCTTTTTTGGTGCGGGAATCAAACTCATGACCTCGAGCTTGCTAGGCAGGCACTGTGCAGCTGAGGTATTTTCCTGGCCCTGTACTTGTCAATGTAAAGGTCTTTTACTTCCTTCATTAGGTCAATTCCTAAGTATTTCCTTTTTTGGGGGGATACTATTCTGAAAGATGTGATTTCCCTAGTTTCTCTCTCAGTGAGATTGTTATTTGTGTACCAGAATGCTTTTAATTTTTGCAGTTTTAAAAAATATTTTGAGTGTTGACTTTGTATCCAGCTACTCTACTGAATTTCATTATTAAATGTAGAAATATTTTGGTGGAGTGTTTGGGGTCTTCTAAATGGGGTATCATGTCATCCACAAATAATGGTAGTTTAACATCTTCTTTTCCTACCCATTTTCATTTTCTCTCTTTAGTCTAATTCCTCTGGCTACTGTTTCCAAAACTATATTGAATAGGAGTGGTGATAGTGGACATCCTTGCCTCATCCTGATTTTAGAGTGAAAGCTGTCAGTTTTTGACCATTTAGTATGATGTTGATTGTTGCTTTGTCATAGATGGCTTTTATCAGGTTGAGATAAACACCATTTATTCCAATTTTCTGTAGTTTTTTTTTTTTTTTTAATCACGAATGGGTGCTGGACTTTGTCAAATGCTTTTGCTGTATCTATTGAGATGATCATGTGGTTTCTGTCAATGGCTATGTTAACATGGTGTATTATTTTTATTGATTTGCATATGTTGTTTCACTCCTGCATCACTGGGAAGAATCCTACTTTGTCATGGTGTATAATCTTCTTGATGATTTGCTGCATTGTGTTTGCCTGTAAGTTAGTTATGATTTTTGCATCTATGTTCACTAGAGAGATTCATACCTCTCTTTTTTGGTTGGGTCTTTCTCTGATTTTGGTATCAGGGTGATACTTGCTTCCAGGAATTACTTTGGGAATATTGCTTCCCCTTCAATTTCATTAAAGAGTTTGAGGAGTAGTGGCATTAGATCTTCTGTAAATTTCTTATAGAATTCAGCAGTGAATCCTTCAGGACCTGGGATTTTCTTTGTTGGTAGGTTTATAATTACATCTTCAATTTCAATGACTGATACTAGGTTATTTATTATTTTTCTATCTTCTTTATTCAGCTTTGGTAATTCATATGTATCCAGTAATCTATCCACTTCTGTGTTTTCCATCTTATTAGAATACAGGTTCTTCAAATAGATATCGATGATTGTTTGGATTTCTGCAGGATTTGTTTTAATTTCACACTTTTATTGCTAATTGCATGGATTTGAATCTTTTCTGTCCTCATTTTGATAAGGTTGGCTAAGTGATATTTAATTTTACTTAATCTTTTACAGAACCAACTCTTTTATTCATTGCTTTCTTTGTATTATTCTCTTAAACTTAATTGCAACAATTTCAGCTCTAATCTTTATAATTTCCTCCCTTGCATGGACTTTGGGCTTGACTTGCTCTTCTATTTCTAGAAGCTTGAGGTTGAATATTAGATTATTTATTTGAGTTCATTTCTTCTTCTGATGTGGGAATTTACCACTATAAATTTCCCTCATAAGACTGCTTTCATTGTGTTCCTTATGCTCCCATATGTTGTATTGGCATCATCATTTAATTGTAGAAATTGTCTGATTTTTTATTTAATTCTCTCTGTTATCAACTGGTTTTTCAGTAGGGTGTTATTTAATTTCCATGTGTTTATGAAGTTTTAGTGGTTTGTTTTGCCATTTATTACCAATTTCATTGCACTATGGTCAGATAATATGCATGGGACAATTTAAATTCCTTTGCATTTACTTAAGCATGTTCTATGAGCTAGTATGTGGTCTATTTTAGACAACATCCTGTGTGCAGCTGTGAAGAATGTATATTCTGATGTGGTGTGAAACACTATGTAGACATCTACTAAGTCCATTTGTTCACAGGTTTGGTTCTGTTCTGATATTTCTTTGTTGATTTTTGTAACATAGGGTTATTGAGGTTCCCCGTTTGAATAGTATTAGTGCTTATTTTATTTTTCATGTCTGTTTATATTTGTTTTGTATACTTGAGTGCACTGGTATTTGGTGCATATAGATTTGTGATTGTTATCTCTTCTTCTTGGATTATTCCCTTAATGAGGATGTAGTGAACTTCTTTGTCTCTCTTGATCAGTCTTGGCTTGAAATCCACTTTGTCTGCTAATAGAAGAGCTACCCTGATTTTTTCTGGCTTCCTGTCCCATGAAGTATTGTAACATCCTTTGACTTTGAGTATATGAATTTCCTTTTGAGTTAAATGTGTTTCTTGCATGTAACATATTGTTGGTTCTTGTTTCTTTTTTTTTTTTATGTGGGTACTGGGAGTCAAACTCAGGACCTCGTGCTTGCCAGCAGGCGCTTATGCCACTAAGCCATATCACTGGCCCATGGTTCTTGTTTCTTAATCCATTTTGCCAATCTTTCTTTTGTTTGGTGAATTGAGACCATTTACATAAATGGTTATAGTTGATATATATTGACTTATCATTGTCATGTTAGTTTCCTATTGTTCGTGTCATTTCTTTCCACTCTTCTAATTACTTGCCTTGCTTGGTGGATTCATTCTGTTGGAGTTCATGAAGTTTTAGTTTTATCTCTTTCAAGAATGTCTTGAGAGCATTTTATAGAGCTGATTTCATGATCATGAAGTTCTGCAGTCATCATTTTCATGAAAGTAATGTATTTCTGCATCGATTTCAAGAGTTTTGTGGGGTACATCAGTCTGGGTTGGACGTTGTTTTCTTTTAGGGCTTCAACTACTTCACTCCAAGATCTCCTTTACTTAATGGTTTATGTTGAGAATTCTGTTGTGATTGTGATGGGCTTTACTTTATAGATGATGTTTTTTGTTTCTGTAACAGTTTTTAGTATTGTGTTCTTGTGTTGACTTTCTGGAATCCTGAGTATTATATGCCTTGTCATAGATTTATTTTAATCATGGCTAATTGGAGTTCTATATGCCTCATTTATCTGCATGTCAAATTCTTTTTCCATGCTTGTGAAGTTTTCTGCCATTACTTATATGAAGGGCTTTTTATGTCATGTGTGCTATGTCCTGCTTTTTCATTGACTCCGATCAATCTTATGTGATTCTCCTTTGCAACATCCAGCAGCAGTTGCATTGATTTTTCATGGTCCCTTGGTATTTTTAAGAAATCTTTCTTTTTGTGATCACTAACTGCAATCCTGTCTTCTTGATGTGATATTGTGTCCTCACATTTGTTCATCTCACTGTGTGTACTTTCAATATAATTTTTTTTTTTGACTTCCTGTTCCTCTGGAAACCCAATTTTTTTTTTTATTTTAAAGAGAAGAAAAAACAAAACAAATCAAAAGAAGAACAAATTTTCAAACAAACATAATAGGAGGGTAACAATGGTTAATACATTACGTATTACTATCTTTAAGTTAGTTATTCAGGACACCAGACATTAGCATTCAATTGTCCAAACATTATTGGCACAAACCTTACTCTTTCAATATAATTTTTAATCTCCTGGATAACTAATTGAATATGTTTCATGGATTCCAGTTCCTTTCTATTTTAGGTATTTGTGTTTCCTGTCATTTTCCTAAGCTTCTCTATTTTTTTTTTATCTGTATATTCTCTAGAGTCACTAATCATGCCCTTCACTGTGGTCATCATCTCTGTAGTTATCAGAGAAATTATTTCTGATTTGATTTTTTCTAGAGCTTCTGTCATTTGTTGTGTTACTTTTGGTGTCACCACTTCAGAAAGTCCAGGTGGATGGCTTTTGAATTCTTCCACGTTATTGCACCCTTTGTTTGCCTTTGGCAAGTTGGAAGTCTGGGGTTGCATCTTGCTTTTGTGTCTTCTCATTTTCTATTTTTTTAAGTTTAATTCCTACATTGATGTTTGTAAATTGTTTATGTTAGGTATCTTAATTGCTAGTATCACAAACTCTTAGGAAATGCCTGCTTCTCAAAAATGTCTTCCAGGTGTAGCTGGCTTTTGAGTTTTGAGTCTGTTACAAGATCCTACCTCTTCAATTCATTGGGGATGAGAAATTCCTGCCTATTTTGCCTTGCCTCTGCTTCTTTGTCACTGGCCTATCGTATTATTTATCATCCTCAGACAAACTCAGTGTTGGCATGCAAGGAAAAACAATTGATTAGAACAATTATATCTCTTCTGCTAAACTAGTACAATCAGTAGTAACAATAGCATGAAACATAGCCTAGTAAATGACAAACTTTGTAAGTATTAATTTGCCACCTTTAACCATATGAACAGGATTTGTAATTATATAGCCAAATCTAAAACAAACCCAAAAATTTTGTATAGTAAATATCCCTTAAATTTGGTGATTTTACCCTCAGGGGAGAAAATTTTTAAGATGTTAGGGGAAAAAGTAGAGAAACAGTAGCAAGCCTTGAGGACAAAGGAAGATTAGCCATTCCTTGGGCAATGGTGAAAAAGACAGGAGGCAAAGAAAGAAGGAAGCAATATAAACAAGAACAGAACAAAACAAACATAAGAACCCTAGAGATAATGTTCTCACTTGTATAAAAATCAGAACAATCAAGAGAAAGTGAAAAAATAAAAATAAAAAAATAAAAAAGCAAAGAAAGGAAGCAAAATAGAAAAGTTAAGTATGCACTTCAGGGTATGTCTCTGCTGTCACTGGCTGACAGAGGGGGCAGACAGAGCCCAGATCCATGTTGATTGATCCCAGCAAGATGAAAGTAGCAATATGGCAGTAGTAGGTAATCCCAGCGAACCTGGTCCTTTAGTTCCACTAAAGTTCAGGTGCTTCTTATTTCTGTCTGTGAGTCTGGAACCTGACTTGTTTAGCCTGCAGCACTTTGAGTGACTCCTACTGACTTGAACTCGGCTCCCTGCTGACTTGAACTTGGCTCCCTGACATACTGCTGGTTTTCACTCAGTTGTGCCTCGCCCTGCCGATTTGAGCTGCTAGATTGATCCTACTCACAGCTGCTCTGAGATCTGAATTCAGTTGGCCCTTTTCTATAATGGCACCAGCCAATTGCCCTCTCCTGGGGGCATCTGAATGCAAATAACTCACCAGCCACTGCAGTACACAGCAGCCACAGCTCCATTCCACTGGTATGTTTTTCTGTGCAGGCCTCTGGGGTCTCCAGTAGTCACCATGCATCTGGAGGTTGAAGCTGCCCCTCCCACACTGTTAGCTAGGGCTCAGTGTGAAACTACTTGCCAACTCCCTCCTCAGCATTGTGGTCCCTCCCTTTACACTCCCCATGTGCTCTAATTCTCACTTCTGATCCTTATTAGGTCCTGGGAACCCACTTCCCTTCTTCTCTTCCTCACATTGCTATATTCCAGTGTCTGGGTTCCAAATATTGGAGAGGATTTTTCTCTGCTATTTTTGCTATTGCTATTGTCATACCATTTCAGCCCCATGTCTGTAGTTACTCCTGATATACAAGTAAACTGCTCAAATGATCACCAGTGGTCTAGCTACAATGATTTCTAATAATTATGCAGTACTATTTTTTTCCAATTTTTAATTCATTCAACACATTGAGTACCTATGATATGTCAAGACTTTAGGGAAGATTGTTGAACTAGAGAAATATTCCTTCCCTCATGGAGCCTGCATTTTAGTGTAGAGAGATGTAATAATAAATAGCACAAAATAAATAAGTAAATTATGTAGTAAGAAGATAGCTGCTATGAAAAAGAAAACCAAAGTGTTATACAAGCAAGGAAAGGAGGATTAAAAGTGCAAAATGTTCTGATGGGAACAGATTGCAGTATAAGATGGGGTGATCAGGGTGGGTCTTATGGAAAATAAAGGATATGAACTAAGATATTGGAGAGCGAACCACGTGGAGGATATGAGAATAATATTCTGTAGAAGAATAATCACAAAGGAATGAGGTAAAATAGGGCCTCACTTGTTTGTGTAACAGTTAAGGAGCCTGCTGTGGTGAAAATGGACCAGATAAGGACCAACATACATATGTATTGAGGCTATTATAGAAAACAGAGCTGATAGTAGTTTGGTTTATGATGTTAATAGTAAAAAAAGTGAGAAGTAACCAGTTTCAGAAAATGTCTCGAACCTTGAATTGTTGGGACTTATGTTGTTACTGTGGCTATTTTTTGTAGTTAGAGATTTTATTTCCTTGAACAAAGAGTGAAATAAAGTTTTACTTAATTCTCATCTGGGATTTGAAGTATTTGTTTTGTTACATGATTTATTACTATCTATAGTATGTAATTTAAAAATACTTCATAAGGCTTTGCTGTACCACCTATTATATAAGCCATTTTATAAATGTCCAGAAGATATTTTAAAAGTATGCAAACTGTCAATTGAATAGAACATTTGCTATGCACTTGTGGAACTAGGTATGTAAATTGTATTAATCAGATTTTTTATTCATTTGTTTAGTGTATTCACAATAAAATCAAGAAAATATGTTAAAGTTTCTCATGGTGCTCATTTTGTCAATTTTCCTTTATGTGTCTGAGGGAGGATATTCTGTCTTTTTATATGAGAAACTGATGGACAGTGAGTTATATATTTGTATGAGTTTTCTGCATATGAGCGTCACAGTCTGGGACAAGGAGGAAGTACATGGCATGGTATTTGTTTTCTTATGGGTGAAATCTGAACATGTGAGCGCTACAGATGGAAGCTGGAGGAAGTGTGTCACAAAGAACACAAGCAAGTTGAAAATTGACAACACTGAGTGGAGGCATAATTCCTCAAAATGTGTAAATAACAATTTTTTAAAATGTTGATTGAAGAGGATGCAGCATCATATTGGTATATTAAGGAAAATTGTTGACATACAATACTGCTACATTTTTCGCACATAAAATACAACATTGTTGGGCTGGTGAGATAGCTCAGCTGCATAAGCGCCTGCCTGGCAAGCGTGAGGTCCTGAGTTCGACTCCCAGTACCCACATAAGAAAATCCCTCAGCGGCACAGGCGCCTACTGGCATGAGAGATCCTGAGTTGGACCCCCAGTACCCACAAAAAAAATACAACATTGTTGTATCTTCCTTGTGACTTGTACTGTTTTTCAATACATTTCCTTTGACAAGGACTTATATGGTGCCAAGTGTGTGTTAAACACTGTTCTAGGTGCTTTAGTGATATTAACTTGTTCAGTCCTCAGAAAAAAACCTTTTCTATGAGTATTTCATTATGACTTCTTCTATAGAGGAAGAAACTGAGACATAGAGAAGTTAAAACGTTGCCTGAGGACAAGAATACATAACTGACAAATGACAGTGTCAACATATTACCCCAAAAGTCTGGCTTTTGAAGCCCAGTCTCTTAACTGCTGAGCAATGCTGCTTCTAGCTATAAAATAAGCTTTGTAAATACCATACAAAATGAACACCATTAGAAGTATATTTTTGCTAATTATTTTTCTAACTCTTGTATTGTTTCTTCTACTTTCTGTTTGTACTCTCCTGGTATGCATTTATGTATCTCTTATTTTCATTCTAGATAACATACAATGGGAGATTGAAAAATACTATGAATGTTATATTTTAAAAACCTATTACAGGAAAATCACATTGCCAAGAATGATGGGACAAGTGTGTTTGAATCAAAAGGGAGTATTTTGAGGGGAATTAATGGCAATGTGTTTTTATTTAAACACTCATCATATTCTTTGTTCATCTCTTGTGTAACTAGACAATATTTTAAGCCTGTGTGGGAAGTTTGTATTTTAAGAGGGAAATTTAACTCTTTCACATTTAGTGTGATCAAGTTTGGTCATAGACCTATTATCCCATTACATGCTTTAAATTTATTATAGTTTCTTAATGTTTTTCTTTTTCTAGATGTTTTCTGGATTAGAATTTATTGGAATAAATTTATATATTTATTCCGTGCTCTTCTTTTTTCCTGTTGTCTTCTGAATTCTTTACATTTTTTTGTTTTCTTTAAAGCTGTATTCCTCTACCTATCTCAAGAATAAAATGATTATGTGTTAAATAATTCCCAGGATGAGATGAAAAGTTCAGAACACTTTAACTTCATCCCTTCTAAATTCCAAGTTTAGCTGGGCATGGTGGTGCAGACCTGTAATTCCAGGACTTAGGAGGCTGAGGTAGGTGGATTGCTGAGAATTTGAGGCCAGCCTGGAGTACATGTGAGTTCAAGACTAGCCTGAACTACATAACAAGACCCTGTCTCAAAAAAAGAAAAGTCCCTAGTTTTTGCTGAAGTGAGTGTTTAGGTCCATGTCATTATTAGTCCTTACATTATGTATCTGTATTATTTTATAATCACATAAATAAAAATATTAAATTCTAATTAGCATTTTTCTTAGTGCTTTGCCTCTTTTTAAAGCTATGTGTTTATTATGCTTCAAATAAAAATTTCAGCAAGGATAAAAATATATAGTTTCCAAATTCCTGCATGACTCCAAACTTCTGGTATCTTTGGTTGGCTATGGATTTAGAAATTAATTCTATCAAAGATTGTGTGAGGCCCTTTCAGATCTGCGGAGTCCTAACGAATAAAGGAGGAAGCAGTTAAAATTATGGCCTGATTGTAGGTACAGGCTTTTTTTTCTTGGTAGGTGTAAACAAGCTATAGTCATAAGTAGCTGAACCATGCAACTGTCATAGCTGAACTGAATTTTTTTTCCAGGTCCCTTGTATTTCCTGGAGTAAGCTAATACAAGTACCCATATCTACTCTAGTAAGATCCAGTCATGATATGAGTAAATTGGGCATAAATATGACACTTTTTTATTTGGTTGATTCCAGAACTTAGTATACTTTTGTCTCCAGACCTTGAAGATCAATGGACTTCTTTGAGTTTGTCCTGCCTACTTTATGTTGACATTTTCCTTGCATGAGGTGAATTGCAGTTTGTAAGCATTTTTCAAAGTACAGATGTATATAGGTTGTTTTGTTTTGTGATTTTTGTTGTTGTTTGTATTTGGTTTTGGTTTTTTTTGAAACAGAGTCTTGCTATGTGGTCCAGTCTGGCCTTGGACTCATGACAATCCTCCTGCTTCAGCCTCCTGAGTGGTGAGATTGCAGGCATGTGTCACCACATCCAGCTTGTACATTCATTCTTACCTTTAAAAGATCTTCTAATGGTCATGTCAAAGAGCTGAAAAAGTATCAATTCACGTGTGCCCTCTATACCCACCCTGCTGTAATCTAAAAAAGGGGGTGAAGATTATAAATTGATAGGTAGATTATTCAGTTATCAGATTTTTTTAATACTGAATGACTTTGTAATGTGTATTTTATTATATTTCTGTTGATAACTAAATAATACTATGGTGGTTCTGCCTCACTGATTAAAATTACTTCTTTTTTTTTTTTTTTTGGGTACCGGGCGTCAAACTCAGGGCCTCATGCTTGCCAGGCAGGTGCTTATGTGGCTGCGCTATCTCACCGGCCCCCTAAAATGACTTCTTGCCAGGTAAATGTTTATCTTTTTTTTCTCTCTTTAAAATGTTTATCTTTTAAGAATTGATTATTGAAAATCTTAGTAGAAAAAATAAATCTCAGGAAACATAATTTTATTTATTGTTATCCTCTGATCACTAATACAATTGTGCAGTCCATTGAAAAAGAAATATTATAGTGCAAATCGAATTGAAAGTGGACAGATTCACCATTTGGGTACCAGTGTCATTACTACCCAAATGTAACCTTGAAGAAGTCTCAAAGACGGTGGATCATAATAGGTGAAACCACTTGAATTCAATATATTCATTTGACTCCAATGTAGTAATCAAAATGACTGAACAGGTATTTGACAGGTGTGATCTAATATGGCATATATTGACCTATTTCTAATTAAAATTTTTATTGGGATACAATATCTTAGTGAAGTAGATTTTTTATTTGTTACCATTTTCATTTTAAAATTATTTTAAATGACAAGCAAAGATGGAATATTTATAGTGTACAATACTAATTTGAAGAGGAATATGTTGTGAAATAGCCAATTATTTGTGGCAAGAACACTTAAACTCTCTTAGCAATTTTCAAATATATATTATTGTTAAGTGTAGTCACTATGATGTATAATAAATCACTTTAAATTATTGCTTCCAATTGAAATTTTATATTCTTTGACCATCTTCCTCTTTGAAAAAATTTGCTTTGAATTTTGTGGTAATTTTACTGTTGATTTAAATTACACAATGAATATGAAATCTCTGGTTTGAACAAGGAATCTAAAGTTAATAAATTATGTTTTCACTTAAAAGAAAAAGTAAACACCAAAAGCCTTTTTTTACTTAACCAGGATGCCACATTAGTACTTTCACCATTGCAAAATCAGATAAAGCAATTCAAATATCATTACAAGGCTATTCATTAAAATATTTGAATAGAATTTTGAGTTATATTTTATATGTTATGGAATATGAGAAAAATCTGATGTGCAACTATTTTAGTTTTGTGAAAATAACAATCCTTTGCAAAAATTGCATTCAATTCTGTTTTAAAATAACAAAAGAACAGAATGATATCTACTTTAACAAAGCTACCTTTATGACACTGTATGGCCCCCACTCTTTTGAAGCTTTATGGAAGTAGAAACTGTTTTATCTTTATCTTTCATGCATTTCTTGTACTATCAATAATGACAATACCCAACTTAAAAACTAAACACTGGAATCTTATTAACACTAAAATAGAAGGGATGAGGATCTCAAAAACTACAAATGAAGGGGGAGACAGGTAGTGTTAATTTTTTAATGTTGGATCAAATAAACTACAATATTTTGGGGGGGCTACCAGGAATCAAACTCAGGACCTGACACTTGCCAGGCAAATACTGCACCACTGAGCTATATCCCCAGCCCCTTCTATTTTTATTATTATATAGAAGAATATTCAAATAGTATCTTCCTCAATATTAAAATGAAATTATGATTCTGTTGAGTATGAACTAAGTATATTCACAATATTTCATCATTTCTGCTACTCTTTAAGATGTATTACTCTTGCCTAAGTGTCATATATTTATTATCATATATGTTATGCTTTTAATATTCACCTTGCAGGGGATGGTGAGATGGCTGAGTGGCATAAGCACTTGCCTGGCAAATGCAAGGTCCTGACATCGACCCACGGTACCCACAAAAAAAAAACAAAATTCACTTTGCAATTAGAAGAATCATGACATCACTACTAAAATGTCTGAGTTCAACCAAATTACTAATATATATATTACTAATATAATATAAATATAATAAAGGAAGATTTAGAAGTGGGAATATAAAAACTTTTATACAACACTTAAAAACATTCACACATATTTTGTTAAGTTTATCTCAAGTATCAAAATTACTTGCAATATTTATTTTATGTTAATTTTGGTTTCATTTCAATATAGAATCTGTAAAGAAGTAAAAGTTTTAAATACTTTTAAAGGAGGAAAAGTAAAAATATTAGGGATATTGGAGCTTGGGTTATCTTTTTGTTATTGTAAAATAAACATAATATATGACTTGAACATGGCTGAATAGAGGAGGATCCATCTTGGAGCCACTCAGAAAATCAACTAAGAACACATAATTGGAAGAAAGGGAGGGACATATATCCTGGTGTCAAAATCAATCTGAAATAAAAGACTTGTTCAAAGAAAAAATAGACATAGACATAGGAAAACATAGACATAGGACTTTATAAAATGGTGAAGCAGCCTGTAGGGATGCCTGTGGGACTGCTGCCTGCATGTGGATGAGGAACCACCATTCTGGAAAGTTTCCAAAAAACCAATGGACTGCAATACTGTTGCAAACTCAAGCCACACAGGATAGATTTGGGACATAAGGCTGCTCACCTCTTTTGCCTTCCTCCAAACGGAGGCCACTACAGCTTGGCAGCAAATTTCACCAGCACTCACAGGGGTGAGTGACCAGGAAGCTACTCTCTCTCTGATGGGCCACCAGACCATTTTTTGTTTTTTGTAACATATGCTATGGCAGCTAACTGGAACCCCTAGCACCAACAAGGTTAGGGAGCACATTGGTGGTGGTGAGAGAAGCAAATATGGGATTTGAGCAGCCTTGGGCAATGGCAGGGTAACAAGGGGAAGCCAGAACTCCCCCCACAAGAGAGGAGAAAGAAGTGGTACCAGTCTTAGGCTGACTCTGCAGCAGTGGTAGAGGCAGTGAGTTGGCCAACAGTACTCCCTCTGCCCTGTGACCAGCAGCATGAAATAAGAGAGATGTGCAGGCAGGAGTGGAACATAGGATGTTTTGCAAGAACCAGGAGGGCCCAAATTTACACTGGACTGGGAGCAGCCTCAGGTTCTCTGAGGGTGCCCCAGCAACTGGAAGAGCAACACAGAGACAAACAGGGTTAGGAGACAAGGTTGGGCCACCAAGTGACATAAAGAAAGTTGCTGGCTGAAGACTGGCCCCAGCCCCCACATTTGGAGGCCAAGATCAGCCCCACATCCAGCACTAATACTACTCCAGTCTTGGTGGGGTTACTCAGCACAGTGTTGGGTGTTGACTTGGACACAGCCATGGAAATTTGAACACCAGAGGAATTTGATTGTTTTCTCTTCTTTTGGCTCATTTTCCATTCTCTCTCTCTCTTTTTGGTTGTTTAGATTTTTACTTTTCTTATTTGTTTGGTTTGTTCATCTTTTTTCTCTCTTTCTCAACTATTTTTCTTGATTTTTTGACATATTTATGTCAGTGAATATTGTCTCTAGTCTTTCTCATTTGCTTTGATATTCTTTTGCTTTTACCTTCATTCTTTCTCTTCTGTCCTGTTTCCAGTTTCCCAAAGCTTGGGTGATCATCCTTTTTCCTTCAACCTTGCTTGTACTATATTTCCCTTCACTTCTTGTTCTGTTTTTTTCCCCTACCCCTGTTAACCCCCCCAGGGTAAAATCACTCTACTAAGGAGAAACTCCCTTCATATATGTTCCTGATTTTTGTTGGATTTTGTTATAGAACTGTAGTTCTTGCTGCTATGGTTAAAGGCATCAAATTAATAGTTACCACAGTTTGTCAGTTTCTACGCTGTGCCTGATGCTTTTGTTATTCCTAATTGTAGTACTTTAGCCAGGCTGTCATACCTGTGGTAATTAGTTGTTCTCCCTTGTATGACAACACAGTGATTGTCTTTGTTTATAACCATCAACACAGTCTAGGCCCACAGGACTGGGTGCTGAGCAAAATAGATAGCAATTCCTCATCACTAATAAATTGGGAAGGTAGGATCTTGGTACAGACACAAAGATCTAGACCCAGATATACCTAGAAGACATCTCTGAGGCATAGGCATTGCCTAGGGAAGCCTTGATACTTGTGATGATGCTATCAATTACAAGAATTTGATAAGCTTCAACATAGAAAATAAATTAAAATAAAAATAGAAAATTACAAGACACAGAAGAGCCCCCATCTAAGATAAGACCAGAGGACAAGAAGATAGAGGAAATCACAAGCAACCCACCTGAATTTTCTGAAGCGGGAGCAGTAGAAGTAAAAAAAAAAAAAAAAAAGAATGTGGCTATAGAGAAAATCAGAACAGAAATAATCTCTCATGTGAGAAGAAAAATAACGACCAAAATGAAGGACCTTCTCAGTGAATGTAAAGTTGACACCGATAATAAAAGAGCTTAGGAAGATGATGCAAACCATGAACTCCCAACACAGGGAAGAAATGGAATCCACGAAACAGATTCAAGTAGATATCTGAGAGATTAAAAATTCCATTGAAAGTATACAAAACAATGAATGAAAGTGAAGACAAAGTATAAGACCTAAAAGACAGGGCTGTGGTTAACAATCATGAAAAGAAAGCTCTCTTAAAAGTAGCAAGGGATGATGAAAAATGAATCCGTGAGCTGCAAGATGATGCAAAGAACAACATCAGATTGGTTGGAGTCAATGAGAAACCAGGAGACAGGGCTAATGCCATAAAAAATCCTGTTCAGAGACATAATGGCTGAAAACTTCCCATGCATGGAAAAAGAATTTGACATCCAAATAAGGGAGGCATATGGAACTCCACTTAGCCATGACCAAAATAACTGTACACCAAGGCATATAATATTCTAAATCCAAGAAATTCATCACAAGAACAGAATATTAAAAATGTCACAGAAAAGAAGCAAATCAACTATAAAGAAAAGCCCATCAGAACCATGTCAGACTTCTCAACACAAACCCTTCAGTCAAGGAGATCTTGGAGTGCAGTATTTCAAGCCCTGAAAGTAAACAACCTCCAACATAAATTGACATACCCTGCAAAACTATCTTTAAAAATCAGTGGAGAAGTAAGACACTTCCACGACAACAAACGACTGAAGAATTTTATGACCACCAAACCAACTCTACATAATGTTCTGAAGGATATTTTAGAAAGAGATAATGAAGACCACAATCCCAGGAAATTTACTTGAAAGAAGCCCCTGGGCAAGGCAAGCAATTATACATAGGGGAAATGCATGGGACCAACAACAGGAAAATAATATTTCAATGTTAAGCCAATACATATCAGTTGTAACCATCAGTTCAAATGGTCTCAATTCACCAATCAAAAGAAACAGATTGGCAGAATGGATGAAGAAACAAGATCCACCAGTATACCGTATACAAGAAACACATGTAAAGAAAAAATGGCATAGACTGAAAATCAAAGGATGGAAATAACACTGTATGTGACAGGAACCCAGAAAAAAGCAGGAATAGCTATCCTAAATTCAAAGTGGGCTTCAAGCCAAGAGTGATCAAAAGAGACCGTGAAGCTTTGTACATATTTTTTAAGGGAAAACTCCATGAGGAAGAGGTAACAATCTTAAATGTATATGCACTAAATACTGGTGCATACAACCCAACTATATAAAACAAATATCAATAGACATGAAAATATCAAATAAGTATTAACACAATTTAATGGGGGACCTTAAAATCCCAAGGTCAAAAATGGGTCAACTACTCAAAATTCAACAAAGAAATATCTGAACTGAGCAAAGCTGTGAACAAATGCATTTAGTAGATAGCTACAGAGTGTTCCACCGCACATAATCAGGACACACATTCTTTTCAGCTGCAAATTTTACAGTCTTTAAAATAGAACACATACTGGCTCATAGAACATGCTTAAGTAAATGCAAAGGAATTGAAATTTCCCATGTATATTATCAGATGGTAGTGTAATAACATTGGAAATGAATGGAAAAAAACCACAAAATCTCCATAAACCCATGGAAATTAAATAATACTTTCCCCAACAACCAATGGGTCAGAGATGAAATTAAAGAAGAAATTAAACAGTATCTACAATGAAATGATAAAGCTGATATAACATACTGGAACTTATGGGACACAATGAAAGCAGTCCTAAGAAGGAAATTTATAGTGGTGAACATTCACATCAGGAAAACAGAACAAGCTCAAATAATCAACCCGATGTTGAACCTCAAACTTTCTACAAAACGTAGAACAAGTCTAGCCCAAAGATCATATGAGAGAGGAAAGTATTAAAGATTAGAGGAGAAATTAATGCAATTGAGACTAAGAAAACAGTACAAAGACTCAATGAATCAAAGAGTTTGTTGTTTGAAAGATTAAATAAAATTGATAAACCCTTAGCCAACCTTATCAAAAAAAGGAAAGAAAAAACTCAAATTCATGCATTGAGGAATGTAAAGGGAGAAATCACTACAGATCCTGTGAAAATTCAGAAGATCCTCGATACCTGCTGTGAAAATCTTTACTCTCACAGGATGGAAAACACAGAAGAAATGAGCATATTCCTAGAAACATATAATTTACCAAAGCTGAATCAAGAAGATATAAAAATTCTGAATAATACAATATCAGTTCATGAGATTGAAAATGTAATGAAAGACTTACCAACAAAGCAAAGCCCAGGTCCCATTGGATTCACTGTGGAGTTCTACAAGAAATTTAGAGAAGATTTAATGCTGATACTCCTCAAACCCTTTAATAAAATTGAAAGGGAAGCAATCCTCCCTAAATTATTCCTGGAGGGAAGTATTAGGCTAATACCAAAACCAAGGAAAGACCCAACCAAAAAGAGAACTATAGGTCAATCTCTGTATGAACATAGATGCAAAAACCTCAGTAAGGTAGTGGCAAAAAGAAAGCAGCAAATCGTCAAGATGGGTATATACCATGATCAGGTAGGATTCATACCAGGAATGCAGGGGTGGTTCCACATACACAAATCAATAAATGTAATACACTATATCAAGGGAGTGAAAGATAAAAATCACATGATCATCTCAATAGATGTAGGAAAAGCATTTAACAAATCCAACACCCATTCGTCATAAAAACCCTACAGAAAATTGGAATAGATGGTCTTTATCTCAAGCTGATAAAAGCCACCTATGACAAAACAACAGTCAACATCATACCACATGGAGCAAAAGGGAAAGCATTCACTCTAAACCAGGAACAAGACAAGGATGTTCAGTATTACCACTCCTATTCAATATAGTTCTGGAAACCTAGCCAGAGCAATTAGACAAGAGAAAGTTTTAAAAGCAATAAAGATAGGAAGGGATGATGCTAAATTATCATTATTTCCAGATGATAAGATATGCTACATAGAAATCCCCAAAAACTCCATGAAAAGACTTACACTTTTAATAATGAAATTTGGTAGTGTAGGTGTACAAAAAATCAACACTCAAAAATCAATGGCATTCCTGTACATATACAAGAAACCCAGTGAGAGAAAAATTAGGTAAATCACATCTTTCATAATAGTATCAAATAATGAAATAATTTGGACTAAGTCTAACAAAGGAAGTAAAGACTTTTACAATAAAAAGTACAGTACTCTGAAAAAGGAGTTCAAAGAGGATTTTAGAAATTGGAAAGTTATTCCTTATTCTTTGGTAGGAAAATCCAACATATTGAAAGTGGCCATACTCCAACAATGTTATAGAGATATAATGCAATTCTGATCAAAATACCAATAGCATACCTCACAGAATTAGAGAAAAATATCCTAAAATGTATATGGAACCAGAATAGACCTAGGTAGCAAAAACAATTTTGTGCAACAAAGGCAACGCAGGGGGTACCACAATCCCTGACATTAAATCTTACTACAAAGCTACTGTGGTAAAACAGCGTGGTACTGGCAAAAACAAACAAACACAAAAAGAAAACAAAACAAAAACCCCAAACATCAGACCTGAATGTTCAGCACCACCAGGATGACTTTCCTTGAAAGAAGAGCATTTATCTCCATTTTGGGCTAACCTGGCCTTATTTGCATGTATTGATATGTACAGAGCTGGCTAGGATATTTCTCTATCCTCCCAATTGGCTTTAAGCAATGCAAAAAAGTCTAGGTGGGGTGCTGATGTGTAGTCTTTAAAGCAGTGGGACAAGTTAGTGATGCCCTGCCTATAGCTCCCAACTAGTATGCATGAGCTAGGCTGAGTGATGCCATGCTGTGGGCTGAGACTGAGGCCTGAGAAAGAATCTATGATGTCCCAGGGCATGAAGACTAGACATCAAAGCTGATGCACCAGCCCCTAAACATGAGATACTTAATCTGTGATATGCAGATTACTCTTTCTGCATATCTGTCTCTGCATATTGCAGAGTTGCTATCAGGCCTCCTACCTAGCCCAGCTCACAGCACTCATGTACTTCCTGCCTTTTAGTCACTCATCTGTGAGCCACTCCCCTCTTCATGAATTAATAAAACCCAGATTCCACCTTTGTGTTGAGGCCTTTGTTCTTGTTAGCCATTATTCTAACTGGAATAGGACTCCCTTGGCACCCCACAACTATGACTATGTGTTAGTGTCTTTATTCTTACTGTGGATTGAACTGGAAGTGGTAGATTGGAATTACTTATTGGAATTCCAGTAACTTTTCCATGGGATTACAAATAAAAGCTCCACTGGACCTCAACGAGGTCTGTGAAGTGATTTCTATACTGAGGAGCAATGGAACAGATTAGAAGATCCAAAAACAACTCCAAACACACTCAACCACCTTATCTTTGAAAGAGAGGCCAAACACCCTCACTGGAAGAAAGTTAACTTAGCCTCTTCAATAAATGGTGCTGGAATAACTGGCTCTCCATATACTGAAGACAAAAATTAGACCCTCTCTGGGCTGGTGATATGGCTTAGTGGCACAAGAACCTGCCTGGAAAGCACGAGGTCCTGAGTTCGACTCCCAGTACTCACATAAAAAAAAAAACTAGAACCTCTCACTGTGTCTCTCACTATGCACTAAACTAAATCAAAATGGATCTAAAGTCTAAACACTAAAAGAGAAACATTAAATCTGCTGGATCATAGAATGGGTAGAACTCTTGAAGACACAAATATAGGAAAAGACTTTGTGAGCATAAAAATCCCTGACCACAAGGGAAATGTTACAAAGAATCCACAACTGCAATCTCATCTTATTAAAAAGCTTTTGCACAGCAAGAATAATCATCAACAGAGTGAAGAGACAACCCTCTGAGTGGGAAAATTTTTCCCAGGTGTCCCTCAGAGAAGAGAATAATATCTAGAATATATAAAGAACTCAAAATAATCAGACGCCCAAATTTAAATCCCTAATCCAAAAATGGTCATGTGAAATGAAGACACTTCTTAGAGAAAGAAGTAGAAATGGCAAATAAATATATGAAGAAATGATCAACATCACTTGTCATTCTAGAGCTGCAAATGAAAACAATGCTGAGATTCCATCTTACCCCAGAAAAAACGGCAAGTATAAGGAATTCAACGAATAGCAAATGCTGGTGGAGCTGCGAGGAAAAAGGAACTCTTCTCCATTGTTGGTGTGAGTGTAGACTGGTGCAAGCACTGTGGAAAGGAGTGTGGAGATTCATCAAAAAACTCAAACTAGAGGTTGCATTTGACCCAGCTATTCCTCTTCTTGGTATCTTCCTGAAAGAATTAAAAACATCCCACCACAGCATTGTATGCACACTCATGTTTATAGTGGCACAGTTTGCAATAGCTAAATCTTGGAAACAGCCCAAATGACCATCAACTTATGAATGGATAAGTAAGATGTGTTTTTTTTTATACAATGGAGTACTACCCAGTCATAAAAAAAGATAAACTTGAGACACTTCTATGTAAATGTGTGCACCTTGAGAACACACTCTTAAGTGAAATAAATGAAGCACACATGTATAAATATCACAGTGTTTCAGTAGTGTGAAAAACTGAAAGTACAAATAAGGACCAGAATGTATACTAGATAGTACAATATAGGAAGAAAATGCTCAATTTGGAAAGGGAGCTACAGAGAGGGAATGTGGAAAGGAAGGATGGGAAAAGAAAAAAATGGGAAAGGGAGGGGAAAATGGAATCAAAGTTTTATACATATGGAGGGGAAGAGGGTTTGAAGTGAGAGTAGATGAAAAGGAAGGAAAAGAATTAAGATATATCATGTAGGGGTACCAATTCCTTATGATGAATGTGATCATTATGTATATCTATAATGTGTGAATCAACTTAACTAATAAAATATAAAAAATAAAAATGAACATATTATAAAACATACCACTTAAACTATTTTTAAACCACATAGTTCTATGCTGGTAAAGGCATTGCAATTGTTTGCAACTCTCACCACAGTAGATCTCCAGAATCTTTTCATAGTCCCATACTGAAACTCTCCTCGTTAAGCGATAACTTCCCACTTCATTCTTCCTTCAACAAATAGTAATGACTGTTCTCCTTGTCTCTATGCATGTCAAAATTTTAGGTGCATTTTCCAAGTAGATTCATACTGTGGTATGTTTCAATAATTGTATCTGGATTATTTCATTTACCATAATATCTATAAACATTCTCTGTGGTGTAATAAGTATTTTATTTTTTTGAATTTTAAAAATTGTGTTAGTATATGTTTTCATTACATTTTTATGTGGAATTTTTTCGTATAAATAACACATCCAAATTATTTTTGTGTTTCCCCTTCTATGACATACTTAACTCTGTTTGCCAGCATCAGACTCATTTATATGTCCTTATATAGTTAATCATCATACTTACAGATTAACAGCCAAACTAACAGGCCAGCAATCACATAAACCACCGAAGACACTTATACTACATCAAGGTACACTTTTTAGATACATTGCCTATGCTGAATTACAATAAATTTCTTCTCTCTCCCTTTTTTCCTATTGTCTTTCCAATATTATGTAGTTTATTGATTTCTCATATACAAGAAACCATGTGATATTTAAGCTTGTGTGTAAGATTTACTTTACTTAATATGGTCTCAAGGTGCATCCATTTTTCTACATATGACTCTTTACCCTTCCTATGACAGAGTAGTACTCCACTGTGTATAAATAACACATTTTATTTATCCGTTCATCTGTTCATGGGCATATAGTTTGCTTCCAAGATTTAGGTATTATGAATTTGCCTGTGATGAACATGGATATGCATGCATCACTGCAGTATGATGTCTTTAATTCTTTTGGGAAGATAACTAGAAGGGGTGTGGCCAGGTGAAATGGAATTTCTAGTTTTAGATTTTTTGTAGAATCTCCACACTACTTTCCACAGTGGTTGTACCTGTGTACATTCCTGCCAACAATCCAGAAACGTTCCCTTTCCCCTGCAGCCTCTCCAGCATTTGTTATTATTTGATTTCTTGATAATGGCCATTTTTTCTGATGTGAGATGAAATCTCAGTGTTGTTTTAATTTGCATTTTTTAACTGGTCAGCAAGGTTGAACATTTTTTCATGTCTTTATTGTGCATTTGTACTTTGTCTGAGAAATGTCTGTTCATTTTAGATGACTATTTTTTTAAAAATTTTTTTAAGGAGGAAAGAATAGAACAAAATTTCAAAACAAGATAATAGGAAGGTAACAATGGTTAATACATTGTGTATCATTATGTTACAGCAAAATCACAAGAATCAGTCACAGAGGCCGAGTATGGACACAAGGAGCTTTCTTTTATTGGCCGGTGGATGATGTCCCAGCTTCAGCTAAGACATTGATAGCCCGGTCTTTGTTCTCAGGGGTTTTTATATATTACAAGTTCTGCACAAGTTCCTCCCTGTAGCCTTAGCAACCACATTACACCACATCATCTTTCTGGAATTTCAGAGGAAGATCACTAGATTCATCACAAGACCCTCTCCAAATATCTGGTCTGTTTGCTGTAACTGTTTGTTCCTCCTTTTGTGGGTTTTATGTTTAACTAAGAAAAGGGGGGTCTAAGGAAAGGACAAATTCATCCTTCCCTCATCTGTGTTACTTTCCCCTCACACCTTCTCCTATCTCTTGGCTCTTCCATCATATTTTTTATTACTTGTCTTTTTTCCTATCCCTTTCTATCTATTCCTTTCTTTCATACATAAACTATTAATATAAATCTAAATGCTACAACATGTTAGCATTTCACATTAGGTTTCCCCTTCACCGGGGGTTGTTTCATAGGGTTTCTAAAATTACTGTTTCTGTTAGGATATTGATTGGACTAAATCTCCTTGTAACTCTTTCACTATCAGTTTAAAATCTCTCCCACCAGTCTTTCCTCAATTACCTTCACAAACACTAATAAGTCTCTCCACCCTCCCCTAATTTTCTTGCAAATAAAAGGTATTCTAAAAATTTAATTTTTCCTACTTTTCTGTTTTAGCATGCATATGTTCATGAGCAAGTGTAAATGGATGCTAATGATCACTTTTTTTTCTCTACTGTCTTACGTTGACCACCAGGTTTTCCATCATCAAAAGTCATTGCATCAGTCTTCAAACATAGAGTTTCTGCTAGTTTATAAACTGGATACCATCGTCAGGAAGACTTTCCTACTTTCTACTCACAAATCCCTCCCTTTCTCTCTACCCCTGCACATATCCTTCCAAACTCCCTCCCTCCCTGGATCTTTCCAGGTATAAAAATAATATCATCAAAAACTACTTCCTCTTCTCTCATTTGCTTTTGTTACTTTTTAGTCTTCCTCTGTTTTTCTCAATTTTTCTTCTTTATTTTTTTAAAATCCTTTTCTCTGTTATCTTCTCTTATCTACCAGAACTTTCTCTACCTTTACTAATCCTTTGTATTCCTGGGTTATTGAAAGGGTATAAAACTTGCTAAACAAGTTTAGCACTTCACTACCTCTAAATTATATATCAATATATGATTGATTCTTTGGATCTATTACCAGCAGCTGTTCTCTCCTTGCCATTCCATGCTAGGATGCAATATTTTTCTTTGAATAACTTGAGTAGGTGTCTGTGCACTAAATCACACCCAAAGCTAAAGACACATCACAGGGAGAAATTCACTTACTGAAGAGATCTCCACTATAGTGGCAAAGCTTTTGAGCCCTACTGATCGACAACATTTAACAAAGAAGTACAAGAATCGTGAGAAAACAAAGCAAAACAAAGTCTCAAAAATTGATTATTGCCCAAGAGATGATCTCATGAGCACCATAGTGGAGAGAAGTCTCAGGCAAAGAACTGAAAAGCCAAATGTTTCAAGAGATCAGAGAAGAATGTATGAAGAAATTACTGGGCCAGTGATATAGCTCAGCTGCATAAGCGCCTGCCTGGCAAGCATGAGGTCCTGAATTGGACTCCTGGTACCCACATATATCTATATAAAAAAGAAATTACCAAGATGTTCCATGAGCTCAAAGAGGATATAAACAGATAAAAGATTTAATTAATCAGATTTTCAATGAGATTAAAGAAGACACAAAAGATTGATTGAATTAAGAGCAATGATGAGGATTATGAATGACTACCTTAGTAAAGAACTACAGAATCAGCCAGGCAGATGGCACATGCCTGTAATCCCAGCACTTGGGTGGCTGAGGCAGGAGCATCGCTGCGACTTCAAGGCCACCCTGGGCTACATAAGTGAGTTCAAGGCCAGAACAAACAAACAAACACCAAAATAACTACACAGTCTAGCCCAGTGAGGTGGCTCATGCATCCAATGCAGCATTCTGGGAGGCTGAGGCAGGGGGATGGCAAGCACAAACCCAACCTGGGCACCTCAGTGACTGAGCAAGACCCATTGTCAAAAAGAAACAAACAAACAAAAAACAACCCCCCTACCAAAAAAAAAAACACTGTATAAAAGGCTGGAAATATAGCTCAGTGTAAAAGTCCCTGAGTTCCATATATAGGGAAAAAAAAAAAAAGAAAGAAAAAGAGAGAAAGAACGAAAATCAGTGGTTATGAAAAGGAATCAAGCAGAAATCCTGGAAATACAAAACATAATGTAAAGCCATGCCTGTAGATAGAACCAATCAGGGAGACAGTATCAGGACCTGACGACAGGAATGGGGTCACTGGTACTTTGATACCGGCCATTAATTGCTTTTGGAAAGCACGAGTATCAAAAACAAACTGTTTTGGCTGAAATGGGGTAGCAAGTTACAAGACAGTCAAAACCAACAAGTCCTAGCTTGTGTGTCAAGTACTGAACAAATGATGAGTAAGAGAACAAATATTTTGCATCGAAATATGACAAGTACCAAATTCAATAAATTTCAAAGCACTTCCATAAAAAAGATGACTATAGTAGATCACTTACTCAGTAATACTCTAAAAACAAGAATCCATGAAAGGTGGATACAAGAGCTAGACGACGCTAAAAGACCAAATTGATGAATTACCCATGTCAAGGAACGGGTGGAAAAGGAAACTAAAGTTATAAAAAAAAAAAACTATTAGCAAAAATCTTTGCAGAAAATATTCCAAATGTAGAGACTGAAACGAACATGCAAGTAAATGAGGCATATAGAACCCCAAATAACTATGGTCAGAAAAGAACTCCACAAAACGTCATAGTCAAAATTCTAGGAATTCGTCATAAAGACAGAATGAGAGCCATTGGAGGCGGATGTCCCAGCGGGCGCCGGAAGTGCCTCCTCCGAGAGTGGCGGCCGCGGTGGCCGGTGGACTGCTGTGTACTGGCCGTCTGGGTCCCCCCGAGTCGGTGCTGACAGAAGACATGCCATGTGGTCTAAAGGGCGATATGACTATGAAAGACTTCCCAAAGAACTAGTACAGCCTTGGCGTCATCCCAGCGATGACCACCATAGAGTACTTAATATTGTGCCGAAGAAACCACCACGGCTAGAAATGAAACCACCACTGCTAGGAAGGAAACCACCACTGCTAGAAATGAAACCACCACTGCTACGAAAGAAACCACCAATGCTAGGAAAGAAACCACCACTGCTAGGAAATAAACCACCACTGCTAGACAGACCTGGTGAAGGAAGCTACCATAGATATTACACTCATGTTGGTTCCCGAGAATATGACGAGAGCCGCAGTTTTTCTGATGATCGAAGAAGTGGTCCTCCTCAGAGAAGAGATGAATCTGGCTATCGATGGTCAAGATATGATCATTCTGCAAGCTGCCAGAGTGATTACAAGGACATGAGAGATGGCTATAGAAGGAAAACTTTCCACTCTTCCCATTACATGAGAGCCTGGTCTCCTCATACAAGGGATCTTCCTTTTTTCCAAGAATCATCCGTAGGCCGAAAGGACTCTCTACGCAACAGATGCGTCTCCAGTGTTAGTAACAGAAGCTACTCTCCAGTCCGAAGCAAAACATATTCTTCCCACCAGTCTCTACATAGAAATAAAGAGAGACGGGTCCAGTCTTCGAAAACATCAAGATACACTTCACCTGCAAGTTCTCCAGCAGGTCCTTCCTCAAAGGGGTTAGATAAAGCTAGCAGGCTAACTGAAAAGGAACTTGCTGAGGCTGTAAGCAAGTGGGCTGAAGAAAAGCTCGAGAGGTCAGAGGAGAGCAACTTGTCCGGAATTTCTGAGTTCGAGGTGAGACCTACAACACTGTTATTCATTGAGCAGCCAGATGAGCCAGATACCGATGCAGCAGACAGCGCGGAATTATTTGAAGACGGTCAGCCCAGCAGTCGCTCAAAAGCAATAGCATCGAAAATCAAAGAGATTGAACAGGTTTACCGACAACGCTGCGAAACTTTTGCAACGGTGGTGAAAATGCTGATTGAAAAAGATCCTTCCCTAGAAAGGCCTATACAGTTTGCAATGAGGCAGAATTTAAGTGAAATAGGCGATCGGTGTGTTGAAGAACTCGAGCATTTCATTGCACAGTATGATACTTCCAGAGGGCAGAGTGGTCACACAAAAAAATGTTCCTAGATTTCTTTCCTGGATTGTGTAAATCTTTTAATATATGGAATTTCTGTGATGAAGAGAAATACTTCATGTCTTTTCAATATCAAATAAACACCTAACACAGTCCGTTTAAAATATTTGAATTAGAATTTTTTTCTACATGTAGGACCTACTAATCCATATTCATCTTCCACCCCGAAAATGATGGTCAGTTAATTGTTTAAGCTTTGAAGAAGCAATCCTGGAGGGCAGTTTTCTGTACTTACTCAGGTTGCATAATCTCCCAAGTGTGTGATTTGTTAGGTCACATCAGTGTAACTTAGAGGTTAGAAATCATTCCAGCTAAACGTTAATAGTCTTTTTACATCTCCTACTGAGTGATACCATGTGGAAATATTGGAATTCTGAGTTGTGATTTTTATTAACTTGTTGCTTGCTTGTCTTAGGCTTCATAAGTTTTAATATACTAAAGTATACTATTGTAATCAAGTGAGTACTTTGGTATCTTAGAAGATATTTGCTTTGAGAATAATTCTCCTTCACTGAAAACACAGCACTAAATATATGTGTACCCAATGTTGGTGCACCCAACCTCATAAGACAAAAACTACTAGGCATAAAAGGCCAAAAGTACAGATACACACCAATCCATTCATAGTGAAAGACTTCAGTATCCCACTCGCACAAATAGGTCAAACAAACAAAAGCTCAAAATATTTTAAAGCTGACAAGTACAGATAGTCATCTGTGTAGACAAACACACACAGTCTCACACAAACACGAATAACGTGCTCATTTGCTAAACTAAACAAGAGTCATGATATTCTGGGGAGAAAAATCTTAGAATTTTTAGTATTATCAAAAAATTGCTAAAAAGAAGCAAAATTTTTATATAACTGGTAATCCAGGTCTTTAGAGGCACATCTTGTGAAAGCAAACACATCTTTATTTCTCTAATTCTAAGACCAACAATTAATGTTAACTGACAAATTACTATTTGCAGTGTTGGTAGTTATAAGCCTTTTACTTATATCATCTCATTTAATGGCCACAATAATCAATTAACATATGAATATTGTAATCCTCTATTTTATGATACACAAACTGATACATAGACGATTCATACAGATAGAAAGTATTAAAACCAGATGTTAGATTAAAGGAATCTATCTACAAAGTCTCATGTACTACACTACGACTTCCTCCTATAGCAGCCAAAAATTTCAGTAAATAGTGGTTTTGCACAAAGAAATACCAGCCAGGTTAGAACACAGTTCAACTATATGTGAAATGTGTTTGTACTTTTTAAATGAATAAATTTAAAACTAGTTTCAAATCTAAATATTATATATTGCAATTATTAACTTTATTGGGTATGATAGCCATTCTTCAAATAATTTGAAGAAACAATCATTCTTTTGTGTGTGTGTGTGTGTGTGTGTGTGTGTGTGTGTACTGGGGGTTGAACTCAGGACCTCGCGCTTGCCAGGCAGGCACTTATGCTGCTGAGCTATCTCACCGGCCCGGCACAATCATTCTTAAAATTAATCCTTACAATTTTTGAAAAACAGTGTAATACTTACCTTGTTCGGGGTGGCTGTTCATCTTCAGAATCATTAACTTCTTCACTAACTGCTGATTCCTGAAAAATCAGAATCTTCTGAATCTTTGCTGCTCACTTGAATTTAAAAATATATTAAATTATTAAATATTTTACAAAGGAAATGAAATTCACTTAATATACCAATTAACTTCACATTAGAACTTTGGTAACTTTGTAATAACATCAGGAATACACATGAATGCATATTATTTCATAAAGCAGTGGTTGCGAACTGATGGCACGTGTGCCTCAGCAGGCTGTTTACAGCATTGAAAGCCCTAAAAGCTTCACCATCACTGTCATACAGAATACACCAGTTAGCGATTTAAGTGGTAAAAGGTGAACATTCCTATCCCTAAAAATCTGAAGTCTGAAATTCTCCAAAATGCAAAACTTTCTGAATGTCTGCATGATTCCACAATTGGAAAATTTCATATCTGACCACATGTGATAAGCCACAGTCAAAATTTAGGCACACAAGTAATACTATGTAAAATTACTTCAGGCTATGTGTATAAGATATCTGTAGGAAATATGGTTTTCACACTTAAGCTGTCTATTCCTTTATTTTTCTCTAATCCCTTTTATATATATATATATATATATATATATTATATATATATATATATATATATATATATATATGTGGGCACCGGGAGTCGAACTGAGGACCTCACGCTTGCCAGGCAGGCGCTTATGCCACTGAGCCATATCACCGGCCCTCTAATCCCTCTTGAATTCCATTGACAGAAGCATTTCCCTTTTTGATGTGATTTCCACAAATTCTATGAAATTTCTTCATTCTTCTTCCTTCTCAGTATTTTCCTGAAGTTCAGTGAGGTTCCTTAAAAAAACTATTTGAATTATTTCACAGGCATTTTATACATCTCCTTAGGGCCAATCATTCGCATTAATTTTGTCCATTTTTTGACATCATGTATCTTGATCTACACAGATGTGTGTTGATATCTATGCATTGAAGGAGAAGGTACTCATTCTAGTCTTTTCGGTTTGACTACCTGGGAACAACTTCCAACAGGAAGCCTATCCAGAAATTCTGAGCAGATCACCCATTGTGGTCCCTAAGCCTATCTACGACAGCAATAACGCTTAAAAAACTAGGCAATTCTGTAAGCCAGGACTGCCACCGTTGTCAAAATATTGGGCTGGAATTTCATGACCACCAATGTTGATACAGTATTGGGCTGGAATCCAAGTGTCCAGCTGCTAAAACGTGCCTATTGATGGAGGTTATTCAGAGCCAAAGGCAGCTATAGTTGGATGGTTGGAATGCAGGCTAGAACTCAGTCTATCTGGATGGGCTTATAGGAACCGGTATGGTACCATGTAGATCTAGAGACTATGGGTACTATTCTGGGTTCAGAAGCTGTTAGGTCTGCCTGCTGTTTTCATTGTGGTGGGCCCAGTATTTGAGTTCCAAGACACTCTTACATTTACTTCCTTTCTACTTCCCCATGCAGATGGCATCTTTGCTATATTGTCTGGTTTGAGGAGGGGATGATGCAGTTAATGTAAAACTGTCTTTCTACCTTTTTCAAAGTACCTTCCTTATTTTTATGATTTAACCACGTACTATGATCTTTTACCTAGTTTCATTTGCTATTACAAAGATTTTTCTTTTTGTCAGCATGTGTGCATAGTTGATCGAGATGTTCCAGTAGAGGGAAATTTGATAGAGACCTATGTTGCCATCTTGCTTTGCCCTCTTGGTAGTCTTTGCCTCTTTCTCTGGAACCAATCTTTTCCTTTCCCTTTGATGAGATTAAAATTCTTCTACCTTTATCCACCCTTTCACAAATAGTTTGCTTTCTTTATCTAGTCTTTAAATATTGGATTTTCTCAGCTCTTTATTCTGGGCATTTTCATCTGCCGTGGATTATATCTCCATTCAGTCTTATGACTAGCAGCTTCCTATATGCTGATTATGCTGAGATTTGTACTTCCAGTCCCCTAACTGCAGAATCTTCTCTTCAACTACTTACTTAATATACAAAATTCAATATAATTTATGAAAGTACAACTGAAAATGCCCAAACAGAATGTTTGGTATGTACTTTTTCAACATGTCCCTCAGTAAATATTATTTATATTATTTAATAACTTTCCAATACATCACTCCAGAAACCAGGATGTCTTTGATACCTCCATATATATCTTATCTCCTATATTCAGTTACATATAGACATCTACATGTACTTCCTCCAAAATATATCATAAATTGATACCTAGTTCATTTCTGTGCCATGATATCACTTTCTTGAAGACACCCTCCTTAAATTACTTTAGTCATTCTACCAGAGTATAAACTCAGAAAAACGTGTTCTTTATATTGTTACAGATACATTTTTCATTTTTATGATTATTAAGTAAAATAAATGACAATTTCTTTTACTAGATTGTAAATCCCATGAAGTTCTGGTATATCTATCACAGTACTTTGTGTGCTAGATGTGCTCATAAATGTTGGTTGAGTGAATTATATGATAATAATTATTAAAAACAAATGACCATTTACAATGATCCAGAAACAATTCTAAGTGTTGTATATGGATTTTCTTATGTAATCCCTTCAATGATCTTAAGAGGAAATTATTATTAGTAACTTCATTTAGGTAGTTGAAGAATGCCAGCTAATTTAAGAATCTCAACTAAATTTACACAAGTATCAAGAGGGACAGTTGGAAGTAATTATTTAATTATTCCATTTGTTTATGAAAAACATTTGGGTTCATTTTTGAAGAATGCTCATTTATTTTTATTATTTTTCCTATTCTTTCATTAGTATATGTTTGCAATACATAATAATTACATTCATCTTGGGGAATTGGTACACATATGTGTTACATCTTGATCATTTTTACTCCCCCTTGCCCTCTCCTCTCTCTCCTTCCCTAGATCTCTTTTCCATCTCCAGAGAGTTTACCCCCTTGTTTCCCACCATTTTAATTTTGTTCTTCATTCGTATTTTGTTACTTTCATGTTACAGAAAAAATGCAATATCTGAAATTCAATGACTGACTTATTTCACTTAATATTATCATCACAAGATCACACAATTCTTCTACAAATGACTCAAACTTATTCTTTTTTATGTCTGAGTAGGACTCTACTGTTTATATATACCACATTTTCTTTACTTGCTAATTTGTTGATGGGCCTGCGGGCAACATCCAATATTCAGCTGTTACCATTTGTGGTGCTATAAATATGAGTATGCATGTATCACCGTACTGTGATGGCTTTAATTCTTTCAAAATGATACCCAGAAAAGTTATAAACAGGTTCAAGGTAATTACAAATTTTAGGATTTTGAGGAATCTCCATACTTATTTCCAGAGTGGTTGTCTTTCTCGCCAACAGTAGTTAAGGTTCACTTTCTGCTACACATTGCAGAAATATTTTTTGAGTCCTTGATAATAGCCATTCTAATAGGAATATGAGGGAAGCTCAGTGTGGTTTTGATTTTCATTTCCCTAGTGGCAAAAGATGCTGAACATAGTTTTATGTACTTATTGGCTACTTATAAATTTTCTTCTGATAAGTGTCTATTCATTTCAACTACATGTTTTTATCTGGGAAATTTATTTTATTTTATTTTATTTTTGTAGTCTAATTTTTGGAGTTCTTCATGTACAGTACTCTAAATAGTAGCCTTGTATCCAGTGGGTAGCTGGCAGAAAAGTTTTCCCATTCTGTAAGTTGTCTCTTTCCTCTGTTTGGTTGTTTCTTTTAATGTGAAGGTTTTTAATTCAGCATAATTCCTTTTGTTGAATTTTTTCATATAATATCTTGTGTATTTGGTGTGCTGTTCAGACAGTCTATGCCTATACTTATATCTTCAAAGATTAGTACCAATTTTTTCGTTCAGGAGATTCAATGACTATTTTTATATCTAGATATTTGAAATTTTATTTTAGTAAGGGCAAGAGAAACAAATCTGGATAAAATCCTCTGCTCATGGATAACGAGTTTTATAAGCATCACTTGTCATAGAAGTTATCCTTCCTCTAGGATATGTTTTTGGAACCTTTGTCAAAAATCAGATGACTGAAGTAGCTTGGTGTTGTTTCCATATCCTCTATTCTATTCCACTGGTCAAAGTGTCTGTTTTCTTGCTATTAGCATGGTATTGTTATCACTGTAGCTTTGGAGTGCAACTTGAAATCCAGGAGTGAAATGGTTTCTGTTGACTCTACTTATGCAGGATTTCTTGGGCTCTTCTGGATCTATTTTGGTTCCATATAAATTTTAAAATTGTTTCTTCTCAATATGTGAAGAATGCTGATGACATTTTGATTGAAATTGCATTAAATCTACATAACTTGGTAATACGGCAATTTTGCCAATGCTTTTTTTGCCCATTTAAAAATGGAGGAAGTATTACGATGTTTTCAATTTTGTTTTTCATTAGTGCGTGCTTGTAGTATATACTGATTACATTTTTTTGACTGGGGAATTGGTATATGTGCATAACACACCTTTATTATTTTTTCATCCTGACCTTTCCCTTCTCCATCCCTCTCTCCTTATCTTAGTCCCATTCTCCTTCACAGAAGATCTATCCCCCTATTTCCTGTTATCTATCTTTTATTTTGCTCTTTGTTTTTCTTTTGTGTGTGTAAAATAAAAGCAATGATGCAATATTTAAGCTTGCATGTTGGATTTATTTCACATTACATTATGATTCCGAGATGCATCCATTTTCTTACAAATGACTTGTTTATCATTCTTAATGCCTGACTAGTACCCTGTTGTGTATAAATACTGTTTTCTTCATTCATTCATCTGCTGATGGACATATAGGTCCCTTCCAAGTTTTAACTATTATGAATTGTGCTGCTATAAACATGAGTATGCATGGATCACTGTAATATGGTGTCTTTATATCCTTCAGCAGGATACCTAGAAGTGGAATACCTGGGTCAAGTGGAATTTCTAGTTTTTGAGGAATCTCCATATTGATTTTCACAATGGTTGTACTAGTTTACATTCCCGCCAGCAATGTAGAAGGGTTCCTTTTCTCTCACAGTTTTACCAGCATTTGTTATAATTTGATTTCTTAATGGTGACCATTTTTTTCTGGATTAAGATGGAATGCCAGTGTTCTTTTAATTTGCATTTCTCAAATGGTCAGACATGTTGGAGATTTCTTCATGTATTTATTAGCCTTTGTACTTCTTCTGAGAAGTTTTTTTTTCATTTCAGTAGCTCATTTTTAGATTGATCTTTTGTCTTGAAGATTCGAGGTTTAGTATATTCTAGATATTAGTCCTCTGTTTGATGAGTAGCTGGCAACTTTTTTCCCATTCTGTGGGTGGTATCTTCTCTCTGTTGGTGTTTTCTTTTGCTGTTTAGAGATTTTTAATTTAATTGATCCCATTTGTTCATTTTTGATGGTGCTTCTTGTGTGACTGAGGTTCTGTTCAGCACAAAGACCTTACCCATGCTTATATCTTCAAGAATTTTAGCTATTTTGTCTGGTAGCAGTTAAGTGTTTCTGTTTTACCATTTAAATAGTTGATCAATTTTAATTTTAGTTTAGTACCTGGTAAGATACAGATCTAGATTCAGCAGATGACTGAATCCAGGCCCACATGTCTCACCTTATTTCCATTTTGCAATGTCCTCTTCTACCTTTTTTTCAAGCACTATGTTTTCATTACAGAGATTTTTTATTTCTTTGGTTAGTTAAAATCCTAAGAGTATGTATTTTGAAGCTATTGTGAGTGGGTTTGTTTGCCTGATTCTTTCTTGTGGGTTCATAGGTTGTGCACAGGAACACTCATAATTTTTGTGTTTAGTTTGCATCCTACTACTTTGAATTATTTTTTAGTCCTAAGGGTCTTAAGGTTGAGTTTTTTTTATATGTTTTATGTGAAGGATTATGTCACTTATAAATAAGGATAATTCGACTTCTACTTGAATGATATTATTTTTTTTTCTCTTGCCTGATTTTTCTGGCTAAAATTTCAAATACTATATTGAACAGGACAGTGCGAGTGGATGCCCTTACCTCATTCCTTATTTTAGAGGGAGTAGTTTAGTAACCCTCCACTTAATATCATGTTAGCAGTGGGTTTGTAATAAATGGATTTTATCAGTATAAGGTGAAGCCCTTTTATAACTATTTTCATCAGTGTGCTTTTAAAAATCCTGAATAGACATTGAGGTTTTTCAAAGGTTTTTTCTACATCTATTGAGGTGATTATGTAATTTTATTCTTATTTTTGTTTATGTGTTTTATTGCATTTATTTTTCTAAGTATGTTGAAATATGCTTGAATCCGTGGGGTAAAGCTAACTTCATGATGTATGAACTTTTTGAGTTTGTTGCACTTTGTTAGCAAGTATGTTGATAAGGGTTTTTGCATGTTAGTTCATTAAGGAAATTGGACTTTTTTGTTGAGTCCTTGTCTGGTTTTGGTTATTAAGTAATTCTAGCTTCAGAACATGATTTTGACAGTAGTTTTTCACTTTTAATTTCCTGGAAGAGTTTGAGGAGTATTGGCATTAGTTCCTCCCTGAAATTTTGGTAAAATCCATCCTGGAGAGTATTGGGTCCGCCGCTGTTCCTAGTTACTAGGGTCTTTATTGCTACCTCTATTTCACTGACTATTATTGTCCTGTTTTTTATGCATTTCACTAAGTTTTAGAAATTTTTATATGTCTAGGAATTTGCCTATTTCTTCTGGATTCTCTGACTTATCGGGACATTTTTGATGTACTTTTTTAAATAATCTGGTGTTTTGTAGTGTCCAAGGTAATTTCAAACTTTTCATTTCTAATTGCATTAATATGTGTGTTTTCTTTCCTTCTTTTGATAAATTTGGCTAAGGGGTAATTAAACTTTTTTATTTTTTCACAGTAATCAACTCCTTGATTCATTGATCCATTGTATTTTTTACAGTCTTAATTTCATTACTTTTCCCTCTGAACTTTATCATCTCTTTTCTTCTGCAAGATTCGAGGCGGTATTGTTCTTGATTTTTTAACACCATGAGGTGCATCACTATGCTGGTTATTTGGGATCACCCTATTTTTTCTAATGTGAACATTTACACTTTTTATGTAGTCTTCTAATATTTTCTTACTGCCTATAGTTCTTGGATAGTTGGAGTTTCTTCTTTTGATTCATCTAGCAGCATTTGGGTCCAGTTTTCAAGGTGTCTTGTTACCATGGTATTATTGAATATGTAATTTATTACATTAACCTTGTTTTGTATTTGTGACAATGTCTGTTATTATTGATCATATTTGATGCCAGCAATTTCAGAAGAACTATTTGTAGTCTGGGTTTCTGCGTGATTTCTTCTTTATGATATTTAATTCTTTAGTAGACTATTCATTTTTATCTTGGATCATTTTGTTTAATTCAGTCAACTTTTTGTTTGTGTCTTATTTAGGCTCATTGAAGATGCTATTAATTAAGTCATTAAGTGTTTATTTACAAGCTCTTTGAATTGAGGAATCTCTTAATGATTTGTTTGTTTCTTTTTGAATCTCTTAATTTTATCCATTTGTTTGTTGAGTTCTATGCCCATGACTTTCTCCACTTCAGTGGCTATTAGATTGGCTTTTGAAGAGTTAAGTTTTGGAGGCATGTGTTTGCCTCGTCTTCTCAGATTTCTGTTGTTTGCATCTAGAGGAATGAGAAAGCATATTGTTACTGTGGAGGTCTCCTCAATTAGTATATGATTCCATGTGATATGAATTTGGTTTTGGTTATATTTTTTTATGTACCTCCTCAGCTTATTCAATATTATAGAATCAATAAGAGTACCTCTACCAATTTTGTCAACATGTGTATAGCCAACCATATATGGGTTGTGTAATTTAAAGCTTTTTCAACAATTTTCTCATTTCTAAACTAAAATGTCTGTGATATAGAACAGATTAGAAGTAGGTTGGGATGTAGAGGACAAGGGGAGGAAGTAAAGGAGAAAAACATTTCAGTAAGTACAAAAGGAGAAAAAATATAACAGCAGATGAAAAATGGACAATAGATAGAGCTATGTTGATAATATTTGTATAACTGCATTGGAAATTGGTTAGACAAGGGGCTTGAGTGTTTACTTATGAGGGTGAGAAGAAAGGAAGAATGTGGAAGGAAGTATAATTAGAGACTGAGGAAAGCTGTAAGGGAGAAAAATCTGATTAATATGTGTATAAAATTCTTATGTTTCTATCCCCTATACATATTTTTTGATGAGGGCTAATCTGACATGCCTGTGAAAGACACCACTTAAAATGGAACAGTAAATTTCAGTCTTAGTTTCATACATACAAATGGTTGAAGTGTAAAAAAAAGAAAATTGGAAAGAGGGAAAAATGAAAGAAACACACAAACACAAAACAAAGAGTCTTTCAACCCTACTTATACTGAAATTGATGTTCAGGCAATGTGCTCTTCTCCTTCTGTTATAGCTTGTTTCTAGATGTCCCCTCAAAGCCTCATGTGCACATAGATGAGACTTTGCAGGTGTGGCTGGATTTAGAGTGTATGATGCTGGGATTAATGGTGTGTGATTACTAAATTAGTCCACTGATTGGTTTGCAATACTTCTGGGTGTGGATCATGGGAAGACACACCCTGGTGTGAGTGGCACCAATCAAAGTGTGGGTAGCCTGAAAAGTTGCCACTGCTGCTTTTCTACTTCACTGCTTTGCTGTCTTCTGCCGGCCCTGAGCTGTTCTGTGTGATGTCCCTATGCTATGCCACCCTGCCTTGGATTCAGCCAACTATGGACAGAAATCTCTACAGCTGTAAGCCAAAACAAACTTTTCTTCATTTAACTTTGGTCACTTGGTAGTTTGTGTCAGCAATGAGAAAAGTAGCTAAGGCAGATTTTGGTACCAGCAGTGGGGTCATTGCTGTGACTGTACCTGGTCATGTGGATCAGAAGCTTTTAGAAGTTTCTTGTAGGAAGAGTTTGGAAAGGTTTGGAGATGCCAGCTGAATAAACAGTCCTCAAATGTTTTAAGGTATACTTGATGAGAAATTCTGGTCAGAGTTGAGAAGACCAGAATGCTGATAGAAATGCTTCTGGTAAAGACCAGGCTGAGGAGTTTTTTTTTTTTTTTTTTCTGGGAAAAAGGACTACATTCATTATTTGACTCAAGATCATATGTGCTATGCTTTGGCAGAATGTTTGTCTCTATTTTGCTTGTGTCCAGAGACTTTGCCTGAGGTCAGATTAAGGGCAGCAGACTCACCAATTTTGCAGAAGAAAATTCAAGAGTCTAATTTTGAGGTGCTGGCATGGCTACTGTTGGGATCTTTAAGCCAGATCTATGTTGAGAAGCAAGAGCAAAGAGCCCAACAGAATGATTTAGAATATTTTAAGTTCGGCATGAAAGAATGCTTCAGTAATGCTGTGGCCTACAAAGATGGGGGGAAAACAGATGGACCAGGGAAGAAGTTGGTTGCAGAAAATGAACAGAACAGTAGAAAAGATGGCCTCAAGAAGCAGCACGACTTCATCATTTGCAACCTCAAATTAGCTTCACTACTTCACTGATTTGATTCCTTCTGCTTTCCCTGCTTTGACGTTAACTGTTTCTCCTCTGTGATACCCCTCTGCCATGCCACCCTGCCTTTGAGCTAGCCAACTATGAACAGAAACCTCTACAAAGTGTAAGCCAAAATAAAACTTTCCTCCTTTACCGTTGGGTGTCTGGTGTTTTGTCTCAGCAATGAGAAAAGTAAGACACCTTCCATTCACAAATGGAGGAAATTTGACTTGTAGGAGTAGTACGGGTGTGAGATTAGTCCTCTGTGGTTGAGTCCAAGTAGTTAGATGTGAATGTAGGTGCATGAGCTGGTTCCCTTCCTATGATTCATTTTCTTTCCTGCCAGTGAGTGAAGGGTTTTGGGGTCTCAGATGGATCACTGAACCTGCCTCAATTTACATCTGCTCTACTTAGTTTCAGGTGCACTCCATGGGTATTGCTAACCAGAGGTATTTTTTCTTAACCATTCAATTGTGTCCAGGGGTGGGATACAGTGTGGCTGGTCATGTACTCAGTCTTCCACTGAGTTTTGAAGGGGACTTTTAGAACTTTGGCTCCTTCCCTCTGCAACAATTTCTATAGCTCTTTACCTTTGCTCTTTCTATACTTCTCTGGATGAGAGTGTTTTACAATCCCCTCTGGTTGCACTGCTCCTATCTGGCTCTTTGACCATGTGAAGCTGACTTCACCTCACAGAGTTGTTATCCAGCCTGCAATCTCAGTGGTGCTTATGACATGGCTAAAGTGACCCCATTTTCTTTTTAGACTCCATTTTGTCTTCATTAACCCATAGACGAACTCACTCCCCAACCCAGTCAGATATAAAGACACTAACCCATAGATAAACTCACTCCTCAGACCCTCTCCCAGTTAATCATAAAACCCATGAAAGGAGAAACAAACACAGCAAATAACGGTCAGGCTGACCATTGACTGCATCCTGGGTGACAAACAGACCAGATGTTTGGAGAGGGTCTTATGATGTTCCTGTGAAATTCCAGAAAGATGACATGGTGTAATGTGGTTGCTACAGTTGTGGACTTGCATTTGGTTTAATTTGTGAGACATTTGTGAAGGGCCCAGACCCTGGACACAGTGGTCATTTGGTCTCAGTGTAAGCTGGGAATAAGCTTGTGGATCAGTTCCATATACAAACTCCTGGTTGTGTGTGGTGTGAGCACTACCCCAATGGCCAACCTGTAGTGAGGAGGACTCTTTCCTTATAAATGGTGCCGTGCATATGCAGAGTAGAAAAAGCATAACAGGAATCAGTGTAAATGTTCACCTGTTTGTCTTTCCCTGCCTCCAAGGCCCAAGTGAGGGCTATCAACTCAGCTCTCTGAGAAAATGTCCCAGGAGGCAGAGCCTCTGCCCACATGGTTCACTCCAAGGTGACAACTGCTGCTTCAGCCCTCTGAACTCCATCAATTACCACGCTGCTGCCATTAAGAAACAGGGTCAGGTCAGGGTTCTGGAGCCATGTGTCCTGTAGATCTTGTCGGGCTGAGTAGACTGCTTCAATTTTCTCGGTGCAGTCGTGTGCAGGTGGCTCCAAGGACGTGGGCAAAAACGAGGCTTGGTTGAGATCCTGAAAGGTTTTAATAGTCTGGGATCTTCCAAAAGAACACCTCGATACTGAACCAGCCTAGTTCCCAACAGCCATTTACCACCAGGGCCTCTCAGCAAAGTCTCTACAGCATGAGGAACAAACACATTTAATTTTTGTCCCAGAGTCAGCTTTTCAGCTTCTTTCACCAGGATTGCAGTGGCTGCAGTAGCCCTCAAGCAAGGGGGCCACCCAGTTGCCAGTGGGTCTAGTTTCTTTGACAAATATGCCATGGGGATTCTCCAAAGCCCCAATGTCTGAGTCAAAACACCCTGGGCAGTGCCTTTTTTATGTACAAACAACTGGAAAGCCTTGGTAACATCAAGAATTGCCAAGGTGGGGGCACTCAACAATTTTTCTTTTAAAGTCTTGAAGGCTACTTGACGCTTGGTGCTCCACTCAGTGTGGGGTTCTTTCCTCCCTTCAAGGCCTCATGTAGGTGTTTTGCAATGGCTGCAAAATTTGGAAACCAGAGACAGCAGTATCAAACAATTCCCAGGAATTACCTTAAGTACTTTCTATTCACAGGCTTCTTTAGGCCCAGAAGGGCCTGGATCCGTGAGGCTGGCAGCATACTTGTCCCATCTTGTAACACAAACCCTAAAAATTTTACAGTCTGCATACAGATTTGAGCCTTTTAGTGAATCACCCTTATCTAGTACATAAATCGCTTTTATCTAACTTGTCCTTTAATAGGATAACATCAAAGAAATTTATGACATCTGGAAAGTTTAATATCTAGGCATCTCTAAGTACTGTGGCATGAATATAGCATATACATCACATAAGTTTCTGTTAAAAAGATTATTTGACTGGTGACCTAAATGTCCAGAGCACAAGAGAAAGGCAGGTGTCTGAATCTGAAAGAAAATGTTTATCTCCATAAACAATCCCAGTTTTACATTTTAGAAGACCTGTATTTCTGGAAGACATGAATACATTTAATACACTATGAGATTATCAAAAATGATTGCTATAGCCATATGAAAACCTTTGTTTCTTAATTTAGATTTGTACCAGAGCATCTTTAGATCACAAAACCTCATTGTCCTATTTCTAGAAAATTTAACCTGTTGAAAATGACCAATGTAAACATATCACAAATAATGTATTTTGCTTAAAAATTTTGATGACTTAAGGAAACCAGATTATATCACTTAACACATTATTTTTGAACAATGAGAAACTTGCAAATCATAAAAAAACAATAAACAATAAACAAAAACATGCACTACATTTATTTCATTTTGGCCAGCTGGCAACTTTCATGGAAGCATATCAGACAAATGCTTTAAAAATCCAAAAATGCAAAAAGAAGAAAAATGTGTTGAGCTCAAATAAAATACCTGTGTACAGGTTGGGCACACAGACAAACAAGGGAAATACACAGGACAAATATGTCTATAAATTAGAATACATATATATATATAATTATATATATATATATATAATTTTGTCCAATTGAATTATAGTAACACTTTTACAAATTTTTAAGTTTGTAATTATAAATAGACTAGTGAGAATTATTTGTAGTTCAAGAGCAGAGATATCTTGTAAGAAAAATTTGGAAGAATAAAAGAAATTCTCCCACAAGGATACTGACAACCTTTGTGTTCTTTTTTCATGTAGCTTCCAGTTCATTCATCTCCACACCCTCTGAATAGAGATACTCAGACTTTCCTTTTATTTTATGGAAGTTCTGGAAGGAACAACCTGAGCTCCACCAAATTAACAGGTAACCATGGATATATATTTTATATTTCACACTTTATTTTTATATTTTTATATGCGGGAATTTAACAGAAACATCACCAGATTTATCACAAGACCCTTTCCAAACAACTGGTCTGGTTGTGGTAACTGTTTGTTCTTCCTTTTATGGGTTTTATGTTTAACTAGGAGGGGTGTGAGGAGTGAGTTCACCTACAAGTTAGTGCCTTAATATCTAACAGGGTTACGGAGTGAGTGCATCTAGGGATTAAGTGAAGACAAAATAGATTCTAAAAGAGAAAATGAAGTCACTATAGCCATATCAATTATCTTTAAATAAGTTAGTCAGAGTACAAGATATTGGCATTCAATTGTCCAAACAATACTGGCACAAACCTTTCTTTTCAATGAAGTAAGAGAAATTAGTATAATTATCTTAACTATCATATATATATATATATATATATATATATATATATATATGTGTGTGTGTGTGTGTGTGTATGTATATATATATATATATATTATTTTTTGCTTTTCCCTTCCTTTATTTCTACATTCCCTCATCCCAGATTCTCTTTGCTTTTGAACAGCTTCTTCCCATTTTACAGTATCTATTATACATTTTTTATCTTATTTATTCTTTCAGCTTCTCACACTAGGAAGACAATACGATGATCACATAGGTGCATCTGGTTTATTTCACTTATGAGTATGGTCTCAAGTTGCACCCATTTAGGTATAAAAGCCTTGAATTTATCCTTCTATACAGCTGAGTAGTACTTCATTGTATAAAAAGACCACATCTCTTTTATCTATTCCTCGGTTGATGGGCATTTGGGTTGCTCCAAAGATGTAGCTATTGCAAATTGTGCTGCTGTAAACATGGGTGCACATATATCACTGTGGTACAAGGTTTTTAATTCTTCTGGGAAGATACCCAGAAGGGGAATAGCTGGGTCAAATGGAACTTCCAATCCTAGTTTTTGAGGAATCTCCACACTGATTTCCACAGTGGCTGCACCAGTTGACACTCCCACCAGCAGTAGAGAAGGGTTCCTTTTTCCCCACAGTCCCTCCAGCATTTGTTATTGGTTGATTTCTTGATGATAGCCATTCTTTGTGGGGCGAGATGGAATCTCAGCGTTGTTTTAATTTGTATCTCTTGAATGACTAGTGATGTTGCACATTTTTTCATACATTTATTTGCCATTTGTATTTCTTCATCTGAGAAGTGTGTATTCATCTCAGATGCCCATGTTTCGATTGGGTCTTTAAATTTGGGAGGTCTGATTTTTTTGACATCTTTGGATGTTCTCGATAGTAATCCTTTGTCTGAGGAACAGCTGGCAAACAATTTTCCCACATTGTGGGTTGTCTCTTCACTCTGTTGGTGGTTTCTCTTTCTGTGCAAAAAGCTTATTAATAAGATGAGATCCCAGTTTTTGATTCTTTGTGATAGTTCCTGTGCCATTGGGGTTTTATTCATAAAGCCTTTGCCTACACCAATGTCTTCAAGAGTTTTACCTGTTCTATCTTCCAGCAGATTTAATGTTTCTGCTTTAATATTTAGATATTTGGCCTGTTTTGAATTTAGTTTAGTGCATGGTGAAAGATATGTGTCCAATTTTAATCTTTGGTATATGCAGAGGCAGTTTTTCCATCACCATTTATTAAAGAGGGTATGTTTCTTCCAGTGAATGCATTTGTCACCTTTGTGAAAGATAAAATGGCTTTGCATGTTTGGAGTTGTTTCTGCATCTTCTAATCAGTTCTATTTATCTTTGGGTCTTTTTTTGGCAGTACCATGCTGTTTTTATCACTGTAGCTTTATACTATAATTTCCAGTCTGCTATTGTGATGCCCCCTGCCTTGCCTCTGTTGTCCAGAATTGCCCTTGATATTCTAGGTAGATGATCATTTTTGGACTGGGTCTTTGAATTTGTGTGGTCTAATATTTTTTATTTCTCCATATATTCTCAGTATTAATCCTTTATCTGAGGAGTAACTGGGAAAACTTTTCTCTTTCTGTAGGTTTTCTCTTCACTTTATTTGTTTCCTTTGCTTACAGAAGCTTTGTAATTTGCTGTGATCTCTCATGTTGATTCTTGGTATTTTTTCTTCTGCAAAGGAGGTCCTGTTCTGAAAGTTTTTGCCTACACCTATGTCTTCATAAATTTTACCTATTTTGCTTTCCAGCAGATTAATTTTTTATGTTTTAATATTGAGTTTTTTGATCCATTTTGATTTTAGTTTAGTACATGTTTAGAGATATGGGTCTAGGTTCCATCTTTGGCATGTGTGTAGCCAGTTTTCCCACAACCATTTGTTCTTTACTCCAGCAAAAGTATTTGTCAGTTTTGTCAAAGATAAGGTAGTTGAGTGTGCCTGGAGTTGTTTTCGCATTCTCTATCCTGTTCCACTTATCCAAATGTCGTTTTGGGGGCCTATACCATACTTTTATTACTGTAGTTTTGTAGTATAAATTCAAGTCTGGATTGTAATGTCCCCTGCCTTGTCATTGTTGTTCAGGATTGCTTTTGCTATTCTAGGTCTCTTCTGGTTACATATGAATTTATGATTTTTTTCTACTTGTATGAGAAATGCTAAGGGAATTTAAATTGTGATGTTATATCAGTACAATGGGTTTGGATGTATGATCATTTTGATCATGTTGCTTCTTCCTATCCAGGAACAGGGGATATCATTTTAATTTCTGATGCCTTCTTCAATCACCTTTTGCAGAATAGTATAATTATTATTTCCTTGATTAGGTTAATTCCTAAGCATTTAATTTTTTCTTGATGTGGTTGTGAAAGATAGTTTTTCTCTAATTTTCTTTTGAGTTTATTATTTGTACAGGAATGGTATGATTTTGTAGTGGTGATTTTGTATCATGCTATGCTACTGAATTTGGTTATCAGTTCTAGGAGTGTTTCAGAGCTTTGAAGGTCTTCTATGTAGAAGATCATGTCATCTGTAAATAATGGTAATTTAACTACCTTTCCTTTCCTTATTCCTTTTAATTTTTTCTCTCCTCTAATTGTTTAGATGTTTTGAGAACTATAGTGACCTGGCGTGATTATAGCAGACATCTTTGTCTTCTTCCTGATTGTAGAGGCAAACATTGCAGCTTATCTCCAGTTAGTATGACGATGGCTATTAGTTTTTCGTAGATGGCTTTTATCGGATTGAGGTAAAGACCTCCTATACCTATTTTCTTCAGTTTTTTTTTTTAATCATGAATGGATGTTGGATGAAAAAACTTGTGAAGTGATTTTTTTGTATCTATTGAGGTGATCATGAGAAGAGTTCTGTCACTGATTCTGATTATGTGCTGTATCACGTTTACTGACTTGTGTATGTTGAACAATCCTTGCATCCTTGAAATGAATTATACTGGGTCATGATGTACAATCTTTTTTTTTAATGATTTCCTGCACTGTATTTGCCAGTGTCTTATTGAGTATTTTTGTATCTATCTTCATGAAAGAGATTGGCCTGTATTTCTCTTTTTTGGTTGGGCCTTTTTTGGGTTTTATTATCACAGCAATGTTTGCTTCCAGGAATGACTTTTGGAGTACTGCCTCCATTTCCATTTCATTACACATTTTGAGCAGTGTTACCATTAGAGTTTTAAAATTCTTCAACTTGGCAGTAAATCCCTCAGAACCTGGGATTTTCTTATTTGGTGGGTTATTTTAATTAATTTTCAATTTCATTTCCTGACATTGGATTATATAGGATTCTTATAGCCTCTTGTTTCAGATTTGTTAGTTCTTATATGTCTAGGAATCTATCCATTTCTTGTTAATTTTCCATTTTATTAGAGTACATGTTCTCAAAGTAGTTACTGATGATCCTCTGGGTTTTGGCAGAATCCATTTTGATTGTGCCCTTTTCATTTCTAGGTGCATGTATTTGGATCTTTTCTTTCCTGATTTTAGGAAGATTGCCTAAGGGTTTTTCTATTTTGTTTTATCTTTCTAAGATGCAACTCTTGGTTTCCCTGGTCTTTTACATTGATTTTTTTTTTATCTCCATTATATAAATTGTTGCTCGATCTTTATAATTTCCTTCCCCCTAAAAACTTTTAGTTTGTTTTGTTCTTGTTTTTTGGAATCTTGAGGAACCTCCATAGGTTGTATATTGGAGCTTGCTCTGTTTTTCTGGTTTCAGAATTCACCACTATAAAATTCCCTCTTAGGACTATTTCATTTTGTCCCATAGGTTCTGGTATGTCATACTGGAAATATCATTTGTTTGTAGGACCTTTCTAATTTGTTCTTTAATTTCATCTATGGCCTATTGATTATTCATGAGGGCATTATTTAATTTCAATGTGCTTCATAGTTTCTGTGATATCTTTTCACCATTGAATTCTAGCTTCATTGAAATATGACTGCATGATATATATGGCATAATTTTTATTTCTTTGTATTTATAGAAGTATGCTCTGTGATCCTGCATGTAATATATTTTGAAGGATGTCCCATGTGTTGGTAAGAGTGTGTATTCTTTTGTTGAAAGGAAAACTCCGTAGACATTTATTAAGTCCATTTTTCAAAGGTTTGTTTCAACTTTGATATATCCCTGTTGATTTTTTTATCTAGCTGATCTGTCCATTTGTGACAGAGGGGTAGTCAGTTCACCCATTGCATTCATACTGCTGTTTATCTGATTTTTCACATGCGTTAGTGTTTGTTTTATGAAGTTGAGTGAGCCAATATTTGGTGCACATATTTTTATGATTGTTACATTTTTGTTGATTTGTTCACTTAACCCAGTATGCAGTGACCTTCGTTGTCTCTTCTGATCAGTTTTGGTTTGAAATCAAATTTGTCTGGAGTTAGGATAGCTACTCCTGCTTTTATCCAGGCTTCTGTTGAATGGAATATCAATTTCCACCCTTTGATGTTCAGTCTATGAATTTCTTTTTGGCTTAAATGTGTTTCTTGTATGCAGCATATCATTGGGCTTTCTTTCTAAATCTATTGTGCTAATCCGTGTCTTTTGATTGGTGAATTATGACCATTCATGTTGACGATTATGACTGATAGGTATTGACTTATCCTTGTTATATTATTTTTCTGCTGTTTGTTCAGTTCCTTTTCATTTTATTTAAAAGTTTCCCTTGCTTGGTGGTTTAATTCTACTTTTTTTTCCAACTTTTTCTCATTATTGTCTCCTTCCAGGCTATCCTTGAGAATTTTTGGAGTCCTGGTTTTCTGGTTATGAACTTCATTCAGTGCAATTTACCGTGAAAGTGTCACATTTCTCCATGAATTTTGAAAAATTATTTTGTGAGATACATCAATCTAGGTTGCAAGGGTTTTTTTTTCCTTTTAGAGCTTGAAAGACTTCACTCCATGCTCTCTTTAACTTTATAGTTTGTGTTGAGAAAACTGATGTTTTGCTTACATTTTCTATTCTCTTTCCATGATCCTCATGTCTGTTTTATTGCCAATACTATGTTGATTTTATCACATTAGCTTTGTAGAATAATTTCAAATCAGGGATTTTGACTCCTCCTGCCTTGCCTTTGTTGCCCAGGATTGTCTTTGCTATCCTAGGTGTCTTCTGTTTCAAAGTGAATTTTAAAAATATTTTTTATAGATCTGTGAGGTATGTTAATGGTGTTTTGATCAGGATTGCATTAAATCTATATAACAGTTTTGGGAGTATGGTCATTTTCACAATGTTGTTTCTTCCTATCCGTGAGCAAGGGATATCTTTCAATTTTCTGATATCCACTTCAATCTCTTTTTTTCAGAGTACTCTAATTTTCACTCTATACATCTTTTACTTCCTTTGTTAGATTGATTCCTAAGTATTTCATTATTTTGGATACTGTTGTAAATGGTGTTGTTTCCTAATTTCTCTCTCAGTGAGTTCGTTGTTTGTGTACAAGAATGCTATGGATTTTTGAGTGTTGACTTTGTATACAGCTACGCAACTGAATTTGGTTATTAATTCTAGAGGTATTTTGGTGGAGGTTTTGGGGTCTTCTATGTAGAGTATCGTGTCATCTGCAAATAACGATAATTTAACTTCTTCCTTTCCTATCCTTATTCTTTTTATTTCTCGCTCTTATCTAATTGATGTGGCTACTATTTCCAGAACTACATTGAATAGGAGTGGTGATAGTGCACATCCTTGTCTCCTTCCTGATTTTAGAATGAAAGCTTTCAGTTTCTGTTCATGTAGTGTGATATTGTCTGTTGCTTTGTCATAGATAGCTTTTATCAGATTGAGGTAAAGACCATTTTTCTGATTTTCTGTATGGTTTTAAACATGAATGAGTGTTGGACTTTATCAAAATCTTTTTCTGCATCTATTGAGATGATCATGTGATTTTTGTCTTTGGCTCTGTTGATATGGTTTATTAAGTTTATTGATTTGCATATTTTGAAACATCCCTGCATTCCTGGGATGAATCTCACTAGGTCAAGTTGTATAATTTTCTTGAAGATTAGCTTCATTCTGTTAGCTAATATTTTATTGAGCATTTTTGCATCTATGTTCATTAGAGAGATTGGCCTGTAGTTCTCTTTTTTGGTTGCGTCTTTCTCTGGTTTTGGTCTCAGGGTAATACTTTCCACCAGGAATGTGTTAGGGAGGAGTGCTTCTGAATTACATGAATTTGAGGTTTCCCTTTCCTTTTTTTTAATAAGTATGTCTAATGGTTTATCAATTTTATTTATTTTTTGAAAGAACAAACTCTTTGACTAATTCTTTGTATTGTTTTCTTAATCTACATAGCATTAATTTCTGCTCAGTTCTCTACAGTTTCTTCCTTCTATGGACTTTGGTCTTGACTTGCTCTTCTTTTTCTAGAAGTTTGAAGTACACTAATAGGTTGTTTATTTGTGATTATTCTGCTTTCCTGATGTGAGAATTGACTGCTATATATTTCCCTCTTATGACAACTTTCACTGTGTCACACAGGTTCCAGTAAATTGTATTTGCATTTTTGTTTGATTGGAGATATTGTTTACTTTCTTCTTTAATTTGATCTGTGACCCACTGCTTGTTCAGGAGGGTGTTATTTAATTTCCAAGTATTTATGCAGTTTTTGTGGTTTCTTTTGTCATTAGTTTCCAATTATATTGCACTTTGGTCAGATAATATGCATGTTATAATTTCAATTCCCTTGCATTTACTTAACCATGTTCTATGGGCTAGTATATGGTCTATTTTAGAGACTGACCCTTTTGTAGCTGTGAAGAATGTGTATTCTGATGTTGTTAGGTGGAACACTGTGTAAATGTCTACTAAGTTCATTTGTTCACAGGCTTGGTTCAGTTCTGTTATTTCTTTGCTATTTTTGGTCTAGTTGATCCATCTCTTGGTGACAATGGTGTTTTAAGGTCCCCTGTTACAATATTGTTATTACTTAATTGATTTTTTATGTCTATTTTTATCTGTCTTAGATAGTTGTATGCTCCCAGAGTTGGTACATATATATTTATGATTGTTGTATCTTCCTCTTGAATTTTTTCCCTAACCAGAATGTATTGACCTTCTTTATCACTTGTGATCATTCTTGGTTTGAAGTTCATGTTGTCTGCAAACAGAATATCTCTGCCTGCTTTTTCTGGGTTCCTGTTGCATGTAGTATTGTTTTCCATCCTCTGACTTTTAGTCTATGAATTTATTTTTTCAATTAAATGTGTTTCTTTCATACAGCATATTGTTGGATTTTGTTTCTTGATCGATTTTGCCAGTGTGTTTCATTTGATTGGCGAATTGAGGCCATTTACAATTATGGTTTTAACTGATATGTATTGGCTTGTCTTCATCATGTTATTTTCCTGCTGGTGGTTCCCTACATTTCCCCTCTGTTTAATTGCTTGCCCTGCTTGGTGGTTTGATTCTTTTGCTCTTGTTGGAATTTTGGTCATTTTTGTCGCTGTCTAAAATACCTTTTAATACCTTTTAGAGTGTTGGTTTCGTGGTCATGAATTTCTTCAGTTGTTCTTTCTCATGGAAGTATTTTATTTCCTCCATTAATTTTGAAAAATAGCTCTGCTGGGTACATTAATATGAGTTGGAAGTTGTTTTCTTTCAGGACTTGAAATGCTTCACTCCAAGCACTTCTTGACTTGAGGGATTGTGTTGAGAAGTCTGCCACGATTCTGATAGGCTTTCCTTTATAGGTGATCTGCTTCTTTTCCCTAGCAGGTTTTAATATTCTCTCCTTGTGCTGAATTTCTGGGATATTCATTATCATATATCTGGGTGTGGCTTTATTATACTTTTGGCTAATTGGAGTTCTGTATGATGCCACGTCCCCTGCCACTTTGGCCCTTTGACACGGTCAGGGAAGAGGGAAATGCACGGCTTCAAGGAAGACTGCTTTCTTGGAGGCGACATGGCACACTCCTCTATGCTTGGATAGTGGGAGGTTTTCTCATAAGGCTTCTTTTCCTGAGTATATTACTAAGAGTACTTTTGTATAAAATCATTTACCAAACAATAAAATTACAAAGATTGGAAGTTTCTGATGACTGGTGGAGAGAACAGATGTTACTCTCACAAACAACAGCAATGCCCACTACAAAACCAAAAATCACATAATGTACAGGGATTTACCCTGAGGTGGGGAGACTGAAACTTATTATAAAGAACAGAAATTTAACTATTGATGAAACGGTAGTTTCTGTTTTGATGGCTACAATGGCCTTATCAGGTTATAATATTCTCACTGATTTTAAACAAACCACATTATTGAGAAAAAACAGGTGTGAGACGCCTCATTAACCTTGATCCATCATATTCTTAGAAATAGGCCTGTAGTTATACAAACAACAGAAAGGTACAGTCCCTTCTTGATATCAGTTACTATGTAACCATCTTTCAAACTTCATACTGTCTGCCAAGATTCCTGCTTCTATGCCTACATTTTCATCAACAAACTTTTGTAGTTATGCCTACATTTTCATCAACAAACTTCTGTAGTTATGCCTACATTTTCGTTAACAAGCTTTCGTAGTCATGCCTACATCTTCGTCAACAAAAGTAGAATATATATATCCCAGCTTAAAAGAATAAAATCATCATCATCATCATCATAAAAAGAATAAAGCAAGCATAACAGGAGGACAACTAGTGTGGTGTCTCCTTCTTACTGCACGGACGCTTCCGCCCACCTTCGGGACTTCCCCGACCTTGCAGCAGCTGGACTGCGGCAACTTTCGCCCAACGTGGGGCTCAAAGGTAAGCTTTCTCTTTTTTGGTGGTTGATAAGGCTCTCGCCAAGGGTGCTGCAGACCCCTCGGTAAGTACAGACTGGGTTGAAAAGGGTGAGTAATCATGGGACAAAGTGAATCTCGGGCACGGAGCCTCTTCATTGATATTGCTAAGCAAATGTTGCTAAAACGGGGAATACGGGTATCTAGAAAACAGTTGCAGGAATTTTTCTCATTTGTACAAACTTGTTCCCCTTGGTTTCCAGAAGAAGGAACCTTGAATCTTGAAACTTGGCTGAAACTAGGAAAAGAAATCAGGAATCATTATGAATTGTACGGTGCTGATGGGACTCCAGCTCAGGCATTCTCGCTCTGGAATGCTTTAAGAGATTGCCTTGATCTGGATCCTGAAGCAATTTGTCTTACAAAAACTTTACAACGCTATGAATCAGACACACCATGTCAAGCTCTTAAAAAGACTAATTCTTATGGGTCAATTCCAAAAACTGATACTGCCACTGCTCCCTTATTACAAAAGGGAGCCCAAAATTCAGATAGTTCTTCAGACAGTGAGGATGAGGATGATAAGGATGACACTTTACCTCCAGACTACGCTGCAGAGTTAGATGAGGAAGCAGCTCGCTATCATCATGATGATGAATTCCCTATATTGACTGATAAAATAAAATGGAAACATAGGCGAAAAAAGAAAGGCTCAGGATATACACCTATGGATGTAGGATTTAGAGGAGCTTTAAAAAAGGCTAGAGAAGCAGGAGAGCCATTGTTAAATTTTCCAGTCCTGTTTTCTGGAGATAATGAAGCCCCTTCATGGGAACCACTTCCTTTTAAATTACTAAGAGAACTAAAAATGGCTGTTAAAGACTTTGGTCCTACTTCTCCATACACCTTACAGCTAGTAAACTCTATTGCTGCAGAATGGATGACCCCTTGGGATTGGCAACAAACAGCAAAATCTTGCCTTTCCCCAGGGTTATATTTAATGTGGAAAGCTGACTATGAGGAAAGAGCTAGACAGCTTATTCAGCAAAGCCTCTTTAAAAGGCCACAGAGAGGAGGTTTTACTATGCCTATGCTAATGGGAACTGATAATTACTCATCAGCAGCCAGTCAACTTAAACTCCCTCAAAATGCTCTGAGAGAGGTCACGATTCTTGCCGTTCAAGCTTGGCAACATTTGCCTGCTGCTGACACAAGAACGACCTTTCTCAGTAACATTAAACAGGGATCACAGGAACCTTTCGCTGACTTTGTGGCTAAATTGGAGGATGCTATTCAAAAGATTGTAGAAAATGAAGAAGCCGCAGCAATTTTACTCAAACAGTTAGCTTTTGAAAATGCCAATGTTACATGTCAATCCCTCCTACGTCCTACTCGAAGGACTGGAAATATTAATGATTATATAAAAACTTGCTCTGAGGCTTCACCTGCATATATACAGGGCGTTGCTATGGCAGCTGCCTTACAGGGAAAGACTTATCAACAATATCTAAAAGAAATAGGTAACAATAAAAACCAAAAGGGAAACAAAACACCTTCTCGCCCTGGTTTCGGTCTCCCTGGGGTTTGTTTTCAATGTGGAGAGGCAGGTCATGTGAAAAACAGGATACTTATCAATTAGCACAAACAAAACATAACTTGCACCACCAGAATGCTAACTCCCTACGTTATCAATTCAAATTAACTAGAGAACAAGCTAGACAAATTGTAAAAAATTGCTCCTCCTGTGCTGTCCATATCCATTCATCACCAATGGGAGTCAATCCAAGAGGTCTTAAACCAAATGCTTTATGGCAAATGGATGTTACACATATTCCATCATTTGGAAAACTTAGTTATGTACATGTATGTATTGACACTTGTTCACATGCACTCTTTGCTTCTGCAAGGAGTGGTGAAGCATTTAAGGATGTTGCACAACAATCTGTATCAAGCCTTTACAGTGTTGGGAAAACCTCAACATATAAAAACTGATAATGCCCCAACTTATACATCAAAAAATTTTAGAGAATTTTGCCAACAATTACACATACTCCACTCCACGGGAATTCCCTATAATCCACAAGGACAAGCTATAGTTGAAAGAGCTCATCAAACTATAAAAATTCAGATACAAAAATTACAGTCTGGGTATACAAAATATTTATCTCCTCATCATGTATTGAATCATACTTTATTTGTTCTGAACTACATCAATGTTGATGCTAATGGCATTACCAATATGGAAAAACACTGGAATCCTATAAAAAATGTATATCCTAAAGTCTTATGGAAAGACTTGGTAACTGGTAGTTGGAAAGGACCAGATATTTTACTAACATCAGGTCGAGGCTATGCTTGTATCTTTCCACAGGATGCTGAAGTTCCCTGCTGGATTCCAGATCGGCTCATCCGGCCGTACCAGGACCAGGAAACATCATATGCCTCCAGTCCCATGGTATCCGGTGACTCCTCCGGAAACGCCTCCAGAGACCCGCTATCCACTTCAATTGACCCCGGATAAACATGGAGAAGCTCCAGACGGAGTGACAGCTAAGATGGCCAAGCTCGCTCTGTCTTCTTCTGCTCCGCCACAGGCAAAATCTACTCGAGAAGCTAAACCTCCAACATGGGGACAAATAAAAAAATTAACCTGTAAAGCTGAAGAAGTGGTGAAGGCCAGCGGTGAACCTGTTACTCCTTTACATCTTTTCCTTGCCATATTGGCTGTTCTTTCTGCAGAGGTATCTAGTGATGGTGCTTCCTCTCATATGCAATATTGGGCTTATCTTCCTAACCCTCCTTTTTTTCATCTTACTTCCTGGGGAACTTCCAATTTAAAGGTATTCACCAACAATACCCAATTGATGGGAGGAATTTCTAACTCCTTAATTCCACATAAGACAAGCCATAATTATACCTTTTATGGATATTCCGATGATGTTCCTTTATGCTTTGCCATCAAAGGCATCCCTTTACCTGGATGCCTTCCCCTCAACTATAGAACATTTTTTACAGATTCTCCTGCATCAAAAACAGAAAATAAACGATACCTCTGGGCTCTGTCTATAAAAGTAATTGGTTATCATAAATATAATGACACTTACAAAAATCTTACAGGAGATGAGTCATTATTACTAATTGATCCTTGCAAAGACAAATATCCTAATAGGGATCAATATTGGAAAACTATTGAAAAGCCTAATGGCTTTCCCCATTGGCTTGACTGTGGCTTTTCTCATGCAGTTACTATACATAATATACCTTATACTAATGTTTCCATATATGATTATTCTGTGTTTTCCCCTAATTATGATTATACTACATATATTTTATCATCAGTTTCCCCTACTCCAAGTCCTCAATCTGGTCGCATCATATTCAACTCTACTGGTAAAATTCCCATTGATGGCGAACCAATGTATCGCTGGTATTCCACTGGATGGGTAGCGCCCATTTATGAAAGTCATTCACAAAATCTCCCTATACAACTTTATCCTGACCTCTTTCAACTCTTTGCTGCTACTAATATGGTGTTGTTAACCCGTCCTAATAGCATAATCCCTACACCTTATGCTATTACTGCATGTGTCAATACTCCTCATGCTATTCTTGTTGGAAATGACAAATCCTTAAATATTTCCTTTTATGATGGTACTTATCATGTACAATGTAAAGAATGTTTATTAACTAACTGTATTGATTCAGGATTGCCAAAAAACTTATCCACCTTTTTGATAGTGCATCAACCACCACATGTTCTCATACCACTGAAATTACATGAGCCCTGGTATGATAACACAGGAGTGAATCTATTTCAACAACTAAATGCTTTATTAAGGCAAAAACGTTTTGTAGCCTCACTTATATTAGGAATCACTGCATTAATAACCATAATAGCTTCTTTAGCAACAGCTACTGCCGCTTTGGTAGAAGAAGTACACACTGCTAATCATGTTAATGACTTGACACATAATGTCACCTTAGCCTTAACATTACAAGAATGTATAGATCAAAAATTAGAAACTAGGATAAATGCTTTAGAAGATACAGTTATTTACTTAGGAAATCAAATACAAAATATTAAGACACAACTTACCACTAGATGTCATGCTAATTATAAATGGATATGTATTACACCATATAGGTATAATGAGACGTCTCAACCTTGGTACAAAGTAAAAAAACATCTACAAGGAATATGGAATAATTCAAATGTAGGCCTAGACATATCAGAATTACAAAATAAAATTAGAGATTTAAATAATGCTCCTTCTCTCAATATGCAGTCCGACTTAGTTAAAGGCATTGCTGCTTCCATTAATAGTATTGCCAATCCCACCTCTTGGTGGCAAACCCTGCTACATTATGCTATTACATCTATTATTATTATCATTCTCTGTCTTATCTCTCCACTCTGCATCAGAATAATCCTCTCTACGTTGCAAAATCTTCAAGAACAACTGCACATTCTGAAGCTTAAAACATCAAGTAAAAAAGGGGGAGATGCCACGTCCCCTGCCACCTCGGCCCTTTGACACGGTCAGGGAAGAGGGAAATGCACGGCTTCAAGGAAGACTGCTTTCTCGGAGGCGACATGGCACACTCCTCTATGCTTGGATAGTGGGAGGTTTTCTCATAAGGTTTCTTTTCCTGAGTATATTACTAAGAGTACTTTTGTATAAAATCATTTCCCAAACAATAAAATTACAAAGATTGGAAGTTTCTGATGATTGGTGGAGAGAACAGATGTTACTCTCACAAACAACAGCAATGCCCACTACAAAACCAAAAATCACATAATGTACAGGGATTTACCCTGAGGTGGGGAGACTGAAACTTATTATAAAGAACAGAAATTTAACTATTGATGAAATGGTAGTTTCTGTTTTGATGGCTACAATGGCCTTATCAGGTTAAAATATTCCCACTGATTTTAAACAAACCACATTATTGAGAAAAAACAGGTGTGAGACGCCTCATTAACCTTGATCCATCATATTCTTAGAAATAGGCCTGTAGTTATAGAAACAACAGAAAGGTACAGTCCCTTCTTGATATCAGTTACTATGTAACCATCTTTCAAACTTCATACTGTCTGCCAAGATTCCTGCTTCTATGCCTACATTTTCATCAACAAACTTTTGTAGTTATGCCTACATTTTCATCAACAAACTTCTGTAGTTATGCCTACATTTTCGTTAACAAGCTTTCGTAGTCATGCCTACATCTTCATCAACAAAAGTAGAATATATATATCCCAGCTTAAAAGAATAAAATCATCATCATCATCATCATAAAAAGAATAAAGCAAGCATAACAGGAGGACAACTAGTGTGGTGTCTCCTTCTTACTGCGCGGACGCTTCCACCCACCTTCGGGACTTCCCCGACCTTGCAGCAGCTGGACTGTGGCAGTATGCCTGACTTATGTGTATGTCATATTCTGCTCTCATGTTTGGGAAATTTTCTACGATAATTTTTGCAAGTAGTCATTTTTATGTCATTTGTGTTGACTCCTGCTTTTTCACTGACACCCATTATTCATTTTTATAATTTATTTTAAGTAGAAAAAAATGGAACACAATTTCAAAACAACACAATAGAAAGGTAACGATGGTTACTACATTATGTATTGTTATCCTTAAAATAGTTACTCAGAGTAAAAGACATTGGCATTCAATTGTAGAAACAATGTTAGCACAAACCATTCTTTTCAATCAGTTAAGTGAAATTAGTAGTGTACCTAAACTATCTTGCATATATATATATAACTTTTCTTTTCCCTTCCTTCTTTTTTCCATTCCCTCATCCCAGTTTCTCTTTCCTTTTGAACAGTTTCTTCCAGTTTTACAATATCTGTAGTACACTTTGGATCTTATTTACTCTTTCAGATTCTCACACTAGGGAGACAATAAGATGTTTACACAAGTGCATCAGGTTTATTTCACTTATGAGTATTTTTTCAAGTTGCATCCATTTACCTATAAAAGTCTCCAGTTTATCTTTCTTTATTGCTGTGTAGCACTCCATTGTATAAAAAGACCACATCTTTTTTATCCATTCCTCAGTTCATGGGCATTTGGGTTGTTTCCACGATCTAGCTATTACAAATTGTGCTGCTATAATCATGGGTGCACATATATCACTGTGGTACGATGTTTTTTAATACTTCTGGGAAGATACCCAGAAGGGGAATAGCTGGATCAAATGGGACCTCCAATCCTAGTTTTTGAGGAATCTCCACACAGATTTCCACAGTGGCTGCAACAGTCGAAACACCCACCAACAATGGAAAAGGGTTCCTTTTTCCCCACAGCCCTTCCAGCCTTTGTTATTAGTTGATTTCTTGAAAATAGCCATTCTTTCTGGGGTGAGACAGAATCTCAGTGTGGTTTTAATTTGCATCTCTCGAATGACTAGTAATGTTGAACATTTTTTCATATACTTACTGGCCATTTGTATTTCTTCATCTGAGAAGTGTTTATTCATCTCAGATGCCCATTTTTGGATTGGGTCTTTAAATTTAGGAAGTCTGTTTTTTTGAGTTCTTCGTATGTTCTCGATAGTAACCCTTAGTCTGAAGAACAGCTGGGAAACATTTTTACCCACATTGTAGGTTGTCTCTCCACTCTGTTGGTGGTCTCTCTTGCTGTGCAAAAGCTTTTTTATAAGTTGAGATAACCGTTGTTTATTGCTTGTGATAGTTCCTGTGCCATTGGTGTTTTATTCATAATGTCTTTGTCAACACCAATGTCTTGAAGAGTTTTACCTATGTTATTTTCCAGCAGATTTAGTGTTTCTGTTTTAATACTTAGATCTTTGATCCATTTCGAATTTAGTTTAGCGCATGGTCAAAGATATGGGTCTAATTTTGATCTTCATCATGTGTAGAGCCAGTTTTTCTAGCACCATTTATTAAAGAGGCTATCTTTCTTCCAGTGAATGTGTTTAGCACCTTTGTCAATGATAAGGTGGGTTAGTATGTCAGGAGTTTTTTCTGCATCTTCTAATCTGTTCCATTGACCTTCATGACTGTTTTTGTTTTTTTTGGCCAATACCACGCTGTTTTTATCACAGTAGCTTTATACTATAATTTAAAATATGGGATTGTGATGCCCCCTGCATTGCCTTTGTTTCCCAGAATTGCCCGTCCTATTCTAGGTTTCTTCTGTTTCCAAATGAATTTTAGGATGGTTTTCTCTAATTGTCTGAGATATGTTGTTGAAATTTTGATCAGAATTGCATTAAATCTGTATAACAATTTTGGACATATGGCAATTTTCACTATATTGGTTCTTCCGACCCAAGAACAAGGAACATCTTTCCATTTTCTTTTCTTTTTTCTTTTTTGTGGGTACCGGGGGGTCAACCTCAGGACCTCGTGTGCCAACAGGCACCTGTGCCACTGAGCGATATCACCATCCCCTTTTTTCGTATGTGGGATCCGGGAGTCAAACTGGAGCCATCGCGCTTGCAAGGCAGGCGCTTACGCCGCTGAGCCATCTCAACGGCCCCCATCTTTCCATTTTCTGATATCCCCTTCAATCTCCTTCTTCAGAGTAGTGTAGTTTTCAGTGTAGAGGTGTTTTATATCCTTTGTGAGATTGATTCCTAGCTATTTCTTTTTTTTTTTTTTTGGATGTTATTGTGAAAGGTGTTGTTTCCCTAATTTCTCTTTCAGTGAGTTTGTTATTCATGTACAGGAAGGCTATTGATTTTTGAGAGTTGTCTTTGTATCCAGCTACACTTCTGAATTTGCTTATTAGATCTAGTAATTTTTTAGTGGAGTTTTTGGGGTGTTGTACGTAGAGTATCATGTCATCTGCAAATAATGCTAATTTAACTTCTTCCTTTCCAATCATAATTTCTTTTATTTTTTCCTTTGTCTAATTGCTCTTGCTAAAGTCCAGGATTATGTTGAATAAGAGTGGTGACAGTGGACATCCTTGTCTTTTGCCTGATTTTAGAGAGAAGGTTTTCAGTTTTTGTGGATTTAGTATGATACTGGCTGTTGGTTTCTCATAAGTGGCTTTTATCAGATTGAAATAAAGACCATCTATTCCAATTTTCTGTAGGTTTTTTATCATGGATCGGTGCTGGACTTTGTCAAAATTTTTCTGCATCTATTGAGATGATCATATGATTTTTGTCCTTGGTTTTGTTCATATGGTGAATTACATTTATTGATTTACATATGTTGAACCATCCCTGCATCCCTGGGATGAATCGAAGGTGGTCATTGTGTACCATCTTCTTGAGTATTTGCTGCATTCTTTTTGCCAGTATCTTATTGAGGATTTTTGCATCTATGTTCAATAGGGAGATCAGCCTGTAGTTCTCTTTCTTAGTTGGTCCTTCTCTGGTTTTGCTATCAGGGTAATGCTTGCTTCCAGGAATGAATTTGAGATTATTGCTTCCCTTTCAATTTCATTAAAGAGTTTGAGAAGTATTGATGTTAGGTCTTGTCTAAATTTCTTGTAGAATTCAGCAGTGAATCCATCAGAGCCTGGGCTTTTCTTTGTTGGGAGGTTTTTAATTACATGTCTGATTTCATTAATATTGGTTTATTTATAATTGTTATATCTTCTAGATTGAGGTTTGGTAATTCATAGGTATCTAGGAATCTGTCCATTTTCTCTGTATTTTCCATCTTATCAGAATACGAGTTTTCAAAGTAGGTATAGATGATCTTCTGGAGTCTGCAGGGTCTGTTGTGATATCACACTTTTCATTCTTAATTGCATGGATTTGAGTATTTTCTTTTCTTTTCCTTTTTAATAGGTATGGATAAAGGTTTGTGGATTTCATTTAATCTTTCAAAGAACCCACACTTTGATTCTCTGATTCTTTGTGTTTTACTTTAGTCCCCAATATGGTAATTACTGCTCTGTTCTTTATAATTTCCTCTCTTGTATGAGCTTTTGGCTTACCCTGCTCTTCTTTTTCTAGAAGTTTGAGGTTCACCATTATGTTGTTTATTTGTGCTTGCTCTATTTTCCTGATATAGGAATTTAGTGCTATAAATTTCCCTCTTAGGACTGCTTTCATTGTATCCCATAAGTTCGGGTATGTTCTACTGTCATTATCATTCAGTTGTAGAAACTGTGTAATTTCTTCTTTAATTTCACCCGTGACCCATTGGTTGTTCAGGAGGGTGCTATTTAATTTCCACATGTTTAGGAAGTTCTTGTAGTTTCTTTTGCCATTGATTTCCAATTTCTTTGCACTATGGTCTGATAATATGCATGGGATAATTTCAATTATTTGCATTTACTTAAGCAGGTTCTATGAGTTAGTATGTGGTCTATTTTGGAGAACATCCCATGTACAGCTGAGAAGAATGTGTATTCTGATGTTGTGGGGTGAAACACTATGTAGACATCTACTAAGTCCATTTGTTCCAAAGTTTGGTTCAGTTCTAATGTTTCATTGTTGATTTTTCATCTAGTTCATCTCTCTTTTTGTGACAGTGTAGTTTTGAGATCCCCCAATACAATTGTATTAGTGCTTATTTGATTTTTCATGTGCATTAATATTTGTTTTATATAGTTGGGTGCCCTGGTATTTGTTGCATATATATTTATGATTGTTATCTCCTCCTCTTGGATTATTACCTTTACAAGGATGTAGTGACCTTCTTTATCTCTGTTAATGATTTTTGACTTGAAATTCACTTTGTGTGCAAAAAGAATAACTATCCCTGCTTTTTTCTGGGCTACTGCGGCATGGATTATTGTTTTCCATCCTTTGACTTTCAGTCTATGAATTGCTTTTTGAATTAAATGTTTTTCTTGTATGCAGCATATTGTTGGATCTTGCTCCTGGATCAATTTTGCGAGTCTGTGCCTTTTGATTGGTGTACTGAGACCATTAACATTGACGGTTAAAACTGATATGTGTTGACTTATTCTTGTCTTGTTATTTTCCTGTTCTTGGCTCCCCCTCTTTTTTTTTCTCTACCTCTGTTTAATTCTTTTTCCTGCCTGTTGGATTCCTTCTGTTGTGGTTCCTGGAATTGTAGTCCTTGTTATATCTTTCTAGAATGTCCTTCAGAATATTTTGGAGTGCTGTTTTGGTGGTTATAAATTTTCTGAGATGTTTTTTGGTCATGGAAATATTTTATATCTCGATCAGTTTTCAAAGATAGTTTTGCAGGGTACATCAATCTGGGTTGAAGTATATTTTCCTTTAGAACTTGAAACACATCATTTGAAGCTCTTCTTTACTTTAGGGTTTGTTTTGAAAAATCAACTGTGATTCTGATGGGCTTTCTCTTATAGGTGATTTGTGTCTTTTCTCTAACAGCTTTTAAGATTCTACACTTGTGTTGAATTTCTGGAAAATTGGCTATGATATGCCTGGCTGAAGATTATTTTTTGATCGTGGCTAATTGGAGTTCTGTAAGCCTCAATTATCTGAACATCAATTTCTTCTTCTCTACCAAGGAAATTTTCTGTTATATCTGTGAACAGTGTTCTGACGCCATTTATGCCACCTGCTGCTTTTTCACTGGTTCCAGTCAATATTAAGTTATTCTTCTTTGCATCATCTAGCAGCTGCTGGATTGATTTTTCATTCTCCCTTGCTATTTTTGAGAATTCTTTCTTTTCATGATCACTAATCACCAGCCTGTCTTCTATATCTGAGATCCTGCCCTCACATTGGCTTAATCTGCTACAAATACTTTCAATGGAATTTTTTCTCCTGGATATCTGCTTGAATCTGCTTTATGGATTCCATTTCTTTCCTATGCTGTGCATTCATGGCTTCCACGATATTCTTAAGGTCATCTATTTTTTTGTCTGTATGTGCTGTAGCGTCCTTAAGCATGGTCTTCATTGTGGACATTATCTCCGCAGTTCTATGAGAAATTATTTCTGATTATATTTTTTCCAGAGCCTCATTCAACTGTTTTGTTGTTACCGCTTCAGGGATGCCAGGTGGGTGGCTTTTGGATTGTCCCACCTCACTGCCCCCTGGGCTTCCCTTTGGTGAACTGGATGTGTGGGGTTGCATCTTGTTTAAGTGTCATCTCATTTCCTTTTCTTTCTTTAGTTTAATTCCTGGGGTGATGTTTGTAAATTACCTATGGTAAGTTGCTTTATTGCTAGTATTTAAAACCCTCAGGAGATGACTACTTCTCTGAAGTATCTTCCAGGTGTAGCTTCTTTTTGGGTTTTGAGCCTGCTGCAAGGTCCTACCTCCTCAATCTGTTGGAGATGAGAAGCTCCTGCCTTTTTGGCCCATTCCTTGGTTCTTTGGCACTGTGCCACAGTATTTTCTGTGATCCTTAGACAATCTCAGTCATGGAATACCAGGAAGAAAAGCTGTTTAGAACATTTATGTCACTTTTGGCTATAGTGGTACCAAAAGCATCAAACATAGCCTTTAAAATGACAGACTGAGCTAATCAGTTATTTGCCACTTACAAACGTATAAAGTAGATTTGTGGTCATATAACAAAATCTAAAACAAACCAGAAAATTATTTGCAGTATACAAGTCCTTAATATGTCCAATTTTCCCTCAGGTGTTTAAATTTAAAATGAGTTATGAAGGAAATAGAGAATTGAAAGAAGAGGAGGGAATTAGATGTAAGGCTGGAGGACAAAGAAGGATCCTGCTAACATTGAGAAACTGGTGCAGAAGACTGGTGGGAAAAAGAGAGAAGGAAGGGATAAAAGGAAGAACAGATCAGAACCACAATCACAAAGAGGTTAGAGGCTCTGTTTACATTCATATAAAAACAAGATCAAACAATGAAGGAAAGAACAAACAGACAAATAAAAACAAGAAGAAAACAAAAAACCCAAATCACCACCACCAGAACAAAAAACAAATGAGAGGGAAAAAAAAGTTCACTTCCAGGTTTTGACTCTGCTGTAGGCTGGCACCATGTGGTGACAGAGTCCTGTTCCATGCAGATGTGTGCCAGCAAGCCAGCAGCAGCCCTTTGATGGGGATGTGGGCAATAGCCTGCACTCTTTGGCAGAGACCAGACACATTTGCCTACCGCCTTCATTGCACTTTCCATGGCTTAAGCTCTGCTGTAGCCATGGATTGGATGAAGGGCTGCCCTGAGCTCCAAGCTCAGCTGCTGGTCTGCCCCACAATGGCACCCAGCTAATTGCTCTCTGACGTGAGGGATGGCTGGGCATCAGCACTCACTGCCAGTCAGTGTGTCCCTCATGGCCACTGCCTCTCAGTGCCGCTGCATCTCATGTTCCTCTGTGGAGTTCCCCAGTGGCGCCAGCAGTCACCGCGTGTCCGCAGATTTGAACTGCTTCTGTCACGCCAGGATTCCTGCCACAGGGAGAAGGTGCCGGGGGCGACCTCCTTCTTCTTTGTTGTAGTTTCTCTCTTCACTCTCTCTGTGTGCCCCGAACTGCACTTCAGATGTTTCCTGGATCCAGTGGAGCCACTTCCCTCTTTCTTGTCCTCCTCTAGTCACTGCATTCTAGTGTCCAGATGGTGACTTTTGGGGCATTTCACTGCCTGCTTCTTACAAATCTGCCATCTTGTTTCCCCTCCCACATCATTTGTTCTTATTTGATTTCTTGATGATAGCCATTCTTTCAGGAGGAAGATGGAAACTCAGTGTTGTTTTAAATTGTATTTCTCAAGTGGCCAGAAAGATTGAACATTTTTTTCATGTATTCATTGGCTATTTGTATCTCTTCTAAGAAGTGTCTATTCATTTCATCTGGCCATTGTTTGATTGGATCTTTTATTTTAGGATGTCTAATTTTTTTTTATTTCTTCATATATTCTAGATATTCATCCTGTGTCTGAGGAACAGCTGGCAACATCTTTTTCCTATTCTGTACATTGTCTCTTCACTCTGTTGGGTGTTTACTTTGGTGTGCAGAAGATTTTTAATTTGATATGATCCCATTTGTTGATCCTTAGTGCTGTTTCTTGTGCCACTGGGGTTCTGTTGAGAAAGTCCTTGCTACACCTATGTCTTCAACAGTTTAATCTATTATATTTTCCAGCACATGAACTGTTTCTGTTTTAACATTTAGATCTTGGATCCATTTTGATTGTAGTTTAGTATATGGTGAGATGTATGGGTCGAGATTCAATCCTCTACCTATGGATAGCCAGTTTTCCCAGCACCATTTATTAAAGTGCCTATCTTTCCTCCAGTGTAGTATACTTTTGACCACTTTGTCAAAGATAAAAGAGCTGAATGTGTCTGGGGTTGTTTCTGGTTCCTCTTTTCTGTTCCACTGATCCACACTCCTGTTTTTGTGTGGGTACCATGGTGTTTTTATCACTGTAGCTTTGTAATGAAAGTTGGTCATGTCACTTGGGATTGTTTTTGCTATTCTGGATCTCTTCTGGTTCCATATGAATTGAGGGTTATTTTCTATAGTTCTTTGAGTAATGCTATTGGAATTTTGATTGGGATTGCCTTAAAACTGTATATCAATTTTGGAAGTATTGCTATTTTTACTGTATTGGTTCTGCCTACCCAGAAACTGGGGATCTTTCCATTTTCTGATATCCTCTTTGATCTCCTTTTTGATAGTACTATAGTTTTGATTGTAGAGGCCTTTCCCTTCTTTGTTAATTCCTAAGTATTTAATTTTTCTTTATGCTTTTGTGAATGGTACTGTTTTTCTGATTTCTTTCTTGGTGACTTCATTATTGGGGTACAGGAACACTATTGATTTTTTTTTGTGTGTGTGTGTGTTAATTTCGTATCCTGCTACAGTGCTGAATTTGGCTATTAATTCTAGGAGATTTTCAGTAGAGTGCAAATAATAATGAGTTGACTTCTTTCTTTCCTATACATATCCCTTTTATTTCTTTCTCTTGCCTGATTGGGCTGACTAATATTTCATGGACTGTATTGAATAGGAGTGATGATTGTGGTAGTCTTTGTCTGGTTTCTGATTTTTGAGGGAAAGCTTTCAGTTATTCCGCATTTAATATGATGTTGAGGCCGGGTGTGGTGGTGCAAGCCTGTAATCCCAGGACTTGGGAGGCCAAGACAGGAGGATCACCATGAGTTCAAGTCTAGCCTGGACTACATAGCTAGTTCAAGGCCAGCCTGAATTGCATAGTGAGACCCTGTCTCAAACAAAACAATACAAATAATTAAAACAAAACAAGACAAAACAAAACAAAAGTATGTTGGATGTAGGTTTAATATCAATGGCTTTTATCAGTTTGAGATAAGGTTCTGTATACTGCATCTTGGGGTGAAACCTACTTGGTCATGATGTAGGATTTTTTGATCATTTATTGCATTATGCTTACCCGTATCTTGAGGGGTTTCATAACTATGTTCATCAAAGTGATGGTTTTTTGGTTGCATTCTTGTCTGGTTTTGGAATCAGGATAATTCTTGCTTCCAGCAGTGACTTTGGCAGTAGTCCTCCCCTTTCAATTTCAATCAATTGTTTGAGGAGTATAAGCGGTTGATCTTCCCTTAAATTATTTTACAATTCAGCAGTGAAGCCACCGGGACCTAGGCTTTTCTTAGTTGGGAGAGAATTTTTTTAATTACTGCTTCAATTTCATTGCCTTTTATTAGATTATTCAGGCTTTTTAAGTCTTTTTGTTTGAGTTTTGGTAATTAATATGTATGTGGGAATCTATTCCTTTCTTCTGAATTCTCCAATTTATTGGCATACAGGTTTGCAAAGTAGTTGTTGGTAATCCTGTGATTTTGGGGGGTATCTGGTGTGATTTCACCTTTTTCATTTCTAATTGCATTGATTTTTGGTCTTTCCTTTTGTCATAAGACTGTCTGTGGGCTTGTCTGTTTTGTTCATTCTTTCAAAGCACCAGCTCTTCGGTTCACTGCTTCTTTGTAATATTTTCCTAGGGTCTACTTCACTGATTTCTGCTCTGATGTTATAGTTTACTTCCTTTTACTACCTTTAGATTTGGATTCTTCTTGTTTTTCTAGGTCCTTATCATATACCATTAGGTTACTTATTTGGGCTTGTTCTTTCTGATGTGGACATTCATAGCTTTGTACATTGCTCTTAGGACTTCTTTCCTTGTTTCCTATAGGTCCTGCCATGTTGTACTGACATCATCATTTAATTCTAGGAAATGTCTTATTTCTTCCCTTATTCCTTTTGTAAGCCATTGATTAATCAAGAGTGTATGGTTTATACTTCCGAAATTGTTATACACATTTAATGCAATTCCAATCAAAATTCCAATAGCATATCTCACAGAAGTAGAGAAAACAATCCTGAAATTCATTTGGAATCAGAAGAGACCTAGAATAGCAAAGGTAATTCTGGGCAACAAAGGCAAGGCAGGGGGCATCACAATCCCCAACTTGAAATTATACTATAAAGCTACTGTGATAAAAACAGTGTGGTACTGGCAAAAAAACAGACCTGAAGATCAATGGAACAGATTAGAAGATGCTGAAACAACCCCAGACATACTAAGCCACCTTATCTTTGACAAAGGTGCTAAACACATTCGCTGGAAGAAAGATAGCCTCTTTAATAAATGGTGCTGGAAAAACTGGCTCTACACATGCCGAAGACTAAAACTAGACCCATATCTTTCACCATGCACTAAACTAAATTCAAAATGGATCAGAGATCTAAATATTAAAACAGAAGCATTAAATCTGCTGGAAGGTAGGATAGGTAAAACCCTTGAAGACATTGGTGTAGGCAAAGACTTTATGAATAAAACATCAACTGCACGGGAACTATCCCAAAGAATCAACAACTGGGATCTCATCTTATTAAAAAGCTTTTGCAGGGCCGGTGAGATGGCTCAGTGGCTTAAGCGCCTGCCCGGCAAGCGCGAGGGCCCGAGTTCGACTCCCGGATCCCACATACGAAAAAAGGGCCGGTGATATCGCTCAGCGGCACGGGCGCCTGCTGGCGCGCGAGGTCCTGAGGTCGACCCCCGGTACCCACAAAAAAAAAAAAAAAAAAAAAAAAAAAAAAAAAAAAAATAAAAAGCTTTTGCAGAGCAAGAGAAACCACCAACAGAGTGAAAAGACAACCCACAACGTGGGAAAAAATGTTTGCCAGCTGTTCCTCAGACAAAGGATTACTATCGAGAACATATAAAGAACTCAAAAAAAATCAGACCTCCCAAATTTAAAGACCCACTCCAAAAATGGGCGTCTGAGATGAATACGTATTTCTCAGATGAAGAAATACTAATTGCAAATGAATATACAAAAAAATGTGCAACATCACTAATCATTTGAGAGATGCAAATTAAAACGACACTGAGATACCATCTCACACAAAATAGAATGGCTATCATCAAGAAATCAACTAATAACAAATGCTGGAGGGGCTGTGGGGAAAAAGGAACGCTTCTTCACTTTTGGTGGGAGTGTCGACTGGTACAGCCACTGTGGAAGTCAGTGTGGAGATTCCTGAAAAAACTAGGGTTGGAGGTCCCATTTGACCCAGCTATTCCCCTTCTGGGTATCTTCCCAGAAGAATTAAAAACATCGTACCACAGCGATGTATGTGCACCCATATTTATAGCAGCACAATTTCTAATAGCCAGATCTTGGAAACAACCCAAATGCCCATCAACTGAGGAATGGATAAGAAAGATGTGGTATTTTTATACAATGGACTACTATTCAGCCATAAAGAAGGATAAACTGGAGACTTTTATAGGTAAATGGATGCAACTCGAGAAAATACTCATAAGTGCAATAAACCAGACACACATGTGTGAGCATCGTATTTTCTCTCTAGTATGAGAAACTGAAAGAGTAAATAAGATCCAAAATGTACAATAGACATGATGAACCAAAAAGAAACTGGTCAAAAGGAAAGTGAGACTGGAATAGGGAAAAGAAAGAAGAGAAAGGGAAAAAAATGTATATATATATAAGATGGTTAAGATAGATACACTACCAATTTTACTTAGTTCTTTGAAGAGTAAGGTTTTTGCCAATAATGTTTGGACATTTGAATGCTAATGTCTGATATCCTGAATAACTAACTTAAAGATAATAATAAGTAATGCATTAACCACTGTTACCCTCATATTATGTTGTTTTGAAAATTTGTTCTTTTTTTGATTTGGTTTGTTTTTTCTTCTCTTTAAAAAATAAAATAAAATAAAATAAAAACGAGTGTATGGTTTAATTCCCATACATTTGCATAATTTCTGTGGTTTCTTTTGCCTTTGAGTTGCTGAGTTTCATTACGCTGGCTGATAGTGTGCATTGCACAATTTCGATTCTTTTGCATATCCTTAAGATGGACTATTATGTGGTCTATTTGAAAGAAAGATTTCTGTGCTGCTGAGAAGAATGTGTATTCTGATGCTCCTGTGTGGAACACTCTATGGGATACAAGTTAAGGCCATTTCTTTGAAGGTGTGGTTCAACACGATATATCTTTGTTGATTTTTTATGTACTTGATATTCTATTTGTCATAGTGGGGTATCGAGACCCCCTCACTGTTCTCATGTTGATGTCTATCTGATCTTTAATGTTCAGTAGTGTTTATTTTGTGAAATTTGATGCACCAGTATCTGGCATATATATATTTCAATTTTTATCTCTTCCTGTTATATTGATTCCTTAACCAATATGTAGTGGCCTACTTTGTCTCCTATGACCAGCTTTGGCTTGAAGTCCCCTTTTTCTGAGAGTAGGCATAGCTACTTCTTGTTTTTGGTTCCTGTCACATGCAATAGGTTTCCATCTTTTGATTTTTAGTCTATGTATTTCTTTTTGGATTAAATGTGGTTCTTGTATATCATTGTATATAGCATACCATTAGGTTGGTGTTTTTTTGTTTTGTTTTGTTTTGGTCCACCCTGCCAATCTGTGTCTTTTTATTGGGGAGTTGAGACCATTCAGAGTGAGATTTATTACTGAAATTTATTGACTCATGCCTATCATTGCATTGTTTGTCTGCTGTTGATTCCTGTCTTCCTCCTCCTCTTTTTCTCCTCCCTCCTCCTCCTTCTCCTCCTCCCTCCTCCTTCTTTTCCCTCCTTCTCCCACCCTCTTCCTTCTTCCCCCTCTCCCTCTCTTTCCCTTCCTCCTCCACCTCTTCTTCTTCTCTCAACTTGTCAACCTGTCTTATCATATTCATTGCATTATAGTTTTATCACCATCAACTTCATTTTGCCTTTTTTTATGAAAAAAGTAAAACAAAATTTCATAATAATATAGTAGGAAAATAACAATAGTTAATACATCGTGTATTTTTATCTTTAAATATGTTATTCGGAGTATAAAATATGGGCATAAGAAATTCTCTAAATGATATTAGCACAAAACTAGCTTTTCAATGAACTATGAGAAACTAGTAGTATACTTATCTTGTATTTTTTTCCTTTTCACTTTCTTCTTATCCCCTTTCTAACATTCTAGTTTCTTTCCTTTGAACAATTTCTTCTTATTTCAAAATATCTAGTGCACATTTTAGACTTTATGTATTGTTTCAGTTTCTCACACTAGTGAGACAATACAATGTTTACACATGTGAGTCTGATTTATTTCACTTACGAGTATGCTCTCAATTTGCATCCATTTGCCTATAAAAGTCTCAAGTTCATCCTTTATGGCTGAGTAGTACTCCATTATAAATAAAAAGACGTATTTTTTTACACATTCCTCAGTTGATGGGTTTTGGGTTGCTTCCAAGATCTACCTACTACAAACTGTGCCACTATAACCATGGGTGCACATATAACGCTGTTTTATGATGCTTTTAATTCTTTTGGGAAGATACCAGAAAGGGGAATAGCTGGGTCCAATGGGACCTCTAATTCTAGTTTTTTTGAGGAATCTCCACACTGATTTCCACAGGGTTTGCACCAGTCTGCATTCCCACCAACAGGTGAGAAGAGTTCATTTTTCCCCACAGCTCCTCCAGCATTTGTTATTGGCTGATTCTTGATGATAGCCATTCTTTCTGGAGTGAGGTGGAACCTCAGTGTTGTTTTAATTTGCATATCTTGAATCACAAATGATGTTGAACATTTTTTCATATATTTATTTGCCATTTTTTTGTTTTGTTTTGTGGGTACTGAGGGTCGACCTCAGGACCTCGCGCGCCAGCAGGCGCCCGTGGCTCTGAGTGATATCACCGGCCCTTTTTTCGTATGTGGGTTCTGGGAGTGGAACTCGGGCCTTTGGGCTTGCCAGGCAGGCGCTTACACCGCTGAGCCATCTCACTGGCCCCTTATTTGCCATTTGTATTTCTTCATCTGAGAAGTGTGTATTCATCTCAAATGCCCATTTTTGGATTGGATCTTTGAATTTGGGGAGTCTGAATATTTTCAATTCTTTATATGTTCTAGATAGAAGTCCTTTGTCTGAGGGACAACTAGCTAAAATATTTTCCCACTCTGTGTGTTGTCTTTTCACTGTGTTGGTGATTTCTTTTGATGTGCAAAATCTTTTTCATAAGATGAGGTCCCAGTTGTTGATTCTTTCAAGTGTTTCTCATGTGAGCTGGGTTTTGTTCATGAACTTTTGGCCTATAACTATGTCTTCAAGATTTATACCTACTTTCTTTTCCAGTAGATTTAGTGTTTCTCTTTTAATATTTAGATCTTTGATCCATTTTGACTTTAGTTTAGTGAATGGTGATAGATACAGGTCTAGTTATAGTCTTTGACATGTGAAAAGCCAGTTTTTCCAGTACCATTTAGTAAAGAGGCTTTCATCCAATACACATGTTTGGTCCCTTTTTCAAACCAAAGGTGGCTGAGTGTGTTTGGAGTTATGTCTGCATTTTCTAATGTGTTCCACTGATCCTCAGATTTGTTTTCTTGCCAGTTCCATGCTGATTTTATCAGAGTACCTTTGTAATGTAATTTCAAGTCAGGGATTGTGATGCCCTCTGCCTTGCCTTTGTTCCCAGTTTTACCTTGGCTATTGTATGTCCCTTCTGTTTCTAAATGAATTTTAGGAATGTCTTTTTCTAGATCTGTGAAGTATGCTAATGGTATTTTGATTGGGACTGCATTAAATCTGTATAACAATTTTGGGAGTATGGCGATTTTCACTATATTCGTTCTTCCTATCCATGAGCAAGGGATATCTTTCCTTTTTGTGGTATCCTCTTTGATGTCCTTTTTCTGAGAACTGTAATTTTCAATGTATAGATCTTTTACTTCCTTTGTTAGATTGATTCCTAAGAATTTCATTTTTTGAATGCTCTTGTGAATTGTGTGGTATCTGTAATTTCTCTCAGTCAATATGTTGTTTTTTGTACAGGAATGCTATTGAGGTTTTTTTCAGGCAAGGTCTCATGATGCAGTGCAGGCTGGCCTTGAACTCACTTATGTAGTCCAAGTGGCCTCAAACTCATAGTGATCCTCCTGCATCAACCTCCTGAGTGATGGGATTACAGTTGTTTACCACCACACCCAGCTGCTATTGAGTTTTCAGTGTTGACATTGTAGCAACCTACATAACTGAAATTGTTTATTAAACCTCCAAGTCTTCTCATAGAGCTTTTGGGATCTTCTATATAGAGTATCACGTCATCTGCAAATAATGATAATTTAACTTCTTCCTTTCCTGTCTTTATTCCTTATATTTCTCTCTCTTGTGTAATTGCTCTGGCTAATGTGTCCAGACCTATATTGAGTAGGAATGGTGATAGTGGACATCCTTGACTTGTTCCTGATTTTAGAGTGAAAAATTTCAGTTTTTGTCCATTTAGTATGATATTGTTTGTTGGTTTGTCATAGATGGCTTTTATGAGATTGAGATAAAGACCACCTATTCCAATTATCTGTAGTGTTTTTATCATGACTGGGTGTTCAACTCTGTTGAAAGATTTTTCTGTACCTATTGAGATGATCATGTGATTTTTGTCTTTGGCTCTGTACGTATGGTGTATTATGTTTATTGATTTGCATATGTTCAACCATCCCTCCATTCCTGGAGTGAATCCCACTTGGTCATGGTGTATAATCTTGATGATTTGCTGCATTTTGTTTGATAGTAGCTTATTGAGGATTTTTGCATCTGCGTTCATTAGGGAGATTGGCCTGTAGTCTTTTTTGGTTGGGTTCTTCTCTGGCTTTGGTATCAGGGTAATACTTACCTCCAGGAATGATTTATTGAATACGACCACCTTTTCAATTTCATTAAAGAGTTTGAGGAGTATTTCCATTAACTCTAAATTTCTTGTAGAATTCAGCAGTGAATCCATTAGGACCTGGGCTTTTCTTTGCTGGTAAGTTTTTAATTACATTTTCCATTTCAGTAATTGATATTATTTTTTTCAGAATATTTATATTTTCTTGATTCATCTTTGGTAATTCATGAGTATCTAGGAATCTGTCCATTTCTCCTGTGTTTTCCATACTATGCAAGTAAAGATTCTCCCAGTAGATATTGATGATCTGTGAATTTCCACAGGATCTGTAGTGATTTCATCCTTTTTTCATTCCTCATTGCATGAATTTGAATCTTTCCTTTTTTTTTTGAAAAGTTTGCTGAAGGTTTTAGTAATTTTGTTTAATCTTTTTAAGAAAATACTGTTTGATTCATTGATACTTTGTATTGTTTTCTTAGTCTCAATTGAAGCAATTTCTGCTCTGATCTTTATAACTTCCTCCCTTGTATGGGCTTTACGCTTGACTTGCTTTTAGTTTTCAAGAACCTTGAGGTGCAGCATTACGTTGTTTATTTCTGCTCATTCTGTTCCCTGATGTGAGAATTAATGAGTATAAATGTCCCTCTCAAGACTGGTTTCACTGTTTCCCACAGGTTCTGCTATGTTGTATCTGAATTTTCCTTTAATTGTAGATATTGTTTAATTTCTTCTTTAATTTCATCTGTGACCCATTGGTTGTTCAGGAGGGTGTTAATTTCCCTGTATTTATGGATTTTTTTGCAGTTTCTTTTGCCATTAATTTCCAATTTCATTGCACTATGCTCAGATAATATGCATGGGATAATTTCACTTCCTTTGCGTTTATTTTAGCATGCTCTATGGGCTAGTATATGGTCTGTTTTCGAGAACATCCCATGTGCAGCTGAAAAGAATGTGTATTCTGATGTTGTTGGGTGGAACCCTGTATAAATATCTACTAAGTGCATTTCTTTGCAGGTTTGGTTGAGTTGTACTATTTCTTTGCTAAATTTTTGTCTGGTGGATATACCTATTTGTGACAGGGGGTATTAAGATCCCCCATTACAATTGTGTCATTACTTATTTGATTTCTCATGTCTATTAATATTTGTCTTATATAGGTGAGTGCTCCCATATTTGGTGCATCCATATATATGATTTTTACCTCTTCTTCTTGAAGTTTTTCTCTAACAAGTACGAAGTGACCTACTTTACCTCTTCTGATCATTCTCTCTTTGAAGTTTACATTTCTGTAGATAGAATAGCTACCCCTGCTTTTCTGGGATCCTTTTCCATGGAGTATTTTTTTCCATCCTTTGACTTTTAGTCTTTGAATTTCTTTTTGAGTTAAATGTGTTTCTTGTATGCAGCATATTCTAGGATCTTGTTTCTTGATCCATTCTGTCTGTTTCTTTTGATTGTTGAATTAAGGTCATTTTCATTGATGGTTATAACTGATATGTATTAGCTTGTCTTTGTCATGTTATTTTCCTGCTGTTGGTTCCCTACCTTTCCCATCTCATTAATTGCTTGCCCTGCTTGGTGGTTTCTTTCTGTTGTTGTTCTTGGAACTGTGGTCATTTTTATCTCTGTCTAGAATATCTTTCAGTTCCCTTTGTGGTGTTGGTTTAGTGGTCATGAATTTCTTCAGTTGCTCTTTGTCATGGAAGTATCTTATTTCTCTATTAATTTTGAAAGATAGTTTTGTGGGGCACATCAATGTGGGTTGGAAGTTGCTTTCTTTCAGGACTTGAAATACTTCACTCCAAGCTCTTCTTGACTTGAGAGTTTGTGTTGACAGGTCTTCTGTGATTCTGATGGGCTTCCCTTTATAGGTGATCTGTTTGTTTGTTTTGATTTCTTTTCTCTAATAGCTTCTAACATTCTGTTCTTGTGCTAAATTTCTGAGATTTTTATTATAATATGTCTGCGTGTAGATTTGTTTTGGTTATGGCTAATTGGAATTTTATATGCCTCACTTATCTGTACGTTTGATTCTTTTCCTATGCTTGGGAATTATTTTTTTCTATTACTTCTGTGTATTTTTTTATGTCATCTGTGTTGACTCCTGCTTTTTCATTGAAGCCAATTATCTTTATATTATTTTTCTTTGCTTCATCTTGCAGCAGTTAAATTGCTATTTCCTGATATTTGTTATTTTCAAGAGACCTTTCCTTTCATGATCTCTAGCCACAATCCTGTCTTCCAGGTCTGAAAGTATGTCTTCAGTTTCATTTAAGTGGTTATTTCTTCTTTATATTTTTCTTTTTCTATGGAGCACAATAACTGCTAACTGGAACCTTTAGTGACAACAAGGTTAGAGACCAGCCATGACACTGAGGATTGCTAGTAAAACAACACAATTCCCCCTTCCATTCAACTGGTTTAAGAGAGGGACTTGGACCATCCCAACACACCTGGGAAAAGCACATTCCAGCCCTGCAACCAGAGATCATCAACACAAGCAACCTTTGGCAAGAAAGTCAACAACTCCCTCTAAACTGTGACCTGCTGTGTTGGTAGAAGGAGTGGGAAACGAACACCCCCACCCTGTGACAAATGGCACAAGCACCTTAGCCCAGGATGTCCACACTCTTTGACTTGAGACAACAAGTGACAGACTAATGACCATCAGTGTGGGACAAGGAGGGCAGAGTGTGAGAGGAACCAGCATTGTGGAATGGAGCAGGGTATACACGGTCTGGGAGGGGCCAACTGTACACGGGACTGGGAGCAGCCTATGGCCATCTGTGTTTGAGGGTGCCACAGCAACCAGGAGAGCAATGCAGAGACAAATAGGGTAAGGAGTAGTGGGCAGGCCATCCAGAAAGCTGCTGGCTAAAGACTGGCCATAGCCCCCTTATCCAGAGGCCAAGATCAGTCCCACATCCAATCCAGCACTAATCTTATTGCAGAATTGTTGGGATGCTGATTTGGACACTTCCACAAATTTTAGACACTAGAGGTGTTTTTTCATGTGTGTGTGAATTGTCTCCCTTTTATTGTCTGGTTGTGGTTTTTTTTTTCTTATTTGTTTGTTTTTCTTCTACTTTTTTTTTAGGTTTATGCATATATTGTTGATCTGTTCTATATGTCCACTTTCTCTCTCTCCTCAACTATCTCTCTTGATCTTAGGATATCTTCATGTGAGAGAACATTTCCCTACCCTTTCTGATTCACTTCAATAATCTTTTGCTTTCTCCTTAATTCTTTCTCTCTTGCTTTCTTCTCTAGGTTCCCAGAGCTTGCATGAACATCCTTCGTCCTCCAACCTTGGTTTGACTATATTTCTCTTTATCTCTCTTTCTGTTTTATACCAAATACCACCTAGATTTCCCCACTACAGAGTAAAATCACTCTACTGGGGGAAACTCATTGCATAAAGTTTGTGATTTATGTTGGGTTTTGTTATATAACTGTAGATCCTGCCCCTATAGTTAAAGATACCAAATCAAGAGTTGTCACAGTTTGTCAGATTATAGGCCATGTGTGATGCTATTGTTGTTGCTCAGCAGAATACTCTAGCCAGGATGTCATACTTGTAATTAGTTGTTCTCCCTTTAATAACTATACTGTGACTCTCTGGGGTCATAACCATCACCATAGTCCAGTTCTAAAAGCTTGGGCGCTGAACCAAATGGTAACATCTCATCCTTAGTAATTTGGGGAGGTAGGATCTTGGGACATTCATAAAAAATGGAGAACTTCCTACACATAGAAGACACCACTGAAGAACAGACATTTCCTAGGGAGGCTTCAATATTAGTACTTATAAAGCTACCTACTATAAGAAATATACAGAAATGAACACAGAATTAAATTAAATTAAATTAAAAAATAGAAAAGAACAAGATAAAGAAGGAAAACGCAACCACAAACCTCCAGTCCACCCAGGACAAGTCCAAGGGACAATGAGGTAGAAGAAAATGGAGGTCACCCATCTGAAAGTTCTGAAACGATAGCAGCAAAAAATCAAAAATAGGTGCACAAGACTATAGAGGAAACCAGATCAGAAATAATATGCCAGGAAGGGGCCAGGGATTTAGTTTAGTAGCACAGCACCTGCCTGCAAGCATGAGGTCCTAAATTCAATTCCCGGTAACAAAAAAAATCTGCCAGGTAAGAAAAAAGAAAGATGACCGTAATGAAAGACTTATTCAGAAAGCCTAGAGTAGTCATAGATTAAAAAAAATAGAGGCACATAGGAAGATAATGGAATCCATGAATGTCCAACATAGGAAAGAAAAGGAATCCATGAAACAGATTTAAACAGATATGCACAAAATCAAAAATTCTATTCAAAGTTTGCAAAATGGCTTCAACAAAAGTGGAGACAGAATTTCATATCTAAAAGGTAGGACTGCAGGTAGTGGTCATGAAAAGAAAGATCTCTTAAAAATAACAAGGGACCATGAAAAATCAATCCAACAATTTCAAGATGATGCAAAGAATAATACAAGACTGACTGGAGTCCATGAAAAAGCAGGAGCCAGCAGAAATTTCATAAAAAAGCATTTTCTCACAATTAATGGCAGAAAACTTCCCAAGTATGGAAAACGAATTTGACATACAGATAAATCAGGCATATAGAATTCCAATAAGGGATGACAAAAATAAATCCAGACCAAGGCATATAGTAATCAAGATTCCAGAATTTCAGAACAAGAATAGAATATTAAATGCTGTTACAGAAAAGAAACAAATCAGCTATAAATAAAGCCCATCAGAATTAAGCAGACTTGTCAACACAAACACTTAGGTCAAGGAGAGCTTGTAGTAAAGTATTCCAAGTCCTGAAAGAAAATAACTTCCAACACAGATTGAGGTACCCTACAAAATAGTCTTTCAAAATTAATGGATAAATAAGATACTTCCATGACAAAGAACAACTGAATAAATTCATGACCACCAAAGCAGTTCTACAGTGTGTTCTGAAAGACATTGTAGAGAGAGATAACAATGTGCACAAATCCAAGAACACCAGTAGGAATAACCCACCATGCAAGGCAAGCTGTTAAGTGGAGGAGAAAGACAAGGAACCAACAGCAGATAACAATATAACGAGGATAAATAATACATGTCAGTTCTAACTGTCAATGTAATTGGTCTCAATTCACCAATCAAAATACGGAAAGTCAAAGGATGGAAAACAATATTCCATGTGACAAGAACCCAAATAAAAGCAGGGGTAGCTATTCTACTTGCAGACAGTGTGAACTTCAAACCAAGATAGATCAGAAGAGATAAAGAAGGTCACTAAATTCTTTTTAAGGGAAAATTCCAAGAAGAAGAGATTACAATCATAAATATATATGCACCAAATACAGGGGCACCCAACTATATTAAACAAATATTAATGGCAATGAAAAATCAAGGAAGCAGTAACAGAATTGTAAAGGGGACCTTAATATCCCATTGTCACAAATAGGCAGATGAACTAGACAAAAAATCAATACAGAAATATCAAAGCTGAACCAACCTGTGAACAAGTGAACTTAAAAGATGTTTACAGAGTGTTGCACCCCACAAAATCAGAGTTCACATTCTTTTCATCTGCCTATGTGATGTTCTCCAAAATAGGCCACCTACTAGGTCATAGAACATGTGTATTTAAATGCAGAGGAATTGAAATTACCCCATGCATATTAACTAACCATACTGCAATGAAATTGGAAGTCAATGGCAAAAGAAACCACAAAAATGACATAAATGCATGGAAATAAACTAACACCATACTGAAAAACATGTGGGTCACAGCTGAAATTAAAGAAGAAATTTAACAGTATCTATAACTAAATAATAATTCCAATTCAACATATCAGAACATATGGGACCCAATGAAAGCAGTCCTAAGAACGAAATTTATAGTGGTGAATACCCATATCAGGAAGACAGAATGAGCTCAAATAAACAACCTAATGTTGAAACTGAAACTTCTGGAAAAATAAGAACACGTGAAGCATGAAACTCTTCTGAGGGAATAAATTGTAAAAATCAGAGCAGAAGTTAATGCAATTGAGACTAAGAAAAAATACAAAGAATCAATGAATAAAAGACTTTGTTCTTAGATTAAATAACGTGGAGAAACACTTAGCCAACTTTATTTAAAAAAGGAAAGAAAAGACTCAAATTCATACAATTAGGAATGAAAATCATGAAATTGCTACAGAGCATTCAAAAATCCAGAAGATCATCAATACCTACTTCAAGAAACTTTATTATAATTAAATGGTAAGCAGAAGAAATGGACAGATTCCTAGATAAATATGAACTACCAAACCTGAATCAAGAGGACACAAATATTCTGAATAACCCAATATCAGTGAATGAAACTGAAAATGTAATTAAAAACTTACAAACAAAGGAAAGCCCAGGTCCTGATGGATACACAACTGAGGTCTAAATGAAATTTAGAGGAGATATAATGCCATTAGTCCTCAAAAACTTCAATGAAATAGACGGGGAAGCAATGCTCGCTAACTCGTTTGTGGAAGCAAGTTTTACTCTGATACCAAAACCAGAGTAAGATCCAACCAAAAAAGAGAACTACAGGCCATTCTCCCTAATCGACCTAGATTAAAAAATCCTCAATAAGATACTGCTAATCAAAATGCAGCAAATCATCAAGATTATATACCACGACCAAGTCAGATTCATTCTATGTGTGCAGGGTTTTTCAACATATGCAGATCAATAATACACCATATCAACAGAGCAAAGGACAAAAATGCCATGATCATCTCAACAGATGCAGAAAAATTATTTGACAAAGTCTAACACTGACTCCTGATAAAAACCCCACAGAAAATGGGGATATGTTGTCTTTATCTCAATCTGATAAAAGCCATCTGTGACAAACCAACAGCTAACATCACATTAAATGGTCAAAAACTGAAAACTTTTAATCTAAAATCAGAAATAAGACAAAGATGTCCACTATCACCACTCTTATTCAATATAGTTCTGGAAATATTAGCCAGAGCAATTAGATGAGAGAAAGAAATAAAATAATAAGGATAGGAAAGGAAGAATTTAAATTACTGTTATTTGCAGAAAACATGATTCTGTACACAGAAGATCCAAAACCTCCATCAAATGACTTCTAGATTTAATAAGCAAACTCAGTAGCATAGCTGGATACAAAGCCAACACTCAAAAATCAATAACATTCCTGTACACAAACAAACTCAAGGAGAGAGAAATTAGTGAAACCATACCATTAGCAATAGAATTCAAAAAAATGAAATGCTTAGGAATCAATCTAAGAAAGGAAGTAACAGAAATTTACATTGAAAACTACAGTACTCTGAAAAAGGAGATTGAAGAGTATATTAGGAAATGGAAAGTTACCCCTTGCTCACGGCTACGAAGAACCAACATAGTAAAAACGGCCATACTCCCACAATAGTTATACAGATTTAATGCAATCTCAATCAAAATGCCATTAGCATACCTCACAGAATTAGAGAAAATATTCCAAAAATTCATTTGAAAACAGAAGAGATGTAGAATAACAAAAGCCATACTGGACCACAAAGGCAAGTCAGTGGGCATCACAATCCTGGATTTGGATTTATACTACAAACATACTGCGATAAATCAGCATGATATTGGCAAAAAAAAGGAAGATCAGTGGAACAGACAAAAGATACAGATACAACTCCAACCACACTGAGCCACCATATATCTTTGACAAATGGGGTGAAACATGTACACTCGAATAAAGGTAGCCTCTTTAATAAATGGGGCTGGAAAAACTGGCTTTCCACGTGCCGAAGAGTAAAACCCAAACCCATGTCTATCACTGTGCACTAAAGTAAAGTCAAAATGCATCAACGATCTAAATATTAAAACAGAAACACTAAATGTACCAGAAGAGAAAATAGATAGGAATCTCGAAGACAAAGGTATTGGCACAGACTTCATGGAACAAAACCCAGATTGCGGGGGAAATACTACAAAGAATCAACAACTTGGATTTTATCTTATTAGAAAGCTTTTGCACAGCAAAAGAAATCGCTAACAGAGTGAAAAGACAACCCATAGAGTTTTTAGTCAGTTGTCCCTCAGACAAAACACTTATATTTAGAATACATAAAGATTGAAAAAAGTCAGCCCTCCCCCAAATTCAAAGACCCAATCCATAAGTGGGCATTTGAGATGAATGTGTACTTCTCATAAGAATAAATTCAAATGACAAATAAATATATGAAAAAATGTTCAACATCATTGGTCATTCAAGAGATGGAAATTAAAACAATGCTGAGATTTTCTCTCACTCCAGAAAGAATGGGTGTCATCAAGAATCAACCAATAACAAATGCTTCGGGGCTGTGGGGAAAAAGAATGCTTCTCAACTGCTGGTGGGAGTGTAGACTGGTCAAACCACTGTGGAAATCTGCATGGAGATCCTCAAAAAACTAGAATTAGAGGTCCCATTCGACCCAGCTATTCCCCTTCTTGATATTTTCTCAGAATAATCAAATACATCCTACCACAGTGATATACGTGCACCCATGTTTATAGCAGCACAATTTGTAATCACTAAATCTTGGAAGCAACCTAAGTGCCCATCAGCTGAGAAATGGATAAAAAGATGTGGTCTTTTTATACAATGGAGTATGACTTAAGAAAAATATGCCATATAGAAAGATAAGCAGACTTTTATACATAAATGAATTCAACTTGAGATTATACTCATAAGTGAAATAAATCAGACTCACATGTGTAAACATTGTATTTTCTCCCTGGTGTGAGAAACTGAAAGAGTAAATAGCATCCAAAATATACAACAGATATTCTGAAATGGGAAGGAGCTCTTCAAAAGGAAAGAGGAACTGTGGTGGGGGAAAGGAGAAAGGAAGGATTGTAAAAGGAAAAAAATACAATATAGTTAGGACAGTTACACTACTAGCGTCTCTTAGTTCATTGAAAAGAAAGGTTGTGCTAATATCATTTAGACAATTTTTCATGCCTATATCTTGTACTCTAACTATATTGAAGATAACAATATGCAATGTATTAACTATTGTTATTCTTTTTTGTTTTGAAATTTTGTTTTATATTTCCATAAAATAAATATGAACCAAGTATCAGTCAATAAAATTAAAGATGTGACTAAAAACCTACCAATAAAGAAAAGCAAAGGTTCTGATGGATTCACTGATGAATTCTACAAGAAACTTAGAGAAGATCTAATGTCACTACTCCTCAAACTCTTTCATGAAATTGAAGGGAAGCAATACTCTCAAACTCATTGCTGGATGCATGGATGACCCTGATACCAACAACAGAGGTGGAGCCAACCAAGAAAGAGAACTACAGGCCAATCTACCTAATGAACATAGACACAAAGATCCCCAATAGGATGCTGGAAAACATAATGTAATTAATCATCAGGAAGATTATACACCATGACCAAGTATTATTAATCTCAGGGATGTAGGAATGCTTCAGCATATGAAAATCAATAAATGTAATACACCACATTAACAGAACCAAGGACAAAATCCACATGATCATCTCAATAGATGTAGAAAAAGCATTTGACAAAGCTCAACCCTCATTTATGACAAAAAGCATACAGAAAATGTGAATACATGGTCTTTATCTCAGTCTCATAAAAGCCGTTTATGACAAACCAACAGCCAACATCATACTAAATGGTCAAAAACTGAAAACTTACACACTAAAATCAGGGACAAGATGAGGATGTCCACTATCACCACTTATTCAATATAGTTCTGGGAACATTAGCCAGAGCAATTAAACCAGGGAAAGAAATAAAAACTTAAAGATAGTAATACGTAATGTATTAACCATTGTTACCCTCCTATTATGTTGTTTTGAAAATTTGTTCTTCCCTTGATTTGTTTTGTTTTTTCTTCTCTTTAAAATAAAAAAAAATAGGGATAGGAAAGGATGAAGTTAAATTTTCATTATTGGCAGATGACATGTTACTCTACATAGAAGTCCACCAAAAACTTCTAGATTTAATACCCAAATTAAGTAGTGTAGCTGGATACAATGTCAACACTCAAAATTCAATAGCATTCCTGTACGTGAATAACAATCTTGCAGACAGAAAATTTAGCAAACGCACAACTTTTGCAATAGCATCAAAAAATGAAATATTTAGGAATCAATCTAATTAAGGAAGTGAAACACTTTCACGTTGAACCCTACAACATTCTAAAACACGTGATCAGAAAAAAATAAAAAATGGAAAGATATCCCTTGTTCTTGGGTAGGAAGAACCAATATATGAAAATGGCCATACTTCCAAAGTAACAATAGCAATTTAATTCAACTCCAATCAAAATACCAACAGCAAACCTCACAGAACTAGAGAAAATGTTCCTAAAATTTATTTGGAATCAGAAGAGACCTAGAGAAGCAAAAACAACTCTGGGCAACAAAGGCAAGGCAGGGGCATCACAATCCCTGACTTGAAATTATACTACAAAGGTACAATGATGAAAACAGCATAGTACTGGTAGAAAATAGACCCAAGGATCAATGGAACAGATTAGAAGCTATAGAGAGAACTCCCAACCCATTCAGACACCTTATCTTTGAAAAAGGGGCTAAATATATTCACTGGAAGAAAGCCTCTTTAAGAAATGATGCTTGCAAAACTGGCTTTAAATATGCCAAAGGTTAAAACAAAGACTTAGTGAAAAAAGTCCCAATTTCCCAGGAAATCATACAAAGAATCAACAACTGGGATCTCAATCTTTTAGAAAGGTTTTGCACAGCAAAAGAAAACATGAAGAGAGTGAAGAGACAACTCACAGAGAGGGAAAAATATTTGCCAATGTTCCTTAGACAAAGGACTAACATCTGGAATATATAAAGAACTAAAAAAAAAATCTCACCTCCTACATTTAAAGAAACAATCTAAAAATGGTCATCTGAAATGAATAAACAGTTCTTAGGCTTAGGAATATAAATGGCAAATAAACATATAAAAAATTTTCAACATCACTGGTCATTCAAGAGATGCAAGTTAAAACAACACTGAGTTTGCATCTCACTCCAGAAAGTATAGCTATTATAAAAAAAATAGCCAATAATAAATGCTGGCAGGCCTGTGGGGAAAAGGGAAAACTTCTCTTTTGGTGGGAGTATAGAGTGGTGTAACCACTGTGGAACTCAGTGTGAAGTTTGTTCAAAATCTAGAACCACAGGTTCTATTTGACTCGGCTATTCCATCTCTTGATATCTTCCATATTTTTTTTTATTTTAAAGAGAAGAAAAAACAAAACAAATAAAAAGAAGAACAAATTTTCAAAGCAACATACTACGAGGGTAACAATGGTTAATACAGTATGTATTACTATCTTTAAGTTAGTTATTCAGGATACCAGACATTAGCATTCAATTGTCCAAACATTATTGGCACAAACTTTACTCTTCAATGAACTAAGTAAAATTGGTAGTGTATCTATCTTAACCACCTCATATATATATACAATTTTTTCCCTTTCCCTTCTTTCTTTTCCCTATTCCAGTCTCTCTTTCCTTTTGACCAGTTTCTTTTTGATTCATCATGTCTATTGTACATTTTGGATCTTATTTACTCTTTCAGTTTCTCATACTAGAGAGACAATACGATGCTTACACATGTGCTTCTGGTTTATTTCACTTATGAGTATTTTCTCGAGTTGCATCCATTTACCTATAAAAGTCTCCAGTTTATCCTTCTTTATGGCTGAATAGTACTCCATTGTATAAAAATACCACATCTTTCTTATCCATTCCTCAGTTGATGGGCATTTGGGTTGTTTCCAAGATCTGGCTATTACAAATTGTGCTGCTATAAACATGGGTGCACATATATCGCTGTGGTACGATGTTTTTAATTCTTCTGGGAAGATGCCCAGAAGGGGAGTAGCTGGGTCAAATGGGACCTCCAACCCTAGTTTTTTTGAGGAATCTCCACACTGACTTCCACAGTGGCTGTACCAGTCGACACTCCCACCAAAAGTGAAGAAGGGTTCCTTTTTCCCCACAGCCCCTCCAGCATTTGTTATTAGTTGATTTCTTTTTTTTTTTTATTTTTTAAAGAGAAGAAAAAAAAACAAAACAAATCAAAAGAAGAACAAATTTTTGATTTCTTTATAGTAGCCATTCGTTCTGGGGTGAGATGGTATCTCAGTGTTGTTTTAATTTGCATCTCTTGAATGACTAGTGATGTTGCACATTTTTTTTGTATATTTATTTGCCATTAGTATTTCTTCATCTGAGAAATGTGTATTCATCTCAGATGCCCATTTTTGGAGTGGGTCTTTAAATTTGGGATGTCTGATATTTTTGAGTTCTTTATATGTTCTCGATAGTAATCCTTTGTCTGAGGAACAACTGGCAAACATTTTTTCCCACATTGTGGGCTGTCTCTTCACTCTGTTGGTGGTTTCCCTTGCTGTGCAAAAGCTTTTTAATAAGATGAGATCCCAGTTGTTGATTCTTTGGGATAGTTCCCGTGCGGTTGAGTTTTTATTCATAAAGTCTTTTCCTACACCAATGTTTCCAAGGGTTTTACCTATCCTACCTTCCAGCAGATTTAATGTTTCTGTTTTAATATTTAGATCTCTGATCCATTTTGAATTTAGTTTAGTGCATGGTGAAAGATATGGGTCTAGTTTTAATCTTTGGCATGTGTAGAGCCAGTTTTTCCAGCACCATTTATTAAAGAGGCTATCTTTCTTCCAGCGAATGTGTTTGGCACCTTTGTCAAAGATAAGGTGGCTTAGTATGTCTGGGGTTGTTTCAGCATCTTCTAATCTGTTCCATTGATCTTCAGGTCTGTTTTTTTGCCAGTACCACACTGTTTTTATCACAGTAGCTTTATAGTATAATTTCAAGTCAGGGATTGTGATGCCCCCTGCCTTGCGTTTGTTGCCCAGAATTGCCTTTGCTATTCTAGGTCTCTTCTGATTCCAAATGAATTTTAGGATTGTTTTCTCTAATTCTGTGAGATATGCTGTTGGAATTTTGATTGGAATTGCATTAAATCTGTATAACAATTTTGGAAGTATGGCCATTTTCACTATATTGGTTCTTCCTATCAAGGAGCAAGGGATATCTTTCCATTTTCTGATATCCTCTTCAATCTCCTTTTTCAGAGTACTGTAGTTTTCAGTATAGAGGTCTTTTACATCCTTTGTGAGGTTGATTCCTAGGTATTTCATTTTTTTGGATGTTATTGTGAAAGGTATTGTTTCCCTAATTTCTCTTTCAGTAAGTTTGTTATTTGTGTACAGGAAGGCTATTGACTTTTGAGTGTTGACTTTGTATCCAGCTACACTACTGAATTTGCTTATTAAATCTAGCAGTTTTTTAGTGGAGTTTTTGGGGTCTTCTGTGTAGAGTATCATGTCATCTGCAAATAATGATAATTTAACTTCTTCCTTTCCAATCATTATTCCTTTTATTTCTTTCTCTTGTCTAATCGCTCTGGCTAAAGTTTCCAGAACTATGTTGAATAAGAGTGGGGACAGTGGACATCCTTGTCTTGTTCTTGATTTGAGAGGGAAGGCTTTCAGTTTTTGGCCATTTAGTATAATATTGGCTGTTGGTTTGTCATAGATAGCTTTTACCAGATTGAGATAAAGACCCTCTATTCCAATTTTCTGTAGGGTTTTTATCATGAAAAGGTGCTGGACTTTGTCAAAAGCTTTTTCTGCATCTATTGAGATGATCATGTGATTTTTGTCTTTGGTTCTGTTAATATGCTGTATTACATTTATTGATTTACGTATGTTGAACCATCCCTGCATCCCTGGGATGAATCCAACTTGGTCATGGTGTATAATCTTCTTGATGATTTGTTGGATTCTGTTTGCCAGTATCTTATTAAGGATTTTTGCATCTATGTTCATTAGGGAGATTGGCCTGTAGTTCTCTTTCTTAATTGGGTCCTTCTCTGGTTTTGGTATCAGGGTAATGCTTGCTTCCAGGAATGAATTTGGGAGTATTGCTTCCCTTTCAATTTCATTGAAAAGTTTGAGAAGTAGGGGCGTTAGGTCTTCTCTAAATTTCTTGTAGAATTCGGCAGTGAATCCATCAGGGCCTGGGCTTTTCTTTGTTGGGAGGTTTTTAATTACATCTTCAATTTCATTGGTTGATATTGGTTTATTTAGGATTTTTAAATCTTCTTGATTCAGCTTTGGTAATTCATACAAATCTAGGAATCTGTCCATTTCTTCTGCATTTTCCATCTTAGTGGAATATAAATTTTCAAAGTAGGTATAGATGATCTTCTGGATTTCTGCAGGGTCCGTCGTGATATCACCCTTTTCATTTTCAATTGCATGGATTTGAGTCTTTTCTTTTCTTTTTTTAATAAGGTTGGATAAGGGTTTGTCAATCTTATTTATTCTTTCAAAGAACCAACTTTTTGCTTCATTGATTCTTTGTATTGTATTTTAAGTCTCCAATACGTTAATTTCTGCTCTGATCTTTATAATTTCCTCCCTTGTACGGGCTTTTAGCTTAACCTGCTCTTCTTTTTCTAGAAGCTCGATGTTCACCCTTAAGTTGTTTATTTGCGCTTGCTCTATTTTCCTGATATAAGTATTTAATGCTATAAATTTTCCTCTTAGTACTGCTTTCATTGTATCCCATAAGTTCCGGTATGTTGTACTGTCATTATCATTCAGTTGTAGAAAGTGTCTAACTTTTTCTTTAATTTCATCTGTGACCCATTGGTTGTTCAGGAGGGTGGTGTTTAATTTCCATGTGTTTAGGCAGTTTTTGTGAGATCTTTTGCTATTGATTTCCAATTTCATTGCACTATGGTCTGATAATATGCATGGGATAATTTCAATTCCTTTGCATTTACTTAAGCAGGTTTTATGAGCTAGTATGTGGTCTATTTTGGAGAACGTCCCATGTGCAGCTGAGAAAAATGTGTATTCTGATGTTGTAGGATGGAACACTCTGTAGACATCTACTAAGTCCATTTGTTCAAAAGTTTGGTTCAGTTCTACTATTTCATTATTGATTTTCTGTCCAGTTGATCTGTCTTTTTGTGACAGTGGAGTATTGAGATCTCCCAATATAATTGTATTAGTGCTTATTTGATTTTTCATGTCCTTTAGTACTTGTTTTATATAGCTGGGTGCATTGGTATTTGATGCATATATATTTATGATCGTTATCTCTTCCTCTTGGATTGTTCCCTTTACAAGGATGTAATGACCGTCTTTATCTCTGAATCCTTCTTGGCTTGAAATTCACTTTGTCTGCCAAAAGAATAGCTACCCCTGCTTTTTTCTGGATTCCTGTGGCATGGAGTATTGTCTTCCATCCTTTGACCTTCAGTCTATGAATTTCTTTCTGAATTAAATGTGTTTCTTGTATACAGCATATTGTTGGATCTTGCTTCTTGATCCATTTTGCCAGTCTGTGCCTTTTGATTGGTGAATTGAGACCGTTAACATAGATGGTTAAAACTGATATGTATTGACTTATACTTGTCATGATATTTTCCTGTTGTTGGTTCCCACTCTTTGTTTTTCCCCTTTCCTGCTATTTAATTATCTTCCCTGCCTGGTGGATTCCTTCTGTTGGGGTTCCTATCTCTTTCTAGAATGTCCTTCAGAACATTTTGGAGTGCTGGTTTGGTGGTCATAAATTTTCTCAGATGTTCTTTGTCATGAAAGTATTTTATTTCTCCATCAATTTTGAAAGATAGTTTTGCAGGGTACATCAATCTGGGTTGAAAATTATTTTCCTTTAGAGCTTGCAATACATCATTCCAAGCTCTTCTTGAATTGAGGGTTTGTGCTGAAAAGTCAGCTGTGATTCTGATGGGTTTTCCTTTATAGGTGATTTGTCTCTTCTCCCTAACAGCTTTTAAGATTCTGCCCTTCTGTTGAATTTCTGGGATCTTGACTATAATATGTCTGGCTGAAGTTTTTTTTTGATCATGTCTAGTTGGTGTTCTAAAAGCTTCATTTATAGGGGCGTCAAATTCCTTTTCTCTTCCAGGAAAGTTCTCCCTGATTATGTCTTTGAACAAGGTTTTAATGTCATTGATGCTATCTCCTGCTTTTTCATTTATTCCAATTATTCTTAAGTTGTTTATCTTTGAGTCATCTAGCAGGTGCTGAATTGATTTTTCATGGTCCCTTGCTCTTTTTAAGAATTCTTCCTTTTCATGATCACTAACTGCAAGCCTGTCTTCTATATCTGAGATCCTGTCCTCGCATTGGCTTAATCTGCTACAAATACCTTCAATGGAATTTTTGTTCTGTTGGATATCTGCTTGAATCTGTCTTATGGATTCCATTTCTTTCCTATGCTGAGCATTCATGGTTTCTATAGTTTTCTTAAGCTCATCTATTTTTTTGTCTGTATCAGCTATAGTGTCCTTAAGCATGGTCTTCAATGTGGATATTATCTCTGCAGTTATCTGTGAGATTATTTCTGTTTTAATTTTTTCCAGAGCCTCATTCAGTTGCTTTGTTGTTACCACTTCAGATAGGCCAGGTGGGTGGCTTTCGGATTGTCCCACCTCGTTGCTCCCTAGGTTTGCCTTTGGTGAATTGGATGTGTGGGGTTGCATCTTGTTTAAGTGTCGTCTCATTTTTTCCTTTCTTTAATTCCTGGGGTGATGTTTGCAAATTACCTATGGTAGGTTACTTTATTGCTAGTGTTTAAGATCTTTAGAAGATGACTACTTCTCTGCAGTATCTTCCAAGTGGAGCTTGCTTTTGGGTTTTGAGCTTTCTGCCAGATCTTACCTCTTCAATTCGTTGGGTATGCGAAGTTGCTACCTGTTTGGCCCAGTCCTTGATTCATTGGTACTGTGCCACTGTATTTTCTGTGTCCCTTAGTCAATCTCAATCATGAAATATCAGGAAGGAAAGATGTTTAGAACAATTATTTCACATTTGGCTATAATGATAACTAAAGCATCAAACACAGCCTAGAAAATGACAGACTGAGCTAACCAGTTATTTACCACTTTTAGCTGTATAGAGTTGCAGTTATATAACAAAATCTAAAACACACCAGAAAAATTATATGCAGTATACAAGTCCTATGTATGTCAATTTTTCCCTGAGGAGTTTAAATTTAAAATGAGTTAAGGAGGAAATAGAGTGTTGGGAGAATAGGAAGGAATTAGGTGTAAGGTTAGAGGACCAAGAGGGATCCCACTAAAATTGGGACACTGGTGCAGAGGATTGGTGGTAAAAAGAGAAGGAAGGGATAAAAGGAAGAACAGATCACAACCACAATCACAAAGAAGTTAGAGGCGCTGTTTACACTCATATAAAAAACCAGAGAGAATAATGAAGGAAAGAGCAAATACACATACAGAAACAAAAATGAAGATAAAAACAATAAAACAAACAAAACAAAAATAAAACCCCACCAAAAAAAAAAAAAAAACCTTCACCAGAACAAAAAAGAAATGAGTGAGAAAAAAAAAAAATAAAAATAAAAATAAAAAGTTAAAAAAATAAATAAAAAAATAAAAATAAAAAGAATCAGTTCCAGGTGTTGACTCTGCTGTAGGCAGGCACCGTGTGGTGACAGAGTCCTGTTCCGTGCAGGTCGGTCCCAGTAAGCCAGGAGCGGCCCTCTGGCGGGTGGTGAGCAGAGGCCCGTACTTTCAGGAAGAGACCAGTCTAGCTCGCCTGCTGCTCTCAGTGCCCTTTCACTATCCCTGGGCCTGAGAGGTGCAGCGTGCTGTCTGGAGCACGGGTTCCCTGCACTGGTTTCCCGCTGCTCTGATTCTCACCACGCCCCCCACAATGGCACCAGGCCAGTCGCTCTCTGGTGCAGGACAGGTGTGGCTGAGAGACCAGTCTCGTTTGCCTGCTGACCTCAGCACACTTTCGTGGGCCTGAGAGGCCCCGCGCTGCCCTGTCCGGAGCACGAGTGTCCAGCGCTGTTTTTCTTTCACACCGCTCTGAGTTTCGCCACACCCCCCACAATGGCGCCTGGCCGGTCGCTCTCTGGCGCGGGGCAGCTGTGGCTGAGAGACACTCACCGCCGGTCAGCGCAGTTCTCCGCCGCTTCCCCGCCTCGCCGCTGTCTCAGGATCCTCCGTGGGGGCTCCCTGTGTGCCAACTGTCACCGTGTGTCCGTAGAATTGAGCTTCTGTCGTGCTGCGATTCCTGGGATGGTAGAAGGTGCGTGCGCGCGGTCTGCTCCTTCTTCTATGTTGGAAATCACCCTTCACTGGTGCCGGGGGTCCCAGATTGTGCTTCAGAACTTTTCTGGGTTCCTGGGAGGCATCTCCCCCCCTCCTGCACTTTCCCGGTCGCTATATTCCCGTGTTCCAATGGTAACTTTTAGAGAGAGTTTCGCTGCCTGCTTCTTACTCATCTGCCATCTTTTTCCTCCTCTCCAACATTCCTCTTGATATCTTTTGAAAAGAATTAAAAGCATCAAACCAGAGCGACATATGCACACCCATGCTTATAGCAGCACAGTTTGTAATAGCTAAATCTTGGAAGCAGCCCAAATGCCCATCAACCAATAAATGGGTAAGGAAGATACAGGTTTTTTAAATGATGGGGTATTACTCTGCCATAAAGAAGGAGAACTTGAGGCATTTGTACTTAAATGCACACACCTTGAGACCATACACTTAAGTGAAATAAATCAGACACACATGTTTAAATATCACATCGTTTCTCTGATGTGAGAAACCAGAAGTGTAAATAAGAACCAAAATGTATAATAGATATTGGAAAATAGGCAGAAAATGTTCAAGTAGAATGGGGAAGTAGGGAGTGGGGAGGGGAAAATTAAGCAAGGGTAAAGAAAGAAGAGAATAGAAGAAAAATTGGAAGCAAGTCTTTTGTCAATAAGTGGGTGGAAGATGAGTTTAAGGGAGAGGAGAGGAATGGGTAAAAAAGAAGCATCAAGATATATCATGTACAGGTACAAATTCCCTATGATAAATGTTATTATTGTGTATACATAAAATGTACCGATAAAATAAATTTTGAAAAATAAGTTTCAGAATAACAAGGGGAATGACAGAGCTGGAGAGGGGTACTCTGGTAGCAAAATTCTGAACTAGATCCTAAAAGAAGAGGTAAAGAATCAAGATTAGATGGTCTTTCAAAGCTAACTTGCAAATGCCTCCCTGATGATGAAGCTTCTGTTGCAAAATAAAGGACAGAGAATTTTGGTATTTCACCTCATCCTTGACGGTTTCCTGCTGTAGGACCTGTGTGTTGTTTGGAAAGTATAGCATGGGCATCTAAGATGAGTATTCCTTCCTATGGTCGGAACATGTCTTGTCCACTGGGTAACTACCTTATTTTGTTCTCTACAAGGAATTAACAGCTTGAGTATTAGAACAATATTTTATTTGCAATGCTTTTATAATGTGATGTAATTTAACTTCCATGTGACTGATATTTACAATTTTATGAGTTGTTACTTAAATATCATATGTAATGGTTTGGAAACTATACTATAAATGTCTAGGCAGTTTTGAATAAAAAAAAACTGGCAAGGTTAAGAACTTCTCCAGTAAGAAAAGTGCACAACAATAGAGTAAGGGTTAAAATCTGAAGTTATCTCTAGCCAGCATTAGGAGAACTGATGGTTTTCAGTGTATCACTAAAATGGTGTTATTCCTCCTGGATACTGGGAGCAAGAACCAGATTTGTTCTGTGGTAAGTAAGGGTATCTGTCTAAATAGCGGTGGATGTTTTGCTCAGCTTATTGTGGGTAATGGGTGGACCAAGGTTTAGGATGATTTTGGAGTCAAGCGCAAATTCAAAGAAAGAAGTGGCTAGTCTTCAATGTTCTATAAGGGAGATGCATAAAGTGAAAGTAAAAGTGAGTGTTTCTTTGCTGTGTGAGTGGCTATGTCAAGGGTTTCATGTTCACGAAAAGTGGTAAGGGGTTATGTCTAGTGTGAGCATATGTAACAGAGGCCATAGCATCAGTATGAGTGTCCTCATTTCTTGTGAAGTTCGGTATGCTGCAGTTATGCCACGGGGACATAATTTTATGTAATTGGTGGCAATATTTTTGTCTATGGGTAATATTTTTGATCACTTTGTGGATCATTTTTCTCCAAGTCCTCTCTATTGTACTTGTTGAAAAGTCCAAAATACTTCAAAGAATCAAAAACTGGGATCTCATCTTATTAAATAGCTTTTGCCCATCAAAAGAAATCACGAAAAGAGTGAAAAGACAACCCACACAGTGGCAAAAGATTTTAGCCAAGTGTCCCTCAGACAAAAGATTTCTATCTATAACATATAAAGAATTGAAAAAAATCAGGCCCCCCAAAATTCAAAGACCCAATCCAAAAATGGTCATCTGAGATGGGTATGCACTTCTCAGGTGAAGAAATTCAAATGGCAAATAAATATACAAAAAAATGCTTAACATCATTGGCAGTTTGAGAAATGCAAAATAAAACAACACTGAGATTCCATCTCACACCAGAAAGAATGCCTATCATCAAGATATCAACCAATATCAAATGTCAGAGAGGCTGTAGGGAAAAAAGGAACCCTTCTCCACTGTTGGTGGGAATGCAGACTGGCACAACCACTGTGGAAATCAGTGAGGAGCTTCCTCAGAAAACTAGGATTAGGGGTCCCATTCAACCCAGTTTTCCCCCTCTGGGTATCTTCCCAGAAGAATTAAAAGCATAACACAGTGATATGTGTCCACCTATGTCTATAGCAGCACAATTTTAATAGCTAAATCTTGGAAACAACCCAAATGCCCATCAAGCAAGGAATGGATAAAAAAGATGTGTTATTTTTATAAAATGGAGTAATAGTCAGTCATAAAGAAGGATAAACTTGAGACATTTGTAAGAAAATGGATGCAACTTGAGACCATAGTCATAAGTGAAATAAATCAGACTCACATGTGTAAATATCATATTGTCTCCCAGGTATGAGAAACTGAAAGAGTAAATAAGATCTAAATGTACAATAGATATTGTCAGATGGGAAGAAATTGTTTAAAATGAAAAAGGAACTGGAAGGTGAAAGGGGAATGGATGGAAGGGAAAAGGGAAAAATTGCAAGTCAGTTATACTAACAGTGTCTCTTAGTTCATTTAAAAGGAAGATTTGTGCTAATATCAATTGGAGGAATTTTCTGCCCGTATCTTTTATTCTGAGCAACTACCTTAATGATAAGAACCTGCAATGCATTAACTATTGTTGTTCTATTATTTTGTTGTGTGATTTTGTATTACCTTTTTTCCATAAAATAAAAAAATGTCCATTGTCTTCCTATGTTACTTGGTACCAGGAAAATTCATTACATTTTATTTTATTTTATTCTATTCATAGATGTTTGCAATTCATGCAGTTTACAATCATCTTGGGGATTGGTTATATATATATATTCCAACTTGTTTTTTTCTAATGCCCTTCTCCCACCGTCCTGTGGTTCCCCTGTCACAACTTTCGTACTTGTTGATATTATTTATCTTAGCTCATGTCATAACAGGATGTTCACATGATTAGAGTTATTAAAACCCTGTACATGGCAAGTCTTTATTCCTCTAATTTCCCTTTCCCCTCCTCCTCAGCCCTCACACTTGTTCCCTTGAACTAATTCCCTATTGGATGAGATTCATTACCTTGTCCTTTTTAACCATCCTTTATCATTTTCTTTGTTTGCACTTTCCCTCACTCAAATGAAAGATACTGTACAGTGTTTAAGCTTGTGTGTCTGATTTATTTCACTCCATATTATGTTTTCTAGGTGCATCTATTTTCCTACAAATGCCTCAAGATCTATATATAATGTAATACTACTCTGCTACTAGGAATATTTAAAATTCAAGCGATGTTATTTTGTAATGCTGATATAAGAATTTTATGTATGATGAAGAGGGAGCCTTAAACAAACTATACAAACTGTGGCAGTCCCAAAGGCTGTAAAAGCAATTTTGTTAATCACTCAATGACATTAGCAGAAGTTGGTGCCTTACATGGGTAATCCAATAAAAGACATATAGAGGCACACAACATTGCTAGGGCACATTTAAAGGCTTCTGCTACAGCAAAGAGAGGATAGTAAAATTGTCTTCCTGATCTTGATCATCCCTTCTCCTTTGTAAATTTCTTTTACCAAGTAGGTCCAGTTTCTAGATTTCTTTTATATGGTACAGTGACCTTTGGTTAATGTCTATTTGCTGGGTTCAGTCCTTAATTTATAATCCACTTTTGTAGTATTATGATGCCCAAACATCCTGATCTCTCACGAGCCCATTGAAAGAAAGATGAGAACATTTGAAGAACTCTTCCTCCTTCAAAAAACCTATCCATTTTGCTGTTTTAGTCAGTTTGTTAGCTTTGACATGGTATTCCTCATACACTCTGTAACTTGTTTGATATGAGCCAAAGTATGGTACACTAAGAAGGGCAGAATGGGAGCTAATGGGGTGATTTTTCTTCCATTTCTTTACCCCAAGTGTCTGTGGTCTGGACACCTTTTTATTTTGATGGTGTGGATTATCCTTCCCCCAGTTTCCATTGAATAAGAAGTAGAGAGACATTTCTGGGGGATTTGATAAGTTAACCTCAATGACAATACTCCTTTTAACACATGAAGATGTTATATTCTGTTAAGGTCGAGTTAAAGATAGTGATATCAACAAGAAGTTGGAATAAGTGTTCTCTGATTCCACTCCAGGCACAGAATTCCAAGTAGTAACTGTACACAGAAAATAATACATTTTAGAGCTAGAAAATGAGACAGAGACACGTTCTTTTTTCATTTTAAAGAGAAGAAAAAACAAAACAAAACAAATCAAAAAAGAACAAAATTTCAAAACAACATAATAGGAGGGTAACGATGGTAAATACATTACATATTGTTATTTTTAAGTTAGTTATTCAGGGTACCTGATATTAGCATTCAATTGTCCAAACATTACTGGCACAAACCTTACTCTTCAATGAACTAAGTAAAATTAGTAGTGTATCTATCTTAACCATCTTACATATAAGTACAATATTTTTTCTTTTCCCTTCTTTCTTTTCCTCATTCCCCTATCCCAGTCTCTCTTTCCTTTTGACCAGATTCTTTTTGATTCACCATGTCTACTGTACATTTTGGATCTTATTTACTCTTTCAGTTTCTCATACTTGGGAGACAATACAATGCTTACACATGTGCGTCCGGTTTATTTCACGTATGAGTATTTTCTCGAGTTGCATCCATTTACCTATAAACGTCTGCAATTTATCCTTCTTTATGGCTGAATAGTACTCCATTGTACAACAGTGCCACCTCTTTTTTATCCATTCCTTGGTTGATGGGCATTTGGGTTGTTTCTAAGATATGGCTTTTACAAATTGTGCTGCTGTAAACATGGGTGCACATATAACGCTGTGGTGCGATGTTTTTAATTCTGGGAAGATACCCAGAGGGGGAATAGCTGGGTCAAATGGGACCTCCAACCCTAGTTTTTGGAGGAATATCCACACTGATTTCCACAGCAGAGACACCTTCTTGTACTACAGAACTGAGAAAAGTGTAAGAGAACAGTTTCTCTTTGACTATTTTTCCTCTCCTCCAAACTGGCAAAGCGTCACACACAAAGGATTCTCCTGGACTAGTGGTTTCTACAGTAGGAAAACAGAGTTGGAAGTGGACACTCAGCTATCCTACCATTTCTGAAATCCTTTGGAGGAAGCCCAATCCTACCTCACACCATAGGAGACATTGCAGTATCAGCAGAAGTAGACCATCTGGGGTTATTTAGAAACAAAGAATGGGGTTGGGGTTCACAGTGATCAGTACACAGATCTTGGTAGGGGATCTGTGTTCTGGCCAACAAGCTCACCACACTAGAGGGACTAACCAACATCATTCTGCAGGAAGAATAGTGTGCAGGCCTGCCAGGCTCAAGTCCTCATTCAGTTTCTCTGCCTAGCCCCAGTTCGCTCTTTAAGACTTCCTCAAACTGGGAAGCAAGTAAAAATCAGCAATTATCCATGGAATAAGAATCTGTCTCTACTCAAACTCAACAGCCATGGGGCAATCCAACCAAGCCCCAGTCCTCTACTTAAGATTTTCTCAGGCCAGGAGACAGGTGGAGGTTACTGATTATCTATGGAGGAAGCATCTTTCCCTGCTTGAACCCAGCAGCAAAGTGGCAATGAAAACAAGCCTCAGTGCTCTGCTTAAGGGTATATTATGCCAAAAATAAACACAAGTTTACACACATCTGCCTACCCTAAGTGGTGCCCCAAAAGTCTTAACCTGCACCAGAGCCCATCACATGCCCAACTACGTGTTCCAAAAGCCAACACCACCCAGCCAGAAAAAACAACCTGCAAAACTCTGCTCAATTAGAGGTGATCACAGAGTCCAGCCAGCAGTTCATCCTAACTAGACTCCAGCCAGTGGTTCCAGAGCAGAGCTAGCACTTCCATTCAACTTCAGAGTACAGGCAGCATCTCAGCCCAACTTGAGAACCCAAAGTCCAGGTGTGCTCTGATAGTTCACTATCAGAGGAACCACCCAGAATCCCAAGCTAGAGGAAATACAGAAGGCTTATTACCACCAAAGAACACCTGCAAATGCCAAGAAATAGGTGGCTATTTCCTTGAATGCACAGACTCCAATACAAGAACGTAAGGACTATGTAAATGAGGGAAATATCAAACCACAAAAAAAGAAATTAATAGATCTCTTGTAATAAATCCTGACAAATGGCAATCTACAAAATGACTGACAAACAATTCACAATAATTCTCCTAATTATCTTCAGGGAACAACAGAAAAATGTAAGTAGAAAATTAAATAAAATTTAGAAAATAATCTATAAACAAAATGAATAATTTGACAAAAAAGGAATAATAAAAATAAATCTTAGACAGAAAGTATATAATGACTGGACTGTAAACTCAATAGGAAGATACAGCAGCATTGTTGACCACATAGAAGAAACTCCATGAGCTCTAAAATAGGACATTTGAAATTATTAAGTCTGAGGAGAAAAAAGAAAAGTGAATACCTACAGAAATGATGGGATATCATCAAAACAACTAACCTTTGTGAATCCAGCTGGCAGGGCAGATAACTAAACAGAGTTGGGGGGAGAAAAAGAGGGGGAACCAACAACAGGAAAATGAAATGACAGGTATAAGTCAATACATATCAGTTTTAATCATCAATTTTGATGGTCTCAATTCACCAATCAAAAGGCACAGACTGGCAAAATGGATCAAGAAGCAAGAGTCAACAATATGCTTTATACAAGAAACACATTTAATTCAGAAAGAAATTCATAGACTGAAAGTCAAAGGGTGCAAAACAATACTCTATGTGACAGGAACCCAGAAAAAAGCAGGGGTAGCTATTATTTTTGCAGACAAAGTGAATTTCAAGCCAAGAATGATTCAGAGAGACAAAGACGGTCATTACATCCTTGCAAAGGGAACAATCCAAGAGGAAGAGATAACGATCATATATATATATATATGCAATTAGTACCAGTGCACACAACTACATAAAACAAGTATTGAAGGACATGAAAAATCAAATAAGCACTAATACAATTATATTGGCAGATCTCAATACTCCACTGTCACAAAAAGACAGATGAACAGGACAAAAAATCAATAATGAAATATTAGAACTGAACCAAACTTTGGAACAAATGGACTTAGTAGATGTCTAAAGAGTGTTCCACCCCACAACATCAGAATACACATTCTTCTCAGCTGCACATGGGATGTTCTCCAAAATAGACCACATACTAGCTCATAAAACCTGCTTAAGTAAATGCAAAGGAATTGAAATTATCCCATGCATATTATCAGGCCATAGTGCAATGAAATTGGAAATCAATGGCAAAAGAAATCACAAAAACTTCCTAAACACATGGACATTAAACAGCACCCTCCTGAACAACCAATGGATCACAGATGAAATTAAAGTAGAAATCAGACAATTTCTACATCTGAATGATAATGACAGTACAACATACCGGAACTTATGGGATACAATGAAAGCAGTCTTAAGAGGGAAATTTATAGCATTAAAATCGTATGTCAGGAAAATAGAGCAAGAGCAAATAAACAACTGAATGGTGAACCTCAAACTTCTAGAAAAAGAAGAGCAGGCTAAGCCAAAAGCTCATACAAGGGAGGAAATTATAAAGATCAGGGCAGAAATTAACGTATTGGAGACAAAAAAACAATACAAAGAATCAATGAATCAAAGAGTTGGTTCTTTGAAAGAATAAATAAGATTGACAAACTCGTATCCAATCTTATTACAAAAAGAAAAGACTCAAATCAATGCAATTGAAAATGAAAAGGGCGATATCATGACGGACCCTGCAGAAATCCAGCAGATTATCTATACCTATTTTGAAAATCTATATTTTAATAAGGTGGGAAATGCAGAAGAAATGGACAGATTCCTAGATACGTATGAATTACCAAAATTGAATTACGAAGATATAAAAATCCTAAATAAACCAATATCAACCAATGAAATTGCAGATGTAATTAACAACCTCCCAAAGAAGAAGAGCCCAGGCCCTGATGGATTCACTGCTGAATTCTAAAAGAAATTTTGAGAAGACCTAGCACCAGTACATCTCAAGCTTTTTAATGAAATCGAAAGGGAAGCAATACTCTCAAATTCATTCCTGGAAGGAAGCATTATCCTGATTCCAAAACCAGAGAAGGACCCAACTAAGAAAGAAAACTACAGGCCAATCTCCCTAATGAACATAGATGCAAAAATCCTCAATAAGATGCTGGCAAACAGAATCCAGCAAATCATCAAGAAGATTATACACCATGACCAAGTTGGATTCATCCCAGTGATGCAGGGGTGGTTCATTATACATAAATCAATAAATGTAATGCACCATATTAACAGAAACAAAGACAAAAATCATATGATCCTCTTAATAGATGCAGAAAAAGCTTTTGACAAAGTCCAGCCCCTATTCATGATAAAAAACCTACAGAAAATTGGAAAAGATGGTCTTTATCTCAATCTGATAAAAGCCATCTATGAAAAAAAACAGTAGCCAATATCATACTAAATGGACAAAAACTGAAAGCTCTCTCTCTAAAATCAGAAACAAGACAAGGATGTCCACTGTCCCCACTCTTATTCAACGTAGTCCTGGAAACTTTACTCAGAGCAATTACACAATAGCAATAAATAAAAGGAATAATGATTGGAAAGGAAGAAGTTAAATTATCATTATTTGCAGATGACATGATACTCTACATAGAAGACTCCAAAAGTTCCACTAAAAAAATTGCTCGATTTAATAAGTAAATTCAGCGGTGTAGCTGGATACAAAATCTATTCTCAAAAATCAGTAGTTTTTCTGTACACAAATGACAAACTCACTGAAAGAAAAATTAGGGAAACAATACCTTTCACAATAACATCCAAAAAAATGAAATACCTAGGAATCAACCTCATGAAGGATGCAAAAACCTCTACATTGAAAACTACAATACTCTGAAAAAGGAGATTGAAGAGGATATCAGAAAACAGAAAGATATCCCTTGCTCCTGGATAGGAAGAACCGATATAGTGAAAATGGCCATACTTCCAAAATTGTTATACAGATTTAATGCAATTCTAACCAAAATTCCAACAGCGTATCTCACAGAATTAGAGAAAACAATCCTAAAATTCATTTGGAATCAGAAGAGACCTAGAATAGCAAAGGCAATTCTGGGCAACAAAGGCAAAGCGGGGAACATCACAGTCCCTGACTGGAAATTATACTGTAAAGCTACTGTGATTAAAACACTGTGGTATTGGCAAAAAAATAAAGACCTGAAGATCAATGGAACAGATTAGAAGATGCTGAAACAACTCCAGACATACTAAGCCACCTTATGTTTGAAAAAGGTGCCAAACACTTTCACTGGAAGAAAGATAGCCTCTTTAATAAATGGTGGTGGAAAAACTGGCTCTGCACATGCCAAAGATTAAAACTAGACCCATATCTTTCACCATGCACTAAACTAAATTCAAAATGGATCAGAGATCTAACTATTAAAACACAAATATTAAATCTGCTGGAAGGTAGGATAGGTAAAACCCTTGAAGACATTGGTGTAGGCAAAGACTTTATGACTAAAACCTCAACTGCACAGGAACTATCACAAAGAATCAACAACTGGGATCTCATCTTATTAAAAAGTTCTTGCACAGCAGGAGAAACCACCAACAGAGTGAAGAGACAACCCACAATGTGGGAAAAAATGTTTGCCAGCTCTTCCTCAGACAAAGGATTACTATCGAGAACATACAAAGAGCTCAAAAGAATAGGACCTCCCAAATTTAAAGACCCACTCCAAAAATGGGCACCTGAGATGAATACACATTTCTCAGATGAAGAAATACTAATGGCAATTAAATATACAAAAAATGTGCAACATCACTAGTCTTGTGAGAGATGCAAATTAAAACAACACTGATACCATCTCATGCCAGAAAGAATGGCTATGATGAAGAAATCAACTAATAACAAATGCTGGAGGGGCTGTGTGGTAAAAGGAACACTTCTCCACTGTTGGTGGGAGTGTCGACTGGTACAGCCACTGTGGAAATCAGTGTGGAGGTTCCTCAAAAAACTAAGTTTGGAGGTCCCATTTGACCCAGCTATTCCCCTTTTGGGTATCTTCCCTAAAGAACTAAAAACATCGTAGCAGAGGAATATACGTGCACCCATGTTTATAGCAGCACAATTTGTAATAGCCAGATCTTGGAAGCAACCCAAATGCCCATCAACCAAGGAATGGATAAAAAAGATGTGGTATTTTTATACAATGGTGTACTTCTCAGCCATAAAGAAGGATAAACTGGAGAGTTTTATAAGTAAATAGATGCAACTTGAGAAAATACTCATACGTGAATTTAACGGGACACACATGTACAAACATTGTATTGTCTCCCTAGTGTGAGAAACTGAAAGAGTAAATAAGATCCAAAATGTACAATAGATATGATGAATCAGAAAGAAACTGGTCAAAAGGAAAGAGAGTCTGGGATTGGGGAATGGGGAAAAGAAAGAAGGGAAAAGAAAAATATTTTATTTATATATAAGATGGTTAAGATAGATACGCTACTAATTTTTCTTAGTTCATTGAAGAGAAATATTTGTGCCAGTAATGCTTAGACAATTGAATGCTGATATCTTGTACCCTGAGTAACTAATTTAAAGATAACTATACATAATGTATTAACCATAGTTACCCTCCTATTATGTTGTTTGGAAATTTTGTTCTTTTTTTAATGTTGTTTTTTTTTTCTTTAAAATAAAAAAATGAACTAACCTTTGCACAATAGGAGTTCACACAGGAAGAAGCAAAAATGCTAAGGAAACATATTAAAGGAGGTAGTGACTGAGAATTCTCAAAGCTAAAAGGAAAAATGCATCCAGGCACAGGAAGCCTAGACGTCCCCAATCAATTTCAACCCAAAGAGGAGTTCACCAAGACATATCATAATCAAGTTAGCAAAAATCAAGTGTGATTAAAGGGTAGAGATGTGGCTCCAAAACAATAAAAAGTGCTAAAAGTGTTATCATCATAATAAAAGTATGAATTCATCAAAGCACAAAACCATTGTAAATATATACAAATTAAAATTTGAACAGATAAATACACAGAAAAATTATGAAACATTCTATTGGGAGATATAAGTTGCAGTATAATAATTGTGGGGAATTTCAAAGTACTTGTGATAATGAACACATCAGCTAGACAGCAAAACAAAAAGGAAAAAGTGGATTTGAATTACACTTGAGACTAAATAATCCAAAAGACAAATACAGAATATTCCATCCAGCAGCACGATAATATGCATTCTTTCCAGGAACAAACAGAACATTCTCCAAGATTGATTGTATATTAGGCCACAATACAAATGTTAAAAAATTAAAGATGAGTGAAATATCAAGTTTTTCTCAGAGCACAATGGAATGAAAAGAGAAATAAACCACAGGATAAATCTTTAAAGATAATAGAAAGGATCAGCAACTGCAGTTGCGGGTAAGACACTGAGGACAGAGACTTCTTAGAATAGTGGAGTGGGATTCAGGAAATCACATGGCTGAATAGAAGAAGAGCCTTGTTCAGAACTACTCAGAGGAATTAAACTAAAAACGCAGGTAACTGGAAGAAAGGAGAGGGATATACAGCCTAAAACCAAAGTGAATCTGAAATAACAGTCTCATAGATCAAGCGAAACATAGATAAAAGATTTAACAAAATGGCTAGCCAGCTCACACTCTGGCTGGTGGGTCATGAGATTTTGATGACTGCCCAGCATACTTGGAATCTTTTTCTTTATGTGGGTACTTGTCGTTGACCTCAGAACCTCACGCTTGCTGGGCAAGTGCTTCTGCCCGCTAGGTGATATCATCGGCCCTTTATTTTCCTTTATGTGGGTTCTGGGAGTCGAACTCAGGACCTTGTGCTTGCTGGGCAGGCGCTTATGCTGCTGAGCCATCTCACTGGCCCCATACTTGGAATCTTAGAAAAAAAAAAGGATATACTAAAATAGTGTGGCTAAATCCAGCCATACAGGATAGACTTGGGATTTAAGGTCCCCTGCCTCTTCTGCCTTCCTCCAAACAGAAGATGCTACAGCCCAGGAGAAAATTCTGCTGGCACACACAGGAGTGAATGAATGGCTACCTCCCTGATGATCAGCCAGCTTGCATTCTCTCTCTCTCTTTTTCGTCTTCTGTCTATCCCTTTTCTTTTCTTTTCTTTTCTTTTCTTTTCTTTTCTTTGCTTTCCTTTTGCACAACAGAGCACTAACTAGAACCTCTAGATAAAAGATTAAAGACTACAGGGGTGCTTAGTAAATGGAACAGCTAACCCCTCCACAGTGACTTGTGGCTGGAAAGGCAAGGGAATTAAACAGCCTTGCACCGTGGGACTGTGCAGCCCTATGCCACTGGGGGCAGGAGCAGAAAAGCACCCCACAGCACCCCCCATCATCTCGTTGGAGGAAGTTGCAGAATACAGCAGGGGTGCATGCTGGTGGCAGAGGACCTAGCAAAGCAATGAGTGGGACATAAGTACCCACCACACATGAGAGGAGTGAAATTGGGGACTAAGCAGCCATGGATGGCAAGAGCAGGACCACAGGACCAGACAACATCACAGCATAACACCCTACCCTGAAAGAAACAACCTGAGAGGCCAGAGACTTGCCAGTGGAAGAGGAACACAGAAGGCTGAGCAAGGACCTGGAGGAGCCAACTGTGCATGGGACTGTGGACATCCCCCTGTCTGTCTGAAATCAGCACAGCAACAGGGAGGGAGATGCCCCAAGAGAAACAGGGCAAGGAGCAGGTAGGCTGATAAGGGATTTACAGAAAATACTGGCTGAAGACTGTGGCCCCAGGCCCCCACATATGTAGGATAAGACCAGCCTCAAATCCAGCAAAAACTTTACTGCAGGCTTGGCAGTGTTATCTAGTAACTTTGGGCTCTCAGTGGACACCAGAGGAATTTTGTTTTTTAATTTATTTTACTTTTCTTTTCTTTTTTCTGGTTTGTTTCCTTTTCCTTTTTTTTTGTCTTTTACCTATATTTTTGTTCTAATCAATTCATTTTTTTCCACCTTTCCTCAACTTATCTCTCTAGATTTAGTCATATTTTCATAGGAGTGAATAATCTCTCTAATTTTTCTGGTTAACTTTGTTAATACCTTGCTTATTCCTTCATTTTTTCTCTTCTGCCCTCTTCTCTAGTTTCCCAAAGCTTGCATAATCATCCTTTTTCCTCCATCCTTGCTTCAACTTTATTTCTTTTCAGTTATTTCTTTTTTATCCACTATGCTTCTTAAATTACCCCATCACAGGGTGAAACCACTCTACCAAGTGGAAAGACTTTGCATGCAAGCTCTGTCATATAACTGTAGATTTTGCTCCTATAGTTTAAGGTACAAAATTAATAGTTACCACAGTTTTCTAAACTGTGCTTAATACTACTGCTATTGCTAATTATACATGACAAAGATAAGCCAATATGTATCAGTTATAACCATCAATGATTATGGCCTCAATTCACCAATCAAAAGAAACATACTGCCAAAATGGATCAAGAAACAAGACCCAACAATATGGTATTTACAAGAAACACATTTAACTCCAAAAGAAATTTATAGACAGAAAGTCAAAGGGTGGAAAACTATATTCCATGCAACAGGAATGCAAAAAAAGAAGGGGTAGCTATTCTGTTTGCAGACATGTGAACTTCAAACCAAAAATGATCAAAAGATATAAAGAAGGTCACTACATATGTCTCTGGGTAAAACTTCAGGAGGAAGAGATAACAATCATAAATATGTATGCATCAAATATGAGAGCACCCAACTACATAAAACAAACATTAATAGATATGAAAAATCAAATAAGCCATGTTGTAGTCAGGGTTTGCAAGGCAGAAGATACAACACAGGACAAAATTTATATGATTATTTTATAATAGTCACCCAAAGAATCATACAAAGGAGTGCAGGATATCTATACACACACTAAAGACCTAAAGAATCCATCTGAGGGCTTGGATTCCACAGCAATGTCCTGCAATAGTCTGGCTGAAAGCCTGAAGCCCGTGGCAATGACCCCCATGAGTCCAACTGGAGGCCCAGAGCCCATAACAATGTCTCATTCAAGTCTGTTTCACAGATCTGTTTTGGGAAGGCCCAAAGGTGTGTGATGGATGCTAGAATGTCTGCACCAGTGGGATGAAGGATCTGTGCCAGCTGGCTGAGGAATCTGCACTGTAGCCAGGAAGCAACACCCAAGGTAAGGACCAGAGCTCCCCCAAAATGTACCACAGCCGTTCTCAGTGACAACAAGTTTTCAAGCTCCTCCAACGATGAAAATGGCCAAGTTCCTATCAGGAAAGCCAGCACAACAAGCTCCTCAAGGAGAACCAACAGCACCTCCTCTTCCTCTCCTGTTCTCCTTTTTATGTTGTTGGCAACAATACTCAGGTGGGCCCTCCACAGCAAGCACCACACTGATTCAGTTTAGCTGGGTGTTACAAGTTGACCACGAATTGTTATTCCACCACAAGCCACAGCACAATTGTAATAGGGAACTTAATAACCCACTGACACAGATAGATCAACCAGACAAAAAGTCCACAAATATCAGAACTGAACCAGACCTATGAACAAATGTAATTAGTAGATGTTTATTGAGTGTTCCACCCAACATCAGAATGAATATTCTTCTCAGCTGTACATATATTGTTCTCTAAAATTGACCATATACTAGCTCATAGAACATAATCAAGTAAACACAAAGTTAGTGAAATTATTCCATGCATATTATCTATCTGTAGTGCAATGAAATTGAAAGTTGATGGCAAAAGAAACCACAAAACCACATAAACACTTGAAAATCAAACAGCATCCTCCTGAACTACCAATGGGTCACACATGAAATTAAAGAAGAAATTGAACAATATCTACTTTTAAACAAAAATGCAGATACAACATATCAGAAATTGTGGGATGCAATGAAAGCAGTTCTAAGAGCAAAATTTATGGAGGTGAATTCTCACATCAGGAAACAGAGCGAGCACAAATAACCTAATGTTGTAACTCAAGCTTCTAGAAAAAGAAGAGCATGTTAAGCCCGATGTTCATACAAGGGAGGAAATTGTAAAGATCAGAGCAGAAATTAATGCAATTGAGACTAAGAAAACAGTACAAAGAATTAATGAATTGAAGAGTTGGTTCTTGGCAACATTAAATAAAATAGATAAACAGCCAACCTTAACAAAAGAAGGAAAGAAAAGAACCAATTCGTGCAATTAGGAATGAAATTGGTGAAATCATTACAGATCCTTTGGAAATCCAGATGATCTTCAATACCTACTTAGAAAATCTTTACTCACATAGGATGAAAAACACAGAAGAAATGGACAGATTCCTAGTTACGTATGAATTACCAAAATTGAATCAAGAAATATAAAAATTCTGAATAACCCAATATCAGTTAATGAAATTGGAAGTGTAATTAGAACTTAGCAACAAAGAAAAGCCGGGGTCCTGATGGATTCATGGCTGAATTCTAGAATAAATTTAGAGAAAATTTAATGCCAATATGTTCAAACTCCGTAATAAACTTGAAAGGGAAGCACTATTCCTTACCTCATTCTTGGAGGCAAGTGTCACACTGATGCCGTAACCAAAGAAAGACCCAACCAAAGAGGATAACTCCACGCCAATCACTCCAATGAACATAGATGCAAAAATCTTCAATAAGATATTAGCAAACAGAATGCAGCAGTTCATGAAGAAGATTATACCACATGACCAACTGGGATTCATCCCAGGAATGCAGGGATGGTTCAACATATGCAAATCAATAAATGTAATACAGCATATCAACAGAGCCAAAGACAAAAAAATCACATGATCATATCAATTGATGCAGAAAAAACTTTTGACCAAGTCCCACACACATTCACATTATAAAACACCACAGAAAATCAGAAGAGATGGTCTTTATCTCAATCTGATAAAAGCCATCTATGACAAACTAACAGCCAACATGGACAAAAACTGGAAGCTTTCACTCTATAATCAGGAACAAGAGAAGGACGTCCACTATCACCACTCCTATTCAACATAGCTCTGGAAACATTAGTCAGAACAATTATACAAGAGAGAGAAATAAAAGGAATAAGGATAGGAAAAGAAGAAGTTAAATTATCATTATTGGCAGATGACATGATACTCCACATAGATGACCTCCAAAACTCCCCTAAAGACTTGTAGATTTAATAACCAAATTCAACTGTGAAGCTGGATGTGAAGTCAACTCTCAAAAATCAATAGCATTTCTGTACACAAACAACAAATTCACTGAGAAAGAAATTAGGGAAACCACACACTTCACAATAGCATACAACAAAATGAAATACTTAGGAATAAACTTAACAAAGGAAGTAAAATATATACATTGGAAATTGCAGTACTCAGAAAAAGGAAATCAAAGAGGATATCAGAAAATGAAAGATATCCCTTGCTCATGGATAAGGATAAACAACGTAGTAAAAATAGCCATACTCCCAAAATTGTTATACAGATTTAATGCAATCCCAATTGAAATACCATTAGCATATCTTACAGTACTAGAGAAAACTTTCCTGAAATTCATTTGGAGAAAGAGGAGACCTAGAATAGAAAAAACAATTCTGGGCAACAAAGGCAAGGTAGGGGGCATCACGATCCCTGATTTGAAGTTATACTACAAAATTACTGTGATAAAGTCAGCATGGCACTGGCAAAACAAAACAAAACAAAACAAAAAAAACAGACCTGAGGATCAGGGGAACATATTCGAAGATGCATACACAACTCCAAACACACTCAACCAATTTATCTTTGACAAAGTGTCCAAACATATTCACTGGAAGAAAAATAGCCTCTTTAAAAAATGGTGCTGGAAAAACTGGCTTTCTTAATGCTGAAGAGTAAAACTAGATCCATATCTATCGCCACGCACTAAAGTCAAAATGGATCAAAGATCTAAATATTAAAATAGAAACATGAAATTTACTGGAAGAGAAAATAGGTAAAAAACTTGAAGACATAGGTGTAGGCAGAGAGTTTGTGAACAAAACCCATACTGAATGGAAATTACATCAAAGAACCAACAACTGGGACCTCATCTTATTGGAAATATTTGCACATGAAAAGAAATCACCAACAGAGTGAAAAGACAACCCACACAGTGGAAAATAATTTTAGCCAGTTGTCCCTCAGACAAAAGACTTATATTTAGAGCTATGAAGAATTGAAAAAATTCAAGCCCCTTAAATTCAAAGACCCAATCCAAGAAAGGGTATCTGAGATGAATACACTCTTCTCAAATAAAGAAATACAAATAGCAAATAAATATAGGAAAAAATGTTCAACATCATTGGTCATTCAAGAAATACAAATTAAAACAACCCTAAGATTCCACCTCACTCCAGAAAGAATGGCTACCATGAAGAGATAAACCAATAACAAATGCTGGCGGGGCTATGGGGATAAAGGAACCCTTCTCCACTGTTGATGGGAGTGCAGACTCGTGCAACCACTATGGAAATCGCTATGGAGATACCTCAAAAAATTAGCATTAGAGGTCCCTTTCGACCTAGCTATTCCTCTTCTTTGTATTTTCCCAGAAAAATTATAAACATCATACCACAGCAATATATGTGCAACCATGTTTATAGCAGCACAATTTGTAATAGCTAAATCTTGGAAACAATCCAAATGCCCATCAACCAAGGAATAGATAAAAAAGATGTGGAGTTTTTATACAGTGGAGTACTGTTTAGCCATAAAGATGGATAAACTTGAGATTTTATATGTAAATGATTGCAACTTTAGATCATACTCATTAGTGAAATTAATAAAATTCAAATGTGCAAACATAATATTTCCTCCCTGCTGTGAGAAACTGAAAGAGTAAATAAGGTCTAAAATGTACAATAAATGTTGTCGAATGGGAAGAAATTTTTCAAAAGAAAAAGGAATACATTAGGGAAAAGTGGAAAAGAAACAAGGTAAAAGGAAAAAATGCAAGTCAGTTATACTACTAATGTCTCTTAGTTCATTGAAAAGGAAGGTTTGTGCTAATATCAACTGGAGAATTTTGTACACCCATATCTTTACTCTGAGTAACTACTTTAAAGATAACAATATACAAAGTATCAACTATTGTTATTCTGTTATTATTTTGTTATAAAATTTTGTTTTACTTTTCTTTCCATAAAATTTTTAAAAACTGGTGAAGTGCTGAGTATGAGTTACTCAGCTTCTCCAGAACGATGTGCCAAGTCTGGAGAACAACAGCCTGTAGAGAATTCAAAGGATATGTAGGGTACATGAGAACCGCAAAGGAACTTACGGTCGGGAAGAAGAAAACAGGATTCGTTGCTACATAAGAAACAGCTCACCACCTCAAATCTGAGGCTATGCAGTGCCATTAGAGCAGTTGTGCAGCCACCCTGATGAGTGGGAAAAGCAACTTTGCTCCTCACTGGGAGCCTGAGACTTGACCTGCACCAGGAGAATCTTGTACAGTTGGAGGCAGCAGTGAAAACATGAAGCACTATTTCCTGTGTGTCCCCCCAGTCAGCTGTTAGTGAGTGATCTGAGGAGGTGCATGGCACACATTTGCTTGGAGAAACAGCAGCAGGCAGGCGGGACCACCTTTCCTTTCTATTTTAAAGGGCTTGGGCTTAAACTCCATCATCAGGAGAGCTCCAGGGTCACCAAACTGTCAACAGCCCTGAGTAGAAAGAGGGAAGTGTCATCCAGACACAGTAGACAGCTGGCAGTTGGACAGAAGGTTAAGGAGAGGTCTGCCAAGAAATAGGATCTGGGACCACACAGATGCCATTCCACTAGGGGTCAAAAACCAGTATTATCCCTAGCTACAATGACTGGAAGCAGTTCCCTGCTCTGTGACCAGCAGTGCAAGCAGACAAAAGGTCTTGGCTTCTGGCAGGTCAAGGACAGCCCTGACTGCCCTGTGACCAGGGGAGGAAGCAGGCAAGCAGCCTTGGCAAGCAGCAGGACAAGGGCATCACTACCTACCCTATGACTAGTGGCACAAGCAGGTAAATGGCCTTGGCTGGCAGTAGGAGAAGAGCACTACACTTGCCCTATGACCAATGCATGAGAGGGGCCAGTGGTGTGCCAAGATCAACCCCACACCCAGCAGCAACACTACTGCAGACTTCATGGTGTTAGTACAGAGTCCAGCTCTGATTAGGGAATTAACATAGAACTAGGGCCAGAAGAGGAATTTTTTGGGGAGGGGTTGTTGTTTGTATTTTGACTTTCATACTTTGGTTTGTTTTCTATCCTTCTCTCCCTTTCCTCAGTGGTCTTTCTTGAATTTCTGATATTTACATGTGAATAAAAATGATCTCTAGTCTGTGGTTTGCCTCGATATTCTCTTGCTTTCTCCTTCATTCTTTCTCTCCTGTCCTCCTCTCCAGCTCCTCAGTTTGAGTGATCATTCTTTGTCTTTCAATCTTGCTTCCACTGTATTTCCTCTCAGTTATTGCTCTGTTTTATCTCAGTTATTGCTCTGTTTTATCCCATCTCTCCTAAGTTCACCTTCTCCACAAGATAAAATCACTCTAACAAGGGTAAATTCGTTGTGTACAAGTTCCTGGTCTATAGTGGATGTTATATTACTATAGATCTTGCTCATAGGGTTAGAGATACCAACTTAGACTTTACCACAGATTGTGAATTTCTAAGCTATGCTTGATGATATTGTTATTGCTAATTGTACTGCTATAGCCAGGATCCCATATTTGAGTAATCAGATGTTCATCCTTGTATGACAACACTGTGATAATCTGGGGTCATAATCATCCTCATAGTCTAGTACTAAAAGTCTGGGTACTGAGACAAATAGATTGTAACTCCTCATCTATAATACAGTGTGAAGATAGAACCTTGAAACAAACAAAAAGATCAAGAGCCACCTACACCTAGAAGACATCTTGGAGGAATAGACATTTCCTAGAGAATCCACAATACCAGTGATAAAGCTACCTGACATAAGAATACAAGCAAAAACAAAGAAAAGAAATTCGAATTAAAAAATAGAAAATGACAAGACACAGAAGCAAAATGCAATCCTAGACTTCCAGCCAACTGCTGACAAATCCAGGGGACAATGAGATAAGGGAAATCAGGAGTCATCCCCCTGTATCATCTGGAATGGTAGTGGCACAAATAAAAAAATATATAAATGAGGCTATACAGAAAGACAGAATGGAAATAATTTCACAGGTTAAAAAATAGATGACTAATTCACAATTCAACAATCAAAAGAAACAGACTGGCACAATGGATCAGGAAGCAAGTTCAAACAATATGCTGCATTCAAGAAACACATTTAACACAAAAACATATTCATAGACTGAAAGTCAAAGATTGGAAAACAATATTCCATGGGACAGAAACTCAGAAAAAAGCAGGGGTAGCTATTCCATTTGCAGACAATGTGAACTTCAAGCCAAAACTGATCAAAAAAGATAGGGAAGGTCACTACATACTTGTTCTAGTTCTTGCTCTAGGGAAAACTACAAAAATAAGAGATAACAATCATAAATATACAAGCAACAAATACAGGTGTACTCAACTATATTAAACAAATACTGTGTACATGAAAAATCAAATAACCACAACACAATTTTATTGGGGAAAATTAATTCTCCACTGTTGCAAATAGACAGATCAACTAGACAAAAGTTCAACAAAGAAATACCAGAACTGAAACAAACTTGTGAATAAATGGACTCAGTTGATGTCTACAGAGTGTTACACCCCAAAACATCGGAATGCACATTGTCACAGATGTGCATGGGACATTCTCCAAAATACACCACACACTAGCCCATAGAACGTGCTTAAGTAAATGCAAAGGAATTTAAATTATCCCATGTATATTATCAGACCATAGTGCAATGAAATTTGAAATCAATGGTAAAAGGAACCACAAAAACTCCATAAACATATGGAAATTACTGAACAATCAGTGGGTCACAGATGAAATCAAGAAATTCAAGAGTACCTACAATCAAAGGATAATAGCCATACAACATACCAAAACCATGGATGCAATAAAACTGAACTCTAAAAGAAATTTATATAAAATCTAATGCCATTATTCCTGAAACTCTTTAATGAAATTGAAAGGGAGCAATACTTCCAAAGTCACTCCTGGAAACAAGCATTATCCTGACACCAAAACCAGAGAAGTATCCAACCAAAAAAGAGAACTATAGGCCAATTTCCCTAATGAGCATCAACACAAAAATCCTCAAGAAGATATTATGAAAGATAATGCAAATAATCAAGAAGATTATACACCATGCCCAAGTAAGATTCATCCAAGGGATGCAGGGATGCTTCAACACACACAAATCAGTAAACTTAATACACCATAACAATACTGCCAAAAACAAAATTCACATGATAATGTGAATAGATGCAGAAAAGCTTTTGACAAAGTCCAACAATCATTTGTGATAAAACCCTACAGAAAATAGGCATAGATAGTCTTTATCTCAATCTGATTAAAGCCATCTATGTCAAACCAAGAGGCAACATCATACCGAATGGTCAAAAACTGAAAATTTTCACTCTAGAATCAGGAACAAGACAAGAATGACCACTATCACCTCTCCTATTCAATATAGATCTGGAAACACTACCAAAGCATTTAGACATAAGAAAGTAATAAAAGGAGTAAGGATAGGAAATGAAGAAGTTAAATTATTACTGGCAGATGACATGATAGTCTACATAGGAGACCCCAAAAATTTCACAAAAAGACCTCTAGATTTAATATCCAGATTCAGTCGTGTAGCTGGACACAAAGTTAGCACTCAAAATTCAATAGCATTCCTGTACATAAATAACAGCTCAATAAGAGAGAAATTATGGAAATCATGCCTCTTATAATAGCATTAAAGAATGAAATACATAGGAATCTATCTAACAAAGGAAATAAAAGATGTCTACATTGAAAACTACAGCACTGTGAAAAAGAAGATTGATGAGGATGTCAGAAAATGGAAAAATATCCCTTGCTTTTGGTAGAAAGAACCAACTTAATAAAAATGGCCATAATCCCTAAATTGTTACACAGTTTTAATGCAAGTCCAATAAAAATACCATTAGAATACCCTAAAGAACTAGAGAAACATTCCTAAAATTCATTTGGAACCAGAAGACACCTAGTATAGCAAAAACAATTTTACGCAACAAAGGCAAGGCAGGGGGCAATACAATCCCTGACTTGAAGCTGTACTTCAAAGCTGCTGTGATAAAAACAGCACTGAAAAAAAAAAAAAAAAAAACCAGACCAGAGGATCAGTGGAATAGATTAGAAGATGCAGAAGCAAATTCAAACACAGACAGCCACCTCCTCTTTGACTAAGGAACCAAACATATTCACTGGAAGAAAGATAGCCTCTTTAGTAAATGGTGCTAAAAAAAAACTGGCTTTCCACATGCCAAAGATTAAAACTAGACCCATGTCCCTTACCACATCTTTAATCATGCACTGAACTAAAATCAAAATAGATCCAAAATCTAAATATTAAAATAAAATTATTAAAGCTGGTGGAAGAGGGAATAACATAGAACTCTTGAAGACATAGCTGTAGGCAAACAGTTCATGAAGAAAATCCTAATGGTATGAGAAACACTACAAAAAATCAATAACTGAAATCTCATCTTATAAAAAGCTTTTGGACATCAAAAGAAATCACCAACCGAGTGAAAAGACAACCTACAGAGGGGGAAAAATCTTAGCCCGTTGTTCTTCAGACAAAGGACTAATATATAGAGCATATGAAGAATTGAAAAAATCAGTCCCCACACATTTAAAGACTCAGTGTATAAATGAGCATCTGAAATGAATACACACTTCTCAGAAGTAGAAATGTAAAACAAATATATGAAAAAATGTTCAACATCACTGATCTTTCGAGACATTCAAATTAAAATAATCCTGAGATTTCATCTCACTCCAGAAAGAATGGCTCTAATCAAGAAATCAACCATAACACCTGCTGGTGAGGGTGTGGGGAAAAAGAAACTCTTCTCCACTGTTTGTTGCAGTGTAGATTGGTGCAACTACTGTGGAAATCATTGTGGAGATTCCTCAAAAAATGAATCTTAAAAAATTCCTAAAAAAAATGAGGACTAGAGGTTCCTTTCAACCCAGCTATTCCCCTCCTGGGTATCTTCTCAGAAGATTTAAAAACAACATACCACAGTGATATATGTGCACCCATGTTTATAGCAGCACAGTTTGTAAAATCTAAATCTTGAAAAAAAAAACAAATGGCCATCAACCTAGGAATGGATATAGAAGATATGGTTTTGTTATACAAGGAAGTACTAGTCTGCAATAAAGAAGGATAACTTGAGACATTCTTAGGTAAATGGATGTATCTTGAGGCCATACTTTAAGTGAAATAAATCAGAAACACATGTGTAAATATCACATTGTTTTTCTGGTGTGAGAAACTAAAAGTGTAAATAACAACAAAAATGTATAGTAGATATTGTGAAATAGGAAGAATTATTTAAAAGGAAAGGTAAATGGGGAGGAAGGAAAGAAAAATGAGAATAAAATGATAAAATGGAGACAAATCTTTGTCAATAAGGAGGGGAAGATGTGTTGAGTGGAGTGGGAGAAAAAAAGAGGAACTAAGACATATCATGTACAGGTAAAAGTTCCTAAGATGAATATGTTCATTATGTATATATAAATTGTACAAATAAACTTAATAAACAGAAAAATAACAGAAAGGTATGAGAAGTCAAACACATGCTCCTAAATATCCAGTCAGTCCCAGAAGAAATAACAGGAAATTCAAGAAAAATCTTGAGACAAACTAAAATGGGAGCACAACTTATCAAAGCTTATATGATGCAGCAAAACAAACCTAAGAAATAAATTTATAGCTATATTTTCCTACCAAAAAAGAAGAAATATTTCAAATAGATAAAGAATGTTTGCACCTCAAAGGGCTAGAAAAAAACAAAGCTTAAACATTGTAGAAGGAAGGAAGGAGGGAAAGAAGAAAAGAAGAATGCAAGGAAGGAAGGAAGGAGCATAAATAAGTGAACTAGATCAGAAAACATAGGGAAAAAATCAATGGACCTGAATGAGAATTTTTTCAAAGATAAAAAAGACAAACCCTAAGTTATGCTAACTAGGAAAAGCAGGAAGAAGACTCAAATAAAAAAGAAATGAAAGAGGAGACACTGGAAATTATACTATACAAATGGAAAGGATTATAAGAAACTACAGTGCATAACCACATGCCAACAAATTGAATAATCTAGAAGAAACAAATAAATTTATAGACATATGTAATCTAACAACACTGATTCTTTTTTTTTGTGGGTACCGGGGGTCGACCTCAAGACCTCGTGCACCAGCTGGTGCCCATGCCGCTGAGCGATATCACTGGCCCTTTTTACGTATGTGGGTTCTGGGAGTTGAACTCAGGCCCTCGAACTTGCCAGGTAGGCGCTTATGCCACTGAGCCATCTCACCAGCCCAAAATACTGATACTTGACTAAATAGAAAAACTGAACAGACAAATAATGAGTAAGGAAATAAATTGCATCAGTAATAAAATATTTCCCATCAAAAAGTTCAAAATGACTTCACTGCTGAATTCTACCAAACATTTAAAAAGCATAAATATCTATGCTTTTCAAACTTTTCTAGAAGGTCAATGTGAAAGGAACATTTCCATACTGGTTTTATAATGCTAGCACTATGCTAATATCAAAGCCAGACAAGGACGCTATAAGAAATTGGAATTACAAGCCAATATCCTTCATGAACATAGATGTAAAAACACTCAACAAATTATTAAAAAACCAAATTTAACATATTAAATGAGTCATTCACTCTGTTCAAGTGAGATCTATCCCTGGATTGAAAGGATGGTAAATGTATACAAATGAATAAATGTGATACACCAAAGTAACAAAAAGGAAAGAAAAAGTCATATGATCATCTCAATACATGCAGAGAAAACATTTGACAAATCTCAACACTCTTCCATGATAAAATTTCTCAACAGATTAGGTACAGTATAGAGGGAATATATCTCAGCATGACAAAGGCCATACGTGACAAAACCATGACATCATACTCAATGGTGAAAAGTTGAAAATTTTCTTAGATCAAGGACAATACAAGTTTGTCTGATTTTTTTTTCACTTCTACTAAATATAATATTGGAAGTCCTAGATAGAGCAATTTGGCAAGATAAATAAATGAAATGTATTATAATAATAAAGGAAGAAGTAAAATGTTCTCTTTTGCTGTCATCATGATTTTATATATAAAAAACCCTCCACCCAACTTTCAGTGAAGTTGCAACATGCTGTACAAAGTCAACATACAAAAATGAGTAACATACATACTAATAACAAACTATCCCAAAAAGGAAAATAAGAAAAAAAAAACCCACTTACAACAGCAATAACAACAAAAATAATTAGATGCAAATTTAAACAAGGAGGTGAAATACCTGTACACTGAAAACTACAAAAACACTGAGAAAGACATTGAAGAAAATGCAAATAAATGGAAAGATATCCATGTAATGGTTTGGAAGAATTCAGATTGTTAAACATCAATGCTATCTGAAGTGACCTACAGAATTAATACAATGTCATTTTTCCAAGAAACATGAAAAATTTCCTTAAATCATATGACATCAGAGAAGACCCCAAATAACAAACTAATCTTTTATAAAATGTACAAAACTGGAGACATCACATTTCTTGATTTCAAAATATGAATTGACCAAAAACAAACTGATCATAGTCAAAATGCTATGGTATGGTATGGCATAAAAACCGACATATCAAACAATGGAACAGGATAGATATATTAGAAATAAGCACATGCATTTATGTTCAATTTAGATTTGACAAGAGCTCCAGTAATACACAATTGGGAAAGGCCAGCTCTTCAAGAGGTGGAATTGGTATAATTATCTGGAAGAATGAAAATGGTTCCTAACCCCACACCAAATGTAAAAATCAACTCAAAATGAATTAAAGAATCAAACACAAGACCTGAGACCATAAAACTACTGATAGAAAACATAGGGGGAAATCTCCACGACATTACTGTGTGCAATGATTTTTCTGAATGAGCCAAAACACAAGCAAAAAAGCAAAAATAAACAAAAAGGATTGCATCAAAATAAAACACTTCTTATAGCAAGAAAATTACAGAATGGAAGAAAATATTTGCAGACCAAATATCTCATAATAGGTTAATATCTAAAATATAAGTAATCCAGACAACTCAATAGCAAGAAAATAAATAATTCAATTTAAATATGTGCACTAAACCTAAACAGATGTCTCTCAAAAGAAGACACACAAATGTTCAACAAGTGTATGAAAAATGCTCAGCATGACTATCTATTAAGGAAATAAAAATTAAAATCACACTGTAATATCACTTCACATTTTTTAAAATGGATTTTATCACAAAGATGAAACATATTAAATATCAGCCTGGATGTAGACAAAAGAGAATTCTTATCCTCTGTTGTGAATGCAAATTGGTACAACCATTATGGAAAACAACATAGAGGTTCCTCTAAAAACTAAAAGTAGAATCATATGATCCAGCCATCCAAAGGAATTAAAGCCAACATGTTAAGGGGATATCTGCATTACCATGTTATTGTACCACCATTCCAATAGTCAAAATATAGAATCAAGTAAAGTATCCTTAAATGGATTAATGGATAAAGAAAATATACATATACACACATTGGAATAATATTCAGCCTTTAAAAAGATTCAAATTCTTTCATTTGTGAACCCCCCATGGATAAACCTGAGGGACATTATGCTAAGTGAAATAAAGCAGGCATAAAAAGATAAATACTGCATGATCTCTTGTATATATGGAGCTTTAAAAATGTTGAACTTGCTGAAGTAGAGTGTCACATGATAGCTGATATTGGGGGAATGAAGGAGGGGAAAGGTGATTTTGGTCAAAGGTACAAAATGTCTAAGTGTTGGCTACCACAAATTATAAATTGAGGCTAGAGCCCGGAGGCCTTAATGGAGGCCTTAATGGTCCCATGTTGCTGTGACCCTCCAGGGCAAGATTACATCAACATAGGATCACCTCTGCCCTCTAAGTCAACCAAAGTGATCCTAATCCACATAAGATCCTTCTCAGCATAAGATCACCATCACCCTCTGAGTCATCTGATAATACCTCTGGTTATCGTCTACACTCAGCAAATAGTGGCTAGCCCAGAGTGTTATTGTCTTTGCCCATCCTGAGGCATTGACCTCCCAGCCCCCCTTTTATGAATTAATAAATTTGTTTCTGTTTTTTATTCATCCTTTGTTGTTCTCCTCATACAGGCAGTTGGGGATCTTGGCCAGGTCCCCAAAATCTAACAGGAGGAATAAGTTCTTAAATCTTTTGCATATCAAGGTGAATATAAGCAACAATCATGTAATGTATATTCCAAAATAACTAAGTAAATTTCAAATGTACACCATAAAAATGGTAAATGAAATGATGGATATGTTGATTACCCTGATTTATTCATTCCTCATCATATGCATATATTAAAACATCATATCATTCCCCATAAATTTATGCAATTATGATTTGCCAATTTAATATTAATTTTTATAAAAGTTAACCCAAAGCCCTATACCACCCCCATAAATAAGGAGCCTTTTGATGCTGATTCATTGTTCCTCTTTTTTTCCCATTTCCATCATCTCTTTTCAAACCCACTTACCCACCATTTATAAACCTCGGTTTAAATTTTATCCTTCTTTTCTCATCTTTTGCTTTCTCTTCCTTCCCCTCCCCCTCCCCATATCCCTTTTCCTTTTGAACAGTTTCTTCCTATTTCACAATGTCTATTGTACATTTATATTCTTCTTTACATTTTCAGTTCCTCCCACAGGAGAAATAATGTGATATTTACACATGTGTGTACAATTTATTTCACTTCTGATTATGGTTTCAAGGTCCATCTACTTACCTATAAATGTCTCAGTTTTGTCTTTCTTTATGGCTGTATGATACTCCATTATATAAAAAAATACATTTTTTATCCATTCATTTGTTGATGGGCATTTGGGTTGCTTCCAAAATTAAGCTATTAAAAACTGTGCCACTATAAACATGGGTATGCATATATTGCTGTGGTAGTATGTTTTACTGCTTCTGGAAAGATATCCAGAAGGGGAATGGCTGGGTGAAATGGGACTACTAATCCTAGTATTTTGAGGAATCTCTATGCTGATTTCCACAGTGATTGCACCTGCTTACACAAATCAAGAGTGGAGAAGTGTTCCTTTTCCCTCTTGGCCCAATCAGCATTTCTTATTAGTTGTTTTCCTGATAGTAGCCATTCTTTCTAGAATGAGATGGAATCTCAGTGTAGCTTTAATATATATTTCTCAAATGACCAATGATGTTGAAAAATTTTTCATATATTTCTTTGTCATTTGTACTTCTTCTTCTGAGAAATGTCTTCATCTCAGATATCCATTTTTGGATTGGTTCTTTGATTTGGAGGTTCTGATTATTTTCAGTTCTTTATGTGTTTTAGACATTTGTCCTTTTGAAGAATACCAGGCATAAATTTATCTCACTCTGTGGGTTGTCTCTTCACTCTGTTGGTGATTGCTTTTGCTGTGCAAAAGCTTTTTAATAAGATGAGATACCAGTTGTTGATTCCTTCTGATAGTTCATGTGCAATAAGGGTTTTGTTCATAAAGTCTTTGCTTACACCAGTGTCTTCCAGAGTTCTACCTATTCTGTATTCCAACAGATATAATGTTTCTGTTTTAATATTTAGATCTTTCACCCATTTTGATTTTAGTTTAGTGCATGGTGATATACATGGGTCTAGTTTTAGTCTTTGGCATGTAGAAAGCCAGTTTTTCTAACACCATTTATTAAAAAGTCTATCTTTCTTCCAGTGAATGAGTTTGGCCTCCTTTTCGAAAATGAGGTGGATGAGTGCTTTTGGAGATGTTTCTGCATTTTCTAGTCGGTTTTATTGATTCTCGGGTTTGTTTTTTGCCAGTACCATGCTGTTTTTCAGTGTGTGTGTGTGTGTGTGTGTGTGTGTGTGTGTGTGTGTGTGTGTACTGGGGGTTGACATCAGGACATCGGGTGCCAGCAGGTGCCTGTGCCACTGAGCAATATCACAAGCCCTTTATTTGTATGTGGGTTCTGGGAGTCAAACTCAGGCCCTCATGCTTGCCAGGCAGGCGCTTACACCGCTGAAACATTTCACTGTCCCAGCCATGCTGTTTTTATCACAGTAGCTCTGTAGTATAATTTCACATCACTGATTGTATAGCCCCTTGTCTTGCCTTTAGAGCCCAGGATGGTTTTTGCTATTCTATATCAATTTTAGTTCCAAATGAATTTTAGGATTATTTTCCCTAGTTCTGTGAGGTATGCTAATAGTATTTTGGTTGAGATTCCATTAAATCTGTATAAAAATTTTGGGATTATGACCATTTTCACTAAGTTGGTTCTTCCTACAGAAAAGCAAGGGATATCTTTCCATTTTCTGATATCCTTTTTGATCTCCTTTTTCAGAGTATTGTACTTTTCAATGTGAAAATCTTTGTTTGTTTGTTTTTTGTGGGTACCGGGGGTCAACCTCAGGGCCTCGCACACCAGCAGGAGCCCATACTGCTGAGCGATATCACTGGCCCTTTCTTTGTATGTGGGTTCCGGGTGTCAAAATCAGGCCCTCATTGGGCCGGTGAGATGGCTCAGTGGCATAAGCGCCTGCCTGGCAAGCGCGAGGGCCTGAGTTCAACTCCCAGATCCCACATACAAAAAAAGGGCTGGTGATATTGCTCAGCGGCATGGGCGCCTGCTGGTGCACAAGGTCCTGAGGTCGACCCCTGGTACCCACCAAAAATAAATAAATAAATAAATAAACTCAGGCCCTCACGCTTACCAGGCAGGTGCTTATGCCGCTGAGCCATCTCACCGGCCCCAATGTGAAAATATTTACTTCCCTTATTAGATTGATTCCTAAGTATTTCATTTTTTTTATGTTACTGTGGAGTTTGTGGTTTCCCTAATTTCTCTCTCAGGGTGTTTGTTACTTGTGTACAGGAATGCTATTGATTTTTGATTGTTGACTTTGTATCCAACTACTCTATTGTATCTGGTTATTAAATCTAGAAGTCTTTTGGTGCAGTTTTTGGGGTCTTATATATAGAGTGTCAAGTCTTCTGAAAATAATGATAATTTAAATTCTTAATTTCCTAACATTATTTCTTTTATTTTTTTTTCTCATGTCAAATTGCTCTGGCCAATGTTTCCAGAACTATGTTGAATAGGAGTGGTGATAGTGGGCGTTCTTGTCTTGCTCCTTATTTCAGAGTGAAAGCTTTCAGTTTTTGACCATTTAGTATGATGTTGGCTTCTAGTTTGTCATAGATGGCTTTTATCAGATTGAGATAAAGACAATCTATTCAAATTTTCTGTAGGGTTTTATCATGAATGGGTGTTGGACTTCTGAAATGCTTTTTCTATATCTATTTAGATAATCATAGCATTTTTGTCCTTTGCTCTGTTGATATGGTGTATTACATTTATTGATTCGGGTATGTTGAACCATCCTTGACTACCTGGAATGAATTCTACGTGGTCATGATGTGAAAACTTTTTCATGATTTGCTGCATTCTGTTTGCTAGTATCTCATTGAGGATCTTTGCATCTATGTTCATTAGGGAGATTGGCCTGTAGCTCTATTCTTTGGTTGGGTGGTTCTCTGGTTTTGGTATCATGTAATACTTGTCTCCAGGAATGAGTTATGGAGGATTGCTTCCCTTTCAATTTCATGAAGGACCTTGAGGAGTACTGGCTTTAAATTTCTCTAAATTTCTTGTAGAATTCAACTGTGAATCCATCAGCACCTGAGCTTTTCTTTGTTGGTAAAGTTTTATTACATTTTCATTTTCAATTTCATTATCTGATATTGTGTTCTTCAGAATTTTTATATTTTCTTGATTCAGCTTTGGTAATACATGCATCTAGGAATCTGTCCATGTCTTCTGTGTTTTAAATTCTATGTGAGTAAAGAATTTCAAAGCAGATATTGATGATCTTCTGAGTTTCCACAGGATCTGTAGTGATTTCACCCTTTTCATTCCTAATTGCATGCATTTGAGGCTTTTCTTTTTTGATAAGGTTGGATAAGGGATTATCCATTTTATTTAATTTTTCAAAGAATTAACTCTTTTTTGTTCTTTTTTTATTTTAAAGAGAAAAACAATAAAAAGTGATACAAAATTTCAAAACAAGATTGCAGGGCAATAGCAATTGTTAGCATATTGTGTATTGTTATCTTCAAAGTATTTGCTCATATTACAAAATAAAGGCATGAAAAATTGATCAAACAATATACTCAGAAACCTTTCTATTCAGTGAACTAATAGCAATTAGTAGAATGACTATTTTAACTATCTTGTGTGCATGTATGTATATACATGCTATTTTCCCTTTCCCTTTCCTCTTTTCTCATTTCCCCCATCCCTGTTACTCTTTCCTTTTGAACAGTTTCTTCCCATTTCACAATATTTAATGTACATTTTGGATCTTATTTACTCTTTCAGCTTCTTACACTAGGGAGACAATATGATGTTTACACATGTGAGTCTGATTTATTTCACTCATGAATATGCTCCCACATTTCATTCATTTCCCTATAAATGTCTCATTTATCCTTCTTTATGGCTGAGTAGTATTCCATTGTATAAAAATACCACATCTTTTTTATCCATTCCTCAGTTGATGGGCATTTTGGTTGTTTCCAAGTTTTAGCTTTTTCAAATTTCATTGACTAGTATGCTATTGCAGATTATTGTATCTATGTTCATTAGGGAGATTGGCCTGTTCTCTTTTTTGGTTGGGTGTTTCTCTTGTTTTGGTATCAGTTTAATACTTGCTTCCAGGAATGAGTTAGGGAGTATTTCAAATTCATTAATTAGTTTGAGGTCTAATGACATTAGTTATTCTCTTAATTTTTTGAAGAAATCAGGTATGTATCCATTAGGACCTGGGATTTTCCTTGTTGGTAGTATTTTAATTAAACTTTATATTTCATTGATATTGGGTTATGGGTAATGGGTATATCTTTTTGATTCAGCTTTGGTAATTCATATGTATCTATGAATCTGCCCATTTCATCTGTGTTTTCAAATTTATGACAATAATGTTTCTCAAATTAGGTACTGATGATGTGGATTTTTGCACGATCTGTAATGATTTCACACATTTTGTTCCTAATTGCATGAATTTGATTCTTTCCTTTTTCTGATAAGGTTGGCTAAAGGTTTATCTATTTTATTTAATCTTTCAAAAAACTAACTCTTTTATTCATTGATTCTTTGTTTTTTTTCTTAGTCTCAAATGCATTAATTTCCGCTCTGATATTTACAATTTCTTTCCTCATAAGAACTTTGGGCTTAACTTGTTCTTTTTCTAGAGGTTTGAGATTCAAGATAAGCTTGTTTATTTGAGATTGTATTTTCTTCCTGATATGGGTATTCACCACTAAAATTTCCCTCATTGAACTGATTTCATCACATCCCATAAATTCTGATGTGTTATATCAGAATTATTATTTAGTTGTAGATACTGTTTTATTCCTTTTTCAATTTCAGCTGTAAGTCATTTGTTTTTCGGTAAGGTGGTAGTTAATGTCCCTGTATTTATGTAGTTTTGTGGTTTCTTTTGCCATTGACTTCAAATTTAAATGCAGTACGGTCAGTTAATATGCACGGGGTAATTTCAATTCCTTTGCATTTCCTTACATATGTTCTAAGGCTTATTATGTTGTCCATTTTCGACAATGTCCCATATGCAGCTGAAAAGAATGTGTACTCTGATATTGTGGCGTGGAACACTCTGCAGACATTTATTAAGCTCATTTGTTCATACTTTGGTTCAGTTTTCATACTTCTTTATTGATTTTTGTCTAGTTGATCTACCTATTTCTTTTTTTTTTTTTTTTTTGTGGGTACCGGGGGGGACGACCTCAGGACCTCGCGCGCCAACAGGCACCCGTGCCGCTGAGCGATATCACCGGCCCCTTTTTCGTATGTGGGTTCCGGGAGTCGAACTCGGGCCTTCGCGCTTGCAAGGCAGGCGCTTAAGCCGCTGAGCCGTCTCACCGGCCCTACCTATTTCTTTTTTGAAGAAAAGAAAAAGAATAAAATAAGCAAAATAAAACAAAAAAAGAACAAAATTTCAAAACAACATAATAGGAGGGTAACAATGGTTAATACATTATGTATTGTTATCTTTAAATTAGTTACTCAGGGTACAAGATATCAGCATTCAATTGTCTAAGCATTACTGGCACAAAACTTTCTCTTCAATGAACTAAGAAAAATTAGTAGTGTATCTATGTTAACCATCTTATATATAAATACAATAATTTTTCTTTTCTCTTCTTTCTTTTCCCCATACCACAAACCCAGACTCTCTTTAATTTTGACCAGTTTCTTTCTGATTCATCATATCTAGTGTACATTTTGGATCTTATTTACTCTTTCAATTTCTCACACTAAGGAGACAATATGATCTTTGCACATGTGCATCCCGTTAACTTCATGTATGAGTATTTTCTTGAGTTCCATCCATTTACCTATAAAAGTCTCCAGTTTATCCTTCTTTATGGCTGAGAAGTACACCTTTGTATAAAAATACCACTTCTTTTTTATACATTCCTCGGTTGATGGGCATTTGGGTTGCTTCCAAGTTCTGGCTATTACAAATTGTGCTGCTATAAACATGGGTGCACATATATTGCTGTGCTACGATGTTTTTAATTCTTCAGGGAAGATACCCAGAAGGGGAATAGTTGGGTCATATGGGACCTCCAATCTTAGTTTTTTGAGGAACCTCCACACTGATTTCCACAGTGGCTGCACCAGTCGACACTCCCACCAACAGTGGAGAAATGTTCCTTTTACCACACAGCCACTCCAGCATTTGTTATTAGTTGATTTCTTGATCATAGCCTTTCTTTCTGGCATGAGATGGTATCTCAGTGTTGTTTTAATTTGCATCTCTCGCATGACAAGTGATGTTGCACATTTTTTTGTATATTTAATTGCCATTAGTATTTCTTCATCTGAGAAATGTGTATTCATCTCAGATGCCCATTTTTGGATTGGGTCTTTAAATTTGGGAGGTCTGATTCTTTTGAGCTCTTTGTATGTTCTCGATAGTAATCCTTTGCCTGAGGAACAGCTGGCAAACATTTTTTCCCACGTTTTGGGTTGTCTCTTCACTCTGTTGTTGGTTTCTCCTGCTGTGCAAAAACTTTTTAATAAGATGAGATCCCAGTTGTTGATTCTATGTGATAGTTTCTGTGTGGTTGAGGTTTTATTCATAAAGTCTTTGCCTACACCAATGTCTTCAAGGGTTTTACCTATCCTACCTTCCAGCAGATTTAATGTTTGTGTTTTAATAGTTAGATCTCTGATCCATTTTGAATTTAGTTTAGTGCATGGTGAAAGATATGGGTCTAGTTTTAATCTTTGGCATGTGCATAGGCAGTTTTTCCAGCACCATTTATTAAAGAGGCTATCTTTCTTCCATTGAATGTGTTTGGCACCATTTTGAAACATAAGGTGGTTTAGTATGTCTGGAGTTGTTTCAGCATCTTCTAATCTGTTCCATTGATCTTTGGGTCTTTTTTTGCCAATACCACACTGTTTTAATCACAGTAGCTTTACACTATAATTTCCAGTCAGGGACTGTGATGTTCCCTGCTTTGCCTTTGTTGCCCAGAATTGCATTTGCTATTCTAGGTCTCTTCTGATTCCAAATGAATTTTAGGATTGTTTTCTCTAATTCTGTGAGATACGCTGTTGGAATTTTGGTTGGAGTTGCATTAAATCTGCATAAAAATTTTGGAAGTATGGCCTTTTTCACTATATTGGTTCTTCCTATCCAGGAGCAAGGGATATCTTTCTGTTTTCTGATATCCTCTTCAATCTCCTTTTTCAGAGTACAGTAGTTTTCAGTGTAGAGGTTTTTTGCATCCTTCATGAGGTTGATTCCTAGGTATTTCATTTTTTTGGATGCTATTGTGAAAGGTATTGTTTCCCTAATTTTTTTTCAGTGAGTTTGTCATTTGTGTACAGAAAGACTATTGATTTTTGAGAATAGACTTTGTATACAGCTGCAAAGCTGAATTTGCTTATTAAATCAAGCAATTTTTTTAGTGGAACTTTTGGAATCTTCTATGTAGAGTATCATGTCATCTGCAAATAACGATAATTTAACTTCCTTTCCAATCATTATTCCTTTTATTTATTGCTCTTATGTAATTGCTCTGAGTAAAGTTTCCAGGACTACGTTGAATAAGAGTGGGGACAGTGGACATCCTTGTCTTGTTCCTGATTTTAGAGAGAGAGCTTTCAGTTTTTGTCCATTTAGTATGATATTGGCTGTTGTTTTGTCATAGATGGCTTTTATCAGATTGAGATAAAGACCATCTTTTCCAATTTTCTGTAGGTTTTTTATCATGAATAGGGGCTGGACTTTGTCAAAAGCTTTTTCTGCGTCCACTGAGATGATCATATGATTTTTGTCTTTGTTTCTGTTAATATGGTGCATTACATTTATTGATTTACGTATACTGAACCACTCCTGCATCCCTGGGATGAATCCAACTTGGTCATGGTGTATAATCTTCTTGATGATTTGCTGGATTCTGTTTGCCAGCAACTTATTGAGGATTTTTGCATCTATGTTCATTAAGGAGATTGGCCTGTAGTTCCCTTTCTTAGTTGGGTCCTTCTCTGGTTTTGGTATCAGGATAATGCTTGCTTCCAGGAATGAATTTGGGAGTATTGCTTCCCTTTTGATTTCATTAAAAAGTTTGAGATGTACTGGTGCTAGGTCTTCTCAAAATTTCTTTTAGAATTCAGCAGTGAATCCATCAGGGCCTGGGCTTTTCTTTGTTGGGAGGTTTTTAATTACATCTTCAATTTCATTGGTTGATATTGGTTTATTTAGGATTTTTATATTTTCGTGATTCAGTTTTGGTAATACATTGGTATCTAGGAATCTGTCCATTTTTTCTGCATTTTCCACCATATTAGAATATCAATTTTCAAAATAGGTATAGATGATCTGCTGGATTTCTGCAGCGTCTGTCGTGATATCGCCCTTTTCATTTTCAATTGCATGGATCTGAGTCTTTTCTTTTTGTAATAAGATTGGATACGTGTTTGTCAATCTTATTTATTCTTTCAAAGAACCAACTCTTTGATTCATTGATTCTTTGTATTGTTTTTTTGTCTCCAATACGTTAATTTCTGCCCTGATCTGTATAATTTCCTCCCTTGTATGAGCTTTTGGCTTAGCCTGCTCTTCTTTTTCTAGAAGTTTGAGGTTCACCATTCAGTTGTTTATGTGTTCTTGCTCTATTTTCCTGATATAGGAATTTAATCCTATAAGTTTCCCTCTTAGGACTGCTTTCATTGTATCCCGTAAGTTCTGGTATGTTGTACTGTCATTATCATTCAGTTGTAGAAAGTGTCTGATTTCTTCTTTATTTTCATCTGTGACCCATTGGTTGTTCAGGAGTGTGCTGTTTAATGTCCATGTGTTTAGGAAGCTTTTGTGATTTCTTTTGCCATTGATTTCTAATTTCATTGCACTATTGTCTGATAATATGCATGGGATAATTTCAATTCCTTTGCATTTACTTAAGCAGGTTTTATGAGCTAGTATGTGGTCTAATTTGGAGAACGTACCGTGTTCAGGTGAGAAGAATGTGTATTCTGATGCTGTGGGGTGGAACACTCTGTAGACATTTATTAAGTCCATTTGTTCCAAAGTTTGGTTCAGTTCTAATATTTCATTATTGACTTTTTGTCCTGTTCATCTGTCTTTTTGTGACAGTGGAGTATTGAGATCTGCCAATATAATTGTATTAGTGTTTATTTGACTTTTCATGTCCTTTAATACTTGTTTTATATAGTTGGGTGCAGTGGTATTTGTTGCATATATATTCATGATCGTTATCTCTTCCTGTTGGATTTTTCCCTTTGCAAGGATGTAAGGACCATCTTTGTCTCTCTGAATCATTCTTGGCTTGAAATTCACTTTGTCTGCAAAAATAATAGCTACCCCTGCTTTTTTCTGGGTTCCTGTCACATGGAGTATTGTTTTCCATCCTTTGACATTCAGTCTATGAATTTCTTTCTGAATTAAATGTGTTTCTTGTATACAGCATATTGTTGGCTCTTGCTTCTTGATCCATTTTGCCAGTCTGTGCCTTTTGATTGGTGAATTGAGACCATCAAAATTGATGATTAAAACTGATATGTATTGACTTATACCTGTCATGTTATTTTCCTGTTGTTGGTTCCCCATCTTTTTTCCCTCCTTCCCTCTGTTTAGTTATCTGCCAGCCTGGTGGATTCACAAAGGTTAGTTCTTTTGATGATATCCCATCATTTCTGTAGGTATTCACTTTTCTTTTTTCTCCTCAGACTTAATAATTTCAAATGTCCTCTTTTAGAGCTCATGGAGTTTCTTTTATGTGGTCAACAATGCTGCTGTATCTTCCTATTGAGTTTACAGTCCAGTCATTATATACTTTCTGTCTAAGATTTATTTTTATTATTCTTTTTTTCCTCAAATTATTCATTTTGTTTATAGATTTTTTTCTAAGTTTCAATTAATTTTCTACTTACATTTTCCTGTTGTTCCCTGAAGTTCGTTAGGAGAATTATTGTGAATTGTGTGTCAGTCATTTTGTAGATCGCCATTTATCAAGATTTATTACTAGAGATCTATTAATTTCTTTTTTGTGGTTTGATATTTCCCTCATTTACATAGTCCTTACGTTCTTGTATTGGAGTCTGTGCATTCAAGGAAATAGCCACCTATTTCTTGGCATTTGCAGGTGTTCTTTGGTGGTAATAAGCCTTCTGTATTTCCTCTAGCTTGGGATTCTGGGTGGTTCCTCTGATAGTGAACTATCAGAGCACACCTGGACTTTGGGTTCTCAAGTTGGGCTGAGATGCTGCCTGTACTCTGAAGTTGAATAGAAGTGCTAGCTCTGCTCTGGAACCACTGGCTGGAGTCTAGTTAGGATGAACTGCTGGCTGGACTCTGTGGTCACCTCTAATTGAGCAGAGTTTTGCAGGTTGTTTTTTCTGGCTGGGTGGTGTTGGCTTTTGGAACACGTAGTTGGGCATGTGATGGGCTCTGGTGCAGGTTAAGACTTTTGGGGCACCACTTAGGGTAGGCAGATGTGTGTAAACTTGTGTTTATTTTTGGCATAATATACCCTTAAGCAGAGCACTGAGGCTTGTTTTCATTGCCACTTTGCTGCTGGGTTTAAGCAGGGAAAGTTGCTTCCTCCGTAGATAATCAGTAACCTCCACCTGTCTCCTGGCCTGAGAAAAATCTTAAGTAGAGGACTGGGGCTTGGTTGGATTGTCCCATGGCTGTTGAGTTTGAGTAGAGACAGATTCTTATTCCATGGATAATTGCTGATTTTTACTTGCTTCCCAGTTTGAGGAAGTCTTAAAGAGCGAACTGGGGCTAGGCAGAGAAACTGAATGAGGACTTGAGCCTGGCAGGCCTGCACACTATTCTTCCTGCAGAATGATGTTGGTTAGTCCCTCTAGTGTGGTGAGTTTGTTGGCCAGAACACAAAGCCACTACCAAGATCTGTGTACTGATCACTGTGAACCCCAACCCCATTCTTTGTTTCTAAATAACCCCAGATGGTCTACTTCTGCTGATACTGCAATGTCTCCTATGGTGTGAGGTAGGATTGGGCTTCCTCCAAAGGATTTCAGAAATGGTAGGATAGCTGAGTGTCCACTTCCAACTCTGTTTTCCTACTGTAGAAACCACTAGTCCAGGAGAATCCTTTGTGTGTGACGCTTTGCCAGTTTGGAGGAGAGGAAAAATAGTCAAAGAGAAACTGTTCTCTTACACTTTTCTCAGTTCTGTAGTACAAGAAGGTGTCTCTGCTGTGGAAATCAGTGTGGATATTCCTCCAAAAACTAGGGTTGGAGGTCCCATTTGACCCAGCTATTCCCCCTCTGGATATTTTCCTAGAAGAATTAAAAACATTGCACCACAGCGATATAAGTGCACCCATGTTTATAGCAGCACGATTTGTAATAGCCAGATCATGGAAACAACCCAAATGCCCATCAACTGAGGAATGGATAAAAAAGAGGTGGTATTTTTATACAATGGAGTACTCTTCAGCCATAAAGAAGGATAAACTGGAGACTTTTATAGGTAAATGGATGCAACTCAAGAAAATACTCATACGTGAAATGAACCAGACGCACATGTGTAAGCATCATATTGTCTCCCTAGTATGAGAAACTGAAAGAGTAAATAAGATCCAAAATGTACAATAGACATGGTGAATCAAAAAGAAACTGGTCAAAAGGAAAGAGAGACTGGGATGGGGTATTGGGGAAAAGAAAGAAGGGAAAAGAAAAAATATTGTATTTATATATAAGATGGTTAAGATTGATACACTACTAATTTTACTTAGTTCATTGAAGAGTAAGTTTTGTGCCAGTTATGTTTGGACAATTGAATGCTAATAGGTATCCTGAATCACTAACTTAAAGATAACAATACGTAATGTATTAACCATCGTTATCCTCCTATTATGTTGTTTTGAAATTTTGTTCTTATTTGATTTGTTTTGTTTTGTTTTTTCTTCTCTTTAAAATAAAAAAAGCAGGTGTCTGTCTCAATTTCTAGCTCTAAAATGTATTATTTTCTGAGTATAGTTACTACTTGGAATTCTGTGCCTGGAGTGGAATCAGAGAACACTTATTCCAACTTCGTGTTGATATCACTATCTTTAACTCGACCTTAATAGAATATAAAAACTTCATGTTATAAAAGGAGTACTTTCATTGAGGTTAACTTATCAAAACCCCAGAAATCTCTCTCTACTTCTTATTCAATGGAAACTGGGGGAAGGATAATCCACACTATCAAAAAAAAAGGTGTCCAGACCACAGACACTTGGGGTAAAGAAGTGGAAGAAAAATTACCCCATTAGCTCCCATTCTGCCCTTCTTAGTGTACCATACTTGGGCTCATATCAAACAAGTCACAGAGTGTAGGCAGAATACCATGTCAAAGCTAACAAACTGACTAAAACAGCAAACTAGATAGGTTTCTTGAAGGAGGAAGAGTTCTTCAAATGTTCTCATCTTTCTTTCAATGGGCTCATGAGAGATCAGGATAATTGGGCATCATAATACTACAAAAGTGGATTATAAATTAAGGACTGAACCCAGCAAATAGACATTAACCAAAGGTCGCTGTACCATATAAAAGAAATCTAGAAACTGGACCTACTTTATAAAAGAAATTTACAAAGGAGAAGGGATGATCAAGATCAGGAAGACAATTTTACTATCCTCTCTTTGCTGTAGCAGAAGCCTTTAAATGTGCCCTAGCAATGTTCTGTGCTTCTACAGGACTTTTATTGGATTACCCATGTAAGGCACCAACTTCTGCTAATGTCATTGAGTGATTAACAAAATAGCTTTTACAGCCTTTGGGACTGCCACTGTTTGTATAGCTTGTTTAAGGCTCCCTCTTCATCATACATAAAATTCTTATATCAGCATTACAAAATAACATTGCTGGAATTTTAAATATTCCTAGTAGCAGAGTAGTATTACATTATATATAGATCTTGAGGCATTTGTAAGAAAATAGATGCACCTAGAAAACATAATATGGAGTGAAATAAATCAGACACACAAGCTTAAACACTGTACGGTATCTTTCCTTTGAGTGAGGAAAAGTGCAAATAAAGAAAATGATAAAGGATGGTTAGAAAGGACAAGGGGATGGATCTCATCCAATAGGGAATGAGTTCAAGGGAACAAGTGTGAGGGCTGAGGAGGAGGGGAAAGGGAAATGAGAGGAATAAAGACATGCCATGTGCAGGGTTTTAATAACTCCAATCATGTAAACGTCCTGTTATAACATGAGCTAAGATAAATAATATCAACAAGTATGAAAGTTGTGACAGGAGAACCACAGGACGGTGGGAGAAGGGCATTAGAAAAAAACAAGTTGGAATATATATATGTAACCAATCCCCAAGATGATTGTACACTGCACGAATTGCAAACATATATGGATAAAATAAAATAAAATAAAATGTAATGAAATTTCCTGGTAGCAAGTAACATAGGAAGACAATGGACATTTTTTATTTTATGGAAGAAAGGTAATACAAAATCACACAACAAATAATAGAATAAAAATAGTTAATACATTGCAGGTTCTTATCATTAAAGCAGTTGCTCAGAATAAAAGATACGGGCAGAAAATTCCTCCAATTGATATTTGCACAAATCTTCCTTTTAAATGAACTAAGAGACACTGTTAGTATAACTGACTTGCAATTTTTCCCCTTTCCCTTCCATCCATTCCCCTTTTACCTCCTAGTTCCTTTTTCATTTTAAACAATTTCTTCCCATCTGACAATATCTATTGTACATTTTAGATCTTATTTACTCTTTCAGTTTCTCACACCAGGGAGACAATATGATATTTACACATGTGAGTCTGATTTATTTCACTTATGACTATGGTCTCAAGTTGCATCCATTTACCTGTAGAAGTCTCAAGTTTATCCTTGTTTATGGCTGACTATTACTCCATTTTATAAAAATAACACATCTTTTTTATCCATTCCTTGCTTGATGGGCATTTGGGTTGTTTCCAAGATTTAGCTATTAAAATTGTGCTGCTATAGACATAGGTGGACACATATCAGTGTGTTACGATGCTTTTAATTCTTCTGGGAAGATACCCAGAAGGAGAAAACTGGGTTTATTGGACCCCTAATCCTAGTTTTCTGAGGAATCTCCTCACTGATTTCCACAGTGGTTGTGCCAGTCTGCATTCCCACCAACAGTGGAGAAGGGTTCCTTTTTTCCCTACAGCCTCTCTGGCATTTGATATTGGTTGATATCTTCATGATAGGCATTCTTTCTTGTGTGAGATGGAATCTCAGTGTTGTTTTAATTTGCATTTCTCAAACTGCAAATGATGTTAAGCATTTTTTTGTATATTTATTTGCCATTTGAATTTCTTCACCTGAGAAGTGCATACCCATCTCAGATGACCATTTTTGGATTGGGTCTTTGAATTTGGGGGACCTGATTTTTTTTTCAATTCTTTATATGTTATAGATTGAAATCCTTTGTCTGAGGGACACTTGGCTAAATTTTTTTGCCACTGTGGGGGTTGTCTTTTCACTCTGTTGGTGGTTTCTTTTGATGGGCAAAAGCTATTTAATAAGATGAGATCCCAGTTTTTTATTCTTTGAAGTATTTTGGACTTTTAAACAAGTACAATAGAGAGGACTTAGAGAAAAATGGTCCACGAAGTGGTCAAAAATATTACCCACAGACAAAAATATTGCCACCAATTACATAAAATTATGTCCCATGGCATAACTGCAGCATACCGAACATCACAAGAAATGAGGACACCAATAGCGATGCTATGGCCTCTGTTATATACGCTCACACTAGACATAACCCCTTACCAGTTTTTGTGAACATGAAAGCCCTGACATAGCCACTCACACAGCAAAGGATCACTCACTTTTACTTTCACTTTATCCATCTCCCGTATAGAACACTGAAGACTAGCCACTTTTTTCTTTCAATTTGCACTTGAGTCCAAAATCATGCTAAAGCTTTGTCCACCCATTACCCACAATAAGCTGAGCAAAACGTCCACCGCTGTTGAGACAGATACCCTTAGTTACCACGGAACAAATCTGGTTCTTGCTCCCAGTATCCAGGAGGAATAACACCATTTTAGTGATACACTGAAAACCATCAGTTCTCCTAATGCTGGCTAGAGATAACCTCTGATTTTAACCCTTACTCTATTGTTGTGCACTTTTCTTACTGGAGAAGTTCTTAACCTTGCCAGTTTTTTTTATTCAAAACTGCCTAGACATTTATAGTATAGTTTCCAAACCATTACATATGATATTTAAGTAACAATTCATAAAATTGTAAATATCAGTCACATGGAAGTTAAATTACATCACATTATAAAAGCATTGCAAATAAAATATTGTTCTAATACTCAAGCTGTTAGTTCTTTGTAGAGAACAAAATAAGTTAGGTACCCAGTGGACAAGACATGTTTTCTGACCATAGGAAGGAATACTCATCTTAGATGCCCATGCTATACTTTCCAAACAACACACAGGTCCTACAGCAGGAAACCGTCAAGGATGAGGTGAAATATCAAAATTCTCTGTCCTTTATTTTGCAACAGAAGCTTCATCATCAGGGAGGCATTTGCAAGTTAGCTTGGAAAGACCATCTAATCTTGATTCGTTACCTCTTCTTTCAGGATCTAGTTCAGAATTTTGCTACCAGAGTACCCCTCTCCAGCTCTGTCATTCCCCTTGTTATTCTGAAACTTATTTTTCAAAATTTATTTTATCGGTACATTTTATATATACACAATAATAACATTTATCATAGGGAATTTGTACCTGTACATGATATATCTTGATGCTTCTTTTTTACCCATTCCTCTCCTCTCCCTTAAACTCATCTTCCACCCGCTTATTGACAAAAGATTTGCTTCCAATTTTTCTTCTCTTCTCTTCTTTCTTTACCCTTGCTTCATTTTCCCCTCCCCACTCCCTACTTCCCCATTCTACTTGAATATTTTCTGCCTATTTTCCAATATCTATTATACATTTTGGTCCTTATTTACACTTCTGGTTTCTCACATCAGAGAAACGATGTGATATTTAAACATGTGTGTCTGATTTATTTCACTTAAGAGTATGGTCTCAAGGTGTGTGCATTTAAGTACAAATGCCTCAAGTTTCTCCTTCTTTATGGCAGTGTAGTACCGCATCATATAAAAAACCTGTATCTTCCTTTCCCTTTTATTGGTTGATGGGCATTTGGCTGCTTCCAAGATTTAGCTATTACAAACTGTGCGGCTATAAGCCATGGGTGTGCATATGTCGCTGTGGTTTGATGCTTTTAATTCTTTTCAGAATATATCAAGAGATGGAATAGCCGAGTCAAGTAGAACTTCTAGCCCTAGATTTTGAAGAATCTTCACACTGAGTTCCACAGTGGTTACACCACTCTATACTCCCTCCAAAAGAGATGAATTCCCTTTTCCCTACAGGCCTGCCAGCATCTGTTATTGGCTATTTTTTTAAAAATGGCCATTCTTTCTGGAGTGAGATAGAATCCTAGTGTTGTTTTAATTTGCATCTCTTGAATGACCAGTGATGCTGAATATTTTTTTCATATGTTTATTTGCCATTTATATTTCTTAACCCAAAATGTGTTTATTCATTTCAGATGACCACTTATGGATTTTGTCTTTAAATGTAGGAGGTGTGCTTCTTTTTTTTTTTTTTTTTGAGTTCTTTATATATTCTAGATGTTAGTCCTTTGTCTAAGGAACATTGGCAAATATTTTTCCCTCTCTGTGAGTTGTCTCTTCACTCTCTTCAAGTTTTCTTTTGCTGTGCAAAACCTTTCTAAAAGATTGAGATCCCAGTTGTTGATTCTTTGTATGATTTCCTGGGAAATTGGGACTTTTTTCACTAAGTCTTTGTTTTAAACTTTAGTATATTTAAAGCCAGTTTTGCAAGCATCATTTCTTAAAGAGGCTTTCTTCCAGTGAATATATTTAGCCCCTTTGTCAAAGATAAGGTGTCTGAGTGGGTTGGGAGTTGTCTCTATATCTTCTAATCTGTTCCATTGATTCTTGGGTCTATTTTCTACCGGTAGTATGCTTTTTTTATCATTGTAGCTTTGTAGTATAATTTCAAGTCAAGGGTTGTGATGCCCCTGCCTTGCCTTTGTTACCCAGAGTTGTTTTTGCTTCTCTAGGTCTCTTCTGATTCCAAATGAATTTTAGGAACATTTTCTCTAGTTCTGTGAGGTTTGCTGTTGGTATTTTGATTGGAGTTAAATTAAATCGCTATTGTTACTTTGGAAGTATGGCCATTTTCATATATTGGTTCTTCCTACCCAAGAACAAGGGATATCTTTCCATTTTTTAATTTTTTCTGATCACGTGTTTTAGAATGTTGTAGGGTTCAACATGAAAGTGTTTTACTTCCTTAATTAGATTGATTCCTAAATATTTCATTTATTGATGCTATTGCAAAAGGTGTGGGTTTGCTAAATTTTCTGTCTGCAAGATTGTTATTCACGTACAGGAATGTTATTGAATTTTGAGTGTTGACTTTGTATCCAGCTACACTACTTAATTTGGGTATTAAATCTAGAAGTTTTTGGTGGACTTCTATGTAGAGTATCATGTCATCTGCCAATAATGAAAATTTAACTTCATCCTTTCCTATCCCTATTTTTTTATTTCTTTCCCTTGTGTAATTGCTCTAGCTAATGTTCCCAGAACTATATTGAATAAGAGTGGTGATAGTGGACATCTTTGACTTGTCCCTGATTTCAGTGTGTAAGTTTCCAGTTTTTGACCATTTAGTATGATGTTGGCTGTTGGTTTGTCATAAACGGCTTTTATGAGACTGAGATAAAGACCATGTATTCCAATTTTCCGTATGCTTTTTGTCATAAATGAGGGTTGAGCTTTGTCAAATGCTTTTTCTACATCTATTGAGATGATCATGTGGATTTTGTCCTTGGTTCTGTTAATGTGGTGTATTACATTTATTGATTTTCATATGCTGAAGCATTCCTACATCCCTGAGATTAATAATACTTGGTCATGGTGTATAATCTTCCTGATGATTCATTACATTCTGTTTGCCAGCATCCTTTTGGGGATCTTTGTGTGTATGTTTATTAGGGAGATTGGCCTGTAGTTCTCTTTCTTGGTTGGCTCCATCTCTGTTGTTGGTATCAGGGTCATCCGTGCTTCCAGCAATGAATTTGAGAGTATTGCTTCCCTTCAATTTCATGAAAGAGTTTTAGGAGTAGTGACATTAGATCCTCTCTAAGTTTCTTGTAGAATTCATCAGTGAATCCATCAGAACCTTTGCTTTTCTTTATTGGTAGGTTTTTAGTCACATCTTTAATTTTATTGACTGAAACTTGGTTCATTTTTATTTTATGGAAATATCATAAAACAAAATTTCAAAACAGAAAAGAAGAATAACAATAGTTAATACATTGCATATCGTTATCTTCAATATAGTTAGAGTACAAGATATAGGCATGAAAAATTGTCTAAATGATATTAGCACAACCTTTCTTTTCAATGAATTAAGAGATGCTAGTAGTATAACTGTTTAACTATCTTGTATTTTTTTTCCTGTTACATTCCTTCCTTTCACCTTTCCCCCACCACAGTTCCTCTTTCCTTTTGAAGAACTCCTTCCCATTTCACAATGTCTGTGGTATATTTTGGATGCTACTTACTCTTTCAGTTTCTCACACCAGGGAGAAAATACAATGTTTAAACATGTGAGTCTGATATATTTCACTTATGAGTATAATCTCAAGTTGCATTCATTTATGTATAAAAGTCTGCTTATCTTTCTATATGACATATTTTTCTTAAGTCATACTCCATCGTATAAAAAGACCACATCTTTTTATCCATTTCTCAGCTGATGGGCACTTAGGTTGCTTCCAAGATTTAGTGATTATAATTTGTGCTGCTATAAACATGGGTGCACATATATCACTGTGGTAGGATGTATTTAATTATTCTGAGAAAATACCAAGAAGGGGAATAGCTGGGTAGAATGGGACCTCTAATTCTAGTTTTTTGAAGATCTCCACGCAGATTTCCACAGTGGTTGGAGCAGTCTACACTCCCACCAGCAATGGAGAAGAGTTCTTTTTCCCCACAGCTCCGCAGCATTTGTTATTGGTTGATTCTTGATGACACCCATTCTTTCTGGAGTGAGAGAAAATCTCAGCATTGTTTTAATTTCTATCTCTTGAATGACCAATGATGTTGAACATGTTTTCATATATTTATTTGCCATTTAAATTTCTTCCTATGAGAAGTGCACATTCATCTCAAATGCCCATTTCTGGATTGGGTCTTTGAATTTGGGGGGAGGACTAATTTTTTTTCAATTCTTTAAATATTCTAAATATAAGTGTTTTGTCTGAGGGACAACTGACTAAAAACTCTGTGGGTTGTCTTTTCACTCTTTTGGTGATTTCTTTTGCTTTGCAAAAGCTTTCTAATAAGATAAAATCCAAGTTGCTGATTCTTTGTAGTATTTCCCCCGCAGTCTGGGTTTTGTTCCATGAAGTCTGTGCCAATACCTTTGTCTTCAAGATTTCTATCTGTTTTCTCTTCCAGTACATTAAGTGTTTCTGTTTTAATATTTAGATCATTGATGCATTTTGAATTTACTTTAGTGCACAGTGATAGACATGGTTTTGGTTTTATTCTTTGGCATGTGAAAAGCCAATTTTTCCAGCACCATTTATTAAAGAGGCTACCTTTATTCCAGTGTACATGTTTCACCCACTTTGTCAAAGATATATGGTGGCTCAGTGTGGTTGGAGTTGTATCTGTATCTTTTATCTGTTCCATTGATTTTCCTTTTTTTTTTTGCCAATACCATGCTGATTTATCACAGTACATTTGTAGTATAATTCCAAATCCAGGATTGTGATTCCCACTGACTTGCCTTTGTGGTCCAGTATGGCTTCCGCTATTCTACATCTCTTCTGTTTTCAAATGAATTTTTGGAATATTTTCTCTAATTTTGTGAGGTATGCTAACGGTATTTTGATTGAGATGGCATTAAATCTGTAAAACTATTGTAGGAGTATGGCCGTTGTTACTATGTTGGTTCTTCGTAGCTATGAGCAAGGGGTAACTTTCCATTTCCTAATATACTCTTCAATCTCCTTTTTCAGAGTACTGTAGCTTTCAATGTAAATTTCTGTTACTTCCTTTGTTAGATTGATTCCTAAGCATTTCATTTTTTTTTTATGGGTACTGGGGGGTCGACCTCAGGACCTCGCGCGACAGCAGGCGCCCGTGTCACTGAGCGATATCATCGGCCCCTTTTTCATTTGTGGGTTCCGGGAGTCGAACTCGGGCTCTCACGCTTGCTGGCTAGGCACTTAAGCCGCTGAGCCATCTCACCGGCCCAGCATTTCATTTTTTCAATTCTATTGCTAATGGTATGGTTCCACTAATTTCTCTCTCCTTGAGTTTGTTTGTGTACAGGAATGTTAATAATTTTTGAGCGTTGACTTTGTATCCTGCTATGCTACTGAGTTTGCTTATTAAATCTAGAAGTCATTTGATGTAGTTTTTGGATCTTCTGTGTACAGTATCATGTTTTCTGCAAACAACAGTAATTTAAATTCTTCCTTTCCTATACTTATTATTTTATTTCTTTCTCTCATCTAATTGCTCTGGCTAATATTTCCAGAACTATATTGAATAAGAGTGGTGATAGTGGACATCTTTGTCTTGTTTCTGATTTTAGATTAAAAGTTTTCAGTTTTTGACCATTTAATGTGATGTTAGCTGTTGGTTTGTCATAGATGGCTTTTATCAGATTGAGATAAAGACAACATATCCCCATTTTCTGTGGGGTTTTTATCAGGAGTCGGTGTTAGACTTTGTCAAATAATTTTTCTGCATCTGTTGAGATGATCATGGCATTTTTGTCCTTTGCTGTGTTGATATGGTGTATTATTGATCTGCATATGTTGAACCAACCCTGCCCACATAGAATGAATCTGACTTGGTCGTAGTATATAATCTTGATGATTTGCTGCATTTTGATTAGCAGTATCCTATTGAGGATTTTTTAATCTAGGTTGATTAGGGAGAATGGCCTGTAGTTCTCTTTTTTGGTTGGATCTTACTCTGGTTTTGGTATCAGAGTAAAACTTGCTTCCACAAATGAGTTAGGGAGCATGCTTCCCCTTCTATTTCATTGAAGTGTTTGAGGACTAATGGCATTATATCTCCTCTAAATTCCTTTTAGATCTCAGTTGTGTATCCATCAGGACCTGGGCTTTCCTTTGTTGGTAAGTTTTTACTTACAGTTTCGGTTTCATTGACTGATATTGGGTTATTCAGAATATTTATGTCTTCTTGATTCAGCTTTGGTAGATCATATATATCTAGGAATCTGTCCATTTCTTCTGCTTTCCATTTTATTATAATAAAGTTTCTTGAAGTAGGTATTGATGATCTTCTGGATTTTTGAATGATCTGTAGCAATTTCATGATTTTCATTCCTAATTGTATGAATTTGAGTGTTTTCTTTCTTTTTTTAAATAAAGTTGGCTAAGTGCTTCTCCATGTTATTTAATCTAAGAACAAAGTCTTTTATTCATTGATTCTTTGTATTTTTTCTTAGTCTCAATTGCATTAACTTCTGCTATGATCTTTACAATTTATACCCTCATAAGAGCTTCGTGCTTCACGTGTTCTTATTTTTCCAGAAGTTTCAGTTTCAACATTAGGTTGTTTATTTGAGCTCATTCTGTCTTCCTGATATGGGTATTCACCACTATAAATTTCGTTCTTAGGACTGCTTTCATTGGGTCCCATATGTTCTGATATGTTGAATTGGAATTATTACTTAGTTATAGATACTGTTAAATTTCTTCTTTAATTTCAGCTGTGACCCACATGTTTTTGAGTATGGTGTTAGTTTATTTCCATGCATTTATGTCATTTTTGTGGTTTCTTTTGCCATTGACTTCCAATTTCATTGCAGTATGGTTAGTTAATATGCATGGGGTAATTTCAATTCCTCTGCATTTAAATACACATGTTCTATGACCTAGTAGGTGGCCTATTTTGGAGAACATCACATAGGCAGATGAAAAGAATGTGAACTCTGATTTTGTGGGGTGCAACACTCTGTAAACATCTTTTAAGTTCACTTGTTCACAGGTTGGTTCAGCTTTGATATTTCTGTATTGATTTTTTGTCTAGTTCATCTGCCTATTTGTGACAATGGGATATTAAGGTCCCCTTTACAATTCTGTTACTGCTTCCTTGATTTTTCATTGCCATTAATATTTGTTTAATATAGTTGGGTGCCCCTGTATTTGGTGCATATATATTTATGATTGTAATCTCTTCTTCTTGGAATTTTCCCTTAAAAAGAATTTAGTGACCTTCTTTATCTCTTCTGATCTATCTTGGTTTGAAGTTCACACTGTCTGCAAGTAGAATAGCTACCCCTGCTTTTCTTTTGGGTTCTTGTCACATGGAATATTGTTTTCCATCCTTTGACTTTCCGTATTTTGATTGGTGAATTGAGACCAATTACATTGACAGTTACAACTGACATGTAATATTTATCCTCATTATATTGTTATCTGCTGTTGGTTCCTTGTCTTTCCCCTCCGTTTAACAGCTTGCCTTGCATGGTGAGTTATTCCTACTGGTGTTCCTGGATTTGTGCACATTGTTATCTCTCTCTACAATGTCTTTCAGAACACACTGTAGAACTGCTTTGGTGGTCATGAATTTATTCAGTTGTTCTTTGTCATGGAAGTATCTTATTTATCCATTAAATTTGAAAGACTATTTTGTAGGGTACCTCAATCTGTGTTGGAAGTTATTTTCTTTCAGGACTTGGAATACTTTACTACAAGCTCTCCTTGACCTAAGTGTTTGTGTTGACAAGTCTGCTTAATTCTGATGGGCTTTATTTATAGGTGATTTGTTTCTTTTCTGTAACAGCATTTAATATTCTATTCTTGTTCTGAAATTCTGGAATCTTGATTGCTATATGCCTTGGTCTGGATGTATTTTTGTCATCCTTAATTGGAGTACTATATGCCTGACTTATCTGTATGTGAAATTCTTTTTCCATACTTGGGAAGTTTTCTGCCATTAATTGTGAGAAAATGTTTTTATGAAATTTGTGCTGGCTCCTGCTTTTTCATGGACTCCAATCAATCTTGTATTATTCTTCTTTGCATCATCTTGCAACTGTTGGATTGATTTTTCATGTACCCTTGTTATTTTTAAGAGATCATTCTTTTCATGACAACTAGCTGCAGTCCAGCCTTCTAGATCTGAAATTCTGTCTCCACTTTTTTTGAGGCCATTTTGCAAACTTTGAATAGAATTTTTGATTTTGTGCATATCTGTTTGAATCTGTTTCATGGATTCCATTTCTTTCCTATATTGGACATTCATGAATTCCATAATTTTCCTATGTGACTCTATTTTTTTTTTAATCTATGACTACTCTAGGCTTCCTGAATAAGTCTTTCATTATGGTCATCTTTACTTATCTTGCATGGCAGATTTATTTTTAAGTACCAGGAATTGAACTTAGGACCTCATGCTTGCAGGCAGGTGCTGTGCCACTAAACTAAATCCCTGGCCCCTTCCTGGCAGATTATTTCTGATCTGGTTTCCTCTATAGTCTTGTGCACCTATTTTTGAATTTTTGCTGCTATCATTTCAGAACTTTCAGATGGGTGACCTCCATTTTCTTCTACCTCATTGTCCCTTGAACTTGTCCTGGGTGGACTGGAGGCTTGTGGTTGCGTTTTGCTTGTGTATCTTGTTATTTTGTATTTCTTAATTTAATTTAATTTAATTCTGTGTTCATGTCTGTATATTTCTTAAACTAGGTAGCATTATAAGTACTAATATTGAAGCATCCCTAGGAAATGTCTGTTCTTCAGTGGTGTCTTCTATGTGTAGGAAGTTCTCCATTTTTTATGTCTGTCCCAAGATCCTATCTCCCCAAACTACTAAGGATGAGATGTTACCATTTGGCTCAGCGCCCAAGCTTTTAGAACTGGACTATGGTGATGTTTATGACCCCAGAGGGTTACAGTATATTTATTAAAGAGAGAACAACTAATTACAAGTATGACATCCTGGCTAAAGTATTATGCTGAGCAACAACAATAGCACCACACATGGCCTAGAATCTGACAAACTGTGACAACTCTTGATTTGGTATCTTTAACTATAGGAGCAAGATCTACAGTTATATAACAAAACCCAACATAAATCAGGAACTTGTATGCAATGAGTTTCCCGCAGTAGAGATATTTTACTCTGTAGTGGGGAAATCTAGGAGGTATTTGGTATAAAACAGAAAGAGAGATGAAGAGAAATATAGTCAAACCCAGGTTGGAGGACAAAGGATGTTCATGCAAGCTCTGGGAACCTGGAGAAGAAAGCAAGAGAGAAAGAATGAAAGAGAAAGCAAAAGATTATTGAAGTGAATCAGAAAGGTTAGGGACAATGTTCACTCACATGAAGATATCCTAAGATCAAGAGAGATAGTTGAGGAGAGAGAGAAAGTGTACCTATAGAATAGATCAAGAATATATGCATAAACCTAAAAAAGAAAGTAGAAGAAAAACAAACATATAAGAAAAAAAAAAAAAAAAGAAAAGAAAAACCGCAACCAGAAAATAAAAGGGAAACAATTCACACACACAGGAAAAAATACCTCTAGTGTTTAAAATTTGTGGCAGTGTCCAAATCAGCATCCCAACAATTCTGCAATAAGATTAGTGCTGGATTGGATGTGGGACTGATCTTGGCCTCTAGATATGGGGGCTGTGGCCAGTCTTCAGCCAGCAGCTTTCTGGATGGCCTGCCCACTACTCCTTACCCTATTTATCTCTGCATTGCTCTCCTGGTTGCTGTGGAACCCTCAAACAGAGACAGCCCTAGGCTGCTCCCAGTCCTGTGTACAGCTGGCCCCTCTCAGACCTTGTACACCCTGCTCCATTCCACACTGCTGGTTCCTCTCACACTCTGCCCTCCTTGTCCCACACTGATGGTCATCAGTCTGTCACTAGTTGTCTCAATTCAAAGAGTGTGTGGACTTCCTGCTCCAAGAGTGCTTGTGCCATTTGTCACAGGGTGGGGGAGTTCTTTTCCCACTCCTTCTCCCAACACTGCAGGTCATAGTTTAGAGGGAGTTGTTGACTTTCTTGCCAAAGGTTGCTTGTGTTGATGATCTCTGTTTGCAGGGCTGGAATGTGCTTTTTCCAGGTGTGTTGGGATGGTCCAAGTCCCTCTCTTAAACCAGTTGAATGGAAGGGGGAGTTGCGTTTTTTTACTAGCAATCCTCAGTGTCATGGCTTGTCTCTAACCTTGTTGTCACTAAAGGTTCCAGTTAGCAGTTATTGTGCTCCACAGAAAAAGAAAATATAAAGAAGAAATAACCACTTAAATGAAACTGAAGACAGACTTTCAGACCTTGAAGAAAGGATTGTGGGCTAGAGATCATGAAAGGAAAGGTCTCTTGAAAATAACAAAAGACCAGGAAATAGCAATTTAACTGCTGCAAAATGAAGCAAAGAATAATAATATGAGGATAATTGGCTTCAATGAAAAAGCATTAGTTAACACACATGAAATAAAAAAATACACAGAAGTAGAAGATAAAAATTTCCCAAGCATGGGAAAAGAATCTAACATACAGATAAGGGAGGCATATAAAATTTCAATTAGCCATAACCAAAATAATTCTACTCACAGACATATTATAATAAAAATCTCAGAAATTCAGCACAAGAACTGAATGTTACAAGCTATGAGAGAAAACAAAACAAAACAAATGTATCACCTATAAAGGGAAGCCCATCACAATCACAGAAGACTTGTCAACACAAACTCTCAAGTCAAGAAGAGCTTGGAGTGAGGTATTTCAAGTCCTGAAAGAAAACAACTTCCAACCCACATTCATGTGCCCCACAAAATTATCTTTCAAAATTAATAGAGAAATAAGATACTTCCATGACAAAGAGCAACTGAAGAAATTCATGACCACTAAACCAACACCACAAAGGGAACTGAAAGATAATCTAGACAGAGACAAAAATGACCACAGTTCCAAGAACAACAACAGAAAGAAACTGCCAAGCAGGGCAAGTAATTAAACAGATGGGAAAGGTAGGGAACCAACAGCAGGAAAATAACATGACAAAGACAAGCTAATACATATCAGTTATAACCATCAATGAAAATGACCTTAATTCAACAATCAAAAGAAACAGACAGAATGGATCAAGAAACAAGATCCTAGAATATGCTGCATACAAGAAACACATTTAACTCAAAAAGAAATTCAAAGACTAAAAGTCAAAGGATGGAAAAAAATACTCCATGGAAAAGGATCCCAGAAAAGCAGGGGTAGCTATTCTATCTACAGAAATGTAAACTTCAAAGAGAGAATGATCAGAAGAGGTAAAGTAGGTCACTTCGTACTTGTTAGAGAAAAACTTCAAGAAGAAGAGGTAAAAATCATATATATGGATGCACCAAATATGGGAGCACTCACCTATATAAGACAAATATTAATAGACATGAGAAATCAAATAAGTAATGACACAATTGTAATGGGGGATCTTAATACCCCCTGTCACAAATAGGTATATCCACCAGACAAAAATTTAGCAAAGAAATAGTACAACTCAACCAAACCTGCAAAGAAATGCACTTAGTAGATATTTATACAGGGTTCCACCCAACAACATCAGAATACACATTCTTTTCAGCTGCACATGGGATGTTCTCGAAAACAGACCATATACTAGCCCATAGAGCATGCTAAAATAAACGCAAAGGAAGTGAAATTATCCCATGCATATTATCTGAGCATAGTGCAATGAAATTGGAAATTAATGGCAAAAGAAACTGCAAAAAAATCCATAAATACATGGAAATTAACACCCTCCTGAACAACCAATGGGTCACAGATGAAATTAAAGAAGAAATTAAACAATATCTACAATTAAAGGAAAATTCAGATACAACATAGCAGAACCTGTGGGAAACAGTGAAACCAGTCTTGAGAGGGACATTTATACTCATTAATTCTCACATCAGGGAACAGAATGAGCAGAAATAAACAACGTAATGCTGCACCTCAAGGTTCTTGAAAACTAAAAGCAAGTCAAGCGTAAAGCCCATACAAGGGAGGAAGTTATAAAGATCAGAGCAGAAATTGCTTCAATTGAGACTAAGAAAACAATACAAAGTATCAATGAATCAAACAGTATTTTCTTAAAAAGATTAAATAAAATTACTAAAACCTTCAGCAAACTTTTCAAAAAAAAGGAAAGTAAAGATTCAAATTCATGCAATGAGGAATGAAAAAAGGATGAAATCACTACAGATCCTGTGGAAATTCACAGATCATCAATATCTACTGGGAGAATCTTTACTTGCATAGTATGGAAAACACAGGAGAAATGGACAGATTCCTAGATACTCATGAATTACCAAAGATGAATCAAGAAAATATAAATATTCTGAAAAAAATAATATCAATTACTGAAATGGAAAATGTAATTAAAAACTTACCAGCAAAGAAAAGCCCAGGTCCTAATGGATTCACTGCTGAATTCTACAAGAAATTTAGAGTTAATGGAAATACTCCTCAAACTCTTTAATGAAATTGAAAAGGTGGTCGTATTCAATAAATCATTCCTGGAGGTAAGTATTACCCTGATACCAAAGCCAGAGAAGAACCCAACCAAAAAAGACTACAGGCCAATCTCCCTAATGAACGCAGATGCAAAAATCCTCAATAAGCTACTATCAAACAAAATGCAGCAAATCATCAAGATTATACACCATGACCAAGTGGGATTCACTCCAGGAATGGAGGGATGGTTGAACATATGCAAATCAATAAACATAATACACCATACGTACAGAGCCAAAGACAAAAATCACATGATCATCTCAATAGGTACAGAAAAATCTTTCAACAGAGTTGAACACCCAGTCATGATAAAAACACTACAGATAATTGGAATAGGTGGTCTTTATCTCAATCTCATAAAAGCCATCTATGACAAACCAACAAACAATATCATACTAAATGGACAAAAACTGAAATTTTTCACTCTAAAATCAGGAACAAGTCAAGGATGTCCACTATCACCATTCCTACTCAATATAGGTCTGGACACATTAGCCAGAGCAATTACACAAGAGAGAGAAATATAAGGAATAAAGACAGGAAAGGAAGAAGTTAAATTATCATTATTTGCAGATGACATGATACTCTATATAGAAGATCCCAAAAGCTCTATGAGAAGACTTGGAGGTTTAATAAACAATTTCAGTTATGTAGGTTGCTACAATGTCAACACTGAAAACTCAATAGCAGCTGGGTGTGGTGGTAAACAACTGTAATCCCATCACTCAGGAGGTTGATGCAGGAGGATCACTATGAGTTTGAGGCCACTTGGACTACATAAGTGAGTTCAAGGCCAGCCTGCACTGCATCATGAGACCTTGCCTGAAAAAAACCTCAATAGCATTCCTGTACAAAAAACAACATATTGACTGAGAGAAATTACAGATACCACACAATTCACAAGAGCATTCAAAAAATGAAATTCTTAGGAATCAATCTAACAAAGGAAGTAAAAGATCTATACCTTGAAAATTACAGTTCTCAGAAAAAGGACATCAAAGAGGATACCACAAAAAGGAAAGATATCCCTTGCTCATGGATAGGAAGAACGAATATAGTGAAAATCGCCATACTCCCAAAATTGTTATACAGATTTAATGCAGTCCCAATCAAAATACCATTAGCATACTTCACAGATCTAGAAAAAGACATTCCTAAAATTCATTTAGAAACAGAAGGGACATACAATAGCCAAGGTAAAACTGGGAACAAAGGCAAGGCAGAGGGCATCACAATCCCTGACTTGAAATTACATTACAAAGGTACTCTGATAAAATCAGCATGGAACTGGCAAGAAAACAAATCTGAGGATCAGTGGAACACATTAGAAAATGCAGACATAACTCCAAACACACTCAGCCACCTTTGGTTTGAAAAAGGGACCAAACATGTGTATTGGATGAAAGCCTCTTTACTAAATGGTACTGGAAAAACTGGCTTTTCACATGTCAAAGACTATAACTAGACCTGTATCTATCACCATTCACTAAACTAAAGTCAAAATGGATCAAAGATCTAAATATTAAAAGAGAAACACTAAATCTACTGGAAAAGAAAGTAGGTATAAATCTTGAAGACATAGTTATAGGCCAAAAGTTCATGAACAAAACCCAGCTCACATGAGAAACACTTGAAAGAATCAACAACTGGGACCTCATCTTATGAAAAAGATTTTGCACATCAAAAGAAATCACCAACACAGTGAAAAGACAACACACAGAGTGGGAAAATATTTTAGCTAGTTGTCCCTCAGACAAAGGACTTCTATCTAGAACATATAAAGAATTGAAAATATTCAGACTCCCCAAATTCAAAGATCCAATCCAAAAATGGGCATTTGAGATGAATACACACTTCTCAGATGAAGAAATACAAATGGCAAATAAGGGGCCAGTGAGATGGCTCAGCGGTGTAAGCGCCTGCCTGGCAAGCCCAAAGGCCCGAGTTCCACTCCCAGAACCCACATACGAAAAAAGGGCCGGTGATATCACTCAGAGCCACGGGCGCCTGCTGGCGCGCGAGGTCCTGAGGTCGACCCTCAGTACCCACAAAACAAAACAAAAAAATGGCAAATAAATATATGAAAAAATGTTCAACATCATTTGTGATTCAAGATATGCAAATTAAAACAACACTGAGGTTCCACCTCACTCCAGAAAGAATGGCTATCATCAAGAATCAGCCAATAACAAATGCTGGAGGAGCTGTGGGGAAAAATGAACTCTTCTCACCTGTTGGTGGGAATGCAGACTGGTGCAAACCCTGTGGAAATCAGTGTGGAGATTCCTCAAAAAAACTAGAATTAGAGGTCCCATTGGACCCAGCTATTCCCCTTTCTGGTATCTTCCCAAAAGAATTAAAAGCATCATAAAACAGCGTTATATGTGCACCCATGGTTATAGTGGCACAGTTTGTAGTAGGTAGATCTTGGAAGCAACCCAAAACCCATCAACTGAGGAATGTGTAAAAAAATACGTCTTTTTATTTATAATGGAGTACTACTCAGCCATAAAGGATGAACTTGAGACTTTTATAGGCAAATGGATGCAAATTGAGAGCATACTCGTAAGTGAAATAAATCAGACTCACATGTGTAAACATTGTATTGTCTCACTAGTGTGAGAAACTGAAACAATACATAAAGTCTAAAATGTGCACTAGATATTTTGAAATAAGAAGAAATTGTTCAAAGGAAAGAAACTAGAATGTTAGAAAGGGGATAAGAAGAAAGTGAAAAGGAAAAAAATACAAGATAAGTATACTACTAGTTTCTCATAGTTCATTGAAAAGCTAGTTTTGTGCTAATATCATTTAGAGAATTTCTTATGCCCATATTTTATACTCCGAATAACATATTTAAAGATAAAAATACACGATGTATTAACTATTGTTATTTTCCTACTATATTATTATGAAATTTTGTTTTACTTTTTTCATAAAAAAAGGCAAAATGAAGTTGATGGTGATAAAACTATAATGCAATGAATATGATAAGACAGGTTGACAAGTTGAGAGAAGAAGAAGAGGTGGAGGAGGAAGGGAAAGAGAGGGAGAGGGGGAAGAAGGAAGAGGGTGGGAGAAGGAGGGAAAAGAAGGAGGAGGGAGGAGGAGAAGGAGGAGGAGGGAGGAGAAAAAGAGGAGGAGGAAGACAGGAATCAACAGCAGACAAACAATGCAATGATAGGCATGAGTCAATAAATTTCAGTAATAAATCTCACTCTGAATGGTCTCAACTCCCCAATAAAAAGACACAGATTGGCAGGGTGGACCAAAACAAAACAAAACAAAAAAACACCAACCTAATGGTATGCTATATACAATGATATACAAGAACCACATTTAATCCAAAAAGAAATACATAGACTAAAAATCAAAAGATGGAAACCTATTGCATGTGACAGGAACCAAAAACAAGAAGTAGCTATGCCTACTCTCAGAAAAAGGGGACTTCAAGCCAAAGCTGGTCATAGGAGACAAAGTAGGCCACTACATATTGGTTAAGGAATCAATATAACAGGAAGAGATAAAAATTGAAATATATATATGCCAGATACTGGTGCATCAAATTTCACAAAATAAACACTACTGAACATTAAAGATCAGATAGACATCAACATGAGAACAGTGAGGGGGTCTCGATACCCCACTATGACAAATAGAATATCAAGTACATAAAAAATCAACAAAGATATATCGTGTTGAACCACACCTTCAAAGAAATGGCCTTAACTTGTATCCCATAGAGTGTTCCACACAGGAGCATCAGAATACACATTCTTCTCAGCAGCACAGAAATCTTTCTTTCAAATAGACCACATAATAGTCCATCTTAAGGATATGCAAAAGAATCGAAATTGTGCAATGCACACTATCAGCCAGCGTAATGAAACTCAGCAACTCAAAGGCAAAAGAAACCACAGAAATTATGCAAATGTATGGGAATTAAACCATACACTCGTTTTTATTTTATTTTATTTTATTTTTTAAAGAGAAGAAAAAACAAACCAAATCAAAAAAAGAACAAATTTTCAAAACAACATAATATGAGGGTAACAGTGGTTAATGCATTACTTATTATTATCTTTAAGTTAGTTATTCAGGATATCAGACATTAGCATTCAAATGTCCAAACATTATTGGCAAAAACCTTACTCTTCAAAGAACTAAGTAAAATTGGTAGTGTATCTATCTTAACCATCTTATATATATATACATTTTTTTCCCTTTCTCTTCTTTCTTTTCCCTATTCCAGTCTCACTTTCCTTTTGACCAGTTTCTTTTTGGTTCATCATGTCTATTGTACATTTTGGATCTTATTTACTCTTTCAGTTTCTCATACTAGAGAGAAAATACGATGCTCACACATGTGTGTCTGGTTTATTGCACTTATGAGTATTTTCTCGAGTTGCATCCATTTACCTATAAAAGTCTCCAGTTTATCCTTCTTTATGGCTGAATAGTAGTCCATTGTATAAAAATACCACATCTTTCTTATCCATTCCTCAGTTGATGGGCATTTGGGTTGTTTCCAAGATCTGGCTATTAGAAATTGTGCTGCTATAAATATGGGTGCACATACATCGCTGTGGTACGATGTTTTTAATTCTTCTGGGAAGATACCCAGAAGGGGAATAGCTGGGTCAAATGGGACCTCCAACCCTAGTTTTTTCAGGAATCTCCACACTGACTTCCACAGTGGCTGTACCAGTCGACACTCCCACCAAAAGTGAAGAAGCGTTCCTTTTTCCCCACAGCCCCTCCAGCATTTGTTATTAGTTGATTTCTTGATGATAGCCATTCTATTTTGTGTGAGATGGTATCTCAGTGTCGTTTTAATTTGCATCTCTCGAATGATTAGTGATGTTGCACATTTTTTTGTATATTCATTTGCAATTAGTATTTCTTCATCTGAGAAATACGTATTCATCTCAGACGCCCATTTTTGGAGTGGGTCTTTAAATTTGGGAGGTCTGATTTTTTTGAGTTCTTTATATGTTCTCGATAGTAATCCTTTGTCTGAGGAACAGCTGGCAAACATTTTTTCCCACGTTGTGGGTTGTCTTTTCACTCTGTTGGTGGTTTCTCTTGCTCTGCAAAAGCTTTTTAATAAGATGAGATCCCAGTTGTTGATTCTTTGGGATAGTTCCCATGCAGTTGATGTTTTATTCATAAAGTCTTTGCCTACACCAATGTCTTCAAGGGTTTTACCTATCCTACCTTCCAGCAGATTTAATGCTTCTGTTTTAATATTTAGATCTCTGATCCATTTTGAATTTAGTTTAGTGCATGGTGAAAGATATGGGTCTAGTTTTAGTCTTCGGCATGTGTAGAGTCAGTTTTTCCAGCACCATTTATTAAAGAGGCTATCTTTCTTCCAGCAAATGTGTTTAGCACCTTTGTCAAAGATAAGGTGGCTTAGTGTGTCTGGGGTTGTTTCAGCATCTTCTAATCTGTTCCATTGATCTTCAGGTCTGTTTTTTTGCCAGTACCACACTGTTTTTATCACAGTAGCTTTATAGTATAATTTCAAGTTGGGGATTGTGATGCCCCCTGCCTTGCCTTTGTTGCCCAGAATTGCCTTTGCTATTCTAGGTCTCTTCTGATTCCAAATGAATTTCAGGATTGTTTTCTCTACTTCTGTGAGATATGCTATTGGAATTTTGATTGGAATTGCATTAAATGTGTATAACAATTTCGGAATTATAAACCATACACTCTTGATTAATCAATGGCTTACAAAAGGAATAAGGGAAGAAATAAGACATTTCCTAGAATTAAATGATGATGTCAGTACAACATGGCAGGACATATAGGAAACAAGGAAAGAAGTCCTAAGAGCAATGTACAAAGCTATGAATGTCCACATCAGAAAGAACAAGCCCAAATAAGTAACCTAATGGTATATGATAAGGACCTAGAAAAACAAGAAGAATCCAAATCTAAAGGTAGTAAAAGGAAGTAAACTATAACATCAGAGCAGAAATCAGTGAAGTAGACCCTAGGAAAATATTACAAAGAAGCAGTGAACCGAAGAGCTGGTGCTTTGAAAGAATGAACAAAACAGACAAGCCCACAGACAGTCTTATGACAAAAGGAAAGACCAAAAATCAATGCAATTAGAAATGAAAAAGGTGAAATCACACCAGATACCCCCCAAAATCACAGGATTACCAACAACTACTTTGCAAACCTGTATGCCAATAAATTGGAGAATTCAGAAGAAAGGAATAGATTCCCACATACATATTAATTACCAAAACTCAAACAAAAAGACTTAAAAAGCCTGAATAATCTAATAAAAGGCAATGAAATTGAAGCAGTAATTAAAAAAATTCTCTCCCAACTAAGAAAAGCCTAGGTCCCGGTGGCTTCACTGCTGAATTGTAAAATAATTTAAGGGAAGATCAACCGCTTATACTCCTCAAACAATTGATTGAAATTGAAAGGGGAGGACTACTGCCAAAGTCACTGCTGGAAGCAAGAATTATCCTGATTCCAAAACCAGACAAGAATGCAACCAAAAAACCATCACTTTGATGAACATAGTTATGAAACCCCTCAAGATACGGGTAAGCATAATGCAATAAATGATCAAAAAATCCTACATCATGACCAAGTAGGTTTCACCCCAAGATGCAGTATACAGAACCTTATCTCAAACTGATAAAAGCCATTGATATTAAACCTACATCCAACATACTTTTGTTTTGTTTTGTCTTGTTTTGTTTTAATTATTTGTATTGTTTTGTTTGAGACAGGGTCTCACTATGCAATTCAGGCTGGCCTTGAACTAGCTATGTAGTCCAGGCTAGACTTGAACTCATGGTGATCCTCCTGTCTTGGCCTCCCAAGTCCTGGGATTACAGGCTTGCACCACCACACCCGGCCTCAACATCATATTAAATGCGGAATAACTGAAAGCTTTCCCTCAAAAATCAGAAACCAGACAAAGACTACCACAATCATCACTCCTATTCAATACAGTCCATGAAATATTAGTCAGCCCAATCAGGCAAGAGAAAGAAATAAAAGGGATATGTATAGGAAAGAAAGAAGTCAACTCATTATTATTTGCACTCTACTGAAAATCTCCTAGAATTAATAGCCAAATTCAGCACTGTAGCAGGATACGAAATTAACACACACACACACACACACAAAAATCAATAGTGTTCCTGTACCCCAATAATGAAGTCACCGAGAAAGAAATCAGAAAAACAGTACCATTCACAAAAGCATAAAGAAAAATTAAATACTTAGGAATTAACGAAGAAGTGAAAGGCCTCTACAATCAAAACTATAGTACTATCAAAAAGGAGATCAAAGAGGATATCAGAAAATGGAAAGATCCCCAGTTTCTGGGTAGGCAGAACCAATACAGTAAAAATAGCCATACTTCCAAAATTGATATACAGTTTTAAGGCAATCCCAATCAAAATTCCAATAGCATTACTCAAAGAACTATAGAAAATAACCCTCAATTCATATGGAACCAGAAGAGATCCAGAATAGCAAAAACAATCCCAAGCGACAGGAACAACTTTCATTACAAAGCTACAGTGATAAAAACACCATGGTACCCACACAAAAACAGGAGTGTGGATCAGTGGAACAGAAAAGAGGAACCAGAAACAACCCCAGACACATTCAGCTATTTTAACTTTGACAAAGGAGTCAAAAGGATACTACACTGGAGGAAAGATAGGCACTTTAATAAATGGTGCTGGGAAAACTGGCTATCCATAGGTAGAGGATTGAATCTCGACCCATACATCTCACCATATACTAAACTACAATCAAAATGGATCCAAGATCTAAATGTTAAAACAGAAACAGTTCATGTGCTGGAAAATATAATAGATTAAACTGTTGAAGACATAGGTGTAGCAAGGACTTTCTCAACAGAACCCCAGTGGCACAAGAAACAGCACTAAGGATCAACAAATGGGATCATATCAAATTAAAAATCTTCTGCACACCAAAGTAAACACCCAACAGAGTGAAGAGACAATGTGCAGAATAGGAAAAAGATGTTGCCAGCTGTTCCTCAGACAGAGGATGAATATCTAGAATATATGAAGAAATAAAAAATAATTAGACATCCTAAAATAAAAGATCCAGTCAAACAATGGCCAGATGAAATGAATAGACACTTCTTAGAAGAGATACAAACAGCCAATGAATACATGAAAAAAATGTTCAATCTTTCTGGCCACTTGAGAAATACAATTTAAAACAACACTGAGTTTCCATCTTCCTCCTGAAAGAATGGCTATCATCAAGAAATCAAATAAGAACAAATGATGTGGGAGGGGAAACAAGATGGCAGATTTGTAAGAAGCAGGCAGTGAAATGCCCCAAAAGTCACCATCTGGACACTAGAATGCAGTGACTAGAGGAGGACAAGAAAGAGGGAAGTGGCTCCACTGGATCCAGGAAACATCTGAAGTGCAGTTCGGGGCACACAGAGAGAGTGAAGAGAGAAACTACAACAAAGAAGAAGGAGGTCGCCCCCGGCACCTTCTCCCTGTGGCAGGAATCCCGGCGTGACAGAAGCAGTTCAAATCTGCGGACACGCGGTGACTGCTGGCGCCACTGGGGAACTCCACAGAGGAACATGAGATGCAGCGGCACTGAGAGGCAGCGGCCATGAGGGACACACTGACTGGCAGTGAGTGCTGATGCCCAGCCATCCCTCACGTCAGAGAGCAATTAGCTGGGTGCCATTGTGGGGCAGACCAGCAGCTGAGCTTGGAGCTCAGGGCAGCCCTTCATCCAATCCATGGCTACAGCAGAGCTTAAGCCACGGAAAGTGCAATGAAGGCGGTAGGCAAATGTGTCTGGTCTCTGCCAAAGAGTGCAGGCTATTGCCCACATCCCCATCAAAGGGCTGCTGCTGGCTTGCTGGCACACATCTGCATGGAACAGGACTCTGTCACCACATGGTGCCAGCCTACAGCAGAGTCAAAACCTGGAAGTGAACTTTTTTTTCCCTCTCATTTGTTTTTTGTTCTGGTGGTGGTGATTTGGGTTTTTTGTTTTCTTCTTGTTTTTATTTGTCTGTTTGTTCTTTCCTTCATTGTTTGATCTTGTTTTTATATGAATGTAAACAGAGCCTCTAACCTCTTTGTGATTGTGGTTCTGATCTGTTCTTCCTTTTATCCCTTCCTTCTCTCTTTTTCCCACCAGTCTTCTGCACCAGTTTCTCAATGTTAGCAGGATCCTTCTTTGTCCTCCAGCCTTACATCTAATTCCCTCCTCTTCTTTCAATTCTCTATTTCCTTCATAACTCATTTTAAATTTAAACACCTGAGGGAAAATTGGACATATTAAGGACTTGTATACTGCAAATAATTTTCTGGTTTGTTTTAGATTTTGTTATATGACCACAAATCTACTTTATACGTTTGTAAGTGGCAAATAACTGATTAGCTCAGTCTGTCATTTTAAAGGCTATGTTTGATGCTTTTGGTACCACTATAGCCAAAAGTGACATAAATGTTCTAAACAGCTTTTCTTCCTGGTATTCCATGACTGAGATTGTCTAAGGATCACAGAAAATACTGTGGCACAGTGCCAAAGAACCAAGGAATGGGCCAAAAAGGCAGGAGCTTCTCATCTCCAACAGATTGAGGAGGTAGGACCTTGCAGCAGGCTCAAAACCCAAAAAGAAGCTACACCTGGAAGATACTTCAGAGAAGTAGTCATCTCCTGAGGGTTTTAAATACTAGCAATAAAGCAACTTACCATAGGTAATTTACAAACATCACCCCAGGAATTAAACTAAAGAAAGAAAAGGAAATGAGATGACACTTAAACAAGATGCAACCCCACACATCCAGTTCACCAAAGGGAAGCCCAGGGGGCAGTGAGGTGGGACAATCCAAAAGCCACCCACCTGGCATCCCTGAAGCGGTAACAACAAAACAGTTGAATGAGGCTCTGGAAAAAATATAATCAGAAATAATTTCTCATAGAACTGCGGAGATAATGTCCACAATGAAGACCATGCTTAAGGACGCTACAGCACATACAGACAAAAAAATAGATGACCTTAAGAATATCGTGGAAGCCATGAATGCACAGCATAGGAAAGAAATGGAATCCATAAAGCAGATTCAAGCAGATATCCAGGAGAAAAAATTCCATTGAAAGTATTTGTAGCAGATTAAGCCAATGTGAGGGCAGGATCTCAGATATAGAAGACAGGCTGGTGATTAGTGATCATGAAAAGAAAGAATTCTCAAAAATAGCAAGGGAGAATGAAAAATCAATCCAGCAGCTGCTAGATGATGCAAAGAAGAATAACTTAATATTGACTGGAACCAGTGAAAAAGCAGCAGGTGGCATAAATGGCGTCAGAACACTGTTCACAGATATAACAGAAAATTTCCTTGGTAGAGAAGAAGAAATTGATGTTCAGATAATTGAGGCTTACAGAACTCCAATTAGCCACGATCAAAAAATAATCTTCAGCCAGGCATATCATAGCCAATTTTCCAGAAATTCAACACAAGTGTAGAATCTTAAAAGCTGTTAGAGAAAAGACACAAATCACCTATAAGAGAAAGCCCATCAGAATCACAGTTGATTTTTCAAAACAAACCCTAAAGTAAAGAAGAGCTTCAAATGATGTGTTTCAAGTTCTAAAGGAAAATATACTTCAACCCAGATTGATGTACCCTGCAAAACTATCTTTGAAAACTGATCGAGATATAAAATATTTCCATGACCAAAAAACATCTCAGAAAATTTATAACCACCAAAACAGCACTCCAAAATATTCTGAAGGACATTCTAGAAAGATATAACAAGGACTACAATTCCAGGAACCACAACAGAAGGAATCCAACAGGCAGGAAAAAGAATTAAACAGAGGTAGAGAAAAAAAAAGAGGGGGAGCCAAGAACAGGAAAATAACAAGACAAGAATAAGTCAACACATATCAGTTTTAACCGTCAATGTTAATGGTCTCAGTACACCAATCAAAAGGCACAGACTCGCAAAATTGATCCAGGAGCAAGATCCAACAATATGCTGCATACAAGAAAAACATTTAATTCAAAAAGCAATTCATAGACTGAAAGTCAAAGGATGGAAAACAATAATCCATGCCTCAGTAGCCCAGAAAAAAGCAGGGATAGTTATTCTTTTTGCACACAAAGTGAATTTCAAGTCAAAAATCATTAACAGAGATAAAGAAGGTCACTACATCCTTGTAAAGGTAATAATCCAAGAGGAGGAGATAACAATCATAAATATATATGCAACAAATACCAGGGCACCCAACTATATAAAACAAATATTAATGCACATGAAAAATCAAATAAGCACTAATACAATTGTATTGGGGGATCTCAATACTACACTGTCACAAAAAGAGAGATGAACTAGATGAAAAATCAACAATGAAACATTAGAACTGAACCAAACTTTGGAACAAATGGACTTAGTAGATGTCTACATAGTGTTTCACCCCACAACATCAGAATACACATTCTTCTCAGCTGTACATGGGATGTTCTCCAAAATAGACCACATACTAACTCATAGAACCTGCTTAAGTAAATGCAAATAATTGAAATTATCCCATGCATATTATCAGACCATAGTGCAATGAAATTGGAAATCAATGGCAAAAGAAACTACAAGAACTTCCTAAACATGTGGAAATTAAATAGCACCCTCCTGAACAACCAATGGGTCACGGGTGAAATTAAAGAAGAAATTACACAGTTTCTACAACTGAATGATAATGACAGTAGAACATACCCGAACTTATGGGATACAATGAAAGCAGTCCTAAGAGGGAAATTTATAGCACTAAATTCCTATATCAGGAAAATAGAGCAAGCACAAATAAACAACATAATGGTGAACCTCAAACTTCTAGAAAAAGAAGAGCAGGGTAAGCCAAAAGCTCATACAAGAGAGGAAATTATAAAGAACAGAGCAGTAATTACCATATTGGGGACTAAAGTAAAACACAAAGAATCAGAGAATCAAAGTGTGGGTTCTTTGAAAGATTAAATGAAATCCACAAACCTTTATCCATACCTATTAAAAAGGAAAAGAAAAGAAAATACTCAAATCCATGCAATTAAGAATGAAAAGTGTGATATCACAACAGACCCTGCAGACTCCAGAAGATCATCTATACCTACTTTGAAAACTCGTATTCTGATAAGATGGAAAATACAGAGAAAATGGACAGATTCCTAGATACCTATGAATTACCAAACCTCAATCTAGAAGATATAACAATTATAAATAAACCAATATTAATGAAATCAGACATGTAATTAAAAACCTCCCAACAAAGAAAAGCCCAGGCTCTGATGGATTCACTGCTGAATTCTACAAGAAATTTAGACAAGACCTAACATCAATACTTCTCAAACTCTTTAATGAAATTGAAAGGGAAGCAATAATCTCAAATTCATTCCTGGAAGCAAGCATTACCCTGATAGCAAAACCAGAGAAGGACCAACTAAGAAAGAGAACTACAGGCTGATCTCCCTATTGAACATAGATGCAAAAATCCTCAATAAGATACTGGCAAAAAGAATGCAGCAAATACTCAAGAAGATGGTACACAATGACCACCTTCGATTCATCCCAGGGATGCAGGGATGGTTCAACATATGTAAATCAATAAATGTAATTCACCATATGAACAAAACCAAGGACAAAAATCATATGATCATCTCAATAGATGCAGAAAAATTTTGACAAAGTCCAGCACCGATCCATGATAAAAAACCTACAGAAAATTGGAATAGATGGTCTTTATTTCAATCTGATAAAAGCCACTTATGAGAAACCAACAGCCAGTATCATACTAAATCCACAAAAACTGAAAACCTTCTCTCTAAAATCAGGCAAAAGACAAGGATGTCCACTGTCACCACTCTTATTCAACATAATCCTGGACTTTAGCAAGAGCAATTAGACAAAGGAAAAAATAAAAGAAATTATGATTGGAAAGGAAGAAGTTAAATTAGCATTATTTGCAGATGACATGATACTCTACGTACAACACCCCAAAAACTCCACTAAAAAATTACTAGATCTAATAAGCAAATTCAGAAGTGTAGCTGGATACAAAGACAACTCTCAAAAATCAATAGCCTTCCTGTACATGAATAACAAACTCACTGAAAGAGAAATTAGGGAAACAACACCTTTCACAATAACATCCAAAAAAAAAAAAAAAAAAAGAAATAGCTAGGAATCAATCTCACAAAGGATATAAAACACCTCTACACTGAAAACTACACTACTCTGAAGAAGGAGATTGAAGGGGATATCAGAAAATGGAAAGATGGGGGCCGTTGAGATGGCTCAGCGGCGTAAGCGCCTGCCTTGCAAGCGCGACGGCTCCAGTTTGACTCCCGGATCCCACATACGAAAAAAGGGGATGGTGATATCGCTCAGTGGCACAGGTGCCTGTTGGCACACGAGGTCCTGAGGTTGACCCCCCGGTACCCACAAAAAAGAAAAAAGAAAAGAAAATGGAAAGATGTTCCTTGTTCTTGGGTCGGAAGAACCAATATAGTGAAAATTGCCATATGTCCAAAATTGTTATACAGATTTAATGCAATTCTGATCAAAATTTCAACAACATATCTCAGACAATTAGAGAAAACCATCCTAAAATTCATTTGGAAACAGAAGAAACCTAGAATAGGACGGGCAATTCTGGGAAACAAAGGCAATGCAGGGGGCATCACAATCCCATATTTTAAATTATAGTATAAAGCTACTGTGATAAAAACAGCGTGGTATTGGCCAAAAAAAAACAAAAACAGTCATGAAGGTCAATGGAACAGATTAGAAGATGCAGAAAAAACTCCTGACATACTAACCCACCTTATCGTTGACAAAGGTGCTAAACACATTCACTGGAAGAAAGATAGCCTCTTTAATAAATGGTGCTAGAAAAACTGGCTCTACACATGATGAAGATCAAAATTAGACCCATATCTTTGACCATGCGCTAAACTAAATTCGAAATGGATCAAAGATCTAAGTATTAAAACAGAAACACTAAATCTGCTGGAAAATAACATAGGTAAAACTCTTCAAGACATTGGTGTTGACAAAGACATTATGAATAAAACACCAATGGCACAGGAACTATCACAAGCAATAAACAACGGTTATCTCAACTTATAAAAAAGCTTTTGCACAGCAAGAGAGACCACCAACAGAGTGGAGAGACAACCTACAATGTGGGTAAAAATGTTTCCCAGCTGTTCTTCAGACTAAGGGTTACTATCGAGAACATACGAAGAACTCAAAAAAACAGACTTCCTAAATTTAAAGACCCAATCCAAAAATGGGCATCTGAGATGAATAAACACTTCTCAGATGAAGAAATACAAATGGCCAGTAAGTATATGAAAAAATGTTCAACATTACTAGTCATTCGAGAGATGCAAATTAAAACCACACTGAGATTCTGTCTCACCCCAGAAAGAATGGCTATTTTCAAGAAATCAACTAATAACAAAGGCTGGAAGGGCTGTGGGGAAAAAGGAACCCTTTTCCATTGTTGGTGGGTGTTTCGACTGTTGCAGCCACTGTGGAAATCTGTGTGGAGATTCCTCAAAAACTAGGATTGGAGGTCCCATTTGATCCAGCTATTCCCCTTCTGGGTATCTTCCCAGAAGTATTAAAAAACATCGTACCACAGTGATATATGTGCACCCATGATTATAGCAGCACAATTTGTAATAGCTAGATCGTGGAAACAACCCAAATGCCCATGAACTGAGGAATGGATAAAAAAGATGTGGTCTTTTTATACAATGGAGTGCTACACAGCAATAAAGAAAGATAAACTGGAGACTTTTATAGGTAAATGGATGCAACTTGAAAAAATACTCATAAGTGAAATAAACCTGATGCACTTGTGTAAACATCTTATTGTCTCCCTAGTGTGAGAATCTGAAAGAGTAAATAAGATCCAAAGTGTACTACAGATATTGTAAAACTGGAAGAAACTGTTCAAAAGGAAAGAGAAACTGGGATGAGGGAATGGAAAAAAGAAGGAAGGGAAAAGAAAAGTTATATATATATATGCAAGATAGTTTAGGTACACTACTAATTTCACTTAACTGATTGAAAAGAATGGTTTGTGCTAACATTGTTTCTACAATTGAATGCCAATGTCTTTTACTCTGAGTAACTATTTTAAGGATAACAATACATAATGTAGTAACCATCGTTACCTTTCTATTGTGTTGTTTTGAAATTGTGTTCCATTTTTTTCTACTTAAAATAAATTATAAAAATGAATAATGGGTGTCAGTGAAAAAGCAGGAGTCAACACAAATGACATAAAAATGACTACTTGCAAAAATTATCGTAGAAAATTTCCCAAACATGAGAGCAGAATATGACATACACATAAGTCAGGCATACTGCCACAGTCCAGCTGCTGCAAGGTCGGGGAAGTCCCGAAGGTGGGCGGAAGCGTCCGCGCAGTAAGAAGGAGACACCACACTAGTTGTCCTCCTGTTATGCTTGCTTTATTCTTTTTATGATGATGATGATGATGATTTTATTCTTTTAAGCTGGGATATATATATTCTACTTTTGTTGACGAAGATGTAGGCATGACTACGAAAGCTTGTTAACGAAAATGTAGGCATAACTACAGAAGTTTGTTGATGAAAATGTAGGCATAACTACAAAAGTTTGTTGATGAAAATGTAGGCATAGAAGCAGGAATCTTGGCAGACAGTATGAAGTTTGAAAGATGGTTACATAGTAACTGATATCAAGAAGGGACTGTACCTTTCTGTTGTTTCTATAACTACAGGCCTATTTCTAAGAATATGATGGATCAAGGTTAATGAGGCGTCTCACACCTGTTTTTTCTCAATAATGTGGTTTGTTTAAAATCAGTGGGAATATTTTAACCTGATAAGGCCATTGTAGCCATCAAAACAGAAACTACCATTTCATCAATAGTTAAATTTCTGTTCTTTATAATAAGTTTCAGTCTCCCCACCTCAGGGTAAATCCCTGTACATTATGTGATTTTTGGTTTTGTAGTGGGCATTGCTGTTGTTTGTGAGAGTAACATCTGTTCTCTCCACCAGTCATCAGAAACTTCCAATCTTTGTAATTTTATTGTTTGGGAAATGATTTTATACAAAAGTACTCTTAGTAATATACTCAGGAAAAGAAACCTTATGAGAAAACCTCCCACTATCCAAGCATAGAGGAGTGTGCCATGTCGCCTCCGAGAAAGCAGTCTTCCTTGAAGCCGTGCATTTCCCTCTTCCCTGACCGTGTCAAAGGGCCGAGGTGGCAGGGGACGTGGCATCTCCCCCTTTTTTACTTGATGTTTTAAGCTTCAGAATGTGCAGTTGTTCTTGAAGATTTTGCAACGTAGAGAGGATTATTCTGATGCAGAGTGGAGAGATAAGACAGAGAATGATAATAATAATAGATGTAATAGCATAATGTAGCAGGGTTTGCCACCAAGAGGTGGGATTGGCAATACTATTAATGGAAGCAGCAATGCCTTTAACTAAGTCGGACTGCATATTGAGAGAAGGAGCATTATTTAAATCTCTAATTTTATTTTGTAATTCTGATATGTCTAGGCCTACATTTGAATTATTCCATATTCCTTGTAGATGTTTTTTTACTTTGTACCAAGGTTGAGACGTCTCATTATACCTATATGGTGTAATACATATCCATTTATAATTAGCATGACATCTAGTGGTAAGTTGTGTCTTAATATTTTGTATTTGATTTCCTAAGTAAATAACTGTATCTTCTAAAGCATTTATCCTAGTTTCTAATTTTTGATCTATACATTCTTGTAATGTTAAGGCTAAGGTGACATTATGTGTCAAGTCATTAACATGATTAGCAGTGTGTACTTCTTCTACCAAAGCGGCAGTAGCTGTTGCTAAAGAAGCTATTATGGTTATTAATGCAGTGATTCCTAATATAAGTGAGGCTACAAAACGTTTTTGCCTTAATAAAGCATTTAGTTGTTGAAATAGATTCACTCCTGTGTTATCATACCAGGGCTCATGTAATTTCAGTGGTATGAGAACATGTGGTGGTTGATGCACTATCAAAAAGGTGGATAAGTTTTTTGGCAATCCTGAATCAATACAGTTAGTTAATAGACATTCTTTACATTGTACATGATAAGTACCATCATAAAAGGAAATATTTAAGGATTTGTCATTTCCAACAAGAATAGCATGAGAAGTATTGACACATGCAGTAATAGCATAAGGTGTAGGGATTATGCTATTAGGACGGGTTAACAACACCATATTAGTAGCAGCAAAGAGTTGAAAGAGGTCAGGATAAAGTTGTATAGGGAGATTTTGTGAATGACTTTCATAAATGGGCGCTACCCATCCAGTGGAATACCAGCGATACATTGGTTCGCCATCAATGGGAATTTTACCAGTAGAGTTGAATATGATGCGACCAGATTGAGGACTTGGAGTAGGGGAAACTGATGATAAAATATATGTAGTATAATCATAATTAGGGGAAAACACAGAATAATCATATATGGAAACATTAGTATAAGGTATATTATGTATAGTAACTGCATGAGAAAAGCCACAGTCAAGCCAATGGGGAAAGCCATTAGGCTTTTCAATAGTTTTCCAATATTGATCCCTATTAGGATATTTGTCTTTGCAAGGATCAATTAGTAATAATGACTCATCTCCTGTAAGATTTTTGTAAGTGTCATTATATTTATGATAACCAATTACTTTTATAGACAGAGCCCAGAGGTATCGTTTATTTTCTGTTTTTGATGCAGGAGAATCTGTAAAAAATGTTCTATAGTTGAGGGGAAGGCATCCAGGTAAAGGGATGCCTTTGATGGCAAAGCATAAAGGAACATCATCGGAATATCCATAAAAGGTATAATTATGGCTTGTCTTATGTGGAATTAAGGAGTTAGAAATTCCTCCCATCAATTGGGTATTGTTGGTGAATACCTTTAAATTGGAAGTTCCCCAGGAAGTAAGATGAAAAAAAGGAGGGTTAGGAAGATAAGCCCAATATTGCATATGAGAGGAAGCACCATCACTAGATACCTCTGCAGAAAGAACAGCCAATATGGCAAGGAAAAGATGTAAAGGAGTAACAGGTTCACCGCTGGCCTTCACCACTTCTTCAGCTTTACAGGTTAATTTTTTTATTTGTCCCCATGTTGGAGGTTTAGCTTCTCGAGTAGATTTTGCCTGTGGCGGAGCAGAAGAAGACAGAGCGAGCTTGGCCATCTTAGCTGTCACTCCGTCTGGAGCTTCTCCATGTTTATCCGGGGTCAATTGAAGTGGATAGCGGGTCTCTGGAGGCGTTTCCGGAGGAGTCACCGGATACCATGGGACTGGAGGCATATGATGTTTCCTGGTCCTGGTACGGCTGGATGAGCCGATCTGGAATCCAGCAGGGAACTTCAGCATCCTGTGGAAAGATACAAGCATAGCCTCGACCTGATGTTAGTAAAATATCTGGTCCTTTCCAACTACCAGTTACCAAGTCTTTCCATAAGACTTTAGGATATACATTTTTTATAGGATTCCAGTGTTTTTCCATATTGGTAATGCCATTAGCATCAACATTGATGTAGTTCAGAACAAATAAAGTATGATTCAATACATGATGAGGAGATAAATATTTTGTATACCCAGACTGTAATTTTTGTATCTGAATTTTTATAGTTTGATGAGCTCTTTCAACTATAGCTTGTCCTTGTGGATTATAGGGAATTCCCGTGGAGTGGAGTATGTGTAATTGTTGGCAAAATTCTCTAAAATTTTTTGATGTATAAGTTGGGGCATTATCAGTTTTTATATGTTGAGGTTTTCCCAACACTGTAAAGGCTTGATACAGATTGTTGTGCAACATCCTTAAATGCTTCACCACTCCTTGCAGAAGCAAAGAGTGCATGTGAACAAGTGTCAATACATACATGTACATAACTAAGTTTTCCAAATGATGGAATATGTGTAACATCCATTTGCCATAAAGCATTTGGTTTAAGACCTCTTGGATTGACTCCCATTGGTGATGAATGGATATGGACAGCACAGGAGGAGCAATTTTTTACAATTTGTCTAGCTTGTTCTCTAGTTAATTTGAATTGATAACGTAGGGAGTTAGCATTCTGGTGGTGCAAGTTATGTTTTGTTTGTGCTAATTGATAAGTATCCTGTTTTTCACATGACCTGCCTCTCCACATTGAAAACAAACCCCAGGGAGACTGAAACCAGGGCGAGAAGGTGTTTTGTTTCCCTTTTGGTTTTTATTGTTACCTATTTCTTTTAGATATTGTTGATAAGTCTTTCCCTGTAAGGCAGCTGCCATAGCAACGCCCTGTATATATGCAGGTGAAGCCTCAGAGCAAGTTTTTATATAATCATTAATATTTCCAGTCCTTCGAGTAGGACGTAGGAGGGATTGACATGTAACATTGGCATTTTCAAAAGCTAACTGTTTGAGTAAAATTGCTGCGGCTTCTTCATTTTCTACAATCTTTTGAATAGCATCCTCCAATTTAGCCACAAAGTCAGCGAAAGGTTCCTGTGATCCCTGTTTAATGTTACTGAGAAAGGTCGTTCTTGTGTCAGCAGCAGGCAAATGTTGCCAAGCTTGAACGGCAAGAATCGTGACCTCTCTCAGAGCATTTTGAGGGAGTTTAAGTTGACTGGCTGCTGATGAGTAATTATCAGTTCCCATTAGCATAGGCATAGTAAAACCTCCTCTCTGTGGCCTTTTAAAGAGGCTTTGCTGAATAAGCTGTCTAGCTCTTTCCTCATAGTCAGCTTTCCACATTAAATATAACCCTGGGGAAAGGCAAGATTTTGCTGTTTGTTGCCAATCCCAAGGGGTCATCCATTCTGCAGCAATAGAGTTTACTAGCTGTAAGGTGTATGGAGAAGTAGGACCAAAGTCTTTAACAGCCATTTTTAGTTCTCTTAGTAATTTAAAAGGAAGTGGTTCCCATGAAGGGGCTTCATTATCTCCAGAAAACAGGACTGGAAAATTTAACAATGGCTCTCCTGCTTCTCTAGCCTTTTTTAAAGCTCCTCTAAATCCTACATCCATAGGTGTATATCCTGAGCCTTTCTTTTTTCGCCTATGTTTCCGTTTTATTTTATCAGTCAATATAGGGAATTCATCATCATGATGATAGCGAGCTGCTTCCTCATCTAACTCTGCAGCGTAGTCTGGAGGTAAAGTGTCATCCTTATCATCCTCATCCTCACTGTCTGAAGAACTATCTGAATTTTGGGCTCCCTTTTGTAATAAGGGAGCAGTGGCAGTATCAGTTTTTGGAATTGACCCATAAGAATTAGTCTTTTTAAGAGCTTGACATGGTGTGTCTGATTCATAGCGTTGTAAAGTTTTTGTAAGACAAATTGCTTCAGGATCCAGATCAAGGCAATCTCTTAAAGCATTCCAGAGCGAGAATGCCTGAGCTGGAGTCCCATCAGCACCGTACAATTCATAATGATTCCTGATTTCTTTTCCTAGTTTCAGCCAAGTTTCAAGATTCAAGGTTCCTTCTTCTGGAAACCAAGGGGAACAAGTTTGTACAAATGAGAAAAATTCCTGCAACTGTTTTCTAGATACCCGTATTCCCCGTTTTAGCAACATTTGCTTAGCAATATCAATGAAGAGGCTCCGTGCCCGAGATTCACTTTGTCCCATGATTACTCACCCTTTTCAACCCGGTCTGTACTTACCGAGGGGTCTGCAGCACCCTTGGCGAGAGCCTTATCAACCACCAAAAAAGAGAAAGCTTACCTTTGAGCCCCACGTTGGGCGAAAGTTGCCGCAGTCCAGCTGCTGCAAGGTCGGGGAAGTCCCGAAGGTGGGCGGAAGCGTCCGCGCAGTAAGAAGGAGACACCACACTAGTTGTCCTCCTGTTATGCTTGCTTTATTCTTTTTATGATGATGATGATGATGATTTTATTCTTTTAAGCTGGGATATATATATTCTACTTTTGTTGACGAAGATGTAGGCATGACTACGAAAGCTTGTTAACGAAAATGTAGGCATAACTACAGAAGTTTGTTGATGAAAATGTAGGCATAACTACAAAAGTTTGTTGATGAAAATGTAGGCATAGAAGCAGGAATCTTGGCAGACAGTATGAAGTTTGAAAGATGGTTACATAGTAACTGATATCAAGAAGGGACTGTACCTTTCTGTTGTTTCTATAACTACAGGCCTATTTCTAAGAATATGATGGATCAAGGTTAATGAGGCGTCTCACACCTGTTTTTTCTCAATAATGTGGTTTGTTTAAAATCAGTGAGAATATTATAACCTGATAAGGCCATTGTAGCCATCAAAACAGAAACTACCGTTTCATCAATAGTTAAATTTCTGTTCTTTATAATAAGTTTCAGTCTCCCCACCTCAGGGTAAATCCCTGTACATTATGTGATTTTTGGTTTTGTAGTGGGCATTGCTGTTGTTTGTGAGAGTAACATCTGTTCTCTCCACCAGTCATCAGAAACTTCCAATCTTTGTAATTTTATTGTTTGGTAAATGATTTTATACAAAAGTACTCTTAGTAATATACTCAGGAAAAGAAGCCTTATGAGAAAACCTCCCACTATCCAAGCATAGAGGAGTGTGCCATGTCGCCTCCAAGAAAGCAGTCTTCCTTGAAGCCGTGCATTTCCCTCTTCCCTGACCGTGTCAAAGGGCCAAAGTGGCAGGGGACGTGGCATCATACAGAACTCCAATTAGCCAAAAGTATAATAAAGCCACACCCAGATATATGATAATGAATATCCCAGAAATTCAGCACAAGGAGAGAATATTAAAACCTGCTAGGGAAAAGAAGCAGATCACCTATAAAGGAAAGCCTATCAGAATCGTGGCAGACTTCTCAACACAATCCCTCAAGTCAAGAAGTGCTTGGAGTGAAGCATTTCAAGTCCTGAAAGAAAACAACTTCCAACTCATATTAATGTACCCAGCAGAGCTATTTTTCAAAATTAATGGAGGAAATAAAATACTTCCATGAGAAAGAACAACTGAAGAAATTCATGACCACGAAACCAACACTCTAAAAGGTATTAAAAGGTATTTTAGACAGCGACAAAAATGACCAAAATTCCAACAAGAGCAAAAGAATCAAACCACCAAGCAGGGCAAGCAATTAAACAGAGGGGAAATGTAGGGAACCACCAGCAGGAAAATAACATGATGAAGACAAGCCAATACATATCAGTTAAAACCATAATTGTAAATGGCCTCAATTCGCCAATCAAATGAAACACACTGGCAAAATCGATCAAGAAACAAAATCCAACAATATGCTGTATGAAAGAAACACATTTAATTGAAAAAATAAATTCATAGACTAAAAGTCAGAGGATGGAAAACAATACTACATGCAACAGGAACCCAGAAAAAGCAGGCAGAGATATTCTGTTTGCAGACAACATGAACTTCAAACCAAGAATGATCACAAGTGATAAAGAAGGTCAATACATTCTGGTTAGGGAAAAAATTCAAGAGGAAGATACAACAATCATAAATATATATGTACCAACTCTGGGAGCATACAACTATCTAAGACAGATAAAAATAGACATAAAAAATCAATTAAGTAATAACAATATTGTAACAGGGGACCTTAAAACACCATTGTCACCAAGAGATGGATCAACTAGACCAAAAATAGCAAAGAAATAACAGAACTGAACCAAGCCTGTGAACAAATGAACTTAGTAGACATTTACACAGTGTTCCACCTAACAACATCAGAATACACATTCTTCACAGCTACAAAAGGGTCAGTCTCTAAAATAGACCATATACTAGCCCATAGAACATGGTTAAGTAAATGCAAGGGAATTGAAATTATAACATGCATATTATCTGACCAAAGTGCAATATAATTGGAAACTAATGACAAAAGAAACCACAAAAACTGCATAAATACTTGGAAATTAAATAACACCCTCCTGAACAAGCAGTGGGTCACAGATCAAATTAAAGAAGAAAGTAAACAATATCTCCAATCAAACAAAAATGCAAATACAATTTACTGGAACCTGTGTGACACAGTGAAAGTTGTCATAAGAGGGAAATATATAGCAGTCAATTCTCACATCAGGAAAGCAGAATAATCACAAATAAACAACCTATTAGTGTACTTCAAACTTCTAGAAAAAGAAGAGCAAGTCAAGACCAAAGTCCATAGAAGGAAGAAACTGTAGAGAACTGAGCAGAAATTAATGCTATGTAGATTAAGAAAACAATACAAAGAATTAGTCAAAGAGTTTGTTCTTTCAAAAAATAAATAAAATTGATAAACCATTAGACATACTTATTAAAAAAAAGGAAAGGGAAACCTCAAATTCATGTAATTCAGAAGCACTCCTCCCTAACACATTCCTGGTGGAAAGTATTACCCTGAGACCAAAACCAGAGAAAGACGCAACCAAAAAAGAGAACTACAGGCCAATCTCTCTAATGAACATAGATGCAAAAATGCTCAATAAAATATTAGCTAACAGAATGAAGCTAATCTTCAAGAAAATTATACAACTTGACCTAGTGAGATTCATCCCAGGAATGCAGGGATGTTTCAAAATATGCAAATCAATAAACTTAATAAACCATATCAACAGAGCCAAAGACAAAAATCACATGATCATCTCAATAGATGCAGAAAAAGATTTTGATAAAGTCCAACACTCATTCATGTTTAAAACCATACAGAAAATCAGAAAAATGGTCTTTACCTCAATCTGATAAAAGCTATCTATGACAAAGCAACAGACAATATCACACTACATGAACAGAAACTGAAAGCTTTCATTCTAAAATCAGGAAGGAGACAAGGATGTGCACTATCACCACTCCTATTCAATGTAGTTCTGGAAATAGTAGCCACATCAATTAGATAAGAGCGAGAAATAAAAAGAATAAGGATAGGAAAGGAAGAAGTTAAATTATCGTTATTTGCAGATGACACGATACTCTACATAGAAGACCCCAAAACCTCCACCAAAATACCTCTAGAATTAATAACCAAATTCAGTTGCGTAGCTGTATACAAAGTCAACACTCAAAAATCCATAGCATTCTTGTACACAAACAACGAACTCACTGAGAGAGAAATTAGGAAACAACACCATTTACAACAGTATCCAAAATAATGAAATACTTAGGAATCAATCTAACAAAGGAAGTAAAAGATGTATAGAGTGAAAATTAGAGTACTCTGAAAAAAAGAGATTGAAGTGGATATCAGAAAATTGAAAGATATCCCTTGCTCACGGATAGGAAGAAACAACATTGTGAAAATGACCATACTCCCAAAACTGTTATATAGATTTAATGCAATCCTGATCAAAACACCATTAACATACCTCACAGATCTATAAAAAATATTTTTAAAATTCACTTTGAAACAGAAGACACCTAGGATAGCAAAGACAATCCTGGGCAACAAAGGCAAGGCAGGAGGAGTCAAAATCCCTGATTTGAAATTATTCTACAAAGCTAATGTGATAAAATCAACATAGTATTGGCAATAAAACAGACATGAGGATCATGGAAAGAGAATAGAAAATGTAAGCAAAACATCAGTTTTCTCAACACAAACTATAAAGTTAAAGAGAGCATGGAGTGAAGTCTTTCAAGCTCTAAAAGGAAAAAAAAAACCTTGCAACCTAGATTGATGTATCTCACAAAATAATTTTTCAAAATTCATGGAGAAATGTGACACTTTCACGGTAAATTGCACTGAATGAAGTTCATTACCAGAAAACCAGGACTCCAAAAATTCTCAAGGATAGCCTGGAAGGAGACAATAATTAGAAAAAGTTGGAAAAAAAAGTAGAATTAAACCACCAAGCAAGGGAAACTTTTAAATAAAATGAAAAGGAACTGAACAAACAGCAGAAAAATAATATAACAAGGATAAGTCAATACCTATCAGTCATAATCGTCAACATGAATGGTCATAATTCACCAATCAAAAGACACGGATTAGCACAATAGATTTAGAAAGAAAGCCCAATGATATGCTGCATACAAGAAACACATTTAAGCCAAAAAGAAATTCATAGACTGAACATCAAAGGGTGGAAATTGATATTCCATTCAACAGAAGCCTGGATAAAAGCAGGAGTAGCTATCCTAACTCCAGACAAATTTGATTTCAAACCAAAACTGATCAGAAGAGACAACGAAGGTCACTGCATACTGGGTTAAGTGAACAAATCAACAAAAATGTAACAATCATAAAAATATGTGCACCAAATATTGGCTCACTCAACTTCATAAAACAAACACTAACGCATGTGAAAAATCAGATAAACAGCAGTATGAATGCAATGGGTGAACTGACTACCCCTCTGTCACAAATGGACAGATCAGCTAGATAAAAAAATCAACAGGGATATATCAAAGTTGAAACAAACCTTTGAAAAATGGACTTAATAAATGTCTACGGAGTTTTCCTTTCAACAAAAGAATACACACTCTTACCAACACATGGGACATCCTTCAAAATATATTACATGCAGGATCACAGAGCATACTTCTATAAATACAAAGAAATAAAAATTATGCCATATATATCATGCAGTCATATTTCAATGAAGCTAGAATTCAATGGTGAAAAGATATCACAGAAACTATGAAGCACATTGAAATTAAATAATGCCCTCATGAATAATCAATAGGCCATAGATGAAATTAAAGAACAAATTAGAAAGGTCCTACAAACAAATGATATTTCCAGTATGACATACCAGAACCTATGGGACAAAATGAAATAGTCCTAAGAGGGAATTTTATAGTGGTGAATTCTGAAACCAGAAAAACAGAGCAAGCTCCAATATACAACCTATGGAGGTTCCTCAAGATTCCAAAAAACAAGAACAAAACAAACTAAAAGTTTTTAGGGGGAAGGAAATTATAAAGATCGAGCAACAATTTATATAATGGAGATAAAAAAAAATCAATGTAAAAGACCAGGGAAACCAAGAGTTGCATCTTAGAAAGATAAAACAAAATAGAAAAACCCTTAGGCAATCTTCCTAAAATCAGGAAAGAAAAGATCCAAATACATGCACCTAGAAATGAAAAGGGCACAATCAAAATGGATTCTGCCAAAACCCAGAGGATCATCAGTAACTACTTTGAGAACATGTACTCTAATAAAATGGAAAATTAACAAGAAATGGATAGATTCCTAGACATATAAGAACTAACAAATCTGAAACAAGAGGCTATAAGAATCCTATATAATCCAATGTCAGGAAATGAAATTGAAAATTAATTAAAATAACCCACCAAATAAGAAAATCCCAGGTTCTGAGGGATTTACTGCCAAGTTGAAGAATTTTAAAACTCTAATGGTAACACTGCTCAAAATGTGTAATGAAATGGAAATGGAGGCAGTACTCCAAAAGTCATTCCTGGAAGCAAACATTGCTGTGATAATAAAACCCAAAAAAGGCCCAACCAAAAAAGAGAAATACAGGCCAATCTCTTTCATGAAGATAGATACAAAAATACTCAATAAGACACTGGCAAATACAGTGCAGGAAATCATTAAAAAAAAAGATTGTACATCATGACCCAGTATAATTCATTTCAAGGATGCAAGGATTGTTCAACATACACAAGTCAGTAAACGTGATACAGCACATAATCAGAATCAGTGACAGAACTCTTCTCATGATCACCTCAATAGATACAAAAAAATCACTTCACAAGTTTTTTCATCCAACATCCATTCATGATTAAAAAAAAAAACTGAAGAAAATAGGTATAGGAGGTCTTTACCTCAATCCGATAAAAGCCATCTACGAAAAACTAATAGCCATCGTCATACTAACTGGAGATAAGCTGCAATGTTTGCCTTTACAATCAGGAAGAAGACAAAGATGTCTGCTATAATCACGCCAGGTCACTATAGTTCTCAAAACATCTAAACAATTAGAGGAGAGAAAAAATTAAAAGGAATAAGGAAAGGAAAGGTAGTTAAATTACCATTATTTACAGATGACATGATCTTCTACATAGAAGACCTTCAAAGCTCTGAAACACTCCTAGAACTGATAACCAAATTCAGTAGCATAGCATGATACAAAATCACCACTACAAAATCATACCATTCCTGTACAAATAATAAACTCAAAAGAAAATTAGAGAAAAACTATCTTTCACAACCACATCAAGAAAAAATTAAATGCTTAGGAATTAACCTAATCAAGGAAATAATAATTATACTATTCTACAAAAGGTGATTGTAGAAGGCACCAGAAATTAAAATGATATCCCCTGTTCCTGGATAGGAAGAAGCAACATGATCAAAATGATCATACATCCAAACCCATTGTACTGATATAACATCACAATTTAAATTCCCTTAGCATTTCTCATACAAGTAGAAAAAATCATAAATTCATATGTAACCCGAAGAGACCTAGAATAGCAAAAGCAATCCTGAACAACAATGACAAGGCAGGGGACATTACAATCCAGACTTGAATTTATACTACAAAACTACAGTAATAAAAGTATGGTATAGGCCCCCAAAACGACATTTGGATAAGTGGAACAGGATAGAGAATGCGAAAACAACTCCAGGCACACTCAACTACCTTATCTTTGACAAAACTGACAAATACTTTTGCTGGAGTAAAGAACAAATGGTTGTGGGAAAACTGGCTACACACATGCCAAAGATGGAACCTAGACCCATATCTCTAAACATGTACTAAACTAAAATCAAAATGGATCAAAAAACTCAATATTAAAACATAAAAAATTAATCTGCTGGAAAGCAAAATAGGTAAAATTTATGAAGACATAGGTGTAGGCAAAAACTTTCAGAACAGGACCTCCTTTGCAGAAGAAAAAATACCAAGAATCAACATGAGAGATCACAGCAAATTACAAAGCTTCTGTAAGCAAAGGAAACAAATAAAGTGAAGAGAAAACCTACAGAAAGAGAAAAGTTTTCCCAGTTACTCCTCAGATAAAGGATTAATACTGAGAATATATGGAGAAATAAAAAATATTAGACCACACAAATTCAAAGACCCAGTCCAAAAATGATCATCTACCTAGAATATCAAGGGCAATTCTGGACAACAGAGGCAAGGCAGGGGGCATCACAATAGCAGACTGGAAATTATAGTATAAAGCTACAGTGATAAAAACAGCATGGTACTGCCAAAAAAAAAGACCCAAAGATAAATAGAACTGATTAGAAGATGCAGAAACAACTCCAAACATGCAAAGCCATTTTATCTTTCACAAAGGTGACAAATGCATTCACTGGAAGAAACATACCCTCTTTAATAAATGGTGATGGAAAAACTGCCTCTGCATATACCAAAGATTAAAATTGGACACATATCTTTCACCATGCACTAAACTAAATTCAAAACAGGCCAAATATCTAAATATTAAAGCAGAAACATTAAATCTGCTGGAAGATAGAACAGGTAAAACTCTTGAAGACATTGGTGTAGGCAAAGGCTTTATGAATAAAACCCCAATGGCACAGGAACTATCACAAAGAATCAAAAACTGGGATCTCATCTTATTAATAAGCTTTTGCACAGAAAGAGAAACCACCAACAGAGTGAAGAGACAACCCACAATGTGAGAAAATTGTTTGCCAGCTGTTCCTCAGACAAAGGATTACTATCGAGAACATCCAAAGATGTCAAAAAAATCAGACCTCCCAAATTTAAAGACCCAATCCAAACATGGGCATCTGAGATGAATACACACTTCTCAGATGAAGAAATACAAATGGCAAATAAATGTATGAAAAAATGTGCAACATCACTAGTCATTCAAGAGATACAAATTAAAACAACGCTGAGATTCCATCTCGCCCCACAAAGAATGGCTATCATCAAGAAATCAACCAATAACAAATGCTGGAGGGACTGTGGGGAAAAAGGAACCCTTCTCTACTGCTGGTGGGAGTGTCAACTGGTGCAGCCACTGTGGAAATCAGTGTGGAGATTCCTCAAAAACTAGGATTGGAAGTTCCATTTGACCCAGCTATTCCCCTTCTGGGTATCTTCCCAGAAGAATTAAAAACCTTGTACCACAGTGATATATGTGCACCCATGTTTACAGCAGCACAATTTGCAATAGCTACATCTTTGGAGCAACCCAAATGCCCATCAACCGAGGAATAGATAAAAGAGATGTGGTCTTTTTATACAATGAAGTACTACTCAGCTGTATAGAAGGATAAATTCAAGGCTTTTATACCTAAATGGGTGCAACTTGAGACCATACTCATAAGTGAAATAAACCAGATGCACCTATGTGATCATCGTATTGTCTTCCTAGTGTGAGAAGCTGAAAGAATAAATAAGATAAAAAATGTATAATAGATACTGTAAAATGGGAAGAAGCTGTTCAAAAGCAAAGAGAATCTGGGATGAGGGAATGTAGAAATAAAGGAAGGGAAAAGCAAAAAATAATATATATATATATATATATATATATATATATATATATATATATATATATACATACACACACACACACACACACACACATATATATATATATATATATATATATATATATGATAGTTAAGATAATTATACTAATTTCTCTTACTTCATTGAAAAGAAAGGTTTGTGCCAGTATTGTTTGGACAATTGAATGCCAATATCTTGTACTCTGACTAACTTATTTAAAGATAATTGATATGGCTATAGTGACTTCATTTTCTCTTTTAGAATCTATTTTGTCTTCACTTAATCCCTAGATGCACTCACTCCGTAACCCTGTTAGATATTAAGGCACTAACTTGTAGGTGAACTCACTCCTCACACCCCTCCTAGTTAAACATAAAACCCATAAAAGGAAGAACAAACAGTTACCACAACCAGACCAGTTGTTTGGAAAGGGTCTTGTGATAAATCTGGTGATGTTTCTGTTAAATTCCCGCATATAAAAAAATAAAAATAAAGTGTGAAATATAAAATATATATCCATGGTTACCTGTTAATTTGGTGGAGCTCAGGTTGTTCCTTCCAGAACTTCCATAAAATAAAAGGAAAGTCTGAGTATCTCTATTCAGAGGGTGTGGAGATGAATGAACTGGAAGCTACATGAAAAAAGAACACAAAGGTTGTCAGTATCCTTGTGGGAGAATTTCTTTTATTCTTCCAAATTTTTCTTACAAGATATCTCTGCTCTTGAACTACAAATAATTCTCACTAGTCTATTTATAATTACAAACTTAAAAATTTGTAAAAGAGTTACTATAATTCAATTGGACAAAATTATATATATATATATATATATATATATATATATATATATATTCTAATTTATAGACATATTTGTCCTGTGTATTTCCCTTGTTTGTCTGTGTGCCCAACCTGTACACAGGTATTTTATTTGAGCTCAACACATTTTTCTTCTTTTTGCATTTTTGGATTTTTAAAGCATTTGTCTGATATGCTTCCATGAAAGTTGCCAGCTGGCCAAAATGATGTTAAAAATAGTTTTATAAATGTAGTGCATGTTTTTGTTTATTGTTTATTGTTTTATTATGATTTGCAAGTTTCTCATTGTTCAAAAATAATGTGTTAAGTGATATAATCTGGTTTCCTTAAGTCATCAAAATTGTTAAGCAAAATACATTATTTGTGATATGTTTACATTGGTCATTTTCAACAGGTTAAATTTTCTAGAAATAGGACAATGAGGTTTTGTGATCTAAAGATGCTCTGGTACAAATCTAAATTAAGAAACAAAGGTTTTCATATGGCTATAGCAATCATTTTTGATAATCTCATAGTGTATTAAATGTATTCATGTCTTCCAGAAATACAGGTCTTCTAAAATGTAAAACTGGGATTGTTTATGGAGATAAACATTTTCTTTCAGATTCAGACACCTGCCTTTCTCTTGTGCTCTGGACATTTAGGTCACCAGTCAAATAATCTTTTTAACAGAAACTTATGTGATGTATATGCTATATTCATGCCACAGTACTTAGAGATGCCTAGATATTAAACTTTCCAGATGTCATAAATTTCTTTGATGTTATCCTATTAAAGGACAAGTTAGATAAAAGCGATTTATGTACTAGATAAGGGTGATTCACTAAAAGGCTCAAATCTGTATGCAGACTGTAAAATTTTTAGGGTTTGTGTTACAAGATGGGACAAGTATGCTGCCAGCCTCACGGATCCAGGCCCTTCTGGGCCTAAAGAAGCCTGTGAATAGAAAGTACTTAAGGTAATTCCTGGGAATTGTTTGATACTGCTGTCTCTGGTTTCCAAATTTTGCAGCCATGGCAAAACACCTACATGAGGCCTTGAAGGGAGGAAAGAACCCCACACTGAGTGGAGCACCAAGCGTCAAGTAGCCTTCAAGACTTTAAAAGAAAAATTGTTGAGTGCCCCCACCTTGGCAATTCTTGATGTTACCAAGGCTTTCCAGTTGTTTGTACATAAAAAAGGCACTGCCCAGGGTGTTTTGACTCAGACATTGGGGCTTTGGAGAATCCCCATGGTGTATTTGTCAAAGAAACTAGACCCACTGGCAACTGGGTGGCCCCCTTGCTTGAGGGCTACTGCAGCCACTGCAATCCTGGTGAAAGAAGCTGAAAAGCTGACTCTGGGACAAAAATTAAATGTGTTTGTTCCTCATGCTGTAGAGACTTTGCTGAGAGGCCCTGGTGGTAAATGGCTGTTGGGAACTAGGCTGGTTCAGTATCGAGGTGTTCTTTTGGAAGATCCCAGACTATTAAAACCTGTCAGGCTCTCAACTAAGCCTCCTTTTTGCCCATGTCCTTGGAGCCACCTGCACACGACTGCGCCAAGATAATTGAAGCAGTCTACTCAGCCCGACAAGATCTACAGGACACATGGCTCCAGAACCCTGACCTGACCCTGTTTCTTAATGGCAGCAGCGTGGTAATTGATGGAGTTCAGAGGGCTGAAGCAGCAGTTGTCACCTTGGAGTGAACCATGTGGGCAGAGGCTCTGCCTCCTGGGACATTTTCTCAGAGAGCTGAGTTGATAGCCCTCACTTGGGCCTTGGAGGCAGGGAAAGACAAACAGGTGAACATTTACACTGATTCCTGTTATGCTTTTTCTACTCTGCATATGAACGGCACCATTTATAAGGAAAGAGGCCTCCTCACTACAGGTTGGCCATTGGGGTAGTGCTCACACCACACACAACCAGGAGTTTTTATATGGAACTGATCCACAAGCTTATTCCCAGCTTACACTGAGACCAAATGACCACTGTGTCCAGGGTCTGGGCCCTTCACAAATGTCTCACAAATTAAACCAAATGCAAGTCCACAACTGTAGCAACCACATTACATCATGTCATCTTTCTGGAATTTCACAGGAACATCATAAGACCCTCTCCAAACATCTGGTCTGTTTGTCACCCAGGATGCAGTCAATGGTCAGCCTGACCGTTATTTGCTGTGTTTGTTTCTCCTTTCATGGGTTTTATGATTAACTGGGAGAGGGTCTGAGGAGTGAGTTTATCTATAGGTTAGTGTCTTTATATCTGACTGGGTTGGGGAGTGAGTTCGTCTATGGGTTAATGAAGACAAAATGGAGTCTAAAAAGAAAATGGGGTCACTTTAGCCATGTCATAAGCACCACTGAGATTGCAGGCTGGATAACAACTCTGTGAGGTGAAGTCAGCTTCACATGGTCAAAGAGCCAGATAGGAGCAGTGCAACCAGAGGGGGTTGTAAAACACTCTCATCCAGAGAAGTATAGAAAGAGCAAAGGTAAAGAGCTATAGAAATTGTTGCAGAGGGAAGGAGCCAAAGTTCTAAAAGTCCCCTTCAAAACTCAGTGGAAGACTGAGTACATGACCAGCCACACTGTATCCCACCCCTGGACACAATTGAATGGTTAAGAAAAAATACCTCTGGTTAGCAATACCCATGGAGTGCACCTGAAACTAAGTAGAGCAGATGTAAATTGAGGCAGGTTCAGTGATCCATCTGAGACCCCAAAACCCTTCACTCACTGGCAGGAAAGAAAATGAATCATAGGAAGGGAACCAGCTCATGCACCTACATTCACATCTAACTACTTGGACTCAACCACAGAGGACTAATCTCACACCCGTACTACTCCTACAAGTCAAATTTCCTCCATTTGTGAATGGAAGGTGTCTTACTTTTCTCATTGCTGAGACAAAACACCAGACACCCAACGGTAAAGGAGGAAAGTTTTATTTTGGCTTACACTTTGTAGAGGTTTCTGTTCATAGTTGGCTAGCTCAAAGGCAGGGTGGCATGGCAGAGGGGTATCACAGAGGAGAAACAGTTAACGTCAAAGCAGGGAAAGCAGAAGGAATCAAATCAGTGAAGTAGTGAAGCTAATTTGAGGTTGCAAATGATGAAGTCGTGCTGCTTCTTGAGGCCATCTTTTCTACTGTTCTGTTCATTTTCTGCAACCAACTTCTTCCCTGGTCCATCTGTTTTCCCCCCATCTTTGTAGGCCACAGCATTACTGAAGCATTCTTTCATGCCGAACTTAAAATATTCTAAATCATTCTGTTGGGCTCTTTGCTCTTGCTTCTCAACATAGATCTGGCTTAAAGATCCCAACAGTAGCCATGCCAGCACCTCAAAATTAGACTCTTGAATTTTCTTCTGCAAAATTGGTGAGTCTGCTGCCCTTAATCTGACCTCAGGCAAAGTCTCTGGACACAAGCAAAATAGAGACAAACATTCTGCCAAAGCATAGCACATATGATCTTGAGTCAAATAATGAATGTAGTCCTTTTTCCCAGAAAAAAAAAAAAAAAAAAAAAACTCCTCAGCCTGGTCTTTACCAGAAGCATTTCTATCAGCATTCTGGTCTTCTCAACTCTGACCAGAATTTCTCATCAAGTATACCTTAAAACATTTGAGGACTGTTTATTCAGCTGGCATCTCCAAACCTTTCCAAACTCTTCCTACAAGAAACTTCTAAAAGCTTCTGATCCACATGACCAGGTACAGTCACAGCAATGACCCCACTGCTGGTACCAAAATCTGCCTTAGCTACTTTTCTCATTGCTGACACAAACTACCAAGCGACCAAAGTTAAATGAAGAAAAGTTTGTTTTGGCTTACAGCTGTAGAGATTTCTGTCCATAGTTGGCTGAATCCAAGGCAGGGTGGCATAGCATAGGGACATCACACAGAACAGCTCAGGGCAGGCAGAAGACAGCAAAGCAGTGAAGTAGAAAAGCAGCAGTGGCAACTTTTCAGGCTACCCACACTTTGATTGGTGCCACTCACACCAGGGTGTGTCTTCCCATGATCCACACCCAGAAGTATTGCAAACCAATCAGTGGACTAATTTAGTAATCACACACCATTAATCCCAGCATCATACACTCTAAATCCAGCCACACCTGCAAAGTCTCATCTATGTGCACATGAGGCTTTGAGGGGACATCTAGAAACAAGCTATAACAGAAGGAGAAGAGCACATTGCCTGAACATCAATTTCAGTATAAGTAGGGTTGAAAGACTCTTTGTTTTGTGTTTGTGTGTTTCTTTCATTTTTCCCTCTTTCCAATTTTCTTTTTTTTACACTTCAACCATTTGTATGTATGAAACTAAGACTGAAATTTACTGTTCCATTTTAAGTGGTGTCTTTCACAGGCATGTCAGATTAGCCCTCATCAAAAAATATGTATAGGGGATAGAAACATAAGAATTTTATACACATATTAATCAGATTTTTCTCCCTTACAGCTTTCCTCAGTCTCTAATTATACTTCCTTCCACATTCTTCCTTTCTTCTCACCCTCATAAGTAAACACTCAAGCCCCTTGTCTAACCAATTTCCAATGCAGTTATACAAATATTATCAACATAGCTCTATCTATTGTCCATTTTTCATCTGCTGTTATATTTTTTTCTCCTTTTGTACTTACTGAAATGTTTTTCTCCTTTACTTCCTCCCCTTGTCCTCTACATCCCAACCTACTTCTAATCTGTTCTATATCACAGACATTTTAGTTTAGAAATGAGAAAATTGTTGAAAAAGCTTTAAATTACACAACCCATATATGGTTGGCTATACACATGTTGACAAAATTGGTAGAGGTACTCTTATTGATTCTATAATATTGAATAAGCTGAGGAGGTACATAAAAAAATATAACCAAAACCAAATTCATATCACATGGAATCATATACTAATTGAGGAGACCTCCACAGTAACAATATGCTTTCTCATTCCTCTAGATGCAAACAACAGAAATCTGAGAAGACGAGGCAAACACATGCCTCCAAAACTTAACTCTTCAAAAGCCAATCTAATAGCCACTGAAGTGGAGGAAGTCATGGGCATAGAACTCAACAAACAAATGGATAAAATTAAGAGATTCAAAAAGAAACAAACCAATCATTAAGAGATTCCTCAATTCAAAGAGCTTGTAAATAAACACTTAATGACTTAATTAATAGCATCTTCAATGAGCCTAAATAAGACACAAACAAAAAGTTGACTGAATTAAACAAAATGATCCAAGATAAAAATGAATAGTCTACTAAAGAATTAAATATCATAAAGAAGAAATCACGCAGAAACCCAGACTACAAATAGTTCTTCTGAAATTGCTGGCATCAAATATGATCAATAATAACAGACATTGTCACAAATACAAAACAAGGTTAATGTAATAAATTACATATTCAATAATACCATGGTAACAAGACACCTTGAAAACTGGACCCAAATGCTGCTAGATGAATCAAAAGAAGAAACTCCAACTATCCAAGAACTATAGGCAGTAAGAAAATATTAGAAGACTACATAAAAAGTGTAAATGTTCACATTAGAAAAAATAGGGTGATCCCAAATAACCAGCATAGTGATGCACCTCATGGTGTTAAAAAATCAAGAACAATACCGCCTCGAATCTTGCAGAAGAAAAGAGATGATAAAGTTCAGAGGGAAAAGTAATGAAATTAAGACTGTAAAAAATACAATGGATCAATGAATCAAGGAGTTGATTACTGTGAAAAAATAAAAAAGTTTAATTACCCCTTAGCCAAATTTATCAAAAGAAGGAAAGAAAACACACATATTAATGCAATTAGAAATGAAAAGTTTGAAATTACCTTGGACACTACAAAACACCAGATTATTTAAAAAAGTACATCAAAAATGTCCCGATAAGTCAGAGAATCCAGAAGAAATAGGCAAATTCCTAGACATATAAAAATTTCTAAAACTTAGTGAAATGCATAAAAAACAGGACAATAATAGTCAGTGAAATAGAGGTAGCAATAAAGACCCTAGTAACTAGGAACAGCGGCGGACCCAATACTCTCCAGGATGGATTTTACCAAAATTTCAGGGAGGAACTAATGCCAATACTCCTCAAACTCTTCCAGGAAATTAAAAGTGAAAAACTACTGTCAAAATCATGTTCTGAAGCTAGAATTACTTAATAACCAAAACCAGACAAGGACTCAACAAAAAAGTCCAATTTCCTTAATGAACTAACATGCAAAAACCCTTATCAACATACTTGCTAACAAAGTGCAACAAACTCAAAAAGTTCATACATCATGAAGTTAGCTTTACCCCACGGATTCAAGCATATTTCAACATACTTAGAAAAATAAATGCAATAAAACACATAAACAAAAATAAGAATAAAATTACATAATCACCTCAATAGATGTAGAAAAAACCTTTGAAAAACCTCAATGTCTATTCAGGATTTTTAAAAGCACACTGATGAAAATAGTTATAAAAGGGCTTCACCTTATACTGATAAAATCCATTTATTACAAACCCACTGCTAACATGATATTAAGTGGAGGGTTACTAAACTACTCCCTCTAAAATAAGGAATGAGGTAAGGGCATCCACTCGCACTTTCCTGTTCAATATAGTATTTGAAATTTTAGCCAGAAAAATCAGGCAAGAGAAAAAAAAATAATATCATTCAAGTAGAAGTCGAATTATCCTTATTTATAAGTGACATAATCCTTCACATAAAACATATAAAAAAAAACTCAACCTGAAGACCCTTAGGACTAAAAAATAATTCAAAGTAGTAGGATGCAAACTAAACACAAAAATTATGAGTGTTCCTGTGCACAACCTATGAAGCCACAAGATAGAATCAGGCAAACAAACCCACTCACAATAGCTTCAAAATACATACTCTTAGGATTTTAACTAACCAAAGAAATAAAAAATCTCTGTAATGAAAACATAGTGCTTGAAAAAAAGGTAGAAGAGGACATTGCAAAATGGAAATAAGGTGAGACATGTGGGCCTGGATTCAGTCATCTGCTGAATCTAGATCTGTATCTTACCAGGTACTAAACTAAAATTAAAATTGATCAACTATTTAAATGGTAAAACAGAAACACTTAACTGCTACCAGACAAAATAGCTAAAATTCTTGAAGATATAAGCATGGGTAAGGTCTTTGTGCTGAACAGAACCTCAATCACACAAGAAGCACCATCAAAAATGAACAAATGGGATCAATTAAATTAAAAATCTCTAAGCAGCAAAAGAAAACACCAACAGAGAGAAGATATCACCCACAGAATGGGAAAAAAGTTGCCAGCTACTCATCAAACAGAGGACTAATATCTAGAATATACTAAACCTCGAATCTTCAAGACAAAAGATCAATCTAAAAATGAGCTACTGAAATGAAAAAAAAAACTTCTCAGAAGAAGTACAAAGGCTAATAAATACATGAAGAAATCTCCAACATGTCTGACCATTTGAGAAATGCAAATTAAAAGAACACTGGCATTCCATCTTAATCCAGAAAAAAATGGTCACCATTAAGAAATCAAATTATAACAAATGCTGGTAAAACTGTGAGAGAAAAGGAACCCTTCTACATTGCTGGCGGGAATGTAAACTAGTACAACCATTGTGAAAATCAATATGGAGATTCCTCAAAAACTAGAAATTCCACTTGACCCAGGTATTCCACTTCTAGGTATCCTGCTGAAGGATATAAAGACACCATATTACAGTGATCCATGCATACTCATGTTTATAGCAGCACAATTCATAATAGTTAAAACTTGGAAGGGACCTATATGTCCATCAGCAGATGAATGAATGAAGAAAACAGTATTTATACACAACAGGGTACTAGTCAGGCATTAAGAATGATAAACAAGTCATTTGTAAGAAAATGGATGCATCTCGGAATCATAATGTAATGTGAAATAAATCCAACATGCAAGCTTAAATATTGCATCATTGCTTTTATTTTACACACACAAAAGAAAAACAAAGAGCAAAATAAAAGATAGATAACAGGAAATAGGGGGATAGATCTTCTGTGAAGGAGAATGGGACTAAGATAAGGAGAGAGGGATGGAGAAGGGAAAGGTCAGGATGAAAAAATAATAAAGGTGTGTTATGCACATGTACCAATTCCCCAGTCAAAAAAATGTAATCAGTATATACTACAAGCACGCACTAATGAAAAACAAAATTGAAAACATCGTAATACTTCCTCCATTTTTAAATGGGCAAAAAAAGCATTGGCAAAATTGCCGTATTACCAAGTTATGTAGATTTAATGCAATTTCAATCAAAATGTCATCAGCATTCTTCACATATTGAGAAGAAACAATTTTAAAATTTATATGGAACCAAAATAGATCCAGAAGAGCCCAAGAAATCCTGCATAAGTAGAGTCAACAGAAACCATTTCACTCCTGGATTTCAAGTTGCACTCCAAAGCTACAGTGATAACAATACCATGCTAACAGCAAGAAAACAGACACTTTGACCAGTGGAATAGAATAGAGGATATGGAAACAACACCAAGCTACTTCAGTCATCTGATTTTTGACAAAGGTTCCAAAAACATATCCTAGAGGAAGGATAACTTCTATGACAAGTGATGCTTATAAAACTCGTTATCCATGAGCAGAGGATTTTATCCAGATTTGTTTCTCTTGCCCTTACTAAAATAAAATTTCAAATATCTAGATATAAAAATAGTCATTGAATCTCCTGAACGAAAAAATTGGTACTAATCTTTGAAGATATAAGTATAGGCATAGACTGTCTGAACAGCACACCAAATACACAAGATATTATATGAAAAAATTCAACAAAAGGAATTATGCTGAATTAAAAACCTTCACATTAAAAGAAACAACCAAACAGAGGAAAGAGACAACTTACAGAATGGGAAAACTTTTCTGCCAGCTACCCACCGGATACAAGGCTACTATTTAGAGTACTGTACATGAAGAACTCCAAAAATTAGACTACAAAAATAAAATAAAATAAAATAAATTTCCCAGATAAAAACATGTAGTTGAAATGAATAGACACTTATCAGAAGAAAATTTATAAGTAGCCAATAAGTACATAAAACTATGTTCAGCATCTTTTGCCACTAGGGAAATGAAAATCAAAACCACACTGAGCTTCCCTCATATTCCTATTAGAATGGCTATTATCAAGGACTCAAAAAATATTTCTGCAATGTGTAGCAGAAAGTGAACCTTAACTACTCTTGGTGAGAAAGACAACCACTCTGGAAATAAGTATGGAGATTCCTCAAAATCCTAAAATTTGTAATTACCTTGAACCTGTTTATAACTTTTCTGGGTATCATTTTGAAAGAATTAAAGCCATCACAGTACGGTGATACATGCATACTCATATTTATAGCACCACAAATGGTAACAGCTGAATATTGGATGTTGCCCTCAGGCCCATCAACAAATTAGCAAGTAAAGAAAATGTGGTATATATAAACAGTAGAGTCCTACTCAGACATAAAAAAGAATAAGTTTGAGTCATTTGTAGAAGAATTGTGTGATCTTGTGATGATAATATTAAGTGAAATAAGTCAGTCATTGAATTTCAGATATTGCATTTTTTCTGTAACATGAAAGTAACAAAATATGAATGAAGAACAAAATAAAAATGGTGGGAAACAAGGGGGTAAACTCTCTGGAGATGGAAAAGAGATCTAGAGAAGGAGAGAGAGGAGAGGGCAAGGGGGAGTAAAAATGATCAAGATGTAACACATATGTGTACCAATTCCCCAAGATGAATGTAATTATTATGTATTGCAAACATATACTAATGAAAGAATAGGAAAAATAATAAAAATAAATGAGCATTCTTCAAAAATGAACCCAAACGTTTTTCATAAACAAATGGAATAATTAAATAATTACTTCCAACTGTCCCTCTTGATACTTGTGTAAATTTAGTTGAGATTCTTAAATTAGCTGGCATTCTTCAACTACCTAAATGAAGTTACTAATAATAATTTCCTCTTAAGATCATTGAAGGGATTACATAAGAAAATCCATATACAACACTTAGAATTGTTTCTGGATCATTGTAAATGGTCATTTGTTTTTAATAATTATTATCATATAATTCACTCAACCAACATTTATGAGCACCTCTAGCACACAAAGTACTGTGATAGATATACCAGAACTTCATGGGATTTACAATCTAGTAAAAGAAATTGTCATTTATTTTACTTAATAATCATAAAAATGAAAAATGTATCTGTAACAATATAAAGAACACGTTTTTCTGAGTTTATACTCTGGTAGAATGACTAAAGTAATTTAAGGAGGGTGTCTTCAAGAAAGTGATATCATGGCACAGAAATGAACTAGGTATCAATTTATGATATATTTTGGAGGAAGTACATGTAGATGTCTATATGTAACTGAATATAGGAGATAAGATATATATGGAGGTATCAAAGACATCCTGGTTTCTGGAGTGATGTATTGGAAAGTTATTAAATAATATAAATAATATTTACTGAGGGACATGTTGAAAAAGTACATACCAAACATTCTGTTTGGGCATTTTCAGTTGTACTTTCATAAATTATATTGAATTTTGTATATTAAGTAAGTAGTTGAAGAGAAGATTCTGCAGTTAGGGGACTGGAAGTACAAATCTCAGCATAATCAGCAGATAGGAAGCTGCTAGTCATAAGACTGAATGGAGATATAATCCATGGCAGATGAAAATGCCCAGAATAAAGAGCTGAGAAAATCCAATATTTAAAGACTAGATAAAGAAAGCACACTATTTGTGAAAGGGTGGATAAAGGTAGAAGAATTTTAATCTCATCAAAGGGAAAGGAAAAGATTGGTTCCAGAGAAAGAGGCAAAGACTACCAAGAGGGCAAAGCAAGATGGCAACATAGGTCTCTATCAAATTTCCCTCTACTGGAACATCTCGATCAACTATGCACACATGCTGACAAAAAGAAAAATCTTTGTAATAGCAAATGAAACTAGGTAAAAGATCATAGTACGTGGTTAAATCATAAAAATAAGGAAGGTACTTTGAAAAAGGTAGAAAGACAGTTTTACATTAACTGCATCATCCCCTCCTCAAACCAGACAATATAGCAAAGATGCCATCTGCATGGGGAAGTAGAAAGGAAGTAAATGTAAGAGTGTCTTGGAACTCAAATACTGGGCCCACCACAATGAAAACAGCAGGCAGACCTAACAGCTTCTGAACCCAGAATAGTACCCATAGTCTCTAGATCTACATGGTACCATACCGGTTCCTATAAGCCCATCCAGATAGACTGAGTTCTAGCCTGCATTCCAACCATCCAACTATAGCTGCCTTTGGCTCTGAATAACCTCCATCAATAGGCACGTTTTAGCAGCTGGACACTTGGATTCCAGCCCAATACTGTATCAACATTGGTGGTCATGAAATTCCAGCCCAATATTTTGACAACGGTGGCAGTCCTGGCTTACAGAATTGCCTAGTTTTTTAAGCGTTATTGCTGTCGTAGATAGGCTTAGGGACCACAATGGGTGATCTGCTCAGAATTTCTGGATAGGCTTCCTGTTGGAAGTTGTTCCCAGGTAGTCAAACCGAAAAGACTAGAATGAGTACCTTCTCCTTCAATGCATAGATATCAACACACATCTGTGTAGATCAAGATACATGATGTCACAAAATGGACAAAATTAATGCGAATGATTGGCCCTAAGGAGATGTATAAAATGCCTGTGAAATAATTCAAATAGTTTTTTTAAGGAACCTCACTGAACTTCAGGAAAATACTGAGAAGGAAGAAGAATGAAGAAATTTCATAGAATTTGTAGAAATCACATCAGAAAGGGAAATGCTTCTGTCAATGGAATTCAAGAGGGATTAGAGGGCCGGTAATATGGCTCAGTGGCATAAGCGCCTGCCTGGCAAGCGTGAGGTCCTCAGTTCGACTCCCGGTACCCACATATATATATATATATATATATATATATATATATATATATAAAAGGGATTAGAGAAAAATAAAGGAATAGACAGCTTAAGTGTGAAAACCATATTTCCTACAGATATCTTATACACATAGCCTGAAGTAATTTTACATAGTATTACTTGTGTGCCTAAATTTTGACTGTGGCTTATCACATGTGGTCAGATATGAAATTTTCCAATTGTGGAATCATGCAGACATTCAGAAAGTTTTGCATTTTGGAGAATTTCAGACTTCATATTTTTAGGGATAGGAATGTTCACCTTTTACCACTTAAATCGCTAACTGGTGTATTCTGTATGACAGTGATGGTGAAGCTTTTAGGGCTTTCAATGCTGTAAACAGCCTGCTGAGGCACACGTGCCATCAGTTCGCAACCACTGCTTTATGAAATAATATGCATTCATGTGTATTCCTGATGTTATTACAAAGTTACCAAAGTTCTAATGTGAAGTTAATTGGTATATTAAGTGAATTTCATTTCCTTTGTAAAATATTTAATAATTTAATATATTTTTAAATTCAAGTGAGCAGCAAAGATTCAGAAGATTCTGATTTTTCAGGAATCAGCAGTTAGTGAAGAAGTTAATGATTCTGAAGATGAACAGCCACCCCGAACAAGGTAAGTATTACACTGTTTTTCAAAAATTGTAAGGATTAATTTTAAGAATGATTGTGCCGGGCCGGTGAGATAGCTCAGCAGCATAAGTGCCTGCCTGGCAAGCGCGAGGTCCTGAGTTCAACCCCCAGTACACACACACACACACACACACACACACACACACAAAAGAATGATTGTTTCTTCAAATTATTTGAAGAATGGCTATCATACCCAATAAAGTTAATAATTGCAATATATAATATTTAGATTTGAAACTAGTTTTAAATTTATTCATTTAAAAAGTACAAACACATTTCACATATAGTTGAACTGTGTTCTAACCTGGCTGGTATTTCTTTGTGCAAAACCACTATTTACTGAAATTTTTGGCTGCTATAGGAGGAAGTCGTAGTGTAGTACATGAGACTTTGTAGATAGATTCCTTTAATCTAACATCTGGTTTTAATACTTTCTATCTGTATGAATCGTCTATGTATCAGTTTGTGTATCATAAAATAGAGGATTACAATATTCATATGTTAATTGATTATTGTGGCCATTAAATGAGATGATATAAGTAAAAGGCTTATAACTACCAACACTGCAAATAGTAATTTGTCAGTTAACATTAATTGTTGGTCTTAGAATTAGAGAAATAAAGATGTGTTTGCTTTCACAAGATGTGCCTCTAAAGACCTGGATTACCAGTTATATAAAAATTTTGCTTCTTTTTAGCAATTTTTTGATAATACTAAAAATTCTAAGATTTTTCTCCCCAGAATATCATGACTCTTGTTTAGTTTAGCAAATGAGCACGTTATTCGTGTTTGTGTGAGACTGTGTGTGTTTGTCTACACAGATGACTATCTGTACTTGTCAGCTTTAAAATATTTTGAGCTTTTGTTTGTTTGACCTATTTGTGCGAGTGGGATACTGAAGTCTTTCACTATGAATGGATTGGTGTGTATCTGTACTTTTGGCCTTTTATGCCTAGTAGTTTTTGTCTTATGAGGTTGGGTGCACCAACATTGGGTACACATATATTTAGTGCTGTGTTTTCAGTGAAGGAGAATTATTCTCAAAGCAAATATCTTCTAAGATACCAAAGTACTCACTTGATTACAATAGTATACTTTAGTATGTTAAAACTTATGAAGCCTAAGACAAGCAAGCAACAAGTTAATAAAAATCACAACTCAGAATTCCAATATTTCCACATGGTATCACTCAGTATGAGATGTAAAAAGACTATTAACGTTTAGCTGGAATGATTTCTAACCTCTAAGTTACACTGATGTGACCTAACAAATCACACACTTGGGAGATTATGCAACCTGAGTAAGTACAGAAAACTGCCCTCCAGGATTGCTTCTTCAAAGCTTAAACAATTAACTGACCATCATTTTCGGGGTGGAAGATGAATATGGATTAGTAGGTCCTACATGTAGAAAAAAATTCTAATTCAAATATTTTAAACGGACTGTGTTAGGTGTTTATTTGATATTGAAAAGACATGAAGTATTTCTCTTCATCACAGAAATTCCATATATTAAAGGATTTACACAATCCAGGAAAGAAATCTAGGAACATTTTTTTGTGTGACCACTCTGCCCTCTGGAAGTATCATACTGTGCAATGAAATGCTCGAGTTCTTCAACACACCGATCGCCTATTTCACTTAAATTCTGCCTCATTGCAAACTGTATAGGCCTTTCTAGGGAAGGATCTTTTTCAATCAGCATTTTCACCACCGTTGCAAAAGTTTCGCAGCGTTGTCGGTAAACCTGTTCAATCTCTTTGATTTTCGATGCTATTGCTTTTGAGCGACTGCTGGGCTGACCGTCTTCAAATAATTCCGCGCTGTCTGCTGCATCGGTATCTGGCTCATCTGGCTGCTCAATGAATAACAGTGTTGTAGGTCTCACCTCGAACTCAGAAATTCCGGACAAGTTGCTCTCCTCTGACCTCTCGAGCTTTTCTTCAGCCCACTTGCTTACAGCCTCAGCAAGTTCCTTTTCAGTTAGCCTGCTAGCTTTATCTAACCCCTTTGAGGAAGGACCTGCTGGAGAACTTGCAGGTGAAGTGTATCTTGATGTTTTCGAAGACTGGACCCGTCTCTCTTTATTTCTATGTAGAGACTGGTGGGAAGAATATGTTTTGCTTCGGACTGGAGAGTAGCTTCTGTTACTAACACTGGAGACGCATCTGTTGCGTAGAGTCCTTTCGGCCTACGGATGATTCTTGGAAAAAAGGAAGATCCCTTGTATGAGGAGACCAGGCTCTCATGTAATGGGAAGAGTGGAAAGTTTTCCTTCTATAGCCATTTCTCATGTCCTTGTAATCACTCTGGCAGCTTGCAGAATGATCATATCTTGACCATCGATAGCCAGATTCATCTCTTCTCTGAGGAGGACCACTTCTTCGATCATCAGAAAAACTGCGGCTCTCGTCATATTCTCGGGAACCAACATGAGTGTAATATCTATGGTAGCTTCCTTCACCAGGTCTGTCTAGCAGTGGTGGTTTATTTCCTAGCAGTGGTGGTTTCTTTCCTAGCATTGGTGGTTTCTTTCGTAGCAGTGGTGGTTTCATTTCTAGCAGTGGTGGTTTCCTTCCTAGCAGTGGTGGTTTCATTTCTAGCCGTGGTGGTTTCTTCGGCACAATATTAAGTACTCTATGGTGGTCATCGCTGGGATGACGCCAAGGCTGTACTAGTTCTTTGGGAAGTCTTTCATAGTCATATCGCCCTTTAGACCACATGGCATGTCTTCTGTCAGCACCGACTCGGGGGGACCCAGACGGCCAGTACACAGCAGTCCACCGGCCACCGCGGCCGCCACTCTCGGAGGAGGCACTTCCGGCGCCCGCTGGGACATTCGCCTCCAATGGCTCTCATTCTGTCTTTATGACGAATTCCTAGAATTTTGACTATGACGTTTTGTGGAGTTCTTTTCTGACCATAGTTATTTGGGGTTCTATATGCCTCATTTACTTGCATGTTCGTTTCAGTCTCTACATTTGGAATATTTTCTGCAAAGATTTTTGCTAATAGTTTTTTTTTTTTATAACTTTAGTTTCCTTTTCCACCCGTTCCTTGACATGGGTAATTCATCAATTTGGTCTTTTAGCGTCGTCTAGCTCTTGTATCCACCTTTCATGGATTCTTGTTTTTAGAGTATTACTGAGTAAGTGATCTACTATAGTCATCTTTTTATGGAAGTGCTTTGAAATTTATTGAATTTGGTACTTGTCATATTTCGATGCAAAATATTTGTTCTCTTACTCATCATTTGTTCAGTACTTGACACACAAGCTAGGACTTGTTGGTTTTGACTGTCTTGTAACTTGCTACCCCATTTCAGCCAAAACAGTTTGTTTTTGATACTCGTGCTTTCCAAAAGCAATTAATGGCCGGTATCAAAGTACCAGTGACCCCATTCTTGTCATCAGGTCCTGATACTCTCTCCCTGATTGGTTCTATCTACAGGCATGGCTTTACATTATGTTTTGTATTTCCAGGATTTCTGCTTGATTCCTTTTCATAACCACTGATTTTCGTTCTTTCTCTCTTTTTCTTTCTTTTTTTTTTTTTCCCTATATATGGAACTCAGGGACTTTTACACTGAGCTATATTTCCAGCCTTTTATACAGTGTTTTTTTTTGGTGGGGGGGTTGTTTTTTGTTTGTTTGTTTCTTTTTGACAATGGGTCTTGCTCAGTCACTGAGGTGCCCAGGTTGGGTTTGTGCTTGCCATCCCCCTGCCTCAGCCTCCCAGAATGCTGCATTGGATGCATGAGCCACCTCACTGGGCTAGACTGTGTAGTTATTTTGGTGTTTGTTTGTTTGTTTGTTCTGGCCTTGAGCTCACTTATGTAGCCCAGGTTGGCCTTGAAGTCGCAGCGATGCTCCTGCCTCAGCCACCCAAGTGCTGGGATTACAGGCATGTGTCATCTGCCTGGCTGATTCTGTAGTTCTTTACTAAGGTGGTCATTCATAATCCTCATCATTGCTCTTAATTCAATCAATCTTTTGTGTCTTCTTTAATCTCATTGAAAATCTGATTAATTAAATCTTTTATCTGTTTATATCCTCTTTGAGCTCATGGAACATCTTGGTAATTTCTTTTTTATATAGATATATGTGGGTACCAGGAGTCCAATTCAGGACCTCATGCTTGCCAGGCAGGCGCTTATGCAGCTGAGCTATATCACTGGCCCAGTAATTTCTTCATACATTCTTCTCTGATCTCTTGAAACATTTGGCTTTTCAGTTCTTTGCCTGAGACTTCTCTCCACTATGGTGCTCATGAGATCATCTCTTGGGCAATAATCAATTTTTGAGACTTTGTTTTGCTTTGTTTTCTCACGATTCTTGTACTTCTTTGTTAAATGTTGTCGATCAGTAGGGCTCAAAAGCTTTGCCACTATAGTGGAGATCTCTTCAGTAAGTGAATTTCTCCCTGTGATGTGTCTTTAGCTTTGGGTGTGATTTAGTGCACAGACACCTACTCAAGTTATTCAAAGAAAAATATTGCATCCTAGCATGGAATGGCAAGGAGAGAACAGCTGCTGGTAATAGATCCAAAGAATCAATCATATATTGATATATAATTTAGAGGTAGTGAAGTGCTAAACTTGTTTAGCAAGTTTTATACCCTTTCAATAACCCAGGAATACAAAGGATTAGTAAAGGTAGAGAAAGTTCTGGTAGATAAGAGAAGATAACAGAGAAAAGGATTTTAAAAAAATAAAGAAGAAAAATTGAGAAAAACAGAGGAAGACTAAAAAGTAACAAAAGCAAATGAGAGAAGAGGAAGTAGTTTTTGATGATATTATTTTTATACCTGGAAAGATCCAGGGAGGGAGGGAGTTTGGAAGGATATGTGCAGGGGTAGAGAGAAAGGGAGGGATTTGTGAGTAGAAAGTAGGAAAGTCTTCCTGACGATGGTATCCAGTTTATAAACTAGCAGAAACTCTATGTTTGAAGACTGATGCAATGACTTTTGATGATGGAAAACCTGGTGGTCAACGTAAGACAGTAGAGAAAAAAAAGTGATCATTAGCATCCATTTACACTTGCTCATGAACATATGCATGCTAAAACAGAAAAGTAGGAAAAATTAAATTTTTAGAATACCTTTTATTTGCAAGAAAATTAGGGGAGGGTGGAGAGACTTATTAGTGTTTGTGAAGGTAATTGAGGAAAGACTGGTGGGAGAGATTTTAAACTGATAGTGAAAGAGTTACAAGGAGATTTAGTCCAATCAATATCCTAACAGAAACAGTAATTTTAGAAACCCTATGAAACAACCCCCGGTGAAGGGGAAACCTAATGTGAAATGCTAACATGTTGTAGCATTTAGATTTATATTAATAGTTTATGTATGAAAGAAAGGAATAGATAGAAAGGGATAGGAAAAAAGACAAGTAATAAAAAATATGATGGAAGAGCCAAGAGATAGGAGAAGGTGTGAGGGGAAAATAACACAGATGAGGGAAGGATGAATTTGTCCTTTCCTTAGACCCCCCTTTCCTTAGTTAAACATAAAACCCATAAAAGGAGGAACAAACAGTTACAGCAAACAGACCAGATATTTGGAGAGGGTCTTGTGATGAATCTAGTGATCTTCCTCTGAAATTCCAGAAAGATGATGTGGTGTAATGTGGTTGCTAAGGCTACAGGGAGGAACTTGTGCAGAACTTGTAATATATAAAAACCCCTGAGAACAAAGACCGGGCTATCAATGTCTTAGCTGAAGCTGGGACATCATCCACCGGCCAATAAAAGAAAGCTCCTTGTGACCATACTCGGCCTCTGTGACTGATTCTTGTGATTTTGCTGTAAGATAATGATACACAATGTATTAACCATTGTTACCTTCCTATCATCTTGTTTTGAAATTTTGTTCTATTCTTTCCTCTTTAAAAAAAATTTTTAAAAAATAGTCATCTAAAATGAACAGACATTTCTCAGACAAAGTACAAATGCACAATAAAGACATGAAAAAATGTTCAACCTTGCTGACCAGTTAAAAAATGCAAATTAAAACAACACTGAGATTTCATCTCACATCAGAAAAAATGGCCATTATCAAGAAATCAAATAATAACAAATGCTGGAGAGGCTGCAGGGAAAAGGGAACGGTTCTGGATTGTTGGCAGGAATGTACACAGGTACAACCACTGTGGAAAGTAGTGTGGAGATTCTACAAAAAATCTAAAACTAGAAATTCCATTTCACCTGGCCACACCCCTTCTAGTTATCTTCCCAAAAGAATTAAAGACATCATACTGCAGTGATGCATGCATATCCATGTTCATCACAGGCAAATTCATAATACCTAAATCTTGGAAGCAAACTATATGCCCATGAACAGATGAACGGATAAATAAAATGTGTTATTTATACACAGTGGAGTACTACTCTGTCATAGGAAGGGTAAAGAGTCATATGTAGAAAAATGGATGCACCTTGAGACCATATTAAGTAAAGTAAATCTTACACACAAGCTTAAATATCACATGGTTTCTTGTATATGAGAAATCAATAAACTACATAATATTGGAAAGACAATAGGAAAAAAGGGAGAGAGAAGAAATTTATTGTAATTCAGCATAGGCAATGTATCTAAAAAGTGTACCTTGATGTAGTATAAGTGTCTTCGGTGGTTTATATGATTGCTGGCCTGTTAGTTTGGCTGTTAATCTGTAAATATGATGATTAACTATATAAGGACATATAAATGAGTCTGATGCTGGCAAACAGAGTTAAGTATGTCATAGAAGGGGAAACACAAAAATAATTTGGATGTGTTATTTATACGAAAAAATTCCACATAAAAATGTAATGAAAACATATACTAACACAATTTTTAAAATTCAAAAAAATAAAATACTTATTACACCACAGAGAATGTTTATAGATATTATGGTAAATGAAATAATCCAGATACAATTATTGAAACATACCACAGTATGAATCTACTTGGAAAATGCACCTAAAATTTTGACATGCATAGAGACAAGGAGAACAGTCATTACTATTTGTTGAAGGAAGAATGAAATGGGAAGTTATCGCTTAACGAGGAGAGAGAGTTTCAGTATGGGACTATGAAAAGATTCTGGAGATCTACTGTGGTGAGAGTTGCAAACAATTGCAATGCCTTTACCAACATAGAACTATGTGGTTTAAAAATAGTTTAAGTGGTATGTTTTATAATATGTTCATTTTTATTTTTTATTTTTATATTTTATTAGTTAAGTTGATTCACACATTATAGATATACATAACGATCACATTCATCATAAGGAATTGGTACCCCTACATGATATATCTTAATTCTTTTCCTTCCTTTTCATCTACTCTCACTTCAAACCCTCTTCCCCTCCATATGTATAAAACTTTGATTCCATTTTCCCCTCCCTTTCCCATTTTTTTCTTTTCCCATCCTTCCTTTCCACATTCCCTCTCTGTAGCTCCCTTTCCAAATTGAGCATTTTCTTCCTATATTGTACTATCTAGTATACATTCTGGTCCTTATTTGTACTTTCAGTTTTTCACACTACTGAAACACTGTGATATTTATACATGTGTGCTTCATTTATTTCACTTAAGAGTGTGTTCTCAAGGTGCACACATTTACATAGAAGTGTCTCAAGTTTATCTTTTTTTATGACTGGGTAGTACTCCATTGTATAAAAAAAAACACATCTTACTTATCCATTCATAAGTTGATGGTCATTTGGGCTGTTTCCAAGATTTAGCTATTGCAAACTGTGCCACTATAAACATGAGTGTGCATACAATGCTGTGGTGGGATGTTTTTAATTCTTTCAGGAAGATACCAAGAAGAGGAATAGCTGGGTCAAATGCAACCTCTAGTTTGAGTTTTTTGATGAATCTCCACACTCCTTTCCACAGTGCTTGCACCAGTCTACACTCGCACCAACAATGGAGAAGAGTTCCTTTTTCCTTGCAGCTCCACCAGCATTTGCTATTTGTTGAATTCCTTATACTTGCCGTTTTTTCTGGGGTAAGATGGAATCTCAGCATTGTTTTCATTTGCAGCTCTAGAATGACAAGTGATGTTGATCATTTCTTCATATATTTATTTGCCATTTCTACTTCTTTCTCTAATAAGTGTCTTCATTTCACATGACCATTTTTGGATTAGGGATTTAAATTTGGGCATCTGATTATTTTGAGTTCTTTATATATTCTAGATATTATTCTTTTCTCTGAGGGACACCTGGGAAAAATTTTCCCACTCAGAGGGTTGTCTCTTCACTCTGTTGATGATTATTCTTGCTGTGCAAAAGCTTTTTAATAAGATGAGATTGCAGTTGTGGATTCTTTGTAACATTTCCCTTGTGGTCAGGGATTTTTATGCTCACAAATTCTTTTCCTACATTTGTGTCTTCAAGAGTTCTACCCATTCTATGATCCAGCAGATTTAATGTTTCTCTTTTAGTGTTTAGACTTTAGATCCATTTTGATTTAGTTTAGTGCATAGTGAGAGACACAGTGAGAGGTTCTAGTTTTTTTTTTTTATGTGAGTACTGGGAGTCGAACTCAGGACCTCGTGCTTGCCAGGCAGGTTCTTGTGCCACTAAGCCATATCACCAGCCCAGAGAGGGTCTAATTTTTGTCTTCAGTATATGGAGAGCCAGTTATTCCAGCACCATTTATTGAAGAGGCTAAGTTAACTTTCTTCCAGTGAGGGTGTTTGGCCTCTCTTTCAAAGATAAGGTGGTTGAGTGTGTTTGGAGTTGTTTTTGGATCTTCTAATCTGTTCCATTGCTCCTCAGTATAGAAATCACTTCACAGACCTCGTTGAGGTCCAGTGGAGCTTTTATTTGTAATCCCATGGAAAAGTTACTGGAATTCCAATAAGTAATTCCAATCTACCACTTCCAGTTCAATCCACAGTAAGAATAAAGACACTAACACATAGTCATAGTTGTGGGGTGCCAAGGGAGTCCTATTCCAGTTAGAATAATGGCTAACAGGAACAAAGGCCTCAACACAAAGGTGGAATCTGGGTTTTATTAATTCATGAAGAGGGGAGTGGCTCACAGATGAGTGACTAAAAGGCAGGAAGTACATGAGTGCTGTGAGCTGGGCTAGGTAGGAGGCCTGATAGCAACTCTGCAATATGCAGAGACAGATATGCAGAAAGAGTAATCTGCATATCACAGATTAAGTATCTCATGTTTAGGGGCTGGTGCATCAGCTTTGATGTCTAGTCTTCATGCCCTGGGACATCATAGATTCTTTCTCAGGCCTCAGTCTCAGCCCACAGCATGGCATCACTCAGCCTAGCTCATGCATACTAGTTGGGAGCTATAGGCAGGGCATCATTAACTTGTCCCACTGCTTTAAAGACTACACATCAGCACCCCACCTAGACTTTTTTGCATTGCTTAAAGCCAATTGGGAGGATAGAGAAATATCCTAGCCAGCTCTGTACATATCAATACATGCAAATAAGGCCAGATTAGGCCAAAATGGAGATAAATGCTCTTCTTTCAAGGAAAGTCATCCTGGTGGTGCTGAACATTCAGGTCTGATGTTTGGGGTTTTTGTTTTGTTTTCTTTTTGTGTTTGTTTGTTTTTGCCAGTACCACGCTGTTTTACCACAGTAGCTTTGTAGTAAGATTTAATGTCAGGGATTGTGGTACCCCCTGCATTGACTTTGTTGCACAAAATTGTTTTTGCTACCTAGGTCTATTCTGGTTCCATATACATTTTAGGATATTTTTCTCTAATTCTGTGAGGTATGCTATTGGTATTTTGATCAGAATTGCATTATATCTCTATAACATTGTTGGAGTATGGCCACTTTCAATATGTTGGATTTTCCTACCAAAGAATAAGGAATAACTTTCCAATTTCTAAAATCCTCTTTGAACTCCTTTTTCAGAGTACTGTACTTTTTATTGTAAAAATGTTTACTTCCTTTGTTAGACTTAGTCCAAATTATTTCATTATTTGATACTATTATGAAAGATGTGATTTACCTAATTTTTCTCTCACTGGGTTTCTTGTATATGTACAGGAATGCTATTGATTTTTGAGTGTTGATTTTTTATACACCTACACTACTGAATTTCACGCCCTGGGACATCATAGATTCTTTCTCAGGCCTCAGTCTCAGGCAACAGCATGACATCACTCAGCCTAGCTCATGCATACTAGTTGGGAGCTATAGGCAGGGCATCACTAACTTGTCCCACTGCTTTAAAGACTACACATCAGCACCCCACCTAGACTTTTTTGCATTAAAACTGTAAGTCTTTTAATGGAGTTTTTGGGGACTTCTATGTAGCATATCATATCATCTGGAAATAATGATAATTTAGCATCATCCCTTCCTATCTTTATTGCTTTTAAAACTTTCTCTTGTCTAATTGCTCTGGCTAGGTTTCCAGAACTATATTGAGTAGGAGTGGTAATCCTGAACATCCTTGTCTTGTTCCTGGTTTAGAGTGAATGCTTTCCCTTTTGCTCCATGTAGTATGATGTTGACTGTTGTTTTGTCATAGGTGGCTTTTATCAGCTTGAGATAAAGACCATCTATTCCAATTTTCTGTAGGGTTTTTATCACGAATGGGTGTTGGATTTGTTAAATGCTTTTCTTACATCTATTGAGATGATCATGTGATTTTTATCTTTTACTCCCTTGATATAGTGTATTACATTTATTGATTTGTGTATGTGGAACCATCCCTGCATTCCTGGTATGAATCCTACTTGATCATGGTATATACCCATCTTGACGATTTGCTGCTTTCTTTTTGCCACTACCTTACTGAGGTTTTTGCATCTATGTTCATACAGAGATTGACCTATAGTTCTCTTTTTGATTGGGTCTTTCCTTGGTTTTGGTATTAGCCTAATACTTCCCTCCAGGAATAATTTAGGGAGGATTGCTTCCCTTTCAATTTTATTAAAGAGTTTGAGGAGTATCAGCATTAAATCTTCTCTAAATTTCTTGTAGAACTCCACAGTGAATCCAATGGGACCTGGGCTTTGATTTGTTGGTAAGTCTTTCATTACATTTTCAATCTCATGAACTGATATTGTATTATTCAGAATTTTTATATCTTCTTGATTCAGCTTTGGTAAATTATATGTTTCTAGGAATATGCTCATTTCTTCTGTGTTTTCCATCCTGTGAGAGTAAAGATTTTCACAGCAGGTATCGAGGATCTTCTGAATTTTCACAGGATCTGTAGTGATTTCTCCCTTTACATTCCTCAATGCATGAATTTGAGTTTTTTCTTTCCTTTTTTTGATAAGGTTGGCTAAGGGTTTATCAATTTTATTTAATCTTTCAAACAACAAAATCTTTGATTCATTGAGTCTTTGTACTGTTTTCTTAGTCTCAATTGCATTAATTTCTCCTCTAATCTTTAATACTTTCTTCTCTCATATGATCTTTGGGCTAGACTTGTTCTACATTTTGTAGAAAGTTTGAGGTTCAACATCAGGTTGATTATTTGAGCTTGTTCTGTTTTCCTGATGTGAATATTCACCACTATAAATTTCCTTCTTAGGACTGCTTTCATTGTGTCCCATAAGTTCCAGTATGTTATATCAGCTTTATCATTTCATTGTAGATACTGTTTAATTTCTTCTTTATTTTCATCTCTGACCCATTGGTTGTTGAGGAAAGTATTATTTAATTTCCATGGGTTTATGGAGATTTTGTGTTTTTTTTTCATTCATTTCCAATGTTATTGCACTACCATCTGATAATATACATGGGAAATTTCAATTCCTTTGCATTTACTTAAGCATGTTCTATGAGCCAGTATGTGGTCTATTTTAAAGACTGTAAAATTTGCAGCTGAAAAGAATGTGGGTCCTGATTATGTGCGGTGGAACACTCTGTAGCTATCTACTAAATCCATTTGTTCACAGCTTTGTTCAGTTCAGATATTTCTTTGTTGAATTTTGAGTAGTTGACCCATTTTTGACCTTGGGATTTTAAGGTCCCCATTAAATTGTGTTAATAATTATTTGATATTTTCATGTCTATTGATATTTGTTTTATATAGTTGGGTTGTATGCACCAGTATTTAGTGCATATACATTTAAGATTGTTACCTCTTCCTCATGGAGTTTTCCCTTAAAAAATATGTACAAAGCTTCATGGTCTCTTTTGATCACTCTTGGCTTGAAGCCCACTTTGAATTTAGGATAGCTATTCCTGCTTTTTTCTGGGTTCCTGTCACATACAGTGTTATTTCCATCCTTTGATTTTCAGTCTATGCCATTTTTTCTTTACATGTGTTTCTTGTATACGGTATACTGGTGGATCTTGTTTCTTCATCCATTCTGCCAATCTGTTTCTTTTGATTGGTGAATTGAGATCATTTGAACTGATGGTTACAACTGATATGTATTGGCTTAACATTGAAATATTATTTTCCTGTTGCTGGTTCCATGCATTTCCCCTATGTATAATTGCTTGCCTTGCCCAGGGGCTTCTTTCAAGTAAATTTCCTGGGATTGTGGTCTTCATTATCTCTTTCTAAAATATCCTTCAGAACATTATGTAGAGTTGGTTTGGTGGTCATAAAATTCTTCAGTCATTTGTTGTCATGGAAGTGTCTTATTTCTCCATTGATTTTGAAAGATAGTTTTGCAGGGTATGTCAATTTATGTTGGAGGTTGTTTACTTTCAGGGCTTGAAATACTGCACTCCAAGATCTCCTTGACTGAAGGGTTTGTGTTGAGAAGTCTGACATGGTTCTGATGGGCTTTTCTTTATAGTTGATTTGCTTCTTTTCTGTGACATTTTTAATATTCTGTTCTTGTGATGAATTTCTTGGATTTAGATTATTATATGCCTTGGTGTACAGTTATTTTGGTCATGGCTAAGTGGAGTTCCATATGCCTCCCTTATTTGGATGTCACATTCTTTTTCCATGCATGGGAAGTTTTCAGCCATTATGTCTCTGAACAGGATTTTTTATGGCATTAGCCCTGTCTCCTGGTTTCTCATTGACTCCAACCAATCTGATGTTGTTCTTTGCATCATCTTGCAGCTCACGGATTCATTTTTCATCGTCCCTTGCTACTTTTAAGAGAGCTTTCTTTTCATGATTGTTAACCACAGCCCTGTCTTTTAGGTCTTATATTTTGTCTTCACTTTCATTCATTGTTATGTATACTTTCAATGGAATTTTTAATCTCTCAGATATCTACTTGAATCTGTTTCGTGGATTCCATTTCTTCCCTATGTTGGGAGTTCATGGTTTGCATCATCTTCCTAAGCTCTTTTATTATCTGTGTCAACTTTACATTCACTGAGAAGGTCCTTCATTTTGGTCGTTATTTTTCATCTCACATGAGAGTTTATTTCTGTTCTGATTTTCTCTATCGCCTTATTCTTTTTTTTTTTTTTTTTTACTTCTACTGCTCCCGCTTCAGAAAATTCAGGTGGGTCGCTTGTGATTTCCTCTATGTTCTTGTCTTCTGGGCTTATCTTAGATGGGGGCTTTTCTGTGTCTTGTCATTTTCTATTTTAATTTATTTTCTATGTTGAAGCTTATCAAATTCTTGTAATTGATAGCATCATCACAAGTATCAAGGCTTCCCTAGGCAATGCCTATGCCTCAGAGATGTCTTCTAGGTATATCTGGATCTAGATCTTCGTGTCTGTACCAAGATCCTACCTTCCCAATTTATTAGTGATGAGGAATTGCTATCTATTTTGCTCAGCACCCAGTCCTTTGGGCCTAGACTGTGGTGATGGTTATAAACCAAGACAATCACTGTGTTGTCATACAAGGGAGAAAAACTAATTACCACAGGTATGACACCCTGGGTAAAGTAGTACAATTAGGAATAACAATAGCATCAGGCACAGCGTAGAAACTGACAAACTGTGGTAACTATTAATTTGATGCCTTTAACTATAGCAGCAAGAACTACAGTTCTATAACAAAATCCTACATAAATCAGGAACATATATGAAGGGAGTTTCTCCTTAGTAGAGTGATTTTACCCTGGTGGGTTATAGGGGGTAAGGGAAAAAAAGAACAATAAGTGAAGGAAGATATAGTACAAGCAAGGTTGAAGGAATAAAGGTGATCACCCAAGCTTTGAGAAACTGGAAACAGGACAGAAGAGAATGAATGAAGGTAAAAGCAAAAGAATATCAAAGCAAATGAGAAAGACTAGAGACAATGTTCACTGACATAAATATATCAAAACATCAAGAAAAATATTTGAGAAAGAGAGAAAAAAGATGAACAAACCAAAAAAAAATAAGAAAAGTAAAAATCTAAACAACCTAAAAGAGAGAGAGAGAATGGAAAATGAGCCAAAAGTAGAGAAAACAATCAAAATCCTCTGGTGTCCAAATTTCCGTGGTTGTGTCCAAGTCAGCACCCAACACTGTGCTGGGTAACCCCACCAAGACTGGAGTAGTATTAGTGCTGGATGTGGGGTTGATCTTGGCCTCCAGATGTGGGAGCTGGGGCCAGTCTTCAGCCAGCAACTTTCTTTATGTCACTTGGTGGCCAAACCATGTGTCCTAACCCTGTTTGTCTCTGTGTTGCTGTTACAGTTGCTGGGGCACCCTCAGAGAACCTGAGGCTGCCCCCAGTCCAGTGTAAATTTGGGCCCTCCTGGTTCTTGCATAACATCCTATGTTCCACTCCTGCCTGCACATCTCTCTTATTTCATGCTGCTGGACACAGGGCAGAGGGAGTGCTATTGGCCAGCTCGCTGCCTCTACCACTGCTGCAGAGTCAGCCTAAGACTGGTACCACTTCTCTCTCCTCTCTAGTGGGGGGAGTTCTGGCTTCCCCTTGTTACCCTGCCATTGCCCAAGGCTGCTCAAATCCCATATTTGCTTCTCTCACCACCACCAATGTGCTCCCTAACCTTGTTGATGCTAGGGGTTCCAGTTAGCTGCTATAGCATATGTTACAAAAAAGAAAAAATGGTCTGGTGGCCCATCAGAGAGAGAGTAGCTTCCTGGTCACTCACCCCTGTGAGTGCTGGTGAAATTTGCTGCCAAGCTGTAGTGGCCTCCGTTTGGAGGAAGGCAAAAGAGGTGAGCAGCCTTATGTCCCAAATCTATCCTGTGTGGCTTGAGTTTGCAACAGTATTGCAGTCCATTGGTTTTTTGGAAACTTCCCAGAATGGTGGTTCCTCATCCACATGCAGGCAGCAGTCCCAGAGGCATCCCTATAGGCTGCTTCACCATTTTCCAAGGTCCTATGTCTATGTTTTCCTATGTCTATGTCTATTTTTTCTTTGAACAACAAGTCTTTTATTTCAGATTGATTTTGACACCAGGATATATGTCCCTCCCTTTCTTCCAATTACGTGTTCTTAGTTGATTTTCTGAGTGGCTCCAAGATGGATCCTCCTCTATTCAGCCGTGTTCAAGTCATATATTATGACTTATAAACATATTTTACAATAACAATAAGATAACCCAAGCTCCAATATCCGTAATATTTTTAGTTTTCCTCCTTTAAAAGTATTTAAAACTTTTACTTCTTTACAGATTCTATATTGAAATGAAACCAAAATTAACATAAAATAAATATTGCAAGTAATTTTGATACTTGAGATAGACTTAACAAAATATGTGTGAATGTTTCTAGGTGTTGTATAAACGTTATTTATTCCCACTTATAAATCTTCCTTTATTATATTTATATTATTAATATATATATATATATATATATATATATATATATATATATATATTAGTAATTTGGTTGAACTCAGACATTTTAGTAGTGATGTCATGATTCTTCTAATTGGAAAGTGAACTTTTTTTTGTGGTTTCTGTGGGTCGATGTCAGGACCTTGCGCTTGCCAGGCAAGCGCTTATGCCACTGAGCCATCTCACCGGCCCCTGCAAGGTGAATATTAAAAACATAACATATATGATACTAAATATATGACACTTATGCAAGAGTAATACATCTTAAAGAGTAGCAGAAATGATGAAATATTGTGAATATACTTAGTTCATACTCAACAGAAGCATAATTTTATTTTAATATTGAGGCAGATACTATTTGAATATTCTTCTATATAATAATAATAATAGAAGGGGCTGGGGATATAACTCAGTGGTGCAGTATCTGCCTGGCAAGTGTAAGGTCCTGAGTTTGATTCCTGGTAGCCCCCCCAAAATACTGAAGTTTATTTGATCCAACATTAAAAAATTAACACTACCTGTCTCCCCCTTCATTTGTAGTTTTGGAGTTCCTTATCTCTTCTATTTTAGTGTTAATAAGATTCCAGTGTTTAGTTTTGAAGTTGGTATTGTCATTATTGATAGTACAAGAAATGCCTGAAAGATAGAGTTAAAACAGTTTCTACTTCCATAAAGCTTCAAAAGAGTGGGGGCCATACAGTGTCATAAAGGTAGCTTTGATAAAGTAGATATCATTCTGTTCTTTTGTTATTTTAAAACAGAATTGCATGCAATTTTTGCAAAGGATTGTTACTTTCACAAAACTAAAATTGTTGCACGACAGATTTCTCTCATATTCTATAACATAAAATATAACTCAAAATTCTATTCAAATATTTTAATGAATAGTCTGTAATGATATTTGAATTGCTTTATCTGATGGGGTAATTTAATAAGGATAGTGGATAAAACAGAAATAAATGAAAAGATATAAAGTAGAAGTAAGTCTGGAAGACAAAGGAAGTTTTGGGAAACTAAAGAAGAGGGCAGAAGAGAAAGAATGAAGGAGTAAGTGAAGTATTAACAAAGTTAACCAGAAAAATTAGAGAGATTATTCACTCATATGAAAATATGATTAAATCTAGAGAGATAAGTTGAGGAAAGGTGGAAAAAAATGAATTGATTAGAACAAAAATATAGGTAAAAGACAAAAAAAGGGAAAAGGAAACAAACCAGAAAAAAAGAAAAGTAAAGTAAAATATATTAAAAAACAAAATTCCTCTGGTGTCCACTGAGAGCCCAAAACTACATGATAACACTGCCAAGCCTGCAGTAGAGATTTTGCTGGATTTGAGGCTGGTCTTATCCTACATATGTGGGGGCCTGGGGCCACAGTCTTCAGCCAGTATTTTCTGTAAATCCCTTATCAGCCTACCTGCTCCTTGCCCTGTTTCTCTTGGGGCATCTCCCTCCCTGTTGCTGTGCTGATTTCAGACAGACAGGGGGATGTTCACAGTCCCATGCACAGTTGGCTCCTCCAGGTCCTTGCTCAGCCTTCTGTGTTCCTCTTCCATTGGCAAGTCTCTGGCCTCTCAGGTTGTTTCTTTCAAGGTAGGGTGTTATGTTGTGATGTTGTCTGGTCCTGTGTTCCTGCTCTTGCCATCCATGGCTGCTTAGTCCTCAATCTCACTCCTCTCCTGTGCGGTGGGTGCTTATGTCCAACTCATTGCTTTACTAGGTCCTCTGCCACCACCATACACCTCTTCTGTATTCTGTAACTTCCTCAAATGAGATGATGTGGGGTGCTGTGGGGTGCTTTTCTGCTCCTGCCCCCAGTGGCATATGGCTGCACAGTCCCATTGTGCAAGGCTGTTTAATTCCCCTGCCTCTCTAGCCACAAGTCACTGTGGAGGGGTTAGCTGTTCCATTTACTAAGCACCCCTGTAGTCTTTAATCTTTTATCTAGAGGTTCCAGTTAGTGCTCTGTTGTGCAAAAGGAAAGCAAAGAAAAGAAAAGGGATAGAAAGAAGAAGAAAAAGAGAGAGAGAAAAAATGCCAGCTGGCTGATCATTAGGGAGCTAGCCATTCATTCACTCCTTTGTGTGCCAGCAGAATTTACTCCTGGGCCGTAGCATCTTTTGTTTGGAGGAAGGCAGAAGAAGCAGGGGACCTTAAATCCCAAGTCTATCCTGTATGGCTAGATTTAGTCACACTATTTTAGTATATCCTTTTTTTTCTTCTTTTAAGATTCCAAGTATGGGGCCAGTGAGATGGCTCAGCAGGATAAGCGCCTGCCTGGCAAGCACAAGGTCCTGAGTTCGACTCCCAGAACCCACATAAAGGAAAACAAAAGGGCCGGTGATATCACTTAGCAGGCAGAAGCACTTGCCCAGCATGCATGAGGTCCTGAGGTCCACTCCTGGTACACACATAAAAAAAATGATTCCAAGTATGCTGGGCAGTCATCACAATCTCATGAACCACCAGCCAGCGTGTGGGCTGGCTAGCCATTTTATTAAATCTTTAATCTATGTTTTGCTTGATCTATGAGTCTGTTATTTCAGATTCACTTTGGTTTTAGAGTGTATATCGCTCTCCTTTCTTCCAGTTACCTGTGTTTTTAGTTTAATTCCTCTGAGTAGTTCTGAACAAGGCTCTTCTTCTATTCAGCTGTGTGATTTCCTGAATCCCACTCCACCATTTTAAGAAGTCTCTGTCCTCAGTGTCTTACCCACAACTGCAGTTGCTGATCCTTTCTATTATCTTTAAAGATTTACCCTGTGGTTTCTTTCTCTTTTCATGCCATTGTGTTCTGAGAAAAACTTGATATTTCACTCATCTTTAATTTTTTAAGACTTGTATTGTGGCCTAATATATAATCTATCTTGGAGAATGTTCTATTTGTTCCTTGGAAGAATGCATATTATCATGCTGCTGGATGGAATATTCTGAATATGTCTTTTGGATTATTTAGTCTCAAGTGTAATTCCAATCCACTGTTTCCTTTTTGTTTTGCTGTCTAGCTGATGTGTTCATTATCACAAGTACTTTGAAGTCCCCTACAATTATTATACTGCAATTTATCTCTCCCATTAGAATGTTTCATAATTGTTCTGTGTATTTATCTGCTCAAATTTGAATTTGTATATATTTGCAATGGTTTTGTGCTTTGATGAATTCACACTTTTATCATGATAATAACACTTTTATCACTTTTTATTGTTTTTCAGCCACATCTCTAGCCCTTTAATCACGTTTGATTTTTGATAACTTGATTATGATATGTCTTGGTGAACTCCTGTTTGGGTTGAATTTGATTGGAGACCTCTAGGCTTCCTGTGCTTGGATGCTTTTTTCTTTATTAGATTTGAGAATTTTCAGTCACTACTTCCTTTAATGTTTCCTCAGTATTTTTGCTTCCTCCCATGTGAATTCCTATTATGCAAAGGTTAGTTCCTTTTTTTTATTTTAAAGAAATGAAAAAATAAAATAATACAAAAATGAACAAAATTTCAAAATAACATAATGGAAGGGTAACAAGAGTTAATACATTATGTATTGTTATCTTTAAATTAGTTACTCAGGTTACAAGACATCAGCATTCAATTGTCTAAACATTACTGGCATAAACCTATCTCTTCAATGAACTAAGCAAAATTAGTAGTGTATCTATCTTAACCATCTTATATATAAATACATTTTTTTTCTTTTCCCTTCTTTCTTTTCCCCATTCCCCAAACCCAGACTCTCTTTCCTTTTGACCAGTTACTTTCTGATTCATCATATCTATTGTACATTTTGGATCTTATTTACTCTTTCAGTTTCTCACACTAGGGAGACAATACGATGTTAGCACATGTGCGTCCTGTTAATTTCACATATGAGTATTTTCTCGAGTTGCATCCATTTACCTATAAAAGTCTCCAGTTTATCCTTCTTTATGGCTGAGTAGTACTCCATTGTATAAAATTACATCTTTTTTTATCCATTCCTCAGTTGATGTGCATTTGGGTTGCTTCCAAAATCTGGCTATTACAAATTGTGCTGCTATAAACATGGGAGCAAGTATATTGCTGTGGTATGATGTTTTTAATTCTTCAGTGAAGATACTGAGAAGCGGAATAGCTGGGTCAAATGGGTCCTCCAACCCCAGTTTTTTGAGGAACCTCCACACTGATTTCCACAGTGACTATACCAGTCGACACTCCCATCAACAGTGGAGAAGGGTTCCTTTTACCCCACAGCCACTCCAGCATTTGTTTTTAGTTGATTTCTTGATCATAGCCATTCTTTCTGGCATGAGAAGGTATCTCAGTGTTGTTTTAATTTGCCTCTCTCGCTGACTAGTGATGTTGCACATCTTTTTGTATATTTATTTGCCATTAGTATTTCTTCATCTGAGAAATGTGTATTCATCTCAGAAGCCCATTTTTGGAGTGGGTCTTTACATTTGGGAGGTCTGATTCTTTTGAGCTCTTTGTATGTTCTCGATAGTAATCTTTTTTCTGAGGAACAGATGGCAAACCTTTTTTCCCACATTGTGGGTTGTCTCTTAACTCTGTTGGTGGTTTCTCCTGCTTTGCAAAATCTTTTTAATAAGATGAGATAGCAGTTGTTGTTTCTTTGTGATAGTTCCTGTGTGGTTGACATTTTAGTCATAAAGTCTTTGCCTACACCAATGTCTTCAAGGGTTTTACCTATCCTACCTTCCAGCAGATTTAATGTTTGTGTTTTAATATTTAGATCTCGGATCCATTTTGAATTTAGTTTAGTGCATGGTGAAAGATATGGGTCTAGTTTTAATCTTTGGTATGTGCAGATCCAGTTTTTCCAGCACCATTTATTAAAGAAGCTATCTTTCTTTCAGTGAATGTGTTTGGCACTTTATTCAAATATAAGGTGGCTTAGTATATCTGGAGTTGTTTCAGCATCTTCTAATCTGTTCCACTGATCTTTCATTTTTTTGCCAATACCAAAATATTTTAATCACAGTAGCTTTATAGTATAATATCAAGTCAGGGAGTATGATGCCCCCTGCCTTGCCTTTGTTGCCCAGAATTGCCTTTGCTATTCTACATCTCTTCTGATTCCAAATGAATTTTAGGATTTTTTTCTCTAATTCTGTGAGATATGCTGTTGGAATTTTTGTTGGAACTGCTTTAAATCTGTATAACAATTTTGGAAGTATGGCCATTTTCACTGTAATTGTTCTTCCTATCCAGGAGCAAGGGATATCTTTCCATTTTCTGATATCCTTTTCAATCTCCTTTTTCAGAGTACTGTAATTTTCAGTGTAGAGGTCTTTTACATCCTTTGTGATTTTGATTCCTAGGTATTTCATTTTTTTGGATGTTATTGTGAAAGACATTTTTTCCCTAATTTCTCTTTCAGTGATTTTGTTATTTATGTAGCGAGGCTATTGATTTTTGAGAATTAACTTTGTATTCAGCTGCACTCCTTAATTTGCTTATTAAATTGAGCTATAATTTGTGGAGTTTTTGGGGTCTTCTATGTAGAGTATCTTGTCATCTGCTAATAATGATAATTTAACTTCCTCCTTTCCAATCATTATTCCTTTTATTTCTTTCTCTTGTTTAATTGCTCTGGCTAAAGTTTCCAGAACTATGTTGAATAAGAGTAGGGACATTGGACATCCTTGTCTTGTTCCTGATTTTAGAGAGAGCGCTTTCAGTTTTTGTGCATTTAGTATGATATTGGCTGTTGGTCTGTCATAGATAGCTTTTATCAGATTGATATTATCAATTATCAGTAATAAATTTTATCAGAATTGACTGTGTATTCCAATTTTCTTCAGGGTTTTATCATGAATAAGGGCTTGACTTTGTCAAAAGCTTTTTCTGCATCTATTGAGATGATCATAAAATTTTTGTCTTTGTTTCTGTTAATATGGTGTATTACATTTATTGATTTACATATATTGAACCACCCCTGAATCCCTGGGATGAATCCAACTTGGTCACGGTGTATAATCTTCTTGATGATTTGCTCGATTCTGTTTGATAGTATCTTATTCAGGATTTTTGCATTTATGTTCAGTAGGGAGATTGGCCTGTAGTTCTCTTTCTTAGTTGGGTCCTTCTCTGGTTTTCGTACCATGGTAATGGTTGCTTCCAGGAATGAATTTGGGAGCATTGCTTCCCTTTTGATTTATTAAAAATTTTGAGAAGTATTGGTGTTAGGTCTTCTCTAAATTTCTTGTGGAATTCATCATTGTATCTGTCAGGGCCTGGGCTTTTCTTTGTTGGGAGGTTTTTAATTACATCTTCGATTTCATTGGTTGATATTGGTTTATTTAGGATTTTTATATCTTCTTGATTCAGTTTTGGTAATTCATATGTATCTAGGATTCTATCCATTTCCTCTGCATTTTCCATCTTAGTAGAATATAAATTTTCAAAATAGGTATAGATGATCTTCTGGATTTCTGCAGGGTCTGTCATGATATCTCCCTTTTCATTTTCAGTTGCATAGATTTGAGTCTTTTCTTTTTTTAATAAGGTTGGATAAGGGTTTGTCAATCATATTTATTCTTTCAAAGAACCAACACTTTGTTTCATTGATTTTTTGTACTGTTTTTTCATTCTCCAATCTGTTAATTTCTGCTCTGATCTTTATAATTTCCTCCCTTGTATGAGCTTTTGGCTTAGCCTGCTCTTCTTTTTCTAAAAGTTTAAGGTTCACCATTAAGTTGTTTATTTGTGCTTGCTCTATTTTCCTGATATAGGAATTTAATGGTATAAATTTCCCTCTTAAGACTGCTTTCATTGTATTCCTTATGTTCTGGTATGTTGTACCATCATTATCATTCAGTTGTTCTTTAATTTCATCTGTGACCCATTGGTTGTTCAGGAGGCTGCTGTTTAATTTCCATGTGTTTAGGAATATTTTGTGATTTCTTTTGCCATTGATTTCTAATTTCATTGCACTATGGTCTGATAATATGCATGGGATAATTTCAATTCCTCTGCATTTACTTAAGCAGGTTCTATGAGCTCATATGTGGTCTATTTTGGACAACGTCCCGTGTGCAGGTGAGAAGAATGTGTATTCTGAAGTTGTGGGGTGGAACACTCTGTAGACATCTACTAAGTCCATTTGTTCAAAAGTTTGGTTCAGTTCTACTATTTCATTATTGATTTTTTGTCTAGTTGATCTGTCTTTTTGTGACAGTGGAGTATTGAGATCCCCCAATATAATTGTATTAGTGCTTATTTGATTTTTTATGTCCTTTAATACTTGTTTTATATAGTTGGGTGCACTGGTATTTGTTGCATATATATTTATGATCGTTATCTCTTCCTCTTGGATTGTTCACTTTACAAGGATGTAATGACCGTCTTTATCTCTCTGAATCTTTCGTAGCTTAAAATTCACTTTGTCTGCTAAAAGAATAGCTACCCCTGCATTTTTCTTGGTTCCTGTCGCAGGGAGTATTGTTTTTCATACTTTGACTTTCAGTCTATGAATTTCTTTCCGAATTAAATGTGTGTGTTGTATACAGCATATTTTTGGATCTTGCTTCTTGACCCATTTTGCCAGGCTGTGCCTTTTGATTAGTGAATTGAGACTATTAACATTGATGGTTAAATCTGATATGTATTGACTTATACCTGTCATGTTATTTTCCTGTTATTGGTTCCCCCCCATGTTTTGTTATCTGCCCTGCCTGGTGGATTCCTTCTGTTGGGGTTCCTGGAGTTGTGGTCCTTGTTATTTCCTTCTAGAATGTCCTTGAGAAACTTTTGGAGTGCTGTTTTCATGGTCATAAGCTTTCTCAGATGTTCTTTGTCCTGGAAGTGTTTTATTTCTCCATCAATTTTGAAAGATAGTTCTGTGGGGTACATCAATCTGGGTTGAAAATTATTTTCCTTTAGAGCTTGAAATACATCATTCCAAGCTCTTCTTGACTTGAGGGTTTGTGCTGAAAAGTCAGCTGTGATTCTGATGGGCTTTCCTTTATAGGTGATTTTTCTCTTTTCCCTAAAAGCTTTTAAGTTTCTGGTCTTCTGTTGAATATCTGGGATCTTTGCTATGATATGTCTGGCTGAAGATTTTTTTTTAATCTTAGCTAGTTGGAGTTCTATAGGCCTCACTTATATGAAAATTAATTTCTTTTTCTCTACCAGGGGAATTCTCTGTGATATCTGTGAACAAGGTCCTGATGTCCTTTATAGTATCTCCTGCTTTTTCATTGATTCCAATTAATCTTAAGTTGTTTCTCCTTGTGTCATCTAGCAGCTGCTGGATTGATTTTTCATTGTCCCTTGTTATTTTTAAGAATTCTTTCTTTTCATGATCACTAATCACAAGCCTGTCTTCTACATCTGAAATCTTGTCTTCCCATTGGCTTAATGTGCTACAAATACTTTCAATGGAATTTTTGTTCTCCTGGATATCTGCTTGAATCTGCCTTATGGATTCCATTTCTGTCCTATGCTGAACATTCATGGTTTCCATCATTTTCTTAAGCTCATCTATTTTTTTTGTCTGTGTCTGCTCTAGCATCCTTAAGCTTGGTCTTCATTGGGGGTATTATCTCTACAGTTATATGAGAAATTATTTCTGTTTTAAATTTTTCCAGAGCCTCATTCAACTGCTTTGTTGTTACCACTTCAGAGATGTCAGGTGGGTGGCTTTCAGTTTGTTGCAACTGATTGCCCCCTGGGTTTGCCTTGGGTGAACTGGATGTGTGGGGTTGCATCTTGTTTATGTGTCATCTCATTTTCTTTTCTTTCTTTAGTTTAATTCCTGGGGTTATATTTGTAAATTACCTATGGTAGGTTGCTTTATTGCTAGTATTTAAAATACTTAGGAGATGACTACTTCTCTGTGGTATCTTCCAGGCATAGTTTATTTTTGGGTTTCAAGCCTGCTGCAAGATCCTACCTCTTCAATTTGTTGGGTGTGAGAAGTTGCTGCCTGTTTGGCCTAGTCCTTGGTTCTTTGGTACTGTGCCACTGTATTTTCTGTGACCCTTAGTCAATCTCAGTCATGGAATACCAGGAAGAAAAGCTGTTTAGAACAATTATGTCACTTTTGGCTATAATGGTAGCTAAAGCATCAAGTGCAGCCTAGAAAATGACAGTCTGAGCTAACCAGTTTTTTGCCACTTTTAACCATATAAAGTAGAGTTGTGGTTATATAACAAAATCTAAAACACACCAGAAAAATTATATGCAGTATATACGTCCTTAACATGTCAATTTTGCCCTCAGTAGTTTAAATTTAAAATGAGTTATGGAGGAAATAGAGAATTGGGAGAAGAGGAAGGAATTAGATGTATGGCAGGAGGACCAAGAGGGATCCCATTGACATTGGGAAACTGGTGCAGCAGACTGGTGGGAAACAGAGAAGGAGGGGATAAAAGGAAGAACAGATCAGAACCACAATCACAAGGTTAGAGGCTTTGTTTCCACTCATATAAATACCAGATAGAATCATGAAGGAAAGAGCAAACAGACAAACAAAAACAAACCTAAGACAAAAACAACAAAACAAGCTAACAAACAAAGTCCCACAAAAAAAGAATGAGAGAAAAAGAGAAAAACAAAATCAGTTCCAGGTTTTGACTCTGCTGTAGGTAGGCACCGTGTAGTGACTGAGTCCTGTTCCATGCAGGTCAGTCCCTGCAAGCCAGGAGCAGCCATTTGGTGGTGCAGTGAGCAGTAGACTGCACTCTCTGGTGGAGAACAGTCTCATTTGCCTGCCGCCATCAGCGCACTCTCTGTGGGCCTGAGAGCCATGGCGCTGCCCTGAGTTTCAAGTTCAGTGTTCTGGCCCTATGCTGTTTCTCTGCCACCCCCACTATGGCACCTGGCCAATTGTTCTCTCTCTTGCAGGGTGGCTGCACCTCCGAGGCACTCACCACCAGGCAGCACAGTCCTTCACTGCTCCCCTGCACTGCCACTGTCTAGCATTCCTCCGCAGAGGCCCCCAGGGCCACCGGCTGCCATGGTGTGTCTGCAGATTTGAACTTCTGTCACGCTATGTTTCCTGGCACAAGGATAAGTCACCCATGGTCTCCTCTTTCCTCTTTCTTGAAACCACTCTTCACTTGCTCCTCGGGCCCCAAACTGTGCCTCAGAATTTTTCTGGGCCCAGGGTAACCACCTCCCTCCCTCCTTTGCTCTCCCAGTCACTATATTCCAGTGGCTGAATGGCAACTTTTAGAGAGTTTCACTGCCTGCTTCTTACAAATACGCCATCTTTTTTCCAAGTCTCCAATGCAATGTTCTGATCTACATATTTCTGATAATGGGATGTTAAAGACCAATTACAAGAGTGTTGCTGCTATTTTATTTTTCATTGCCATTAATTTTTTTATATATTTAGGTGCTCCTGTATTTGGTGCATATATATTTGTGATTGTAATCTCTTCTTCTTGGAGTTTTCCCTTAACAAGAATGTATTGACCTTCTTTATCTCTTTTGTTGTGTCTTGGTTTGAAGTTCACATGGTCTACAAATAGAATAGCTACCCCTGCTTTTTTCTGTGTTCCTGTCACAAGGAATATAGTTTTTCAACCTTTGACTTTCAGTCTGTGCTTTTCGTTTTGAGTTAAATGTGTTTCTTGAATGCAGCATGTTGTTGGATCTTGTTTCTTGATTCATTCTGCCAGTCTTTTTGTCTTGATTGATGAGTTGAGACCATTTACATTGATGGTTATAACTGACATGTATTGACTTATCTTTGTCATATTATCTGCTGTTGGATCCTTGTCTTTACCCTCTTTAATTGCTTGCCTTACTTGGTGGCTTATTCATATTGGTGTTCTTGGATTTTTGCACATTTTTATCTCTCTCTCCAACATCTTTCAGAACATACTGTAGAGGTGGTTTGGTGGTCATGAATTTATTCAGTTGTTCTTTGTCATGGAAGTATCTTATTTCTCCATTAATTCTGAAAGACAATTTTGCAGGGTACATCAATCTCTATTGGTAGTTATTTTCTTTCAGGACTTGGAATACTGCACTCCAGGCTCTCCTTGACTTAAGTGTTTGTGTGAAGTCTGCTGCAATTCTGATGGGCTTTCCTTTATAGGTGATTTGTTTCTTTTCTCTAACAGCCTTTAATATTTGATTCTTGTGCTGAATTTCTGGAATCTTATTATATGCCTCTGTGTAAATATATTTTGGTCATGGCTAATTGGAACTTTATATGCCTGACTTATCTGTATGTCAAATTATTTTTCCATACATGGGTAGTTTTCTTCCATTACTTCTGTGAACAGTTTATTATGTCCTTTATGTTGGTTTCTGCTTTTTCTTGGAGTCCAATCAGTCTTACATTATTTCTTCTTTGCATAATCTCACAGCTGTTGGATTGATTTTTCATGGTCCCTTGTTGTTTTTAAAGGATTTTTCTTTATGTGATCGCTAGCTGCAGTCCTGTCTTCTAGGTTTGAAATTCTGTTTCCACTTGTATTATGGTGATTTTGCAAACTTTGAATGGAATTTTTTTTTTGGGGGGTACCGGGGGTCGACCTCAGGACCTAGCGTGCCAGCAGGCACCTGTGCCGCTGAGCGATATCACTGGCCCCTTTTTCATATGTGGGTTCCAGGAGTTGAACTCAGGCCCTCGCACTTGCCAGGCAGGTGCGTACGCCGCTGAGCCATCTCACCAGCCCTTGAATGGAATTTTTGATTCCTGTATATCTGTTTGAATCTGTTTCATGGATTCCATTTCTTTACTATATTGGGATTTCATAGATTCCATCATTTTCCTATGTGCCTCTATTTTTTTTTGAATTTTTTTTATATGCAGGTACTGGGAGTCGAACTCAGGACCTTGCACTTGCCAGGCAGGCACTTATGCCCCTGAGCTCTATTACCAGCCCTGTGCCTCTATTTTTTAACATGTGACTACTCTAGATTTGCTGAGTAAGTCTTTCATTAGGGTCACCATCTTATTTTCCCTTGGAAATTATTTCTGATTTGATTTCCTCTATAGTCTTTTTTTTGTGGGTGCTGGGGGTCGAACTCAGGACCTCATGCGTGCATGCAGGTGCTTGTGCAGCTGAGTGATATCACCGGCCCTTTTTCCCTTTAGTATGCGGGTACCAGGAGTCAAACTCAGGACCTTGCGCTTGCCAGGCAGGTACTTATGCCACTGAGCCATCTCACTGGCCCTCCTCTATAGTCTTGTGAACATGTTTTTGAAATTCTGCTGCTATCATTTCAGAAATCTCAGATGGGTGGCCTCCATTTTCTTCTGCCTCAGTGTCCCTTAGACTTGTCCTGCGTGGGCTGGAGGTCTGGGGTTGAATCTTCCTTCTATGTCTTGTCATTTTATAGTTTTAAATTTAATTTTATATATTTTCTGTGTTTCCACCTGTATATTTCTTATGGTAAGTAGCTATATCATGAATATTGACTCCTCGCTAGGAAATATCTGCTCTTCAGTGTTGTCTTTTATGTTTAGGAGGTTCTTGTTTTTTTGTGTCTAGCCCAAGATCCTACCCTCCCAATTTGTTAAAGATGACATGTTGCCATCTATTTGGCTCAGTCCCCAATCATTTTGTACTGGACTATGGTGGTGGTTATGACCCCAGACAGTCACAGTATTGTTATAGAAGGGAGAACAACTAATTAGTAGTATGACATCCTGGCCAAGTATTACACTTAGCACTAATAGCATCATGCATGGCCTAGAATCTGACAAAATGTGGCAACTCTTGATTTGGTATCTTTAACCATAGGGGCAAGATCTAAAGTTATATAACAAAACCCATCACAAATCAGGAACTTGTACACAATGAGTTTCCCCCTAGTAGAGTGATTTTACTCTGTAGTGAGGAAATTTAAGAGGTATAGGGAACAAAACAGAGACAGCAAGTGATGAAGAAAAATATAGTCAAAGCAAGGCTAGAGGACAACAGATAATCAGACAAGTTTTGGTAAGCTGGTGAAGATGGCAGGTGAGAAAGAATGAAGGAGAAAGCAAAAGATTATTGAAGTGAATCAGGAAGGTTAGGGACAATATTCACTCACAAGAAAATATCCTAAGATCAAGAGAGATAGTTGAGGAGAGAGAGAGAAAAAAGATGAATAGAATAGAATGGAAATATATGTATAAACCTAAAAAAGAAAATAGAAGGAAAAAAATCCCAACCAGACAATAAAAGGGAAACAATACACACACAAAAAGAAAAATAAAATACCTCTGGTGTCCACACTTTTGTGGTAGTGTCCATATCAGCATCCCACCAATTCTTCAATAGGTTTAGTGCTGGATTGGATGTGGGGCTGATCTTGGCCTCTGGATGTGGGGGCTGGTCCAGTTTTTTCCAGAAGCTTTCTGGATGGCCCACCCATTACTCCTTACCCTGTTTGTCTCTGCATTGCTCTCCTCGTTGCTGTAGTGTCCTCAAAGACAGCCCAAGGCTGCTCCTTTTCCCATGTACATTTGCCCCTCCCAGACCTTGAACAGCCAGCTCTGTTCCACACTGCTGACTCCTCTCACACTCTGCCCTTCTTGTTCCACTCTGGTGGTCACAAGTCTACCAATGGTTGTCTCAAGTCAAAGGGAGTGCTGATCTCCCAGCCCAAGGCTGTTACTGCCATTTGTCATGCAGTGGGGGAATGCTTCTTTCCCAGTCCTTGTCCCCACACTGCAGGTTGCAGGTTAGAGGGAGTTGCTGACTTTCTGGCCCATGGGTGCTTGTGTTGCTCGACGCTAGTCACAGGGCAGGGAAGTGCTTGTCCTGGCCCTGCAGGATGGTCCAATTCCCCCTCTTGTGCCAATCATTGGGCAGGAGGAGTTGTGTTGTTTCACTATCAGCCCTCATTGCCATGGCTTCTCCTTATCCTTGTTTTTGCTAGAGATTCCAGTTAGCAGTTACGGTGCTCAACAGAGAAAGAAAAAGAAAAATAAGAAGAAAGAAAAGGAAAAAATGGGCAGCTTGTCAAGGAGGGAGCAGTCACTCACCCCTGTGTGTGCCAGTCAAATTTGCTGCCAAGCTTCAGGGTTCTCTGTTTGCAGGAAGTGAAAAGTGGTGAGGAGCCTTATACTCTAGGTCTGTTCTGTGTGGATTGAGTTTCCTACATTTTTGCCATCTCTCCACTTTTGCCAGGGGAGCTTCCTGGGAATGGCAGTTTCTGCTCTGATCCCTATCCTAGCAGTGTGAAACCCACAGGCAGCCTTGTGGGTGGGTTTATTGTTTTATAAAGTCTTATGCCTATGTTTGATCTACAAATCTCTTATTTCAGATTAATTTTTCTATCAGGATGTATGTCCCTCCATTTCTTCCAATTCCATGTGTTTTTATTTGATTTCCTCTGAGAAACTCCAATGTGAGTCCTCCTTTATTCAGCCATGTTGAATCTCTGATCCATTTTTTTTTTTGTGGGTACCGGGGGGTCGACCTCAGGACCTCACGCGCCAGCAGGCACCCGTGCCGCTGAGCGATATCACCGGCCCCTTTTTCGTATGTGGGATCCGGGAGTCGAACTCGGGCCCTCGCGCTTGCCAGGCAGTCGCTTTTGCCACTGAGCCATCTCACCGGCCCCTCTGATCCATTTTTACAAGATGCAATTTTTGTTTTTCAGGGCATAGAAATCTCAGTTCATAGTGTAATTAGCTCTGCCCCAGTGAAGACTTCAGTTTTATTAAGTGACTATGGCACCAGGACTTGCTTTGTTAGTGGTGAATACCTTTGAGCTGAGTCTGGGAGACATTTCTACCAAAGACTTATGGATGTAAGTTCATCTATTCAATCCAGATGCTCCAGGATGAAAATGTTGGGGTGGCTGAAACTTTTAAGTCCTGCCCCCAGAGAGAATCAAAGCTATAGCCTCCTTTAGTTCATGTAGTGCCAATTGATATTCAACTCCCCACTAAAATTTGACAGGTTTACAGATGACTTAATAGATTGGGGTCGGAAAATATTAGAAGTGAGGAATGTGTTGGTGCCCAAATCCAAACATTCCTACCAAATCTTGGGCCTTCTTTACCAATATGTAAAGTTAGAAAGCTAGGAGCTTGTGTTTTCTAAGACTGGGAATAGTTTGCTTTTCTGAGTTCCAAATATAACCCTACAATTTAATAGACTGGGTATGGTCTTATACCTTTTGTAGGCAATTGCCCAGCTCTTTTGTATTTTCTCATGGTTGTGATGTCCTGTGACATTTTATCAGGTCCAATGATAAGCATGTCATTGATGTAATGCCCAAACTGAGTTTCTAGTAAAATGTGGAGTAGGAACTTAGGGCCTGCTGGCAAAGCTCATGTGCATTTCCAGGGATATTGAAGTATTCCATAGGTAACCAGAAAATGTGTACTGTTGACCTTCAAATGTAAAGAGGAATTATGGTTGACTTCCATGTGGCATTTTCCCTAAATAGAATATGTTACCCAAACTACTCATATTATTTTAATAGCATTCATTGAGGCAATGATATCTGGTAGAAGTATTCTAATAAGGAGAACAGTCTTTTTAACTCACCCTAGTCTATAGTTAGATTCCAATCAGTATTGGCTTCAAGTACAAACCATACCAAAGAATTGAAAAGTGAGATGGTAGGAATCAATACTCCTCCCTTAATTAAGTCATCTATGTACTATGGCAGATTCACTACCTATACCAGTAAGTTAATGGATTTTTACCAAGCCGTGGCCACCAGTAGCATAAAATTATTTTCCCTAGAGGTTATCTGCTGCCTAAGGGGGACCATTCCAATAATGAGAAAAGAGATAGTGTTGAGGGTGACAAGGAGTAAAGAGGCATCTTTTAGAAAAGCTGAACGAATTTTAATAGTTAAGCAGGTAATTACCACTTTTTATTTTCTTCTCAAACCAGCCACCTACTGAGTGGTTTCCTTTAAAGTCTAAATGCTTCTTGGTTTGGGGATATTTGAGTACATGTGTCCAGTAGATGTAGCCAATTGTACCTATTTATTGGAACCCAAACTACTATTAATGCAGTAAAAGGGTGACTGTCGGAAGAGGCTACCCTCAGTTACCACTGGATCCTAAGTAGTACTTACAGAAATCAGAGGTAAGCATGGAAATTAAGGCTGCTTCTGAAGTAGAAGCCTATTACAGATTGTACTCTAACCCTGATAAGCATTGTAATTGCTTTGCTGATTTAACAGTTATCATTCAATTCGGTCCCTCTTAACTCCTGCATAACCTCCCTGCTCACATAGAAGTCCACAGTTAAACAAGGGAAAGGTTATAGGTGGTTTGTTTGGCTTTATGGTAGAATAACCTCATTGCTTACATTAATTTTGATTTAAGTCAAATGGGTATTTTTTTAAAAAATTAACAATAAACATTTGACTCTGACTTTGTTTTTCATAAATTTCTATTAATTGGAGGGCAGTTATGACTGATTGAATTGTTTTAGTATTAGCCATCATTGCCACTAAAGAGGATTTACACTTATCAAAAGACACCCCCCTCTCCAAGAAACAACTGGATGGACTCAACTCAGCCTCCTCTGTACTTCTCAAGTCATCCTGATATACAACATCTGTTGTCAGATAAGTCCATTCTATACTAGCTGATGGAGGAAGACTTTGACCTTAGCTGGCAACTTACATTGGTGGGTTGACCAGCCTCTTATGAGGTTTAATACAAGGCAGGCAGAAATCCAGGCATTAAAAATCCACTGAGTTGAATTTATAGAAGTATAAAGTAGAATGGTGGTTACCAAGGTTTAAGCAGGGTGGGGTTTGATGAGATAATGGTCAAAGTATAAAATTTCAGCTATATAGGAGGAATCATTTCAAGAGATCTATTATACAATGTGGTGACTAGAAAATAACATGCTGTTTGTGGTGACTACAAAATAACATACTGTACTCTTGAAAGTTGCTAAGAGTAGATTTTAAGTGTTGTCATGAGATACAGAGAGAGAGAATATACAAGGTATAGTACATGCAAAAAGAGTTCAAAGCCTACTCTCCAGGTCATGCCCACTTTTCAGACAAGTTTTTTAGGATCCTTTAGTAAGGATACCATTGTTTCCATTTTTTACTGTGGAAACCAATTGTTCAATTACAGCTATCATTAGGTGAAACTTATTCCTTCCATACATGCCATATAGCTAAGGACTTTTTTACTTGCTCCCATAGTTAGTTCCTTAAGAAAAGACTGAACACTAGGGTAAAAGAGAGGACACATCCCCCTTTTCCAACTGAGAACAGCACTTTTTTTACATTCCTCTTTTGCCTTTATATATCTTCATTTTTTGGGGGGTCACCAATAAAACTGAGAGTAAATTATCCTTATAATTATCTTGATGACACTATGCTGCCTTTTCCTCCTGAAAGCAGTCCTCTTACACACGATCCTTCCCACTATTTTGTATCGCATGAATCTAAGCTCCTGCATTATATCCAGGAAGTGTCCTGGTGAGAATCAGCTTCTTTTCTTTTTTAAATTTTAAATTTTGTTTTATTCTAAAGAGAAAAAAAAACAGTAAAAACAATGATAGAGAATTTCATAATACAATAGGAAATTAACAATGGTTAATATATTGCATATCATTATCTTCAAAGTAGTTGCTTAGATTAAAGATATAGTCAGGAAAAATTGATCAAACAATATAAGCACAAACTGTTCTTTTCAATGAACTCAAAGAAATTAGTAGTATAATTATCTTAGCTATCTTGTGTGTGCATATATATATATTTTTTTTCTTTTCCTTTCCTTCTTTTCTCCTTTCTCACATCCCAGTTGTTCTTTCCTTTTTTTTTGTGGGTACTGGGGGTCGACCTCAGGACCTCGCACACCAGCAGGTGCCCATGCTGCTGAGCAATATCACCAGCCCTTTTTTTGTATGTGGATTCCAGGTGTCAAACTCGGGCCCTCATGCTTGCCAGGCAGGCGCTTATGCCACTGAGCCATCTCACTGGCCCCCATTCTTTCCTTTTGAGCAGTTTCTTTCCCTTTCACAATATCTATTGTGCTTTTTGGAACTTATTTACTCTTTCAGTTTCTTACACTATGGAGACAATACAATGTTTACACATCCACGTCTAATTTATTTCACTTATGAGTACGGTCTCTAGTTGCATCTATATACCTATAAAAGCCTCAAATTCACCCTTCTTTATAGCTGAGTAGTACTCCATTGCATAAAAATACCACATCTTTTTAATCCATTACTCAGTTGATGGCCATTTGGGTTGTTTCCAAGATTTAACTATTATAAATTGTGCTGCTATAAACATGGGTAAACATATATCACTGTGGTATGATGTTTTTAATTCTTCTGAGCAAATACCCAGAAGGGAATAGCCAGGTCGAATGAGACCTCTAACCCTAGGACTTTGAGGAATCTACACACTGACTTCTACAGTGGTTTGTACCACTCTATGCTCCAAGAGTGGAGAAGGGTTCCTTTTTCCCCACAGCTCCACCAGCATCTGTTATTAGTTGATTTCTTGATGATAGCCATTCTTTCTGGAGTGAGATGGAATCTCAGTGTTGTTTTAATTTACTTTTCCCAAATGACCAATGATGTCCTATATTTATTTGCTATTTGTATTTCTTTATCTGAGAAGTGTGTATTCATCTCAGATGTCCATTTTTGGATTGGGTCTTTGAATGTGGCATTCTGGTTTTTTTCAGTTCTTTATATGTTCTAGATAGAAGTCCTTTGCCTGAGGGACAATTGGCTAAAATTATTTCCCACTCATTGGGTTTTCTTTTCACTGTGTTAGTGATTTCTTTTGATGTGCAAAAACTTTTTAATAAGATGAGATCCTAGTTGTTGATTCTTTGAAATACTTCCCATTCAGTTTGGGTTTTGTTCATGAACTTTCTGTCTACCCCTATGTCCTCAAGACTTCTACCTACTTTGTCTTCTAGGAGATTTCATGTTTCTGTTTTAATATTTAGATCTTTGATCCATTTTGACTTTAGTTTAGTGCATGATGACAGACATTGGTCTAGTTTTACTCTTTGGCATGTGGAGAGCCTGTTTTTCCAGCACCATTTACTAAAGAGGCTATCTTTCTTCCAGTGGACATGCTTGGCCCTTTTGTTAAAGATAAAGTGACTGAGTGTGTTTGGAGTTGTGTCTGCATCTTCTAATCTGTTCCATTGATCCTCAGGTCTGTTTCTTTTTTTGCCAGTACCATGCTAATTTTATCACAATAGCTTTGTAGTATAATTTCAAGTCAGGGATTGTGATTCCTCCTGCCTTGCCTTTGTTGCCAGGATTGCCTTTGCAATTCTAGGTATCTTCTGTTTCCAAATGAATTTTAGGAATGTTTTCTCTAGATCTGTGAAGTATGCTAATGGTATTTTGATTGGGACTGCATTAAATCTGTATAACATTTTTGGGAGTATTTCCATTTTCACAATGTTGGTTCTTTAAAGAGATTGAAGAGTATATCAGAAAATGGAAAGAGAATCAGCTTCTAACAGAGCCTAACATGCAGTGGTGTTTTGGAGCTTCTATTCAATAGGATGACCACCTTTTTGGAATCCTGAGAGGGGCAGGAATAACAATTCCTTGTTTTTAATTAATTTAAGTAACATTGTTACTGGCTCAGCTCAAGGGCTGGGGGCACAATATCCCTTAGAGGAAGGACTGATAGAAAGCAGATTTGGGGTGTAGATTCATAGGGTATGTAAAGAAGCTAGCCTCTAAATGACAAAAATTCTGTTTATTTGGACTATATTTGAACTAATATGAGACATAACATTTTGAACATGGCACCAGCCATCTTTTGAACTAATGATTGCAACCTGCTCTGAGTAAATAAACAATATACAAACAATACACAAAATCCATCTTTGGCTCATTTATATAACAAACATAATAGCATTAAGAGGTGGAAAGGGGAAAATGGAGATATAATATTCTAAAGTCCTTCCATTATTTGAAAATAGTGAAGGTACAACTTTAAATTAGTCAATAAGCCTATATGCACAGTAATATTAAGCATAAATAAGAGCTGTGTTTCAATTAGTTACTGACATATAAGAAATAACTGAAAACTCTTAGAAGTTTAAAACAATGACCATTTTATATAGGCTCTATTCTGTGGACCAGCAATTTGGGCATGGCACAAAATATTTTGGACATGTTTGTTGGGAACCACAAATTATAAATTGACTTAGTATCTGCCCAAGGCCCTTCTTGCCCTGCCTTGTGGAACAGTTTTTGAATGTAGAAATCCTACTGCCTCTCAGTCAATGCGGTGATGATTTTTACAGAGCAGGATGAAGTCTGCTGAGCACAGTACAGGGAAAATTAACACCCAGGGGTGGGTATGAATCTTAACTTGTTTCCTTTATTATGTTAAACTTGTCCATTCAACCACTACTTCTATGCTGTTCCAGGGAAAGTACCATACCTCTCACCCTGCACTAGTGAATAAAATGGTGGCTAACTTGAGATTCTTGGTCTTTGTTCCCAGAAAATATTGATCATCTCAGAACCCTATTTTCTTGAAATTTTTGTGTCCTGCTCATTTTATTTCTTGTCATGTACTGTATCTCCTGGCAGGAGAGAGAGGACTCATTACAGGGGTCCCTGATAATTGACACCATAGAAAGGGTCTCTGATACATGGTCATGATTAAAATTGCTCCACAATGCCTGGTGCCTTCAGTGAAATGGCTCAAACAACTAAGGAGTGAATCGAATGAACAGGCATATATTTGATGAATTTGTCTTTCTTTTTGTTCACTCTTCAGTTATCTTCCACATGACTGTTTCATGGAAATACCTTGGGCTTCATCACAACATATTGTCTCAGGGCAGTCAACTTCTTATGGAATACTGGCTTCCCCTAGAAAAGACTGGAAATTTCCATGTCTAAGACGAAGCTCAGAATTGGCATATCATTCTTTCTGCCATACTGCATGCCTAAGGCAAATCACAAAAAACAGCCCAGGTCAAAGTTGTGGAGGATACTCCAACTCTTGACAGGTAAAAAGACATGTGCATAAGTGGAGAAAAGCAATTTGATGAAGACCATCTTTGGAAAATAAAAAAGCAAAAAAGCATGAAGAGTAATAAAAATGGGGAGCCACCCCAGCTAAGAGCAGCCCAGCAGCACATGGGGCAGCAATGTGCCACCCCAACCCAGCATGGCCCAGCAGCACCCAGGTCACCTGTATGAGCTGCTGCAGCCCAGCACAGGCCAGAAGTAACAAGGGTGAGGGCAGGAGCAGCCCCAGACCAGCCTGGCCCAGCAGAATCCATGGCAGCTGCAAGAGCTGCCCAACCCAACTTGGCCCAGCAACACCCAGGATCATGGCAGGATACTGTTTCTGGAGGTTCCCTGCTGAGGCAGCAGGTAAAAATAACCTACAAAGGGGAAACTCATTGCATACAAGTTCCTGGTATAAGTTGGATTTAATTATGTAACTATGGAGCTGGCTCTTATGGTTAAAGATACCAAATTAATAGTTACCACAGTTGGTCAGTTTCTAGACTGTGATGGATGCTATTGTTATTGCTAATTGTACTACTTTAGTGAAGATGTCATACATGTTGTAATCAGTTTCTCTCCCTCCTATGACATCACTGTGATTGCCTGGGGTAATAGCCATCACCATAGTCCAGTAGGAAAGGACACAGTGCTGAATAGATAGAAACCTCCCATCCTTAATAAACTGGGAAGGTAGGTTCTGGGGATAGACACAAAAACCAAGAAGCACTTACACCTAGAAGATATCTCTGCACAATAGACATTTCCTAGGGAAGCCATGATACTATTGATAAAGCTATCTACCATAAGAAGTCTACAAGCAACAACAGAGAAAATTAAACATAATAGAAAATACAAAATGACAAGACACAGAAGCAAAATGCAACCCAAGAACTCCACTGTACCTGGGACAAGACCAGAGCACAGTCAGATAGAAGAAATTGGAAGTCACACAGTGAAACTTTCTGAAATGATAGTAGCAGAAGTAAAAAAACAATGGAGGCAGCTATAGAAAAAATAATCTCTCCAGTAAAGAAAGAAATGACAATCAGAATGAAAGACATGCCCAATGAATCTAGAGTAGACACAGACCAAAAAACCCATAGGATTTTAGGAAAAGAATGGAAAGCATGAATACACAACACAGGACAGAAATGAAATCCATGAAATAGATCCAAACAGATATCCAGGATATCAAAAATTCCATTGAAAGTTTATGAATATCAGATTTAGAAGAAAAATTTGCAGTTAGTGACCAAGAAAGGAAAGATACCTTAAAAATAACAAGGGATCATGAAAAATCAATCCAATAGCTGCAAGATGAAGCAAAGAAAAACAATATATATTGATCAGAGTCCATGAGAAGCCAGGAGATAATGCAAACACCAAAAAAAATCTCTTCACAGAAGTAATGGCAGAAAACTTCCCAAACATGGATAAAGAATTTGACACAAAAATAAGTGAGGCATACAGAACTCCAAATACCCACAATCTAAACAAATCTACACAAAAGCATCTAATAATGAAGATTCCAGAAATTAAACACAAGAACAGAATATTAAATATCTTAGAGAAATAAAAGAAATCACTTATAAAGGAAAACCTATCAGAATCACAGCAGACTTCTCAACACAAACCCTTAAGTCAAGGAGAGCTTGGAGTGAAGTATTTAAAACCCTAAAAGAAAACTACCTCCAACCCAGATTGATGTACCCTGCTAAACTATCTTTCACAATTAATGAAGAAATAAAATACAACCATGAAAAAGAACAACTAAAGAAATTCATGACCACCAAACCAGCTCTTCAAAGTGCTCTGAAGAATTTTATAGAAAGAGATAAATAAGACCACAATTTCAATAACATTAATAGAAAGAAGCCACTAGGCAGGGCAAGCAATGAAAGAGGGGTACTTTTCTCTTCTTGCTGAAACAAAATACCTGACAACCAAGGTTAAGGAAGAAAAGGTTTATTTAACTTACTGTTTGTAGAGGTTTCAGTCCATAATCAGTTGGCTCCAATACAGGGTGGTATGGCAGAAAGGCAACTGTTCATGGTGGTGGAAGGCAGCAGAAGCAACAAGAACGAAAGGGGAGAAGCAAGCCACTTTTCCTCCCTTATATTGTATGCAGGCTCCCTGCCCTATGGCAAGTGTAGCACTCGCACCCCCAATCCCAGCACTAGATAATGAATCAATAACAAACTCTAGATTCAGCTGCTTCCAAAAAGCCTGCCCCCCATGACTGCACGAGGGTTTGGGGAGACATTCAGACACAAACCATAACACTCTGCACCTGGCACCCTAAAGACTCATACACATCACTTTATGCAAAAGGCATTTAGACCATATCTAAGAGTTGCCAAAGTCCTAACATTTCAGCATTGCTAAAAAGTCCAAGTCCCAAGCCTTCTTAGAGATAAAAGGCAAACTCTTAGCTGCAAGTGCCTGTACAAATGCAAAGTTAAACTCTTCCAACGCTCAATGGACAAGATCAACATTTCCATTCCAAAAGTTACAAAGACGGGAATACAAAGGAATGGGACCAAAGCAAGTCCAAAATCCAGCAGGGTAAACAGTACGTCCTGTAGTTCTATGTGCAGTATCCAAGGCAATCTGTAGCAAGATGTGAACTCCAAAAGGCTTGGGTGGCTCTACCCATAAGGCACTTCCTGTGATTGTAGCCTCTATGGCTATTCTCTGAGGCCTGCTTTGCTCCCTCTTTGCATCTTTCCTTAGATGACCCATGTTCTTGGATTTTCCAAGCTTCTGGGGTCTCCACACAGCTTCACACACTGCCTTCTCAGGGGCACACTGCCTAGCCTCCCAGACCTTATGAAATTGGGATAGAAGCCTTTTTAAACCAACAACTCTTGCATTCTGCGTGCAACTAAAACCAGCACCATGGAGATGATGAGAAGGTCTGCTGGCAGCTGGAGCAGTAGCCAGGCTTTTCTCTCTCTTGGTTGTGGGGGTTGAGTGTCTGGATCACTGGGAACGCAAAATCTAAATCTGAGGAACAAATTCTCTAGGGTGCTACCATTCTGGAATATGGTGCAGCCACTGCCATTCTGGAACATGATGCTCTGGGGATTTCTTCTCAAAGCAAAGTCTTTCACTTTTGCATTTTTGAGGCTGCAAAGGGTGGAGTCCTGTTGCATATTGTGATGCTCTCAGGCCATATTTTCTATTCTTCTGTTCCTTCTCAGCAATCAAGATCTCCCCAGCTCTATCCTTGCAGTCTACAGCTTTACTGGAGCTCCTTTCTGGCCAAACTCACAACATTTTAAGTCATTCTGCCAGGTTCTTTTCTATTGATTCTCAACATAAATCTTACTAAAAGCCCCCAACACTGGCCATGCCACTGCCTCAACATTCAACTGCCTTGAAATTTCATCTGTCAGGTTAATTAGTCTACAGCCCTTAATCTCAGTCTCAGGAAAAGTCTCTGGACATGAACAAAATGCAGACAAACTTTCTGCCAAGCCATAACATACATTATCTGGAGTCCAACAGCCAATGCAGTACTTAAGAGCAGAAACCTCCTGAGCCTCATCTTTACCAGCAGGATTTCTATCAGCCTTCTGGTCTGATCTCTGACCAGAATCTCCCATACAGCACAGCCTAAATCCTTCCAGTTTCACTTTTTCAGCTAGTATCTCCAAACCTTCCCAATCTATCCCCACAAGCCATTCCCAAAAGCCCCTGAAACACATGCTCAGGTATACTCACAGTAAAGATCCCACTTCTCTGGTACCAAATTCTGTCTTAGTTACTTTTCTCTCATTGTTGAGACAAAATATCTGACACCCAAGGTTAAGGGAGAAAAGGTTTATTTAGCTCACAGTCTGTAGTGGCTTCAGCTAGCTCCAAGGCAGGGTGGTGTGGCAGAGGAGCAACTGTTCATGGATTCAGAAGACAGCAAAAGCAACAAGAGCAAAAGAGCAGAAGCAAGACTTTTCCTCCCCTAAACTGTATGCAGGCTACTGCCCTAAAGTGGGTGTAGCACTCACATTCCCAATCCCAGCACTAGACAGTGAACCATTCACAACCTCTAGATTCAGCCACCTCTGAAATGCCCACCCTCCATAAGCACATGAATCTTTGGGCAGACATCCAGACACAAAGCAAACATATACCAACAACAGGAAAATAATATGTCAGGATAAGCCAATACATTTCAGTTATAACCATCAATGTAAATGGTCTCAATTCACCAATCAAAGGAAACAGACTGGCAGAATGGATCAAGAAGCAAGATCCAACAATGTGCTACATTCAAGAAACACACTTAGCTCAAAATATTCATAGACTGAAAGTCAAAGAATGGAAAACCATACTCCATGCCATGGGAACCCAGATAAAAGCAGGGGTAGGTATGCTATTTGCAGACAATGTGAACTTCAAGGCAAGAAAGATCAAGAGAGACAAAGAAGATCACTATATAAATGATAAGGGAAAACTTCAAAAAGGAGACAACAATTATAAATATAAATGAACCAAATACTGGTGCACCAAAGATAAAACAAATATTAAAGGACATGAAAAATCAAATAAGTTCTATCACCATTGTAATGGGGGACTACAATACCCCACTGTCACAAATAGATGAACTAGACAAAAAAATCAACAAAGAGATATCAGAAGTAAACCAAACATGTGAACAAATGGACTTAATAGATGTCCACAGAGTGTTCCACCAGAAAACATGAGAATACACATTCTTCTCAGCTGCACATGGGACATTATCCAAAAGAGACAACTTATAAGCACATAGAACACTAAGTAAATGCAAAGGAATAGAAATTATTCCATGCATATTATCTGGCCATAGCACAATGAAATTGGAAATTAATGGAAAAAAAACCCAAAATACATAAACAGCCGAACAACAAATGGATTACATATGAAATTAAAGAAGAAACTAAACTGTACCTATAATTAAATGATAATGATGCTTACAATATACCAGAATTTGTGGGATGCAATGAAAGTGGTCCTAAGAGGGAAATTTATAGCAGTGAATTCTCACATAAGGAAAACAGAATGAGCTCAAATAAACAACTATTATTGAGCCTCAAACTTCTAGAAAAAGAAGAAAAAATCAAACACAAATTTCACACAAGGGAGGAAATGGTAAACATAAGTAGAGATTCATGCAATTGAGAGAAAGGAAAGACAAAGAATCAATAAATTGAAGAGTTTGTTTATTAAAAGACTAAATAAAATTGATAAACCCTTACCCAACCTTATCAAAAAGAGGATAGACAAGACTCAAATTCATGCAATTAGGAATAAAAAGGGTGAAATCACAACAGATTCAGTGGAAATCAACAGAAAATCAATACCTACTTTGAGAACCTGTACTCTAATTAGATAGAAAACACAGAAGTAATGGACAGATTCCTAAAAATATGAATTGACAAAACTGATTCAAGAAGATATAAGAATTCTACATAACCCAATATCAGTTAATGAAAGTGAACATATAAGTAAAAACTTACCATCAAAGAAAATCCTAGGTCTAATGGATTCACAGCTGAATTCTACAAGAAATTTAGAGAAGATCTAATGCCACAAATACTGAAACTCTTTAATGAAATCAAAAGGAAAGCAATACTACCAAAATCATTCCTGGAAGAAAGTATTACCTTGACACTAAAATCTGAAAAGGACCCAAACAGAAAAGTAAACTACAGGTCAATCTCCCTAATGAACATAGATACAAAAATCCTCAATAAGATACTGGCAAAAAGAATGCAGTAAATCATTAAGAAAATTAATCAACAGGACCAAGTAGGATTTAGGGATGCAGAGATGGTTCAATACATGAAAATCAATAAATGTAACACAGTATATAAACAGAGCCAAAGAAAAAAAATTACAATAAATGCAGAAAACCATTTTACAAAGTCTAACACCTCTTCATGGTAAAAGCTCTACAGAAAATTGGAATAGATGCTCTTTATCTCAATCTGATAAAAGCCAGCTATAACAAACGGACAGCCAATATCATAATTAATGGTCAAAAACTGAGAACTTCCGCTCTAAAATCAGGAAAAAGACAAGAATGTTCATTTCCACCATTCCTGTTTAATGTAGTTCAGAAAATATTAGCCTAGCAATTAGTCAAGAAAAAGTAATAAAAAATAAAGATAGGAAAGGAAGAATTTAAATTATTGTTATTTGCAGATGACATGATACTCTACATAGAAGATGCCCCAAACTCCACCAAAACACTAGTAGATTTAATAACTGAATTCAATAGTGTAGCTGGATGCAGAGTAAACACTCAAAAATCAACAGCATTTGTTTTAGTTACTTTTCTCTCATTGCTGAAACAAATTATCTGACAACCAAGTTTAAAGAGGGCAAGGTTTATTTGGCTCACAGTTTGTGGAGGTTTCAGTTCATAATCAGCTGGCTCCAAGACAGCGTTGTATGGCAGAGGGGTAATTGTTCATGGTGGTGGATGACAGCAAAAGCAACAAGAGCAAAAAGGGAGGAGCAAGCCTCTTCTCCTCCCTTATATTGTATGAAGGCTACACACCCTTGGGCAGGTGTGGCACTCACAACCCCAATCCCAGCACTAAACAATGAACCAGTCACAAACTCTAGATTCAGATGTGCTTGAAAAGATCACCCCCATGATCGCATGAGGCTATGGGGGGGCATCTAGACAAAAACTATAACCACATTTCTGTATACAAATGACAAACACACTGAGAGAGTAATCAGGGAAATAACACCCTTCAAAATTGCATTGAGGGCTGGGGATTAAGCTCAGCAGCACAAGCACCTGCCTGGCAAGCATGAGGTCTTGAGTTCGATTCCTGGTACCCAAAAAAAAGCAAAAATGGCAAAATCACATTGAAGAAAATGAAATAATTATGAATCAATCTAACAAAGGAAATAAAAAATGTATACATTGAAAATTACAGTACTCTCAAAAAGGAGATTGAGGAGAATATCAGAAAATGCAAAGATATCCCTTACTCATGTATGGGAAGAACAATCATAGTAAAAATGGCCATACTTGGGGCCGGTGAGACGGCTCAGCGGCTTAAGCGCCTGCCCGGCAAGCGCGAGGGCCCGAGTTTGACTCCCGGAACCCACATACGAAAAAGGGGCCGGTGAATATCGCTCAGTGGCATGGGCGCCTGCTGGCGTGCAAGGTCCTGAGGTTGACCCCCGGTACCCACAAAAAAAAATGGCCATACTCCCAAAATGCTAGACAGATTTAATGCCATCTCAATCAAAATGCCATTAACATACCTCACAGAACTAGAGAAAACATTCCTACAATTCATTTGGAAGCAGAAGAGACCCTTAGAATAGCAAAAACTATCCTACACAACAAGGACAAAGCAGGGGGCATCACAATCCCTGACTCGAAATTATATTCCAAAGCCACTGTGATAAAAACTGCATGGTACTGGCAAAAAAAACAGACCTGAAGATCAATGGAACAGATTAGAAGATCCAGAAACAACACCTAACACACTTAGCCACCTTGTCTTTAACAAAGGGTCCAAGCATGTTCACTGGCAGAATGATAGTCTCTTTAATAAATGGTGTTGAAAAAACTGACCTTACATATGCCAAAGACTAAAACTAGACCCATGTCATTCACCATACACTAAAGTAAAATCAAAGAGTATCAAAGATCTAAGTATTAAAACAGAAATGCTAAACTCGCTGGAGGAGAGAATACATAGAACTCTTGAAGACATAGGTGTAGGCAAAGATTTCATGAACAAACCCCAATAGCACAGGAAATAGTACATAGAATCAACAACTTGTATCTCATCGTATTAAAAAAACTTTTGCACAGCAAAAGAAATTACAAATAGAGTGAAAAGGCAACCCGCAGAGTAAGAAAATATTTATCCACTTATTCCTCAAAGGACTAATGTTTAGAATATATAAAAAATTGAAAAAATATTAGACCCTCCAAATATAAAGACCAAATTCAAAACTGAGCATCTGAGATGAATACACACTTCTCAGATGAAGAAATACAAATGGCAAAGAAATATATGAAAAAATGCTCAACATTACTGGTTATTCAAGAGATACAAATTAAAACAATGCTGAGATTCCATCTCACTCCATAAAGAATGGCAATTATCAAAAAATCAACAAATAACAAATGCTGATGTGGTTGGGAAAAAGGAACACTTTTCCACTGTTGGGAGTGTATACTGGTGTGACCACTGTGCAAATAAATGTGGAGATACCTCCAAAATCTATGATTAGAAATCACATTTGCCCCAGTAATTCCCCCACTGGGTATCTTTTTGGAAGAATACATGTGCACCTATGTGCACCCATGTTTATAGTAGAACAATTTGTAATAGTTGAATCTTGGAAACAACTCAAATGCTGATTAACTGAGGAATGTATAAAAAGGTGGTTTTTTAAATACAATGGAGTACTACTCAGCCATTAAGAAGGACAAACTTAAAACATTCCTAGGTTAATAGACGCACCTTGAGACCATAATCTTTAGTGAAATAAATCAGATACACATGTGTAAATATCACATTGTTTCTTTGGTGTGAGAAGCCAAAAGGATAAATAAGGACCAAAGTATATAATAGGTATAGTGAAATAAGAAATGGTTCAAAAGAAAGGGGAACTGGGGAGGATTGTTGGGGAAAGGAAACAAATGATAAAAGAAGGGTAAAATGGAAACAAAGCTTTGTAAATGAGGAGGGAAAGAGGGGTCAAAGGATGGGAGGGGATTGAGAAAAAATAGGAAACAGGATATATCATGTATAGCTACAAATTCTCTATGATGAATGTGATTATTGTGTATATCTAAATTGTACCAATAAATTTAATAAAATAAAATTTAGAAATAATTAACTTACCAGAAAAATTTAAAAGAAGACAAGAAAAGAGTATAGAAGAAATAGTATTATGGGACAGTTAGAAAACAAATAGTAAGATTCTAAATCAAATGTATTTAAAATAAATACACTAACAGTTATATTAAATGAAATTAGACTAAAGATTGCAATTAAAGTCAAAATTTAGCAAAATGAAGTAAGAAAACATAAAGCTATGTGTTGACTACTAGAAATATACCTAAAATAATGCTTAAAGGTTAAAATTTAAAAGGATAGAAAAATATATGCCACACAAGTAATAACAAAACAAAACTAGCATAGCTATAATATTGGACCACCTGAGCTTTTTAAAGAAACACTATGAGAGATAAAGACATTATGATCATAAAAGTGTCAGTCATTCACAAATAACAATTCTAACATCTAGTAGCATAAAAGCAAATTATATTGGGCAAAATTTGACAGATTCTAGGTGTTGGGTATGTAGAATAATGGCCTCTCAAGCAGGTCCACATCCTAATTCCCAAGACCTGTGAACATATTATGCCGCATGAATAATGGCAATTAATATAACAGATGAAATTAAGGTTGCTAATCAGCTGGTCTTAAAAGATGAAATTTATTCCGGTGGACACAAAGTAATCACAATGGTTCTGGAAAGTAGAATAAGGAGGCAGAAGAGTCAATGTCAGAGTAATAAAAATTGCCTTAGTTAATTTTCTTGTTGCTGAGAAAAAATATCTGACATTTAAGTTAAAGGAGGAAAGGTTTATTTCGGTTTAAAGTTTGTAGAGGTTTCAGTTCATAGTTGGCGGGCTCCAAAGCAAGGTGGCATGGCAGAGGAGAAACAGTTCATAGCATGCAGAAGGCAGCCAGCTCTGAAGTAACATCAGTAAGCAGCAAGTGGCAGTACCAGCTCTCTTTCTATCCTTTATATTCTATCCAGGCTACATACTCTTAGGGCAGGTAGCCCTCACACCCAGGGTGGGCCTTCCCATTATCCACACTCAGAACTATGCCAGACCCATCAGCAGACTAATTTAGTAATCATGCACCCTTAATCCCAGCATCACACACTTAGACCAGGCTACCTCTGAGAAGCCTCATCTATGATCACATGAGTCTTCGGGGGCACATCTAGACACAAGCTGTTGATTAACCTGCCAGAGACATCAGAAGCCACATAGGACAAAGAATATAAATTTTATGGAAATAGCTTAGGAAAATGATTAAATGAATAACAATATCAACAATAAACTGGGTGGAGGGAGTGAATCTGATTTACAGAATTAACACACTGTATTATTTTAAATGTTTAGTTTCAACAAAAAATTTGTAAGACAAACAAAGAAACAGTAAACTATGACCACCCCCACACATACACAAATATACATACGCAATCCCCCCAAAAATCAAATATTGAGCTTATTTAAAAAAGGTCTAAATTCAGATACTATAACTCTGTCCAAAGCCATATAGGCAGTCATATATAGTTAAAGTACGAAGACTGTGTCTCACTAAGAACAGAATATTAGTAAAGATGAATAATTTTTAGAAAATAGCAATTCCGGGGCTGGTGATATAGCTCAGCTGCAGAAGAACCTGTCTGGCAAGCGTGAGGTCCTGAGTTCAACTCCCGGTACCCACATATATATATATAAAAGCAATTCTGGAAATAAAAAGTATAAAAATGAGTAAAAATTCAATATAGAACACAAGTACAGATTTGAAATGGCAAATGATCAGCTAACTGGAACACAGGTCAACAGACTATATGTTCTCTCTCCTTTCCTTAACTGCTGCTGACTCAGGACTCTAGGAAACCAGAATTTGAGTCCCTTTTTTTTTTTGTATTATAACTATATTGTAATGAAATCAGAATGGAATATAAAAAATTTGCCCAAGAATTGAAAAAACACACTTGTCTAAATTTCTCTTCCACTTAGATCAGAATATTTTACTTTTTTAGTGTAAATACCAAAGTTTCCAGTAAAGATATACATTTGGAAATTAGGGTTCTTCGTCTTGTTCTTATGCTTATTTCTGATAGGTCTTATGTGGAGTTCTTGTTTGTTTTGGTTTCATCTCTGGTAACCTGGTATTTGTTAAAACACCTAGGTAATGAAAGGAGAAGGTTAAAAGTTAATTATTAACATTTTATTAGATTCAAAGAGCATAAGAAGGCATACATACACCTAGGGAATCTTGTGGCATACATCATCTGCTTTTACATTTAATTTTTTTCTTTACTTTTTTTGAGACAGGATCTTGATAGGCCAAAGTCCTCAGTAACACCCACATTTCCTCTGACAGTAGCATATTGATAGTGAGCTATATGTTGGTGGTATGCATATCACTTTGTAAATGTGGTGGCCTGACCAGTGGTACAACATGGTCTTTTAAACATATTGTAGTCTACTCAGCCCTTGATGATCCTAACAGTAACTAGATTGTCTTTAGTTACAAGATCAATTTAGATAAGGGTAATATATACTGCAAATAGGTGCCGGTCCTTCCTAGAGAATGGATGTTCAGCTTTTCTCCATAGATGTGACTAACATCCCAATGGAACTGATCTTAGTACTGAAGTGCCCATCCCATTCCATCTTTGGTGACAGATGCATCTAATTCTTAGGGCAACCCCACCAGGGCCATGTATAACACTTCAAGTTGTACCAGAAATTATGCCTTTTCAAAGATCTATTGCTATTCATATGCCCAACTCTTCTCATTTTAACTAGCTGATATAGGGGTCTAAAATATTGGGCCCAATGTTTTACATTCTTCTGTACTACAATAGTTACACAAAAGTTTGTACTTCCTTTACATTTCTTTAGGGTATGCCTGGACCTTATCTATTTTCATTTCAGGCATTATTTAACTCTTACTTCACCAGGCATCTCCTAGGAATTTTATAGCAGGTCTGGGTCCCTGCACTGAGATCAGCTTGGTCTGTCAGAGAAAGAAATCCTCACAAGTTCACATGCTATCATCAATGAAATGTGACCATACAATGCTGCAAAGAGGGAATAAGAAACAGAGTTATCACATACCACCATTCTGTGGTAGGTTGTAGGACTGTGTACATTTGTCTTCCTTCCTACCTTCTCCATTTGTCTTCCTTCCTACCTTCTCCATCTCTGAATGTCACCTACTTGGGCTTGATCTGTGTAGCATGAGCATTGGAGCTTCCCTTGCTTTTTCTAGGAAAGTTGGGCAAACTGGTATGTATTAGCACTGATCCTACAGAATGATCCTGAGCAAGTGTCAGACCTAGGACTTACCTCATGGTAAACTTTGAATTCACATGACATGAGATCAAATGAGGCAGCATATAAAAGGAAAAGATGTTGCAAAAGAAGCTAATATGAACTCATGGGCCTCAGAGGAGTTTTAACACCAACCATGGCACCTACTTAAAGCCAAAGTCCCAATCCACCTAAGATTCCCCAATACTGATAATCCAGGCCTGGCTCCTCTGGTTCCACTTCTCTCTTAAACACATTTTTGTATCTTACAGCTTCCATCTCTTAGAGTTTCAATCTGCCCATGACACAATGGTATGAATCTTCTCTTTGGGGAGTTTTCTTCCTTGTAACAGCATATCTATGTTCAAAATTTTCTAATTTCTCATCCTGATCCTCAAACTTATTGAGTAGCTCTGTTTTTAGTTCCTCAGTTGTGGTGACAAGACCCTGGAATGTTGTGGTGACAAGATCCTGGAATGTTGTGGAGACATTTTTATACTCACATGGAGGTCCACGTGCAACAAGCATATGGGTCATTACTGCCCATGTAGACACAGCCTGCCAACCCAGGATTTCTCATGCAGATGCTTCATTCCTCAAATCCATTTCTTTGGTTATCTTGTATCTGGGTCACCACTTGTTGAGAAAATTCCCTGCTGGAAATGAGAACCACCCTACAGAAGTGGAGACCATACTCAGACCAAAGAAATAGGCAGACCACTCCAGGTTGCTGGAATGTCAAAGATTTATTAAGGGGTAATCTCATTTAGGAGGCAATCTTGAGTTACAACAAGATGAGGTAGCTCTCTGCACTTACAATGAATACCTTTCTAATTTTTATGACATGAAAGGAAAAGGAAAAGAGAAAAAGAAAATAAAACAGTTACTGATGGCATATTAAGCCACCTGTTTGTTTTCTCAATCTATTTAATTTCTGCTTAAAGGAAATGTTTGGGTTCCCTACAATCTGGTCAACATTCCTAAAAGGAGTGGAGGGCACATATTGAGCAGGAGCAGTTAGCTTTGTGCCAGTATGCTTTCTTCTGTCTCTGAATCCTATAACTTCATGATTGCGTGTCCTGTATATGTTTTTGTGACAACACACAACAAACGATGTCCAGAATATTTCATTGGTGAATTCTGCCAAACATTTAAATAATTGATTGCCTGACTTCTCAAACTCTTCCAAAAAATAAATTATGAGAGACTATCTTCTCAACTCAGGCTATGAGTCCAGTATTACCTTGATACAAGAGGAAGATACCAAGAAAAACACTAATGCTACTGGAAGGAGGGTCCTGTGGGCTTCTTTCCAGATTCTTGGTGTTCTGAACAAAGAATTGGACAAGAGACATGGAATAGGAAACAAAGGTGTACATTTTTTTAAATTTTTTATTTTAAAGAGAAAAAAATAAAAATGATACAGACATTCAAAACAAGGTAATAGGAAATTAATGGTTGATATATTGTGTATTGTTATCTTCAAAGTAGTAGCTCAGATTACATGATATAAGCATGCAAAATTGCTCAAACAATATAAGCACAAACCATTCTTTTCAATGAACTAAAAGAAATTAGTAGTATAATCATCTTAGCTGTCTTGTGTATATATATAAAGTGTATATTTACTGAATATAAAAAGTAAGTGTGCTCTACAGGGTGAGAGAGCACTAGAGAACAGACTCACATGTCCTGAGGATACAAAAAAGGGGTCGTTTGATCCAAAACTCTGGGGTTGGCCATGCCATCACACAAACAATGCATTGGGATATTTGTCCTAGGAAAAATTCACTTGCCAAATTTAAACTGTCCTACTGAAAGACTCACTTGGCTTCCCATGAGATGTAAATAAATGATTGAAAATAGCAATTTTCTGATTGGTCATGTAAACAATACAAGATTCAAATGAAGGATTGAAAATATTGTTTTCTTTTTTATTTTAAAGAGAAAAACAATAAAAACAATGATACAGTATTTCAAAACAAGATAACAGATTAACAATGGTTAAGGTATTGCATATTGTTATCTTCAGAGCATGTGCTCAGATTTCAAGATATAGGCATGAAAAATTGATCAAACAATGTAAGCAAAAACTGTATGTATATATATATATATATATATGTATATATATATGTGTGTGTGTGTGTGTGTGTGTGTGTGTGTATTTTTCTCCCCTCCTTCTTTTCTCCTTTCCCAAATCCCAGTAGCTCTTTCTTTTTGAGCAGTTTCTTCTCCTTTCACAATATCTATTGTACATTTAGGATCTTATATATTCTTTCAGTTTCTTACAAAATGGAGAAAATATGATGTTTACACATGAAAGTTGGATATTTTTCACTTATGAGTATCGTCTCTAGTTGCATCCATTTACCTATAAAAGCCTCGAGTTTATCCTTCTTTGGAGTTGAGTAGTACTCCACTGTATGAAAAGTCCACATCTTTTTTATCCATTCCTCAGTTAATGGGCATTTGGGATGTTTCCAAGATTCAGCTATTACAAATTGTGCTGCTAAGCCAGGGATATAGCTCAGTGGCACAAGCACCTGCTTGGCAAGTATACGATACTGAATTCGATTCCTGATACCAAGTTGTGCTGCTATAATCATGGGAGAACCTATATCACTGTGGTATGATGTTTTCAATTCTTCTGGAAAAATACCCAGAAGGGGAATAGCTGGGTCAAATGGGACCTCCAATACTAGTTTTTTGAGGCATCTCCACACTGGTTTCCGCAGTGGTTGTACCAGTCTACCCTCCCACCAACAGTGGAGAAAGGTACCTTTTTCCCCACAGCCTCACCAGCAATTGATTTGGTTGATTTCTTGAAGATAGCCATTCTTTCTGGAGTGAGATGGAATCTCAGTGTTGTTTTAATTTGCATTTCTTGAATGACCAGTGATGAACAATTTTTCATATATTTACTTGCCATTTGTATTTCTTCCTCTGGAAAGTGCGTATTCAGCTCAGATGCCCATTTTTGTATTGAGCCTTTGAATTTGGGGGACTTGAATTTTTTCAATTCTTTATATGTTCTAGATAAAATCTTTTGTCTGAGACACAGTTCATTAAAATATTTCCCACTCAATGGGTTTTCTTTTAACTGTGTTGGTGATTTCTTTTGATGTGCAAAACATTTTGATACAATGAGATCCCAGTTGTTGATTCTTTGAAGTACTTCCCATGCAGTTTGGGTTTTGTTCATGAACTCTCTGCCTACCACTATGTCTTCAAGATTTCTACCTAATTTGTTTTCCAGTAGATTTAGTGTTTCTGTTTTAAGATTTAGGTGTTTGATCCAGAAAATATTGTTTTCTGACTAACCATTTCCATATACAGTGCTAAGGAGCTGAGGATTCATTTTGAGTCCTGTGTTCTGTGAATATCTTCTGGGTATTTATGACTTTTGACACATTCTTCCCAATTATTTGTTCAGTTTGCCCCAGCTAATTTCCTGCCATGCTAGAAAATAAAAACCATGATCATTAGACCTTATAAATATTGACCCAATTCTAAAAAAATGCATGTAGTTAGAATCTAGCACATAAAGGGATTATAGCCCCAAAAAGTCAAAAATTTTCCATGAATACAAAGCATTAAAAATATATAGCCACCATTAGGAATCAATCTAACAAAAGATGTAAAAGGTCTATATATTAAAAATTGCACTACTCTGAAAAAGGAGATCTAAGTTGATATCAAGAAATGGAAAGCTATCCCTTGCTCACGGATAGGAAAAACCAACATCATGAAAATGGAAATACTCCCAAAGCTGTTATACAGATTTAAGGCAGACCCAATCAAAATAGCATTAGCATACTTCACAGATCTAGAGAAAACATTCCTAAAATTCATTTGGAAACAAAAGAGACTTAGAATAGCAAAGTCAATTCTGGGCAACAAAGGCAAGGCAGGAGGAATCACAATCCCTGACTTGAAATTATACTACAAAGCTATTGTGATAAAATCAGCATGGTACTGACAAAAAAGAAACAGACCTGAGGATCAATGGAACAGATTAGAAGATGCAGACACAACTCCAAACACACTCAGTCACTTTATCTTTAACAAAAGGGCCAAGCATGTTCACTGGAAGAAAGATAGTCTCTTTAATAAATGGTGCTGGAAAAATGGACTTTCTACATGCCAAAGACTAAAACTAGACCCATGTCTATCATCATGCACTAAACTAAAGTCAAAATGGATCAAAGATCTAAATATTAAAACAGAGACATGAAATCTACTGGAAGACAAATTATGTAGAAATCTTGAAGACATAAGGATAGGCAGAGAGTTCATGAACAAACACCAAACTGCATGGGAAGTACTTCAAAGAATCAACAACTGGGATCTCATCTTATTAAAAAGTTTTTACACATCAAAAGAAATCACCAACAGAGTATAAAACAACCAACACAATGGGAAAAATTTTAGCCAACTTCCCCTCAGACAAAGGTCTTATATCTAGAACATATAAAGAAATGAAAAATATCAGGCCCTCCAAATTCAAAGACCCAATCAAAAAATGGGCATCTGGATTAATACATACTTCTCAGAGGAAGAAATACAAATGGCAAATAAATATATGAAAAAATGTTCAACATCATTGGTCATTTGGGAAATGCAAATTGAAACAACACTTAGAGTCCTTCTCACTCCAAAAAGTATGGCTATCATGAAGAAATCAACCAGTAACAAATACTGGCAGGGCTGTGTGGATAAAGGAACTCTTCTCCATTGTTGGTTGGAATGTCGACTGGTATAGCCACTGTGGAAATCCGTGTGGAGATTCCTCAAAAAACTGGAATTGGAGGTCCCATTTGACCCAGTTATTCCCCTTCTGGGTATTTTCCCAGAAGAATTCAAAACATCATCCCACTGTGATATATGTGCACCCATGTTTATAGCAGCACAATTTGTAATAACTAAATCTTGGAAACAACCCTAATGCCCATTATCTGAGGAATGGATAAAAAGATGAGGTCTTTTTATACAATGGAGTACTACTCAGATATAAAGAAGGATAAACTAAAGGTTTTTATAGGTAAATGGATGCAATTTGAGACCATACTCATAAGTGAAATAAATCAGACTCGCATGTGTAAACATCGTGTTGTCTCCCTAGTGTAAAAAACTGAATGAGTAAATAAGATCCAAGATGTACAATAAATATTGTGAAAGTGAAAGTGGAAGAAACTGCTCAAAAGGAAAGAACACCTGGGGTGGGAGAAAGGAGAAAAGACAGAAGGCAAAAGAATATATATATATATATATATATATATGCACACATATATATATATATATATATATATGACAGCTAAGATAATTATACTGCTAATCTCTAGTAGTTCATTGAAAAGAACAGTTTTTGCTTACATTGTTTGATCAATTTTTCATGCCTATATCTTGCAATCTGAGCAACTACTTTGAAGATAGCAATACATAATATGTTAACCATTTTTAATCTGTTATCTTGTTTGAAATTCTGTATCATCGTTTTAATTTTTTCTGTTTAAAATGAAAAATACAGCCACCAGTAATTATAATACCACATGAATGAAACAAAATACAAAATCCAAATGATCAGTTCCATAGATGCAGAAATAGTATTTGAAAAATATCCAGGGCCGGTGAGATGGCTCAGCGGCGTAAGCGCCTGCCTTGCAAGCGCGAGGGCCCGAGTTCGACTCCCGGATCCCACATACGAAAAAGGGGCCGGTGATATCGCTCAGTGGCACGGGTGCCTGTTGGCGCACGAGGTCCTGAGGTCGACCCCCTGGTACCCACAAAAAAAAAAGAAAAATATCCAAAAATCTTTCCTTTAGAAAATACTCAGTAAATTAGTAATAGAACGAACTTTACTCAATATGATAAAAGACATCTGTATTAGGGTTCTCCAGAGAAACAGAATGAACACAAAATATTTAATTATTTATTCATTTATTTATTTGTTACAAGCAATTGACTCATATAATTATGGAGGGTGTGGTGGATTGACAACAGGTGGTCAACTTGTAACACCCAGCTGAACTGAATCAGCGTGGTGCTGGGTGTGGAGGGCCCACCTGAGGAATGTTGCCAACAACATAAAAAGGAGAACTGGAGAGGAAGAGTTGGTGCTGTTGGTTCTCCTTGAGGAGCTTGTCATGCTGGTTTTCCTGACAGGAACTTGGTTGTTCTCATCGTCGGAGGAGCTTGGGACTTCATTGTCGCTGAGGATGGCTGTGGTGACTTTTGGGGGAGCTCTGGTCCTTACTCTGAGCATCACTTCCTGGCTCCGGGGTAGATCCCTCAGTCTGCTGGCACAGATCCTTCATCCCGCTGGTGCAGACTTTCTAGCTTTCACCACTGACCTTTGGGCCTTCCCAGTGCAGATCCGTGAAATATACTTGCATGAGACATTGTTGTGGGCCCTAGGCCTTCAGTTGGATTCATGGAGGCATTGCCATGGGCTCTAGGTCTTCAGCTGGACTCATGCAGGACACTGCTGTAGGATCCAGGCCCTCAGCTGGATTCTTTGGGTCTTTAGTGTGTGGACAGATTTCCTGCACTTTTGTATATGACTCTTTGGGTGACTATTACAAAATAACTCTATAAATTATGTGTCCTGTATTGTATTGTTTCCCTTGCAAACCCTGACTACAACAGAGGGTGAGAATCCCATGATCTTGTAATCAGCACAGCAAAATGGAACTTTAAAAAGTTATGTTTCTTTTCTTTAGAGACCAGCAGCTTCTATAAACTTCTTTTGGCCCAGGGCTTATGTGACTAAGGTCAACTCTCTTTAGTACAGATGAATTGACAGAATATGCAGATGCTAGCTCCAGGAGGTCAAATTCCAGTTTCATTTCCTCAGGGAAGGGAGGGAGATGTTTGTGTCCTGGAAAGAATGAAACCAGCTTACACATGGCTATTGTCTCATTGTATCCTTAGCTCCAAAATTCGAAATGCAGTGGTTAAAGAGTTCTTCCTTTGTGATGTTGGTATCTGTAACTTAATTATCTTGGTATAAAGTCAATGACTATGTTATGTGATAAGAGACTAGGAGAAAATATAACAAAGGCAGTTTTGCTTTATACAACAAATATAAATATACTGAGGCAGGAGATTAGGGTATGTAAACTGGCTGGGCAAGTGGGAGTGACCTGTCAACCATGGAGATACAGGAGCCATGCACCTGATCACTGCACCTGAGTGAATCAGAAATTGCTATGTTCAACTTTTCTTATGAGAACTCAAGTAGATTTTTTATAGGATGGCCTAGACCCGATATCAGCCTGAGGAGTAGGAGATACAAAAGATGGCCACCATTAAGCTCTTGGCCACTGTATTCTCTCTTTCTCAGTGGCCCACTTCTCACACTGTAGAGTACTTCTTTTCCTACTTTTAATTGGCTTGCACCCACTGTGTTTGCTTTGTCCAATTCTTTATACACGATGAGAAGAACCTACAATGAATCTCTAAAAGGAGTCCCCAGAACTCCAGAACCCCAGAACCCAGTAACATATTTTGGTAAAACCAACCAGGGGGAGGTAAGACCCTTTGGGCATAGTTTTATTTCTCTCTCTCTCTCTCTGAAATCTATGGACTCAAGCTGAGAAGGATTGGTTTAGTTTTTTCTACCTTTTCTCTTTCCCCTAGGAAAGCCCCAATCCCCTTCTGGTCTCTTCTTTCCCAGCAAGGGATTTCATCTGTTGGTAGGCTCGGTTTCTTTAATAGTTACTCGATGTTGGCTGTTGTGGAGAGGCAGGGAGGTATAGGGTGATAAAAATTAACAGAAGCTGTGGAACTCAGGAAGATTTTTCATGGTTACAAGAAGTTTCATAGTGTGTTCCACCATGTGGAAAAATGGAGGGAAAGTGAATGGCCTCTTCTTTTTCCCAGCTGATAATAGAGGCCCACAGGACCAGCTCAAGTTTATCTCCTCTTTTCTTTCTTCTCTTTCCCATTTTCAGTCACTTATTGTGGGTATGAGTCATTTAAGAGCTGTGTCTGTTATTAATCCAGTCATACAGCAGATCATTCAGGTATGATCTACAGTTTAGTATCCTCTTTTGCCATCTTGTTTTTTTTTTTTTTTTTTTTTTTTTGCTGGTACTTTGTTCAGCTTTCTCACTCATTTGAGAGCCTGCTTGTGATCAGAGTCTCATCTGCACTTTTTCCCCAGATGGTCTTTATCTTTGGGTATCCTTATGAGTCACTTTCTCAGGGCTTTGTATTATCCCAGTCCACCTTTCCACCATGTTTGTTGGCCACTTTGATTTGTCCTATAAGTCAGTGAGATGGTTCTGTTTTCTTTTTTCAACTGATCTCATGGACACCAGGAAATCTCACCTTTACAGATAAAAGATAAGCCTTGATTTTTATGAAATATATGGGCTTCCTCCATGCTTCATTTCTGAGTTGGGTTAAGTCCCCTCCTTGCCTCTTCTGACAGAAATTCAGGTAATTTGGAAATGTGTGTCTGAGGACCTGAATGAAAGAAAGGCAATTGCCAGTAAAGGTCAACTCAAGTGGCTGTAAGTATCCAAAGTAGAACTATCCTTGTACTTAGAACTTTTTCTCTTAATTATTAAAAAGAGCCTTTTATCTCTACTGCTTTAAATAAAGTATCAAAGTTTTTATTATTGGGATACATGTAAGGGGTACTTTTTCTCAGTGGCTAAGGGAGCCCCTTGTGAGGAGGCTCCACTCTTTAGAGTTTCTCAAGTTGTTAAGGGAGTCCCTGGGAGGCTCCACTCTGAATATTTCTAAGGGTGTCCCCCTGGGGGGACTCCACTATGATGTCTTAGGATTTTAATATTTCTAAGGGATCCCCGGAGTTTCCACCCTTCTCTCTGAGGAGTCAGTGGGCCCCAGTATGTGCCATGGGAAACAGCCAGAAAATCCCAATGACCTTACCATTAGGATGAACTAGGAAATGGCAATAGATGGGTACAGAATGGCAGTTTCTATTCTTCAAGTAGATCTCTTTCTTTATTTTCTTTCTTTCTTTCTTTCTTTCTTTCTTTCTTTCTTTCTTTCTTCCTTTTTTTCTTTTTTTTTTTCTTTATTTTGCAAAAGCCAAGTAAAGTGGTGCAAAATCCCTTAAGCTCAAGCATTTGTAGCTCTTCTTTTCTGGAAAGGCCCCAGAACTGTGTTACTTAAAGAGGTCCCTAAGGAAAAAGAAACTGATCCTGTCCTCAGATGCTCACCTGTCTCTCAAGGTGGTATGGACCTCCCTCCATATTTCCACCACAGGTTAGCACCCCAGAGAGACCCAGTGTTTCTTAAAGATCCTGGTAGATGTGCAGATGGGCCTCCAGACCCCTAAGACTCAATTGCTGTACATGGCCTTTTCTATGTTCAACAGTCAGGATCTATATGAAGATAAAATGAGAAGTGCTAAGTAAAAAGAAAGACCAAAGTTATGGCTGTCACCATAGGGAATGCTTTAAGTACACACACATCATCTCAGGGAAAACCCAATGAAAATCATGGAAAGAGTCCCTGCTTTAAATGCAAGGAAACAAACACTTGGCCCTGCTCCATGTGTCAGGCAGCTGATGTGTCTGATTCATAGCACTGGAAGATTGAATATCCCCACACACAGACATGTGCTAGGCCAACCAAATCCCTCACCTCCCACTCTGAGAAGAGGACTAAAGGGGCCCAGGCAACCTACAATGGCCCTGTTCATGCACATCTCCATCTCCTGCAAGAAACCCTGGATGACACTGGATGTCATGGGAAAGCAATTTACTTTGGCTTCTGTTTTAACTTCCTTCTCTAGAAAACCCTTCTCTAGATGTATGGACATAATTGTGGTTGAAGGGAGCCCTCAAAGCTTCTTTATACCTGGTTTGACATGTCAATTCAAAGGACAAATGTTCAACCATGAGTTTTTAATTGTCCCACAGTGTCCTACTCCCTTACTAGGAAGGCTATAAAAACATTACATGGGAAACTGTCACTTCAGTTTTTGCAGGACTAAGACTACTCCTGTGAACCTCTGGAAGACCCAAGGTTCCTCTTCAAAAAACATGGCTCCAGTCCTTCTCTGAGTGCAGATAAGTAGAGTCTCTAATGACTCCTAATCCACCACAACTTAAACAGGCACCTGTGTTGAGACTCCTGTTTTCAATTGGATCCACAATGTGGATAAACTTGCTAGGGCTAAGGCTCTCAGGTTCTTGGTAATTTATCTAAAATCTCTCTGCCACAATTTCTCCTCCACAGGAAGCATGGAGTTTTGACCTGCTTCTCCTCATATTTGGGCTCTACATCCCAAATCAAATAGTGAAGTGACTCTCCTGAAAAATTTACCAAGCTTTCTCAGCTCAATAGTTCACTAACCCTTTTCTCATTGTCTTCTGATTTTTTTTCCCCTTTCAACCCAGCTGGTGAACCACAACACTTCAGGGTAGTTGGGGAGCACATAATCCCCAGTAGGTAATGGCAACAGCTCCTTTCCACCAGAAGTAGCTATATGAAGATGGACACTTCCACACACTCAGCATCCCATAAATAATTATGGGAATTTATATCTCTCAAAAGGAAATGAAGCAGGAGATTAGAATGTGGCAAACTTGCTGGGCAAGAGGGTTTGACCTATCAATCATGGAGATCCTAGAGACATGAGCCCAAGCCTTGCACCTGGAACCAATCAGAAAGTGCTATCTTCAACTCCTCTCACAAGAACTCAAGCAAGTTTTTAATAAGATGGCCTAGACCTGACATCAACCCGAGGATTGTAGGGAAAATAGAAATATGTCAACCATTAACCTTGTGGCCACTTTGTGCTTTCTTTCACAGTGGTCCACTCTCACCCTGCAGACTGTAATTTTTTCTACTTTTAATTTGCAAACACTCACTCTGCAGAATGTGCTTCTTTTCTATGTATATACCCTCACTACCTTTTGTGTTTATTTTGTCCAATTCCTTGTCCAGGGCAAGGAGAACATAGAAAGAATCTCCAGAAAGTGTCCCCAGCACTCTTAAATGATTTGTACCCACAATGAGAGACTGAAAATGAGAAAGAGATGAAAGAAAAGAGGAGATAAACTTGAGCTGGTCCTGTAGGCCTCTACTGCCAGCTGGGAAAAACAGAGATCATACACTTTCCCTCCATCTTTCCACATGGTGGAACACACTGTAAAACTTCCTGTAGCCATGAGAAAAGTGAACCCAAGCATCTTTACATTTACCTTTTTTGATCATCTACATACTTCTTCCCCAAATTTCTTGTCACCCATTCTCCAATCATGTTCACTCCCATCTCTGAACATAAAAATTGTTGACCACAGATATTTTTCCTTTAAGCAAAGTGAACACTTATATACATTGCTTAATATTTCAGTAATGGGAAAATTTTCCTTCAATGTTTTTCTTCTGGGATGTCCCTGAAATGAACTGTAGTGTGGTGCCTGCCCATTTATAGATGGTATCTGTATATTCTGCACAACAATCCATAAGTAAGTTCTGAGTTTTCTCATCCTCTTTCAACTGATAGTTACTTCTGAAGATAGAAGTGCTGGCTAGGGGAAAGATGACAGTGTAACAGTGGTGACCATGGGCATTGGGGTCATTCCTTCATGTAACTTACATGTGCCTTCAGGGCCTACTGGAGCCCCATTACATTTAATAATGGAGTATTGCTATGCACATTCAACTTTATGAAATTATGAGTCATATAACACCTAGTTTATGATGGAAAACTCAGGTCACATTTAAACCAATGGCCTCTATTTAGGTGTGCAGTTTTTTCCCAAGCCTAAGAGGAGGCCAAGAACTGTTTCTCAAAGGGAGAATAGTTATCTTCAAAAGATTACAAGACTTTCTTTCAAATTCATAAGAGCCTGCACTCTGATTCATATATAGGGACCTCACAAAACCGCCAATCTGCATGCTGTCTGTCACTGGAACTTGAAGCACCATTTCATCTGATGGATCAATGGCCCATTGATAAAGCAACATCCATGGCAGCATGGATCTGTTGCAGAGCCTTCTCTTATTATTACCTCCACTCAAAGCTAATGACTTTTCAGCCCACTCAGTAATGGACACAAGTAAGGCACCAAAATGAAGAATTTATTGCCATCGAAATCCAGAGGCCCAGTATGAATTGTGATCCTTTTGGGTTGGAGGAAGAGCCTAATGCAACAACTTTCCCTTCATCTTACAAGAAATATTTCAGCATGGTCCCACCTGGACCATTAGAAGTATTACAGGAAAGAAAGCCCCTGAAATTTTGTGGTAATTATTTCCCTTACTATGGCATGTAGATGTCTTACTAACAAGTCTAACATAGTTGCTGCTTTTTTTGTGTGTGGATACCGGGGGTCGACCTCAGGACCTCACGTGCCAGCAGGCACCTGTGCTGCTGAGTGATATCACTGGCCCTTTTTTTCATATGTGGGTACCGGGAGTCGAACTCAGGACCTTGCACTTGCCAGGCAGGTGCTTATGCCACTAAGCTATCTCACTGGCCCTAGTTGCTGCTTCTTGATCAATAGTTCCAATCAACAAAAGTGGTGACACAGGTCTGGAGAGTTGATATACTCCTCAGGTAGGACAATAAAGTTGTATTATGACCTTGCCAACTGTAAGTAAACTGTTTATGGTGGACCTTATGGATAAGTACAGAGGAAAAAATTCATTTCCAGTTCAATAGATGTGTTCTAATAATCAGGAGATGTGTTAATTTACTCAAACAATGAAATATATCTGCTAAGAAACTGTAACTGCAGACATTACCTGGCTAAGCTTAAAGTAATTCAATGTCATTCTCCTGGACCCATCTTTTTCTGCACAAGGAAAATATGTGTGTTAAATAGGAATGTAGTAGGAATCACCACCCATGTATTCTTCAAGTCCTTTGTGGTGGCACTATTCTCTGTAGTATGGATAGGCTGAGTTTTATCTAAGTCCTGAGTTCTGTTCTTTGTTTGTTGGGGGTTATTTTGAGACAGGGTGTTGCTACACAGTTCAGGCTGACCTTGAACTCACTATGTAGCACAGGCTGGCCTCAAACTTGATGCAATCTGCCTGTCTCAGCCTCTGGAGTGCTGAGATTACAGGCATGAACCACCACACCCAGCAGTTTTGTTCCTTTTAGCCTAAAGTCTCTCTTCCCACATTTTACTCTATGCAATCAGGAGAAACAAAGTTGCTTCTTCAAATGTTTGCCTAGAAATATCTTCTAAATGTCCAATTTAATTTGTATTTCACAAAACACTGCATCACAAGAAGAGTTTAATCTTTGTCACGTTATGAGGATTATATTTTCTCCATTGTCAATAACTTGTTCCTAATTTTTTTCTCTGAGATTCCATCAAAATGTCCTTTACCATCTACATTCATAAGATTCATGTTACTGTAACCTAAAGCAACTAACTTTATAAGGTGAAAAATTTCATTTAGCTTATGGCTCTCGAGGTTCAATTCCAAGATCAGGTGACTGCATTGGTTTGGGCAACTGGTGAGGGTATTGGATGGTAAAAGCAGGTACATGTGTAGGAATTACAGGCCACTTCATGAATCAAAAAGCAAGAATATGGAGCAAGGGAGAGAGATAGGGACATAGTAGAGAGAGACAGAGAGACAGAGAAAGACAGAGATCCCACATAATCTAACTTGCTTCAGCTGGGGATGTAGCTCAGTGGTAGAGCACTTGCCTAGCTTTCCCAAAACCCTGGGTTTGATTTCCAGCACCACAAGCAAAAACCAACCAACCAACCACAAACAGCAAGCAAATAAAGAAAGAAAAAAAAGCCCCCAAACCCCCAACTAAAGCAATGTCCCCAAATCTAACCTGCATCAAGGTTATCTTAGTCACTTTCTCACTGCTGCAACAATATACCAAACACCTACAAGTTAAAGCAGAGATTCATTCTGGATCAGTTTTTAGAGGTTTCAGTCACTAGTCAGTCAGCTGGCTCCAAGGCGGGGTGACATGGCAGAGGGGCATGGCAGATGAAAAATAGTTCATGGCTCGGCAGAGAGATCTCAAGAGAGTAGAAAAGATATGCACATCCAGGCCACACCCCAGTGACCCACCTCTTCCCACCAGCCTTCACCTCCCAACCTCATACCCAGGTATAAAACTATCAGTGGACTAATCCAGTATCATGCACCCATGAACCAGTACCACATTCCCATGATTCAATCACCACACAAAAGCCCCATCTATGACCATATGAGGTTTTGGGGGGCATCTAGATATAAGTCATAACAAAGATCATTCTCCTAGTGCACAATGCATATCCCACTGGGGCCCACCTCTTAATGGTCCATAGCACCTCCCAATACCACTACCCTGGAGGCCAAGTCTTTAATATATGGACTTTTGGGGGACCCTCACCCAAACCATAACATTCCACTCCTGCTTCCCAAAGATTCACAATCATCTTCCCAAGTGTCCTAAAATTTTAACTGTTTCAGCATTGCTCAAAAGTCCAAATCCAAAATCTGCTCTAAAACTCAAAACAAACTCAACTTTATGTCTCTGTAACATCAAAAAGCAAGTTACATACTTCCAAGATAAGATGGCAGACAAGTACAGAGTAAACATACCTATTCTAAAAGGAATGGGAAATTAAAAAAATACTGAAATATTAAATCTTCAAGCTCCATGTCTAACATCTGAAGCACATGGTGGTAGGATTGAGTTCTCAGTATTAAGCATCTCCCATGACTATAGATTTGCTGGTTTTAATACATATAACCACTCCCTTGGATTGGTTTTGCATCCTTCCTGGTGTGAACTGCAGGTTGCTGGCACCTCTGCATTCTGGAATCTCCATTGCAACTTTACTCTCAAAGCTTCAATAGCCATCACCCCAAAATGAAATCATTTCAGGACTCTGAATCCACAAAACAATCTCATTGGGATGCTCAGGCTTTCTTTTGACATCTCATTGGAATCCATCATGCTCTCACAACTATTTTTTTCCTGCATGCCTGCAAAACCAGCATCATTTTGAAGATGACAAAATCTGCTGGCATGAGTTGCATCTGGGCCCACTTTATCATGGATTTAGTGGTCTTGGATTGCTTTGCCAGCTGAACATGAAGAAATGAATCCTGAGGTGATCCTGGGTGCTCTGTGCACCCACAATCTTGTTTCTGAAACAATTCTGCCCTGGAACGTCCTTTCAGTGAGGTTGTATTTCTACACTTCTGAGCCTGTGATGGGAGCCTTTTATTAAATGCCCTTGAGGTAAAGCATTTGATGCAGAGTACTTGGCTTTTTAAAATCAGCACTAACCCTCCTTGGCTGCACTTTGTGTGTGTGTGTGTGTGTGTACTGGGAGTCAAACTCAGGACCTCGTGCTTGCCAGGCAGGCGCTTATGCTGCTGAGCTATCTCACCAGTCTTGGCTACACTCTTAACAAGTTTTTTGTTTTTTTTTCCAGGACAAACTATAAATTTTCCAAATCTTTATGCTCTGCTCTATTTTGGTCACTGTAAATCTGATGAAAAGCCATCATGGGCCGGTGAGATGGCTCAGCAGTGTAAGCTCCTGCTTGGCAAGCGCAAGGGCCCGGTTTGACTCCCAGAACCCACATACAAAAAAAGGGCCGGTGATATTGCTCAGTGGCATGGTCGACCCCCAGTACCCACAAAAAAAAAGAAAAGCCATCATACCCACACCATAACCTGAATGCATTGCTGCACTGAAATCTCATCCATTGAATAGCATAGTCCATTATCTTTGGGCTTGGTCTCTCACAAATCCTTAAGTCATGCAAAAATATATTCATATTATTGCTCATGGTGTAACAAGAACAGCCTACTCTCCAATTTCCAATAGAATCCTCATTTCTATTTGAAACATCATCTACATGGCCTTTACGGTCCACATTACCATTGGCATTCTTGGCTATTAGAGCCTCCATTAGAATTGTTCATAAGACTCTGCTTCCATCATTCTAGTCTGATCCTCCAGACTCTTCCCGTCTTCCCATAAAATGATTCCAGAGGCTCCTTCATATAATCAGGTATAGACATAGTAACAACCCTATTTTTCACTACCTATGTCCTGTATAGGTCACCTTCACAAAACTACAAACAAATAACAAAGGCAGCTAGCTTCATAAAAGTGAAATATTTATTTAGCTCATGGTTCTGGAGCTTCAATTTCAAGACCAGGCCTGCCCACTTATTTGGGCCTCTGGCAAGGACATTGCCAGGTAGCAAAGGCAGAAGCACATCTCCAAATGAGTGGTTTACATCTTAAGGCAGAAAGCAGACAGAGGGGACCAGTACAGTATTGCAGTCTCATTTGAGGGCATGCCCCAAGACCTAAAGACATGACACAATGTCCCACTTCTTAACAGTCCATAGCAACTCCCAAAACCATCATGTTGGGGATCAAACTTTTAACATGTGGATGTTTGGAAGACACTCATACAAATAACACCACCTAAATTTCTATCATGCATCTTAAAACTCTTCCAGCCTCCACCTATAACCAAGTTCCACAGTTGCTTTCAATTTTTCATTATCTGTTAAACAGTATCCATTTCTCAGTAGTGAAATCTATATCAGTTGAAAGAGAAAGAGAGAGTGAAAGAAAAAGGGAAGAAGAGAAGGGGAGAAAGGAGTAGGATAGAAAAAGAAAATAAGAAATTATCTCACTTGGTTATGGAGGCTGAGAAGTCTCATAATTAGACATGTATAAGATATGATTGAAAAATACAGTGAATTAGAAATTTATTACAGGAAAAGACACATTGCCATTAATGCCTCTCAAAATACTCCTCCCTCACTTTAAACACACTTATGTCATCCTTGCCACTTTCTGGAGCAGTTCTGGAAGTTCTCTTGCATAAGTGTCTTTAGTTGCACTGTCATGGCTGCCTTGATTGTCCTGAATTCATTCAGCATATTTAATTTTCATGGTCATTTTGACTTTGGAGCAGAGCCAAAAGTCACAGGATGAGTGCCAGATCAGGTGAATAGGTGGATGAGGACACGCTGTGGTGTTTTCATGAGCCAGCCATTCCATTGGATGGCATCTCTCAGCAGAATTAACTGGATTTTTAAAAGCACAACTCATAAAGAAAATAAAGGATAAAAATACAAAATCGGTAATAAACATGCAAATTAAATTGGGAAAGCAGTTTCATTTATAACAGTGCTAAAAGTATAAAATATTCAGGAATAAATTCAATGGATAAATTTCAAGACCTACACTGACTATTACAAAACATCATTAGAAAATTAAGGACTAAATAATTGGAAAGATATTCCATGCTTACGGATTGGAAAGCTTGATACTGTTAAGATGGCAATATTAACCTAGTTGATATTCTAATTCACCACCATAAATAGCACAAATGCAGCTGCTGTTTGGGGGGAATTGATACTAGAATTTATATGGAAAGTCTAAGAAACAAGAATAGCCAAAACCATCTTGAACAAAGAGGTAGGGCTCACATTCCCAGATTATAAAGATCTCTACTGTTCAAGTCAGTATGAGATTGGTATCAGCATAGAGACATAGTTCAATGGGATAGAGCTGAAATTCCAAAACTAAACCATTAAATTACTGTTCAATTGATTTTTGAAAATGTGGGGAAACAATTCTATGAGACAAAGATTTGTCTCTTCAACAAATGGTACTGTAGTAACTGAACATTAATAAGCATAAGAACAATTCTGGGCCCCTTCCTCACCCTATATACAAAATTGGATCCCTAATGGATACTACATTTACATTTATGAGCCAAAATTATAAAACTATTAGAGAAAATATAAGAGTAAATCTTCTCCCTGGATTGGACAATGGTTTCTTAGATATAGTACCAAAAACACAGGTGACAAAATAAAAAGAAGATATACTGTATTTCATCACAGTTAACTTTTTTGTGCTTCAAAAACATGAACTAGAAAGTTAAAAGTAAACGTGTAGAATGAGAGAAAATCATATATATGATGAGATCTATTATCCAGAATATGTAAAGAACCCTTACAAACACAATGAAAGACAATTCAATTTACATAGGGACAAATAATTTAAGTAGATATTTCTATAAAGAAAATACTTAAAATGATGTAAAATCTCATGAAAATATATTCATTATCATTAATGATTAGGGGAATGCAAATCAGAGCAACAGTTGACTACCACTTCATAAAAACTGTGATGGCTGTTATAAAAGACAGACAATAACAACTATTCCCAAGAATGCAGAGAAATTGGATCATTTGTGTAATTTCCACTGGATATAAAAACAGTGATGTTGATTTGGTAACATTTTGGCAGTTTCTCAAAATATTAAACAGAGTTATCATATAAGGCTATTATTCCAATACCATGTATATACCCAAAGGAATTGTAAACATATGTTCATACAAAAATGTCTAATATGAATTAGTAACAGCAATGCTATTCACAATATTCAAAAGTGGAACAACTCAAATATTGACCAACTGAACAGTGGATAAATAAAATATACTATACACATGTACTGGAATATTATTCATTAAGTGTATAAGTACTGATACATGCTAAACATGAATAGACCTAAAATTCATTATGTTAAATGAAAGAAATCAGGTACATATTTTATAATCCAATTTCTATACCATATCTATAGTAAACAAATTCATAGAAACAAAAAATATTAATGGTTGTGTTGAAGTGGAGTGAAAGAGGAATGGACAGTGACTACCTATGGGTTCAGTGTTTATTTTGGAGGTGAAAATAATAGTCCAGAATTTATAGTGGTGGTGCTACGAAGATTTATGAATTTAATAAATATATTTAAACCTTCAAATTATACAGGTTAACAGGGGAATGTTATATGAGTAATATCTCAATAAAACTTTTGAAAAGTACTAGAAAATTGCATGATATTATTAATATGTGAAGAAAATACACTTGAAATTTTGAACACCCATTCATACTTTTAAAATACTGGTGGAAAGAAATTTCTTTAAGCTATAAGTGGTGTGCTGTATGTCTCTGACTTATGAACTTGTTCCATTCTAGGAGGATGTTCATAAATCAGATTTGTTAGACCAACAAAATGAGTCTTATACAACTTTGACACAAATATAAAATGTAAAGCATAAAAAACCCAAACACACAAGTGCTGTAAATAAACTATTTTTGCTTTTACAGTTACATTAAAATGGTGGTACAGTACAGTACAAAGGTAAACTGTTTTTACTCTTACAATTATTTAAAAATGGTGGTATAGTATAGTACAACAACTGGCACATAGGAGATTGCATGGAATGAATTGGCAGACGTTACTAACTGGAGGAGAGACAGTAGGTGTCAGATGGTGGAGTAATGCGTACCATCTTTTCATCTTGGTCAAATTTTTCAATTATTTTCACTTTTTTTTCATGGATATTTGCACTTCCTAGCAGTCCCCTCCTAATCACCACTGCTTTTCCACTTGCTTTTGGACATCCTGGGCTCTAACTGAGCACTGTACTACTGTACACTATCAAGCTGTACAGTAAGCACACAGCAGCTAAACTGTGACAATATCCAGCAGACTTGTGAGTGACTCCTGTGATTTGTTTGCATCTACAAATATTTGTAATTTCTGTCTGTGAAAGTTCACAATTTGAAAGTTCATAAGTTGGAGACTTGCTGTGTATAAATAGCTACAAAGACATTAAGATATTAAGGATTAAATAATATGAGATTGGAGCTGAGTAAAGTCTACACATTTTCACCACTTCTATTTAACATTATATTAGAAGTTCTATCCAGTGTAACAAGGGGAAATGATTTAATAATGGAGGATAGAAATGACTTTACTGGTATTACTTGAGAATAAAAGATAAGAGAATTTGTGAGTCCAAGGAACCCCAAAATACTAGAATAAGTAAGGCAGAGTATTGAAGATGAGAAATCAGTACAGAATTGTAAATAGGTACACTGTTCAAATATTCTGCTTGGTACTAATAAATGCACACATGTTATGAAACTATGCAAAGCTGGGAAAGGAGTACTCAACAGGGTTCAACTGAACAATTCCTGCAGATAATTCAGGACCAGAAACAATGTCTCCTTATGCTGTCCAGAATGAAAAATTTAGTTGGAAATTGTGTTAAAAATAGAGCTATTTAATTTTCTCAGTGGTGGGATAAATATTTTTGACATTAATTGTTGCTATGTTTTCATATCATAATGCTTAAAAGCAAGACCTGAAGACATCAAACTCTTTGAAGTAATATTAAAGCAAATTTCAATACTACTTATAGGAATAAAAATTTCCAGGGCCAGGTATATCCCTAGATGAAAATACATCCTTTCCCATATAGAAAGTAATTGTCAAGTCAGGACAGTAAACTGCCTGAAATTTGAATGTGTGCTTATACACTGATCTCTTAAGTACAGTTTACAAGACATACAGGCATGAAGTATTTAAACATGACCTCTGTTCAAACACTTGTTGGGCACTAAGATACACTCACCCAGAAATGACTCCTAGGAAACCAGGCTAGTAATTTAAAAACAACAAAGGTGCTGACAGCAACAAAAAAAAAAAAAAAAAAAAATATATATATATATATATATATATATATATATATGCAAAGACAAAAGTGGTCACATATTCCATTGAGAGAAAAAGAATATAAAATGAGTTGTCAGGAGACCTAAAAATGGCTGAGTAAAAGTTAGCAGCAAATCACATCTTGTCTGAGACCCGGAATTGAGAAATCTGGAATACAACAACATAGTGAAGAGAAAGAGAAGAAGAGCTCTGGGAATCAGAAAAAGGCCAACAGGAAAGCTAGAAATCACATAGAAACTGGAAAAACTGAGACACTGAAGAGAAAAAAATGAAGCTGTCTGGAATGTTGATGTTTGCTCCTGGGCAGAGAAACATATTTCCTCAAATACAAGGTAAGCCTGGAGAGGTTTGGCAGCCTCAGTGATAAGCAAAGCAGCACCAACCCCAAGCAAAGCCCACATTTATTGTAAGCTGCAAATACAATGCAGGGTTTTACTCTTAAAGTGACTCTTTTGGCATGGCCAAATTTAGAGAAGGAATGTTGGAGAAGAAATCCAATGCAGCATCTGCCATATTTAAGAGTGATATAATCAGAAGCCATCTGGTGAATGGGTTTATTTAAGACCAACTGTCTCTGTAAATGAGATAACAGAACAATCAAAACTAATGGTCTCTGGGGCCACCAAACTGCAGTGACTGGGTGGGAATACAGCCACAAGAGACAGTTGTGGAGAGGGGAGAGCTAGTCATAGAATCCCTGAGAAGTATAAGCAGTGGAAGGTTAGGCTGTGGACAGAGTGGTCTCACCTTCTCTGATGAGATGCCAGGCTGGTCCTTTGTGGTTTTCTTAGGGGGCTGGACATGAAAGGGTTGAGTTTAAGTCCAGGGGACTGCTTGTTCCTCCCTCACTGCCTACTTCCAGGACAGAACTCAATGGTCTGTTTGCTTTCCCAAACAGTTAATGTGATCAGAGATACATCTCAGCTTGGATGTTTGCCACATCCCAAGGCATATAGACAGAAGAGTCTCCAGTGCAAGTGACACCTCAAGAGCCCACAGGCCACAAAGCTTGGGCAGAAAGAAGGGTACAAACACTAAAAGCCAATGAAATGAATGCAGCCCTGAGGCACACAAAACACTGTTGACTGAATCCTCACAGTGAGAAAGACAGGGCAGGACTTAAAAAGCCACATTTTAAGATATATTTCATTAAAAATGACTGTCACCAAGGACTCAAAAAACAACAAATGCTGCTGAAGTTGTAGGGAAAAGGGAACACTTTGACATTATTGGTGAGAATGTAAACTAGCACAACTATAAGGAAATTATTATGGAGATTCTTTAAAAAACTAAAAATAGAAATTATATTCCACCTAGTTCTACCTCTTCTGAATATCTTCCAGAAAGTCTTGAAAACATCATATTACACTGATATTTGCATACCCGTGTTTACTACAGCACGACTCACAAACACTAAATCTTGGAAGTGGCCGATAAATGGGTAAAGAAAAATTGGTATATGTACACAGTGGAGCACTACTAAGTCAAAAAATGATAAGTTTGAGTCTCCTATAGGAAAATGGATGGCTTTTGAGACCACCAAGGTAAGTGAAATAAATTACACAAAAGGTTAAATATTGCATACATTCTCTTTTATGTGAAACCTGAAGTACAGATAATTTAAGGACTAAAATAAAAGATAGATGATAGAAAACAGAAATGTGGAGTTTGTGGAGATGGGAAGGGGATCTGAAGATGGAAAAGAAGGGAGGGTGGGGAAATCAAGGTATAATAAAAAGAATCAAGATGCCCTAGGAGGAATGTAATTACTATGCATCAAACACATATACAAAAAAACAATTTATTAAAGAAACTTAAAATGAATACAGTCAAGCCACTAAACAATGAAGCAAATAAACAAATACAATGAAGATGAATAATGATAATTCCTGGGTAGGGCAGAACCTAATCTATAGTCCTTATCACATACTATTTGAAATTACAACTAGCTTTGAATTTAAAAATATGGCACAAGAATTCAGGAGAGAGTAACATATTCCTAAGGCATTATCTAGCAAAAAGTAAAACTTGAGACAGAACTAGAAATATACTGAACTTTAAATATGTGGCCATGCACAAATACCTGTTAACTGAAGGATGGAATATGTATAGACACAAACTGTTTAGCACATATGACAGATATTTGAGTGACCACTAAATTATGCTGATAGCGTATGTTTTATTCTTGATTTTATTTATTCTTGATAACCTGTATTATTGTTTGTTGGAGAGTATAGAATTTTTTTTTGCAATTTTGTTGATCAAAGATGCAATTCTTTTCATTGATCTTTCTGTACCATTTTCTGAATTCTATTTTTTTATTTCTATTCTATTACTTTACATCCTTTGCATTTAGATCATTCTTATTGTGTGTGTGTGTGTGTGTGTGTGTGTATTTGTGTATGTGTATAACCTGGGACTGAACACAGGAACTTCACACTAAGCTGGATTCCCACCCCTTACATATATATGTATTTTTTTTTTAAACAGTGTCTTGAGTTGCTAAATTGCCTTGGCTGGGCTTGAACTTATGATCCTCTGCTTCAGCTTCCCAGAGTGCCAGGATTACAGGTGTTTGACACCATGCCTGGCTCACACTGAAATTCTTGAGCTTTTGGGAGTTCTTTATATAGCTTTCAAAAATCAAAAATTTTTAATATCACACTGAGATGAGGGCAAGGGACTCGCCTGAATTTCTTTCAAAAGGTAAATTGGCACATCTATGGAAAGCGATCTATCAAAATTACAAATTTCTACATACTTTAATAAGACCTAGAGCTTGGAATTTACTTTTTTACTAATGCATATTAGTTGTACTGAATAATATGTTCCATTTTGGAATATTCATGCATGCATATAACATACTTTGATCTTTTCCACTCCTCTTTACAAACCTTGCCATTCCCTTTTCTGTCAATTCCCTTCCTCTTTTCTGATAGTCTTCTTTCAAATTTCATGTCATCTATTTTTTTTATTTCTACATCCCACATGTGAAGGAAAATATGTGGTGTTTGTTTTTCTGCATCTGGCTTATTTCACTTAACATAATGATCCCCAGTTCTATCCCTTTTCCTGCAAACGACATGATTTTGTTTTTCTTAATGACTAATACTCCATTGTGAATACAACATTTTTTATCCATTTGTCTTTGATAGGCCCCCACGCTGATTTAATACCTTGAAACATTATGAATAAGACCACAATAAAAATAAGTATGCAGGTGTACTTATAATATGCTCAATTCTCTTAGATATATACTGAGAATTGGTATAGCTTGATTAAATGATAGTTTTATTTTTAGTATTTTTGAGAAAACTGCATAATGATTTCCATAGTGACTATACAAATTTACATTCCCATCAATAGTGTATAAGGGTACCTTCTTTCCTGCATTATTGCCAGTAGTTTTGGGGGGAAATTTTCAATAATATTATTTTATTTATACATAAAACATAAAAATGCACATATTAATGGCGCTCCTTGTGAGGTTTCAATAAAGTTTTACATTGTGTAATTTTTAAACACAATATCATCCTATGCATACAAATTTCCTTTTGTGAGGTTCACTTTTCTCAAATCTCAACTATCTTCTCCACACCTCTGGCTTCCTTTGGCAAATCGATTTATTCTATATCTCTCTTTTATTTTTTTATTTTAGAGACACAAAAACAATAAAAGTAATGATACAGAATTTTAAAACAAGATACTAGGAAATTAACAATGGTTAATATATTGCATATTGTTGTCTTCCTGGTAGTTGCTCAGATTACAAGATGTAAGCATACAAAATTGATCAAAGAATAAAAGCACAAACCATTTTTTTCAATGAACTAATAGAAGTTAGTAGAATAATTATTTTAGCTATCTTGCATATATATTATTTTTTTCTTTTCTTAATTTCTTTTCCATTGCTTCTTTCCTCCTTTCCCCCATCCCAGTTGTTTCATTTTAAGCAGTTTCTTTCCCTCTCACAATATCTATTGTAGATGTTGGATCTTATATACTTTTTCAGCTTCTTACACTAGGGTTTACACATGCAACTCTGATTAATTTCATTTATGGGTACAGTCTCTAGTTACATCAATTTACCCATAAAAACCTCGAGTTTATCTTTCTTTATAGCTGAGTAGTACTCCATTACATAAATATACCACATCTTTTTTATCTATTCCTTGGTTGATGAGCATTGTTTCCAAGATTTAGCTGTTACAAATTGTGCTGCTATAAACATGGGTGCACATATATCACTGTGGTATGATGTTTTTAATTCTTCTAGGAAAATACCCAGAAGGGGAATAGCCGAGTCAAATGGGACCTTTAATCTTAGTTTTTTTCAAGAATCTCCACACTGATTTCCACAATGGTTGCACCAGTCTACACTCTCACCAACAGCAGAGGTTTCTTTATTCCCTACAGCCCCGCCAGGATTTGTTATTGGTTGATTTCTTCATGATAGCCATTCTTTCTGGGGCTAGATGGAATCTCAGTGCTGTTTCAATTTGCATTTCTTGAATGACCAATGATGTTGAACATTTTTTCATATATTTATCTGCCAATTGTATTTCTTTATCTGAGAAGTGTGCATTAATCTCAGATGCCCATTTTTGGATTGGGTCTTTGAATTTGAGGTTCTGATTTTTTTCAATTCTTTATATGTTCTAGATACAAGTCGGTTGTCTGAGGGACAGTTGGCTAAAATTTCTTCCCACTGTGTGGGTTGTCTTTTTATTCTGTGATTTCTTTTGATGTGAAAAACTTTATAATAAGAAGAGATCCTAGTTGTTGATTTATTGAAATACTTCCCATGCCGTTTGGGTTTTGTTCATGAACTCTCTGCCTACCCATATGTCTTTAAGATTACTACATAATTTCTCTTCTAGTACATTTAGTGTTTCTGTTTTAATATTTAGATCTTTGATGCATTTTGACTTTAGTTTAATGCATGGTGATAGACATGGGTGTCGTTTTAGTCTTCAGCATGTGGAAAGCCAGTTTTTCCAGCACCATATATTAAAGAGGCTATCTTTCTTCCAGTGAACATGTTTGTCCTGTTTGTCTAAGAAAAGGTGGCTGAGTGCATTTGGAGTTGTATCTGCATCTTCTAATCTGTTCCATCGATCCACAGGTCTGCTTTTTTTTGCCAGTACCATGCTCATTTTATCACATGAGCTGATAAAAACACAGTAGTGTAAATGCAAGTCAGTGATTGTAATGCCTCCTGCCTTGCCTTGTTGCCCAAACTAGCCTTTGCTATTCTAGGTCTCTTCTGTTTCCAAATGAATTTTAGGAATATTTTCTCTAGATATGTGAGGTATTCTCATGGTATTTTGATCGGGTCTGCATTAAATCTGTATAGCAGTTTTGGGATTATGGCCATTTTCACAATGTTGGTTCTTCCTATCCATGAGCAAGGGATATCTTTCCATTTTCTGATATCCTTTTTGATCTCCTTTTGCTGAGTACTGAAATTTTCAATGTATAGATCTTTTACTTCCTTTGTTAGATTGATTCCTAAGTATTTATTTGGATGCTGTTGTGAAGGGAGTGCTTTCACTAATTTCTATCTCAGTGAGTTTGTTGTTTGTGTACAAGAATGCTATTGATTTTTCAATGTTGACTTTGTATCCAGCTATGCTACTAAATTTGGTTATTAATTCTAGAAGTCTTTCGGTGGAGTGTTTGGGGTAGACTGTCATGTCATCTGTGAATAATGATAACTTAAATTCTTCCTTTCTTATCCTTATTCTTTTTATTTCTCTCTTGTCTAATTGCTGTCGCTAATGCTTCCAGAACTATATTGAATAGGAGTGTTGATAGTGGACATCCTCGTCCTGTTCCTGGTTTTAGAGTGAAAGCTTTCAGTTTTTGTCCATTTAGTATGATGTTGTTTGTTGGTTCATCATAGATGGTTTTTATTAGATTGAGATACAGTCCTTCTATTCCAATTTTCTGTAGGGTTTTTTTTTTTGTGGGTACCGGGGGGTCGACCTCAGGACCTCGCGTGCCAGTAGGCGCCCGTGCCACTGAGCGATATCACCGGCCCCTTTTTCGTATGTGGGATCCGGGAGTCGAACTCGGGCCCTCGCGCTTGCCGGGCAGGTGCTTAAGCCGCTGAGCCATCTCACCGGCCCTCTGTAGGGTTTTTATCATGCATGAATGTTGGTCTTTATCAAAATTTTTTCTGCATCTGTTGAGGTGATCATATGATTTTTGTCTTTGGTTATGTTGATATAGTGTATTACATTTATTGATTTGCATATGTTGAACCATCCCTGCATTCCTGGGATGAGTCCCACTTGGTCATGGTGTATAATCTTCTTGAGGATTTGCTGAATTCTGTTTGCTAGTATTTTATTAAGGATTTTTGCATCTATGTTCATTAGGGAGATTGGCCTGTACTTCTCTTTTTTGGTTGAGACTTTCTCAGGTTTTGGTATCAGGGTAATACTTGCCTCTAAGAATGAGTTAGGGAGAATTGCTTCCTTTTCCATTTCATTAAAGAATTTGAGGATTACTGGCATTAAATCTTCTCTAAAGTTCTTGTAGAATTCAGCTGTGACTCCATCAGGACCTGCACTTTTCCTTGTTTGTAAGTTGTTAATTATGTTTTCAATTTCATTAACTGATATTAGGTTATTCAGAATTTTTATAGCTTCTTGATTCAGATTTGGTAATTCATACGTTTCTAGGAATCTGTCATTTCTTCTGTGTTTTCCATCCTATGCTAGTAAAGATTTTCAAAGTAGGTATTGATGGTCTTCTCAATTTCCACAGGATCTGTAGTGATTTCACCCTTTTCAATACTCATTGCATGAATTTGAGTTTTTTCTTTCTTTTTTTTGATAAGGTTAGCTAAGGTTTTATGCATTTATTTCTTTTTTCAAAGAACCAACCATTTGATTCATAACTTCTTTTATTGTTTTCTTCATCTCATTTGCATTAATTTTTGTTCTGATCTTTATAATTTCCTCCCTTTTATGGGCTTTGGGCTTGACTTGCTGTTCTTTTTCTAGAAGCTTGAGGTAAAGCATTAGGTTGTTTATTTGTGCTTGTTCTGTTTTCCTGATGTGAAAATTCAACACTATATATTTCCCTCTTAGGACTGCTTTCATTGCATCCCATGCTTTTTGGTAAGTTGTATTTCCATTTTTGTTTGATTGTAGATGTTGTTTAATTTCTTATTTAATTGTATTTGTGTCCCATTGGTTGTTCAGGAGGGTGTTATTTAATTTCCATCTTTTTATGGATTTTTTTGTGGTTTCTTTTGCTATTAATATCCAATTTTATTGCATTGTGGTCAGATAATGTGCATGGGATGATTTCAGTTCTTACCATTTCCTTAAGCATGTTCTATGGCCTAGTATATGGTTTATTTTAGAGAAAGTCCTGTGTGAAGATGAAAAGAATGTGTATTCTGGTATTGTTGGGTGGAATACTCTGTAAACATCTACTAAGTCCATTTGTTCATAGGTTTGGTTCAGTTCTGGTATTTCTTTGCTGATTTTTTGTCTATTTGATCTATCTCTTTGTGACAGTGAGATATTAAGGCCTCCCATTACAATTGTCTTATTGCTTATTTGATTTTTCATATCTATTACTATATAGTTGGGTGCTTGTGTATTTGGTGCATATATGTTTATGATTGTTATCTCTTCCACTTGAAATATTCCCCTAACAATTATGTAGTGACCTTCTTTATCTCTTTTTATCATTCTTAATTTGAAGTTCACTTTGTCTGCAAATGGATAGTTACCCCTGCTATTTTTGGGGTTCCTGTGGTATCACATATTGTTTTCCATTCTTTGACTTTCAGTCTATGAATTTCTTTTTTGAGTTAAATGCATTTCTTGCATACAGCATATTGTTGGATTTTATTTCTTCATCCATTCTGCCAATCTGCTTCTTTGATTGTTGAGTTGAGGCTATTTACATTGATAGGTATAACTGGTATGTGTTGGCTTATCTTTGTCATGTTATTTTCCTTCTGTAGGTTCCTTACATTTCCCCTCTGTTTCATTGCTTGTCCTGCTTGGTGGTTTCTTTCTTTTGTTGTTCTTGGAATTGTGGTCATTTTTGTCTCTGTCTAGAATATCTTTATGTACCCTTTGTAGTTTTGATTTTGTGGTCATGAATTTCTTCAGTTGTTCTTTGTCATGGAAGCATCTTATTTCTCCATTAATTTTTTTTGGTGGGTACCGGGGGGTCGACCTCAGGACCTTGCACACCAACAGACACCCGTGCTGCTGAGCGATATCACCGGCCCCTTTTTCGTATGTGGGTTCCGGGAGTTGAACTTGGGCCCTCGCGCTTGCAAGGCAGGCGCTTATGCCACTGAGCCATCTCACCGGCCCCTTCTCCATTAATTTTGAAAGCTAGTTTTGTGGGGCACATCAATCTGGGCTGGAAGTTATTTCCTTTAAGGACTTGAAATACTTTGCTCCAAGCTCTTCTGGACTTGAGGGTTTGTGTTGAGAAGTCTTCTGTGATTCTTTTTTTTTGTGTGTGGTACCGGTGTCGACCTCAGGACCTCATGTGCCAGCAGGCGCTGGTGCCGCTGAGCGATATCACTGGCCCTTTTTTCATACGTGGGTTCCAGGAGTTGCACTCGGGCCCTTGCACTTGCCAGGCAGGCACGTACGCCACTGAGCCATCTTACAGGCCCTCTTCTGTGATTCTGATGGGCTTCCATTTATAAGTGATCTGTTTCTTTTCTCTAACAGCTTTTAATATTCTGTTCTTGTGCTCAATTTCTGGGATTTTTATTATTATATGTCTTGGTATAAATTTATTTTGATTATTGCTAATTGGAATTCTATATGCCTCACTTATCTGTATATCAGATTCTTTTCCCTTGTTTGGGAAATTTTCTTGTATCACTTCTGCAAATAGATTTCATATGTCATTTGTGTTGATTCCTGCTTTTTCATTGACACAATCATCCTTATTTTTTTGCATCTTCTTGCACCTGTTGAATTATTTCCTGATCTTTTGTTATTGTCAAGAGAGCTTTCCTTTCATTGTTGCTAGCCTTGATCTTGTCTTCAAAGTCTGAAAGTCTGTCATTAGTTTCATTCAAGTGGTTTTGCTAGCTTTCAATGGAATTTTAAATTTCCTGGATATCTGCTTGAATCCATGTCATGCATTCTATTTCTTTCCTGTATTGGTCATTCATGGTTTCCATCCTCTTCCTATCATCATCTATTTTTTATATGTCTCTACTATAGATTTGCTGAGCAATTCCTTTATTAATGTTGACATTTCTTTTTTTTTAACCTGAGAAATAATTTCTCATCTGATTTCCTCTACAGCCTCATGGATTTCATTCTTTGCTTTGGTTGCTATCATTTCAGAAATTTCAGGTGTGTGTCTTCCAGTTTCTTCTATGTTGATGCATTCTGGACTTGTTCTGGGTGGGCTGGAGGCCTAAAATTGAATTTTTCTTCTGCATTTTATCATTATCTATTTCAAATATTTTTATTTTGTTTTGTATGATGACCTTTTTGAGTTCTTGTAGTAGGTTGCTATATCACTAGTATCAAGGCCTCTCTAGGAAAAGTCTGTTCTTCAGGGATGTCTTCTGTGTGTAGGAGATTCTTGGTTTGTGTCTGTCATAAGAGCCTACCTTAGCAATTAATTAAGTGTGGGATATTGGTATCTGTTTAGCTCTGTCCCCAGTCCTTTCGTGTAGGGCTTTGGTGAGGTTATTACCCCAAAGATTCCCAGTGTTGTTACAGAAGTGGAAATAACTGATTACAGCAGATATGACATCCTAGCTAAAGTAGTAAAATTAACAATAACAACAGCTTTGAGCACAATTTAGAAACTGACAAACTGTGGTAACTATTGATTTTGTACTTTAGACCATAGGAGCAGAGTCTATAGTTATATAACTGAACCGATCATAAATTAGGAGTTTGTATGCAAAGTGTTTCCCCTGGGTAGAGTGCTTTTATCCTGTGTTGGAGAAATTTAGGCAGGATAGTGTAATGAAACAAAGAGAACTGGAAAGGAAGTAGAAGCAAGTTTGGAGGACAAAGGATGATCATGCAAGGTTTGTGAAACTAGAGAGGGGGGTAGAAAAGAAAGCATGAAGGAGTATTTAAACAATTATCTGAACTTGGCCTCTTGTTTTGGAGATGGGATTAGTTTTCTATGGCTGGAGATCTCCCCAGCCATTTAGAAAAGAGAAGAATGAAATAAAAATGAAGAAAAAAAAGAATAAAAGGCAAAAAGGAAGAAGAAAAGAAAAAGAGAAAAGAAAAGAAAAAATGAAAGGAAAGGGCCAATTACTGAGTCCTGGATTCTCCCCAAACTGGTTGCAGGTCCCTTGGAGGCCTCAGTCAACTGTTGGCTCTTATTGTTATTGTTGTTTCTGACTTTTCATGACACTAGTCTTGCCTGTTCATCCTGTGTGTCTTAGTTGGGACCCTATTATATCTCTGGCATTCCCTCTGGTGTCTGGGCCTTCCTGAGCTGTTCACCTCAGTTGTCGCAGTAGCGATGGGATGGGCCCTTCTGGGGCCGTTTACCTGGGTTCCAGTGGAGGCTGAGAGGTGACAGGAGGGGCCACTGTCTTACAACTTGATTAACCTGGGTTCCCATTTCAGCTTCTAATTCTGCAATTTCCCTTTAATGGCACTATGGAGCCCAACCCAGGAACCTGCTTGTTAGCCACTGAAGCTCCACCACCAGCCATGTGCACTGTGTGTCCCCCTCTATTTTATGTTCTGGAAGTGTATGATCTTATCACAAAACATCCATATTTATATGAAAATATTCTATCTTCTTTTTTCTCTGTTTATAAAAATTGTGCCTGTCATTCTTCATTTCCTGTCTTTTTTCTTTCTGTCTTTTTTGTTCTTTGTATTTTTTTTAAATTAATTTTATTGGTACATTTTAAATATACATGATGATCACTTTCATCATAGGGACTTTGTGCCTATACATGACTTATTTCAATTACTGTATTTTTCTCCATTCCCTTACTCTTCCTTCAACCCCATTCCCCCTCCTTATTTAAAAAAGCTTTGTTTCCATTTTTCCTTCTTTTCTTCTTTTTTTCTTTACTTTTCCTTCCTTTCCCCCAACCCCTTTCCCTAGTTCCGTATCCCAATTTTGTATTTTCTTCCTATTTCATAATATTTAGTATATATTTTGTTCCTTATTTACACTTTCAATTTCTCACACCAGAGAAAAAATGGAATATTTACACATCTGCATGCGATTTTTTTCACTTAAGAGTATGGCCTCGAGGTCCATCAATTTACATGTAATTTTCTCAAGTTTATCCTCTTTATGACTGAGTAGTACTCCCATGTATTAAAAATCTCCACATCTTATTTAACCATTCATCAGTTGATGGGCATTTGGGCTATTTCCAAGATTTAGCTATTATAAACTGTGCTGTTATAAACATGGGTGTACATATGTGGCTGTGGTGTGATGTGTTTAATTCATTCAAGAAGATCCCCAGAGAGGGGATATCTGGGTCAAATGGATCCTCTGGTTTTAGTTTTTAAGGAATCTCCATACTGATTTCCACAGTGATTGTACCAATCTACACTCCCATCAAAATTTGAGGAGATTTCCTTTTTCCCCACAGCCCCACCAGCATTTGTTATTTGTTGATTTCTTAATAATTGACATTCTTTCTGGAGTGAAATAGTTTTCAATTAGCAATAATCGCGCCTCGGATAAACCTCATTGGCTACGATACTGCCACTGCGCAAAGCTTCTGGAGTGAAATAGAATCTCAGCATTGTTTTAATTTTCATTTCTTAAATGACCAGTGATGTTGAACATTTTTTCATGTTTATTTGCCATTTCTACTTCTTCATGTAAGAAGGGTCTATTCATTTCAAAAGCCTATTTTTGGATTGGGACTTTAAATTTGAGGGGTCTGATTTTTTTCGAGTTCTTAATATATTATAGACTTTAGTGTTTTGTCCGAGGAACTACTTTATTGCCAGTATTTCTTTACTATTTTTTGTATTCTTGATGACAGTAATTCTGACTGGGGTGAGATGTAATTTCAGTGTAGTTTTGATTTGCATTTTCCTGACAGCTAAAGTTGTTGAACAGTTTTTCATATACTTCTTGGAAATTTGTACTTGTTATTTATTTATTTATTTTTTTTTTGGTGGGTACCGGGGGTCAAACTCAGGACCTCACACTTGCCAGGCAGGTGCTTATGCCGCTGAGCTATCTCACCAGTCCTGTACTTGTTATTTTGAGAAGTGTCTGTTCAATTTATTTTTCTATTAATTGCCTGGTTTTCTGGGAGTATAAGTTTGTGTGTTCTCTATATATTCTATATATTAATCCTCTATCCTAAGAGTAGGTGGTAAAAATTTTGCCCCATTCTGTAGGCTGTATCATCACCCTGCTAATTGCTTTCTTTGTTGTGCACAAGATTTTCTAATTTTATGGAATCCCATTTGTTGACTCTTGCTATAACTTCCTGTGATATTGTAGTCATATTCTGTAAGTTGTTGCTTAAGCCTATGTCTAGAAGTGCTTCTGCTATGTTTGTTCTAACATTTTCAAAATTTCTGATCTTATATTTAGGTCTTTGATCCACTTTAATTGATTTTTATACATGGGGAGAGATGCAGATCTGACTTCAATATTCTTCATGCTCTTATTCAGTTTTCCCAGGAGCATTTGTTAAAATGCTTGCATTTTTCTAATGTATGTTTTTGGTATCTTTTTCAAAATCAAATGGCCATTGCTATTTTGATGGGCATTCTATTGAATCTGTATACTGGCTTTTGCAATATTGCCATTTTAACAATATTCTGCCCATTAATGAATATGGAAGATCTTTTCATTTTCTAGTGTCTTCTTCAATTTCTTTCTTCAATATTTTATAATTTTTTTTAGTATTTTTTATTTTTATTTAAGCCAACTATGTTGTGGGTTGAAAAGTTATTTAGACAAAATACATGATCTACATTTTAAACATTAGTACAAATTTCAGAGCATAAAGTATAACAATTTTTCCTATTTTTCAAATTTTTATGTACTTTTACCAGAAATATAACATTTATAAAACAAATCAGCTACTGTAACAAAAGCAACATTATTAGGAGAACTATTTACTTCTAATGGTTGCAGTGGAACCAATTTTCCTCATTAAGTACCTTCAGGAATGTAAACCCACTTATGGTTCTTGAATACAACCAAGAAAATGGTATTGATAAAGAAATATTATATACCTATATACATATCTCTGGTTAAACAGTCAAGATTAAAGGACTGAGTTTTAGGGCTGAGGATGCAGCTCAGCAGCACAGCACCTGTCTGCAAGTGCAAGGCCTTGAGGTTGATTCCCAGTACCAAGTACTGTTAACACATTTCATTATGCTTTCACAAAACAAGTTGTAGGAGTTACAATGTCCTGTGCTTCCAGAGATCTTGTTGGGGCAGCCGTTAATTATCTTCTTTCTCAATAGAGGTCTTTGCATTAGCCCATGCCATTTGCATAGCTAATTACCTGTCTCAAGCTGACATTACAGTTTCTATATTATTCCTCCTGAAAAACTTGCTCACTGCCTCTGGAAGTCTCTCACGTTCTTAGCCCTGCTCTTGTCTTTCCTCTGTGAGTCTGTGTTTTGCTCCCAGTGATGTTTCAGAACCAGAGCACTTCTCTTGGTATCTTTCTTTGCTCTTTTCTATATTTTTCATTCTGCTGGCTCTATCATGGTCAAGAAACTCTTCCTTTGTCCTAGAATTTGATCTGCCTTTTTTGTGTAATATTTTTCTGAAGACTGAACACTTCCTGTTTTCCCCTGTCTCTGTATTTATCATTATTTTCACATCTTTCCTTCCTGATTTTCATGAGTTCTTCCTTTTGTTTGCTCTTCTCTTCCTTCTCCCCACCTCTCTCACTGTATCAGTAATGATCATTTCATTGTCTCTTTCTTCTCTTGAAGAATATTCCTCTCTTTTGATTTTCTGTCATTTCTTTCTGTCTGGTCTCTCCTTGGTTTATCTTCTTGTTCATGTTTCTTCCAGATCGAATCTCTATGACTGCCTTGTCTAGGTTTATGAGAATGCTTTGCTATTCTGTGATCATGGTCAATATGATAGTTTTCTGGTCTCTGGATTGCCTCTTTAGGTGCTGATCTTCCCTTTTTCATGCCCTCTGGACTTGGAACTTTTGGTGTGGTGTTTGGTACTATGCCAAATTTCTGCACTAGATGATCTTGAAAGGGTCTCATTCTTGAGATGCTTGGAATAATTTCTGGAGGTAACCTAGGGGACCTATATATTTGCCATTTGTGTTTCATCTTCTGAGAAGTGTGTATACATCAAAGATTTCTATTTTTATAGGGTGTTATATTTGGGGCTCTAATTGTTTTTAAATCTTTACATGCTATAGATATTAGTCCTTTGTCTGAGGGACAACTAGTTAAATTTTCATCACACTTTGTGGGTGGTCTTTTCACTCTATTGGTAATTTTTGTGTTATGCAAAAGCTTTTTAATAGGATAAGATACCAGTTGTTGATTTTTGTATTATTTCCCATGTCATGAGGATTTTGTTCATGAAGTCTTTGCCTACACCTATGTCTTCTAGTGTTATACCTATTCTGTCTTCCAGCAGATTAAGCGTTTCTGTTATAATATTTAGATCTATGATCCATTTCAATTTTAGTCTAGTGCATGGTGAGAAGTATGGGTCCACTTTTAGTGTTCAACAAGTGGAAAGTCAGTTTTTCCAGCAAGATTTATTAAAGAGACTGTCTTTCTTCCACTGAACATGCTTAGCCCCTTTGTCAGAGATAAGGTGGCTGAGAGTGTTTGGAGTTGTTTCTGTATCTTCTAATCTGTTCTATTGAATTTTAGGTTTTTTTCACAGTAAAATACTGTTTTTATCACAGTAGCTGTGCAATATAGTTTAAAGTTAGGTATTGTGATGCTCCCTGCCTTGCCTTTGTTGCCCAGGATTATTTTTGCTATTCTAGGTCTGTTCTGCTTCCAAATGAATTGAGGAATTTTTCTCATGTTCTGAGAAGTATGCTAATGGTACTTTGATTGGGATGGCATTAAATCTGTGTAGCAAATTTGGGATCATGGCCATTTTCACTATGTTGGTTCTTCCTGCCCATAAGCAAGTGCTATCTTTCCATTTAATGATATCCTTCCTATTTGAAATTCTTTTTCAGAGTATTGTAAATTCAATGTATAGATCTTTTACTTCCTTTGTTAGATTGATTTCTAAATGTTTAATTTTTTGATGCTGTTGTGAATGGTGTTGTTTCCCTAATTTTTCTCTCAGTGAATTTGTTGTTTGTGTACAGGAATGCTATTGGTGACTTTGTATCCAGTTATGCCACTGAATTCAGTTATTAAATCTACAAGTCTTTTCATGGAGTTTTTGGGGTCTTCTATGTAAAGAATCATGCCATCTGCAAATAATGATAATTTAACTTCTTCCTTTCCTGTTATTATTTTTAATTTATTTTTCATTCTAAGTACAGTGGCTAATGTTTCCAGAACTATATTAAATAAGAGTGGTGATAGTTTATATCCTTGACTTGTTCCTCATTTTAGAGAAAAAGTTTTCAGTTTTTGAACATTTAGTAAGATGCTGGCTGTTGATTTGTCATAATTGTTTTTATCAGATTGAGATAAAGGCCACCTATTTCAATTTTCTGCAGTTTTATCGTGAATGGGCATTAGACTTTGTCAAATGTTTTTTCTGTATCTCTTGGGAGGATCATATCTTTTTTGTCATTTGCTTTGTTTCTATGGTGTATTACATTTATTGATTTGCATATGTTGAACCATCCCTGCATCCCTGGGATGAATCCTACTTGGTCATGTTGTATAATGTTCTTGATGATTTGGTGTATTCTGTGTGCCAGTATTTTATTAAAGATTTTTGTGTTGATGAATATTAGGTAGGTTGGCCTGTAGTTATCTTTTTTGTTTGGATCCTTCTCTGGTTTTGGTGTTGGGGTAATACTTGCTTCCAGGAATGACTTGGGAGTACTGCTTCCCTTTGAATTTCATTAAAGGGTTTGAGGAGTAATAGCATTAAATGTTCTCTAAATTTCCTGTAGAATTCTGCAGTGAATCCATCAGGACCTTTGCTTTTCTTTGTTGATAAGGTTTTAATTATGTTTTCAATTTCATTGACTGATACTGTGTTATTTAGGATTTTTACATCTTCTTGATTCATCTTTGGTAATTCATATGCATCTATGAATCTGTCAATTTCTTCTGTGTTTTTTATATTATTAAAGCTTTTTAATGTAGGTACTGATGATCTGTGTTTCTACAGGATCCATTGTAATTTCAGCCTTTTAATTACTAATTTCATGAATTGAGACTTTTCTTTCCTTTTTTGATGAGGATGGCTAAGATTTTTTAAAATTTATTTAGTCTTTCAAAGAACCAGCTCTTCAATTTATGGATTCTTTGTATTGTTTTCTTAGTCTCAATTGCATTAATTTCTTCTCAGATCTTTATAATTTCCTCCCTTGTATGAGCTATGGGATTGATTTGTTCTTCCTTTTTCTAGAAGTTTGAGGTTCAATAGTAGGTTGCTTAATTGAGCTTGTTCTGCTTTCCTGATGTGGGTGTTCACTGCTATTAATTTTCCTTTTATGACTGCTTTCATTGCATTCCATAAGTTCTGGTATGTTGTATTAGCATTATCATTTAATTGTACATACTGTTTAATCTTATCTGTGACCCATTGGTTGTTCTGTAGGGTGTTATTTAATTTCCATGTGTTTATGGAGTTTTTGTGGTTTCTTTTGCCATAGATTTCCAATTTGACTGACGGTCTGACAATATGTGTGGTATATTTGCAATTCTTTTCCATATACTTAAGCATGTTCTGTGGGCCAGTATATGGTGTATTTTGGAGAACATCCCATGTGTAGGTGAGAAGAATGTGTATTCGGATGGTGGGGTAGAAAACTCTATAGAGATCTACTGAGTCCATTTTTCATTGGTTTGGTTCAGTTCTGGTATTTCTTTTGTTGATTTTTGTCTCTTTGATCTGTCTATTTTTGACAGTGGGGTATTAAGGTCCTCCATTACAATTGTGTTAGTGCTTATTTGATTTTATGTCTGTTAATATTTGTTTTATATAGGTGGGTGCCCCTGTATTTGATGCCTATATATTTACAATTGTTATCTCTTCTTCTTGTAGTTTTCCCTTAACAAGTATGTAGTGATCTTCTTTATCTCTTTTGATCAGTCTTGGCTTGAAGTTCACAATGCCTGCAAATAGAATAGCCACCCCTTGCTTTTTTCTTAGTTCATGTGGCATGGAGTATGTTTTTCCATTTGACTTTCAGTCTATGAATTTCTTTTTGAGTTAAGTGTGTTTCTTGAATGCAGGATATTTTTTGATATTCTTTCTTGATCCATTCTTCTGGTCTATTTCTTTTGGTTGGTGAATTGATACCATTTACATTGATGGTCATAATTCATATGCATTGTCTTGTGTTTGTCATATAATTTTCCTGTTGATTGTTCCCTGTCTTTCCTCTCTGTTTAATTACTTGCCCTTCCTGGTGACTTCTTTCTATTTGTACTCTTGGAATTGTGGGCTTTGCTTTCTCTTTCTGGAATATCTTTCAGAACTCTTTGTAGTGATGGTTAGATTCTCATGATTTCTTCATTTATTCTTTTTCATGTATTTTAATTCTCCATTAATTCTGAAAGATAATTTTGCAGGATACATCAATCTGGGTTGGAAGTTGATTTCTTGCAGGGCTTGAAATACTTCATTCCAAGCTCTCCTTAAGAGTTTGTGTTGAGAAGCCTGCTGTGATTCTGATGGGCTTTCTTTTACAGGTGATTTGTTTCTTTTCTATAACAGCTTTTAATATTCTGTTCATTTATTTCTAAATGCTTGATTATTATATAGTTTGGTGTAGATTGATTTTGGTCATGAATAATTGGAGTTCTATATGCTTCGCTTATCTGTATGTCAAATTCTTTTTCCACGCTTGGGGAGTTTTCTGCTATTACTTCTCTGAACTGATTTTTCAGGTCATTTGTGCTGACTCCTGCTTTTTCTTTGACTCCAATCAGTCTTACGTTATTCTTCTTTGCACCATCTTGCAGTTCTTGGATTTTTTTTTTTTCATGATCCCTGGCTATTTTTAAGAGATCTTTTCATGATTGCCAACCATGATCCTGTCTTTTAGGTCAGATATTTTTTCTTCGCTTTCTTTCATTTGGTTTTGCAAACTTTGTATAGAATTTTTAATTTCCTTGTTATTTATTTGAATCTGTTTCATGGATTCCATTTCTTTGCTATGCTGAGCATTCATGGTTTCTATTATTTTTCTATACTCCCCTATTTTTTTAATCTATGTCTACTCTAGATTTGCTGAGCAAGTCCTTCATGATGGTTGTCATCTCTTTTTTCTACCTGTGAGATTATTTTTCTTTTCATATCCTCTATAGCCATATCTATATATCTATATCTATATATCTATATAAATTTCTTCTACTGTGATTCCATTAAATTCAGGTGGATGACTTCTGATTTCCTCTATCTCATTGTACCCTGGATTTGTCCCAGGGGGAAGTCTGGTATTGCATTTTTCTTCTGCATCTTGTCATTTTATATTTTTATTTTAACTTGTTTTCTTTGTTGTTGTTTTTATTTTCCTTATGTTAGGTAGTTTTATCACTGGTATTGAAGCTTCCCTAGGAAATGTCTATTCTGAGATGTCTTCTAGGTGAAGCTAGCTCTTGGCCTTTGTGTCTGTCCCAAGATTCTATCTTCCCACTTTATTACAGATGATGTGTTACTATTTGGTTCAGTACCCAGTCCTTTGGTATTGGGTTATGTGGATGATTTTGATCCCAGATTATCACAGTGTTGTCATACATCAGTGAACAACTGATTACAACAGGTATGGCATCCTGGCTAAAGTAATACAAGTAGTAATAACAATATTGTCAAGCACAACCTAGAAACTGATGATCTGTGGAAACAGCTAATTAGGTATCTTTAATCTCAAGAGCAAGATCTATAGTTATATAACAACAACAACCTCCAAAATAGACCAGGAATTTGTGTGCAGTGGGTTTCCCCTTGGTAGTGTAATTTTATCCTGTGGGGAAGAGGAATTTAAGAAGAATAGAGGAGGGCCAGTGAGATGGCTCAGCGGCGTAAGTGCCTGCCTTGCAAGCGCGAGGGCCCGAGTTCGACTCCCAGATCCCACATACAAAAAAGGGGCCGGTGATATCGCTCAGCGGCACGGGTGCCTGTTGGCGCACGAGGTCCTGAGGTCGACCCCCCGGTACCCACAAAAAAAAAAAAGAAGAATAGAGGACAAAACAGAGTGGCAGCTAAAGAGAAATATATTAGAAACAAGGCTGAAGGACTAATAATGATCACCCAAACTTTGGAAAGGTGGAGAAGAAGAAAGGAGAGAAATAATGAAGGAGAAAGCAAAATAATTTCAAGACAAACAAAAAGACTACAGACAGTGTTCATTCATCTGTAAATCTCAGACACTACTGAAATATGAGTGAATAGAGAGGCAAAATAGAGAAAACAAACCAAACAATAAAAGTCAAAACCTATACAACCCCCCCAAAAATTTAAAAAATAAGGATAAAAATATTGAAATAAATATTTAAACAAAATTCCTGTGGTACCCCCACTTTGGTGTTAGTTCCCTAGTCAGAGCTGAAATCAGTGCTGAATATCTCTGCCAAGTCTGCAGTAGGATTACTACTGAGTGCACTGCTGAATGTGGCCATACTGCTGATTCCTCTTACAGTAGTTGGTGATAGGCCAAGAGGAGTGCCCTTGTCTGCAGCTAGCCAAGGCTGTTTGCCTGCTGGTCACAGGGCAGGTAGTGGTGCCTTTGTCCTGCCCAAGTCTGCTTGCCTGCTTGTGTCATAGGTCACAGGGTGGGGTTTGGGGGTACACTTGCCCTGTCACCAACCAAGGCCTCTAACCCACTTGTGCCTCTGGACCAAGGGCAGGGGGCAGTGCCCTTGTCCCACTGTAGGCCAAGGCCATTTGCCTGCTTGTGCTGCATGGCAGGGGGCTGATTCTTGTCCTTTGTTGCTATGGCTAAGACTGGCTTTTGGCATTCACTGCATTGGAGTCTGGGCTCCAGCTCCTTCTCAGCTGGTCCCTCCCAGTCTGCTGTCCACCTGCCAGCTGTCTGTTGTGACTGCACAGCCCTTCCTTCAATCTACTCCTGGACACTGGTACTGAAGTGACCCTATTGCTGTTCTGCTGCAGGAATGCAAGCCCCAAAACACTTTGAGATAAAATGGCAGTCCCACCTTCCAGCTGATACTTCATGCAGCTGTGTGCAGTGTGGAAGGGTTTCTGCTCTGGTTCACTTACCAACCATTGACTGTGGGGTGGGCCACTCAGGAAAGTGTCTTGTGTTCTCCCTGCTGCCTCTGATGGCACAAGACACTCCCATCCCAGGTCAGCTCTGTCTCCCAGTGAGGAGCAAAGTAGCTTTTGCTGACTCTCCACCCAGCAGATTGGCTACACAGCTGCTCCAGACACATGGTGTAGTCTCTGGTCTGCAGCAGTGAGCTATTTCTCCTGTAGCAGTGAATCCTATTTTCTTCTCCTCTGTCAGTTCCCCTGTGGATCTCATGTGGTTTAGAATCCCTTTGATTTCTCTCTGGGGTGTCATTTCCAGACTCTCAGCACTTTGTTCTGGAGAAGCTGATAGCTAACACTCAGGACTGTCATTTTTTACTATCCTTGCGTCTGAATTTAGAGGGAATGATTTAAGTGTTCCATTTTAGTGTGATGTTGGCAGTGGATTTGTCATGAATTGCTTTTACCAGTTTGAGATATGGTCACTTTATGAATATTTTTATGAAGGTTCTTATCCTGAATGGATGTTGGACTTTTCTCAAAGGCTTTTTCTGCATCTATTCAGATGATCAAGTGATTTTTATCCTTTCTTCTATTTATGTGATGTATTACATTTGTTGATTTGCATATGTTTTATTATCTTTGCATCATGATGATGAAACCTACTTCATTACAATGTATCTTTTAAGTGATTTATTGTATTTTATAAGCATATATCCTGTTGAGGATTTTTGCATCTATGTTCATTAAGATTAGCCTGTAATTTTGTTTTCTGTTAGGACATCTGATTTTGGTATTAGGGTAATGCTACCTTCTGGGAATGAGTTTGCCAGTACTCCTTCCTTTTTAATTTAATTGAAGAGTTTTAGGAGTATTGGCATTAGATCTTCCTGAAGTTTTGGAAGAATATTGCAGTGAATATGTTTGGTCCTGAGCTTCTCTTTGTTGGGAGTATTTGTATTACTATCACAGCTTATGGCTGGATGTTCCCCCAAGGCATTATGTGCGTGAAGGTGGGGCTTTTGGGGAGTGATTGGGTAATGCGGGTGTGATACTCAGCAGTGGATTAGTCCACTGATGAGTTTATATCTGAATGCAATGTTTTGAGAAAAAGCCTGTTAGGAGGAAGTGGGTCACTGGGAGCATTTCCCACTGCCATGCCACTAGCTGTTTCTCTTCTGCAATGCCACTCTGCCTTGGAGCAGCCAACTATGGGCTGAAACCTCTGCAGTGAGCCCAAATAAACAATTCCTCCTGTAGTTTGTGGCTGTTAGGTGCCAAGTCTCAGCAATGAGAAAGTAAATAAGACAATGCCTCTATTTCATTTCCTGTTACTGACCTATTCAGATTTTTATATCTTCTTGGATCAATTTTGGTAATTGATTCATATCTAAGAATGTCTTCATTTCTTCTAGGTTCACCAATTTATTAGAATATAAGTTTTTGAAGTAGTTTCTTATAATCATGTGGATTTCAGCAATCAGTTGTGATTTAACATTTTTCATTTCTAATTGCAGTGATGTGGGTTTTTTCTTGTTTTGTAAGTTTCACTAAGGGTTCATCAACCATGTTTGTTTATCCTTTTAAAAAAATAACATTTTGATTTATTGATCCTTTGCATTTTTTCTTAGTCTCAATTTATTTTATTTTCACTCTGATATGTGTAATTTTTTTCTTTGTATTAATTTCATTTTTAGATTGTTCTTGTTTTTTAGGCCCTTAAGATGTAGTTTTAGGTTATCTACTTGGTATCACTCTATTCTACTAGGTGTAGATTTATTTCCCTATTAGGACTTCTTTCATTGTGTCATTTCTACTTTGGCCTGCTGTACTTCCATTGTCATTTGACACTAGGGACATTTTTATTTCCTTCATGATCACTTACATGATCTATTGATTATCCAATAAAGTATTTAATCTCTATATGTTGGTGTAATTCCTGTAGTTTCATATGCTGTCAATTTGTACCTTAATTATTCTGTGATTCAATAGTATGCAGTGGATTACTTCAATCATTTTGTATTTATTTAAGCATGCTTTATGGACTAAAATATGGTCTATTTTGTAAAAAAAAAGTCCACATGTGCTGAGAAAAATGTGTATTTTGTTGTATAGAACACTCTGCACATGTGTTAAGTTCATTTGTTTAGTAGTGTGTTTTACCTCTGATATCTGTATGTTGATATGTTTTATCTACTTGAAGAGTTTATTTGTAAGTGTGGTGTTGAAATCCCTAGATATGATTATAGTGGTGACTATTTGTTCTTTAAAGTCCAGTGGTATTTTTATGAATTTATGTATGCCAATAAATATTTACAATTATCTATTCCTGTTGAATTGTTGTGTGAGTTATCTATTCTTTATCTCTTTGGATCAGCTTTACCTTGAAGTCTGCTATGACTGAAAAAAGACAGCTACTCCTGCTTGCTTTCAGTCTTATTGCATGGAGTATCATTTTCCATCCCCTTACCTTCAGTCTATGAACTTCCTTTTGGATGAAGTATATCTCCTTTAAACAACATATTGTTGCATTTTTTATATTATCTGCTAATCTGTGTTTTTGATTGGGGAGTTAAGACCACTGACACTAAGTGTTATTATTATCACTTATCCCTTCTTGATGAAAAGGAAGGAATTGAAATGTGTTGTGTACATGTACCAACTCCACACAAGAAATATACTTTATATAGTGTAAAAATATTTAAAAAAAGAAAGGATCAAGGGATGTGTGGATGGAGAAGGGGGGAAGAGAATGGGAATAAAAAATGGAATTAAGATGTGTTATGGAAGATGGTGGATTGGTAAGCAGCATAGAAAGAGTATCTCTGAGACTTACTGTCCAGGCACTTTAATATAGTAATACAAGGAAGACAAGAAGGAGGGAATTAGGTCCCCTGAACCCAGGAAGGATCTGAAGCAAGAATTGAAGTCCACAGGGAGAGCAAACAGAGAAATTTCAATGAAGAAAAAGGAAATAATTGGCAGAGCCTTCTTCCTAAGTCAGGACTCACTGTATGGGAGGAGTGGTTCAAATCTGCGAAAATGCAGTGAATGCTGGCAACCTCAGAGTCCTCCACAGATAGACACAGTAGTGGAAGGGATCAGTAGAGATGGGGGACTGCACTCACTTGTAGTGAGTGCTGCAGGATCTGATGACCCACATGAAAGGGTGATTGACCTGGAGCCATTTTGTAGAGGAGCCAACTGAGCTCAGAACTCAGAACAACTGTCGGTCCACCTAGGAGTTCCCAGCTGAGTTGAAGCCTGCAGAAGGTGCACTGACTGCCACAGACTGAATGGATCTGGTTCTAGCCTCACAGGGGAATTTCAGGGGAAATAAAGGTTCAGGCTCACTGAGATTGTCCATTACCCCATCATACAGCTACTGGTGGCTTGCTGGGATAAATCAACATGGATCTGGAGTCCCTCTCCACACATTGTGTACCAGTGACAGCAGAGAAAAACCTTTATGAAGACATTTTTTCCCCTCTCTCACTTTTCTTGTTTTTTTGTTAGATCTTGTTTGATATTATTTTTATATGACTGTGAATGTGGCTTTTAGTTTTATTGTGGTAATTGTTCTGTTCCTCCCTTTATTTCTCTTTCACTCCTGTCTTCTGCACCAGTTTACCAAAATTTGCATGATTTCTCTTTTTCCTCCAGCCTTGTTTCTAAACTCACTCTTCTTCTATTTCTCTATTTTATTTCTTAACCCCTTTTAAATTTTCTTCCCTGAGGAGAATATTGACATCTTCAGGGCTTATTTACTGCATACAATTTTCTGGTTTATTGTAAATTTTGTTCAAAAATCTAGTTCACACAGTTAAAGGTGGCAAATTAATGATTACCTCATTTAATAGGCTGTGCTTGATGCTACAGTTGTTGCTGATTTTAACATTTTAGCCAAAGTGACATAATTGTTCTAATCAGCTGGTCTTCCTGGTATACCAACAATGCAGTTGAATAAGAGTTATAGAAAATACTGTGGGCAAGTGCCAAAATATCAGGATCTGGGCCAGGCTGGCAGCAACTTCTCATCCCCAATAAATTGAAGAGGTAGTATCTTGCAACAGACTAAAAACCCAAAAATAATCTATACCAGGAAGATACTGCTGAGAAGTAGTCATTTCCTGAGGGTTCTAAATACTAACCATAAAGCAACTCACCATAGGAATTTTGCAAGCATTAACCCGGTAATTAACCTAAAATAATAGAAAGTGAGAAGAAACTTAAATAAGTTGCAACTCCAGACATCCAGTTGACCAAAGGCAAACCTAGGGGGCAAAGAGGTGGGACAATCCAAAAACCAACTGCCTGGCCTTTCTAAAGTGGTAACAACAAAACAAATGAACAAGGCTCTCAAAAAAATCAAACCAGAAATAATTTCTGAGGTAACTACCAAGATGGTGACCACAGTGAATAAAAACTTAGTAACTCTAGAGCAAATACAGATTTAAAAAAAAGAATCTTTGGAAAATGAAGGAAACCTGAATGCCCGACATAGGAAAAAAATGGAAGAAAAAAAAAAAAAAAAAAAAAAAAAAAACAGATTCAAGCAGATATCCAGGAGAGGAAAAATTCCATTTAAACTATATGCAGCAGAATAAACCAATGTGAGGACAGAATCTCAGACATAGAAGACAGGCTTGCAGTTAGAGATCAAGAAAAGAAAGTTTTCTTAAAAATAGAAAGGGACCCTGAGAATCAATCCCCAGCTGCTAGATAATGCAAAAAAGAATAACATAAGATTGATTTGAGACAATGAAAAAACAGGAGGTATACAAATAATATAAAAAACCTGTTCATAAAAGTCATGGCGGGAAAATTCCCTGGAAGAAAAAAAGTATTTCATATACATATAACTGAGGCATATTGAACTCCAAACAGCCATGATAAAGAAAAAGCTACAGCAATGCATATAATAGTCAGAATTCCAGCAATTCAACACAGGAACAGAATATTAAAAGCTGTTAGAGAAAATTAACAAATCACCTATAATGGAAAGCCCACCAGAATCACAGCAGACTCATCAATAAAAACCCTAAAGTCAAAGAAAGCTTGAAGTATTTCAAGCCCTGAAAGAAAAGAACCTCCAACCCAGATTGATGTACCTTGCAAAACTATTTTTCAAAATTGATGAAAAAATAAGATACTTCCATGAAAAAGAACACCTGGTGAAATTCATGGACACTAAACCAGCATTCCAAAATGTTCTGAAGGACATTCTAGAAAGAGATAACAAGGACTACAACTCCATGAATCCCAACAGAATATATCTACCAGGCAAGGGAAATAATTAAAAAGGGGGGGATGGGAGCAAACAACAGGAAAATAACATGACAAGGATAAGTCAATACATATCAGTTATAACCATGAATGTTAATGGTCTCAATTCACCAATCAAAAAAAAAAACAAGTAGAATAGATCATGAAACAAGATCTAAAGATATGCTGTATACAAGAAGCATATTTAATTCAAATAGAAATTCATAGACTGTAAGTCAAAGGATGGAAAATAATAATACTCCATGTGACAGGAACCTGGAGAAAAGCAGGGGTGGCTATTCTATTTGCAGACAAAGTGGATTTCAAACCAAGACTGATTAGGAAGACAAGGTCACAACATCCTTGTAAAGGGAATAATCCAAGAGGAAGAGATAATGTTCATAAATATATATGCAACACATACAAATGCACCTAACTATAACAAACAAATATTAACAGACATGAAAAATCAAATAAGTACTAATACAATTGTATTGGAAGATCTCACTACCCCACTGTCAAAAATGGACAGATCAACTAGACAAAAAATCAACAATAAAGTATTAGAACTGAACCAAACATTTGAACAAATGGACTTAGTAAATGCCTACAGAAAGGTTCCATCCAACATCAGAATACACATTCTTCTCAGCTGCACATGGGACTTTCTCCAAAATAGACCACACACTAGCTCTAGAACATGCTTAAGTAAAAGCAGAGGAATTGAAATTATCCCATGCATATTATCAGACCATATTTCAGTGAAATCTGAAAACAATGGCAAAAAAACCCCACAAGAAGTTCATAAACACACAGAGATTAAATAACACCCTCCTAAACAACCAATGGGTCACAGATGAAGTTAAAGAAGAAATTTGACAGTTTCTACAGTTAAATGACAATGACAAGGGCCGGTGAGACGGCTCAGCGGCTTAAGCGCCTGCCTTGCAAGCGCGAAGGCCCGAGTTCGACTCCCGGATCCCACATACGAAAAAGGGGCCGGTGATATCGCTCAGCGGCACGGGTGCCTGTTGGTGCGCGAGGTCCTGAGGTCGTCCCCCCGGTACCCACAAAAAAAAAAAAAAAAAAAAAAAAAAAAAAAAAAAAAATGACAATGACAATACAACATACCAGAACTTATGGGACACAATGAAAATGGTCCTACAAGGGAAATTTTTAGCAGTGAACACCCATATAATGAAAACTGAGTGAGCTCAATCAAATGACTTAATGTTGAACCTCAAGCTTCTAGAAATAGAAGAGCAGGCCAAGCCCAAAGCTTGTCTCAGGGAGGAAATAATAAAGATCGGAGCAGAATTTTTACACTGAGCAACTACTTTAAAGATAACATGTAATGTATAAACTATGGTTATTATCCTATTATTTTGTTATGAAATGTTGTTTTACATTTTTTCCATAAAAAAAGATCAGAGCAGAAATTAATGCAATGGAGACTAAGAAAACAATACAAAGAACAAATGAATTGAACAGTTAGTTCTTTAAAAGATTATATAAAATTGACAAACCCTTAGCAGGTCTTATCAAAAAAGAAAGAAAGAAAGAAAGAAAGAAAGAAAGAAAGAAAGAAAGAAAGAAAGAGAGAGAGAGAGAGAGAGAGAGAGAGAAGGAGACTCAAATCCACACAGTTAGGAATGAAAAGGGTGAAATCACAATGGATCCTGCAGAAATCCAGAAAATCATCTATACCTAATTTGGAAACATGTATTTTAATAAGATAGAAAATGCAGAAGAAATGGACAGCTTCCTTGATACATATGAATTATGAAAGCTGAATCAAGAAGATATAAAAATCCTAAATGAGACTTTTATAGGTAAATGGATGCAAACTGAGGCCAGACACATAAGTGAAATAAATCAGACTCACATGTGTAAACACCATATTGTCTCCCTGGTTTGAGAAACTGAAAGAGTAAATAACATCTAAAATGTACAATAGATATTGTGAAGTGGGAAGAAATTGTTCAAAAGGAAAAAGTAACTAGGATGGGTGAAAGGGAAAAGGACAGTAGGGAAAAGGGAAAAATTCAAATCAGTTATACTATTAGTATCTCTTAGTTCATTTTAAAGGAAGGTTTGTGGTAATATCGATTGGAGAAATGTGTATGCCCATATCTTGTACCCTGAACAACTACTTTAAAGATAGCAACATGTAATGTATTAACTATTGTTATTCTATTATTTTGTTATGAAATTTTGTTTTACCTTTGTCTGTAAAATAAAAAAGAAGATATAAAACTCCTAAATAAACCAATATCAGTCAAGAAAATTGAAGACATAATTAAAAACCTATCATCAAAGAAAGCTCAAGCCCTGATGGATTCACTGCTGAATTGTACAAGAAATTTAGAGAACACCTAACATCACTACTTCTCAAATTATTTAATGAAATTAAAAGGGAAGAAATACTCCCAAATTCCTTCCTGGAAGCAGGAATTTACCCTGATACCAAAACCAGAGAAGAATCCAACAAAGAAAGAGAACTACAGTCCAGTTTTCCTAATGATTATCAACACAAAAATTCTCAATAAAATACTGGCAAACAGAATGCAAAAAATCATCAAGAAAATTATACACCTTGACCAAGAAGGATTCACCTCAGTGATGCAGGGATGGTTAAACAAACATAAATCAATAAATGTAATACACCATATTAACAGAGCCAAAGCCAAAAACCATATGATTATCTCAATAGATGCAGAAAAAGCTTTTGATAAATTCCAACACTCATTCATGATAAAAATCCTACACGAAATTGGAATAGATGGTCTTTATCTCAACTTGATAAAAGCCATCTGTGACAAACCAACAGCCAATGTCATACTAAATGGGCAAAAACTGAAAGCTTTCACTCTAATATCAGGAATAAGACAACGATGTCCACCGGCACCACTCTTATTCAATATAGTTCTGGAAACATTACCCAGAGCAATTAGATAAAAGCAAGAAATAAAAGGAACAAAGATAGGAAAGGAAGAAGTTAAATTATCGTTACTCATGGATGACATGATTACCTAAATAGAAGACCCAAAAACTCTACCGAAAGACTTCTAGTTTTAATAACCAAATTCAGTAGCATAGCTGGATACAATGTCAACACTCAAAAATCAATTGCCTTCCTATACATGAGTAACAAATTTACTGAGAGAGAAACTAGGAAAAATATATCTTTCATAATAGCATCCAAAAAAAATGAAATACCTATGAATCAATCTCATGAAAGAAGTATAAGACCTCTAAATTGAAAATTACAGTACTCTTAAAAGGAGATTGAAGAAGATATCAGAAAATGAAGGGATATCCCTTGCTCTTGTGTAGGAAGAGCCAGTATAGTGAAAATGCCCATGCTTCCAAAATTGATAAACAGATTTAGTGCAATAGCAATCAAAATTCCAACAGCATACCTCACAGAATGAGAGAAAATAATCATAAAATTCATTTGGAATCAGAAGAGACCTAGAATAGCAAGGCAATTTTGAGCAACAAAGGCAACACTGGGGGCATCACCATCCCAGACTTGAAATTATAGTACAAAACTACTGTGATGAAAACAGCATGGTATTGGCAAAAAACAAAAACAAAAACAAAAACAAAACTGACCTGAGGATCAGTGGAACAGATGAGAAGATGCAGAAACAACTCCAGACATACTTAGCCACCTTATCTTTGACAAAGGTGCCAAACGCATTCACTGGAAGAAAGATAGCCTCTTTAATAAATCATGCTGGAAAAACTGGCTTTCCACATGCTGAAGATTAAAATTAGATCCATATCTTTCACTATGCACTAAACTAAAATTGAAATAGATCAAAGTCCTAAATATTAAAACAGAAGCATTAAATGTGCTGAAACATAGAATAGGTAGAACTCTTGAAGACCTAGGTGTAGGGAAAGACTTCATGAACAAAACCCAGATCTCACAAGAACTATCACAAAGAATCAACAACTGGGATCTCATCATATTAAAAGGCTTTTACACAGCAAGTGAAACCACCAACAGAGTGAAAGGACAGCCCTCAGTGTGGCAAAATTTTTTTCCAACTGTTCCTCAAAGGATTTCTATCTAGATTATATAAAGAACTCAAATCAGATCCCCCAAATTTAAAGACCCAATTGAAAAATGGACATGTGAGATGAATACACACTTCTCAGAGGAAGAAGTATGAATGGAAAATAAATATATGAAAAAATGTTCAACATTACTTGTCATTCAACAAATGCAAATTAACATAACACTGAGATTCCATCTCACCCCAGAAAGAATGGCTATTATCAAGAAAACAACCAATAAGAAATGCTGGTGGGGCTGTGGGGAAAAAGGAACCCTTCTCCATTTTTGGTGGGAGTGTAGTAGACTGGTGCAACCACTCTGGAAAGGAGTGTTGAGATTCCTCAAAAAACTAAAAGTAGAGGTTCCATTTGACCCAGCTATTTCCCTTCTTGGTATCTTCCTGAAAGAAATAAAAGCATCATACCTCCATGATTTATGCACAGCCATGTTTACAGTGGCACAGTGTGTAATAGCAAAAACTTGGAAACAGCCCAAATGCCCATCAACTGGTTAACGGATAAAGAAGATTTTTTTTTATACAGTGGAGTACTACTCTGCCATAAAGGATAAGCTTGAGACATTTGTAAGTAATTGGATGCACTTTGAGACCATTCTTTTAAGTGAAATAAATTGGACACACATATGTAAATACCACATTATTTATCAGGTGTGAGAAACTGAAAGTGTAAATAAGGACCAAAGTTTATAATAGATATTGTGAAATAGGAAGAAAATGTTCAAATGGGGAGGGGAAAAGAGGGGGGGAAGGGAAAAGGAAAGAAGGGAAATGTAAAAATAATGAGAAAAGGAAAACATGGAAACAATATTTTTGTAAATGGGGAGGGGAGGAGGGGTTGAAGGGAGGGCAGAGGAATGGGAAAAAAGAAACAAGTTATATCATGTACAAGTACAAACATTCTACGATGAATGTGATCACTATGTATATCTAAAGTTTACCAATAAAATCTGATTTTAAAAGATGCATTATGTACATGTATCATCTTCCCACATGGAATGCAAACATCAAGTACTACACACATGTACTTACATCAAGGACCATTCTGCATAATTGTTGGGGGAAAATCATTTCATAATTAAATTATTATTAGGGCTTGTCTGAGGCCTTGTGCCTGAGCAAGGTGGCCTGGCTATGGTATGTAGGAACATAATTCTATATGCCTCTCGTTACAGTTGAGGCCTCAATGGTCCTGTGATGCTGTGATGCCCCAGGGCAAGATTGCATCAGCTGAAGACATCCTGGTTCCTTGAGAACACAGTAGTAATAAAAATGTGGTTTCACTTTGGGGAAAGGACGAACTCATTCTTAACTTGCCATCTCTCCCTACTGTCTCCATCAATGTAAACATACTTATTAACATAAGATCATAGCCTGCTCTCTAAATCATCTGAAGTAATCTTCATCAGCATCACTACCACCCACTGAGTCATCTGTTAATCCCTCTGATTATTGTATAAACCCAATAAATGGTGGCTAGCTTGAAGTGTCTTTGTCTCTGTCCATACTAAGGCATAGACCTTCTAGCTCCCCATCATGCATTACTAAGTTTGTCTCTGTTTCTTACTTCATCCTTTCACTGTATCCTTCATACAGGCAGTTGGGGATCTTGGCCAGGTCCCTGATATACTAATAAACTAAAATTAAGAACTAATTATTGTAATGTGTTTACTGAATCTTGTCATTGTATTATTTTTTCATTGTTCATTTCTTTATTTTTTACTTCTGTTTAACTATTCTCCCATGTAGATGTATTTTTTCCCTTTGGGCTCTTTGGTGCTGGTGGGCTCCTTATATCTGTGTAGGATTTCCTTGACTATTTTCTGTAATGCTGGTTTAGTGGTCATGTATTGCCTTAGGATTTCTTACTCATGGAGTCTTTATTTCTCCACCAATTTTAAAGACTTATTTTGTGGGATTAAAGGTCTGGCTTGACAATTGTTTTCTTTTATAAAATAAACCTTTTCTTCTTTAGCTTATGGGTGTCAGGGATTTTTTCCCAACAATGAGAACATAACTAAGACAAACACAAAACCTAAAGACAAGGAGAGCTTGGAACAAAGATTATTTTGTATCACAGTATGTAAATGTTCCAGTCCATGGTTAGCTGGCTCCAAGGCAGACTGGCATGGCAGAGGGGCATGGCAGAGGGGAAACAGCTCATGTCATGACAGCAGAAAATAGAGAGAGATCAAAGGAAGAGGAAGGGAGATAGACCCTTCTGGACCATTCCCACAGTAACCAACCTCATCTAACCAGGCTTCAAATCCAAATATTACATTTAGCTATAAACTCATCACTGGTGAGTATCAAATTTCCTAATACAACATTTAGTTATAAACTAATCCACCAGTGAATATCACACACTCATGATCCAAGCACTTCTCAAAAGCCCCACCTATGTGTGCATGAGGCTTAGGGGGCACATCTAGATAAAAACCATAACATTTTGTTCCTGGCCCCCCAAATACTCATGTACATTCTTTATGCAAAATCTATTTAGTCCATCTCTAAGAGTTGCCAAAGTCGATACAGTTTCAGCATTGCTGAAATGTCCAGGTCCAAAGTCTCTTAGATTTATGGCAAACTCTTATCTCTGAGCCCCTTTACAAATGAAAAGAAAGTTTAAAACATTGCTGACATACAAAGGCACAAGGTAAGCATTCCTATTCCAAAAGGTAAAATAGGGGGATAAAAAAAACTGGGAACAAAGCAAGACCAAAATCCAACAGAGCAAACATTAAATCCCATAGTTCCATGTCCAGCCCTGGGGCAATCTGTGGCAAGGTGTGAAGTGCAAAGGTTTTGGGTGGCCCCACCCCTATGGCACTGTAGTGGTTGCAGCCTCCTGGCCTCTCCCTTGGGTTTGCTTTGCTCACTCCTTGTGGCTTTCCTCAGATGTTCCACTTTACTGGCTTTTCCAACATCCTGGGGTCTCTACTGCTCTTTTTGGCTTCATCCACATAGCTTTATGCACTGCCTTCTCAGGGACATAATACCTGGCCTTCCAGGACTTTATCTGAAATATGTGTGAAAGACTTCCTTACCACAACTATTGCATTCTTCATGCATGTGAAAGCAGTGCCACATAGCTGATGCCAAGTTCTGCTGCCAGCTGGAGCAGTAACTGTGACCTTTTGCATCTTGCTGGCTGTTACAAAGCCCTCCAAGTGCCTGGATGGCTGAGCACAGTGAACTGAATTCTGGGGAATCAATTCCTATTCCATAGGCTATGCCATTCTGGAGCATGGTGCTCTGGGGGCTCTCTTCTCAAAGCAAAGTCCTCCACCTTCACAATTTTGAGCCTGCAAAGGGTGGAGTCTTGCTGGTTCTTCTGATACCTTCAGGCCATCTTTTCTATTACCCTGTTCCAAAATATTTGGTTTTTATATGCTGATGTTTTCAGCAGTCAAGTTCTCCTCCGCACTACCTTTGCGGGCCCCAACTTTACTAGAGCTTTCTTTCTGGGAAAACTCAAAACATTTTAAATCATTCTGTTGGGCCATTTGCTCTTGTTTCTCAAGATTGTCCTGGCTAAAAGCCCCCAACATTAGCCATGCCACCTCCTCAACATTAGACTGCCTTGAAATTCCTTTCCCCTGGTTAATTAGTCCACTGTCCTTAATCTCTGTCTCCTGCAAAGTCTCTGGACATGCACAAAATGTAGATAGATTTTCTGCCAGAACTTAACACACATACCTGGGAGTCCAACTGCCAACGTAATCCCTTTTTCCAAATGAAACCTCTTGAGCCTGGTCTTTACCAGATGCATTACTGTCAACATGCTGGTCCTCTGAGCTCCAACAAGTATCACCATCAGGCTCTCTTTACAGCATTTCTAAGGCTACTTCTCCAGCTGGCATCTCCAAACCTTCCCAAACTCCTCCCACAAGTCAGATTTAAAGGCTTCTTAACCACATTTTCAGGTAGCATTACAGCAACAACCCTACTTCTTAGTACCAAAATTTGTCTTGATTTTTTGTTGTTGTTGTTGCTAGGACAAAATACATAACACCACAAGTTAAAGGAGTAAAGGGTTATTTTGGCTCACAGTTTGTAGCAGTTTCAGTCCATAGTTGGCTGTTGCCAGGAAGGGTGGCATGGCAGAGAAGAAACAGCTCATGGCATAGCAGCAGGAAGTAGAGAGAGATGGAAAGAGGAGATAGACCTTTCACAGTGACCCACCTCCCCTAATCACGATTTAATTCCTAGCATCATCTTTAGCTGTAAACTCATAAGTGGACTAATAAATTGATTAGTATCATGCACGTAAGATCCAAACTCTCCCCAAACCCCACCTATGAGTGGATGAGGCTTTGGACAAACATCTAGATATAAACCATACAGCACTGACAAATTCATTGTTATTCTGTTAGATTTGCTTTTATAATTTACTTGCTGCTTTTCTGTAACAGTTTTAGTTTTCTACCTTTTGCTGAATTTGTAGAATTTTTATTATGACTTGCCATGGAGAGATTCTTTTCTGGTTGTAGCTATTCAGGGCATTATAGGCCTCTTGTACTTGAATATCAAATTTCTTACCTAGATTTGGACCATTTTCTGCTATGATTTTGGTGAAAAAAATTTAAACCTTTTGAGTCATCTTCTAATTTTTGCATTATTCCTATAGTTCTGAGGTTTATTTCTTATTTACATAGCAGCTCTTGAATCCAGCACCCATGGAGTCTTGTTATTCTTAAGGTATTACTGAGTAAATGATCTGATATATCAACATTGTTGTAAAATTCTGACCCTCTGTCCTCTCATTGGTCAAATCTGCTATCTATGCTTTTCATTTTTTATTTTCTTAATTTCTTCTTGGTTTTTAGAAGTTATTTCCAATTCTTTACCAACATTTTCTTTCATATCTTGCATTGTGTTATTTAACTCAATCAGCTTATTGGTTTTTTTTAATCTCACTGAACAATTATTTAATAAATCCTTCATCTGTTCAGTGAGATCCTGTTTCAAAATAAACAAAATAGATTGTTCTATAACATTCAGAGAAGAGGAAATGAAATGAAATGATATCAATGATGTGAATACAATGATTAAATGAAATGAAATGAATGACATGAATGAAATGAAATAGAATAATACAAATGACACAATAAAAAAGCAAACATCAACATATGGTATGTCAATAATTGTATAATAATACAGTATGTCAATTGACATACAGTATGACAAAGAGCAAATATTGACCCCAGAAATCTTGAAGTGTGCTTGTTCTGTGAATTTTGATTCCCAAAGTAGCTCAATCTTAAACAATAAACCCTTTCTCAAAAATGCCTCCTTATTATATCACACCCTAATATTGTGGAGGCTAAAGTGAGTTTCTTCTCCAATACTAGCCCACCATGCTGAGTCACTTTCAGATTAAAGCCATGCACTATATTTGAAGCTTATAGTAAATGTGGGCTTATCTTTTGAGATATCCTGATACCCAAGATACTTTGTGAGAAACACTTACCTTGTGTTTTCAGAGAGAGATTCTCTTCTCTAGGAGCCAGTGGTAACATTCCAAACTGCTTCATTAGTTCCTCTGCATTATCTTCAGTTTCTCTTATTTCTCAGTGGTTTCTAGCTTTCCTCTGTTTTTCTTGAATCCTACAGCTCTTTTTCTGTTTCTTTTTACTATATTGTTTGCCAGGTGTCTCAGTTCCAGGTCCTGGAGAGGCTATGATTTACTACTGGCTTTTATTCTGCATTTTTCTTACTCTGTCTGTGAAGTCTATAATTATTTATATTAATAAAAATGCCTAAAGAATAAGGTTTCTCTTTTAAGAATGGCAATTGTAGAATTTTGTCTTTCTCAACAATTTCAATGTTATAATTATATTGTTCAGGCATCTGTCAAATATTTCTTCATAAATTCCATTACAGCTTAACAGTTAGCTATGCACTATGTGAAAAACATAATTTTATTCTATAATACTTAATAGGAAATTTAGTTATTCATATTTCAAAAATATGAAAATTATAAAAGTAAAATAAAAACTGTAACTCATATCTATTGGGTATTCATAGTTTAAATAAGAAAAACAGGGCCTCAAATATATTAGCACTAGAAAGGGACTGGAAAAATGGTGGAGTGGTGGGTGACAACAACTCAATTTCCCTGAGACTTGGAATCCAGACTCTGGAAAACAACCACTTAGAGAAGAATCAGAGAGATAAGCAGTTCCCCCAGAGTCAGAAGTGATCTGACCAAAAAAAGTATTACTAAAAGGTACAGAAAAATTGGAGAAACAGAATACGATGGAGAGAAGTGAAAGGAAAATCTGCACTTTCTCTGTGGATTGCATAGCTTCAACCAGCTCATCTAGCTTGCAAGACAAGGTAAAAGGGAAAGTTTATCCTCAAGGAGAAATACTGCAGCAGAACAGACTGCACAGGCAGTAGATGTGATCCACAAGGAGAGCACAGGCCCTTGTTCTCATTGTCCTTCTACAAGCAATATCTGTAGACAGGGTCCATCTCTCAAGAGAAATCATTTTACTATAGCCTGGCCTACTGTGATTTGATAACCAACCTGTTAGAAGAAAAATACACAACTCCAACCCACTATACCCATCATGTCTCAATTAAAGGGAGAAAAACACCTGAGAAGCACTGGATAAGATCACAACTGATAGGCACAGGGCACTGAAAGGACTAAACAACACTTCCTCTCTCACCACTTTGTTACCTGACCAACAAAGGCCTATTTAACACAGTTCATTTAAATAATACTTCATGTTCAGCTTTCAACAAAATGTTACAAGACATCCTAAAAGAAAAAAAAAAAAAAAAAGAAGCCTGAGGAAACAGAATAAGTACTGGTAAGCAAGATAATTTAAGATAACAGCACAAATTTAAAATAACTATAGTTAATATACAAAGATCACTTATGGAAAATGTACACAACATACTAGAACAGACGGATGAGCAAAGATGGAAATTCTAACAAAGAATCAAAAGGAAATGTTAGTAGTGATGTATGTTTTAATTAGCTTGATTCAATCATCCCATGTTGTTTCATGTTGTGTATAAATTACATATGTAAATATATATATATGCATCATTTTACACACCATAAAAATATACAATATTTTGTCAATATTCAAGAAATTTTCTAAAAAATGTAAGTTCCATACTAAAGATAAAAATTACTGGAACAGGAATAAATAATGGCCTTTGATGGGCTCATCAATAGACTGGATTTAATTGACAAAAGAATTTCTGTGATTTCAAATGTGTCAATACAAACATACAAAATGTAGAACAAAGAAAAATTAGGACTAAAAAATTGAATATGTTATTCAAGAACCACGGTACAGCTGCATAAAGTGTGACATACATGTAATGAGAATACCAGGAGAATACATTGAAAGAAATATAAGTAACATTTGGAGCAATAAACAAATTGAAAGTGAATTTATACTAGTCATAAATGTATATTGTAAACTTTAGCACAGCAAAGTAAAAGGTTTTAAAAATTATGTGAAATATTCTAAGAAAAGAGATAAAAGGAGTAGAGTAAAATCCTCAATTAAAATTCCAAAAGGCAGGAAAAAGAGTTGGAAACAAAACTGTGAAGAAAAAACTAAGTCAATAAATGAAAAACAGTAATAATGCTGTAGATATTGATCCAACTATACCAACGATCACTTTAAATTCCAATGGCATAAATACAATTGAAAGACAAAGATTGTTAAATGGGATGAGAAAAGAAAACACAACTACATGCTCTCTAAATAAAACTCAGGTTAGGGGATTCAACATGGCTGAATGGAGGAGCCATGTAAGGGCTAGTCAGAGAAAATCAACTAAAAACACAGGTAATTAGAAAAAAGGGAGGGACATACATCCTGATGCCAAAATCAATCCAAAATAAGAGACTTGTAAAACAAAAAAAACGTAGACATAGGACTTTACAAAATAGTGAACCAGCACAAAAGGCTGCCAGTTTAACTGTCACCTGTGTGCAGAGCAGGAACTGCCATTGTGGGAATTTTCCAAAAATAAATGAACTGCAATATTGAGGCTAAATCAAACCACACAAGTTAGATTAGGGATATAAAGCCCTTCACCCTTTTTGCCTTCCTCCACTGCAGCCTGGCAACAAATTTCACAAGCACACACAGGGACAAGTGTCCAGGAAATTGCTCCCTCCACAATGGTCTGCCAGTTTTTTGTTTGTATTATATTATTTGTTTGTTCTGATGTGTGCCATAGTGGCTAAATGGAAGCTCTAGGAACAACAAGGTTAGGGACCAAACAGAGGCAGTGAAAAGTAGTGAGTGGAAAAGCACCACCCTCCCTGCCCTGTGACCAGTGACTTGAGATAGGGACATAGAAGTATGGAATTTAAGCAGCCTTGGGCCATTGCAAAGCAACAATTGGAAGGTTGGCATTCCACTCACTGGAGAGGATACTGAAGGGAAATAAAGCAGCCTTGGGCTGTCTCTGCAGCAGTGAAAGCACCCCTGCTCCCACCATATGACAATCAACATGAGAAGATAAAGATGTGAAGGCTGCGAAAGGACTGGGAGGAGACAGGTGTACATGGGACTGGAAGCAGCCCGGGATGTTCTCTCTCTGAGGGTGCTGCAGCAACTGGGAGAGTGACACAGAGACAAACAGCATAAGGAGACATGGGTGTTCTGCTGAGGGACATAAAGAAAGATGCTGGCTGAAGACTGGCCTGAGCTCCCACATCTGAAGGTCAAGATCAGCCTTGTACCCAACATTGATTCTACTGCAGAATTGGCTTGGTTATCCAGCAGTATTTTGGGCTCTGACTTAGACACTACCACAGAACATTGGACAACAGAGGAATTTTATCAGGGACTGATCAGGCCCCCAATGTCCTAAAATGAGTGTATGGAAAATGGCTTAAATAAAATGAGACAAGTGGTATATGGTTTGTGGGGAGTCTGGGAAAGTCAAAACTCTCTGGGAGTAAAGATTTTCTGGGAATAAAGACAAGAGGTCCACTAGACAGCCCATATTTATTTGGTTTTCAAACAAAGGAAAGGGATGCTGAGGCAAGGCAGGAACTGAGGAGGACCTTGGGAAGTTGGCTCAAAGACTTCTCCAAGCAGTAAATTTTGGAATTAAGAGAACTGTCTGATCTCTAAAGTTGACAGTTCTATTGTTCTGGAATAGGGAGTATCAGCAGCCCATGTCCTAAGCTGCCTCAGCAATGGTGTTATCTTGACTTCAGAGCACTGTGAATATGAACTTTTTCAACACAGCCAGAGGTTCCTTCATGGTCGGCAACTTAACCTTAACGTAGCCTGGTCTTTGACAAATTTATCATTTTTTTCTTTTTCCTTTTTTATTTGTTTGTTTGCTTCATTTTTCTTTTTATATCTTTTTTTGGTGGTGTAGGTTTCCACTTTTATGGTTTGTTTTGTTCAGTTTGTCTTCTTTCTCTATTTTCTCAACTGTTTTTCTTCATTTTTTGCTATTTTCAGGTAACTGAACTGTGTCTATAGTCTTTTAAGTTCATGGTGATATTCTTTTGCTTTCTCTTTCATTCTTTCTCTCCTGTCCTCTGCTCCATGGCTTCTTCAGGAGGCAAATGGATATAGATAATTGGAAACAATTTGGAAAAAATCTTAAATGGGTACACGACAGTGAAAAATGTCTTCCCCTGAGATATTTTCAACTTGGAATTTAGTTTAATCAGTCTTAAATCCACTACAGAGCTTGCTGCCAAGGGCTTCTGCCTCAGGCATGGAGAAAAAAATGTTTACAGCAGAGGCCCACCAAGACAGACACTTCACAAAGGGGCCACTTCAACCAGTGCCAGAGCCACCATGCCCAGAGGAACTCAGAGAGAAACTAGTCAGACTTAAAAGGCTAAGAAAAAATCCACCCTATGCACCACTGCCTCTTGGGAGAAACCCAGAGTCAAATAAAATCATAGAAAATTTCATTTGCCTGCATTTCCAAAATTTTTAGAGGTTGATATTGTTGTGGAAAAACCCAGTACTGGACCAAAAGGAAAACACTCTGCACCAAGGAGTTAGAAGATAACTTGTTTATTAATGCTGGTGGGCTGGGCAACTGAGTCTAAATCACCAGCCTCATTTTAGAGTGAAACAGAATTTTATACACACTGTTGGAAGCAGGGGGTACAAAGCTGATAGCAGGTTATTACATAATTTGTTACATGAATCAGGTCATATGTTGTCAAGTAGATTTGTTTTAAGCAGGTTTACTTAAAAGGAATTGTTTATCATAAGTCAGGAACATTCTGGGAGGGAAGGGTTTTGAACAAAGCAGGTAAAGTTAAATGTGTCCTTGACTGGGCCAGTCTGTTCTGGGCATAAAGTCCTTGAAGCAACTTGGAAAAACTATATATATATTTTTTTTCTAGGTAGGAAAACAAAAACATTACAGCTGGATGTGGTCAGGTTGACATAGCTGGCTATCTGAAAGAAGCAGCTGGATGCAATCAAGGGTAACTGAGCTTAGCAGTCTGACTATGTAACAAGCAGCATGTCTCAATATAGCAACAGCCTACTAATTGATTTTTAATTTCTGTTATAAAATTTCTATAACTTTGCCATTACAATATGTGTGCCAGCAATGCTGAGACTGTGAGTTTGAGCTGCTGGGAGAAATACAAAAATTGAGACATTTATAGCTAAGTGGATGGACCTTGAGACTATAATCAAAATTGAAATAAATCACACATACATGTGTAAATATCATATTATATCTCTGGTATGAGAAACTGAAAATGTGAGTAAGAACATAAATGTACAATAGATATTGTGGAATAGGATGAAACTGTCCAAAAGGAAAAGGGAAATGGGGGAGGGGAAAGGAAGGAACGGAAATGTAAAAATCAGAAAAGAAGGACAAATTGAAAACTGAGCTTTGTGAGTGGGGAGAGGAAAAGAGGGGTTGGGAATGGGGAAAAAAGAGGAATCTAGATATATCATGTACAGATACAAATTCCTTATAATGACTGTCATCATTATGTATACCTAAATTGTGCCAATAAACTTAAATTAAAAAGAAAATCCCAAATGCCTGATTTGTAAAATCATCATATCAGTCACAGAGGAGGTCATGAGCTGTGCCCCAGCTTTGCACCCCAGCTTGAATTGCATGGAGTGCCAGATGGCCCCAAGTTTGTCCTGGAGCCTGGGGACACCATGATCTAAAAATGTAAGGAAAAAAGCCACCATATTCTGCACCACTGCCCACACATAGCACCCTGGTGCTTGCCCTCTCACATGCATGAGCAATGTTGCTGCTCCTACATCATCTAATGGTGACAGCTCCATCCTACTAACAACAAAACTCTGTGAACATAATAGCATGTGCCTGTAGTTATAGCTATACAGGAGGCAACCTGCACAGATTCCTCATCTAAGCAGCCTAAATTATCCTGCTTCAATTGGCTTTTAAAAATATAAATAAAAATTAAAATCAGACCCTTGGGGAAGGTGCTGGGGTGCCTGGCACACTTGGAACCAGGGGGTGGGACACAGTCCCAGCTGAAGCCTGAGCAGTGTGACCAGTGGTTGATCAAGGCCATAAAATGAATCTTAAAAATTATCTAAAAGTTTCTCAAGATGCAATGTTAACCCAAACTGTGTTAAATCTTACAGAGAAGGATCCCACAACTGCTGCTAGAAAAAGGTCAGAATAAGTGAAAAAAGGAATAAAAGTGACCAAGCCAGGGGCTAAATAAAGGAAAAAGAGGGTGTGAAGTTGCCAAGCTTAAGACAAAATAAAATACCAAAAAAGAAAAATACTTAGGAGTAAAATGTTTTTATTACTTCTAATACTTATTATAAGAGATCTCTGTTAATTTACCTACAAAAAGTTCTGACTAGTCCATTTATAATTCCAAAATTAAAAATTGTAAAGGAGATACTATAATTCAACTTGGCCAAATATGTCTGAGTGCACTCTTGTTTTATAAACAAAATGTTTTATGTGTATTTGTTTGTTTGTCTGTCCAATGTGTAAATAGCTGTTTTGTTAGAGCTCAACAAATTTTCTTTTTGCATTTTTGGATTTTAAAAACTTTTGTCTATAACTTAAGTTGGTTTATAAATGTCATTAGAACCAAGGACATGTTTCCTTCCAGGTTGGCAGCTGATCAAAATGATGTGAAGATTAGTTTTACAAACATAACGCATATTGTTCTCTGTGCACAATAATTTGTGAGTCTTTCATTGCTCTAAAATAATATGTTAATTATTATGATTTGGTTCTCAGATGTCATGAAAAATTTGTTAATATAATTGAATAGAGACCCCTTAGGCTTAGGAGAACTGTTGGACAGGACTGCCCCTGGTGAATAAAGTACAGCTGTCTGGCAATATCTTATTCCAGCCTTTGTTCATTAATGGGGCCCCAGTGATTTCCATAACCTTATGGGAGACACACTCCAATAAGTATTGCCACATATATTATTGTGATATTTTTACATTGGTCATCATCAAAAGGCTAAGTTTTCCATGGGTAAAACAATGAGGTTTCTTTAAAAGATGCTCTTGGTATAAAACTAAATTTAAAAAAAACTAAGTTTTCCATACAGCTATGACATTTATTATTTTTAATCTCATGGTGTATTAAAATATTCATGCCTTCCAAGTGTATAGGTCTTCTAAGACGTAAAACCACAATTCTTTATGGTGATAAATTTTTCTTCTAGACTGAGATATCCAACACTCTCTTGTGCTCCAGATACTTCTGATAAGAGATATAGTCAAATCAACATGAGATTACCAATCAAATAATAACTTTTAAAAAATTTATGTGATGTATATGTCATATGTGTCACTCTCTTCTATGTTAAGATGGACATTTAAGTGTGTTACAAAAATAATGTCATCAACCCAGGATAGGGCAGGCCCCAGGCACATGGATGCACATAAACCTTTGGCAGGCAGACTGACACCAGAACCCCAACACACGAGACAGGCTGGGCCACAGGCATGTGTGTGCACACATACCTTTGGTAGGTGGACCAACAAGAAACTGGAGACCCAGGACAGCCAGGCCTGGGTGCATGGACTAATCAGTGAGTCCAGCGATATGGAACTGTCTGAAGCAGCAGTGAAGAGCCAGCAGCTGAGCTCTGGAGAACTCCACAAATAGAAGACCAGTCCCAGCCCCCACATCCAGAGGCAAAGATTAGCTTCATACCCAGTGCAATTCCCATGGCAAGCGTGGCTGGAGTACACAGCACAACTCTGAGATATGACATGGACACTATCACAGAACTGTAAACACCAGAGGGATTTTACTACTTTTATTCTGCCTTTGTCTCATTGGCTACCCCTTTCCTGTCTCGTTGGAATTCATCTTATTTTGCTTTGTATTTTGTGGTTATTTTAGTTTTTAGGTTTTTTTTTTCCTTTTTACCTCAACTCTTTCTTGTGCCTACTTTTTTTCTTTTTTTTCTGTTCCCCTTCTCTTTCTTCCCTCTCTTTTTCATTGTTCAGGTTTCTTACCTTTCTTTTTCAATTTCTTCTACTGATCCTCTTCCTCTCCTTTATCAACTATTTTTTGAATTTAAACTTTCAAGTGAGTAAACATTGTCTCTTCCCTTTCTTTTTTTATTTTTTATTTATTTACTTTTTGTGGGTACCGGGGGTCAACCTCAGGACCTCGCATGCCAACAGGCACCCATGCCACTGAGTGATATCACCAGCCCTTTTTTCATATGTGGGTTCCAGGAGTCAAACTCAGGCCCTTGCACTTGCCAGGCAGGCGCTTATGCTGCTGAGCCATATCACTGGCCCTCTCTTCCCTTTCTGATTACTTCATTACATTCTATTTCATTCTTTCCCTCCTGTGTCCTCCAGTTTACCCAAACTTGGGTGATCATCCTTTGACCTCCAGCATTGGTTCTACTGTATTTGACCTCATTCATCACCTTATCCTGTCCCATACCCATCTTAACCACCCCACATAATGCAGCAGGGTAAACTCACTCAACTAAGGGGAAAATCACTGTATACAAGTACATGGTACAAATGTTATTTTGCTATATAACTTTAGAGTTTCCTCCTGTGGTTGGAGGTAGCAGGATAATGGTTACAATAGTTTGTCAGTAGTTAAGTTGTACTTGAAACTATTGTTATTACTAACTGTACTACTTTAGCCAGGATGTCATACATTTTAAAATCAGCTTTTCTCCCCTATATGATGATGCTGTGATAGTATGAGGTCATAATCACCACCACATCCCAGTACCAAAGGATTGGGTGCTGAGCCAGATACTAAATTTGCATCCTTTACAAATTGGGAAGGTAAGATCATGAGATAGCTATAAAGAACCACTTCCATCTAGAGGACATCCCCAAAGTACAGACATCTCCTAGGGAAGCATCAGTACTAGTGATAAAGCTATGTATCATAAGAAATTGACAAGCGAGCCGGTGAGATTGCTCAGTGGCATAAGCGTCTGCCTGGCAAGTGTGAGGGCCCGAGTTCAACTCCCAGAACCCACATATGAAAAAAGGACTGGTGATATTGCTCAGCAGCATGGGCGCCTGCTGGCACGCAAGATCCTGAGGTCGACCCCCGGTACCCACCAAAAAAAAAAAGAAATTGACAAGCATCAACATGGAAAACAAAACAAAATAATAAAGAGAATATAGAAAATGACAAGATGAAGGAGCGAAATGCAAACCCAGACCTCCAGCACCCCCAGGACAAGCATGGAACACAATGAGATAGATAAAATTGGAAGTCAAACAATGGAACTTTCTGAAATGATGGCAATAGAAGTGAAAAAACAAGTGGAAAAGGCTATAGAGAAAATAATCTCTCAGGTACAAAAAGAAATGATGCTTAAAATCAAAGATATTAGAGAAGACACAAATAAAAGAATAGATGAGCTTAGAAAAATGATGGAAACAAAAAAATGTCCAAAATAGGAAAGAAATACAATCCAAGAAACAGATCCAAACATAAATCCAAGAAATTAAAACCTCCATTGAAAGTATATGCAACAGACAGAACAAAGGAGAGGATAAAATATCAGATCTTGAAGACAGAATTGCAGCAAGTGATCATGAAAACAAAGATATCTTAAAAACAAAAGACCATAAAAAATGAATCAAACAGCTACAAGATGATGCAAAGAAAAATAACATAAGATCGATTAGGGTGAATGAGAAGGCTGGAGGCAGCACAAATACAATAAAAAAATCTTCACAAAAATGATGGCAGAAAACTTCCCAAGCATGGATAAAGAATTTGACATACAAATACATGAAACATATAGAATTCCAAACAGCCATGACCAAAATAAAACTACATCAAGACATATAATGATCAAGATTACAGAAATTCAGTGCAAAAACAGAAAATTAAAAGCTGTTAGAGAATAGAAACAGATCATCTATAAAGGAAAACCCATCAGAATCATGGCAGAGTTCTCAAGTAAAACTCTTAATTCAAGAAGATCTCAGTGTGAAGTATTTCAGGAAAGAAAACAACTTCCAACCCAGATTGATGTACCCTGCAAAACTGTCTTTCAAAATTAATGGAGAAATAAGATACTTCCATGACAAAGAACAACGGAAGAAATTCGTGACTGTCAAACCAACCCTACAAAGAGTACTGAAAGATATTTTAGACATAGATAAAAATGACTAAAATTCCAAGAACAACAGAAAGAAACCATCAAGCAGAGCAAGCAATTAAACAGAGGGGAAAAGCAGGGAACCAACAGCAGGAAAATGCCATAACAAAGATAAGTCAATACATATAAGTTATAACCATCAATGTAATGGCCTCAATTCACCAAGCAAAAGAAACGGACTGGCAGAATGGATCAAGAAACAAGTTCCAACAATATGATGCATACAATAAACACATTTAACTCAAAAATAAATTCATAGACTGAAAGTCAAAGGATGTGAAACAATCTTCCATGATACAAGAACCCACAAAAAAAGCAGGAGTAGCTATCCTGTTTGCAGATAATGTGAACTTCAAATCAAGAATTATTAGAGAGATAAAGAACGTCACTACATACTTGTTAGGGGAAAACTTCAAGAGGAAGTGATAATCATAAATATGTATGCACCAAATATAGGAGCACATAACTATATAAGACAATTATCAATAGACATGAAAAATCAAACAAGTGATAACAGAATTATAATAAGAGACCTTAATACCCCATTGTTGCAAAGAGATAGATCAACTACACAAAAAATCAACAAAGAAATAGCCGAACTGGACCAAACCTGTGAATAAATGGACTTAGTAGATGTTTTCAGAGTGTTCCACCCAACATCATTAGAATACACATTCTTCTCAGCTGCTCAAGGGATGTTTTCAAAAATAGACCATATGCTAGCCCACAGAATATGCTAAAGTAAATGCAAAGGAATTGAAATTATCCCATTCATATTACCTGACCATAATGCAATGAAATCGGAAATTAATGGCAAAAGAAATTGCAAAAGCTCCATAAACACATGAAAATTAAATAACACCTTCCTAAACAACCAATGGGTCACAGATGAAATTAAGGAAGAAATAAATAGTATCTAGAACTAAATGAAAAAGCAGATACAACATACTGGAATGTATGGGATGCAGTGAAAGCAGTCCTAAGAAGGAAATTTATAGCAGTGAATTCTCACATCAGGAAAACAGAAAGAGCACAAATAACCTAATGTTGCATCTCAAGCCTCTAGAAAAAGAAGAGCAAGACAAGATCAAAGCCCATACTAGGGAACAAATTATAAATATCAGAGCAGAAATTAATGCAGTGGAGACTAGGAAAACAATATGAAAAATTAATGAATTGAAGATTCGATTCTTTGAAAGAATAAATAAAATTGTTAAAGCTCTAGCCAATCTTATCAAAAAAAGGAAAGAAAAGACTCAAATTCATGCATTGAGGAATGAAAAAGGTGAAATCACTACAGATCCTGTGGAATTTCAGAAAATCATCAATACCTACTTCAAATATCTTTACTCTTATATGATGGAAAACAGAAGAAATGGACAGATTTCTAGATATGTATCAATTTCCAAAGCTGAATCAAGAAGATATTAAAATTCTGAATAATCCAATATCAGTTAATGAGATTGAAAATGTAGTTCAAAACTTATCAACAGGGCCGGTGAGATGGCTCAGCAGCGTAAGCGCCTGCCTGGCAAGTGCAAGGGCCAAAGTTTGACTCCCAGAACCCACATACAAAAAAAGGGCCAGTGATATTGCTCAGCGGCACAGGCGCCTGCTGGCACTCAAGGTCTTGAGGTCAACCCCCGGTACTCACACACACAAAAAAAACTTATCAACAAAGTAAAGCCCAGGTCCTGATGGATTCACAGCTGAATTCTACAAGAAATTTTGATAAAATTTAATGCCAATACTCCTCATACTCTTTTTGAAAGGGAAGCAATTCTCACTAAATCCTTCCTGGAGGCAAATATTATCCTGACACCAAAACCAGACAAAGACCTAACTGTAAAAGAGCTCTGCAGGTCAATCTCCCTAATGAACATAGATGCAAAAATCCTCAATTAGATACTAGAAAACAGAATGGAGGAAGTCATCAAAAAGATTACACACTAAGACCAAGAGGGTTTCATCCCAGGAATGCAGGGATGGTTCACCATATGCAAATGAAGAAATGTAATAAGCCATATCAGCAGAGCCAAAGACAAAAATCATATGATAATCTCAATAGATGCAAACAAAGCTTTTGATAAAGTCCAACAGTCATTCATGATAAAAAAAAACCCTACAGAAAATCGGTGTAGATGGTCTGTACTGCAATCTGATAAAAGCCATCTATGACAAACCAACAGCCAACATCATACTAAGTGGACAAAAACTGAAAGCTTTCACTCTAAAATCAGGAACAAAACAAGGATATCCACTATCACCACTCCTATTCAAAATAATTCTGGAAAGATTAGCCAGAACAATTTCACTAGAGAGAGAAATAAAAGGAATAAGAATAGGGAAGGAAGAAGTTAAATTATCATCAGTCATAGGAGACATGATACTCTACATAGAAGACCCCAAAAAGTCAACAAAAAGACTTCTAGATTTAATAACCAAATTCAGTAGCATAGCTGGATGCAAAGTTGGCACTCAAAAATCAATAGCATTCCTGTACACAAACAACAAACTCACTGAGAGAGAAATTAGGGAAACCACATCCTTCACAATAGCCTCCAAACAAATGAAATATTTAGGAATCAATCTAACAAAGGAAGTAAAAGATCTATACATTGAAAGTTACAGTACTCTGAAAAAGGTGATTGAAGAGGATATCAGAAAATGGAAAAATATACCTTGCTCATAGATAGGAAAAACAAACATAGTGAAAATGGCCATATTCCCTAAACTCTTGTACAGATGTAATGCAATCCCAACCAAAATACCATTAGCAAATCTCACAGATCTAGAAAAAACATTTCTAAAACTCATTTGGAACCAGAAGAGACTTAGAGTAGCAAAAGCAATTCTGGGCAACAAAGGCATGTCAAGAGGCATCACAATCCCTGACTTAAAATTATACTACAAAACTACTGATAGTTTTGATAATATCAGCATGGTCCTGGCCAAAAAAAAAAAAAAAAAAAAAATGAAAGAACAGACCTGAGGGTTAGTGGAACAGATTAGAATATGTGGACAAAACTAGAAACACACGCAGCCACCTTATCTTTGAAAAAGGGTCCAAACATGTTCACTGGAAGAAAGATAGCCTATTTTATAAATGGTGCTGGGAAAGGTGACTCTCTACATGCCAAAGTTTAAAACTAGACCCATGTCTTTCACCATGCACTAAACTAAAGTCAAAGTGGATCAAAGATCTAAGTATTAAAACTGAAACACTAAATCTACTGGAAGACAAAATAGGCAGAAATCTTGAAGACATAGGTGTAGGCAGATTCTTCATGAACAAAACCCAAACTGCATGGGAAATATTCCAAAGAATCAACAAATGTGATCTCATCTTATTAAGAAGATTTGCACATCAAAATAAATCACCAACAGAGTGAAAATACAGCTGATAGAGTGGGAAAAATTTTAGCCAACAGTCCCTCAGACAAAGGACTTATATCCAGATTATATAAATTATTGAAAAATATCCTGCCCCCAAATTTAAAGATCCAATCCAAAAAATGGGCATCCATGATGAATATGCACTTCTCAGATGAAGAAATACAGATAGCAAATAAATATATGGAACAATGTTCAACACCATTGATTGTTCAAGAAATGCAAATTAAAGCAACACTGAGATTCCATCTGACCCCAGAAAGAATGGCTACCATCAAGAAATCAACCAATAACAAATGCTGGAAGGGCTGTGGGGTAAATGGAACCCTTCTCCACTGTTGGTGGGAGTTTAGACTGCTGCAACCACTGTGGAAATCAGTGGGAGATTCCTTAAAAAACTAGGATTAGTGGTACCATTCTACCCAGCTGTTCCCCTTCTGGGTATTTTCCCAGAAGAATTAAAAACATACCACAGCAATGTATTTGCACCCATGTTTATAGCAGCACGATTTGTAATAGCTAAAAATTCTCCCAAGCTTTCATAACAAACAAAATGATCAAGCAAGGCTGTGACCCATCCTGATGACTGACACTGATAGAGGAGCTAGAAGGCTCTATACATGTTTCCAATGTCATGCCTGAGGAGACTTAACTGACCTTGATAGATAGCAAGAGGTTAGTTTTATTTGGCATATGTTTCACTTTAACTTGGTCTTGAACATCCAACAAAAAGTATAGCCAAAATATATATGAAAACAATGAAATTCTTAAACTAAAATTGTCCTTCAGAACAACCAAGCTCTCCACCTTCTTAAAGCTAAAACTGGAGAAACTTATTTCAAAATACTATGAGTGGGGTCCAAGAGCCAGTGTGCTACAATCGCTATTTCAGTTCCTTTAAAACAATTTCTAGACTAGGCTCTTTCCCAAACCTGCTTTTCTATTTTAATCCTCATGCCTTGATTATGCATGCTCTTATTTCCCAAAAAAAATTTGTTTATTCTTACCTACAGGCTGCCAAACTCCATGTGATCATTCTCATGAAACAAACAATAAATGTACTAGATTCCTTTTGCTGAAATCCAACAGATCTATCTCATAAAGGGAATTTATAACTGCTAAACCACAACACGACTTCTATCCGAGGCCTTTTAGATTTCCTCTCTGGAGAAAGCCCCTGACTTTGATCTGCCTTACATTGACCCTTCTAAGCTTGAACAAGTTAGATTAAATCTACACCAATTCTCACCTAAGCCACAGTTAGGTATAGCTATTAACAGGGGAAAGTATTGTAGACAGCTAAGTTAGTTACAAATGTTACAGACAGATAGTGCAGGGTCCTCCACACAAAAAAAATTATGGCCAAAGATATATTCACTAAAGGCCAGCCTTTAAAAAAAATCTATCTCTTAAAAATCAATTAAATAAACAAAAAGGGGGAGTACTGTTGCCCCCACAAGCACAATTAGACCTTGGTACTTTTACTTTAATATTTTTGGACCCACTTACAGAAAATAAACATATTCTGTCAGAAATTCATTGGCAAAAGGACAAATCAACAAGCAGGAGAGCACAAATCCTATAAAAAGATGTCCAAACAAAAAAGGTGATGGCCTAGTACAGTTAATAACATGGGGATGAGGGTATGCTTGTGTATTAACAGGTTATGAAACACAATTGTGAGTGCCATCCTGGAACATGCAGCCACGGAGAGAGGAGTTCTCCAAACCTGTGGTGGAGTCTACTGCTATGAGGTCCATTTTGGATTCTACACTGGGTTGATTATATTAATATGCTTGTGTCTTTATTTCTATTTCTAGCCTGCTACAGGGGGCACTGAACCCAACAGTGCCTAGGCCTATCCAAACTGAAGTCACAATTTTTGAACTGCTGCAATTACAAAAACAAAAAGGATGAATTGTTGGGGACTGGACTGTGTAAGGGTTAAGATTCTGACCACAGTGCTGTCTAGCTCCACTGGAAAAGCTCATATTCACAGTCTCTGAAGACAAGATAAGCTGCAGCTATGGGGCACTGAATCTCACTCAGAATTCAACAGCAGTAAACTGCCAACTTTGACATGAGACATTACTATTAATTAGCAACATTTACTGCTTGGAATATCTTTGTTCTAAATTCTCAAAGTACTCCTCAGTTTCCTGCCTTTACCAAAGCCATTCCCTTCATTTCCCTGAATGCCCCCCAAATTTGTTGAAAACTCAATAAATACTGGCAGTCCAGAGAAGTCTCTGTCATAGCTCCAAGAGAGTTCTGACCTTGCTGGACACTTACATCATATTACATTGACTGCTTTATTTCACACTTTGCCGTACACTCATTATAGGACATCAGAAGCCTGATAAGCTCCTGATACATAGTAGACTATAGAGCATGCTTAGGTAAATACAAAGAAATTGAAATTATTCCATGCATATTATTAAACCATAGTGCAATGAAACTGGAAATCAATGGCAAAAGAAACCACAAGAAGTCCATAAGCATATGGAATTAAATGACACCCTCCTGAACAGCCAATGAGTAACAGATGAAATTAAAAAGCAAATTAAACTGTGTGTACAATTAAATGAAAATATCATTAAAATATACCAGAATATATGGGATACAATGAAAGCAGTCCTAACAGGAAAATTTATAGCAGTGAGTTCTCACATCAGGAAATCAGAATGAGTACAAATAAAAAACTAATGTTGAACCCCAAGCTTCTAGAAAAAGAAGAGCAAGTCAAGCCCAAATCTCATACAAAGGAGGAAATTATAAAGATCAGAGTAGAAATTAATGCAATTGAGATTAGGAAACAAAACACAGAATCAATTAATTAAAGAGTTGGGTCTTTGAAAGATTAAATAAAATTGACAAAGCCTTAGCCAACTTTATCAAAAAAAGGAAAGAAAGTGTCAAATTCATGCAATTAGGAATGAAAAAGGTGAAATCACAATAGATCTTGTGAAAATCCAGAAGATCATGAATACTACGAGATTTATTCTAATAAGATGGAAAACACAGAATAAATGGACAAATTCCTTGGTATATATGAATTATCAAAGCTGAATCAAGATACAAAATTTCTAAATAACCCAATAACAGTAATGAAATTAAAAATTTAATTAAAAACTTACCAACAAAGAAAAGCACATGTCCTGATGGATTCACTTCTGAATTCTACAAGAAATTTAAAGAAGATCTGATGCCATTACACTTCAAACTTTAATGAAATTGAAAGGAAGCATGACTCCCAAAGTCATTCCTGGAGTAAGCATTACCCTCATAACAAAACCAGAGCAGAACCTAGCCAAGAAAGAGCACTATAGACCAATATCTCTAATGAACATAGATTCAAAAATTCTCAGTAAGATACTGACAAACAGAATGCAGCAAATCATCAAGATGATTATACACCATAACCAACTAGGATTAATCCCAAGGATGAAGGCATGGTTGAACATATGCAAATCAAAAAATGTAATACACCATATTAACACAGCCAAGGAACAAACCATATGATCATCTCAATAGATGCAGAAAGCATTTGAGAAAGTTGAAACCCACTGATGATAAAAACCCTACAAAAATTGGAATAGAAGGGTTTATCTCAACCTGATAAAATCCATCTATGACAAAACAACAGCCAACATCATCTTAATGGTCAAAAACTGAAAGCTTTCACTCCAAAATTAGGAACAAGTCACGGATGTCCATTATCACTTTTACTCAATATAGTTCTGGACACTTTAGCCAGGGCAATTAGACAAGAGAAAGAAATACAAGGATAGAAAAGGAAGAATTTAGGGCCGGTGAGATGGCTCAGCGGCATAAGTGCCTGCCTTGCAAGCGCGAAGGCCCGAGTTCGACTCCCGGAACCCACATACGAAAAAGGGGCCGGTGATATCGCTCAGCGGCACGGGTGCCTGTTGGCGCGCAAGGTCCTGAGGTTGTCCCCGTGGTACCCACAAAAAAAAAAAAAAGAAAAGGAAGAATTTAAACTATCATCATTTCCAGATGGCATGATATTCTACATAGAAGACTGCAAAAAACTCCACCAGAAGACTTTGAGATTTAATAAGCAAATTCAGTCAAGTAGCTGGATACAATGTCAACACTCAAAAATTAAAATAATTCCTGTCCACTAATAACAAACTCACTAAGAAAGAAATTAGGGAAAAAACACCTTTCTCGTGGCACGGGTGCCTGCTGGCGTGTGAGGTCCTGAGGTCGACCTCCCGGTAACCACAAAAAAAAAAAAAAAAAAAAAAACACCTTTCTCAATAGCATCGAAAAAACTTAAATACTTAGGAAGCAATCTAATGAAGAAAGTAAAATATCTTTATATTGAAAACTACAGTACTCTAAAAAAGGAGATTGAATAGGATATCAGAAAATGGAAAGATATCCTTTGTTCTTGGGTAGGAAGAACCAATAGAGTGAAAATGTCCATAGTTGCAAAATTGTTATACTGACTTAATGCAATCCCGATCAAGATTCTGATAGTATATCTCACAGAATTGAAGAAAACAATCCTAAAATTCATGTGGAACCAGAAGAGACCTAGAAGAGCAAAGGCAATTCTGGGCAACAGAGGCAACACAGAGGGCATCACAATCCCAGATTTGAAATTGTACTACAAAGCTAGTGTGAGAAAAACACCATGGTACTGGCAAAGAAACAGACCTGCAGATAAATGGAACAGATTAGAAGATGCAGAAACAACTCCAGGCATACTTAGCCACCTTATCTTTCACAAAGGGGCCAAACATATTCACTGGAAGAAAGACAGCCTCTTTAATAAATGGTGATGGAAAAACTGGCTTTCCACATGCTGAAGATTGAAATGGATCCATATCTTTCACCATGTACTAAACTAAAATTGAAATGGATCAAAGATCTAAATAGCAAATCAGAAATTCTAAATCTGCTGGAAGATAGACTAGGCAGAACTAATGAAGACATTGGTGTAGACAAAGACTTTATGAACAAAACCCCAATTGCACAGGAACTAACACAAAGAATCAACAACTGGGATCTCATCATATTGAAAAGTTTTTGCATAGAAAGAGAAGCCACCAACAGAGTGAAGAGGCAAACAACAGTGTGGGAAGAAATTTTTCCAACTGTTCCTCAGACAAAGGATTACTATCTAGAATATATAAATAACTCAAAAAATCTGACCCCCCAAATTTATAGACCCAATCTGAAAATGGGCATCTGAAATCAACACATCTCAGATGACGATTTAGAAAGAGCAAATAAATACATGAAATATGTTAAACATCATTTGTCATTTGAGAAATGCAAATTAAAACAATGCTGAGATTCCATCTCACCTGAAAAAGAATTGCTATTTTCAAGTCAACCAATTTCAAATGCTGGAGGGGCTATGCGGGAAAAGGAACTCTTCTCCACTTTTGGTGGGAGTGTAGGCTGGTGCAGCCACTATGGAAATCAGTATGGAGATTCCTCAAAAAGCTAGGATTAGAGGTCCCATTCGACCCAGCTATCCCCCTTCATGGTATTTTCCTGAAATAATTAAAAGCATCATACCACAGTGATATGTGCACACCCATGTTTATAGATGCACAGTTGGTAATAGATAAACCTTGGAAACAGCCCAAATGCCAATCAACCAATGAATGGATAAACAAGATGTGCTTTTTTTGTACAATGGAGAACTACTCAGCCATAAAGAATGGTAAAGTTGAGAAAATTCTAGGTAAATGGATGCATCATGATACCATACTTTTTTTTATGCGGGTACCGGGAGTTGAACTCAGGACCTCACGCTTGCCAGGCAGGCACTTATGCCACTGAGCTATATCACTGGCCTTGATACCATACTTTTAAGTGAAGTAAATCATTCACATATTTGTAAATATTGCATTGTTTCTCTGGTGTGAGAAACCAAAAGTGTAAATGAGGACAAAAATGTATAATAGATATTGTAAAATAGGAAGAAAATGTTCAAATGGGAAAAATAGGAAGGGGAACTGGGGGGAGGGAATAAAGGGAAAATAAAAAAATGAGAAAAGAATGAAACATAACTTCTGTAAATCAAGAGGGGAAGGGAGGTTGAAAGGAGGTTAGGGGAATTGGAAAAAAAGAAGAATCAAGATACATCATGGACAGGTATAAATTCCATATAATGAAAGTGATCACTATGTATATCTAAAATGTAGCAAAAATAATTAATTAAAAATAAAAATAATTTGGAGGGAAATGAAACTATGAAAGCTAAAATACTTCCCTGACCTACAGATAACAAAGCCATGATCCTCTCTTTAAGGTCTGAAAGCCTATCTTCAGTTTCATTAATGTGGTTTTGCCAGCTTTCAATGGAAATTTTAATTTCCTGGATATCTGTTTGAATCTGTTTCATTTATTCTAATTTTTTTCTACATTGGCCATTCATGGTCTCTGACATTTTCCTATGCTCCTGTGGTTTTTGTCTGTCTACTATAGATTCATTCACCAAATCCCTCATTTTGATCATCTTTTCTCTTTTCACCTGAGGTTATTTTCTCTATAGCCTCATTCATTTTTTTTTTTTTTTTTTTTTAACTTCTGTTGCTCTCATTTCAGAAAATTTTGGTGGTTGACTTCCAATTTCCTCTACATCATTGTCCCCTGGACTTGTCCTTGGTGAGCTGGAGGTCTGGGGCTGCATTTTGCTTCTGAGTCTTGTCTTTTTCTATTTTTTAATTTTATTTTGTTTTCTGTGTTGCAGCTTCTAAATTTTTTATAGTATGTAGCTTTATCACTAGTATCAATGCTTCCCTAGGAAATGTCTGTACTTCAGAGATGTCTTCTAGGTGTGGCAGTTTCTTGGTTTGTATCTGCCCCAGGATCCTACCTTCCCAATTAATTAAGAGTGTTATGTTGGTATCTGTTTGGCTCAGTCCCCAGTCCTTTGGTGTTGGGGTGTGGTGAGGTCATTCCCCATAGTTCCCCAGTATTGTTACAGAAAGGAGAACAACTGATTACAACAGATATCACATCCTAGCTAAAGTAGTATAATTAGCAATAACAATAACATCAAGCATAATTGAGAAACTTACAAAGTATGGTAACTATTAATTTGGTACCTAAAATCACAGGAGCAATATGTGCAGTTATGTAACAGAACCTATCATAAATTGTGAGCTTGTATGCAAAGTGTTTCCCTTTGGCAGAGTGGTTTTACCCTGTGGTGGGGAAATTTAAGGATAGTGGATAAAACAGAGATCACTGAAGGAAAGTAAAGTAGAAGCAAGGGTGGAGGACAAAGGATATTCATGTAAGCTTTGGGAAACCAGAGAAGAGGCCAGAAGAGCTACTGGGTTTTTAGAATCTTTATATATATTTTTTTCTTTTTGAGACAGCATTTCACTATGCATTTAGGATTACCTTGAACTCACCTTGTAGCCCAGGCTGCCCTCAAACTTGCAATGATCCTCCTGCCTCAGCCTCTGGAGTGCTGAGATTACAAGCATACACCAACACACCTGGCCATAGAATCTTTATATCTTCTTGATTCATCTTTGGTGACTCACATGTATCTAGGAATCTGTGCATTTCTTGTGTGTTTTCCATCATTTTAGAAAACAGCTTCTTGAAGTAGGTATTAATGATGTTTTGGATTTCTGCAGGATTCATTTATATTTGTCCCATTTCTGTCCTGATTGCATGGATTTGAGTCTTTTTTTGATAAGGTTGGCTAAGGGTTTGTCAATTTTATTTAATCTTTCAAAGAACCAACTCTTTGGTTCATTTTTTCTTAGTATGGTTTTCTTAGTCTCAAATGCATTAATTTCTGTTGTAACCTTTATAATTTCCTCACTTGTATGAACTTTGGCCTTGACTTGCTCTTCATTTGAGGTTCAACATTAGGTTAATTATTTGAGTTCATTATGTTTTTTTTCTTGTTGTTGTTTTGTTTGCTTTGTTTTGTTTTGCTTTTGGTGTGGGAATTTACCACTATAACTTTCCCTCCTAGGACTGCTTTCATTGTGTCCATTAAGTTCTGGTATATTGTTTTGGCTTTATCATATAATTGTAGAAACTGTTTGATTTCTTCTTTAACGTCTTTTGTGATTCACTGGTTGTTCAGGAGGGTGTTATGTAATTAGCATGTGTTTATGGAGTTTTTGTGGTTTGTTTTGCCATTGATTTGAAATTTTATTGCATTATGGACTGATAATATGCATGGGATGATTTCAATTCTTTTGCATTTACTTAAGCATGTTCTGTGAGCTAGTATGTGTTCTATTTTGGAGAACATCCTGTGTGCAGCTAAGAAGAATGTGTTTTCTGATGTTTTGGTGTGCTACACTTTGTAGATACCTACAAAGTGCATTTGTTCACAGGTTTGGTTTAGTTCTGATATTTCTTTGTTGACTTTTTTCTACTTGATTTTCCTATTTGGACAATGGGGTATTGAGGTCCCCATTACAATTTTCTTAGTACTTGATTTTTCATGTCCATTAATATTTATTTCATGTAGCTGAGTGTGCTGGTATTTGGTGCATACATATTTATGATTTTTATGTCTTCATCTTGGATTTTTCCCTTAACAAGTATGTAGTGACCTTCTTTGTCTTTTCTGATAAGTCTTGGCTTGAAATCCACTTTGCCTGCAAATAGAATACCTATCCCAGTTTTTTTCTAGGTTCCTGTTGCATGAAGTATTTTTTTCCATCCTTTAAAATCTATGAATTTCTTTTTGAGGTGGGTTTCTTTTATGTAGCATATTGTTGGATCTTTTTTATTGATCCATTCTGCCAATCTGCTTCTTTTGATTGGTGAATTGAGAATGTATACACTAATCATTATAACTGATATGTATTGGTTTATCCTTGTCATAATATTTTCTTGTTGTTGGTTCCCTTTCTTTCCCTTCTGCTCAATTGCTTGCCTCATCTGGTGGATTCATTCTATTGGGGTTCATGTAATTGTTGTGTTCATTTTATCTTTCTAGAATATGTTTCAGAATATTTCAGAGTGCTGGTTCTGTGGTCATGAATTTGTTAAATTGTTCTTTGTCATGGAAGTATCTTATTTCTCCAGCAATTTTGATGGATAGTTTTATGGGGCATATAATCTGTGTTTGAGATGGCTTTCTTTTAAGACTTGCAATATTTCACTGCAAGCTCTCCTTAAGAATTTGTGTTGAGGGCCGGTGAGATGGCTCAGCGGCTTGAGCGCCTGCCTTGCAAGCGCGAAGGCCCGAGTTCGACTCCCGGAACCCACATACGAAAAAGGGGCCGGTGATATCGCTCAGCGGCACGGGTGCCTGTTGGCGCGTGAGGTCCTGAGGTCGTCCCCCCGGTACCCACAAAAAAAAAAAAAAAAAAAAAAAAAAAAAAAAAAGAATTTGTGTTGAGAAGTCTGTTGTGATTCTGATGGGATTTCCTTTATTGGTGATTTTGTCTCTTTTCTCCAACAGGGTTTAATGTTCTGTTCTTGTGTTGAATTTTTGGAATCTTGAGTATTACATGCCTTGGTGTAGATTTTATTTTGGTCATGGCTAATTTGAGTTGTATATGCTTCGCTTATCTGTATGTCAAATTCTTTTTCCATGCTTGGGAAATTTTCTGCCACTATTTCTGTAAACAGATTTTTGTGTCATGTGCACAGTCTCCTGCTTTTTCATTGACTCCAATCAATTTTATGCTGTTCTTCTTTGCATAATCTTGCAGTTGTTGGATTGATTTTTCATGTGCTACTTTTATGAAGTCATTTTTCTTTTTGTGATTGATAACTACAAACCTGCCTTCTAGATCTGATGTTCAGTCCTCACATTGATTCATTCTACTGTTTATACTTTAAATAAAATTTTTAATCTCTTGGATATTTGCTTGATTCTGTCTCATGGATTCCATTTCTTTCCTATGTTGGACATTCATCAATTCCAAGTTCCCTAACCAAGTCCTTTATTGTGATCATAATGTCTTTTTTGTAACCTGAGAAATTATTTCTGGTGTGATTCTTTCTATGGACTCATTAATATATTTTGTTACTTCTGCTGGTATCATTTCAGAAAATTCATGTAGGTGGCTTCTGATTTCCTACACAATGTTGTCCCTTGGACTTGCCCTGGGTGGGGTGGAGGTCTGAGTTTGTATTTTGCTTCTGTGTCTTGTCATTTTCTATTTTCTTTAATTTGTTTTCTGCATTGATGCTTGTAAATTGGTTATGGTATGTAGCTTCATCATTAATATGGAGACTTTCTTAGGAAGTGACTGTGCTTCAGAGCTGCTTTCTATGTGTAGCTGGGTCTTGGCCTTCATGTCTGTCCCAAGATCACCTTCCTACTTTGTTAGGGATAAAATGTTATTCTTTATTTGGCCTAGCACTCAGTCTTTTTGGTACTGGACTGTGGTAATGATTTTGACCCCAGAAAATCACATTGTTCTCATACAAGGAAGTACAACTGCTCACAACAGGTATGACACCCTGTCTAAAGTAGTACAATTAGCAATAACAATATCATCACACACAGCCTAGAAACTGACCAACAGTGGTAATTATTAACTTGGTATCATTAACTATAAGAGCAAGATCCATAGTTATATAACAAAATCCAACCAAAACCAGCAATTTGTATTTCCCTTGCTAGAGTGATTTTACCCAAGGGCAGGGGGAGTGAGGGGCATAAGGGGAAAAATAGAGAAATAAATGAAGGGAAAGATATTAAAAGCAAAGCTGAAGGACAAAGGAAGTCACCAAAGCTTTGGGAATCTGGAGACAAAGTCAGGAGAGAAATAATAGAGAAGGCAAAAGATGATCAACATGAACTAGAAAAACTAGGGACAATGTTCACTCACATGAGAAAATCCCAAAACTCAAAAACAGTTGAGAAAAGAGGGAAAAAAAACAATTAAAAAAGCACAACAAATAACAAAAATAAAATCCTAAACAATAAAAAAAGAAAGAGAAATAAAAAAAAAGAAAAAGAAAAATGTGCAATTGCTCTGACCACAGGTCTCCAGCTATCTTCTGGTGCCTGCAGTTCTGTGGTCATGTCTAAGTCAGAGCCCAAATCTGTGTTGGGTGAACCCACCCTGCCTACAGTAGGATTAGTGATGGATGCAGAGCACTACCATTCAGCCTACAGTAGGGTCAGTGAGCACCAACATTGCTCTTTCAGATCCACAGACTTGCTGGCTGATCTTGGCCTCCAGCTCTGGGGGATGGGGCCTAAGTCTTCATTCATCAAGTCTCTTCATGTCCCTCAGCACAGCATGTCCCCAACCACATAGTCTCCATACCCTGCATGTCTCCTTGGCCATCACTCACCTAGTTGCTGTGGGCTTTCAAGACCAAGAGCAGTTAGATTAAGATAGCCCATGTTCTGAGACCTGCATTCTGTTGGCCCCTCCTGGCCCTTGCACAGCCTCTGTTCCACTCTGTTAGCAGGGCTCTCTCCTTTCTCATACTGGAGCAGCGTGGGGGTGGGAGTGCTGTGGTCAGACTCACTAGTTTTGCCAACACCTCAGTCCCTCTCCATGCTATCTCTAGAGGTTTTGGTTAGTTGATATGATGTGCAGCATTTACTGCTCTGCTCCACTGGCATGTTTCTCCCTGGAAGACTCTGTGGTTTCTCAAACTTGATGTATCCCTGAGAGTTCCCAACTCAGTCAGAGGTTTTTTTCTGTCCTCTCATACTCTGAGAACAAACTGGTGGACCATTAGGGAGGGAGCAGTTTCCTGGTCATGTGTCTTCCTGTGTGTCAGCAAAATATGCTGTAACATCCTCTGTTTGGAGGAGGGGAAAAAAGGCAAGGGAGCCATGTACCCCAAGTCTGTCTTGTGTGGTTTGATTCTACCACACTATTGGGGTTTCATCCACTTGGGGGAACTTCTTGGAATGGTGGCTCCTGCACTGTGTGCGGGTGGAGGTCCTACAGACAGCCTCGTGGATTGCTGCTTCTTTTCATAAACTCTTATGCCTACATTTTGTTTGGTCTACAAGTCTCTTATTTCTGATAAATTTTGGCATCAGGTTGTATATCCCTCACTTTCTGCCAATTATCTGTTTTTAGTTGATTTTTCTCTGAATACATCCAATGTGGCTCCTCTGTTCAGCCATGTTGTCCCTGAAACTTGTTCTGCATGTACTCCTGCTGGATCTGGAACTCAAGAAGACCAGAGACCATTCTCAACAAGAAATTATCTCAGTTTTATCAAGCTTGAAATCATCCATCTTTTTCTGTCATCTTTGGAAAGTTCAGATTGTGTTTTTTTAGTGCCTTATAATTGTATCATCTCTGAAATATTCTCTCAGAACTTCTGAGTTGGGAAAGGCAGTAGCCTTCACCAGAAGCAGCCCATAGAAGGCAACTGAATGGAAAATGCTTGTGGAAAGAAATATCATTGCTGTTCTTCTTTTATAAGGATATCAAAGGAAGACCTTGTGGCACTTCTAGAGATTGTGTTCTTAGCTCATTCTGGCTGTATGAGTGGATTTAAATCTAAAGGTGGCATGCGTCTAGGCTCTGAATCACATCTTTTTTTTTTGTTTTATGGAAAAAAGGTAAAACAAAATTTCATAACAAGATGATAGGAGAATAACAATACTTAATACTTTATATACTATTATATTTAATGTAGCCACTCAGAGTACAAGATATGGGCATAAAAATTCTCCAATTGATATTAGTGCAAATCTTTCTTTTCTATGAAGTAAGAGACACTAATAATATAATAAACTTTCATTTTTTTTCTCCCTTTTCCCTTCTGTGCTTTCCCCTTTTCCTTTTGAACAATTTCTTCCCATTTTACAATATCTATTGTACATGTTAGACCTTATTACTCTTTCAATTTTTCACACCAGGGAGAAAATATGATGTTTAAACATGTGTGTCTGATTTATTTCACTAATGAGTATGGTCTCAAGTGGAATCCATTTACCTATAAAAATCTCAAGTTTATCCTTTTTGGCTGACTACTACTCCATTGTATAAAAAGACCACATTTTTTTTTTAAAGAGAAGAAAAAAAACAAAACAAATCAAAAGAAGAACAAATTTTCAAACCAACATAATAGGAGGGTAACAATGGTTAATACATTACGTATTACTATCTTTAAGTTAGTTATTCAGGACACCAGACATTAGCATTCAATTGTCCAAACATTATTGGCACAAACCTTACTCTTCAATGAACTAAGTAAAAATGGTAGTGTATCTATCTTAACCATCATATATATATATATATATATATATATATATATATATATATATATATATACAATTGTTTTTTTCCCTTTCCCTTCTTTCTTTTCCCTATTCCAGTCTCTCTTTCCTTTTGACCAGTTTCTTTTTGATTCACCATATCTATTGTACATTTTGGATCTTATTTACTCTTTCAGTTTCTCATACTAGAGAGATAATACGATGCTTATACATGTGCTTCTGGTTTATTTCACTTATGAGTATTTTCTCGAGTTGCATCCATTTACCTATAAAAGTCTCCAGTTTATCCTTCTTTATGGCTGAATAGTACTCCATTGTATAAAAATACCACATCTTTCTTATCCATTCCTCAGTTGATGGGCATTTGGGTTGTTTCCAAGATCTGGCTATTACAAATTGTGCTGCTATAAACATGGGTGCACATATATCGCTGTGGTACGATGTTTTTAATTCTTCTGGGAAGATGCCCAGAAGGGGAATAGCTGGGTCAAATGGGACCTCCAACCCTAGTTTTCTGAGGAATCTCCACACTGACTTCCACAGTGGCTGTACCAGTCGACACTCCCACCAACAGTGAAGAAGGGTTCCTTTTTCCCCACAGCCCCTCCAGCATTTGTTATTAGTTGATTTCTTAATAGTAGCCATTCTTTCTGGGGTGAGATGGTATCTCAGTGTTGTTTTAATTTGCATCTCTCAAATGACTAGTGATGTTGCACATTTTTTTGTATATTTATTTGCCATTAGTATTTCTTCATCTGAGAAATGTGTATTCATCTCAGATGCCCATTTTTGGAGTGGGTCTTTAAATTTGGGAGGTCTGATTTTTTTGAGTTCTTTATATGTTCTCGATAGTAATCCTTTGTCTGAGGAACAGCTGGCAAACATTTTTTCCCACATTGTGGGTTGTCTCTTCACTCTGTTGGTGGTTTCTCTTGCTGTGCAAAAGCTTTTTAATAAGATGAGATCCCAGTTATTGATTCTTTGGGATAGTTCCCGTGCGGTTGAGTTTTTATTCATAAAGTCTTTGCCTACACCAATGTCTCCAAGGGTTTTACCTATCCTACCTTCCAGCAGATTTAATGTTTCTGTTTTAATATTTAGATCTCTGATCCATTTTGAATTTAGTTTAGTGCATGGTGAAAGATATGGATCTAGTTTTAATCTTCGGCATGTGTAGAGCCAGTTTTTCCAGCACCATTTATTAAAGAGGCTATCTTTCTTCCAGCGAATGTGTTTGGCACCTTTGTCAAAGATAAGGTGGCTTAGTATGTCTGGGGTTGTTTCAGCATCTTCTAATCTGTTCCATTGATCTTCAGGAAAAATACCACATTTTTTAATCCATTCCTTGGTTGATGGGCATTTGTGTTGCTTCCAAGATTTAGCTATTAAAAATTGTGCTGCTATAAACATGGGTGCATATATATTGCTGTGGTATGATGTTTTTAATTCTTCTGAGAAGATACCCAGAAGTGGAATAGCTGGGTCCAATGGGATGTCTAATCCTAGCTTTTTAAGTAATCTCCACACTGATGTCCATGGAGGTTGCACCAGTCTGCACCCTCACTAACAGTGGAGAAGTGTTCCTTTTTCCCCCACAGCCCGGCCAGCATTTGTTATTGGTTTTGCTTGATGATAGCCATTCTTTCTGGAGTGAGATAGAATCTCGGTGTTTTAATTTGCATCTCTTGAATCACCAATGTTGTTGAACATTTTTTCATATATTTACTTGCCATTTGTATTTCTTCATGTGAGAAGTGTATATTCATCTCAGATGCGCATTTTTGGATTGGGTCTTTGAACTTGGGGGGTCTAATAATTCTTTATATTTTCTATAAAGAATTCCTTTGAGGGACAATTGGCTAAATTTTTTTCCCAGTCTGTGGGTTGCTTTTTTACTCTATTGGTGATTTCTTTTGATGTGCAAAAGCTTTTTAATAAGATGAGGTCCCAGTTGTTGATTCTTTGAAGTATTTCCTGTGCAGTTTGACTTTTTTCCATGAAGTCTCTGCCTACACCTATGTCTTCAAAGTTTCTACTTACTTTCTCTTCCAGTAAATATAGTGTTTCTGTTTTAATATTTAGATCTTTGATCCACTTTGACTGTAGTTTAGTGTGTGGTGATAGACATGGGTCTAGTTTTAGTCTTCAGCATGTAGAGAGCCAGTCTTCCCAGCACGATTTATTAAAGAGGCTGGTTTTCTTCCAGTGAATATGTTTGGCCCCTTTGTCAAAGATGATGTGGCTGAGTGTGTTTGTAGTTGTGTCTGCATTTTCTGAATCATATCTTACTCACCAATGCCTGAGGCTTCTTTATTGAGTAAAGTTTAAACAGACCCCCTTAGTATGACTTCTCGTATAGAAGGGTCCTTTGTCTTCTATATATGGACTCCAGAACAAGCTTCCCCAGCAGGCTGCAGATATCGAGCCCTTCATCAGTTTTGACTACACATCTATTGGTGGATCTCTCTGGCCCATGTAATCTACATCCCATGTTGACAAGATATGTTTAGAAACAAAGTAGAGCAGACTCATCACAAAGAGACACAAAACATGGCTCATTTGGGGGACAACAGGAACCACACAACTGGTTATTTGGATTAGCCAATCTTACTAAAATGACAACAGACATTAACATGGAAGTTAGCACTCCTTCTTCTGTCTCTACTACTACTAGCAGCACCCATTCTGGATACAATAGACTCCAACATACCTCTTGTGGCTCATAAATATTTTCTAAGCCCCATGGTCCAACTTTTACTTCAACATAGACAAAATTCACCACTTTTTTTTGTGTGGGTACTGGGGGTCTGCCTCAGGACCTCACGTGCCAGCAGGCACCCATGCTGCTGAGTGATATCACTGGCCCTTTTTTCGTATGTGGGTTCCAGGAGTTGAACTCAAGCCCTCACGCTTGCTAGGCAGGCGCTTACTCCGCTGAGCCATCTCACTGGCCCAAAATTCACCATTATTAACTACTGCCTTCAAACAAGTCAATGGGCTACTACTTTTTAAGTCCCATTTAAGTCCCAATGAATAGAATAAGGGACAGTGTGTACCCAATATTACAACCAGGGTTCTCGTGATTGTTGCAATGAAATTTAAAATGTTGTCTTAGTTACTTGTACCATTGCTAAGGCAAAATACCCAACTCCTAAAGGTAAAGGAGGAAAGCTTTCAGCTCATAGTTGGCTGGCTCAAAGGTGAGGTGGCATGGTAGAGGAGCATTGCAGAGGAGAAACAGTTCATGGTGACCAGAAGGCAGAAAAGTAGTGAAGAAACAAGAAGCAGTGACCCTTTTTCAATCCCTTATATCTTCTCCAGGCTACTCACTCTTAGGCCAGGTAGCACTAACACCCAGTGTGGGGCAGACTTAATCCTAACACTGCACCATAAATCAATCCCAGCATCTTTGATGCCAGCACCACACACCCTAGATCCAGCCACCTCTGAAAAGCCCCACCTATGACCACATGAGGCTTTGAGAGGACATACAGACACAAGCCATAACAAATGCTGTAATCCAAAACCAATACCAATAAAACCTTAAGGACTTCCAAAACAAAACATAGTTTTAATATTTATGGAATGATAAATACAAACAGTGTAAGTCCCTACAATTATTGGCCTCATTTCCTCTTAATTATAATATTCTCTCCCTTTCCAGAATAAGCCCCACTCATTGAGAAAGAAAAATATTATAGTAAGTGGCCTTTTCCATAGCCACCAATTAATATAAAAAAATAAAACAATGTATACAACATGATATTACTTGGGTCAAAGAAAATCTGAAGAACCATGCATTACAATCACTTTGACAATTCTTTCATAGCCTAACCTTCTCACAATTCCAACTCAAGTCTTGTATAATGCTCAATGGAAGCTGGTTCTACCACAACTACAAGCCTGTTGCCACAATATATAATCATAGTTTTAAGAACATGTTTTAGCAAAGACAATTTCTACTAAAAACATATTTGATACTATGAAGAACTCTAGCTATTCTCTGTGCATGGATGTTTCTCTATCCAAATTAACAACTATTCTTTTACAGCTATTAGAACATTTGTGGGGATTAAGAAACCAACCATGAATAAATGCTTAGGAAATATTTGTTTGAACTTTACTTTTTTGGTGTATCCTAAGATAACATATTGTGGAAATAACAAAGACCACCCAGATGTGAAAAGCACAGGGTATTTATTCTATGCTAGATAGAGCAAGGGAGACAATCACTGTCACTTGTGTTTTAGCAAAGACTCAAATGCAAGTAGAAGGTAAGAAAGTTTTATAAGGAAAAAAAGGCTTCATGTATGTGTTGATTGGAGATTATTAGCATGAGGAAACTGCAGGCAAGCTAACATAAGTGGGGGTATCTTATGTAATTACATAGTGTTGTATATTTGGCTGTCTCTGGTTGGTCCAAAGTTGGAAATGGAGAAAAACTAAGTAAGTTTTCAGTTTTCAGTTATTAATCAAGCCCTGGATATTTTTGATATTTTTGGCTGATTGCTTCAGAAGTTCTTTAACTTCCTAGATTGTTATGAAAGGGCAGTTTGACATCCTCCAAGTCTGAATTGCAGTGGGCTAGCTTCCTTGGCTGCTTATTGTAGACAGGGTGGTTTGTTTCCTGAGCAAGTTGCTGAAAGGTGTGGGTTAAAGTTCTATTTTTATATATGGGACAACCATTGTCCACTTGTATATTCAGTCTCTCAGTACACATCCTACTATACAAGAAGTAGAAACTATAATGAGAAGTTTGGTATTCAAGCTAACTTTAGGAGAAATGTACTGGTGTTTCACACTACCATCTCCCGATGGATAACCCTTGAGGCTATTAAAACTGTAAAGATGAATTCCTTACAAAACTTTCCCTGGGAAAAGAAATGATGGAGCAAGCGGTCCCCTAGGAAATGTAGGAACATGATAAAAAAGATAGAAATGGGCCAAATACATTATGCAATTGGTGTTTATGTTTTAAAAAAATCTTGGCCCAACTGTGAGAATCCCTATGAGTGCTTCACACTTCAGGATCTAATTTTGGATGTGGCTAAATTAACATCTTCTGTTAGACTGCCAAGAGCTCCCGTGAAGATTATTCCAAACACATGGAAACACTTTGCTACTACTTACTATTTGCAATCATCAGGAAACTCAAACACCAATGCACACCAATCTGAGGAAGAAGGAACACTCAATTTCTCAAGCCTGCATATGGCTGCGGCCACAGCAATGAGTAAGATGGCAAGTTTAACCAATTGCTGGGCCTTCTGTCAATATGATTTTATTATACATAGCATAATACCTCTCTTGTTAGCAAACTTTCCCACAAACCTCACTTATACAGATGAGCCTGTTCCCCTAACTCTTGATATGTAATAATAATACCCAGGCTAACCTTACACAATTATGTGGGCATTAGTGTACTGGGCCTATAACCAATTCAGTTAACCCATGTGCCGAATGCAAGACGGAAAATATGGAAACATGTTTGCATATAACATTACATGTCCTTATCAACACCAACTGGAAATGCACTAAGCCAAATAATACTTATTTTCACAGGAACACAGAGTATACTGGCAGCAGAGGGTGTGTGTTAATTAGGCCTATAAAGTAATAAAATGATTTCCTTTATCACAAGGTTCCTCCCTTCCTCCCAACACTTGACAACATTTCCTGCTCTTAGGATTGGCTCAAAATTCCAGTAGAGTTTTACATACAAATAAGACCCTCAAGTACTTGCCTCCACAAACCATGCTAGCTACAACTGACAACTCTCCAAAAGATATTTCCTAGTAGTTTCCATTGTGCTAATTGCCTAAGGATCACTAATTTTAAGTACAAGAGGAATAGTACAAATCCAGTGTGCCACACAAGAATTAAAAGATATATGAATTATGCTTAAGGAGTTATCCATACCAGTTAAGCAGCCATAGGACTGGAACTCTTGAGAGAATCTCAGATGTGCTAAGACCCATGGTGGTAGATAAATACATAATCCTGGATTACTTATTGGTTGTTCAGGGAAGAGTCTATTCACCTTAGCACATCTTGCTGCATGTGACAGAAGACACTCACCAAGACTGATAGGGATATGAATCAAAGAGGTCATCATGTCAGTTTATTGACTAAAACAATGAAGAAGTAAACATCTCCCTTCTGATCTATTCTGTCTTTTTCACACTAAATTGTAAGACTGGCTGTGAAAAGACTTTAAAAAATCCTAGTTTGTGCCCTTATAGGATTCTTGCCCACCCTATCACTGGATCCAAACTCAGGAACTGCAAAATAACATTCAATTTAAACTATGAAACAGGGCTGGTGAGATGGCTCAGCGGCGTACACACCTGCCTGGCAAGCGCGAGGGCCTGAGTTCAACTCCCGGAACCCACATACAAAAAAAGGGCCAGTGATATCGCTCAGCGGCACGGGCGCCTGCTGGCGCACGAGGTCCTGAGGTCGACCCCTGGTACCCACAAAAAAAAAAAATAAATAAATAAAAATAAACTATGGAACAACATGAAGCCAGAGGATGGATTGCTATATACATGAATCAAAGTTAGCCTCTGTACATTGGCCCTTATAATTTGCTTCTTCAAACAAGTGAGATCTGTTAGCTCAAATACCTGCCAATACCAAACTCAAATTTTAACACAATGAAGCATTTTAAATATAGGCCTAAATGTGCAGGTTTTTAGCCATTTAGAGGCATGTGGTTTGCATACCCCTACAAAACTGTACCCATCAGCTAGCCATAGATAAGATAAATCTGGGAGAAATAATAAACAAACAAACTCTAATGTACTTCCCTTCAGGGTTCTCTGAACCAGGTATTTCCTGTTGTGCCTCTCAGAGACTTTACATATTTACATAGATACATAACTCTCATCTTTGATTATTCTCTCCCTTAAAGTTTCCTTGACCTTCTCACCTTCTGTGCGGTACCCTGCAAGCAGCCTCTGGAACGTCTCAACCTTCGATGAGCTTTCCAGCCACCACACTCTTGGTTGAATAAATAAAATTCATGTGGTGCTACCACTTTATGGTCATGTCTTCTTTGACCAGGCACTAACTTCCTTAAACTCTAAAGAGTGAGGAGAGACAAAATGGTGGATCTATGAGTGCCAGCAACTCGGCTTCTCCAGGACAAAATGTATAGAGTCTGGAAAACTATAGCTTCAAAGGAAACTGAAGTGAGAGGAGGTACACAGGAACCACAAGGGAACTGAGGGAAGAGAAGAAAATAGCATTAAATGATACATAATAGGTGGCTACGCCACAGAAAAGAGACCTTGGGGCCACTGAAAATGACTAGATAGCTGCCATCCAGGAGGCAAAGGGAGACTCATAACTGCTCTGTTCACGGAGTACTGCACTGGGACCAGGAGAATCTTATGCAGTTGGAAACAGCAGGAAGAACATGAGACACTGCTCCTGAGCTGCCATCCATAGTCAACAGTTGGTGAGTGACATGTTACAAGTGCCCAAGGACACAGTCATGTGGAGCAGGAGCTGGTGGGGACACCAATATAGGGAAGGGCTGAGTGTTTGAAACTCGGTCCCAGAGCATCCCCTTGGCTGCTTCATACTACCAAGTTTCCAGAGTGAACGAGGGAAGGACAGTCATGAGAGACTGCAGGCAGTTAGAGAGCAGACTGGGTGGAGTCCTGCTGAGAGGCAGACTTGGTTCCTGTGGTCAGTCACCAGTTTCATTCTGAATTACACAGGATTGGAAGCTCATATTAGTGCCATGTCCTCACTGGTAAAGGGAGGTCCCAAACAGGGTCTCTTGGTATGTTATTTCAAAACTAGCCCTGATAGATACCACTGTAATGGATTAGCCTGTTACTGCTCTAGTTGAATTGATTACATAGGAATAATCCAGACACAGTGGACAATTTAGAGCCAGAGAACTTATCTGCCAAATCCACCATCACACAAAGGGAGAGAGACAGCAAGAGTTCCTAACCGAAGAACTCAGCCTGGACCAAACTCTGCAAGAATGCCTGCAACCTGGCAGAAAGAAGTCTTGTGTCTGAGTTAACTTCATCTTTGCAGTGGAGGGATCAGTGGAGTAACTGGGCAGTGAGCACTCAGATTCTCTGGCAAAGAAGCTACTTGGGAATCACATATGCAATGCCTCATTGGAATATCAAATCTGTTCTCATTGGACATCTCATTGGTTTAAATTTGTGCATGTTTCTTGATTTATTTAGTAATTTGGGGTTATGGTATGTTCTTTAGTGGTTTCATGTAAATATTACACTTGTATATTTGTTTTTTCATTGGCTCTGATTTAATAGGTGTCTAGGTTCTCTCCCTCATCTCAGCTCTTTATATGGTTTCTTCACCTCAAACATCTGAGACAGTATTAGTAACATATTTCTTTATTCTTTCTCCACACATGTAAACTCCTCCTCCCAAGTTTTTAAATTCATCATACTTAGCCCACTCACAGTCACTTTTACCTTCACTTGTATAATTCCTTTATCCTTCCCATTGTAAGACTTTGGCTCTTCCATATCTTACCTAGCTTATTGTCATCCCTATCAGCAAATTCTGATAACCACATAGCTTTCCTCAAACACAAAGTGAGCCCACTTTCTTCCATATCTCTCTTGCCCCCACAAAATATCCTCTGAAAACCCTCAATACTATACGTTTAAATCAAATAAAGTACTCCAATAGTATCAGACTCCACATCAATCTTTTCTTCTCATCTACTACTAGTCTCCCTTTCTACCTAGCACTACTCACCCAAACACTCCTCCCCTCATTCTCTTCACCCCAAGTCACCTACCTCACTGGAGAGCAACCACAAATAATAAACAGTCATAATGTGCATAGAGAATAGACAAAGTGGGTAAGAGTAACTGCAAGGACTATCACATAGAAGTGTTGTAAAATTGAATCTGTGGATGCTGTTACAAATAGAAGCAATTCTTTTGGCAAAACATAGGGACAGAGTCAAAATCACAAAGCAAATAACAGAAGGAGTAAATATTAGTACTGGACATACAAAGAAGAAAATTATTCATGGGGAGGCAGCATCCTACTAAAATTCTCCATGTAAGCCACAAACTGTCCTCACTTCTCTAATACCCAACCTGCAGTAACACCACCCCCAGAAAAAAAGGGTGGAGAAAAAAGAGGGGGCTGCATATAGTAATAATAGATAGATAGATAGATAGATAGATAGATAGATAGATAAACAAACACAGATACAAGTAGAAGAATGGGGAAAGAAGGAAATAGAAGATCGCCAACCCCCCCACTCCCTCAAGGCAGAGCAAGGGGTCACAAAGTGAAAAGAAAACTAATACCACATAGCAGAAATCTATGAAAAGTTCTTAGAAAAGATGGAGAAAATAGATGAGTTAAAAGAGGAAATGAACCAAAAGTTTACAGCAGTTACACTCAATATGCCCACAGTGAATTTTTGGGAAATAGGTAAAAACTGGACAAGCTAACCAAAACAGTTCAAAATTTCAATGACAGATTCAATAAAGATATGGAATCATTGAAAACATGTCAGACAGAAATACCTGAAATAAAAAAACAGTATAAAATTCATACAATGCAGAAATGACCAATGTGAAGACAAAGTGTCTGATATTGAGGACAAAAGAGTGAATTATGATAAAGAGTTCAAAGAAGCCAAAAAGAAAATAAGAGAACAAGAGAAGACTATCCAGTAGCTACTAGATGACAACAAGATCAATCTAAGGGTAGTCAGAGTTAGAAAAAATGTAGAAGATAGCACAGATGGATTCACTAACTTGCTTAGAGAAATTATGAAAGAAAATTCCCAAATATAAGAGAAGAGTTTAAAATACAAGTAAGTGATGCTTACATAACATCAAACAATTATGATGAAAGGAGAACAGAGGAAACCAGTGAGGTCAATGGATAAACAGCAGTAAAAGACATCAGGAAAAGAAAAACAAATGATACACCAGCAGATAAAGAAGGCAATTATAGTAAATAATTCACACAACTCAGTAACATCTCTCCATGTTAATGACCTCGACTTTCCAAAGATACAGACTGGCAGGCTGGATCAAAAAAACAGAATCTAACAATCTGTTGCATTCAAGAAACTCATCTAATCCAAAAGATATTCTTAGACTAAAAATTAAAGAATGGAAACAAAATTTCATGCACCAGGACCCCAAAACCATGCAGGGGTAGCAATTCTAATATCAGACATGGTAAACTTCAGATTATAACTGATTAGAAGAGATAAAGAAGGTCACTACATACTAGTTAAAGAACAATCCAACAAGAAGAGCTAACATTGATAAACATGTTTGCATCCAATACTGGAACATCTATCTTTGTAAAACAAAAACTGCTGAAATTAAAAGATCAGAGCAACACTAATACAATCATAGTAGGGGATTCTGACATCACATTTTTGAAAAGAGACAGATCAACTAAACAAACGAAAAAAAAAAAAAAAAACCAAAGAAATTTCAGAGCTGAACCACACTCTTGAGCATATGGACTTAATAGATATATACAGAGTATTCCACCACTCTACCACAGAGCATACATTCTTTTTGGCAGCATATGGTACTTTTTCCAAAATAGATCTCATACTAGCCAACAAAGTCTGCTTAAGTATATATAAAATAATTGAAATCACCCCATGCATACTATCAGACCACTGTGGAATGAAAATGGAAATCAATGACAGAAGAAATTTCAGAAAAGGTAAAACCTCCTGCAAAATTAACACCATATTCCTAAACAACCAGTGGCTCACCCAAGTCAAAGAAATTTAAAAATTTCTGGAAGTTAGTGGCAATGACTGTACAACACAATAAAACCTCGGGGCATTATGAAAGCAGTTCTAAGGGGAAATTCATTGTAATCAATGCTTCCATTAGGAAAACAAAGCAAGCCCAAATAAATAACCTTATGAGAAATCAATTTGTTTTGTTTGTTTTTGAGACAGGGTCTCGCTATGTACTGGAGGCTGGCCTTGAACTCACAATATAGCTTGAGGTGGCCTCAAACTTGAGGCAATCCTCCTGCTTCAGCCACCCAAGTGCTGGGATTACAGGTGTACACCACAACATCAGGTGAGAAATCTTAGCATACTTGAGAAACAACAACAAATGAGCCCCAAACCAAAATTAAGAAGGGAAATTATAATGATGAGAGTAGAAATCAATGAAATTGAGACTAAAATTACTGTAAATGCATCGAAGAGCTGTTTCTTTGAAAGAATAAATAAAATAGATAAAAAAGTCTCAGCAAGACTCACCAAGACATAAGGACTCACATCAATGTAATTAGGAATGAAAAAGGTGAAACCACAACAGACACTGACAAAATCCAGAGGATAGCAACTATTTCAAAAAATTATATTCCAGGGCCAGTGATACAGCTCAGTGGCATAAGCACCTGCCTGGCAAGCACAAGGTCCTGAGTTCAACTCCCAGTACCTGCATATATTAAAAAAAATTATATTCCAACAAATTAGCAAATTTTGAAGAAATGGAAAGATTCCTAGACACATACAAACTGCCAAAACTAAACCAAGAAGACATAAATATGCTTATCAACCCAATAACAAGCAAATAAATTGACTCAGTAATAAAGAATCTACCAGTTAAAGAAAAGCCCAGGACTTGGTAGATTCACTGCTGAGTTATACAAAATATTTAAGTATGTTATATCACCAATAATCCTCAAGCTCTTCCAAGCAGTAGAAAGTTATGCATTGCTCCCAAATTCATTTACGGAAGCCAGTGTCACCCTGATTGCAAAACTGGATAGACCCAACTAAAAAAGAGAACTATAGGCCAATCTCTTTAATGAACATAGATGCAAAAATCCTGAACAAGATATTAGCAAATAGAATGCAACACATTATCAAAAAGATGATATATCATGATCCAATAAGTTTTATCCCAGAGATGCAAGGATGGTTCAATGTACATAAGTCAATAAATGTAATAAACCACTTAAACAGGAGCAAGGGCAAAAACCACATGATCATATCAATAGACACAGAAAAGGCTTTTGACAAAATGCAACACACCTTCATGACAAAAACAACAAAGAAAACAGGTATAGATGGACCATACCTGAATATGATAAAGGCTATTTATTAAAAACCAATAGCCAGCATTATACTAAATGGAGAAAAACTAAAAGCATTCCCCCAAAAATCAGGAATAAGACAAGGATGTCCACTGTTGTTATGAGGTTTTGCAAGAAATAGATTTAATACAGGACTCATAATTTATAGGAATATTTTATTTTATTTATTTATTTTTTGTGGGTATGGGGGGTCGACCTCAGGACCTTGTACGCCAGCAGGCGCCCATGCCGCTGAGCGATATCACCGGCCCTTTCTTCGTATGTGGGTTCCGGGAGTCGAACTCAGGCCCTCGCGCTTGCAAGGCAGGCAATTACACCGCTGAGCCATCTCACCGGCCCAGGAATATTTTATAATAGTCACTCAAAAAGTCAAATGCAGAAGAGTGCAAGAGATCTATCCACATGCTAGAGACCCAAAGAATCCAGCTGAGTCCCTGGATCCCATAGCAATGTCCTGCATGAGTCCAGCCAAAGGCCTGAAGCCAACAGCAGCATCCTCCATGAGTCCACACAGAGGCCTATAGCCCATGGAAATGTCTCATGCTAGTTGGTATAAAAGATCTGCAAAGGCCAGTGGTGGAAGCTAGAAAGTCTGCACTGGTGGACTGAAGGATCTGCGCCAGAAGGCAGAGGGATATGCACTGCAGCCAGGAAATGATGCTCAAGGTGAAGACCAAAGCTCCGCTGAAGACAGCAGCAGCCATCCCTCGCAATAGCAAGGATCAAAGTGCCAAATTTGTATCAGGAAAACCAGTCGTGGCAAGCTTCTCCAAGAAAATCAGCTGCATACCATCTTCCCCTTCAGTTCTCCATTTATGCCACTGGTAACAATTCTCAGGTGGGTCTTCCATGCTCAGAACCATGCTGACTCAGTTCAGCTGGACGTTCCTACCTAAACTGACCATTAGTTAACCCACCAAATCCACTGTCACCTCTTCTATTCGACATAGTACATGAAACATTAGCCAGAGCAATTAGGCAAGAGAAAAAAAAATGATACACATACAGCAAAGGAAAAATGAAATTATCATTATTTGTGGATGACATGCTACTCTACATAGAAGACACAAAGAACTCCACCAAAAAACTCTTAGAATTAATAACCAACTTCAGCAAAGTAGGAGGATACAAGATCAACAAACAAAAATCATTAGCATTTGTGTACACCAACAATTAACAGGATGAGAAGGAAATTATGGAAACAATACTATTCACAGTAGGTTCAATAAAAATGAAGTATCTAGGAATTAACCTAACCAAGTAAGTGAAAGGCCTCTACAAAGAATACTACAGCACTCTGAAGAACAAGATTGAAGAGAACATCAGAAAATGGAAAGATATCACTTGCTCCTGGATAGGAAGAAAAAATATTGTCAAAATGACCATACTTCCAAAAGTATTATACTGATTTAGTGCAGTCCCAATCAAAATACCAACAGCATATTTTGCAGATCTAAATAAAACAATCTTAAAACTCATATAGAGACAGAAGAGAACCAGAACATCAAAATTAATTTTGGGCGATAAGAGCAAAGTAGGTGGCATAGCAATACTTGACTTCAAGCTACATTATAGAACAGTAGTGATAAAAATGGCATGGTACTGGAAAAAGAACAGACACATGGATCAGTGGAAGAGAACTGAGGATACAGAAACCTCCCCAGACATATTTAACTGTTTGATCTTTGATATAGGGGCCAAAAATATGTGTTGGAGGAAAGATAGCCTATTCAACAAGTAGTGTTAGGAAAACTGGTTATTTGTTTGTAAAAGAACAAAACTGAACCCTTATCTCTCACCATATACTAAATTAAAATAGAAATGGATCAGAGATTTACTAGTTAAAACAGAAACATTAAACTTAGTGGAAGATAAAATAGGTAAAATACTTGAAGACATAAGTGGAGGAAAGTATTTTCTAAACAGAACCTCAGTCACACAAGAAACAAGAACAATAGTCAACAAATGGGATTATAACAGACTTACAAGCTTCTGTGCAGCAAAAGAATCAGTCAGTAGAGTGAAGAGACAACCTACAGAATGGGAAAAATTTTTGCCAGCTACTTCTCAGTCAGAGGACTAATATCGGGAATATACAAAAACATAAAAAAAAAAAATGAAACCACATAAAATTAAAGACCCAGTTGGGAGATTGGTAAGAGAAATGAACAGACACTTCACAGAAGAAATACAAATGTTCAACAAATATGTGAAAAAATGTTCAACATCTCTGGCCATTAGAAAAATGCAAACTGAAACAATGCTAAGATTCCATCTTACTTCAGAAAGAATAGCAATCATTAGGAACTCAAACAATAACAAATGCTGCTGTGGCTGCAGTGAAAAAGGAACCTGCCTGCATTGTTGGTGGGAATGCAAACTAGTACAACCATTGTGGAAATCAGTATGGAGATTTATAAAAGAACTGCCAATTAGAGACTCCATATGAATCAGTTATCTTCCTGCTAGGTAACTTCCCCAAAGAACTTAAGTCATCATACTACAGCAATACATGCATACCAATGTTTAAAGCAGCACAATTTATAATAGCTAAATCCTAGAAGCCGACTGTATACTCATCAACAGATGACTGTATAAAGAAAATGTGGTATCTATATATAATGGAATACTGCTCAGGTATAAAGAATGACACATTTAAGACATTTGTAGGGAAATGGATGCCCCTGGAAAAGAAAATGGTGAGTAAAATAAACCAGACACACAAGCTTAAATACCATATCTCATTTGAGTGAGGCAAAGTACAAACAAAGAAAATGATAAAAGATGGATAGAAATGGAAAAGGGGGACAGATCTCTTGCAATAGGGAAGTGGTCTAAGGGAACAAGGGTGGGGGTGAGGAGGAGGAGAAGGGGAAATGAGAGGAAAAATGATGTGCCGAGTACAGGAACCTAATAACCCCAATTAATGTAAGCACTATAAGCCATAACATAAGCTCAGAAAAATAATATCAATAAGTGTGCAAAAGGGGGGTAAGGGAACCAGAGGAGGAGAAGGGAGGGGAAAGGAAGGAGAAGGGGATTTAAAAAACAAAGAAACAAGTTGTAATATGTATATGTAACCACTCCCCAAGATGATTGAAAACAGCATGAATTGCAAATATGTACTAATAAACTGTCTATCGTTTCATATATTTTAATTCCATGTATAATTTAAATCACCCAGGAAATTCATATCATCATTATTGTTCTACATTATACATTTCCACTGTATTCACCCTTTATATTACTGCTAACTTCTTTCATCTCTTCATTTGCATATTGAAAACTTTCTTTTCAGTATTTAGCCACGTTAGTGTAGACTTGTCAGTGATAAATGTACTCTTTTATTTTCTAGAAATGTCTTTGTTTCTTTTTTTCTTTCCTTTTCTTTTTGGTTGCCCAGGCTGAACTCTGGGATCAAATGACCCTTCCACTTCACCCTTCCAGGAAGCTGAGACTACAGTTATGCGTCACCACAGCAGTCTGACTGTCCTTATTGGAGTTTCATTTTTGATGGGCAATTTTAGTAGGTTTAGAATTTTGGATTGTCAGCTTGCAAATTGTTAAATTCCTTGAGTAACAAAATTGCATGCAATGTAAGTCTCACCTTTTTGAACTTTCTTTTCTTCCTGAGACTTCAGGATTTTGTTGCTTTGTTAGATTTCTGCTGCATCCTGGTAGCTTTTGATGCCTTCATTTGGTTTTCTCAAAATTTCTGCTTGCTTTTTTGCAGGCCTGTTAATAGCAACTACACATTATCAAAAATGGAACTCTTCAATATCATCATAATAACTTAAATGTATTCCATTTTTAGCACCACAATTTGTTATTATTTAACATCCATACAACTTTTAGCTGTTAAATTAGGACAAAGTATATGATGAAAACTATTTTAGCGTAAACATTGCACATACAGCTTATGATTTTCTTAGGTTCTATTTCTAGAAGTAAAAGTGCTAGTTTTAAGATTTCAGCAACTTCGGCATCTTTGGAAATCACTGGACGCTAGGTTAGGAATATTTACTTCTTTTTTTTTTTGTGGGTACTGGGGGTCGACCTTAGGACCTTGTGCACCAGCGGGCGCCCGTGCCACTGAGCGATATCACCAGCCCTTTTTTTCATATGTGGGTTCCGGGAGTCGAACTCGGGCCGTTGAGCTTGCCAGGCAGGCGCGTACACCGCTGAGCCATCTCACCGGCCCAGGAATATTTACTTCTAAGGCTTAGAAATAATTTAGATTATTTTGGGCTTCTCCTTCTGAATGGGTCCTCAAGCATAATATCTGCATCAGACTTCCCAGAATTGGAAATGGACACATGGAAGAAGTAGAATTGCTTCTCCATTTGGAGACAGATATGCTGACACTTTGTGGCTATATCCAGTTATTTTCCCTCTCCAAACAAGTCTAAGAAAATTCTATTCCCAGATTTTTGTGGAGATATTAAGAAAGATCACATTTTGGCAAAAATTTGCAGCAAAGTACACACATGTCAACAGTCAACAGTGATAATCTCTATTCTCTCTTTCCCTCTTGCTTCTTACCCATCCATCTTCCCCCCTTCATACTCTCCTGTCTGTCTGTCTGTCTCTCTCTCTCCTACTTCTAAAAGCAACCTCTGAATGCCACTCTTCCCAACTCACTGCTACTGTGCTGCTTTCAATTGGAATGCTTTTTCCATCTTTATCCTTTTGGTAAATACCCACTGATCTTTTAAACAAGTCTTTAATGAAATCTTTTCCCAATGTACAGGTAAAACTGACCCTGCCCTCCACTGTACTCTGTACAAACTTCTGGAAAACTTTGCTTCACTTTATTTTTGTCTGACTTCCTCTTTTACATCACCAGCTCCTTGAAGACAAAGAAATGAATACTGTAAATTCTGGACAGATCAGTGCTCATTGAATGAATGAATTAAAGGTTCAGGATGGGATCTGCTCAAAAGTGCTGCAGAGTAAAACGGAGTAGCTAGCAATCTTCTAAACTCAGTATCTTGATTGACCTTCACAAAAGCTCTATTTAATAGGCAGGTGAGTGAGGAGCATGAGGATTAAATAAACCTTTGAGTTTTAGTGGCTTTCCCCAAGCAGGCTGCAATCCTCTGCACTACTAAGAGTTGGGCCCGGCAATAGATTTTCAAGCTTGTTCCAGGCGTCCGGCCTAAGACTAAATTGCAGGTCCTCAGGCCCTCTAGAGAAGGGTCCTTCCTAGTTCACAACTTTAGGAAAGGAGTTATTGGAAAGCTAAATCAAGAAACTGAGAAAGGAGACAGGGACAAGGATGAGGGTTGCACCTTCCAGAGATCATGCACAATTTCTTTTAAACAGTGTTGGGGAAATGGCAAATATCAAGATACTAGTTACCAATTTTAAGAATCTGTTAAGTGCCTGGCACTATGTGTAGAAGCCTTCTAATCGTACTGCAACTCAGAAGTAGCTATTATTACCTCCGTTTTTATTACCTATCTATCTGCTCCACGCTCTTTGATGTACCTTACCAAAGCCTCCCTCCTGCCAGTATGTTCCTTGCTTTGGTGCAGAAACACCACATCCACTTTCTCAGACCCAGGGGAGGGGCTGGGCGGGGCGTAGTCTCCTTGTCGCAGAGCCTAACTGCGCCTGCGCGGACTGCGGCAGAAGGAGGGGTGTGAGAAGCTGAGTATACTGAGACTAGCTTTCGCTGTTTGCCAGTACCGTCTTTCTTTTGCACCATCTCTAATTTCAGCTTCAGTAAGTTGCTTGGAACTTTGACTGTGGCAGCAGCAGCGGCGGCAGCATTACTGCTAAGGGCAGTTTTGTGCCGAGGCACCTACATACCTCCTGTCCTCTTTCTACTAGATCGCGGGCCTATTCGGTTTCTGCTCCCACACGCCGGTCGACAGGACCTTGTCGCTGGTAAGCCAGAATTCGCGCCGCCTCAGCAGTGCAAAAGCCACTGCGCACAACAGCTGCAGCTGGGGTGAAATGCAGGCCCCTAACGCCCCCGTTCTCCCCGCTGCTATGCCAGGCCCAGACGTCCCGGAGGGTCCCATCGATCCCCAGATCCTGCAGGGCCTTTGCGCCCCTGAGGGCACAGGCACCTCCATGCTATCCACCCCTGGCGAGGGCCCTAGCACCGCCGTGCCGTCCGCTGCCTCTAAGGGCTCAAGCGCCTCCGGACCTCCTACAGTCTCTGAGGGGCCAAACATCGACCTGTCGATCGCCGCCTCTGAGCTCCCAAACAACCCTCTGCTGCCCACTGCCTCTGAAGGCGCAAGCGCCTCCGAGCATCTCTCTATCACTGAGGGGCTGAACACCTCTGAGTTGCCCCTCTCCAATGAGGGTCCGAGCACCTCCGTGCTGCCCACCTCCCGTGAGGGACTGAGTACCTACTTGCCACCCACCTCCGGTGAGGGCCAGAGCACCTCCGTGCCACCCACCGCCTCTGAGGAACTGAGCATCTCCGTGCCGCCCACTTCCGGCGAGGAACTCAGCACTCTTGTGCTGCCCACTGTTTCTGAAGGGCCGGGCATCAACGTGGCATCCTTCTCCGGGGAGGGCCCTAGCACCTCTGTGCCGCCCACTGTCTCAGAGGAAACGAGCACCTCTGTGCCGCCCACCCCCGGTGAGGGCCTGAGCACCTCGATGTTGCCAACTGCCTCTGAGAAACCCAGCACCTCTGTGCTGCCGCTTTCCGATGAAGGCCCGAGCATCTTTACAACGCCTACCCCCGGTGAGGGCCCCAGCACCTCCTTGGCGCGCACAGCCTTTGAGGAACCGGTCGCCTCTTTGCCGCCCCCCTCTGGCAACAGCTCCAGCATCTCGGTGCTCCACACCTCCGGGGAGGGCCCGAGCACTTCCCGGATGTCCAATGCTACTGAGGGCCTTGGTGCGTCTGGGATGCCCACTGCCTCTGAGAACCCTGGTGCATTATTGAGCTCCAGTGCATCTGGGAGCCAGAACTCTTCCAAGTGCTCGGTTGCTTTACCAAACCTTGGCGTCGCCAAGGCCTCCGCGGACTCTGAGGGTCCCAAGGGTGCAGAAGGCCCCATGGAATTCCAGGTCCTGAGAGACCATAAGAACTCTAACTCCATAACCATTATGGGGCTCGGTACTTCCCAGGTCGCACTTACTCTGAAGCCCCAGGACCCTATGGAACGGAATGTAGCTGAATTGTTGCAGTTTCTGCTGGTGAAGGATCAGAGCAAGTACCCTATAAGGGAATCTGAAATGCGGCTACATATTGTAAAAGAATATCGCAACCAGTTTCCTGAGATCCTCAGGCGAGCAGCAGCCCACTTAGAGTGCATTTTTAGGTTTGAATTGAGGGAGCTGGACCCTGAGGAGCATACCTACATTCTGCTCAACAAACTGGGACCTGTGCCCTTTGAAGGGTTAGAAGACAGCCCAAATGGGCCAAAGATGGGCCTCCTGATGATGATTCTAGGAGAAATATTCTTGAATGGCAACCAAGCTAAGGAGGCTGAGATTTGGGAAATGCTCTGGAGGATGGGGGTGCAGCGAGAAAGGAGGCTTTCCATTTTTGGTAACCCAAAGAGACTTTTGTCTGTAGAGTTTGTATGGCAGCGTTACTTGGACTACAGGCCAATAACTGACTGTACACCAGTGGAGTATGAGTTTTTCTGGGGCCCACGATCCCACCTCGAAACCACCAAGATGAAAATTCTGAAGTTCATGGCTAAGATCTATAACAAAGATCCTATGGACTGGCCAGAGCAATACAGTGAGGCTCTGGAGGAAGATGCTATCAGAGCTGCTGCTGATGATTGGCAGGCTGTCCCTCACTTTAGGAGGCCCTTTTTTGAGGAAATTCCTGCAGATTTATTATCTCCTGATTCAGAGGTTTCTGGCTATCCCTCAAAATATCCCCCACATTCATGGCCTGAGTCAAGAATGGAGAGCAAGGCAAGGAAGCTGGTACAGTTATTTCTGCTTATGGATTCAACTAAGCTGCCTATACCAAAGAAAGGAATTCTATACTACATTGGCCGAGAGTGCAGCAAAGTGTTCCCTGATCTCCTGAATCGTGCTGCTCGCACCCTGAACCACGTGTATGGGACGGAACTAGTGGTACTTGATCCCAGAAACCACTCTTACACCCTGTACAACCGAAGGGAAATGGAAGATGCAGAAGAGATCGTAGATAGTCCAAATAGGCCAGGCAACAACTTTTTGATGCAGGTTCTAAGCTTCATCTTTATAATGGGCAATCATGCTAGGGAGTCTGCTGTTTGGGCCTTTCTGCGGGGCTTAGGGGTTCAAACTGGGAGAAAGCATGTGATTACTTGTAGATATTTGAGTCAGCGCTACATAGACAGTTTACGAGTTCCTGACAGTGATCCAGTGCAATATGAGTTTGTGTGGGGGCCTAGAGCCCGCTTGGAAACCTCCAAAATGAAAGCTTTGCGATATGTGGCCAGAATCCACAGAAAGGAACCACAGGACTGGCCAGAGCAGTACAGGGAGGCAATGGAGGATGAGGCCAATAGAGTTGATGCAGGGCGCAGGCAATTCCTTATTCACAATGTCAGATAAGGGAATTTGTGGCAGCCAGAGAGGCCTTGGTAGGCTGGGCCCTAGAGCCCTGAGTCTTATGTATTGGGATGGGGGAGTACATATTGTGTCTGATATTTGTGTTCCAGTTCCATTTATGTCTTTTCATATTTAGTTTTTGTTTGGTATCATGAAAAGCTACAATTGTTTTATATACTGTCTAGTAAGGTAAATGTGATTGACCACTTGTTGTCTCTGTTGTATTTTGGTATAAGAGTTTCAATAGTGTTGTAATATGCTTTGGGAATATTTCCACCTCGTTGCATTATCTGGAAAAGAACATATAGCATATAGCTATAGATATAGGCTTTTCCTTGAAAGCTTGAAAAAATTCACCAGTATAATGGTCTAGCTTCACAGATGTTAAACAAACAAAAAATATAACAACTGAAAAAAGCACTGTAAGTTGTGGCTGGCCTCCCTTTCTGTCTGCTACTGTGTAAAGTATACCAGTGTTTACCTGTATTTGCTTTGCTGTAATAAAATGTAATGAAAAATAAAAGTATAATAAATTAAACATAATGCTGATGCACTAATTTATTCAATAAATATTTATCAAATTTTGATGTGCTAACTTATTCAATGAACATTACATTTCTATCACAAAATGAACACAAGTGATATATACATATATATACCTATATACATGTATATATGTATATTAGAAAATTCTGTGGGAGTTAAGAGGAGGCACACCTAACCTAATTCCTGGGGTGTTCAGATTGGTCCTGAGAGAAAATGATGAGTGCAGGGGGAGAAGATTGGATCTTTATTATACTCATGAGTTAAAGCTGGACTCAATCTTCAAGAATACTAGTAGAAAATAAAATCAAATATTTCATGGTGAAGGGTGAGGGCTTTTTTTTGCATATCATAAATGGTACCATTAAGATATATGAGTCAGCTTTCTCTAAGTTACACTATGTTTTTTTTTAAAAAACTCCTAATGTTTTTGACTAATTTTACACACTCTTTATGATTTTCTATATTATTTATGTTGTTTTGATTCAGGTAACCAACCTTAAAGAGTAGTCCTTATACAGGAAATCTGTTCTTGTTGTAGAGGTTAAAAGAGCCACAGTTAAACCATATGACGATTCTTAACGTTTCTGCTCAGACATACAGTATTTCCAAAGGTAAGGTCAAGTCTCATGGCCAAGCTTGCTGTCAGTGGGGTGGGAATTGTACTTCTCCCACAGGGAGGGACATGTAGAGATGGAGCCTGACAGGAAAAAAATATACTTTGAATAAAAATTTTGTCTACCATATAATAATCTTGCTTTTGCTGTGAGATGAGAAACTACTGAAAATTTTTGATCAGAAGAGTAGAAGGATATGGCTAAGTTTTGACAGGATTACTTTGGTCCTTGTATGGAAAAGCTAAGGAAGGGCAAGGAGGACAGAAGCTTTAATTTTAGCATAGTAGTTCCTTCTTAATGGTCTTGTGAAAAGAGGTGTCATTTGTTAAAAGAAATTGAATGGAAATGAATTGAAGTCAAATAGGCTGTTACCATTTTAAAAATGCTTAAAAAGTCTAACTCTATCAAGGTTAAAAGGCATTATAGCATAGCAGCAAAGAGCATGTGATATAAATTTATAGTAACTGGGTTTAAACCTTGGCTTTCTCTGATACTTAGCAGACACAAGACTTTGGGCAAGTTTTTTTTTTTTTTTGTGGGTACCGGGGGGTCGACCTCAGGACCTCATGCGTGAGCAGGCACCCGTGCCGCTGAGCGATATCATGGGCCCTTTTTACGTATCTGGGTTCCGGGAGTCAAACTCGGGCCCTCGCGCTTGCCAGGCAGGCGCTTATGTCACTGAGCTATCTCACCGGCCCTGGGCAAGTTATTTAACCCCTTTGTACCTCAGTATCTTCATCTGTAAATGGACATAATAATTTTACCTAGTGTATAATGTGTATATTCAATGTGTTAAAATTTAAATCATAACAAGATTTGACATATAGTTAGCAATTTATATCTGATATCGCATGTTGATTTTTCTAGGAATAGGGCCATGAAGTAAAGATTTCTCTGAAAAATTTTATTGGGGAGCAGTTTTGGATTCAACACCTATACAGAAACAAAGGAAGCAGAAATGTGCAGAGGGAGAAGTTGAAAAGCAGTGTCATCACAGTAGTTTAGTCAGTTTCACAAGGAGCTCAGGTTAATGTGGTCCTGCAGAGCTGTCTGAAATTAGGAAAAGGGGGCCAAACTTTTATACCTCTACACTGACCGGTCACTGGATGCAGACTGCCTCTTGGAAAGGGGCCATGACTGGGAAAGTCAGTTCTTTTTAACCAAGAGTAATCTATGAGAAAGATGCTCAGCTATAAACACAACAATTGTCAACATCCTCAAGTGCTAGAGGAATGAACATCTCAGTCCTGAAGACTAAGGGCATCTGGATGGTACTTCCCAATATTCATTATGATCATTGCTTTCTTTCCTAACCCCTTTAGCATCTGTAGTTTTTCTTATTATTATTGCAATTACTATTGTTGCTGGTATTGCCGTCTAAAAAGATCAAATATCTTCTCATCATTCTGCGTGGGATATAACACCCACATAATCGAAGCATTTTACTTTTGGCACAAACTTCCTGCAAGAAAAGCTTCTTTTACCTCTCAAGGTATGTGTCAGTTTTCTATTCTTCCTATGTTTCTAGTAGACTTGTGTCTTTGTCAAGTGGTTCCGAGATTGTTACCTAAGCAAGTCTATTAATAGGTTGTTTTCCATTTAAATCTTGAGAGCTATTTGATTTCATATAATTTTGATTAACATGCACATTACAATATCTGACTAAATACAATCAAGGTAGAAAATATAGTCTGTGATGTTTTTCTTTCAAAAGTGGTAATTTTGGAGACACTTAAAATGTCTGATTATATATTTAAGATTTAAAGAAAGAAAAAAAATTATATCGAAATTGCTATAAATACAATGTTTATTTTATTAGAGGATTAGTGAGTAATGTGCTTGTAACATGAAGCTGTGGGTTTGTATAATATTTTGAACAATTTACAGCTCATCAGTGCTAGTTAGCTTTCTGTTACTATAACAAAATATCTGAAATAATCAACTTGGAGGAAACGTTTACTTCAACTCACAGTTTTGGAGGTTCCAGTTTACGGTCAGTTGGCCTGGTGCCTTTGGGTCTGTGATGATGCAAAAACATTATATTGGAAACTTCTAGTGGAAAAGCCTGTTTGCTTTATGGCCAGGTCAAAAGAGAGAGAGAAAGAGACAAAGGTCTCACACAGTCTTCTTTAAGGTTATACCCCCAATGACATAAGACCTTCCACTAGATCCCACCTTTTAAAGGTTCCATCACCATGCAAAAGCACCATAGGCCACCAACCAAGCGTTTAACACACAAGCCTTTAAGGGATATTGCAGATGTAAACTATACATCATAATTCTTTTCTGCTTTGCCACTGTACATAAACCCAAATAAAGACACAGAATTCTTACTCTATGTAAAAATAACAGGTTGACCTTATTTGCAACTCAGGTCTAACTCTTGAAAATAGTAACTGTCCTAGACCATTTAATAGAAAATTACACTTACTGAATATGATGCAAATTAATAGTTATTCATAAAGGAATGAATCATATGGTAAGACAAACAATGAAAATATTGTTCACTAACACTACTCAAATAATTGAAATTATCCTTAAAATATGCGGTCAGTTATTCTAAATAGAAAAATCTAAAAATAAATAATGTAAAATTAATAAGTATTTCTTGCTATTTATATTACTTTATTGAAGGAAATATCCCAGATGAAACAGATAACTTAAAAAAACAACTGGGAGTGTGGCTCAGTGGTAGAGTTCTTGCCTAGCATGTACAAGGCCTGGGTTCAATCCGTAGCACCACACAAAAAAATTACTAATAAGAGTAATGTCAATTTGAGGCAATCATCAATAGGCCCTGAAGATCAGAATTCACCAACACTAGACACGGATATTTACTATGTAAACTGCTGTTCCCAACAACTTATATATTAAATCAAAGACGTTTACTTCCCTTTTTGCTTGGTTCTCATACATCTCTGTTCAAATACATCTATTCAAATTAGGACACAAGCTTTTGTTTCAAGATTCTTTGCACTCAGTGGAGGATCATGCTCTCATAATCACATGAATGTGTGCTATTTTGTTGAAATGTGTCTCAGTCATTTTGCATTATTGTCCTGTGCAATCAAACTCTTGATTAAGTAGAAAGTGGCGAAGTGGTCATTTTGAGATGAATGTGATTCCTTTAGCTGAGTGAAATAAATTTGTTCTATCTTCCTAGATTGGAATATTTCAAAGACTAATAATGATAGAAAACATGTAAACAAATGGCAATCATTAATTTGGAACAAAATATGGGAATCAATGAAATATATAGGTCTCAGATAATCTATTAAACATAAAAACTTAAAAAGCTAACAAGAAAAAAGCAATAACTAAGCTTAAAGAAGAGGTAAATCAGATGTTACCAAGTATTTTATCAGGACATTTGCTAAAACTGAAAAACAAGTAGTGCTTCTTTGCTTTCTTTTTGGGAATTGTTCTCATTGACATTAAATATTTTACTAAAATTATCCTTTAGTGTACTCAAATTTAGAGGATTAACCTTTTTTAGCAGAAGTCAGACTTCTTGAAATAATTGCATAATTGATATATACTTTTTATCTCTTTTGGACTATATATGTCCACTCAGTAAATCCAGAATTTCTGCCACTAATCAGCTGTAACTATTCTTCTCAGTATGTCCAATAACCTCTAAATTGATAAATTTGCTGGTCATATCTCAAACATTGTCTTCATCAGTGACTTGTGACATAGATTATGTTTTTCCCTCCTTAAAACATTTTGCCACATGAAATCATACTTTCCCAATTTTCCTCCAGTTTCTTTTACTTACACTTTCTCAGTTTCCTTTACATGTCCCTCCTCTTCTCCCAAAATTCTAGGAATGTCCCACCATTAGATGTTGCACTCGTTTTCTTTCTCTGTTTATATATTCTCTCTAGTTATTTTCATTAATCTATTTCCTGGATTTAAAAATGATTTTATATGATAGAGAGTCCAGCATTTGTATCTCAAAACTGAGTATGTGTCCTCCCATGAATCCCTCTCATATCCAATTTCTTTCTCTAATTTTTCACTTTGATTTATAGTATGCAAGAAATTCTACCATGCCCAAATCTGAGGTCCTCATATTCACTACTAACTCTGCCTATTGTACAAATTTCTTCATCTTAATAAGTGATCATTTCATTCTGGTGGTTGCTCAGCATAAAAACTTGGACTCATATTCAACTGCTCTTTCATATTAAAATATAGAATATATAAATAAAGTTTGGTGGCTCTGTCCTCAAAATAAGTGCAGGATCAGACAACTTCTTATCAATTCCAGCATTACTGCTATGAATATATCTCACCTGGATTATTGCAGTAGGTTCAGAATTTGTCTCCCTACTCCTGACTTTTATGTAGTATATTAATTGCCAACACAACGTCCAGAGAGATTATGTAAGAATGCATTTAATTTCTAGGTGTGACTTCAATCCCTCTCCAATCTGTTATTTTGCTCACAGTTGGACAACTTAGCCATATGATCAGCCCACAATTTATTTTTTCTAACCTTTGTCTCTTTATTATACTCACCTTCCTCACACTTTTATTCTGTCTGCTTCTTAAATAAGTCACATATGCAACCTCCTCTGGGCCTCTGCACTTGCTGTTCTCATTGCCTAGAATGCTTCAAATATATGTATGGCTTATCTATGTCTTTCATGCCTTTGGTAAAATACACTTCTTAATAAAGACATTCTATCTGAAGTTAACTTCATAATCTTCCTTTTTGCTTTATTTTTTCTGCCTACTACATATTATTATCAATCATCTGTTTTAAGGAACTGATATTTGGCTTTGTTGATATTCTCAATGGTGTGTTTGCTATCCACTTCATTAATTGTATTTATTATTTCCATTTTCCACTTTTGTGTCTGAATAAGCTTTCCATTGCTATGACAATAATACCCTAGAAAAACAACTTAAAAGGAGGAAAAATTTCTTTATGCTCATAGTTTCAAAGGTTTTAGTGCATAGTTGATTGGTTCTATAGTTTCTGAGCTTGTGGTGAGTCAGTACATCATGGCAGAAGGGTGTGGCAGAGTAAAGCTTTTCACCTTATTGTGGCCTGGGAGAGAGAGCGAGAGAAAGAGGGAGAGAGAGACAGAGAGACAGAGACCAAGACAGAAAGAGATAGATACAGAGACAGAGAGACAGGCAGAGAGAGATAGAGAGGAAAGGCTAGGGACAAATCCTCCAACTAGGATCCACCTTCTAACATTTCCACCACCTCCTAATAGAGCCGCAAGCTGTGGACCATGCCATATTTCCTTCAAAGTCACACCTCAGTGATGTACTTCCTCCAACAAGATCCACCTTCCAAAGTTTTCACCACCTCCCACTCGCAATAGAACCACAACCTGGGGACCATGCATTCAACACATAAGCCTTTGGAGGGACATTCCAGAAACAAAGTACAGCAATTTGTTTTACATTTGCTTTTTTTCTACCTTCTTGGATTTAAAACATGGGTCATTGATTTTCTTTTTTAAATTAATATTATTGGTATATTTTAGATATATATAATGATCACATTCATCACAGGGAATTTGTATCTGTACATAATATATCTTGATTCTTCTTTTCCCCCAATCCCCTCCTATCCATTCAACCTCTTTTCCTTCCTTATTTACAAAAGCTTTGTTTCCATTTTTTCTTCTATTCTTTTTTCTTTTCCCTTTCTTCCTTTCCCCCTCCCCCTCCCTTGTTCCCCTTCCCATTTGACCCTTTCCTTCCTAATTCCCAGTTTCTATTATACCTTTTAGTTCTTATTTACCCTTTTGGTTTATCACACCAGAGAAACATTGCAATATTTAATCACGTGTCTCTAGTTTATCTCACTTAAGAGTATGGTCTCAGAGTACATGTATTTACCTAGAAACGTTCCAAATTTATCCTTTTTATGGCAGAGTAGTACTCCATTGTATAAAAAAACCCCACATCTTCTTTATCCATTCATCAGTTTATGGGCATTTGGGCTGTTTCCAAGATGTAGCTATTACAAATTGTGTTGCTGTAAATATGGGTATGCATATAGCACCATGGTATGGTGCTTTCAATTCTTTGGGGAAGGTACCAAGAAGAAGAGTAGCTAGGTCAAATGGAATCTCTGGTTTTGGTTTTTTGAAGAATCTCCACACTGATTTCCACAGTGGCTACACAAATCTATAATCCCACCGACAATGGAGAACCCCACAGCCCCACCAGCATTTGTTATTGGTTGATTTCTTGATAATAGCCATTCCCTCTGGAGTGAGATGGAATCCCAGTGTTTTTTTTTTGTTGTTTGTTTGTTTGTTTGTTTGTTTTGGATTTGCATCTCTCAAATGATCAGTAATGCTGAACATTTTTCCAAATATTTATTTGCTGTTTGTACTTCTTCATCTGAGAAGTGTCTATTCATTTCAGATGCCCATTTTTGGATTTGGGTCTTTAAATTTGAGAAGGGTCTGATTTTTTGAGTTCTTTGTATATTCTAGATATTAGTCCTTTGCTTCAGGAACAAGTGCAAAAATTTGTTTCCCACTCTGTGAGTTGTCTCTTCACTCTGTTGGTGTTTTCTTTTGCCACCAAAAGCTTTGTAATAAGTTGAGACCCCGTTTGTTGATTATTTGTAACAATTCATGTGCAACTGGGGTTTTGTTAACAAAGTCTTTGCCTACACCTATGTTTTCAAGAGTTCTACCTAGTCTCTCTTCCAGCAGATTTAGTGTTTCTGTTTTGATACTTAGATCTTGCATCCATTTCATTTTAGTTTAGTGCATGGTGAGAGACATGGATCTAGTTTTTTTTTTTTTTAATTTTATTTTAAAGAGAAGAAAAAACAAAACAAATCAAAAGAAGAACAAATTTTCAAAACAACATAATAAGAGGGTAAGAATGGTTAATACATTGCGTATTACTATCTTTAAGTTAGTTATTCAGGACACCAGACATTAGCATTTAATTATCCAAACATTATTGGCACAAACCTTACTCTTCAATGAACTAAGTAAAAATCGTAGTGTATCTATCTTAACCATCTTATATATACATATACAATTTTTTTTCACTTTCCCTTCTTTCTTTTCCTTATTCCAGTCTCTCTTTCCTTTTGACCAGTTTCTTTTTGATTCACCATGTCTATTGTACATTTTGGATCTTATATACTCTTTCAGTTTCTCATACTAGAGAGATAATACGATGCTTACACATGTGCTTCTGGTTTATTTCACTTATGAGTATTTTCTCGAGTTGCATCCATTTACCTATAAAAGTCTCCAGTTTATCCTTCTTAATGGCTGAATAGTACTCCATTGTATAAAAATACCACATCTTTCTTATCCATTCCTCAGTTGATGGGCATTTGGGTTGTTTCCAAGATCTGGCTATTACAAATTGTGCTGCTATAAACATGGGTGCACATATATCGCTGTGGTATGATGTTTTTAATTCTTCTGGGAAGATGCCCAGAAGGGGAATAGCTGGGTCAAATGGGACCTCCAACCCTAGCTTTTTGAGGAATCTCCACACTGACTTCCACAGTGGCTGTACCAGTCGACACTCCCACCAACAGTGGAGAAGGGTTCCTTTTTCCCCACAGCCCCTCCAGCATTTGTTATTAGTTGATTTCTTTATAGTAGCCATTCTTTCTGGGGTGAGATGGTATCTCAGTGTTGTTTTAATTTGCATCTCTCGAATGACTAGTGATGTTGCACATTTTTTTGTATATTTATTTGCCATTAGTATTTCTTCATCTGAGAAATGTGTATTCATCTCAGATGCCCATTTTTGGAGTGGGTCTTTAAATTTGGGAGGTCTGATTTTTTTGAGTTCTTTATATGTTCTCGATAGTAATCCTTTGTCTGAGGAACAGCTGGCAAACATTTTTTCCCACATTGTGGGTTGTCTCTTCACTCTGTTGGTGGTTTCTCTTGCTGTGCAAAAGCTTTTTAATAAGATGAGATCCCAGTTATTGATTCTTTGGGATAGTTCCCGTGCGGTTGAGTTTTTATTCATAAAGTCTTTGCCTACACCAATGTCTCCAAGGGTTTTACCTATCCTACCTTCCAGCAGATTTAATGTTTCTGTTTTAATATTTAGATCTCTGATCCATTTTGAATTTAGTTTAGTGCATGGTGAAAGATATGGGTCTAGTTTTAATCTTCGGCATGTGTAGAGCCAGTTTTTCCAGCACCATTTATTAAAGAGGCTATCTTTCTTCCAGCGAATGTGTTTGGCACCTTTGTCAAAGATAAGGTGGCTTAGTATGTCTGGGGTTGTTTCAGCATCTTCTAATCTGTTCCATTGATCTTCAGGTCTGTTTTTTTGCCAATACCACACTGTTTTTATCACAGTAGCTTTATAGTATAATTTCAAGTCGGGGATTGTGATGCCCCCTGCCTTGCCTTTGTTGCCCAGAATTGCCTTTGCTATTCTAGGTCTCTTCTGATTCCAAATGAATTTTAGGATTGTTTTCTCTAATTCTGTGAGATATGCTGTTGGAATTTTGATTGGAATTGCATTAAATCTGTATAACAATTTTGGAAGTATGGCCATTTTCACTATATTGGTTCTTCCTATCCAGGAGCAAGGGATATCTTTCCATTTTCTGATATCCTCTTCAATCTCCTTTTTCAGAGTACTGTAGTTTTCAGTATAGAGGTCTTTTACATCCTTCGTGAGGTTGATTCCTAGGTATTTCATTTTTTTGGATGTTATTGTGAAAGGTATTGTTTCCCTAATTTCTCTTTCAGTAAGTTTGTTATTTGTGTACAGGAAGGCTATTGACTTTTGAGTATTGACTTTGTATCCAGCTACACTACTGAATTTGCTTATCAAATCTAGCAGTTTTTTAGTGGAGTTTTTGGGGTCTTCTGTGTAGAGTATCATGTCATCTGCAAATAATGATAATTTAACTTCTTCCTTTCTGATCATTATTCCTTTTATTTCTTTCTCTTGTCTAATCGCTCTGGCTAAAGTTTCCAGAACTATGTTGAATAAGAGTGGGGACAGTGGACATCCTTGTCTTGTTCCTGATTTTAGAGGGAAGGCTTTCAGTTTTTGGCCATTTAGTATGATATTGGCTGTTGGTTTGTCATAGATAGCTTTTACCAGATTGAGATAAAGACCCTCTATTCCAATTTTCTGTAGGGTTTTTATCATGAAAAGGTGCTGGACTTTGTCAAAAGCTTTTTCTGCATCTATTGAGATGATCATGTGATTTTTGTCTTTGGTTCTGTTAATATGCTGTATTACATTTATTGATTTACGTATGTTGAACCATCCCTGCATCCCTGGGATGAATCCAACTTGGTCATGGTGTATAATCTTCTTGATGATTTGTTGGATTCTGTTTGCCAGTATCTTATTAAGGATTTTTGCATCTATGTTCATTAGGGAGATTGGCCTGTAGTTCTCTTTCTTAGTTGTGTCCTTCTCTGGTTTTGGTATCAGGGTAATGCTTGCTTCCAGGAATGAATTTGGGAGTATTGCTTCCCTTTCAATTTCATTGAAAAGTTTGAGAAGTAGGGGCGTTAGCTCTTCTCTAAATTTCTTGTAGAATTCGGCAGTGAATCCATCAGGGCCTGGGCTTTTCTTTGTTGGGAGGTTTTTAATTACATCTTCAATTTCACTGGCTGATATTGGTTTATTTAGGATTTTTAAATCTTCTTGATTCAGCTTTGGTAATTCATACGAATCTAGGAATCTGTCCATTTCTTCTGCATTTTCCATCTTAGTAGAATATAAATTTTCAAAATAGGTATAGATGATCTTCTGGATTTCTGCAGGGTCCGTCGTGATATCACCCTTTTCATTTTCAATTGCATGGATTTGAGTCTTTTCTTTTCTTTTTTTAATAAGGTTGGATAAGGGTTTGTCAATCTTATATATTCTTTCAAAGAACCAACTTTTTGCTTCATTGATTCTTTGTATTGTTTTTTTATTCTCCAATACGTTAATTTCTGCTCTGATCTTTATAATTTCCTCCCTTGTATGGGCTTTTGGCTTAACCTGCTCTTCTTTTTCTAGAAGCTCGAGGTTCACCCTTAAGTTGTTTATTTGTGCTTGCTCTATTTTCCTGATATAAGTGTTTAATGCTATAAATTTCCCTCTTAGGACTGCTTTCATTGTATCCCATAAGTTCCGGTATGTTGTACTGTCATTATCATTCAGTTGTAGAAAGTGACTAATTTCTTCTTTAATTTCATCTGTGACCCATTGGTTGTTCAGGAGGATGCTGTTTAAATTCCATGTGTTTAGGGAGTTTTTGTGGGATCTTTTGCCATTGATTTCCAATTTCATTGCACTATGGTCTGATAATATGCATGGGATAATTTCAATTCCTTTGCATTTACTTAAGCAGGTTTTATGAGCTAGTATGTGGTCTATTTTGGAGAACGTCCCATGTGCAGCTGAGAAAAATGTGTATTCTGATGTTGTGGGATGGAACACTCTGTAGACATCTACTAAGTCCATTTGTTCAAAAGTTTGGTTCAGTTCTACTATTTCATTATTGATTTTCTGTCCAGTTGATCTATCTTTTTGTGACAGTGGAGTATTGAGATCTCCCAATATAATTGTATTAGTGCTTATTTGATTTTTCATGTCCTTTAGTACTTGTTTTATATAGCTGGGTGCATTGGTATTTGACGCATATATATTTATGATCGTTATCTCTTCCTCTTGGATTGTTCCCTTTACAAGGATGTAATGACCATCTTTATCTCTCTGAATCCTTCTTGGCTTGAAGTTCACTTTGTCTGCAAAAAGAATAGCTACCCCTGCTTTTTTCTGGGTTCCTGTGGCATGGAGTATTGTTTTCCATCCTTTGACTTTCAGTCTATGAATTTCTTTCTGAATTAAATGTGTTTCTTGTATACAGCATACTGTTGGATCTTGCTTCTTGATCCATTTCGCCAGTCTGTGCCTTTTGATTGGTGAATTGAGACCGTTAACATTGATGGTTAAAACTGATATGTATTGACTTGTCATGATATTTTCCTGTTGTTGGTTCCCACTCTTTGTTTTTCCGCTTTCCGGCTATTTAATTATTTGCCCTGCCTGGTGGATTCCTTCTGTTGGGGTTCCTATCTCTTTCTAGAATGTCCTTCAGAACGTTTTGGAGTGCTGGTTTGGTGGTCATAAATTTTCTCAGATGTTCTTTGTCATGAAAGTATTTTATTTCTCCATCAATTTTGAAAGATAGTTTTGCAGGGTACATCAATCTGGGCTGAAAATTATTTTCCTTTAGAGCTTGCAATACATCATTCCAAGCTCTTCTTGAATTGAGGGTTTGTGCTGAAAAGTCAGCTGTGATTCTGATGGGTTTTCCTTCATAGGTGATTTGTCTCTTCTCCCTAACAGCTTTTAAGATTCTGCCCTTCTGTTGAATTTCTGGGATCTTGACTATAATATGTCTGGCTGAAGTTTTTTTTTGATCATGTCTAGTTGGTGTTCTGAAAGCTTCACTTATAGAGGTGTCAAATTCCTTTTCTCTTCCAGGAAAGTTCTCCCTGATTATGTCTTTGAACTAGGTTTTAATGTCGTTGATGTTATCTCCTGCTTTTTCATTTATTCCAATTATTCTTAAGTTGTTTATCTTTGAGTCATCCAGCAGCTGCTGAATTGATTTTTCATGGTCCCTTGCTATTTTTAAGAATTTTTCCATTTCATGATCACTAATTGCAAGCCTATCTTCTATATCTGAGATCCTGTCCTCGCATTGGCTTATTCTGCTACAAATACTTTCAATGGAATTTTTTATCTCTTGGATATCTGTTTGAATCTGCCTTATGGATTCCATTTCTTTCCTATGCTGAGCATTCATGGTTTCTATAGTTTTCTTAAGTTCATCTATTTTTTTGTCTGTATCAGCTATAGTGTCCTTAAGCATGGTCTTCGTTGTAGACATTATCTCTGCAGTTATCTGTGAGATTATTTCTGTTTTAATTTTTTCCAGAACCTCATTCAGTTGCTTTGTTGTTACCACTTCAGATAGGCCAGGTGGGTGGCTTTCGGATTGTCCCACCTCGTTGCTCCCTAGGTTTGCCTTTGGTGAATTGGATGTGTGGGGTTGCATCTTGTTTAAGTGACGTCTCATGTTTTCTTTCTTTAATTCCTGGGGTGATGTTTGCAAATTACCTATAGTAGGTTACTTTATTGCTAGTGTTTAAGATCTTTAGAAGATGACTACTTCTCTGCAGTATCTTCCAAGTGGAGCTTGCTTTTGTGTTTTGAGCTTTCTGCCAGATCCTACCTCTTCAATTCGTTGGGTATGCGAAGTTGCTACCTGTTTGGCCCAGTCCTTGATTCTTTGGTACTGTGCCACTGTATTTTCTGTGTCCCTTAGTCAATCTCAATCATGAAATATCAGGAAGGAAAGATGTTTAGAACAATTATTTCACATTTGACTATAATGTTAACTAAAGCATCAAACACAGCCTAGAAAATGACAGACTGAGCTAACCAGTTATTTACCACTTTTAGCTGTATAGAGTTGCGGTTATATAACAAAATCTAAAACACACCAGAAAAATTATATGCAGTATACAAGTCCTATGTATGTCAATTTTTCCCTAAGGAGTTTAAATTTAAAATGAGTTAAGGAGGAAATAGAGTATTGGGAGAAGAGGAAGGAATTAGATGTAAGGTTAGAGGACCAAGAGGGATCCCACTAAAATTGGGACACTAGTGCAGAGAACAGGTGGTAAAAAGAGAAGGAAGTGATAAAAGGAAGAACAGATCACGACCACAATCACAAAGAAGTTAGAGGCGCTGTTTACACTCATATAAAAAACCAGAGAGAATAATGAAGGAAAGAGCAAATACACATACAGAAACAATAATGAAGATAAAAGCAATAAAACAGACAGATCAAAAATAAAACCCCACCAAAAAACAAAACTAAACAAAACAAAAACAAACAAAAAAACCCTTCACCAGAACAAAAAACAAATCAGTGAGAAGAAAAAAAATAATAATAATAAAAAAAAATAAAAATAAGAAAAAAAAATTAAAAAGAATCAGTTCCAGGTGTTGACTTTGTTGTAGGCAGCTACCTGTTCTGTGCAGGTCCGTCCCAGTAAGCCAGGAGCGCCCTCTGGCGGGCGGTGAGCAGAGGCGCGTACTTTCAGGTAGAGACCAGTCTAGCTCGCCTCCGCTCTCAGCGCCCTTTCACGGTCCCTGGGCCTGAGAGGCTCAGCGCGCTGTCCGAGCGCGGATTTCCTGCACTGGTTCCCGCCGCTCTGGTTTTTCGCCACGCCCCCCACAATGGCGCCGGGCCAGTCGCTCTCTGGCGCGGGACAGGTGTGGCTGTGAGTCCAGTCTCGTTCGCCTGCTGACCTCAGCACACTTTCGTGGGCTCAATTGAGAGGCCCTGTGCTGCCCTGTCCGGAGCACAAGTTCCCAGAGCAGTTTCTGAGCCGCTCTGAGTTTCGCCACACCCCCCACAATGGCGCCCGGCCGGTCGCTCTCTGGCGCGGGACAGGTGTGGCTGAGAGTCCAGTCTTGTTCACCTGCTGAACTCAGCACACTTTTGTGGGCTCAATTGAGAGGCCCTGTGCTGCCCTGTCCGGAGCACAAGTTCCCAGAGCAGTTTCCGAGCCGCTCTGAGTTTCGCCACACCCCCCACAATGGCGCCCGGCCGGTCGCTCTCTGGCACGGGGCAGCTGTGGCTGAGAGACACTCACCGCCGGTCAGCGCCGTTCTCCGCCGCTCCCCTGCCCCGCCACTGTCTCAGGATCCTCCGTGGGGGCTCCCTGGGCGCCAGCTGCCACCGTGTGTCCGTAGAATTGAGCCTCCGCCGGCACTCCAACTCCCGGGATATTAGAAGGTGCGCGCGCGCGGTCTGCTCCTTCTTTCCGTCTTCTTTGTTAGAAGTCACCCATCACTGGTGCTGGGGGTCCCAGATTGCGCTTCAGAACTTCTCTGGGTTTCGGGGAGGCATCTCCCCCCCTCCTGTGCTTTCCGGGTCGCTATTTTCTCGTGTTCCAATGGTAACTTTTAGAGAGAGTTTCGTTGCCTGCTTCTTACTCATCCGCCATCTTGAGGCTCGCCCATGGATCTAGTTTTAAACTTTGGCATGTGGAAAGCCAGGTTTTATAGCACTTTGTTTTTTGGTACTGGGAATTGAACTCAGGACTTTGCTCTTGCCAGGCAGGCACTGTGCCACTGAGCTATATCCCTGGCCCTGTAGCACCATTTATTAAAGAGACTGTTTTCTTGTAGTGAACATATTGGGCACTTTGTCAAAGACAAGGTGGCTCAGTATGTTTGTAGTTGTTTCTGCATCTTCTAACCTGTTCCATTCATCCTGAGGTCTGTTTTGTTGTTGTTGTTGTTTTTGTTTTGTTTTTGCCAGTACAATGCTGTTTTTATCCTGTTAGCTTTGTAGTATAAATTCAAGTTAGGGATTGTGATGCCCTCTGCCTTGCCTTTGTTGCACAGAATTGCTTTTGAAATTCTAAGTCTCTTCTGGTTCCAAATAAATTTTAGAATATATATATATATTTTAATATTTGGTATGAAAGCTTGACTTTTATTTTTGTCAAGGGGGTCCAGAAGGGTAGATGTCATTATCCCTAATTAAGCTAATTAATGATATATGAGCAAATAGAATGTTCTTTCAAATGTAGAAGTCTTCAAAAATGGGCATACAGAATCTGCATCATATGGGCCTAAAAATAGTCTTTTGGATTATGAATCTTTCTAGGCCTTAAGGCAGTGGGGGCAAACCTATGGCATGTGTTTTGCTTTCTTTTAAGAAAAAAGATATTAATGTGTGAGTTGTTTTTCTAAACTAAAAACACAATATTCAGGGTTAATTTCAGTGTTGGCACTTTGCTATAAATAAGTGAGTTTTGGGTTGCAGTTTGGGCACTTGTCCCTAAAATGTTTGCCATCACTGCCCTAAGGGATGCCACTTTGTTATTGGTTTTCTTTTTTTTTATTTTATGGAAAAAAGGGTAAAACAAAATTACATAACAAAATAATAGGAGAATAAGAATAGTTAATACATGCATGTTGTTATCTTTAAAGTAGTTGCTCAGAGTACAAGATATGGGCATAAAAATTTCTCCAATCAGCATTAGCACAAACGTTCCTTTTCAGTGAACTAAGAGACACTAATAGTATAACTGACTTGCATTTTTTTCCCTTTTCCTTCTGTGCCTTCCCCTTTCACCCATCTTAGTTCCTTTTTCCTTTTGAAAAATTTCTTCCCATTTCAAAATATCTATTGTACATTTTAAAACTTATTTACCCTTTAAGTTTCTCACACCAGGAAGACAATATGATGTTTACACATGTAAGTCTGCTTTATTTCACTTATGAGTATGGTCTCAAGTTGCATCCATTTACCTATAAAAGTCTAAAGTTTATCATTCTTTATGGTTGAGTAGTACTCCATTGTATAAAAATACCACATTTTTTTCCCATTCCTTGGTTGAGGGGAATTTGGGTTGTTTCCAAGATTTAGCTATTACAAATTGTGCTGCTATAAACATGGGTGAACATACATCACTGTGGTATGATGTTTTTAATTCTTCTGGGAAGATACCCAGAAGGGGAATAGCTAGGTCAAATAAGACCTCTAATCCTAGTTTTTTGAAGAATCTCCACACTGATTTCCACAGTGGCTTACCAGTCTACACTCCCACCAACAGTGGAGAAGGGTTCATTTTACCCCACAGCCCCTCCAGCATTTGTTATTGGCTGATTTCTTGATGGTAGCCATTCTTTCTGGGGTGAGACAGAATCCCAGTGTTGTTTTAATTTGCATCTCTCCAATGACCAATGATGTTGAACATTTTTTCATATATTTATTTGCTGTTTGTATTTCTTCATCTGAGAATTGTGTATTCATCTCAGGTGCCCATTTTTGGATTGGGTCTTTCAATTTGGGGGGGTCTGATTTTTTCAATTCTTTATATGTTCTAGATAGAAGTCCTTTGTTTGAGGGACAACTGGCTAATTTTTTTTTTCCCGCTCTGTGGGTTATATTTTCACTCTGTCCATAATTTCTCTTGATGTGCAAAAGTTTTTTAATAAGACGACATCCCAGTTGTTGATTATTTGAAGAATTTCCATGCAGTTTGGATTTTGTTCATGAATTCTCTGCCTACATCTATGTCTTCAAGATTTCTACCTACTTTCTCTTCCAGTAGACTTAGTGTTTTTTGTTTTAATATTTAGATCTTTGATCAATTTTGACTTTAGTTTAGTGCATGGTGATAGACATGGTTCTTTTTTCAGTCTTTGGTGTGTAGAGGGCCAGCTTTTCCATCATCATTTATTAAAGAGACTGTCTTTCTTCCAGTGAACATGTTTGGTCCTTTGTCAAAGATAAGGTGGCTGAGTGTGTTTCTAGTTGTGTCTGCCTCTTCTAATCTGTTCCACTGATCCTCAAGTCTGTGTTCTTGCCAGTACCATGCTGATTTTATCACAGTAGCTTTGTAGTATAATTTCGAGTCAGGGATTGTGATTCCTCTTGCCTTGCCTTTGTTGCCCAGAATTGCTTTTGCTATTCTAGGTCTCCCCTGTTTCCACATGAATTGTAGTGATGTTTTCCCTAGTTATGTGAGGTATGCTCATGGTACTTTGGTCAGGACTGCACTAAATCTGTATAACAATTTTGGGAGTATGGCCATTTTCGCTATGTTCAAACTTCTTATCCATGAGCAAGGGAAATCTTTCCATTTTCTGATATTCTCTTGGATCTCCTTTTTCAGAGTACTGTAATTTTCAATATATAGATCTTTTACTTCCTTTGTTAGTTTGATTCCTAAGTATTTCATTGTTTCAGATGCTGTTGTGAAGAATGTGGTTTCCCTAATTTCTCTCTTAGTGTGTTTATTTTCTGTGTACAGGAATGCTATTGATTTTTGAGTGTTGACTTTGTATCTAGTTACACAAATAATTTTAGTTATTAAATTCAGAAGTCTTTTGGTGGAGTTTTTAGGGTCTTCTATGTAGAGTATCATGGCATTTGTGAATAATGATAATTTAACTTCTTCCTTTCCTATCCTTATTCCTTTTATTTCTCTCTCTTGTCTAATTACTCTAGCTAATATTTCCAGAACTTTATTGAATAAAACTGGTGACGGTGGACATCCTTGTCTTGTTCCTAATTTTAGAGCAATAGCTTTCACTTTTTGACCATTTAGTATGTTGACAGTTGGTTTACCATAGAAGGCTTTTATCAGATTGAGGTAAAGACCATCTATTCCTGTTTAATATCAGGGACCTGGCCAAGATGCCCAACTGCCTGTGTCTTGATTACTTTTCTCTCGCTGCTGAGACAAAAATGCCCAACACCCAATATTAAGGAAGGAAAGATTTATCTAGCTCACAACTTGTGGAGGTATCAGTCCATAATCAGCTGGCTCCAAGGCCAGGTGGCAAGGTTCATGGTGGCAAAAGACAACAAAAGCAACAAAAGCAAAATGGGGGGAGAAAGAGAGCAAGCCTCTTTAATGGTCCAACAGTTCATGGGGGTGGAAGACAGCAAAACAACAAGAGCCAAAATGGGAGGAGAGAGAGAAAGCAAGCCTCTTTCCCTCCCTTATATTGTATGCAGGCTACCTGCCCGAAGGTGGTGTAGCACACACACCCATAATCACAGCTTTGGACCATGAATCAATCACAAACTCTAGAAGCCTACCCCATGACTGCATGAGGCTTTGGGAGACATCCAGAAACAAATCATAACAGCCTGTATGAGGGGTACAGCAAAAGGATGAAATAAGAAATAGACAAGTTTAGTAATGCATGACAAGGAAGCTAGGAGGTCAATGCCTTAGGAGGGGCAAAGGCAAAGCCACTCCAAGCTAGCCACTATTTACTAGGTGTATACAATAATCACGGGGATTAGATGACTCGAAGGGCAATGGTGATCATTTTTTTTTTCATGTCTTTACATGTTTACTTTGTGGTTTACTGTATATAAGTATATATCTACTGACAAATTTTGAATGTCCCTTTTTGCAGCATTTATTTTGAATTACTCTGGTCTGGATGGAGAACTTAAAGAATTGTGGAAGTAAAATGAGTACAGAGACTTTTACATTTCAAAATCCCTCTAGCCCCATGTCCTAATTTAAAGTTCTCTCATGTCCAACCCTATAAAATTTTTTGGTTGTATAAAATTTCAATTAAAACTATTTCTAATTTTCTATAACATTTTTACTATTTTGTATAAATTTTAATTGAATCATGAAATTACAACAATAAGAAACTGGCAAAAAATGCCACTAGGAACTGATACTGGGTGTACTTGGTAAGATACAAGCCTTTGGGCAGGTACAGAAGCCTTCAGTGCAGAATAACCATATAATATTTAATCCAAATTTAAATACTTTTGAGACTGAAAGAGGGTGTTAAAACAAATGCTCAGAACAAAAGGAAACCCATGGTTTCCCTAATCAGAGGGTACATACTAGTCATGGTATTCAAATGCTTTGGACATCAGTTAATGCAGTTTACACAAAAATAGAAGTTTTGAGTTGGGTGTGGTGGCTCACACCTGTAATCCCAGCAGGAGGATTGCCATGAGTTCAAGGCCAGATTGGACTACATGAATTGAAGGCCAACCTGAACTACCTAGTAAAATGGAACCTCAAAAAAAAATAGAAGTTTTGGTTAACCAGATTTATCAATCATTTGGAAGTTAATGGAGCTATAAATGTATGTTTGTACAATGTAATAAGAGTTCACGTTTTGGGCCAGACACCAAGGTAAATATCTACATGCAGGACCTCGTTAAATTCTCACAAGTTTGTGGAATAGATTATTTCCATTCCACAGATAAGGAAACTAAAATTTAGGGCTTCATCTTTGTACAACTTGTGAAATCGATCCAGACTCTGTGCTAAATACTTCTATGAATTGTTTCATTTAATCTTCAAAAGACACTTATTACATTGATAGTTTTAAATGTCTAGTTCATAGGTAAAAATAAATATGTCATTCATGTTACAAAGCTGATGAGTAACACAGACCAGATACAAATTCAGATATATCAGAAAGATATCTTTCCTTCAATTATCAGGCATATCTCTTTCCAGAACCAATGTCTGTTACCAAGAAATATATGATTCAGCACTTGAGGCAATCAGGATACTAAGGAAGAAGGAAAAGTCCTGGGGCCAAGAGTTTCATTTGAAACATGTGAATCTATATCAAGCTGACATTCTTATCTGAAGATGCTTTCTGGAAAGGTTCACTGCATGCAGTTCTAGCCTTTACAAGCAAGAAGGCAGCTTTCTTCCAACTGGTGTTCTTGCTTTCCTGCCTGATCTCTCCTAGCCTGTACACACCCAGGCTTTGGTTTCTCAGGTCCCCTAGTACTGTGCATGCACAGAGATCTCCAAATTAACCAGCAATGTTGGCCTAGAGTTCTTCAAGATTTAGTTGAATGAGATAAATATGGACAAGTAGAACTAGATTCATGAACTGAAAAGAAAAATCAAACAATAATTTCCTCCAGTGAAAAAGATCATGAGCCTCAGAATAATGAAAGCATTGGAGAAATTAATTAGTCAGAAAATGTGTCAAGCCTTTTCAAGATCATTAGAGACTTACTCATTACAGAAATAATCAAGCACATTAATAATTTCTTAGTTGATCACGCTATGACCACCAACATATATAACTCTGCTCACCTAAAATGATAGCAAAGTGTTTTGTCACTTGAAACCTTTAGAATAGTATCTTGAATAATTTAAGAGTTGCTAATTAATAACGCTAAGGTGATTGACTAAAGGTGAAGATTCTCATCATAACTCTGCTTTCAATTGGGTCTTAGGCCTTAGAAAAGTCATTCAATGCCTCAGACACTACTTTTATCTTTAATGTATGCAATAACTCTGCTTAACTCACAGGGTTAGCATGAAGGTAATGTGGTTCAACATTTTTTAAATATTATTTTAAAGAGAAAAACAATAAAAATGATACAAAACTTCAAAACTAGATAGTAGGAGAGTAACAATGATTAATACATTGCATATTTTTATCTTCAAGGTAATTGCACAGATTACAATATATAGGCTTGAAAAATTGATCAAAATATATAAGCACAAACCTTTCTTTACAATGAACTGATAGAAATTAGTAGTATAACTATCTTAGTTATCTTGTGTATATATATACATATATTTTTCTATTTCCCTTCCATTTTTGCTCCTTTCCCCCATCCCAGTTGCTCTTTTTTGAACAGTTTCTTCCCATTTTACAGTATCTGTTGTACATTTTGGGTCTTATTTACTCTTTCAGCTTCTTACACTAGGGAGACAATGCAATGTTTACACATGTGAGGCTGATTTATTTCACTTATGAGTATGGTCTCAATTTACACCCATTTACTTATGAAAGTCTCAAGTTTATCCTTCTATATAGCTGAGTAGTACTCCGTTGTATAAAAACACCACATGTTTTTTATCCATTCCTCTGTTGATGAGCATTTGGGTTGTTTCCAAGGTTTAGGTATTACAAATTGTGCTGCTATAAACATGGGTGCAAATGTATCACTGTGGTATGATATTTTTAATTCTGAGAAAATACCAACAAGGGTAATAGCTGGGTCAAATGGGATCTCTTATCCTAGATTTTTGATGAATATCCACACTGATTTCCACAGTGGTTGTACCAATCTACAATCCCAGAAAAAGTAGAGAATTGTTCTTTTTTCCCACAGCCCTAACAGCATTTGTTATTGGTTGATTTTCTGATGATAGCCATTCCTTCTAGAGTGAGATGGAATCTCAGTGTTGTTTTAATTTGCATCTCTTGAATGACCAATAATGTTGAACATTTTTTCATATATTTATTTGCTCTTTGTATTTCTTCATCTGAGAATTGTGTATTCATATCAGGTGCCCATTTTTGAATTGGGTCTTTCAATTTGGGGGGGTCTGATAGTTTTCAATTCTTCTAAAAATTTGTTATTTTATGGAAAAAAATAAAACAAAATTTCATAACAAGATCATAGGAGAATAACAATAGTTAATAAATTACATGTAATTAACTTTAAAGTAGTTGCTCAGCATACAATATATGGGCATAAAAATTTCTTCAATTGATATTAGCACAAAACTTCCTTTATAATGAACAAAAAGATACTCATAGTATAACTGATTTGCATTTTTCCCTTTTCCCTACTATCATTTCCCCTTTCACCCATCCCACTTCCTTTTTCCATTTGTGTACATCTCACAGTATCTGTTGTACACTTTAGTTCTCATTTTCTCTTTCAATTTCTCATACAAGGGAGATATTATGATGTTTACAAATGTGAGTCTGATTTATATCACTTATGAGTATAGTCTCAACTTGCATCCATTTACCTATAAAGTCTCAACTTTATCCGTCTTTATGGCTGACTAGTGCTCCATTGTAAAAAAAAAACATCTTTTTAATTCATTCCTCAGTTCATGGGCATTTGGGTTGTTTCCAAGATTTAGCTATTACAAATTGTGCTGCTACAAACATGGATGTACATACATTGATGTGGTATGATGTTTTTAATTTTTCTGGGAAGATACCAAAAAGTGGAATAGCTGGGTGGAATGAGCTCTAATTCTATTTTTCTCTAATTCTATTTTTTTGAGGAATCTCTACACTGATTTCTACAGTGGTTGTACCAATCTACACTCCCACCAGCTTTGGAGAAGGGTTCCATTTACCCCACAGCCCTTCCTGCATTTGTTGTTGGTTGATTTCTTGATGGTAGCCATTCTTTCTGGGGTGAGATGGAATCTCAGTGTTGTTTTAATTTGCATTTTTCAAATGTCCACTAATGTTGAACACTTTTTGATATATTTATTTTCTATTTGCACTTCTTCATTTGAGAAGTGTGCATTCATCTCATATACCCATTTTTGGATTGAATCTTTGAATTTGGAGGGTCTAATTTTTTCAATTCTTTTTATGTTCTACATAGAAGTCATTTGTCTGAGGGACAAATGGTAAAAATTTTCCCAATCTTTGGGTTGTATTTTTCACTTTGCTGGTGATTTCTTTTACTGTACAAAAGCTATTTAATAAGATGAGGTCCCATTTGTTGATTCTTTAAAGTATTTCCCATGCAGTATGGGTTTTGTTCATGAACTTTCTACTTACACCTATGTCTTCAAGATTTCTACCTACTTTCTCTTCCAATAGATTTAGTGTCTCTGTTTTATTGTTTACATCCTTGATATATTTTGACTTTAGTTTATTACATCGTGATAGACATGGATCTAGTTTAAGTCGTCAGCATGCAGACAGCGAGTTTTCCCAGCACCATTTATTGGAGAGGCTATCTTTCTTCCAGTGAACATGTTTGGCCACTTTGTTGAAGATAAGGTGGCTGAGTGTGTTTCTAGTTGTGTCTGCACCATCTAATCTGTTCTACTGATCCTCAGGTCTGTTTTTATTGTTTGTTTGGTTGGTTTTTGTTTTTTGCCAGTATCATGCTGATTTTATTACAGTAGCTTTGTAGTATAATTTCAAGTCAGGGATTGTGATGCCTCCTGCCTTGTCTTTGTTGCCCAGAATTGCCTTTTCTATTCTAGGTCTCTCCTGCTACCAAGTGAATTTTAGGAATGTTTTCTCTAGTTATGTGAGGTATACTAATGGTACTTTGATCAGGATTGCTTTATATCTGTATAAAAATTTTGAGACTATGACCATTTTCAATACGTTGGTACTTCCTACCCATGAGCAAGGAATAGCTTTCCATTTTCTGATATCCTCTACAATCTCCTTTTTCAGAGTACTGTAATTTACGATGTATAGATTTTTTACTTCCGTTGTTAAATTGATTCCTAAATATTTCCTTTTTGCATGCCATTGTGAAGGGTGTGTCTTCCCTAATTTCTCACTCAGTGAGTTTGTTGTTTGTGTACTGGGATGTTATTCATTTTCGAATTTTGATTTTGTATACAGCTATTCTACTGAATTTGGTTATTAATCTACAAGTCCTTTGATTGAGTTTTTGGGATTTTCTATGTAGACTATCATGTTATCTGCAAATAATGATAATTTAGCTTGTTCTTTTCCTATCCTCATTTCTTTTATTTCTCTCTCTTGTCTAATTGCTCTGGTTGTTTCCAGGCTATATTGAAGAGGAGTGGTGGTACTGGACATCTTTGCCTTGTTCCTGATTTTAGAGTAAAAGCTTTGAGTTTTTGTCCATTTAGTATGATGTTGGCTGTTGGTTTGTCATAGATGGCTTTTATTAGATTGAGGTAAAGACCATCTATTCTGATTTTCTGTAGGATTTTTATCATGAATGAGTGTTGGACTTTATGAAAAGCTTTTTCTGCATCTATTGAGATGATCATGTGATTTTTGTCTTTGGCTCTGTTGATATGGCGTATTACTTGTATTGCTTTGTGTATGTCGAACCATCCCTGTGTACATGGGGTGAATCCCACTTAGTCATGCTGTATAACCTTCTTGATGATTTGCTGCATTGTGATTGTGAATATCTTACTGAGGGTTTTTGCTTCTGTGTTCATTATGGGGATTGGCCTGTAGTTCTGTTTTTTGTTTGGGTCTTTCTCTGGTTTTGATATCAGAGTAAAACTTGACTCCAGGAATGAGTTAGGGAGGATTTCTTCCCTCTCAATTTAATTAAAGCATTTGAGGAGTACTGGCTTGAAATCTCCTCTAAATTTCTTGTGGAATTCAGCTCTGAATCCATCAGGAACTGGGATTTTTTGTTGGTAAGATTCAATTATGTTTTAAATTTCATTAATTAATATTGGGTTATTCAGAATTTTATATCTTCTTGATTCAGCTTTAGTAATTCATACATTTCTAGGAATCTGTCCATTTCTTCCATGTTTTCCATCCTATGAGAGTAAAGATTTTCAATGTAGGTTTTGATGATCTGAATTTCCATAGGATCTGTAGTGATTTTACTCTTTTGAATCCCCACTGTATGAATTTGAGTTTTTTCTTTCCTTTTTTGGTAAGGTTGGCTAAGGGTTTATCAATTTTGTTTATTCTTTCAAAGAACTAACTTTTTCATTCATTAATTCTTTGCATTGTTCTCTTAGTCTCTATTGCATTCATTTCTGCTGTGATCTTTATAATTTCCTCCCTTGTATGGGCTTTGGGCTTGTCTCGCTCTTCTTTTTCTAGAAGCTTCAGGTGCAACATTAGGTCATTTATTTGTGCCTATTCTGTTTTCCCGATGGGAGAATTCACTGCTATAAATTTCCCTCTTAGGACTGCTTTCATTGCTTCCCATAAGTTCCAGTATGTTGTATCTGCATTCTCATTTATTTGTAGTTATCATTTATGTTCTTCTTTAACTTTATCCATGAACCAATGATTGTTTAGGAAGGTGTTATTTAATTTGCATGTGTTTATGGAGTTTTCACAGTTTCTTTTGCCATTAATTTCCAATGTGCATAGGATAATTTCAATTCCTTTGCATTTACCTAAGCATGTTCTGTGGGCTGGTATATAGTCTATTTTAGCGAATGTCCCATGTGCAGATGAGAAGAATGTTTGTTCTGATGATGTTGGGTGGAACACTCTGAAAACATCTACTAAGTCCATTTCTTCACAGGATTGGTACAGTTCTGATATTTCTTAGCTGATTTTTGTGTAGTTGATCTATCTCTTTGTGACAATGGGTTAAGTTCCTTATTACAATTTTGTTATTGCTTATTTGATTTTTCATATCTATTAATATTCATCTTATATGGTGGTGTGCGCCAATATTTGGTGCATACATATTTATGATTGTTATCTCTTCCTCTTGAAGAACAAGAGCAAGAACTAGAACAAGAATGTAGTGACATTCTTTATCTCTTTTAATCAATCTTGGTTTGAAGTTCACACTGTCTGCAAACAGAATAGCTACCGCTGATTTTTTTTCTGAGTTTCTGTTGCATGGAAGATTGTTTTCCATCCTTTGGCTTTCAGTCTATAAATTACTTTCTGAGTTAAATATGTTTATTGTATACAGCATATTATTGACTCTTGTTTCTTGATCCATTCTACTAGTCTGTTCCTTTTGATTGGTGAATTGAGACCATTTACATTGATGTTTATAGTTGATATGCATTGACTTATCTTTGTCATATTTTCTTGCTGTTGGTTCCCTGCTTTTCCCCTATGTTTAATTGCTTGTCTTGCCTGGTGATTTCTTGGAGTTGTTGTCATTTTTATCTCTGTCTAAAATATCTTTCAGTACTCTCTGTATGGTTGCTTTGTTGGTCATGAATTTCTTCAGTTGTTCTTTGTCATGGAAGTATCTTATTGCTCCATTAATTTTGAAAGATAGTTTTGCAGGTACCTCAATGTAGTTTGGAAGTTGTTTTCTTTCAGGACTTGAAATAGTTCATGTCAAGCTCTTCTTCACTTGAGATTTTGTGTTGAGAAATCTACTGTGATTCTGATGGGCTTTCCTTTATAGTTGATGTTTCTTTTCTCTAACAGCTTTTAATATTCTGTTCTTGTGCTGAATTTCTGGAATATTGATTATTATATGTCTTTTTTTGTGTGGGTACCAGGGGTCGAATTTAGGACCTCCTGTGCCAGCAGGTGCTGATTATTATATATCTTGGTGTACTTTTATTTTGGTCATTGGTCTTTGGAGTTCTATATGCTTAACTTATTTGTATGTCAAATTCTTTATCCACTTTTGCTAAGTTTTCTGCCATTATTTCTGTGAAGTTTTTTATGTAGCATTTGCACTGTTTCCAGCTTTCTCATTGACCCCAAACTTATGTTATTTTTCTTTGCCTTATCTTATAGGTCTTGGATTGATTTTTTATGGTCTCTTGTTGGTTTTAATATATCTTTCTTTTCTTGGCCACTAGCTGCAGTTCTGTCTTCAAAGTCTGAAATTCTGTGCTATCCTTCATTCAATCTGTTGCATATACTTTCAATGGAGATTTTAATCTCTTGGATTTCTGTTTGGATGCATTTCATGGTTTCCATTTCTTTCCTATGTTGGGCATTTTTTGTTTCCATCATTTTTCTAAACTCACCTATTCTTTTATCTATGTCTTCTCTAATATCTTTGATTTTAACATCATTTATTTTTGTATTTGAGAGATTATTCCTTGATAGCCTTTTCCTCTTCTTTTTTCATTTCTGCTGCTATCGTTTTAGAAAGTTCCAGTGTTTGATTGCCAATTTCATCTATCTCATTGTGTCCTGACTTGTCCTGTTTGGGCTGGGGGGTCTGGAGTTACATTTTGCTTCTGCCTCTTGTCGTTTTCTATCTTCTTTTTTAACACTTTATTTTGTTTTCTATGTTGATGCTTGCTGATTTCTTATGATAGATAGCTTTATCACTAGTATTGAGGATTCCCTAGGAGGTATCCATTCTTCAAGGATACCCTCTAGATGTAAGTGATTCTTTATAGCTATCTCATGTGCCTACCTTACCAATTTGTAAAGGATTTAAAGTTACTATTTGACTCAGCACCCAATCCTTTGGTACTGGGCTGTGGTGATGATTATGACTCCATACAATCACACTGTTATCACACAGGGGAGAAAAACTAATTATAACATGTATGACATCCTGGCTAAAGTAGTGTAGTTAGTAATAACAATAGTTTCAAGTAAAGCTTAACTACTGACAAACTATTGTAGCCATTAACCTGCTACCTCCAACCTCAGAAGCAAACTCTAAAGTTATGTAACAAAATCAAACACACACCATGTACTCGTATGCAGGTACTTTCCCCTTAGTGAAGTGATTTTACCCTTCTGGGGAGCCAGGTGGGATTAAGATGAATAGAGGACTGGATAAAGTGATAAATTAGGTCAAATATAGTAGAGTCAAGGCTGGAGGTCAAAGGATGATCACTGGAGTTTTGGGAAATGGAGGATACAGGAGGGAAAGAATGGAATAGAATGTGAAGGAGTAATCAGAAAGGGAAGAGACAATGTTTACTAGCTTGAAAGTTTAAATACAAGAAGTAGTTGAGGAAAGAGAATAAGAGTGTCAGTAGAATAAAACAAAACAGAACAATAAGAAACCTAAATGGTGAAAAAAAGAAAGAAGGAAGAGGAGAACGAAAAAGAGAAGAAGAAAGAAAAAAAGGAGACCAGAGAAAAAGAGGAGAGAAAAACAAAAAAATGAAAAAAGCCCCCAAACAAAAATAACCACAAAATGCATAATAAAACAAGATGATGTCCAACCAGACAGGAAAGGGACAGCCAATCAGACAAACAAGGCAGAATAAAAGTAGTAAAATATCCCTTGTTTTTATAGTTCTGTGATAGTGTCCATGTCATATCCCTGAAATATGCTGTTTACTCCAGCGAAGTTTGCCATGGGAATTGTGCTGGGTGTGGAGCTGATCTTGGCCTCTGGATGTGGGGGCTGGGACTGGTCTTCTATTGATGGAATTCTCCAGAGCCCAACTGCTGGCTCCTGGCTGCTGCTTCAGACACTTTCACATCGCTGGTCTAGCTGATTACTCTGCCCTCCAAAGGCATGCATGCACCTGCATTCCTGCATCCTGGCTGTCCTGAGTCTCTGTTTGTTCTGGTCAGTACATGCTCCAAAGGCATGTGTAGGTGATTTTATGCTAATGACGATCACTGTGTTTTTAAGGACGGTGGGGAGACATAGCAGGTTGAGAAGTTGGCCCTTTCCCCAAGGTGAAACTCTATTTTTATTACTACTGTGTTCTCAAAAAACCAGGATGTCTTCAACTGGTGCAATCTTGCCATAGGGCATCACTGCTTCATGGGACCATTGAGGCCTCAACTGTGACGGAAGGCACATGGAATTGTGTTCCCACATATAATAGCCAGCCTGTATGGTAAGATACTAGGCCTGCGACAAGCCCAATCACAATTTAATTGTGAGATAATTTTTTTCTTGACAATTCACTGCAGTTTTTATTTACTTATTTATTTATTTTACCACGAATGGGTGTTGGACTTTGTCAAATGTTTTGCCGCATCTGTTGAGATGATCACGTTGTTTTGTCCTGGTTTCTGGAATTCAGTGTATTTTTGGAATTTGTATTCTGGAATTTAGTATAATTATTTATTTGTGTGTGTTGAATCATCCCTGCATCCCTTGGATGAATCCTACTTGGTCATGGTGTATATTCTTCTTGGTGATTTGCTGCATTTTGTTTTTATTGAGTATTTTCTGTCTATGTTCATTAGAAAGATTGGCCTGTAGTTCTCATTTTTGTTTGGATCCTTCTCTGGTTTTGGTATCAGGGTCATCCTTGCTTCTAGTAATGAGTTTGAGCATAGTGCTTCCCTTTCCATTCCATTAAAAATTTTGAGGAGTAATGGCATTATATCTTCACTAAATTTCTTATAGAATTCAGCAGTCCATCCGTCAGGTCCTGGGCTTTCTTTGTAGGTAGGTTTTTTTTTATCACATCTTCAATTTTACCGACTGATATTGAGTTATTTACATTCTTTATATCTTCTTGCTTTGGCTTTGGCAATTCCTATGTACCTAAGAATATGTCCATTTCTTCTGTTTTCCATCTTATTAGAATAAAGATTCTCAGAGTAGTTATTGATGATCTCGATTTCTGCAGAATCTGTTATTATTTCACACTTTTCATTTCTAATTGCATGGATTTGACTGTTTCATTTTTTTGATCAGGTTGGCTGAGGGTTTCAATATTTTATTTAAAGAACAAAATCTTCAATTTGTGATTCTTTATGTCATTTTCTTAGTATCAATTGCATTAATATCTGCTCTGATTTTTATAATTTCCTCCCTTGTAGCGCTTTGGGTTTAACTTGCTCTTTTTTTCTAGTAGCTTGAGGTTGAATGTTAGGTCATTTATTTTAGCTCGCTTTGTTTTTCTGATGTGGGAATTCACCACTATGTCTTTCCCTTGTAGGACTGCTTTCAGTGCATCCCATAAGTTTCAGTAGGTTGTATTGCCATTCTCATGTAATTGTGGAAACTCTCTAATATCTTTTTTAATTTCATCTATTATCTATTGTTTGTTGAGGACAGTGTTATTTAATTTCCATGTTATGTAGTTATTGTGCTTTCTTTTGCTGTTTATTTCCAATTTCATTGGAGAATGATCTGATAATATGCATGGGATAATTTCAATTCATTTGGATTTACATAAGCATGTTCTATGAGCTAGTATGTGGTCAATTTTGAGAATGTCCTCTATACATTTGAGATAATATGTATTCTGTTGTTGTGGGGTGGAACTCTGTGTAGACATCTACTAACTCCATTTATTCAAATATTTGGTTCAGTTCTGATGTCTTTGTTGATTTTCTTTCTCTAGTGGATATGTGTATTTGTAACAGTGGGGTATTGTCCCCCATTACAATTGTGTTAGAGCTTATTTAGTTTTTCATTGCCCATTAATATTTGTTTTATTTAGTTGGGTGTGCTTGTATATAGTACATATATATTTATGATTATTATCTCTTCATCGTGGGTTGTTCCTTAACAAATATATAGAGAACTTCTTTGTTCTGATCAGTCTTGGCTTGAAATCCATTTTGACTGCAAAGAGAATAGCTACTCCTGTTATTTTCCGAGTTCCTGTGGCATGCAGTATAGTTTTCCATCCTTTGACTTTCAGTCTATGAATTTCTTTTTGAGTTTAATGTGTTTCTTGCATTCAGTATATTGTTGTATCTCATTACTTTCTGCCATTCTGCCAGTCTGTTTCTTCTGATTGGTGAATTGAGACCATTTACTTTGATGGTTACAATTGATATGTCTTGACTTATCCTTGTCATATTGTTTTCCTGTTGTTGATTCCTTTCTTTCCCCTTTGTTTAATTGCTTGAGTAGCCTGGTGGATTCGTTCTGTAGAGACTCATGGAGTTGTAGTCTTCATTACCTCTTTCTGGAATATCATTCAGAACATTTTGGAGAACTTATTTGTTGGTAATGAATTTCTTCAGGTGTTCTTTGTCATGGAAGTATATTATTTCTCCATCAATTTTGAAAGACTTGCAGTGCACATCAATCTGCATTGGAGGTTGTTCTCTTTTAGGGCTTGAAATTCTTAATTCCAACCTCTCCTTGACTTTAGTGTTTATGGTGAGCAGTTTGCTGTGATTCTGAGTTGCTTTCCATTATACGCAATTTGTTTTTTTAATCTAACAGTTTTTAATATTCTGTTCTTGAATTGAATTTCTAGAATCTTGATTATTTATGCCTTATAGTTTTATTTTGTTGTTGTCGTTGTTGTTATTCATGGCTGACTGGAGTTGTTTATCTCTCACTTATCTATGTGTCTAATTTCTTTTCCAATGCATGTGAAATTTTCTGCCATTGCTTCTGTGAAAAGTTTTTGTATGTCATTTGGTCTTATTTCTGCTTTTTCCTTGACTCCAATCAAACTTATGTTGTTCTTTGCATCATGTTGCCACTGTTGGACGGATTTTCCATGGTCCTGTGCTATTTTTAAGAAATATTTCTTTTCATGATTGCTAACCACAAATCTGTCTTCTGGATCTGATATTTTGTCCACACATTGTTTCATTCTGCTGCATGTACTTTCAATAGATTTTTTTCTAATCTCCTGGATATCCGGTTGTATCTCTTTCATGGATTCCATTTCTTTCTTATGTTGGGCATTCATGGTTTCCATCATTTTACAAAGCTCCTCAATTTTTAAAATCTTTATCTGCTCTTGATTCACTAACCATATGTGCATTATATTTATCATCTCTTTAGGTATCTGAGAACTTCTAATTTGATTTTTCCTAGAACCTCATTCATCTACTTTGTTACTTCTATTGTTACCACTTCAGAGTTCAGGTAGCTGCCTTTTGATTTGTTCCAACTCACTGCCCCCTGGGTTTGCCTGAGCAAGCTGGAAGTCTGGGGTTGCATCTTGGTTCTGTCTCCTTATTTTCTTTTTTCAGTTTTGTTTCTGCATTGATGTTTATAAATTGCTTATGGTAGGTAACTTTGTTACTATTATCAATAACTCTTTATGAAATGACTACTGAGTTGCCTTCCAGGTGTAGTTGCCTTTTGGCTTTTGAGTTTATTGCAACATCCTACCTTTTAAAATTTATTAGGGTTGAGAAGTTGCTGCCAATTTGGCCTAGCCCCTTTTTCTTTGTTATTGACTTATAGTATTGCTTATGACTCTCTCACAATCTTGGTCTTGTCATACAAGGAAGAAGAAATGATTAGAACAGCTATGTCTCCTTGGAAAAACTAGTACCATCAGTAATAACAATAATATCAAGCACAGCTAAAAGTTGACCAACTGTGGTTACTATCAATTTGTCACCTTTAACCATGTGAACAAGATTTATAGTCATATTCAAAATCTAAATAAGACCAGAAAATTATGTTCAAGAAATATCTGCCCAATAGAGTGATTTTACCCTTAGGGGAGAAAATATAAAAGGGACAAGGTGAAAAATAGAGAAAAAGAAGAAGAGAAGGAGATTAGAGGCTATCCTGAAGGATGAAGGAAGATTACACAAACTTTGTGAAACTGGGTGAATACAGGAGGGAAAGAAAGAAGGAAGAAACACAAAAAAGAGCAGAAAAAAAACAGAAAATGAACTAGAAACAATGTTCAAAACTCTATAAAAACAAGAGCAAACAATCAGGGAAAAGAAAAAAAGCAGAGAAAGAAGGAAAAAAAGCCCACTTTAGGGCATTTCTCTGCTGTCACTGTTAGACAAAGGGGGCAGACAGAGCCTAGATTTGTGTTGGTTTTTCCTACCAAGCCTTCAGTAGAATTATGGCAGGTAGTGGTTAATCCCAGTAAGCCTGCACTTTCAACTCCACTGAAGTTAAGGCTGATCCTGATTTCTGGCTGTGAGGCTGGGACCCAAGTCCTTCTGCTCACAATGCTCCATGTGCTGCTTCCTGGTTTGAAATTCCCTCCCAGAACCTGGGTGTCTCCTATGGCTCCACCTCATCCTAACACTGGGAGCCCTGAGATGGAATGAATCCACTGCTGCTCTGAGTCTCAGGTTTAGTTGTTCTCTTTCCAAAATGGTGATTGGAAAATTACCTTATAGGACCATTTGTATTGGAATCACTCACCAGACACTGCAGTCTGCAGCATCCACTGCTCCATTCCACTGGTGCATTTCTCCCTGGAGGCCTCTGGAGTCACCCATAGACACTGTGCCTCTGTATGTTCAAGCCACATCTCTCACAGCATGTGCTGGGATTCAGAGCCTTGTTTGTTGCATCCATCTTCTGTGTTGTCATCCCTCTGTTTGTTTGCCCTGTGTTGCTCCAATTCTCACTTCAGATATATTCTGGGTCCCAGGAACCTACTTCCATCCTTCTTCTCTTCTCCATTTTGCTATAATCCAGTGCCTGGACTCCAAACTTCAGAGAGACTGATTTGCTGCTGCTCAACAATATGCCATCTTTTCTTAAATTTAACTAAGTTTATTCGTAAAATTTAGGTATATACAATGATCACATTCATCATAGAGAATTTGTACCTGTACATGATAAACCTTGATTTGCCTTTACTATCCTCCCATGCCCCTCCCCTCTCTTCAAACCCTCTTCACACCCTTATTTACAAAGCCTTGTTTATATTTTATCCATCTTTTCTCATTTTTTTCCTTTACTTCCTTCCCATTCCCCCTTCACTAGTTCTCCTTTCCTTTTGAACAATTTCTTCTTATTTCACAATATCTATTGTACATTTTGGATGTTATTTACTCTTTCAGCTTCTTGCACTAGGGAGATAATACAATGTTTACACATGTGAGTCTGATTTATTTCACTTATAGGTATGGTCTCAAGATGCATACATTTCCCTATAAATGTCTCAAGTTTATCCTTCTATATAGCTGAGTAGTACTCCATTGTATAAAAATATCACAACGTTTTTATCCATTCCTCGTTTGATGGGCATTTGGGTTGTTTCCAAGGTTTAGGTATTACAAATTGTGCTGCTATAAACATGGGTGTACATGTATCACTGTGGTATGATATTTTTAATTGTTCTGGGAAAATGCCCAGAAGGGGAATAGCTGGGTCAAATGGGACTTCCAATCTTAGTTTTTTGAGGAATCTCCACACAGATTTCCACAGTGGTGGCACCAGTCTGCACTCCCACGAACAGTGGAGAAGTGTTTCCTTTTCCCCACAGCCCTACCAGCATTTGTTATTGTTTGATATTTTGATAATAGCCATTGTTTCTGGGGTGAGAAGGAATATCAATGTTGTTTTAATTTGCATCTCTCAAGTGAACAGAGATGTTGAATATTTTTATATATTTATTTGTAATTAGTACTTCTTCATCTGAGAAGTGTGTATTCATCTCAGTTGCCCATTTTGGATGGGGTCTTTGAATTTAGAGAATCTGATTTTTTCAGTTCTTTTTATGTTCTAGATATTAGTCCTTTGAGGAGCAAATGGCAAAATTTTTTTTGTACTCTGTGAGTTGTCTTTTCACTCTGTTGATTTCTTCTGCTGTGCAGAAACTTTTTAATAAGATGATATCACAGTTACTGATTCATTGTAGTATTTCCTGGGCGATTTGAGTTTTGTTCATGAAGTTTTTGCTTACAACTTGTTGTAGTCAGGGTTTGCAAGGGACACATTTTAATACAGGACACATAATTTGTAGGATTATTTTATAATAGTCACCCAGAGAGTCAAATACATAAGAGTGCAGAAAATCTGTCCACACACTAAAGATCCAAAGAATTCAGCTGACTGCCTGGATCCCATCACAATGTCCTGCATGAGTCCAGTTGAAGACCTAGAGCCTATGACAATACCCCTCGCAAATCCAACTGGAAGTCTAGAGCCCATGACAATGTCTCATGAAAGTCTGTTTCATGGGTCTGTGCTGAGAAGGCCCAAAGGTGGTGGAAGCCAGAAAGTCTGTGCCAGCGGGATAAAGGATCTGTGCCAGAAGGCTGAGGGATCTGCACTGGAGCCAGGAAGCGACACTCAAAGTAAGGACCAGAGCTCCTCCAAAAAGTATCACAGCCATCCTTAGCGACCATGAGGTCCCAAGCTCCTCCAATGATGAGAATAGCTGAGTTCATATCAGGAAAGAAAGTGCGACATGCTTCTCCAGGAGAAATAACAGCACGACCTCTTCCTCTCCAGTTCTCCTTTTTATGTTGTTGGCAACAATCCTCAAGTGAGCGCTCCACACCCAGGACCATGCTGGTTCAGTTAAGCTGGTTGTTACAAGTGGCCCACCAGTTGTCAATCCACCACACACCCATGCGTTCAAGAGTTCTACCTATTTTCTCTTCCAGCAGGTTTAGTATTTCTATTTTAAAAATTAGACCTTTGATCCATTTTGATTTTAGTTAAGTGCATGGTTGTAGACATGGGTCTGGTTTTAGTCTTTGGCATGTGGAAAGCCAGTTTTTCCAGCACCATTTACTAAAGAGTCTATCTTTATTACAGTGAAGTGCTCTGGACCCTTTGTCAAAGATAAGGTGGCTGAGTGGGATTGGAGTTGTTTCTGCATTTTCTAACCTGTTCCATTGATCCTCTGGTCTGCTTTTTTTTTCCTGCCAATATCATGCTGTTTTTATCACAGTAGGTCTGTAGTATCACTTCAGGTCAGGGACTGTAATGCTCCCTGCCTTGCATTTGTTGCTTAGAATTACTTTTCCTATTTTAGGTATTTTTGGTTCCAAATGAATTTTATGGATTGTGTTTGCTAATCCTGTGAGTTATGGCAATGGTATATTGACTGGGACTGCATTAAATCTGTATGGTACTATGGCCATTTTCACTATGTTGATTCTTCCTACACAAGAGCAAGGGATATCTTTCCATTTTCTAATATACTCTTTGATCTCCTTTTTCAGAGTACTATAATTTTCAATGTAGAGATATTTTACATCCTTTGTTAGAGTGATTTCAAAGTATTTCATTTTATTAATGCTATTGTAAGAGGCTTGGTTTCCCTAATTTCTCCCTCAGTGAGTTTGTTATTTGTGTACAGGAATGCTATTGATTTTTGAGTGTTGATTTTGTATCCAGCTATGTGACTGAATCTGGTTATTAAATCTAGAAGTCTTTTGGTGGAGTTTTTAGTGTCTTCTATGTAAAGTATCATGTCATCTGCAAATAATGATAATAATTTAACTCCTTCCTTGCCTGTCATTATTCATTTTATTTCTTTATCTTGTCTAATTGCTCTGGCTAATGTTTCCAAAAGTGGTGATAGTGGACATCTTCGTCTTTGCCTGATTGTAGAGTGAAAGCTTTCAGGTTTTGTCAGTTTAGTATGATGTTGGCTGTTGATTTGTCATATATGGCTTCTATCAGATTGAGATAAAGACCTTCTATTTCAATTTTTTGTAGGGTTTTGTCAGGAATGGGTGTCGGATTTCCTCAAATGCTTTTCCTGCATCTATTGAGATAATCATCAGATTTTTGTCCTTGGCTCTGTTGATGTGGTGTATTACATTTATTGATTTGCATATATCAGAGCATTCCTGCATTCCTGGGCTGAATCCCAGGAATTGAGATTTGGTCATGGTGTATACTTTTCTTGATGATTTGCTGCATTTTGTTTGACAGTATCTTATTAAGGATTTCTGTGTCTGTGTTCATTAGGGAGATTGGTCTGTAGTTCTCTTTTTTGGCTGGGTCCTTTTCTGGTTTTGGTATCAGGGTAAAACTTGCTTCCAGCAATGATTTGCAGAGGACTGCTTCTCTTTCAATTTCATTGAAGAGTTTGAGGAGTGATGGCATTAGATCTTCTCTAAATTTCTTGTAGCATTCTACAGTGCATTGATCTGGACCTGTGCTTTTCTTTCTTGTTACATTTTTAATTATAATTTTAATTTCATTAACTGATATTGGGTTACTTAGAATTTTTATATCAACTTGGGTAATTCATATGTATCTAGGAATTTGTCCATTTCTTCTTTGTATTCCATTTTATTAGAGTAAAAATTCTCAAAGTACGTATTGATGATCTTCTGAATTTCCACAGGATTTCTAGTGATTTCACCTTTTTAATTCCTAATTGCATCAATTTAATATTTCTTCTTATTAATTCTTTGTGTTTGCTTTATCACTCTTAATTGCATTAATTTTTGCTGTGATCTTTATAATTTTCTCCCAAATATGGGCTTTAAGTTTGACTTGTTCAGGCCGGTGAGATGGCTCAGTGGGTACGCACCTGCCTGGCAAGCATGAGGGCCCGAGTTTGACTCCCGGATCCCACATATGAAAAAAGGGGCCGGTGATATCACTCAGCGGCACGGACACCTGCTGGCGCATGAGGTCCTGAGGTCGACCCCTGGTACCTACACAAAAAAAGTTTGACTTGTTCTACTTTTTCTAGAAGTTTGAGGTGCAACTTTAGGTTATTGGAGCTCTTTCTGTTTCCCTGAAATGAGAATTCACTGTTATAAATTTCCCTCTTAGTAGTGTTTTCATTTCATCCCATAAGTTCCAGTATGTTGTTTTGGAATAATCCTTTAATGGTAGATATTGTTTAATTTATCATTTAATTTCATTTGTGACCCATTGTTTGTTCAGGAGGGTTTAACTTAATTTTTATGTCTTCATGGACTTTCTGAGGTTTGTTTTGCCATTGATCTCCAACTTCATTTCACAATGGTCAGGTAATATGCATGGGATTATTTCAATTCATCTGCATTTACTTAAGCATGTTCTATGGGATAGTATGTTGTCTATTTTCGAGAATGTCCCATGCACATCTGAAAAGAATGTGTATTCTGATGTTGAGTGGAACACTCTGTAAGCACCTACTAAGTACACTTTTTCACAGGTTTGGTTCAGTTTTAATATGTCTTCACTGATTTTTTTTGTCATGCAGATCTGTCTATTTGTGACAGTGGGGTATTATGGTCCCCCCTTTACAACTGTGTTAGTGCTTGTGACCTCCCCTATCTTTTTTGATTAGTCCTGGCTTGAAGTTCACATTGTCTGCAAATAGAATAGCTACCCCTGCTGTTTTTGGGTTTCTGTTATGTGGAATATTGTTTTCCATCCTTTGAATTTCAGACTGTGAATTTCTTTTTGTGTTAAATGTGTTTCTTGTATTCAGCATATTGTTGTATTCTTTTTCTTGATCCATTTTACCACTCTGTTTCATTCGATTGGTGAATTGAGCTCACTTGTATTCATGATTAAAACTGATATATATTGCCTTATCCTTGCCATATTATTTTCCTGCTGTAGGTTTCCTGTCCTTTCCCTCTGTTTAATTGCTTACCCTGCTTGGTGGTTTCTATTATTGTTTAAGGATTGTGGTCATTTTTTTCTCTTTCTAGAATATCTTCAAACTACACTTTGTAGAACTGGTTTGGTAGTCATGAATACTTTCAGGTGTTCTTTGTCATGAAAGTATCTTATTTCTCCATTAATTTTGAAAGATAGTTTTGTAGGGTACATAGATCTGGGTTGGAAGTTGTTTTCTTTGAGAACATGAAATGTTTCACTTCAAGCTCTTCTTGACTTGAGGTTTTGTGTTGAGAAGTCTGCTGTGATTCTGATGTGTTTTCCTTTATAGATTATCTGTTTCTTTTCTCTAACAGCTTTTAATATTATGTTGTTGTACTGAATTTCTGGGATGTTGATTATTATATGCCTCGGTGTAGATTTTTTTTGGTCAAGGCTAACTGGAGTTCTATGTGCTTCATTTATCTGTATGTCAATTTTTTCCCATACTTTGGAAGTTTTCTCTACCATTACTTCTGTAAACAGTTTTTTATGTTATTTTTGCTGACTCCTGCTTTTTCATTAATTCCAATCAATTTTATGTTGTTCTTTGCATCATCTTACAGCTGTTGAATTGATTTTGTCTTGGTCCCCTGCTATTTTTAAAAGATCTTTCTTTTTGTGATCACTAGCTATGATCATGTGTTATAGGCCAGCTGCTCTTTTTTTTTTTTTTTTTTTTTTTTTGGTGGGTACCGGGAGTCGAACTTAGGGCCTTGCTTGCCAGCAGGTGCCCGTGCCACTGAGAGATATCACCGGCCCTATTTTCATATGTGGGTATTGGGAGTCAAACTCAGGACCTCGTGCTTGCCAGGCAGGTGCTTATGCCACTGAGCTATCTCACCGGCCCTGGCCTGTTGTTCTATCTTCACTAATTTTCATATACGGTTTTGAACACTTTCAAAGGAAATTTTAATTTTCTACATATCTGTTTGAATCTGTTTCATGCATTCCATTTCTTTCCTATGTTGGGAATTCATGGTTTCCATCATTTTCCTGTGCCACTTTATTTATTTTATCTATGTTTACTCTAGATTTTCTGAGCAAGTCCTTCATTATGTTTGCCATTTCTTTTTTCACCTGATTCTATTTCCTCTATAGACTCATGGATTTGTTTCTTTACTTCTGTTGCTATCATTTCAGAAATTTTAGTTACATGGCTTCCATTTTCCTCTATCTTGTTGTCCCCTGGATTTGTTCTGGGTGGGCTGGAGGTCTGAGGATGCATTTTGCTTCTGTGTCTTGTCATTTTCTACTTTTTAAAATTTTATTTTTTTCTGTGCTGATTCTTGTAAGTTTTTATAGTAGATAACATTATCACTAGTGTCAAGGCCTCCCAAGGAAATGTCTGTTTTTCAGTGTTGTCTTCTAGGTATAGGAGATTCTTAGTTTTTGTGTTTGTCCTAAGATCATACCTTCCCAATTTATTAAGGGTGAGATGTTGATATCTATTTGGCTCAGACCACAGTCCTTTGGTACTGGACTATACTGATTGTTATTATTTCAGACCTTCCCAGTGTTGTACAAGGAAAAACTACTGATTACAACAGGTATGACATGCTAGCTAGAGTGGTACAATTGGCAATAACAATAGCATCAAGCACATTTTAGAAACTGACACACCGTGGTAACAATTAATGTAGTACCTTTAACCACGGGAGCAACATCTACAGTTATATAACAAAACCCAACATAAATGGGAACTTGTACGAAAGGGTTTTCCCTTAGTAGAGTGCTTTTATTCTGTGGTGGGGAAATTTAAGAGAGATAGTAGATAAAACAGATAAATGAAGAAAAATATAATAGAAGCAAGGCTGGAGGTCAAAGGATGATCACACAGCATTTGGGAAACTAGAGAATAGGGTAGAAAAGAAAGAATGAAGGAGTAAACACAGGTTTATCAAAGCTAAAAAGAAAGACTAGAGAGAATGTTCACTCACATGAAAATATCATTAAATCAAGAGAGATAATTAAGGAAAGGGAGAAACAAAATGGATATATTAGAAAAAATATATAGGTTAAAAACCTAAAAAAAACTTAAAAAAAAAGGAAAATGAAACAAATCAGCAAAGAATGAAGAAAATATAAAATAGAATAAAATACAAAATCCCCCTACTATCAACAGAGACCCCAAAACTACTGGATAATCCTGCCAAGCCCATGGTAGAATTTGTGCTGGATGTGAGGTTCATCTTGGCCTCCACATGTGGGAATCTGGGGCCAGAGTCATCAGCCAGTATTTCCTCTGTGTCCCTTGGTGGCTTGCCCATTCCTTACCCTGTTTGTCTCTGAATCTCTCTCTAGTTGCTCTGCTGCCCTCTGATAGAGTCAGCCCAGGGGTGCTCTTAGTCCTATGTACACTTGGCTTCTCTAGGTTTTTGCACAGCCTCCTGTGTTCCTCTTCCACTGGCATGTCTCTGTCCTCTCAGGTTGCTTGTTGCATGTTGGGGTGGGGTGCTATGCTGTGGCCTGACATTCCTCTCCTGCAGCTGCCATCCAATGCTGCTCCATCACAATTCTATCTTCTCTACAGAGGGGAGAGTGCTAACCTCACTCATTGCTGTGTGTGATGCAGTGCTGCTTAAGTCCCTTGTCCCTCAATCTACCGGCAGCAGGGTGGGGGTTGGTCATGCTGTTCCAATCACTGCTTTCATGTGTGTCTCCACCATCATCACCACCTGCTGCTGCTGTAGTCTGTAAACTTTCTGACTCACTGCTTCTGCCACTGCTGCTCATTGCAGGGCAAAGTGGGGTGGAGTGCTGTGATCTGAATTTCTGCTCCTGCCACTGGCATTGGGATAGCCCAAGGCTGCTCAATTCTGTGGTGATATGCTGCTCAAATGCACATCCCTCTAGTCACTGGTTGCAGGGCAAGAGGGTTCATGCTGCTCCATTCACTGTGTGCCTCTGCAGTCTCTAATCTTGTTGTCTGTAGAGGTTCCAGTTAGTGCTCTGGTGCACAAAAGAAAGGAAAGGAAGGGAAAGGGAAGGGAAGGGGAGGGAGGGTAAGAAAGTAAAGAAAAGAAGAAAAGAAAAGAAAACAAAGGAAAGGGAAGGAAAAGAAAAGAAGAAAAGTAAAGAGAAGAAAAGAAAAAAAGAAAAGATCTGGCTGTTCTTCAGGGATGGAAAAATTCACTCACTCCTGTGTGTGCTGACATAATTTGTTCCTAGGCTGCAGTGTCCTCTGGAGGAAAGCAAAAGAGGCAAGGGACCTTATATTCCAAGTCTGTCTTGTGTGACTTGTTTTAGCCACACTATTTTAGTCTATCCATTTTTTCCCTCTTTGAAACTTCCTATTATGGTGGTCCTGTTCTCCCCATGGTCAGGCGACCCACCAGCAGCCCTATGAGCTGGACTGCCATTTTATTAAGTCCTATATCTGTTTTGTTTTATCTAAAAGTCTCTTATTTCAGGTTGATTTTGGCTTCAGGATGTATGTCCCTCCTTTTCTTCCAGTTACCTGTGTTCTTAGTTGATTTTCTCTGGGTAACTTTGAACGTGGCTTCCCCTCTATTCATCCATATTTCTCACTTGCCATCTTCCTGGAAGTCTTTAGGTCATTGATTTTCAACCTGTTTTCTTCAATGTGTACTTTTAGACATACATATTTCTCCGTATCACTGCTTTCTGCAGCATTCCATGAGACTGTGCTTTGTTTTTGTTATTTATCTTAAAGTTTATTGCCATGAATATAAATTGAAAATATAAACAAATATAAATATGAAATTATATATGTATATTAGTTCTCTGTGAGATATAATTATTTTGATAAGAAAATACTTTTAAGAAAACATTTTTCTTATTATAATTTTAATAAGAAATATACATATTCTTAAGGTATTTTTTATTTTTGTTTCTTTTTTTTTGTGGTTACTGTTGGTCGACCTCAGGACCTCGTGCACCAGCAGGTGCCCATGCCACTGAGTGATATCACTGGCCCTTTTTTCATATGTGGCTTCTGGGAGTCGAACTCGGGCCCTCATGCTTGCCAGGCAGGCGCTTACACCGCTGAGCCATCTCACCGACCCTTTATTTTTATTTTAAATTTACAAATAAAATTGTATATATTGATGGCATATTATGTTTTATTTTTAATTATAATTTTTACAACACATGAACAAATTAATGGGTTTCACTGCAGCATTTCCATATACTGTATGTATATATTGAGCTTTGATCATGCCCCACATCCTTTTCTCCTGCCTTCTTTTCCTTCATCAAGACCCTCTGAATCCTTTTCTGCACCCTAATAATTCCTCTTCTACTTTCAGATAATCTTTCTTTTACTTTTACTTCCTTTTGCTTTTGTTTTAGTCTTACTGATGATTTGATACATGTATACATTTTAGAATGACTTAATCAAGTTATTTAACATATACATCATGTCACATACTGCATTGGTTTGAATGTATCCCCTGAAAGTTCATGTGTTGAAATTTTATTCTCCAAATTCATATGTTGATAGTATTTTGAGGGGAGCATCTTTGGGAGCTAATTAGAATTAGGTGAGATCATAACAGTGGCATCCCCATGATGTGATTATTGACATTATAAGAAGAGAGAGAATTGAGATTACATGTTCCCTTGATTTCCTTGTGTGATAGATTCTGCCATGGCATGATGCTTCAAGAAGGCCCTCACCAGCTGCCAATACCTTGATATTGGTCATACCAATTACTCAATCAATGATATTCTGTCATTAAATGAGAAAATGGGCTGATACAGAAAATTGGTACCAGAAAGTATGATTGTTGCTATAACAAATATCTGAGAATATGAGAATAGCTTTGGAATTGGACAATGGGTAGAATCTGAAAGAATTTGGAGGAACAGACTAGAGAAAAACCTACATTTCCATGAACAAAGCATTGCTAGTGATTCTGGTGGGGGCTCATAAGAGAGAAGACTAAGGAAATTGTGGAAGTTTTAAACTGGTCATAATCAGAATTCTGAACAGGAAAGTTCATTCTTTTTATTTTTAAAGAGGAAAAACAACAAAAACAATGTTTCAGAATTTCATAACAATATAATAGGAAATTAACAATGGTTAATATATTGCATATTGTTATCTTCAAAGTAGTTTCTCAGATTACAAGATATGGGCATGCAAAATTGATCAAACAATATAAGCATAAATCTTTCTTTTCAATGAACTAAAAGAAATTAGTAGTATAATTATCTTAGCTAATATATATATTTTTTTTCTTTTCACTTCCTTCTTTTCTTCTTTCCCCCATTCCAGTTGGTCTTCAGGAAAGTTCATTAATGTAATTAATTATTCATTTGATTTTAGCTTGAAAAACTCTCCATAGCATTTCTTGTAAGGCAGGGCTAATGATAATTATTTCTGATGGCTATTGTTTGTCTGGAAGTCTTTATCTTTATTTCATTTCTGAAGGATATATTTCCCAGGTAAAGTATTCATGATTGTCCTAAACAGAGTAGGCCACTCAAAACCTGCAGAGCAGACCACTCAAAACCATGGAACCTGATGCATGGCTGATGCTGATAGCCTCTGCCATTTTTCTGTTATTCAGATGTCCCAGGTATTCCACCTTCTTCAGTGATTTTTCTGTGTGATTATTGTTCATTGTTTTCTTCAAATGTGTGGGCACAGTTTTGGAAGTGTGATCATGGGCCCTGTAAAAGACTATTTTTGTTCAAAGGTACCTGTCAATTTTTTAATGGGAGGTCAGAGATGCTATCTCCTATCCAACCATCTTGCTTTCATCACCAAGTCAGTTCTGTTCTTTTGTGAAATATCTATTGACGATAATTACCCATTTTATTGGGTCATTTATCTTTTTATCATTAATTTATAGGTGTTCTTCATATATCTGGATACATCTCCCTTGTCAGATATATTGTGAATTTGTTCTCAAAGTATGCTACTTATGTTTGACTTTGAAATTTGGATATTTAATAATCAGAAGGGTTTAAGTTTTATAATATTCAGTCATCTTTGTTACATAAAGAAAATCTAAATAAATGGAGAAATGTTCCATATTAATGAATTAGAGAACTTAACCCAGTAAAATTAATTCTCCCTAAGTTGATCATTACATAATTGCAATATGAATCAAACTCTTTGCAGGACTTTTAAAATATTTTTCTTTGTATTTAAAATGAAATGTAATAACTGTACTAGTTTATGGAGTACAGCATAATTTGACACTTGTATGCAATGTGTAATGATCAGATCAGGGTAATTAGCATTTCTATCTCAAACATTTATAATTTCATTGTACTGAGAACATTCAACTTCCTTATTTCTAGTTATTCATAAAATATATAGTTAGATGTAGTAAACCATAGTCACCTATTCTCCTGTGAAACAGTAGAACATATTCCTTCTAACTGTATTTCGGTATCTGTTATCCTGCTTTCCTATACTCCCCTGTTCCCTCTTCTTCCTAGCCTGTAGTAATCACTATTCTATTTTCTTTCTCTATAAGATAAACTTTTTATCTTCTACATATGAGTGAGAACAGGCAGTATTTTTCTTTCTGTTTCAAGCTTATTACACACAATGCCTTTAACTTTCATCCATGTTGCCATAAATAATATCTCATCAAATTTTTAGCCATATAATAGTCCATTGTTTACATATACCATATTTTCTTTATTCATTTATCAATCAGTAGACACACAGGTTGATTCTTTATCTTTGTTATTACAAAGGACTGCATGAGGATCAATGGAATAGAAGAAAAAAGCAGGAAAAACACCCAGACATATAGAGCAATTTTGTCTTTGATGAAAAGGCAAAAAACATACTTTAATAAGTGGTGCAGGGAAAATTAGATATCCACACGCAGAAGATTGAGTCTAGACACATCTATCTCCCTGTGTACTAAACTAAAATAAAAATGGATCAAGGATCTAAATGTTAAAACAAAAACACTTAATCTTCTGGAAGATAAAATAGATAAAATTCTTGAAGACATAAGTGTAGGCAACTTCTTTTTGAACAGAACACCAATGGCACAAGAAATAATTCTGAGCACCAACAAATGGAATCGTGTCAAATGAAAGAGCTTCTCCAAAGCAAAAGCAACAAGCAACAGAGTGAAGATGCCACCTACAGAATGGGAAAAAAATTTCATCAACTACTCACACAGAGGAGTAATTATCTAGAATATATAAAGAACTCAAAAAAAAAAGACTCTCCAAAATGAAAGAGCCAATCAAAAAATGGGCAAGCAAAATGAACAGACATTTTTCAGAAGTACAAATTGCCAATAAATACATGAAAGATGTTCAGCATTGCTGGCCACTACAGAAATGCAAATTAAAACTACCTTGAGATATGATCTTATCCCAGAAAGAATAGCTATCATAAAAAAATCTAATAATAAAAAATGCTGGGTAAGATACAGGGAAATGGAACTGTTCTACATTGTTGGTGGGAATGTAAACTGGTACAACCACTATTGAAATCAGTGTGGAGATTCCTCAAAAAACTAAAACTAGAAATTTTATTTGACCAAGATATCCCACTTCTAGGTATATTTCAAAAAGAATTAAAATCATAATAATACAGGGATGTATGCATACCCATGCTTATAGTATCACAATTTATAATAGCTAGATCTTGAACACAGTGTTTATGTCTATCCATAGAGGAATGGATAAGAAAATGTGGTATTTGTACACAGTGGAATACTAGTCTGCCAGAAAGAAAGATACACTTGAAGCATTTATATGTAAGTGGATGCAACTTGAGAATATGTTAACTGAAGTAAGTCAGAGACATAAGAATGAAATATAAATATAAATATAAATATATATATATTACCAAAAATGTATACATCAGGAAAAGAAAAACTTGTATAAAAATTTTAATACTAAATTTATTGAGACATCATGAGATTAATACAAGTTACTTTTGGCCTCTACAATTACAAGAGGTGCTCAAAGTGGTGGCCATTAGCTTCCATACATTTACTAGTATGATAAACTGCTGAAGTGTGTGTACAAGTAGCAGATCATCATACTAATAAATGTCTGGTGCTGTTTTTATTGTTGAACCATTGCTGTGTAAGTTGAAATCTGGGATTATGATGCCTTCTCTCTTTCTCTTGTTGCCCAGGATGGCTTCTGCTATTCTAGGTCGCTTATAGTTCCACATGAACTTTAGTATTGTTTTCTCTAGTTCTTTAAGGAATTACAGTTGTGTTTTGATTGGAATTGCATTATATCAATATATCATATATGTTAGTATAGTCATTTTCATTATGTTTGTTCTGACAATACAGAAAGAAGGGGTATGTTTTCATTTTCTCCTGTCCTCTTTGATCTTTTTTTTTCTCCAAGTACTATTGTTTTGTTTTAGAGATCTTTCACTTCTTTTGTTAGGCTAATTCCTAAATATTTAATTTTATTGATGCTATCGTGATGCTAATTTCTTTTTTGGTTGAATTTATTATAAGTGTACAAGAATGTTATCAATTTTTTGGGTGTTGAGTTTGTATCCTGCTATGCTACTGAATTTAGTTACTGGTTTTACAGACATTTGGTGAAATTTTTGGGGATTTCTAGGTAGAGGAACATATCATCTACCAATAATGATAATTTGACTTTTGCTTTCCTAATACATAACACTTTTATTTTTTTCTTTTGCCTGACCAATTCCTCTGGCTAATGTTTTGAGAACTATATTCAACAGGAGTGGGGCCGGTGAGATGGCTCAGCGGCATAAGCGCCTGCCTGGCAAGCGTGAGGTCCTGAGGTCGACCCCCAGTACCCCCCCAAAAAAAAGAAGTGGTTTTAGCAGGTGTACTTGTCTTTTTCCTGCTTTAGAGGGAAAGCTTAAGGTTTCTATTTAGTATGATGTTGGCCATTGGTCTGTAATAAATGGCTTTTATCAGATTGTGATAAAGTCCTTCTATACTTATTTTCTTTAGCTTTGTTTTTTAAATCAGGAATGGATGCTGGGTTTTGTCAAAGGCTTTTTGTGTCAACTGAGATGATTGTGTGAATTTTTTTTTGTGGGTACCGGGGGTCGAACTCAGGACCTCGCACGCCAGTAGGTGCCCATGCCGCTGAGCGATATCACTGGCCCTTTTTTCATATGTGGGTACCAGGAGTTGAACTCAGGACCTCACGCTTGCCAGGCAGGCGCTTATGCTGCTGAGCTATCTCACTGGCCCGATTGTGTGAATTTTATACTTGCATCTGTTTATGTGATGCATTACCTTTATTGATTTGCATATGTTGATCACTGCATGCATGGGATGATTCTTACTTATCATAATGTATGATCTCTTTGATGATGTGCTGCATCTTGTTTGCCATTATCTTGCTGAGATCTTTCAAGTCTATGTTCCTTGAAGAGATTTACCTGTAGATCTCCTTTATGATTTTATTTCTGGTTTGGGAATCAGGGTAATGCTAGCTTCCAGGAACAGTTAGGGGAGTATTTTTTTCCTTTTCAATTTCCTTAAAGATTTTTGAGGATTATTGGCTTTAGATCTTCCCAAAAGTTATTGTAGAATTTGGAAGTGAATTGAAGGGGATCTGGGCTTTTCATGGATGGTAATATTTTTAATACTTTTTCAATCTTGACACCAGATATTGGACTATTCAGGGTTTTTATGTCGTTTGGGTTCATCTTGGATAGTTTGTGTGTATCTGGAAATCTATCCACTTCTTCTGAATTCTCCATTTTATTAGAGTGCATGTTCTCAACGTTGTTACCAATAATCTGGATTTTGGCAGAGTCCGTTGTGATTCTGCCTCTTTCATTTCTGATTGCATTGATTTGGGTCTTTTTTTGGGTAATATTAGATGGGGGGTTGTCTATTTTGATTATTCTTTCAAAGAACCAGCTTTTATTCGATCAAAAAATGGGCATCTGAGATGAATACTCACTTCTCAGATGAAGAAATACAAATGGCAAATAAATATATGCAAAAATGTTCAACATCATTGGTCATTTGAGAGATGCAAATTAAAGATACACTGAGATTCCATCTCACTCTAGAAAGAATGGCTATTGTCAAGAAACCAACCAATAACAGATGCTGGAGGGGCTGTAGGGAAAAAGGAACTCTTCTCCACTGTTGGTGGGAGTGTAGACTGGTGAAACCGCTGTGAAAATCAGTACAGAAATTCCTCAAAAAGCTAGGCTTATAGGTCCCATTTGACCCTGCTATTCCCCTTCTGGGTCCTTCCCAGAAGAATTAAAAACATCATACCACGGAGATATATGTGCACCCATGTTTACAGCAGCACATTTTGTGATAGCTAAATCTTGAAAACAACCCAAATGCCCATCATTTGGGAGGAATGGATAAAAAAGATGTAGTCTTTTCATACAATGGAGTACTACCCGGCCATAGAAAAGCATAAACTTGAGACTTTTATAGGTAAATGGATGCAACTTGAGACCATAGTCATTAGTGTAATAAATCAGACTCATGCATAAACATCGTATTGTCTCCCTGGCGTGAGAAATTGAAAGAGTACATAAGGTCCAATGTGTACAGTAGATATTGTGAAATGGGAAGAAATTGTTCAAAAGGAACTAGGATGTGGGAAAGGGGAAATGAAGGTAAGGAAAGGGGAGAAAATGCAAATTAGTTATACTATTAGTGTCTCTTTGTTCATAGAAAAGGAAGATTTGCACTAATATCAATTGGAGAAGTTTTATGCCCATATTTTTACTCTGAGTACCTACTTTAAAGATAACAATATGAAATGTATTAACTATTGTTATTCTCCTATTATCTTGTTATGAAATTCTGTTTTACCTTTTTTCCATAAAATAAAAACCAAAGAACCAGCTTTTAAATTCATTAATTCTTTCTATTGTTTTTCATTTTTTTTACTTTTATTAGTAAATGTTTGCAGTACAGAATGATTACATTCACTATAGAAGATTAATACATGTACATAACACATTTCAATTCCTTTCTTTTTTTCTCTGCCTCCACCCTCTTTTTATTTGTGTAGCATCTGATTCATTTATTTATTTTTGAAGATATTATAAAGCAGTTATCATATATACAGATTGAAAGTCAGACTAATAGGCCAAAGAATATATAAAACTTGTAAGACAGTTGCAATTAGTCAAGATACACTTTAAGATACATTGTCCTCTCTGGATCACAATATTTTTTCTGTCTCTTTTCTCCTATTATCTGATAAATATATATGATAGAGAGAGAGAGAGAAACTTGTGTGCCTGAGTTACATCATTTATCATTATGGTCCCAGAGTTCACCCTCTTTCCTTTCAAATGAGTATCAATATCATATTTTTATCCATATATCTGTTGATGAATACATAGGCTGTAGTGAGTATTTAGCTACGATGAATTTTGCTGCTATAAACATGGGCATGTATACATCACTGTGGTATGATGTCTTTAGCTCTTTTGGGAAGATACGTAGAAGGGTAATAGCTGGCTCAAATTGAATTTCTACTTTTAGTTTCCTGGAGAAATATCCATACTGACTTCCATAATAGTTGTATGAATTTACATTCTCACCAACAATGTAGAAAGGTTTCTTTTCCCCATGGCCTGCCAGCATTTATTATTACTTGATTTCTTCATAAGAGTTATTCTTTCTGAAGTAAGATGGAATCTCATTGTTTTAATTTACATTTCTCTAATGGCCAGAGATGTTGAACATTTTTCAAGTATTTACTAGACACTTGTATTTCTTCTTCTGATAAATATCTGTTCATTTAAGTTCCCCATTTATTGATTAGGTATTTTATTTTGGGGAGTCCTTTATATGTTCTAGATATTAGTTCTTTGTGTGAGGAGTAGCTGGAAAAAACTTTAAGTGTTCTGTAGGTTGTCTCTTCATTCTATTAGTGGCTCCTTTGCTGTAGAGAAGCTTACTATGATATGATCCCATGTCTTGATGTTTAGTATTATTTCTTTTGCAACCAGAGATTTGTTCACAGAGTCTTTGCCTACACCTATGTCTTCAAGAGTTTTTCTATGTTGTCTTCTAGCAGATTAAGTGTTTCTGTTCTAAGGTGTAGATCTTTGACCAATTCTGGTTTTATTTTAGTGCATTGTGACAGATATGGGTATAGATTTAACCTTTGGCATATGGATAGCCAGTTTTCCCCACACCAGCTGTTAAAGATGTGAAAGTGAAAGGCGAAGAAACTGCTCAAAAGGTAAGAACAACTGGAATGGGGAAAGGAGAAAAGAAGGAAAGGAAAAGGAAAGTAAATATATATATTATATTTTTAGCATCAAATTCATTAATTTCTGCCCTGATCATTATGATTTTCTTCCTTGTATTAGCTTTAAATGTGGATTGTCCTTGTTTTTCTAGGACCTTGAAGTGCATCATTAAGTTATGGTGGCACCTTGGTTCATGAATTTAGTTCATTCCATGACTCTAGTTGTGAACTGAATTGGTTGTAGACCAAATCAAATTTCCCCATAAGGTTCAACATAAATAATGTGAATCCATTGTGACTCCTACAAATGTGGTCACAAAGCAATTTTTGTCATGAACCAAATCAAATTTTCCCATAAGGTACAATGTAAAAACCTTAATCCATTCTGAAATATATGTATTTTTAAGCAAAAAACAATGAAACAAATTACAGTAGAGTACAATACAGTATGAAGAGAGAGAACACTAACCTTGCTTGAGGCAACTTTTAACATACAGGATAGGAAGGTAGGTGGAGAGGAGGTTATTGTTTGGCAGGAGAGTCTCATTCCATAAGGACATTGGAGAGATCATCAGGGGTTTCCTCTCTTCTTTGTCTGGTATCTACAGGGTTAATTTTGATGAAAAATCTGTCTAATGTCATTTGTTTTTTCTTGTGCTGCATAACTTCTGGAAATGAAAAACCACATTATCATTCATCACACTCAACATACTGTTCCTTACTGTTATGTTGGCGTGGTGCTTCTCAAAGAAATCCTGGCACCCATTACATTTTCTCCATAAGGGATTTTATCACATCACAGCTAACCTCCTTCCTGTGTTCCTGTCTTCCTCTTCCTCAGTGAGATGCACCTCAACAAGTGCCTTTTTCTCACTCAAGTTCAGCAAGTTCTTCCATCATCAGCTCCTCAACAAGCTCCTCTACATCACCACCATTGATGTCCAGACCCATACTTTTGCCCACGGACACAATCTCCTTTATTACCTGTGTATCAGATCCTTCAAATTCAGGTTCAGTAACAAATTCTGGCTACACTTCCTCTAGGTTGAGTTTGAGGTCCAGAATGTGACATCTTCCTGGGCTTTGTCAACAAAATTGATGTAGTGGAGGACATTGAAATGTTTCTTGCAGAACTCTTTCAGAGTCACGGATGTCTCTTCAGTGACATTGGAACACAAGATTAAGAGAGCCTTTGTGTACAGCTTCTTGAAATTGCAGATCACTTTCTGGTCCATGGGCTGCAGAAGAGGTGCTGTGTTGGGAGGGTACTTGACCTTTATGAAGTCATACTCAGCATTTACATCGTCCAGTAAGGCTGGAGGGTGTGTTGGGGCATTGTTTATCAGAAGGCACCTCTCAGGCAGTTGGTTGTCAGAAAGATATTTCTTAACAGTGGGTACAAATACCTCTTGTAGACATTCCACGAACAATTGCCTCGTGACCCAAGATTTTGCATTGACCTTCTACATGATAGGCATTCTGGCCTTGTTCACATTCTGTTCCTTGATTGCATGAGGGTTCTGGGAGTGGTACATCACAAATGGCTTAATATTCAGATTGTTGCTTGTGTCTGCACATAGCAAAAGGGTCAATCTGACCTTCATGGGCTTATGCCTCCTCAGTGCCTTTTCCTCCTGCATGACATAGATTCTGTTTGGCATCTTCCTCCAGATGAGCCTTATTTTCTTGTCGTTGAACACTTGAGCAATGCATCCTTCTGCCTTCATGAATTTCTTGAATACTTTCTTGTAGGCTTTTGCAGGAGCCTTGTTAGTACTGGAAGCCTCACTATGTCTCATCACACTGTGGATGCCACTTATCTTGTGGAATTTATCAAAGCACCCTCTACTGGCATTAAATTCATCACCTGTTGCCCTTATAGAGGGGTTTTCTTGCAGGGTATCACTGTGCAATTTCCTGGCTTTTTCACAGATCATAACTTCATTAATACATTTGTCTGCCATTCATTTCTCATTTAACCACACTAACAAAGTTTTTCCACCTCTTCTAGTACAAGTGTCCTCTGCCTGATTTACATTGCTAATCCTTTTGCCACATCAGCTCCTTTGATGGCATCTTTATTCAAAATAGTCAAGATTGTAGACTTTCCCTTCTTGTACTCTGAGGCCAGATCAGTAGCAAAAATACCATGTATTAGGGGCAACTACAATGTGATCCTAATCTCCTGCCTGGGTTAGGGTTCTCTGAGGTAAATAAAAGAAAGAGCAAGAGACAAAATAGAGGGGTTTGGTGAGGCTCTGGGATGGCCCATGTTCTCTGGGGATAAAAGACACCTAATCTTCAGCTAGTAACCATTTTATTAGCCAGTGCAGGGGAGAGGATAGGGTGCTTTTCCTGGAACAGTGTAGAAATAGTGGTTGAATTGTCAAGTTTAACATCATAAAGAAAATGAGCCAAGATCCATCACCACACCTGGGTGCTCATCTCATTGACCAAGAGGAAGTGAGATTTCTACATTCCAAAACTGGCCCACAAGGCAGGCAGGATAAGGAAAGCATAGGAAAGATAGTATGTCAATTTATAATTTGTGGTCCCCAACAACAATGCTCATGCTTTTCTACACTTTCCTTCTTCAATTAAATGGTTATTTTCTTCAAAACCTTCTTCTTGCTATTCTTGCTCTGCACTTTCTTGTTACTTTCATCATTGCTCTGCACATTCTTGTCACCTTCATTACTGCTCTGCACTTTTTTTACCACCATAATTGCTCTGTTGTTTCTTTGGAGCCATGCTGGATTGAACAATTGTGTACAGTAATGTATGAGCTAAAAAGCACACAAAAAATCTTCAGAATAAGTGTGCACAGGTTCGTTTGTGACCACAATCTTGACTAAAGGAAGCTATGACCATGCGTCAGAGCAGGAAAGATGGTCTCAATCATGTTCATGTAGAGAAGATAGCTGTTGTCATGTTCCTTGCTTAATGAAGAGTTTGCAAATGAAAGCAAAAGTTTGCAAAACACTCCTGTTCATGAACTGCATTGTGGACAGGGTCATTCAAGAACCAAGGTATTACTGCATTTTTTTTGAGATCATTCAGTTTTTCTGATGTCAGAATTCATTGCTATGAACTGCCCTCTTAGGACTGCTTACATTCTGTCCTATAGGTTCTTGTATGTCATACTGGCACTGTTGTTTTATTGTAGAAACTGCCTAATTTCTTCTTTAATTTCCTCCATGACCTACTGATTATTGGAGATTATTGTTTAATTTCTATGTGTTTGCATAGTTTCTGTGGTTTCTTTTGCCATTGATTTCTAGTTTCACTGCACTCTGATCTGATAATATGCATAGAATAATTTCAATTCTTTTCCATTTACTTAAGCATGCTTTATTAGCTAATATGTGTTCTATTTGGAGAAAGGCCCACATCCTGCTGAGAATAATGTGTATTATGTTTTTGTTGTATGGAACACTGTAGATATCTATTATGTACATTTCTTCAAATATTTGGTTAAGCTTTGATATTTCATTGTTGAATTTTGTCTAGTTGATTTGTCCATTTATGACAGTGGGATATTGAAATCCCCCATTACTATTGTACTACTGTTTATTAGATTTTCCTTGTCCATTTGTGTGTGTTTCGTGAAGATGTGTGTGCCAGTATTCAGTGTGTATGTTTATAATTGTTACCTTTTCCTGTTGAAGTGTTACCTTAACTAATATACTGTGACAATATTTGTTTCTTCTTCACAGTCTTAGATTTCTTATCAGTCTTGAGATCAAATTGGTCTGAAATTAAAACTGTAATGCCTGCATTTTTCTGCATTTTTGTTGCATGAAATATGGTTTTCTATCTTTTGATCTTAATCTGTGAGTGTCATTTTGAATTAAATGTATTTCTTTTATGCTCCATATTGTTTGATTTTGCTTCTTGTCTGTCAATCTGTTTCTTTTGACTGGAGAATTTAGACCATATGCGTTGTGAGATATTATTCAGAGTTATTTTTTTTTTATTTTAAAGAGAAGAAAAAACAAAACAAATCAAAAGAAGAACAAATTTTCAAAACAACATAATAGGAGGGTAACAATGGTTAATACATTACGTATTACTATCTTTAAGTTAGTTATTCAGGACACCAGACATTAGCATTCAATTGTCCAAACATTATTGGCACAAACCTTACTCTTCAATGAACTAAGTAAAAATGGTAGTGTATCTATCTTAACCATCTTATATATATATATACAATTTTTTTCCCTTTCCCTTCTTTCTTTTCCCTATTCCAGTCTCTCTTTCCTTTTGACCAGTTTCTTTTTGATTCACCATATCTATTGTACATTTTGGATCTTATTTACTCTTTCAGTTTCTCATACTAGAGAGATAATACGATGCTTACACATGTGCTTCTGGTTTATTTCACTTATGAGTATTTTCTCGAGTTGCATCCATTTACCTATAAAAGTCTCCAGTTTATCCTTCTTTATGGCTGAATAGTACTCCATTGTATAAAAATACCACATCTTTCTTATCCATTCCTCAGTTGATGGGCATTTGGGTTGTTTCCAAGATCTGGCTATTACAAATTGTGCTGCTATAAACATGGGTGCACATATATCGTTGTGCTACGATGTTTTTAATTCTTCTGGGAAGATGCCCAGAAGGGGAATAGCTGGGTCAAATGGGACCTCCAACCCTAGTTTTCTGAGGAATCTCCACACTGACTTCCACAGTGGCTGTACCAGTCAACACTCCCACCAACAGTGAAGAAGGGTTCCTTTTTCCCCACAGCCCCTCCAGCATTTGTTATTAGTTGATTTCTTAATAGTAGCCATTCTTTCTGGGGTGAGATGGTATCTCAGTGTTGTTTTAATTTGCATCTCTCGAATGACTAGTGATGTTGCACATTTTTTTGTATATTTGTTTGCCATTAGTATTTCTTCGTCTGAGAAATGTGTATTCATCTCAGATGCCCATTTTTGGAGTGGGTCTTTAAATTTGGGAGGTCTGATTTTTCTTAGTTCTTTATATGTTCTCGATAGTAATCCTTTGTCTGAGGAACAGCTGGCAAACATTTTTTCCCACGTTGTGGTTTGTCTCTTCACTCTGTTGGTGGTTTCTCTTGCTGTGCAAAAGCTTTTTAATAAGATGAGATCCCAGTTATTGATTCTTTGGGATAGTTCCCGTGTGGTTGAGTTTTTATTCATAAAGTCTTTGCCTACACCAATGTCTCCAAGGGTTTTACCTATCCTACCTTCCAGCAGATTTAATGTTTCTGTTTTAATATTTAGATCTCTGATCCATTTTGAATTTAGTTTAGTGCATGGTGAAAGATATGGGTCTAGTTTTAATCTTCGGCATGTGTAGAGCCAATTTTTCCAGCAAGATTTATTAAAGAGGCTATCTTTCTTCCAGCGAATGTGTTTGGCACCTTTGTCAAAGATAAGGTGGCTTAGTATGTCTGGGGTTGTTTCAGCATCTTCTAATCTGTTCCATTGATCTTCAGGTCTGTTTTTTTGCCAGTACCACACTGTTTTTATCACAGTAGCTTTATAGTATAATTTCAAGTCGGGGATTGTGATGCCCCCTGCCTTGCCTTTGTTGCCCAGAATTGCCTTTGCTATTCTAGGTCTCTTCTGATTCCAAATGAATTTTAGGATTGTTTTCTCTAATTCTGTGAGATATGCTGTTGGAATTTTGATTGGAATTGCATTAAATCTGTATAACAATTTTGGAAGTATGGCCATTTTCACTATGTTGGTTCTTCCTATCCAGGAGCAAGGGATATCTTTCCATTTTCTGATATCCTCTTCAATCTCCTTTTTCAGAGTACCGTAGTTTTCAGTATAGAGGTCTTTTACATCCTTCGTGAGGTTGATTCCTAGGTATTTCATTTTTTTGGATGTTATTGTGAAAGGTATTGTTTCCCTAATTTCTCTTTCAGTAAGTTTGTTATTTGTGTACAGGAAGGCTATTGACTTTTGAGTATTGACTTTGTATCCAGCTACACTACTGAATTTGCTTATTAAATCTAGCAGTTTTTTAGTGGAGTTTTTGGGGTCTTCTGTGTAGAGTATCATGTCATCTGCAAATAATGATAATTTAACTTCTTCCTTTCCAATCATTATTCCTTTTGTTTCTTTCTCTTGTCTAATCGCTCTGGCTAAGGTTTCCAGAACTATGAAGAATAAGAGTGGGGACAGTGAACATCCTTGTCTTGTTCCTGATTTTAGAGGGAAGGCTTTCAGTTTTTGGCCATTTAGTATAATATTGGCTGTTGGTTTGTCATAGATAGCTTTTACCAGATTGAGATAAAGACCCTCTATTCCAATTTTCTGTAGGGTTTTTATCATGAAAAGGTGCTGGACTTTGTCAAAAGCTTTTTCTGCATCTATTGAGATGATCATGTGATTTTTGTCTTTGGTTCTGTTAATATGCTGTATTACATTTATTGATTTACGTATGTTGAACCATCCCTGCATCCCTGGGATGAATCCAACTTGGTCATGGTGTATAATCTTCTTGATGATTTGTTGGATTCTGTTTGCCAGTATCTTATTAAGGATTTTTGCATCTATATTCATTAGGGAGATTGGCCTGTAGTTCTCTTTCTTAGTTGGGTCCTTCTCTGGTTTTGGTATCAGGGTAATGCTTGCTTCCAGGAATGAATTTGGGAGTATTGCTTCCCTTTCAATTTCATTGAAAAGTTTGAGAAGTAGGGGCGTTAGGTCTTCTCTAAATTTCTTGTAGAATTCGGCAGTGAATCCATCAGGGCCTGGACTTCTCTTTGTTGGGACGTTTTTAATTACATCTTCAATTTCATTGGTTGATATTTGTTTATTTAGGATTTTTAAATCTTCTTGATTTAGCTTTGGTAATTCATACGAATCTAGGAATCTGTCCATTTCTTCTGCATTTTCCATCTTAGTAGAATATAAATTTTCAAAATAGGTATAGATGATCTTCTGGATTTCTGCAGGGTCTGTCGTGATATCACCCTTTTCATTTTCAATTGCATGGATTTGAGTCTTTTCTTTTCTTTTTTTAATAAGGTTGGATAAGGGTTTGTCAATCTTATATATTCTTTCAAAGAACCAACTTTTTGCTTCATTGATTCTTTGTATTGTTTTTTTATTCTCCAATACGTTAATTTCTGCTCTGATCTTTATAATTTCCTCCCTTGTACGGGCTTTTGGCTTAACCTGCTCTTCTTTTTCTAGAAGCTCGAGGTTCACCCTTAAGTTGTTTATTTGTGCTTGCTCTATTTTCCTGATATAAGTATTTAATGCTATAAATTTCCCTCTTAGGACTGCTTTCATTGTATCCCATAAGTTCCGGTATGTTGTACTGTCATTATCATTCAGTTGTACAAAGTGACTAATTTCTTCTTTAATTTCATCTGTGACCCATTGGTTGTTCAGGAGGATGCTGTTTAATTTCCATGTGTTTAGGGAGTTTTTGTAATTTCTTTTGCCATTGATTGCCAGTTTCATTGCACTATGGTCTGATAATATGCATGGGATAATTTCAATTCCTTTGCATTTACTTAAGCAGGTTTTATGAGCTAATATGTGGTCTATTTTGGAGAACGTCCCATGTGCAGCTGAGAAAAATGTGTATTCTGATGTTGTGGGATGGAACACTCTGTAGACATCTACTAAGTCCATTTGTTCAAAAGTTTGGTTCAGTTCTACTATTTCATTATTGATTTTCTGTCTAGTTGATCTATCTTTTTGTGACAGTGGAGTATTGAGATCTCCCAATATAATTGTATTAGTGCTTATTTGATTTTTCATGTCCTTTAGTACTTGTTTTACATACCTGGGTGCATTGGTATTTGACGCATATATATTTATGATCGTTATCTCTTCCTCTTGGATTGTTCCCTTTACAAGGATGTAATGACCGTCTTTATCTCTCTGAATCCTTCTTGGCTTGAAGTTCACTTTGTCTGCAAAAAGAATAGCTACCCCTGCTTTTTTCTGGGTTCCTGTGGCATGGAGTATTGTTTTCCATCCTTTGACTTTCAGTCTATGAATTTCTTTCTGAATTAAATGTGTTTCTTGTATACAGCATATTGTTGGATCTTGCTTCTTGATCCATTTCGCCAGTCTGTGCCTTTTGATTGGTGAATTGAGACCGTTAACATTGATGGTTAAAACTGATATGTATTGACTTGTCATGATATTTTCCTGTTGTTGGTTCCCACTCTTTGTTTTTCCGCTTTCCGGCTATTTAATTATTTGCCCTGCCTGGTGGATTCCTTCTGTTGGGGTTCCTATCTCTTTCTAGAATGTCCTTCAGAACGTTTTGGAGTGCTGGTTTGGTGGTCATAAATTTTCTCAGATGTTCTTTGTCATAAAAGTATTTTATTTCTCCATCAATTTTGAAAAATAGTTTTGCAGGGTACATCTATCTGGGCTGAAAATTATTTTCCTTTAGAGCTTGCAATACATCATTCCAAGCTCTTCTTGAGTTGAGGGTTTGTGCTGAAAAGTCAGCTGTGATTCTGATGGGTTTTCCTTCATAGGTGATTTGTCTCTTCTCCCTAACAGCTTTTAAGATTCTGCCCTTCTGTTGAATTTCTGGGATCTTGACTATAATATGTCTGGCTGAAGTTTTTTTTTGATCATGTCTAGTTGGTGTTGTAAAAGCTTCACTTATAGGGGTGTCAAATTCCTTTTCTCTTCCAGGAAAGTTCTCCCTGATTATGTCTTTGAACAAGGTTTTAATGTCGTTGATGCTATCTCCTGCTTTTTCATTTATTCCAATTATTCTTAAGTTGTTTATCTTTGAGTCATCTAGCAGCTGCTGAATTGATTTTTCATGGTCCCTTGCTATTTTTAAGAATTTTTCCATTTCATGATCACTAATTGCAAGCCTGTCTTCTATATCTGAGATCCTGTCCTCGCACTGGCTTATTCTGCTACAAATACTTTCAATGGAATTTTTTATCTCTTGGATATCTGCTTGAATCTGCCTTATGGATTCCATTTCTTTCCTATGCTGAGCATTCATGGTTTCTATAGTTTTCTTAAGTTCATCTATTTTTTTGTCTGTATCAGCTATAGTGTCCTTAAGCATGGTCTTCATTGTAGACATTATCTCTGCAGTTATCTGTGAGATTATTTCTGTTTTAATTTTTTCCAGAACCTCATTCAGTTGCTTTGTTGTTACCACTTCAGATAGGCCAGGTGGGTGGCTTTCGGATTGTCCCACCTCGTTGCTCCCTAGGTTTGCCTTTGGTGAATTGGATGTGTGTGGTTGCATCTTGTTTAAGTGTCGTCTCATTTTTTCTTTCTTTAATTCCTGGGGTGATGTTTGCAAATTACCTATAGTAGGTTACTTTATTGCTAGTGTTTAAGATCTTTAGAAGATGACTACTTCTCTGCAGTATCTTCCAAGTGGAGCTTGCTTTTAGGTTTTGAGCTTTCTGCCAGATCCTACCTCTTCAATTCGTTGGGTATGCGAAGTTGCTACCTGTTTGGCCCAGTCCTTGATTCTTTGGTACTGTGCCACTGTATTTTCTGTGTCCTTTAGTCAATCTCAATCATGAAATGTCAGGAAGGAAAGATGTTTAGAACAATTATTTCACATTTGGCTATAATGTTAACTAAAGCATCAAACACAGCCTAGAAAATGACAGACTGAGCTAACCAGTTATTTACCACTTTTAGCTGTATAGAGTTGCGGTTATATAACAAAATCTAAAACACACCAGAAAAATTATATGCAGTATACAAGTCCTATGTATGTCAATTTTTCCCTGAGCAGTTTAAATTTAAAATGAGTTAAGGAGGAAATAGAGTATTGGGAGAAGAGGAAGGAATTAGATGTAAGGTTAGAGGACCAAAAGGGATCCCACTAAAATTGGGACACTAGTGCAGAGGACAGGTGGTAAAAAGAGAAGGAAGGGATAAAAGGAAGAACAGATCACAACCACAATCACAAAGAAGTTAGAGGCGCTGTTTACAATCATATAAAAACCAGAGAGAATAATGAAGGAAAGAGCAAATACACATACAGAAACAAAAACGAAGATAAAAACAATAAAACAGACAGATCAAAAATAAAGCCCCACCAAAAAACAAAACAAAACAAAACAAAAACAAAAAACCCTTCGCCAGAACAAAAAACAAATCAGTGAGAAAAAAATAAAAAAATAAAAATAAAAATAAAAATAAAAAAAATAAAATAAAATAAAAAGAATCAGTTCTAGGTGTTGACTCTGTTGTAGGCAGGTACCTTGTGGTGACAGAGTCCTGTTCTGTGCAGGTCCGTCCCCGTAAGCCAGGAGCGCCCTCTGGCGGGCTGTGAGCAGAGGCGCGTACTTTCAGGCATAGACCAGTCTAGCTCGCCTCCGCTCTCAGCACCCTTTCATGATCCCTGAGCCTGAGAGGCTCAGCGCGCTGTCCAGAGCGCGGGTTCCCTGCACTGGTTCCCGCCGCACTGGTTTTTCACCACGCCCCCCACAATGGCGCCGGGCCAGTCGCTCTCTGGCGCGGGACAGGTGTGGCTGAGAGTCCAGTCTCGTTCGCCTGCTGACCTCAGCACACTTTCGTGGGCTTGAGAGGCCCCGTGCTGCCCTGTCCGGAGCACAAGTTCCCAGAGCAGTTTCCGAGCCGCTCTGAGTTTCGCCACACCCCCCACAATGGCGCCCGGCCGGTCGCTCTCTGGCGCGGGGCAGCTGTGGCTGAGAGACACTCACCGCCGGTCAGCGCCATTCTCCGCCGCTCCCCTGCCCCGCCGCTGTCTCAGGGTCCTCCGTGGGGGCTCCCTGGGTGCCAGCTGCCACCGTGTGTCCGTAGAATTGAGCCTCCATGGCGCTGCAACTCCCGGGATAGTAGAAGGTGCGTGCGTGTGGTCTGCTCCTTCTTTCCTTCTTCTTTGTTGGAAGTCACCCGTCACTGGTGCCGGGTGTCCCAGATTGCGCTTCAGAACTTTTCTGGGTTTCGGGGAATCATCTCCCCCCCCTGCGCTTTCCGGGTCGCTATATTCCCGTGTTCCAATGGTAACTTTTAGAGAGAGTTTCGCTGCCTGCTTCTTACTCATCCGCCATCTTGAGGTTCTTCTCCTTATTCAGAGTTATTGACTTATTCCCATCATTGTGTTATTTTCCTATTCCTAATTTCCTCATTTTCCCCCTTTTTCTTAGCTGCTTTTCCTGCCAAGTGTATTCATTGTTTTTGACATATGGGCATTGTTGGCTTCACCAATGCTTTCTAGGATATCCTTGAAAATTTTTTGTAATGATGGTTTGGAGTTCATAAATTCCTTGAGGTGATACTTGTCATGGAAATACCTTATTTCTTCATCAATTTTAAAGTTGAGTTTTGCAGGATACATAAGTCAAGGTTGGAAATTGTTATCTTTTAGGGCTTAAAACTTCACTCCATCCCTCCTGGCCTTCAAGGTTTACATAGAGAAGTTTGTTGTTATTCTAGGCTTCACCTTTATAATTGACTTGTTGCATTTCTCTAACTGCTTTTAAGAGTTTGTCCCTGTGGTAGACTTCTGAAAATTTAAGTGTAATGTAGCATGGAGAGGTTCCCTTTTGGTCATGGCTATTTGGTGTTCTATATCCCTCAAATATGTGTATGATTATTTCTTTCCCTATATGTGGGAAGTTTTGTGCCATTATTACTTTGAGCAGGTTTTTGTGCCATTTGTGTTGTCTTCTGAATTTTCACTTATTCCAATTATTCTTAGATTAGTCTTCTTTACATCATCTAGCAGTTGTTGGATCAATTTCTCATTTCTCTTGCTGATTTTAAGGTGTCTCAGCAGTTGGGCTTTGAAGGCATCATTCTTTTCTAGTTCTAAAATTCTGTTCTCACATTGATCTATCCTGCTACCCATATTTTCAATGATTTTTAATCTCCTAAATTTCTAATCAAAACATTTTCATGCACCCCAATTCTTTGGTAAAGTGTTTGTTTTTGTTTTGTATCATTTTTTAGCTCATCTCAATTTTTTTTAGTGTCCTCTGAGAGCTCCTTCATCTTTCTAGTTATTACTTTCATTATGTTTAGTTATATCTTCTCTAATTCCATAAGTATCTCTTTGAGTTGTTTTCTAGCCTCTTCTCTATGCTTTGAATTTATTCAGCTATGTGACTTATACTATTATGTCACTTGTTGCCCCCTAGATTTGCTCTGCTGAAGTTGGGCATTTGGGGAGGCATTTTGTTGCCTTTTCATCCCATGTTTCTATTGTTTTTGTTCATTTGTTTTTTTTTTTGTGCTAAGATTTGTGGATGTTCAGAGTCTAAAGACTTTGTCACTAGTATAGAGATCTTTGAGATTGTTTTTCAGTTGTACATTCAGCATGACTACCTCTAATCATTTGCCTCAGCCTCCAGATTTGACCACCTTGTTTATTTTGGGAAAGGAGGATGTGGTTTAGTCAGTCCACCTACCACATTTTCTGGGTATGTACTCTAGTATTGTTAACATCACAAAGGCAATTTGAATGTTGGCTTACAGAGAAATAGTGACATTTATGTGACTCTTAATATCAAGTGGAACAGCTACAGTAATATTGCTTGACACAAATTAGAATATTAACATAGCATAAGAACCAGATATGCACCAGCTTTATTCCTAGATAAGAAATTGTTAATTATGATGTAAACATTTAAATCAACCCACATTTTGACTTACAGCTAATATGTACTAAATGTAATAGTTACATCTCTGTTAATGCTATAAAATAATTCAACATAATTTTACAGAATTAACTATCAACAGATTAACAAACATTTATGGTTATACTAAAGATTTAGGCATTTGAGAATTGGGAAATTCAAAAGGAAAAGTTTGAGTTCTTAAACTCTATGATATGAGGAGTAGAAAGAAGTTGTATAAATGATCATATTGGGGAGCAGAAAGATGTTTACAGAATTGCATAAAAGTTGGACAAAAAGTGGCAAGAAGTAGAATATAAAAGGAAAAGAGGGAGAAAAAGAGAAATAATACAGAGAGTAAAAATTAGAGAAAAGTAATTAAAGGGAGCAAATTTAAAAAGGAGAAGAGAAAAAAATGGAGAAATAAAAGAAGAAAAAGATATCAGAAACAAAATTTATAGACAATGAAAGATTACTTGATCCTCAGGAAAGTGGTAAGACAGGAGGAAAGGAAAGAAGAAAAACAAAAACAGGAAAGAGCAAAAAACTGAAAACAATGTTCATATCCCCAAACAAAAACAAACCATAAAAACAAATCAACCAAATTAACCAAAACAACAACAACAAAAAAAGCATAGAAAAAATAAAGAAATTCCTATGTGGTTTCAAGCCTTTGGTTATCTTCCAGGGTCTAGTTTTTTAGCAATATCAATTCAAAGCATGACTCTGTTGTAAGTAGTAGACAGAAGAAGCAGTGAAAGACCAGATCTGTGCTGGGTAATCACCAACAAGCTGGCAATAGGATTAGGGCAAGGTGCCAGTTTTGAGACTTTCAAATGCACAGAAATTCAGGGTGAACCTGGCTTCTGGTAGTGTGGTTAGGTCATTTTTGCTTATAACACTCTGGGTGCTTCTTGCTGGCCTGACTAGGCTCCTATGACATCTCCCATAGCTTTCCTCACTCAGTCAATGTGGAAATTTAACACTGGGAGCCTTGAGGTGAAGTCAACCTGCAGGTGTTCTGAGTCCCAGGTTCAGTTGGCTCTTCCCTAGAATGGCATGTGACAAGGTACTCTTTCCAGGGGATATGGCAGATGCTTTGACTGGAATTACTCACCAGCTTTTATGGTGCACAGCACCCACTGCTCCCTTTCACTGGTGCATTTCTCCCTGAAGATCTCTGGAATTGCCCACTTTCACTGTGTCTCTGTAGATTCCATCTTCTTTTCTCACAAGCTGTGAGCCAGGAACTGGGGGAGGAAGTGCCTTCCTTTTTCTGCACTGTGGTCTGTCTCTTCAATTTCTCTTTAGTCTCCAATTTTCCAGTCATCTCTTTCCTGGGTCCCAGGGATATAACTCACTTATTATTTTCTTGTGCAAGTTGTTATTTTCCAGTTTCTGGATTCTGAATCTTGGAGAGGAATCCAACAAACATGCAGTAGGATTACAGCAAGGTGCCAGTTCTGTGATTTTCACCTGCAGATCAGCTTATTGGAGAGGCTGCTTAATGCCTAACCATCTTCCTGGAAGTCTCTGTGTATTGTTTTTTTTTTTTTTCTCTTGATTCCATCAATTTCTGCTTTGTGTTCAGTAATTACCCTCATTGTACTACCTTTGGATATGAATTGTTCTTGTTTTTCCAGTACATAAATTTGCATCATTAGGTTATTTATTTGGACTCACTCTGCTTTTCACATGTGGACATTCACAGCAAAACTTGATTCTTAAGGCTCCTTTTATTGTGTTCAATAAGTTCTGATATGTGGTATATAAATAATTTTTTGACTCTAGGAACTAATTTCTTCCTTTATCTCATCTGTGATCCATTGATTATTCATAAATGTATTGTTTACTTTCCATATTTTTTGCATAAGTTCTGTGGTTGCTTTTGACATTATTTCTAGTTTCACTGCAATATGATCTGACAATATGCATGGAATAATTTCAATTCTTTTCATTTAATTCAGCATGCTTTATGGGGAGCATGTGGTCTATTTTGGAGAAAGTCCCATCACTGCTAAGAAAAATGTGTATTCTGTTCTTGAGTGGAACATGCTGTGGATATTTATCAAATCCATGTGTTCAAAGTTTGGGTTCAACTCTGATATTTCTTTGTGGATTTTTGTCTAGTTGATCTGTTTATTTATGTTAGTAGGGTATTGAGTTTCACCATTGTAATTGTTTTTATCTAATATTTTGTGGTCTCACACCCTTAATCCATGTTTATACACCCTAGATAAAGCTACTTCTAAAAAGCCCCACTTATGAGGGCAGGAGGGTTAGGGGAGATATATAGATACAAGCCATAACATATGGCAGTGATGACAAAAATTTTAGAGCTTTAAATGATACAAACAGCCCACTACAGCACATTGCTGTAGGTTTGCCAACATTGACATATGGTATTTTTTGACAAAGAACACCTCCGTAAATACTTAATCACAAAAAAAAAACTAGAAAAAATTCTTAAGGTTATCCTAGAAAAGTCAATGAAGAAAATAATTTAAAAATCCAATAGAATGAATACACCAGGCAAAGAGAGCAGTTCAGCAAAAAGTAGAAGGAAAAAAAGGGAAATCAGCAACAAGGAAATACTGCAATATGGGAGTAAGTCAACATTTTCAATAACAACTCTTAATGTGAATGGTCTCAATTCACCAAACAAAACTCACAGGTTTGCAGAATATATCAAGAAAAAAAGCCAAAGTTATTCAGAATATAAAAAGCAAATTTAATCCAAAAACAAATACACATTAAAAATCAAAGACAGAAAACAATATTCCATGGAAGGGAAATGCAAAAATACAGGAATAGCTATCCCTAATTTCAAAGTGGATTTGAAACCAGAAGTTCTCAGAAGAGAGGAGAAGGACACTATTTATTGGATAAGGGAAACATTCAACTGGAAGTTAACAATTATAAACCATATATGCACTAAACATTGGCACATCTAACTTCATAAAAAATGAAACACTGCTAGGCACAAAATATCATATGAAAACAATTACAAGTGTTGCAGCATATATTACTCTGCCTTGGAAGTTGTTATGTTTTAGGCCTTTAATCACTTCATTCCATGATATCCTGGCCTTTAAGGTTCTCTTTTGATCATGGCTATTTGAGGTTGTATATGTTTCATTTATCTGTATGTTTAATTCATTAACATTTACTTTAATTCATATTTGAAAAGTTTTCTATTATTTAAGTAAACAGATATTTTATGGCCTCTGTGCAGTCTTCTTTTGACTTATGCCAATTAATGTTAGATTAGTCTTCTTTCTATTAACTAGCAGCTATTGTATCCATTGTCATGTTCTCTTATTATTTTCTTACTGTTCTCATTGCTTTTTTTCATTTTTCTTATTGTTTATTAGAGACCCATAACAAGGTGCCAATTATTGGAGGCACCTGCAGTGGGTTCCAATCTCCTGCCTGGTTACAGCACATGGTGGGAAAGAAATAAAGAGCAAGAGACAAAGTAGAGGGTGCAGCAGTGGGGATTCTGAAATGACAAGTTGCATGCTAGGAGCAAATGGTCCCAAATCTGCAGGTAGCCACCATTTTATTAGCCAGTGCAGGTGAGGGGGTATGGTGCTTTCCCTGGAACAGCATAGAAGCAGTGGTTTAGTGGGCAAGCAGGACATCATAAAGAAAACAAGCCAAGATCCATCCCTACACCTGGGTGCTAATCTCATTTGACCAAGAGGAAGGTGATTTCTACATTCCAAAACCAGCCCAGGAGGCAAGCAGGATAAGAAGAGCCTAGGACAGATACTATGTAAATTTATAATTCCTGGTCCCCAACAATTGTTCCTTTATTGTTCTCAGAGTAATTGGTCTTTGACAGAATCCCTATCTTCTGATTCTAATATTCTGTCTTCATACTGGTCACTTTTTCAGTCCATACTGTTAATAAAGTTTTAGTGTCCTAGAGTTCTTTTTGAATCTTTTCATGGTCTCTAATTCTTTGTTAAAACAGGTCATTAATTTTTTTTTATAATTTTGCTTAGCTCAGCTAGCTTTTTATTAGTATTTCTGTAAGCTCCCAGATCCCTTTGTTTACTGCATCCTATACCTGTTTAATAATACTGGGCCGGTGAGATGGCTCAGTGGCGTAAGCGCCTGCCCGGCAAGCGCGAGGGCGCGAGTTAGACTCCCGGATCCCACATACGGAAAAGGGGCCGGTGATATCGCTCAGCGGCACGGGCGCCTGCTGGCGCGCGAGGTCCTGAGGTCGACCCCCCGGTACCCACAAAAAAAAAAAGAATAATAATAATATTCTCTGTGAATGCACTGAGCACTTTATTAAACTATTTTTTAATCTTCTCTGTTATCCTTTAGAATAAATTGGCTGTGTGGCTTTTCTTTTCCTCCCCCTTGATGCCCCATGGATTGTCTCTGGAGCAATGTTGAGTTTGGGGAAGTATTTTGTTGCCTTGTCTTCTTGTGCTTACATATATATAATTTTTTTTTGCTTTTTTTATATTGCAGATTTTAGTGCTTACATTTGCAATCACTTATAGTGTAAAGAATTGCTGCTAGTATGGTGATTTCTTTAATTTTCTTTTCAGTGATGCATTTAGGGTATGGCTAACTATATAGTCCTTTGCCTCTGTACTAAGTTTGGGAAGGGAGGATGCAGTGTAATTGGCCCAGCACTTTTCAGGGAATGGACTGCAATAATGTTAATGTCATCAAGGTAAACTGGGGACTGGTATACAGAGAAAACCTGTTAGTAACAACAGCTATGCAACCCTGCCAATTTCAAGTAAATCAGCTGCAGCAAGATCATTGAAAAGAAATTGGATAAGCACATATCATGAAAACTATTAATGTACCAACTTTAACTTTTGAAAATAAATCTATAATTGTATTATAAAACCTAAGACAAATCAAATATTGGCACACAGCAGATAGCTTCTAAATGTGAAAACTGTATCTTCAATAATTCTAGAAAATAACTCACCAGTAGTTACATAGAGTTATCTAACTATCCAAGATTAAGGAAGCTTAGTGGTTATACTATTAAAGTTATAGAAGATTAGGAATGGGAGAATGTAAGAAAAAAATTGGAAAATTTAGACAATGACAGATAAGGAGACAAAAGTGAGACAAAAGATCCTATTAAGGGCAGAAGAGAGAAAAATGGCAGAGCAATGAGGGCCAGCAACTCAGCTTTCCCAGTACAAAGTGTCTAGAGCTTGGAAAACAGCAGCTTGCAGAAGTATCAAAGTGAGAAGTTACATGGGAATGAGGAGGGAACTGACAAGGGTGAAGAAAAGAGTATTAAGTGATACGGAAGACATAGATTACATCACAGAGGAGAGAGGGTAAACATTGCAAACCATGTGGCTACCAACAGTGCCTGGCCAGCTGCCAGCCATGAGGCAAAGTGAAAAAAAACTTTGTGCTCACAGAGAACTGGAGAATCACATTGGGACTGAGAGAATCAGTGGCAGTTAGAACCATCAAGGAAAACATGGAATACTGCTTCCAGAGTGGCCTTTTGTCAACAGCTGGTGAATTACCTCAGTACAGCACACACTGCCACAATCACAAAACAAATGCTGGTGGGATGCCATTATAGTGAAGGGCTGAGTGTTTGAATCTGAGTCCCAGAGCAGTCCCATGGCTCTAAATCATACTTCACACTGACAAGTTTCCTAAAGTATATGAGGGAAGGACTGCTATGGAAGACATCTGGCAGTTGGAGAGCTTGCTGCAGGAAGTGCTACTGAGATGTTGGGGCTGCTGAATAGGGACCTGGCTCCTGTGGTCAGAGGCCAGATCCAGCCTGAGTCACACAGAATTGAAAGTTCATATTGGCACCCTGTTCTCACTGTATGCAGATGTCTGCACCCAGCACCATTCTGGGAGCAGACTGCCACCTTAGACTTCCACCTTAGATTAAGCTTGAGCTCTGCTCCTTAATCCTAGGCTGAGGAAAAGAGCCTTGCATCTAAAACTAAAGAAAACATTCTTTTATTTTTATTTTATTCTATTATTTCAAAGCTTATATTTATATTTATTTTTTCTTTTGCTGTTTTCCTTTTCCTGTTCATTTTCTTCCCATTTTTATTGTACTAGTTTCCCTCTTTTTCTCTTAAGAACACGTCTGTGTGTGTGTAAGTGCTTCTGTTCCTCTTGCCTTTTTCTTCCAGTATAGTTTATAGAGGGTAAGAGAATTCTCCCTTGTCCCTTATAACTCTTTTATTTTTATCCATATCTTTTACCCTGACTTCTTTCTCCCGTTTCATATTCTCACTCAATTATATTTTTTTCCTTCCCCTTTATAATTTGTCTCCCTTTACCTTTTTTTTTTTTGTGGGTACCGGGGGGTCGACCTCAGGACCTCACGCACCAGGAGGCACCCGTGCCTCTGAGTGATATCACCGGCCCCTTTTTCGTATGTGGGTTCCAGGAGTCGAACTCGGGCCCTCGCTCTTGCCTGGTAGGCGCTTTAGCTGCTGAGCCATCTCACCGGCCCTCCCTTTACCTTTTTATACAATATTTATATCAGTCATAAAATCTTTTCCCATCCCCATTTATCACCACAAACTTTGTACCCAGTTCTCTCTTTTATCCCCATCTTAAATATATAACTTGCTTTTGCCATCATAAGGATCTTCTGTCCCCCTCCTAGTTCCTTCTTCCCATACCACATAGTAGAAGACTTAAAATATTTTTTTTCTTCTCTTTCCCCACCTCTGGCATTGTTAGTCCCCAAATCCCTAGGCTTTATATAATTGATATAAAATTACTGTGGAATGCTGTTTTCACCATTAGAAAAGATGTAGCCATTACATTCAGTCTATATTAACTAGGGGTCAAGAGTTGTGGTGTTGGGGCAGGTGATACAGTTCAGCGGCATTAGCACCTGCCTGGCAAGCATGAGGTTCTGAGTTTGACTCCCGGTACCTGCATATAAAAAAAAGAAAAAAAAAAGATTTGTGGTGTTATGATGCATTCATTATAACTGTGGATTTTTGCTGTAGGCTAAAGGAAGACCAAAACAGGGTTTCATAGTATGTTATTGCCCAACAAGCCCTGATAGATACCCCTGTAATAGATAGCCTGCTAATAATGTAGCTGATTTGATTGCATAGGAATAATTCCGACTCACTGGACAACTTTGTGTTGGTGAATCTGTCTGCCAATTCCATCATCATACACAGGTAGAGGGATAGCAAGATTTCCTAACCCAAGAAGTCAGACTGGATCAAATGCTTCAAGAGTATCTGCAACCTGGCAGAAAGAAGTCCTGAGTCTGGGATAGTGTCAGTATTGCAGTTGGAGGATTAGAGGAGTTTTGTGGTGGGAACACTCAGACTGTCTGACAAAGAAGCTACTTTGGAATTACTTATGCAATGTTTAATTGAATATATAATCTGCATTCTCATCAGACACAGATTTAAGTTTGTGTATATTTCTTGATGTATTTAGTAATATGGGGTTATGTTATGTTCCTTTATAATTTTGTGTTTTTATTAGGTTGGTACCTTTGTGTATTTCCTCTTTCATTGGTGCTAATTTAATAGATGTCTCAGTTCTCTCCCTTGCCTCAGCTCTCTATCTAGTCTCTTCACTTCAAACCCCAGAAACAATATTATTAACATATTTCTTTATTCTTTTTCCAAACAAATAAACTTCTCCTCCCAAGTTTTTAAATTTCCCATACTTAGCCACCTCAGAGTCACTCCTATCTTCTGTAGTATTATTCTTCAATCTTCTCCATCCTAAGCCTTTAGCTTGACAAAATCTTACATAGCTTATTGTCCTCCCTATCTGCAAGTTCTGCCAACCATGTAAATTTCCTCAAATACAAAGTAAATATTTGTTTTCCCATATCTAAACCTTGTCCCAAAAAATATACCTCAAAAACTCTTATTACTAAAACTTCAACTCAACTAAATCTACACTAACATAATCAGGCCCTACATCAATCTTTTCTTCTGATCTATCACTATTCTACACTTCAAACATTCCCAATGGTGTCTAACACTCTTCATCCAACTACCCCCAGTTCTCCTCACCCCACCTCACCTACCTCATTGAAAAAGACCACAAATAACAAACTGTTATAGTGTGTATATAGGATAGACAAAGGTGGAAGTGTAACTGCAAGAACTAGCATACAGAAGCATTATAAATTTGAAATCTGTGGATGCTGTTATAACAAAGAAATTCCTTCAGGAAAACACAGGGACATAGTTGAAATCACTTAAAGTAAATAACAGAAGGGCTGGCCGGTGAGATAGCTCAGCGGCATAAGCGCCTGCCTGGCAAGTGCGAGGTCCTGAGTTCAACTCCCCGTACCCACATACGAAAAAAGGGCCAGTGATATCGCTCAGTGGCATGGGTGCCTGCTGCTGCGCGAGGTCCTGAGTTCAACCCCTGGTACCCACACACACACAAAAAAATAACAGAAGGACTAAATACTAGCACAGGACATACAAATCTGAGGATTTTTCATGGTTAGGCAACATGTGACTAAAAATTTGTATATAAGCCACAAACTCTCCTCACTTCTGTAGTCCATAACATGCCCAAAAAAAGGGGAAAAAGAGAGGAATACATATATATATATATATATATATATATATATATATATATATATGAACATAGAAGCATGGGAAGCAAGGCAAAAGAAGAGAGAGAAAAGATGCACACCAATGCAATTAGAAATGAAAAAAGTGAAATCGTGACACTCTCAAAATCCAAAAGATACTTATTAACTACTTCAAAAAATTATATTACAACAAAATAGTAAATTTTGAAGCAATGGACAGATTTGTACATACATACAAACTAACAAAACTAACTCAAAGTACATAAATATGCTTAACAACCCAATAACAAGCAAAGAAACTGACACATTTATAATCTACCAACTACTAAAGCCAAGGACATGAGGGATTCACTGCTGAATTATGAAAACCTTTTAAGGATGTTATAACAGAAATACTCCTCAAGCTCATCAAAGAAATTGAAAGGGATGCAGTACACCCAAATTCACTTATAGAAGCCAGTATCTCTCTAATCCCCAAACTAGATACAGAGCAAACTAAAAAAAAAAAAAAACTATATTCCAATCTCCTTAATGAATATAAATGCAAAACCCTCAATAAGACATTATTAGCCAATAGAATGCAGCACATAATGCAAAAGATCATACGTCATGATGTAGTTTTCATCCCAGAGATGCAAGGAAGTTTCAACATACAAAGTGAATAAATGTAATGCATCACAAAAAAGAAACAAGTTCTAAAACCATATAATCATATCAATAGATGCAGAAAAGTCTTTTGACAAAATCCTATATCCCTTCTTGATAAAAATCCTTGAAAAAACTGATACTGAAGGATGATACTTGAATATGATAGAAAAGTATAACAAAAGAAGCAGCCTGCATCATACTACATAGAGAAAAACTAAAAGCATTCTTACTAAACTCAGGAACAAGACAAGGATGCCTACTATCACCAATTCTAATCAACATAGTCCTTGAAATATTATCCAGAATAATTGGGCAAGAGAAAGAAATAAAAAGGAAAGGAATAAATACAGAAAAGAAAGAACTCAAATGATCATTGTTTACAAATGACATAATACTTTACATAGAAGACCCAAAAAATGCCACCGGAAAACTCTTGAATTAATAACCAACTTCAGCAATGTAGCAGGATATAGGATCAATAAACAAAAATAACTAGCATTTGTGTAGACCAATAATCAACTCAATGGGAAGGAAATTATGAAAACAACCACATTCAAAATAATTTCAAGAAAAATGAAATACCTAGGATTTAACATAACCAAAGAAGTGGAAGACCTCCGCAAAGAAAATTATAATACCCTGAAAAAAGAGATCAAAAGGAACATCAGAAAATGGAAAGATGTCCCTTGCTCCTGGTTGGGAATAATCAATACTGTCAAAATGGCCACGCTCCCAAAACTTATACATAGTTAAAAAGTCCCAATCAAAATACCAACAGTATACTTCACAGATCTAGAAAAAAGTATCCTAAAACTCCTATAGAGACTGAAGAGACCCAGAACATCAAAAGTAATTTTGGGTGACAAGAGCAAAGCAGGAGGCATAGCAATACCTGACCTTAAATTATATTACAATGCAATAGCAATAAAACCGCAAGGTACTGGTACAAAACAGATACACGGATCATTAATACAGTATTGAGGATACAGAGACTTACCCAGACACATTCAGCTATTTGAACTTTGATAAAGAGGCTAAAAGCATATGTTGGAAGAAAGATAGCCTATTCAACATGTGGTGTTGAGAAAACTGGTTATCTCTGTGCAGAAGATTGAAACTGGACTCATATCTCACCATATACTCTTGTATCTCACCTCAAATCCCTGAGACTATATTATTAATATATTTCTTTATTCTTTCTCCAAACAAATAAACTCTCCCCCCCCAAGTTTTTAAATTCTCCATACTTAGCTCCCTCAAAGTCACTCCTATCTTCTCTAGAATTATTCCCCAATTCTCCCCATCCTAAGCCTTTGGATCTTCTATATCTTACTTAGTTTATTGTTCTCTCTGTCAGCAAGTTAGGGTAACCATGTAGCTTTCTTCAATCACAAAGTAAGCCCTCTTTCTGCTATATCTCACCCTTACCCCCACAAATACCCTCTGAAAACACTCAGTACAAACCCTTCAACTCAGTTAAACATTCTCCAATAAATCAGACCCCACATCAATCTTTCTTTTCACCTACCAGTATTCCCCCCTCAAACATCCCCCCTCAAACCTCCCCCTTAGATTATAGCAAAGCCTAGTAAGTGGCTTTATCATCTCAAATGTAGCTCTGCCTAATCATTGTCTTAGTTACTTTTCTCTAATTGCTGAGACAATATACCCCACACCCAAAGTTGAAGGAGGAGAGTTTTATTTAACTCACAGTTTGTAGAGGTTTCAGTCCATAATCAGCTGTTTCCAAGGCAGGGTGGCACATGGCAGAGGGGCAACAGTTCATGGTGGTGGAAGATACCAAAAGCAAAAAGTGAGAGAGAGAAACAAGCCTCTTTCTGCCCCTTTTATCTTATCCAGACTGTTGGGATTAGGGTGGTGCCAATCCAATCAGTGGACTGATCCAGCAATCACACACCTTTAATCCCAGCACACTTAATCCCAGCATTGAACCATGAATCAATCACAAACTCAATTCAGCTACCTCTAAAAAAGACCATGTAAAAGTGCATGTAGACACCAACCATAACAGCATCTATCACTCCTCATCTAACCACCTCCAATTTTCCCCACCCCACCTCACCCACCTCATTGAAGAACAACCACAAATAATAAACTACCATAGTGTCCATATATGATAGACAAAGGGTGGATGTGTAGCTGCAAGGACTATCATATAGAAGTCTTGTAAGATTGAATCTGTGGATGTTGTTATGAGGTAAAGAATTTCTTTCAGCAAAACACAAGGACACATTCAAAATCACTTAAATAACAGAAAGAGTAAATACCAGCACTGGGCATACAAAGCTGGATATTATCCATAGAGAGGCAACATCTTAATAAAAATTTCCATATAAGCCACAAATTTTCATCACTTCTCTTGTCCCCAATCTGCGATAAGAACCCAAATTAATAGGGGAAAAAGAGGTGGCCATATATAATTATGTATATATATATATATATATATATATATATATATATATATATATTCAAATAAACACAAATATACACAGGAGTATGGGGAAGGAAGAAAATAGAATATCTCCAAACCCCCAAAAACCACAAAGCAGAACAAAGGGTCATAAAGTGAGAAGAAAACAATTACAAGGTAGCAGAAATATATGAAAAGGTCACAGATGGGATGAAGAAAATGTATGAGTTCAAAGAGGATATGAACTAAAAGTTCACAGCAATTTCATTCAATATGCCCATGGTGAAATTCCAGGAAATAGGTAAAATACTGAGTAAGCTAATCAAAACAGTTTAAAATCTGCATGACTGATTCAACAGGATATGGATTCCTTACAAAGGTGTCAGACAGAAATACTTGATATACATGTGTGTCCAATTATTTATTTCACTTAAGAGTATGGACTCAAGGTGCATCCATTTCCCTAGAAATGTCTCAAGCATATCAGTCATTTTTTTTGTGGGTACCGGGGGTTGAACTCAAGACCTTGGGTGCCAGCAGACACCCATGCCACTGAGCAATATCAACAGCCCTTTTTTCATATGTGGATACCGGGAGTCAAACTCAGGACCTCACGCTTGCCAGGCAGGCGCTCATGCCACTGAGCTATCTCACCAGCCCAAGCATATCAATCTTTTTTTTATTTTAAAGAGAAGAAAAAACAAAACAAATCAAAAAAAGAACAAATTTTCAAAACAACATAATATGAGGGTAACAATGGTTAATGCATTACGTATTATTATCTTTAAGTTAGTTATTCAGGATACCAGACATTAGCATTCAATTGTCCAAACATTATTGGCTCAAACCTTACTCTTCAATGAACTAAGTAAAATTGGTAATGTATCTATCTTAACCATCTTATATATATATACAATTTTCTCCCTTTCCCTTCTTTCTTTTCCCTATTCCAGTCTCTCTTTCCTATTGACCAGTTTCTTTTTGATTCACTGTGTCTATTGTACATTTTGGGTCTTATTTACTCTTTCAGTTTCTCATACTAGAGAGACCATACGATGCTTACACATGTGCGTCCGGTTTATTTCACTTATGAGTATTTTCTCGAGTTGCATCCATTTACCTATAAAAGTCTCCAGTTTATCTTTCCTTATGGCTGAATAGTACTCCATTGTATAAAAATACCACATCTTTCTTATCCATTCCTCAGTTGATGGGCATTTGGGTTGTTTCCAAGATCTGGCTATTACAAATTGTGCTGCTATAAACATGGGTGCACATATATCGCTGTGGTACGATGTTTTTAATTCTTCTGGGAAGATGCCCAGAAGGGGAATAGCTGGGTCAAATGGGACCTCCAACCCTAGATTTTGAGGAATCTCCACACTGACTTCCACAGTGGCTGTACCAGTCGACACTCCCACCAACAGTGAAGAAGGGTTCCTTTTTCCCCACAGCCCCTCCAGCATTTGTTATTAGTTGATTTCTTTATAGTAGCCATTCTTTCTGGGGTGAGATGGTATCTCAGTGTTGTTTTAATTTGCATCTCTCGAATGACTAGTGATGTTGCACATTTTTTGTATATTTATTTGCCATTAGTATTTCTTCATCTGAGAAATGTGTATTCATCTCAGATGCCCATTTTTGGAGTGGGTCTTTAAATTTGGGAGGTCTGATTTTTTTGAGTTCTTTATATGTTCTCGATAGTAATCCTTTGTCTGAGGAACAGCTGGCAAACATTTTTTCCCACGTTGTGGGTTGTCTCTTCACTCTGTTGGTGGTTTCTCTTGCTGTGCAAAAGCTTTTTAATAAGATGAGATCCCAGTTGTTGATTCTTTGGAATAGTTCCCATGCAGTTGAGTTTTTATTCATAAAGTCTTTGCCTACACCAATGTCTTCAAGGGTTTTACCTATCCTACCTTCCAGCAGATTTAATGTTTCTGTTTTAACATTTAGATCTCTGATCCATTTTGAATTTAGTTTAGTGCATGGTGAAAAATATGTGTCTAGATTTAAACTTTGGCACCAAGCATATCAATCTTTATGGCAGAGTAGTACTCCATTGTATAAAAAAATCCCATCTTCTTCATCCATTCACCAGTTGATGGGCCGTTGGGTTGCAAATACCACATTGTCTCTCTGGTGTGAGAAACCAAAGGTGTAAATAAGGACCAAATTATATAATGGGTTTTATGAAATAGGAGTAAAATGTTCAAACAGGGAAGGGAGAGGGGATGGGGAAAGAAGGGAGAAGTTAAAAAATGAGAAAAGAATGAAAACATGAAAACAAAACTCTGTAAATGGGAAGGGGAGGAGGGGTTGAAGGGACATGTGGAATGGGAGAAAAACAAGTTATATCATATACAGGTACAAATTTGCTATGATGAATGTGATCATTATGTATATCTGAAATGTACCAATAAAGTCTAATTAAAAAGAAATACTTGAAATAAAAAAACTCTATAGAATTCATACCATACAGAAATGACTAATGTGAAAACAAAGTATCTGATATTGAGGAATAAATACTGAATTACAATAAAGAACTCAAAGAAGCCAAAAAGGAAAGAGAGCAAGGGAAGACATTTCACCAGCTCCTAGATTAGAATACCAATCAAAGGGTAATCAGAATTAGATAAAAAACTAGAAGATAGCACAGGTGGATTTACTAACATGCTTAAAAAATCATGGAAGAGGCTGAAAGCCCCCCTTCCAACCTCACTAGACTGCCTTCTGTGACTTTTACTGAATGCTGGCTACATGGGAAGGACTCTGGGAGACCCTGAAGCCATTCAATGAAAGAAAGATAAAAATGTACAAAATAAACTGTCATGAAATTTGAAAAATGAGGGGATAAGGATAGTTTGCTCAGGGGAATGACCGAAGGAGCCAGTGTTCTCTAAAACTGTGGGAAGGCATGAATGCAAACAAGAGTGAAATTTGGGTCAGCATCAATGCAATGATTCAGCTCTGCAAACAATCTGTTCTTAAAATATGAGGAAAACAACAGTGTGAGACAATTGAGGAAAGACATGGTGAGATTGGAGTAACGCTCTCATGGTTCTGTGAGCCAAAGTAAAACTCTCTTCTTTATAATTTACTGAGTCTGAACATTTGTGCTTTGAAGAAGCAACAGAATGTACATTAATTTTTGTTAATTTTGATTGGATGCTTCAATACACAGAGTGTCATAATATAACAAGGTTTTAATATCAAAAAAAATTTAGTTGAATGCTGAAGTAATCACTTGCAGAGCACTAGTCTAGCATATGGAAAGATCTGAGTTCAACCTCATTACCACAAAAATTTAGAAACTAATAAAAAGGTGTTAAATTGAGACCATATTGGGAGACTTTTGTGAAGATGGCAAAGCAGTGAGTAGCAGCCACCCAGACTCTCCAAGATTGGGAGCCCGGATGCTGGCATATAGCAACTTGGGGAGGACAAGAAAGAGGGAGGTGGATCCTTGAGACCCAGGAAAGTTCTGAGGGAAGAATTGAAGCCCATGGGGACACTGAGGTGGCAGACCTCAATGCAGAAGAGGGATGTGGCAAGTGCTCTGTCTCCCTGACTCTCAACTCACTACATAAGAGAAGAGTCCTGAGTTTAGAGTTGCAGTGATGGTATGGGACCCTGGAGGCCTCCATAGAGAAACACACCAGTGGAGTGGAGCAGTGGGGACTGTGAGCTGCAGGGGCTGGTGAGTGACCCCAGTTCAAATATCCCCAGGAGAGAGTGACTGCCTGGCTGCAATTTTGTGTTGGGCCAGCAGTATCTGGTATTTGGAACAGGAACAGCCATGAGTTGGCTTCATCTTGGGGCTCCTAGGTATGAAGCAGCCTCATACTTCACAGAATTGGAAAAAACAATTCTAGAATTCATTTGCAACCAGGAGAGTCCTAGAATAGCAAAATCAACTCTGGGCAACAAAGGCAAGGCAGGAGGCATCACAATCCCTGTCTTGAAATTATAATACAAAACTACTGTGATGGTACTGACAAAAAAAAAAAAAAACAGAACTGAGGATCAATGGAACAGATTAGAGGATTCAGAAAGAACTCCAAACACACTCAGCCACCTTATATTTAAAAAATGGTCCAGACCACTTCACTGGAAGAAAGATAGACTATTTAATAAATGGTGCTGGAAAAACTGGCTTTTCACATGCCAAACCTTAAAACCAAACCTATATCCCTAAACTAAAATCAACATGGATCAAAGATCTAAGTATTAAAACAGAAACACTAAATCTGCTGGAAGAGAATAGGTAGAACTCTTGAAGATATAGGTGTAGGCAATGACTTTATGAACAAAACCCTGATTGCACAGGAAATGTTACAAAGAATCAACAACTGGGATCTCATCTTTTTAAAAAGCTTTTGCAGAGCAAAAGAAATCACCAATAAGGTGAAGAAACAACCGATGGAAAGGGAAAAAATTTGCCAGCTAGTCCTCAAACAAAGGGTTAGTATCTAGAACATATAAATAATGCAAAAAAAAAAAAAAACAGACCCCTCAAATTTAAAGACCCGATCCAAAAATGAGCTTCTGAAATGAATAGACACTTCTCATATGAAGAAGTATGAACAGCAAATAAGCATATAAAAAATGTTCAACATCACTGGTAATTTGAGAGATGCAAAATAAAACAACACTGAGATTTCTTCTCGCTCTAGAAGGAATGGCTATTATGAAGAAATCAATCAATAACAGTTGTTGGTGGCTCTGTGGGTAAAATGGAAACCTACACATTTGGTGAGGGTGTAGATTGGTGTAACCACTGTGGAAATCACTGTGAAGATTCCTCAAAAAACTAAAATTAGAGGTTCTATTTGACCCAGGTGTTCCCCTTCCTGAAAGAAATAAAAGCATCATAACACAGCAATATATGCACATCCATGTTTATAGCAGCACAATTTGTAATAGCTAAATATATTGGAAACAGCCCAAATGCCCATCAATGGATGAAAGGATAAAGAAGCTGTGGGACTTTTTATACAATGGAGTACTACTGTGCCCTAATGAAGAATGAACTTGAGACATGTTTAGGTATATGGATGTACATTGTGACCATACTCTTAAGTGAATAAATCAAAGACACATGATTAAAGATTGCAGTTTTTCTCTGGTTCAATAAACCAAAAGTGTAAATAAGGACCAAAATGTATAATAAATATTGGGAAGTAGGATGGAAAGGCTCAAATGGGAAGGGGAACAGGGGAGGGGGGAAGGAAGGAAGGGAAAAGAAAAAAGAGACTAAAAGGAAGAAATGGAAACAAAGCTTTTGTCAGTAAGAGGAGGAGGAGGGGTTGAAGGGAGGGGAGGAGATTGGGAAAAAAGAAGATTTAATATATACTACGTACAGGTACCAATTCCCTATGATGAACATGATTATTATATATATCTGAAGTGCACCGGTAAAGTTAATTTAAAAGTAATAAAAGTCATGGAAAAAATTTCTCAAATGTACAAAATGAGTTTAAAATGCAAGTAAGTGATTCTTTTAGAACACCAATTTTTATGAAAGAAAGAAACTCACCAAGGCATTGCCTTGTAAATTACTAGATGTCCAGCAAAAAACACTAAATTTTACAAGAAGCCAAGCAAGACAAAAAAAATCACATAAAAAAATGTAAACCAACTGGAAAATCAGCTGACTTCTCAACACAAGCCATAAATGTCAGAAGAGCTCTGAGTGATGTATATTTCAAGCCTTAAGAGCAAATAACTTCCAAACCAGATTAATTTACCCAGCAAACCTACCCTTCAAAATAGATGGAGGAATAAGGTATGTCCAGGCAAAGGACTGGCTCAGAAGATATATGAGTGCTAAACCAGCTCTAGAAAAATTACTAAAGAATGTTCTCAACAGAAACAATGAATCAGGCACAGCTAAAAATACAGAGGAAACTGGTGAGGTCAGTGGATAAACAGCAACAAAAAACATCAGAAAAAGTAAAAGAAATGGTATGCCAACAAATAAAGAGGTAATAATAGAAAATGACCAAAATATCTCAGCAATAGCTTTCAATGTTAATGGCTTCACCTCTCGAATTAAAAGACACAGACAGGCATATTGGATCAAAAGACATAATCCAACAGTCCCTTGCATTCAAGAAACTCACCCAATCCAAGAAGATATTCACAGACTAAAAATTAAAGAATGGAAAAAATATTTCATGCACCAGGATCTTGAAACAAACATGGGTAGCAATTCTAACAAAAGATATTTTAAACTTCAAGCTAAAACTGATTAGAAGAGATTAAGAAGGTCACTAAAGGATGACCTCAAGATGGTGGATGAGTAAGAAGCAGGCAGCAAAACTCTCTCTAAAAGTTACCATTGGAACACGGGAATATAGCGACCCGGAAAGCGCAGGAGGGGGGTAGATGCCTCCTCGAAACCCAGAAAAGTTCTGAAGCGCAATCTGGGACCCCCGGCACCAGTGACGGGTGACTTCCAACAAAGAAGAAGGAAAGAAGGAGCAGACCGCACGCACGCACCTTCTACTATCCCGGGAGTTGCAGCACGGCGGAGGCTCAATTCTACGGACACATGGTGGCAGCTGGCGCCCAGGGAGCCCCCACGGAGGATCCTGAGACAGCGGCGGGGCAGGGGAGCGGCGGAGAATGGCGCTGACCAGCGGTGAGTGTCTCTCAGCCACAGCTGCCCCACGCCAGAGAGCGACTGGCCGGGCGCCATTGTGGGGGGTGTGGCAAAACTCAGCGGCTCGGAAACTGCTCTGGGAACTTGTGCTCCAGACAGGGCAGCACGGGGCCTCTCAGGCGCACGAAAGTGTGCTGAGGTCAGCAGGCGAACGAGACTGGACTCTCAGCCACACCTGTCCCGCGCCAGAGAGCGACTGACCCGGCGCCATTGTGGGGGGCGTGGTGAAAAACCAGAGCGGCGGGAACCAGTGCAGGGAACCCGCACTCCGGACAGCACGCTGAGCCTCTCAGGCCCAGGGATCGTGAAAGGGCGCCAAGAGCGGAGGCGAGCTAGACTGGTCTCTGCCTGAAAGTACGCGCCTCTGCTCACTGCCCGCCAGAGGGCGCTCCTGGCTTACTGGGACGGACCTGCACAGAACAGGACTCTGTCACAAGGTACCTGCCTACAACAGAGTCAACACCTGGAACTGATTCTTTTTATTTTTTTAATTTTTATTTTTATTTTTATTTTTATTTTTTTTCTCACTGATTTGTTTTTTTGTTCTGGCGAAGGGTTTTTTTGTTTTTGTTTTGTTTTGTTTTGTTTTTTGGTGGGGTTTTATTTTTGATCTGTCTGTTTTATTGTTTTTATCTTCATTTTTGTTTCTGTATCTGTATTTGCTCTTTCCTTCATTATTCTCTCTGGTTTTTTATATGAGTGTAAACAGCGCCTCTAACTTCTTTGTGATTGTGGTTGTGATCTGTTCTTCCTTTTATCACTTCCTTCTCTTTTTACCACCTGTCCTCTGCACTAGTGTCCCATCTAACCTTACATCTAATTCCTTCCTCTTCTCCCAATACTCTATTTCCTCCTTAACTCATCTTAAATTTAAACTCCTCAAGGAAAAATTGACATACATAGGACTTGTATACTGCATATAATTTTTCTGGCGTGTTTTAGATTTTGTTATATAACCGCAACTCTATACAGCTAAAAGTGGTAAATAACTGGTTAGCTCAGTCTGTCATTTTTTAGGCTGTGTTTGATGCTTTAGTTAACATTATAGCCAAATGTGAAATAATTGTTCTAAACACCTTTCCTTCCTGATATTTTATGATTGAGATTGACTAAGGGACACAGAAAATACAGTGGCACAGTACCAAAGAATCAAGGACTGGGCCAAACAGGTAGCAACTTCGCATACCCAATGAATTGAAGAGGTAGAATCTGGCAGAAAGCTCAAAACCTAAAAGCAAGCTCCACTTGGAAGATACTGCAGAGAAGTAGTCATCTTCTAAAGATCTTAAACACTAGCAATAAAGTAACCTACTATAGGTAATTTGCAAACATCACCCCAGGAATTAAAGAAAGAAAAAATGAGACGACACTTAAACAAGATGCAACCCCACACATCCAATTCACCAAAGGCAAACCTAGGGAGCAATGAGGTGGGACAATCCGAAAGCCACCCACCTGGCTTATCTGAAGTGGTAACAACAAAGCAACTGAATGAGGTTCTGGAAAAAATTAAAACAGAAATAATCTCACAGATAACTGCAGAGATAATGTCTACAATGAAGACCATGCTTAAGGACACTATAGCTGATACAGACAAAAAAATAGATGAACTTAAGAAAACTATAGAAACCATGAATGCTCAGCATAGGAAAGAAATGGAATCCATAAGGCAGATTCAAGCAGATATCCAAGAGATAAAAAATTCCATTGAAAGTATTTGTAGCAGAATAAGCCAGTGCGAGGACAGGATCTCAGATATAGAAGACAGGCTTGAAATTAGTGATCATGAAATGGAAAAATTCTTAAAAATAGCAAGGGACCATGAAAAATCAATTCAGCAGCTGCTAGATGACTCAAAGATAAACAACTTAAGAATAATTGGAATATGGGCCGGTGAGATGGCTCAGTGGCGTAAGCGCCTGCCTTGCAAGCGCGAGGGCCCGAGTTCGACTCCCGGAACCCACATACGAAAAAGGGGCCGGTGATATCGCTCAGTGGCACGGGTGCCTGTTGGCGCGCGAGGTCCTGAGGTCGTCCCCCTGGTACCCACAAAAAAAAAAAAATAAAGAATAATTGGAATAAATGAAAAAGCAGGAGATAGCATCAATGACATTAAAACCTTGTTCAAAGACATAATCAGGGAGAATTTTCCTGGAAGAGAAAAGGAATTTGACACCCCTATAAGTGAAGCTTTTAGAACACCAACTAGACATGATCAAAAAAAAACTTCAGCCAGACATATTATAGTCAAGATCCCAGAAATTCAACAGAAGGGTAGAATCTTAAAAGCTGTTAGGGAGAAGAGACAAATCACCTATGAAGGAAAACCCATCAGAATCACAGCTGACTTTTCAGCACAAACCCTCAATTCAAGAAGAGCTTGGAATGATGTATTGCAAGCTCTAAAGGAAAATAATTTTCAGCCCAGATTGATGTACCCTGCAAAACTATCTTTCAAAATTGATGGAGAAATAAAATACTTTCATGACAAAGAACATCTGAGAAAATTTATGACCACCAAACCAGCACTCCAAAACATTCTGAAGGACATTCTAGAAAGAGATAGGAACCCCAACAGAAGGAATCCACCAGGCAGGGCAAATAATTAAATAGCCGGAAAGCGGAAAAACAAAGAGTGGGAACCAACAACAGGAAAATATCATGACAAGTCAATACATATCATTTTTAACCATCAATTTTAACGGTCTCAATTCACCAATCAAAAGGCACAGACTGGCGAAATGGATCAAGAAGCAAGATTCAACAATATGCTGTACACAAGAAACACATTTAATTCACAAAGAAATTCATAGACTGAAAGTCAAAGGATGGAAAACAATCCTCCATGCCACAGGAACCCACAAAAAAGCAGGGGTAGCTATTCTTTTTGCAGACAAAGTGAACTTCAAGCCAAGAAGGATTCAGAGAGATAAAGACGGTCATTACATCCTTGTAAAGGGAACAATCCAAGAGGAAGAGATAACGATCATAAATATATATGTGTCAAATACCAATGCACCCAGGTATATAAAACAAGTACTAAAGGACATGATAAATCAAATAAGCACTAATACAATTATATTGGGAGATCTCAATACTCCACTGTCACAAAAAGATAGATCAACTGGACAGAAAATCAATAATGAAATAGTAGAACTGAACCAAACTTTTGAACAAATGGACTTAGTAGATGTCTACAGAGTGTTCCATCCCACATCAGAATACACATTTTTCTCAGCTACACATGGGACGTTCTCCAAAATAGACCACATATTAGCTCATAAAACCTGCTTAAGTAAATGCAAAGGAATTGAAATTATCCCATGCATATTATCAGACCATAGTGCAATGAAATTGGAAATCAATGGCAAAAGATCCCACAAAAACTCCCTAAACACATGGAATTTAAACAGCATCCTCCTGAACAACCAATGGGTCACAGATGAAATTAAAGAAGAAATTAGTCACTTTCTACAACTGAATGATAATGACAGTACAACATACCGGAACTTATGGGATACAATGAAAGCAGTCCTAAGAGGGAAATTTATAGCATTAAACACTTATATTAGGAAAATAGAGCAAGCGCAAATAAACAACTTAAGGGTGAACCTCGAGCTTCTAGAAAAAGAAGAGCAGGTTAAGCCAAAAGCCCGTACAAGAGAGGAAATTATAAAGATCAGAGCAGAAATTAACATATTGGAGAATATAAAAACAATACAAAGAATCAATGAAGCAAAAAGTTGGTTCTTTGAAAGAATATATAAGATTGACAAACCCTTATCCAACCTTATTAAAAAAAGAAAAGAAAAGACTCAAATCCATGCAATTGAAAATGAAAAGGGTGATATCACGACGGACCCTGCAGAAATCCAGAAGATCATCTATACCTATTTTGAAAATTTATATTCTACTAAGATGGAAAATGCAGAAGAAATGGACAGATTCCTAGATTCGTATGAATTACCAAAGCTGAATCAAGAAGATTTAAAAATCCTAAACAAACCAATATCAGAAAATGAAATTGAAGATGTAATTAAAAACCTCCCAACAAAGAAAAGCCCAGGCCCTGATGGATTCACTGCCGAATTCTACAAGAAATTTAGAGAAGACCTAACGCCCCTACTTCTCAAACTTTTCAATGAAATTGAAAGGGAAGCAATACTCCCAAATTCATTCCTGGAAGCAAGCATTACCCTGATACCAAAACCAGAGAAGGACCCAACTAAGAAAGAGAACTACAGGCCAATCTCCCTAATGAACATAGATGCAAAAATCCTTAATAAGATACTGGCAAACAGAATCCAACAAATCATCAAGAAGATTATACACCATGACCAAGTTGGATTCATCCCAGGGATGCAGGGATGGTTCAACATACGTAAATCAATAAATGTAATACAGCATATTAACAGAACCAAAGACAAAAATCACATGATCATCTCAATAGATGCAGAAAAATCTTTTGACAAAGTCCAGCACCTTTTCATGATAAAAACCCTACAGAAAATTGGAATAGAGGGTCTTTATCTCAATCTGGTAAAAGCTATCTATGACAAACCAACAGCCAATATTATACTAAATGGCCAAAAACTGAAAGCCTTCCCTCTAAAATCAGGAACAAGACAAGGATGTTCACTGTCCCCACTCTTATTCAACATAGTTCTGGAAACTTTAGCCAGAGCGATTAGACAAGAGAAAGAAATAAAAGGAATAATGATTGGAAAGGAAGAAGTTAAATTATCATTATTTGCAGATGACAAGATACTCTACACAGAAGACCCCAAAAACTCCACTAAAAAACTGCTAGATTTAATAAGCAAATTCAGTAGTGTAGCTGGATACAAAGTCAATACTCAAAAGTCAATAGTCTTCATGTACACAAATAACAAACTTAGTGAAAGAGAAATTAGGGAAACAATACCTTTCAAAATAACATCCAAAAAAATGAAATACCTAGGAATCAACCTCACGAAGGATGTAAAAGACCTCTATACTGAAAACTACAGTACTCTGAAAAAGGAGATTGAAGAGGATATCAGAAAATGGAAAGATATCCCTTGCTCCTGGATAGGAAGAACCAATATAGTGAAAATGGCCATACTTCCAAAATTGTTATACAGATTTAATGCAATTCCAATCAAAATTCCAACAGCATATCTCACAGAATTAGAGAAAACAATCCTAAAATTCATTTGGAATCAGAAGAGACCTAGAATAGCAAAGGCAATTCTGGGCAACAAAGGCAAGGCAGGGGGCATCACAATCGCCGACTTGAAATTATACTATAAAGCTACTGTGATAAAAACAGTGTGGTACTGGCAAAAAAACAGACCTGAAGATCAATGGAACAGATTAGAAGATGCTGAAACAACCCCAGACATACTAAGCCACCTTATCTTTGACAAAGGTGCCAAACACATTCGCTGGAAGAAAGATAGCCTCTTTAATAAATGGTGCTGGAAAAACTGGCTCTACACATGCCGAAGATTAAAACTAGATCCATATCTTTCACCATGCACTAAACTAAATTCAAAATGGATCAGAGATCTAAATATTAAAACAGAAACATTAAATCTGCTGGTAAGTAGGATAGGTAAAACCCTTGGAGACATTGGTGTAGGCAAAGTCTTTATGAATAAAAACTCAACCGCACGGGAACTATCCCAAAGAATCAATAACTGGGATCTCATCTTATTAAAAAGCTTTTGCACAGCAAGAGAAACCACCAACAGAGTGAAGAGACAACCCACAACGTGGGAAAAAATGTTTGCCAGCTGTTCCTCAGACAAAGGATTACTATCGAGAACATATAAAGAACTAAAAAAAATCAGACCTCCCAAATTTAAAGACCCACTCCAAAAATGGGCATCTGAGGTGAATACACATTTCTCAGATGAAGAAATACTAATGGCAAATAAATATACAAAAAAATGTGCAACATCACTAGTCATTCGAGAGATGCAAATTAAAACAACACTGAGATACCATCTCACCCCAGAAAGAATGACTACTATAAAGAAATCAACTAATAACAAATGCTGGAGGGGCTGTGGGGAAAAAGGAACCCTTCTTCACTGTTGGTGGGAGTGTCGACTGGTACAGCCACTGTGGAAGTCTGTGTGGAGATTCCTCAAAATCTAGGGTTGGAGGTCCCATTTGACCCAGCTATTCCCCTTCTGGGCATCTTCCCAGAAGAATTAAAAACATCGTACCACAGCGATATATGTGCACCCATGTTTATAGCAGCACAATTTGTAATAGCCAGATCTTGGAAACAACCCAAATGCCCATCAACTGAGGAATGGATAAGAAAGATGTGGTATTTTTATACAATGGAGTACTATTCAGCCATAAAGAAGGATAAACTGGAGACTTTTATAGGTAAATGGATGCAACTCGAGAAAATACTCATAAGTGAAATAAACCAGAAGCACATGTGTAAGCATCGTATTATCTCTCTAGTATGAGAAACTGAAAGAGTAAATAAGATCCAAAATGTACAATAGACATGGTGAATCAAAAAGAAACTGGTCAAAAGGAAAGAGAGACTGGAATAGGGAAAAGAAAGAAGGGAAAGGGAAAAAAAATTGTATATATATATATATATATATATATATATATATAAGATGGTTAAGATAGATACTCTACCATTTTTACTTAGTTCATTGAAGAGTAAGGTTTGTGCCAATAATGTTTGGAAAATTGAATGCTAATGTCTGGTGTCCTGAATAACTAACTTAATGATAGTAATACGTAATGTATTAACCATTTTTACCCTCCTATTATGTTTGTTTGAAAATTTGTTCTTCTTTTGATTTGTTTTGTTTTTTCTTCTCTTTAAAATAAAAAAAAAGAAGGTCACTACAAAATAGACAAGGTAGCAATCCAACAAGAAGAGATAACATTGATAAACATATATGCACCAAATATTGGAGCACTTATCTTCAAATAAAACAAAAACTGCTGAAATTGAAAGATCAAATAATACTAACACAATCATATAAATGGATTTAACACCCCTCTTTTGCAGAGATATATAAACAAAACAAAAAATAAAGAAATTTAAGAGCTGAAACATACTCTTGAGCATATGGACTTAATTGGCATTTATAAAGTATTCCACCCTATACAACAGAGTATAAATTCTTTTTCCACAGTATAAGTTACTTTTTCCTAAATAGATCACATATTAGTTCACAAACCCTGCTTAAGTAAACATAAAATAATAGAAATCACCCCAGGCATGCTACTGTGCAAGTAAAACAGAAATCAATACCAGGAAATTTTAGAAAAGGCAAAAATTTCTGAAAAATTAAAAATATACTGCTAAACAAACAACTGGTCACCACTGAAATCAAAGAAAAATTTAAAAATTTGTGCAAGTTGATGATGCCACAACTTATTGAAACCCCTGGGACACTATATAAGCAGTTTTAAGAGGAAAATTGATCACAGTCAATGCTCACATTTGGAAAACAGAGGAAGCTGAAAAAGAAAATTTTATGAGAAATTTCATGATATTTGAGAAACAACAACAAAGTGGTCCCAAAATGAAATTAAGGAGGGAAATTATAAAGATGAGAGTGAAAATCAATGAAATTGACACTTAAAAAGCTCTTCAAAGAAATTGAAATGAATGGAATGCTCCCAAAGCCTTGCCAGCATTTTTTATGGGCTGATTTCTTGATAATAGCTATTATTTCTGGAGTGAGAGGGAAACTCAGTGTTTCTCCACTGTTGGTGGGAGGGTAAAGTGGTGCAACCACTATGGAAATCAGTGTGGAAATTCCTCAAAGAACTGGGACTAGAGGTTCCATTTGACTCAGGTGTCCCTCTTCTTGGTATCTTCTCAAAGGAATAAAAGCATTATACCACATTGATATATATGTGCACCCATAATTATAGCAGCAGAGTTTGTAATAGCTAAATATTGGAAACAACCCAAATGCCCATCACATGATAAGTGGATAAAGAAGATGTGTTTTATTTATGCAATGGAATAATACTCAGCCATAAAGAAGGATAAGCCTGGGACATTTCTAGATCAAAGTATGCACCATTAAACCACACACTTAAGTGAAATACATTGAACACATATGTGTAAATATCACATTGTTTCTGTGGTGTGGGAAAATGAAAGTGTAAAAAAGAACCAAAATGTGCAATAGATTTTAAGAAATAGGAAGAAATTGTTCAATACCAAAGGGGAACTTAGGAAGAGGTAGGGGGAAAGGAAGGAAAGGGAAGAAAAAAGGAGAAAAACTTTTTCCCCCATTTTTTATTTCAAATTAAAAAAACAATAAAAACAATGATACAAAATTTCAAAATAAGATATTAGGAAAGTAACAATGGTTAATATATCTCGAATTATTATCTTCAAAATGGTTGCTCATTTTACAAGATATAGGTGTGAGAAAGTGATCAAACAATATAAGCACAAAGCTTTCTTTTCAATGAACTAATAGATATAAGTAGTATAACTATCTTAACTACCTTCTATACATATTTTTTTCCTTTTCCCTTCCTTCTTTTCTCCATTCCCCATACTCTGGGAATTCCCCATTCTCTTTTCTTTTGAACAGATTTTCCCATTTCATAATATCTATTGTACATTTTTAATCTTATTTACCCTTCCAGCTTCTTACACTAGGGAGACAATACAATGTTTACACATGTGAGTCTGATTTATTTCACTAATGAGGATGCTCTCAAGTTGTATCCACTTAAGTATAAAAGTCTCAAGTTTATCCTTCTTTATATCAGAAGAGTACTCCATCATACAAAAATACCACATCTTTTTTACCCATTCCTCAGTTGATGGGCATTTGGGTTGTTTCCAAGATTTAATTATTACAAATTGTGCTGCTATAAACATGTGTGCACATATATCGCTTTGGTATGAGGTTTTTAATTCTTCTGGGAAAAAAACCTACAAGGGTATAACAGCTGGGTAGAATAGGGTCCCTAATCCTAGTTTTTTGATGAATTCCACACTGATTTCCACAGTGATTGTACCTGTCTACACACCCAGCAAAAGTGGAGAAGTGTTCCTTTTTCCCCACTGCCCCTCCAGCATATTATTGGTTGATTTCTTGATGATAGCCATTCTTTCTGGGGTGAAATGAAATATCAGTGTTGTTTAAATTTGCATTTCTCAAATGACCAATGATATTGAACATTTTTTCATATATTTATTTGCCATTTGAATTTATCCTTCTGAGAAGTGCATGTTTATCTCAGATGCCCCTTTTTGGATAGGGTCTTTAAATTTGGGGCCTGATTTTTTCAGTTCTTTATCTGTTCTAGATAGAAGTTGTGGTGGATTGACAACTGGTTGTGAACTTGTAATGCCCAGGTGAACTAAATCAGCAAGGTGCTGGGTGTGGAAGGCCCACCCTAGGATTGTTGCCAACAACATAAAAAGGAGAGAACCAGAGAGGAAGAGGTGGTGCTGTTGGTTCTCCCGGAGGAGCTTGTCATGCTGGCTTTCCTGATATGAACTTGGCTGTTCTCATCTTTGGAGGAGCTCAGGAACTCGCTGTTGCTGAGGATGGCTGCAGTACTTTTGGGGGTGTTCTGGTCCTCACATTGAGCACTGCTTCCTGGCTCCAATGTAAATGCCTCAGCCTGATGGCACAGATCCTTCATCCCACCAGCACAGACTTTCTAGCTTCCACCACTGAACTTTGGGCCTTCCCAGCACAGATCTGTGAAACAGACTTGCATGAGCCATTGTCTTGGCCTCTAGGTCTTCAGCTGGATAAATGCAGAACATTGCTGTGCAGTCCAGGCCTTCAGCTGGGTTCTTTGGGTCTTTAGTGTGTGATAGATTTCCTGTACTCTTTTGGATTTGACTCTTTGTGTGATTACTATAAAATAATCCTATAAATTTTGTGTCCTGTATTAAATTGTTTCTCTTACAAACCCTGACTACAACAAAATTGGTACCAGAAGTGGGGTCATTGCTTTGACGTTGCATGGTCAAGTGGCTTAAGAGCCTTGGCAATTGATTTGGAAAGGTTTTGAGAAACTGGCCTAGAGGCAGCCCCTATATGCTGTAAACTATATTGGAGACTCTGGTTGGAGTATGGAAAATCAGTACTGATGGAAATGCTGCCAGTTAAGATGAAGCTCAGGATAGCTTCATTGAGGACTGCATTAGCTGCTAGATCCCAGGTAGTATACTGTGCTTTGGCAGGAAGTTGTTCTGCATTTTGTTTGCATTCAGAGCTATTACCTGAATGGCCAAAAAATTTCAATGTAGTCTGCTGTTGCGATGGTGGCATGGTTACTGTTGAGAACTTTTGGCCAGATCTATGTTTGAAGATAGGAATGAAGAGCCAGCAAGGTAATTTGAAGCATTTGGCCAGAGGAAAGTCTCCATGGAGCTTTGGATTGCAAGGATGAAACAGAGGAGAATATGGGTGTTCAGAAGAACAGAACAATGGAATAATGAACTGAAGCTTTTCACCTGAAGACAAGAGTGTATTTGAATTGCAGGAGATCCCCATTTTTTAGTCTTGCCATGCCCTGTTGTTAAAAGTTAATGAAAAGCAAGGACTGCCATTGTAATTGCTCCCTTAAATGTGATTTTAATGTAGTTTTAAGGCATATGTTTGTAATCAGGTTAATTAGTCCAAGTATTTAGGTTTTAACTTTGAATTTTGATCACCCTTTGAATATTTTGCTTTTGGTGCAGAAATGAGTGAAATAAGAATTGTATGTAAGTAATTGTAGTATCAATGTAGAACTGAAAAGACCAAGACATGTTAAATTTTCACAAATCTGTCACTAGAGACTACACTTTAAGGAAATGTGTCTGGTTATCAAATTGACCAGGGTGGATTGTGGTGGATTAACAACTGGTGGTCAACTTGTAACACCCAGCTGAATTGCATCAGCATGGTGCTGGGTGTGGAAGGTCCACCTGAGGATTGTTGCAAACAACATAAAAAGGAAAATGAGGAAGGACATATGGGTTTCCACTCTTTGGAGGACCTCCAGTCTTCACCTTCAGCTTGGACGTCTTTGGCTTCTGCCTCGGATCCTTCAGCCTTCTGGCATAGACACATCAGCCTTCCGTCACAGACCCATCAGCCTCATGATACAGACTTGCACGGGACACTACAGTGAACTCCATACCTTGGACTGAATCCTTCAGTCTCCAGTGTGCAGACACCCTCTGCAGTCTTTCTCATCCAAATCTGTGACTGACCATCAGAGGCCAATCTTGTAATTTCTTATACATTTGTATATCTTGTGTTATATCTCTTTCTCTAGTAAAACCCAGACTGATACAGAAGTCCTCTGTTATGAAAGTTGGCTAAAATTTTTCCCAGTCCGTGGGTTTTCTTTTCACTCTGTTGATGATTCTTTTGATGTGAAAAAGCTTTTTATAAGATAAGATCCCAGTTGTTCATTCTTTGAAGTATTTCCCATGCAGTATGTGTTCTGTTCACTAACTCTTTACATACACCTATGCCTTCAAGATTTCTACCTACTTTCTCTTCCAATAGATTGTTTTTCTGCTTTCATATTTAGATCCTTGATCCATTTTGACTTTAGTTTAGTGCACTGTGACAGACATGGGTCTAGTTTTAGTCTTTGGCATGTGGAAAGCCAGTTTATTCAGCAACATATATTAAAGAGGCTATCTTTCTTTCAGTGAACATGTTTCGCCCTTTTTTCAAAGATAAGGTGGCTGAATATGTTTGCAGTTGTTTTTGCATCTCCTAATCTGTTCCATGGACCCTCAGGTTTTTTTTCCAGTACCATGCTGATTTTATCACGTACCTAAATAGCATAATTTTAAGTCAGGGATTGTGATGCCCCCTGCCTTGCCTTTGTTGCCAAGGATAGCCTTTGCCATTCTAGGTCTCTTCTATTTCCAAATGAATTTTAGGAATGTTTTCTCTACATCTGTGAGTTATGCTAATGGCATTTTGATAGGGATTGCATTAAACCTGTATAACAGTTTTGGGAGTATGGCCATTTTCAAAATTTTTGTTCTGCCAATCCAAGAGCAGGGGATATCTTTCCATTTTCTGATATCATCTTTGATCTCTTTTCTGAGAGTGCTGTTATTTTCCATATATAGATTTTTCACATTATTTGCTGTATAGATTCCTAAATATTTCTCTTTTGGATGCTATTGTGAAGGGTGTGGTTTTCCTAATTTCTGTCTCAGTGAGCTCTTTGTTTGTGTACAGGACTGCTATTGATTTTTGAGTGTTGACTTTCTATCCAGCTATAGTACTGAATTTGGTTATTAAGTCTAGAAGTCTTTTGGTGGAGTTTTTGGGGTCTTCTATGTAGAGTATCATCATCTGTGAAAAATGATAATTTAACTTCTTATTTTTCTATCCTCATTCCTTTTATTTCTCTCTCTTGTCTAATTGCTCTGGCTAATATTTCCAGAACTCGATTGAATAGGAGCGGTGATACTGTACATGCTTGTATTGTTCCTTATTTTAGAGTAAAAGTTTGAGTTTTTGTTCATTCGGTATGATGTTGGCTGTTGGTTTGTCACAGATGGCTTTTATCAGATTGAGATAAAGACACTTCTGATTTTCTTTAGGGTTTTTATCATGAATGAGTGTTGGACTTCATAAAAAGCTTTGTCTGCAGCTATTGAGTTGATCATGTGATTTTTGTCTTTGGCTCTGTTGATATGGTGTATTATGTATATTGATTTACATATGTTGAATGATCCCTGCAATACTGGGCTCAATCCCACTTGGTCATGGTGTATAATCCTGATGATTGGCTGCATTCTGTTTGCTAGTATTTTACTGAGGATTTTTGCATATATGTTCATTAGAGATTGGCCTGTAGTTCTCTCTTTTGATTGGGTCTTTCTCTGGTTTTGTTATCAGGGTAATACTCGAGTCCAGGAATGCATTACGGAAAATTGCTTCCCTTTCAATTTCATTAAACATTTTGAGGGGTATTGGCATTAAATCTTCTCTAAATATCTTGTAAAATTCAGCCATGAATCCATCAGGACCCGGGCTTTTCTTTGTTGGTAAGTTTTTAATTCTGTTTTTAATGTCAGTAACTGATGTTGGGTTATTCAGAATTTTTATGTCTTCTTGTTTCAGCTTTGGTAATTCACACGTTTCTAGGAATCTGTCCATTATTTTATGTGCTTTCCATCCTATAAGAGTAAAGATTTTCAAAGTAGGTATTGACGATCTTCTGAATTTCCACAGGTTCTGTTTTGATTTCACCCCTTTCTTTCCTCATTGCATGAATTTGAGTTTTTTCTTTCCTTTTTTGATAAGGTTGTCTAGGGGTTTATCAATTTTATTTATTCTTTTAAAGAGCCAACTCTTTGATTCATTAATTCTCTGTATTGTTGTTTTCATCTCCATTGCATTAATTTCTGCTGTGATCTTTATAATTTCCTCCCTTGTATGGGCTTTGGGCTTGACTTGCTCTTCTTTTTCTAGAAGCTTGAGGTGCAGCACTATGTTGTTTACTTTTGCTCATTTTGTTTTAATGATGTGAGAATTCACCACTATAAATTTCCCACTTAGGACTGCTTTCACTGCATCCCAGAGGTTCTGGTATGTTGTAATTACATTTTTGTTTGATTGTGGGTATTGTTTAATTTTTTCAATTTCATGAGTGACCCATTGGTTGTTCAGGAGTGTGTTATTTTATTTCCACGTGTTTATGGAGTTTTTACAGTTTCTTTTGTCTTTAATTTCCAATTTCATTGCACTATGTTCAGATAATGTGCATGGGATAATTTTAATTCCTTTGCATTTACTTAAGCCTGTTCTATTGGCTAGTATATGGTCTATTTTAGAGAATGACCCATGTGCACCTGAGAAGAATGTGTATTGTGATGTTCTTTGGGGAGCACTCTGAAAATATCTACTAAGTCCATTTGTTCACAGGTTTGGTTCAGTTTTGATACTACTTTGTTGATTTTTTGTCTAGTTGATATCTATCTTTGTGACAATGGGGTTTTAAGGTCTTCAGTTACAATTGTGTTGTTGCTCAGATTTTTAACGTCTATTAATATTTGTCTTATATATTTGGGGGTCCCATATTTGGTGCATATATATTTATGATTGTTATCTCTTCCTCTTGAAGTTTTCTCCCAACAAGTATGTAATGACCTTCTTTATCTCTGTTCATCATTCTTGGTTTGAAGTTCACTTTGTCTGCTAACAGAATAGCTACCCCTCCATTTTTGGGGTTCCTGTTGCATGGGTTATTGTTTTCTATCCTTTGACTTTCAGTCTATGAATTTCTTTTCAAGTTAAATGTGCTTTTTGTATATAAATTTTGTTGGATGTTATTTCTTTATCCATTCTGCCATTCTGTTTATTTTGATTAGTGAATTGAGGCCATTTACATTGATGGTTATAACTGATATGTATTGGCTTTTCTTTGTCATGTTATTTTCCTTCTGTTGGTTCCCCACATTTTCCCTCTGTTAAATTGATTGCCATGCCTGGTAGTTTCTTTCTTTTGTTGTTCTTGGAATTGTGGTCATGTTTATTTCTATCTAGAATAACTTTCAGTACTCTTTGTAGGGTTGGTTAGGTGGTCCTGAATTTCTTCAGTTGTTGTTTGTCATGGAAGTATCTTATTTGTCCATTAATTTTAAAGATAATTTTGCACATACATCAATTTGGGTTGGAAGTTGTTTTCTTTCTCGACTTGAAATACTTCATTCCAAGCTCTTATTGACTTTGGGGTTTGTGTTGAGTAGTTGGCTGTGATTCTGATGTGTTTTCCTTAATAGGTGATTTGTTTCTTTCTCTAACTGTTTTAATATTCTGTTCTTTGCTGAATTTCTGGGATCTTGATTATTATATGTCTTTGTGTAGATTCATTTTGGTTATGGCTGTTTGGAGTTCTATATGCCTCCCTTATCTGTATGTCAGAGTCTTTTGCTATGCTTGGGAAATTATTTGCTATTCTGCAAATAGTTTCATTATGTCATTTGTGTTGACTCCTGCTTTTCTATTGATATCAAGCAGTCTTATATTATCTTTATTTACATCATTTTGCAGCTGTTCAATTGTTATTTCCTGATTCTTTTTTAAGAGATATTTCCTTTCATGATTACTAGCTTCAATCCTGTCTTCCAAATCTGAAAGTCCACCTTCAGTTTCATTCAAGTGATTTTGCCAGCTTTCAATGGAATTTTTAATTTCCTGAATATCTGTTTGAATCTCTTTCATACATTCTATTTGTTTCCTATATTAATAATTCACAATTTCCATCCTTTTCCTATCATCATCTATTTTTGTCTATCTGTACTCTAGATTTGCTGAGTAATTCCTTTATGAATGTTGACATTTCTTTTTTAACCTGAGAGATTTTTTCTGATCCGATTTTCTCTATAGCCTCATTGATTTGTTTCTTTACTTCGGTCGCTATCATTTCAGAAGTGTCAGGTTTGTGTCTTCCATTTTTCATTATCTAATTGTTTCCTGGTCTTGTTCTGTGTGGGTTGGAGGTCTGAGGTTGCATTTTGCTACTTCATCTTGTCATTTTCTATTTCAAAAATTTTTTATTTTGTTTTATCTGTTGATACTTGTTTTTGTTGTAGGTAGTTATATCATTAGTATTGAGGACTCTCTAGGAAAATCTGTTCTTCAGGAATGTCTTCTTTGTAGGAGGTTCTGGGTTTGTGTCTGTCCCAAGATTCTACCTTCCAAATTAATTAACAGTGGGATGTTGATGTCTGTTTGGCTTTGTGCACAGTCCTTCAGTGTTGGGTTGTGGTGAGGTTATTTCCCCAGAGCTTCCCAGTATTGTTCTGGAAGTGAGAACCACTGATTGCAACCAATATGGTATCCTAGCTGAAGTAGTATACTTAGCAATAACAATGACATCAAGCACAGTATAGAGACTGACAAAATATGGTAACTATTAATTTTGTACATTGATCCATAGGAGCAAAATCTACAATTATATACCAGAACTGAACATAAATCAGGATCTCTTATACAAAGTGTTTCCCTTTGGTCAAGAGGTTTTACTCTGTGGTGGGGGTAATTTAAGAAGGGTCGTGTATAAAACATAGACAACTGTAAAGGAAGTAGAAGCAAGGCTGGAGGACAAAGGATGATCATGTAAGCTTTGGGAAACTAGAGAAGAGTGTAGAAAAGAAATAATGAAGGAATAACAAGGACTTTTCTTAACTTGTTCTGTGGGTTTGGGGGCATGGGATTAGATTTCTGTGGCTGGTGTTCTCCCCAGCCATTTAGAAAAAAGAAAAAATGATAAGAAATAAGGAAAAGACAAAGAAAGATAAAAGTAAATAATACAAAGGAAAAGAAAAAAGGCAAAACTCAGGAGGCAGCACCACCCACCTGCTTCTATTACGTGTCTTTGTCCACAAGCACGATGCTGGTTCACCTAACTTACCACCTGTTGTCTCGTATTGTTAATGTTAAGACTTTCCCATCCCACTAGTCTTGCCTGTCCATCATGTTCACCCCGGTAGGCTATTACTGTGTGGCTGGTGTTTCCAACATCATCTTGTCCCACTGATGTAAGAGGCTGGGACAGTCACCTGGATTCCTCCTGCTGGGCCAGTTGCCATGTCCTGGATTCATCCTGGGGTAGTTGCTGCATCGCAGAATGTAGAGGGAGGGGCCAGTCACCTGGATTCCTCCAGCAGGGTCAGATGCCTGGTCCTCTATCTGGAACCTCAATGTTGTTTCAATCTCAATTTCTCAAATGTTCAGAGATGTTGGTGATATTTTTGTCCAGTTTATTCCAGGGATGTCCATTTTGTTTCATTTTATTTTACTTTTTATTTTAAAGAGAACAAAAACCAAAACAAATCAAAAAGAACAAATTTTCAAAACAATGTAATAGGAGGGTAACAATGGTTAATGCATTACGTATTATTATCTTTAAGTTAGTTATTCATGATACCAGATATTAGCATTCAATTGTCCAAACAATATTGGCACAAACCTTACTCTGCAATGAACTAAGTAAAATTGGTAGTGTATCTATCTTAACCATCTTATATATGTATACAATTTTTTTTCCTTTCCCTTCTTTATTTTGCCTATTCCCCTATTCCAGTCTCTCTTTCCTTTTGACCAGTTACTCTTTGACTCACAATGTCTATTGTATATTTTGGATCTTATTTACTCTTTCAGTTTCTCATACTAGAGAGACCATACTATGCTTACACATGTGTGTCCGGTCTATTTCACTTATGAGTATTTTCTCGAGTTGCGTCCATTTACCTATAAAAGTCTCCAGTTTATCCTTCTTTATGACTGAATAGTACTCCATTGTATAAAAACACCACATCTTTCTTATCCATTCCTCAGTTGATGAGCATTTGGGTTGTTTCCAAGATCTGGCTATTACAAATTGTGCTGCTATGAACATGGGTGCACATATATCGCTGTGGTATGATGTTTTTAATTCTTCTGGGAAGATACCTAGAAGGGGAATAGCTAGGTCAAATGGGAACTGCAACCCTAGATTTTTGAGGAATCTCCACACCGATTTCCACAGTGTCTGTAGCAGTCGACATTCCCACCAACAGTGAAGAAGGGTTCCTTTTTCCCCAACAGCTCCTCCAGCATTTGTTATTAGTTGATTTTTTCATAATAGCCATTCTTTATGGCGTGAAATGTTATCTCAGTGTTGTTTTAATTTGCATCTCTCGAATGACTAGCGATGTTGCACTTTTTTTGTATATTTATTTGCCATTAGTATTTCTTCATCTGAGAAATGTGTATTCATCTCAGATGCCCATTTTTGGAGTGGGTCTTTAAATTTGAGATGTCAGATGTTTTTGAGTATTTTATATGTTCTCGATAGTAATCCTTTCTCTGAGGAAAAGCTGGCAAACATTTTTCCCACGTTGTGGGTTGTGTCCTCACTCTGTTGGTGGTTTCTCTGGCTGTGCAAAAGCTTTTAAATAAGATGAGACCCCAGTTGTTGATTCTTTGTGATAGTTCCTGTGCGGTTGAGGCTTTATTCATAAAGTTTTTGCCTACACCAATGTCTCCAAGGGTTTTACCTATCCTACCTTCCAGCAGATTTAATGTTTCTGTTTTAATATTTAGATCTCTGATCCATTTTGAATTTAGTTTAGTACATGGTGAAAGATATAGGTCTAGTTTTACTTTTCAGCACGTGTAGAGCCAGTTTTTCCAGCACCATTTATTAAATAGACTATCTTTCTTCCAGTGAATGTGTATGGCACCTTTGTCAAAGATAAGGTGGCTTAGTATGTCTGGGGTTGTTTCAGCATCTTCTAATCTGTTCTATTCATCTTCAGGTCTGTTTTTTTGCCAGTACCACACTGTTTTTATCACAGTAGCTTTATACTATAATTTCAAGTTGGGGATTGTGATGCCCCCTGCCTTGCCTTTGTTGCCCAGAATTGCCTTGGCTATTCTAGGTCTCTTCTGATTCCAAATGAATTTTAGGATTGTTTTCTCTAATTCTGTGAGATATGCTGTTGGAATTTTGATTGGAATTGCATTAAATCTGTATAACAATTTTGGAAGTATGGCCATTTTCATTATATTGGTTCTTCCTATCCAGGAGCAAGGGATATCTTTCCATTTTCTGATATCCTCTTCAATCTCCTTTTTCAGAGTACTGTAGTTTTCAGTGTATAGGTCTTTTACATCCTTTGTTAGGTTGATTCCTAGGTATTTCATTTTCTTGGATATTATTGTGGTAGGTATTGTTTCCCTAATTTCTCCTTCAGTAAGTTCGTTATTTGTGTACAGAAAGGCTATTGACTTTTGAGTATTGACTTTGTATCCAGCTACACTACTGAATTTGCTTATTAAATCTAGCAGTTTTTTAATGGAGTTTTTGGGATCTTCTGTGTAGAGTATCATGTCATCTGCAAATAATGATAATTTAACTTCTTCCTTTCCAATCATTATTCCCTTTATTTCTTTCTCTTGTCTAACTGCTCTGGCTAAAGTTTCCAGAAGTATGTTGAATAAGAGTGGGGACAGTAGACATCCTTGTCTTGTTCCAGATTTTAGAGGGAAGGCTTTCAGTTTTTGGTCATTTAGTATAATATTGCCTGTTGGTTTGTCATAGGTAGCTTTTACCATATTGAGATAAAGACCATCTATTCCAATTTTCTGTAGGGTTTTTATTATAAAAAGGTGCTGGACTTTATTAAAAGCTTTTCCTGCATCTATTGAGATGATCATGTGATTTTTGTCTTTAGTTCTGTTAATATGGTGTATTACATTTATTGATTTATGTATGTTGAACCATCCCTGCATCCCTGAGATGAATCCAACTTGGTCATGGTGTATACTCTTCTTGATGATTTGCTGGATTCTCTTTGCCAGTATCTAATTGAGGATTTTTGCATCTATGTTCATTAGGAAGATTGGCCTGTAGTTCTCTTAGTTGGGTCCTTCTCTGGTTTTGGTATCAGGGTAATGCTTGCTTCCAGGAATGAATTTGGGAGTATTGCTTCCCTTTCAATTTCATTAAAAAGTTTGAGAAGTAGTGGCATTAGGTCTTCTCAAAATTTCTTGTAGAATTCGGCAGTGAATCCATCAGGGCCTGGGGTTTTCTTTGTTGGGAGGTTTTTAATTACATCTTCGATTTCATTGGTTGAGATTGATTTATTTAGGAATTTTAAATCTTCTTGATTCAGCTTTGGTAATTCAGACATATCTAGGAATCTGCCCATTTCTTCTGCATTTTCCATTTTAGTAGAATATAACTTTTCAAAATAGGTATAGATGATCTTCTGGATTTCTGCAGGGTCCATCGTGATATCACCCTTTTCATTTTCAATTGCATGGATTTGAGTCTTTTCTTTTTTTTTAATAAGGCTGGATAAGGTTTTGTCGATCATATTTATTCTTTCAAAGAACCAACTCTTTCCTTCATTGATTCTTTGTATTGTTTTTTTAGTCTCCAATACGTTAATTTCTGCTCTGATCTTTATAATTTCCTACCTTGTATGGGCTTTTGGCTTAGCCTGCTCTTCTTTTTCAAGAAGTTCGAGGTTCGCCATTAAGTTGTTTATTTGCACTTGCTCTATTTTTCTGATATAGGTATTTAATGCTATAAATTTCCCTCTTAGGACTGCTTTCATTGTATCCCATAAGTTCCGGTATGTTGTACTGTCATTATCATTCACTTGTAGAAAGTGTCTAATTTCTTCTTTAATTTCATCTGTGACCCATTGAGTGTTCAGGAGGGTGCTGTTTAATGTCCATGTGTTTAGGAAGTTTTTGTGATTTCTTTTGCCATTGATTTCTAATTTCATTGCACTATGGTCTGATGATATATATGGGATAATTTCAATTCCTTTGCATTTACTTAAGCAGGTTTTATGAGCTAGTATGTGGTCTACATTGGAGAACATCCCATGTGCAGCTGAGAAGAATGTGTATTCTGATGTTGTGGGGTGGAACACTCTGTAGACATCTACTAAGTCCATTTGTTCAAAAGTTTGGTTCAGTTCTACTATTTAATTATTGATTTTTGTCTAGTTGATCTGTCTTTTTGTAACAGTGGAGTATTGAGATCTCCCAATATAATTGTATTAGTGCTTATTTGATTTTTCATGTCCCTTAGTACTTATTTTATATAGCTGGGTGCACTGGTATTTGACACATATATATTTAAGATCGTTATCTCTTCCTCTTGGATTGTTCCCTTTACAAGGATGTAATGACGGTCTTTGTCTCTCTGAGTCATTCTTGGCTTGAAATTCACTTTGCAAAGTGAATAGCTACCCCTGCTTTTTTCTGTGTTCCTGTTGCATGGAGTATTGTTTTCCATCCTTTGACTTTCAGTCTATGAATTTCTTTCTGAATTAAATGTGTTTCATCTATACAGCATATTGTTGGATCTTGCTTCTTGATCCATTTTGCCAGTCTGTGCGTTTTGATTGGTGAATTGAGACCGTTAACATTGATGGTTAAAACTGATATGTATTGACATACTTATGATATTTTCCTGTTGTTGGTTCCCACTCTTTGTTTGTTTTTCCCCTTTACCTCTATTTAATTATCTGCCCTGCCTGGTGGATTCCTTCTGTTGAGGTTCCTGGAGTTGTACTCCTTGTTATCTCTTTCTAGAATGTCCTTCAGAACATTTTGCAGTGCTGGTTTGATGGTCATAAATTTTCTCATATGTTCTTTGTCATGAAAGTATTTTGTTTCTCCATCAATTTTGAAAGATAGTTTTGCAGTGTACATCAATCTGGGTTGAAAATTATTTTCCTTTAGTGTTTGAAATACATCATTCCAAGCTCTTCTTGCCTTGAAGGTTTGTGCTGAAAAGTCAGCTGTGATTCTGATGGGTTTTCCTTTATAGGTGATTTGTCTCTTCTCCCTAACAGCTTTTAAGATTCTGACCTTCTGTTGAATTTCTGGGATCTTAACTATGATATGTCTGGCTGAAGTTTCTTTTTTATCATGTCTGGTTGGAGTTCTAAAAGCCTCATTTATATGGAAATCAAATTCTTTTTCTCTTCCAGGGAAGTTCTCCCTGACAATGTCTGTGAACAATGTTCTAATGTCATTGATGCTGTCTCCTGCTTTTTCATTTATTCTAATTATTCTTAAGTTATTTATCTTTGAGTCATCTAGCAGCTGCTGAATTGATTTTTCATGGTCCCTTGCTGTTTTTAAGAATTCTTTCTTTTCATGATCACTAATTGCAAGCCTGTCTTCTATATCTGAGATCCTGTCCTCACATTGGCTTAATCTGCTACAAATAATTTTAATGGAATTTTTGTTCTCCTGGATATTTGCTTGAATCTGCCTTATGGATTCCAATTCTTTCTTATGCTGAGCATTCATGGTTTCTATAATTTTCTTAAGCTCATCTATTTTTTGTCTGTATCAGCTATAGTGTCCTTAACCATGGTCTTCATTGTGGACATTATCTCTGCAGTTATCTGTGAAATTATTTCTGTTTTAATATTTTCCAGAGCCTCATTCAGTTGCTTTGTTGTTACCACTTCAGATAGGCCAGGTGGGTGGCTTTCAGATTGTCCCACCTCATTGCTCCCTAGGTTTGCCTTTGGTGAATTGGATGTGTGGGGTTGCATCTTTTTTAAGTGTCATCTCATTTTCTTTTCTTTCTGTTGTTTAATTCCTGGGATGATATTTGTAAATTACCTATGGTATGTTATTTTATTGCTAGTGTTCAAGATCCTTATGAGATGCCTACTTCTCTCCAGTATCTTCCAAGTGAAGCTTGTTTTGGTGTTTTGAGCTTTCTGCCAGATCCTACCTCTTCAATTTGTTGGATATGAGAAGTGGCTACCTGTTTGGCCCAGTCCTTGGTTCTTTGGTACTGTGCCACGGTATTTTTTGTGTCCCTTAGTCAATGTCAATCATGAAATATCAGGAAGGAGAGCTGTTTAGAACAACTATTTCACATTTGGCTATAATGGTACCTAAAGCATCAAACATAGCCCAGAAAATGACAGACTGAGCCATCCAGTTATTTGCCACTTTTAATCATATAAAGTAGAGTTGCGGTTATATAACAAAATCTAAAACACACCAGAAAAATTATATGCAGTGTACAAGTCCTTAATATGTCACTTTTTCCATCAGGAGTTTAAATTTAAAATGAGTTAAGGAGGAAATAGTGTATTGGGAGAAGAGGAAGGAATTAGATGTAAGGGTAGCAGACCAAGAGGGATCCCACTAATATTGGGAAACTTGTGCAGAGGACTGTTGGGAAAAAGAGAGGGAAGGAATAAAAGGAAGAACAGATCACAACCACAATCACAAAGAGGTTAGAGGCGCTGTTTACTCTCATATAAAAACCAGAGAGAATAACGAAGGGAAGAGCAAATAGACAAACAGAAACAAAAATGAAGGCAAAAACAATGAAACAAACAGACAAAACAAAAATAAAACCCCACCAAAAAAAGAAAAAACCCTTCACCAGGCAAAAAAACAAATGAGAGAAAAAAAAGTAAAACTAAGTTTAAAAAAATAAAAATAAAATTAATAAAAATAAAATAAAATAAAAAGAATCAGTTCCAGGTGTTGACTCTGTTGTAGGCAGGCACTGTGTGGTGACAGAGTCCTGTTCCATGCAGGTCCATTCCAGTAATCCAGGAGGCCCTTTGACAGGGCAGTGAGCAGAAGCATGTACTTTCAGGCTGAGACCAGTCTCATTCACCTGCCGCTGTCAGTGCACTTTCCGTGGGCCTGAGAGGCATGGCGTGGCACTGTCCTGAGCACGAGTCCCGAGCACTGTGTTTTCATGCCGCTCTGATTTTTGCCACACTCCCCACAATGGCGCCCAGCCAGCCACTCTCTGGCGGGGAGCAGCTGTGGCTGAGAGACACTCACTGCTGGCCAGCACAGTCCTCCACTGCTCCCCTGCCCCACCGCTGTCTCGCGATCCTCTGTGGGGGTTCCCGGGGCGCCAGCTGTCACCGTGTGTCCACAAATTTGAGCTTCTTTTGTGCCATGATTCCTGGGACAGGGAGAGGGTGCCATGGTCTCCTCCTTCTTCATCATTGAAAGTACCCTTCACTGGCGCAGGGTGTCCCAAACTGTGCTTCAGAACTTTCCTGGGTCCAAGGGAGGCATCTCCCTCCCTCCTGCGCTCTCCCGGTCACTATATTCCTGTGGTCCAATGGCAACTTTTAGAGAATTTTGCTGCCTGCTTCTTATGCATCTGCCATCTTTTCCCCCCTCTTCTTTTCTTTTCTTTCTTTTATTTTTTTCTTAGACAGGGTCTTTCAATGTAGTTCATGCTGTTCTTCAAATTACTAAAAAACCCTCCTGCCTCAACCTCCTGAGTGCTGGGATTACAGGTGTGTGCCACCATGCCTGTAGAGCATCCTTTTCTTGTTCTTGATTTTACAGGGAAAGCTTTCTGGTTCTCTCCACTTGGTATGATGTTGCTTGTTGGTTTGAAATATTTTTCTTCTATCAGATGGAGATATAGACCTTCTATACATATTTTCTTCAGGATTTTTTATGAAAGAATGTTGGATTTTGTCAAATGTTTTTTTCTATATCTATTGAGATGATCATGTGTTTTTGTCATTACTTCTGTCATGGTGTATTACATTTATTGATTAGTGTATGTTGAAACATACCTGCATCCCTGAAATAAATCCTACCGGGTCATGGTGTATAATCTTTTTGATGATTTTCTGCATTCTGTTTTGACAGTATCTTATTGAGGATTATTGCATCTATGTTCTATTAAAGAGTCTGGCCTGTGGTTCTCTTTTCTTCTTGGATCCTTCTCTGGCTCATGAATCAGGGCAGTGCTAGCTTCCAAGAATGATTTTGGGAGTGCTGTTTTTTCTTGATTTCATTAAAGGATTTGAGAAGTATGGGTATCACATTTTTTCTGAAGTTCTTGTAAAATTTGGAAGTGAATCCACCAGATCCTGGGTTTTTGTTAGTAAATAGTTTTTTTTTTATTTTGTTATTACAATTTCAATTTCATTGCCTGTTATTGGATAATTCAAGATTTGTAAGTATTCTTAATTCTGTTTTGGTAATTCGTTTGTATCTAGGAATCTCTCAATGTCTTCTGAATTCTCAAACATTTTGTCCTATAGGTTTGTGAAGAAGTAGCAAATAATTATCTGGTGTCCACTGTGATTTCACCTTTTTCATCACTAATTGCATTGATTAGCATTTTTCTTTCACTTTTTGGCAAGACTGGCTAAGATGTGTCTATTTTGTGTATTTTTCATAGAACCAGCTCTTTGATTCATTGATTTTTCAGTTCCCAATTCTCTGATTTCTGTTCTCATCATTATAATTCCATTTCTTGTAAAAGCCCTGGATATGGGTTGTTCTTCTTCTTGTTGCTCTAGTACCTTGAAAAATATAACGATGTTATTTATTTGGGCTCATTTTGTTTTTCTGATGTGGGCATTCAATGCTATAAACTTCCCTCTTAGGATTCCTTTCATTGTGTCCTATAGGTTCTGGTATCATGTACTGGCATTATTGTTTCCTTGAAGGAACTGTCTAATATTTTCCTTCATTTCTTCTGCTACTGGTTGATAACTCATGAGTATATTTTTTAAATTTCCATGCATTTGCATAGTTTCCTTGGTTTCTTTTGCCATTGATTCTTAATTACATTTTACTATGATGTGATAACATGCATGGGATAATTTTGGTTCTTTTGTATTTACCTAAGCATACTTTATTGGATAGTATATGGTCTATTTTGGAGAAAGTACTATGTGCTTTTAAAAATAATGTGTATTCTGTAGTTGGGTGAAACAGTCTGTAGGTGTTTATTAGATCCTTTTGTTCAAATGTTTGTTTCAACTTTGGTATTGATTATTTTAAATTGATCTATTTGGAATAGTTGATTATTGAGCTCCCCCACTATAATAGTATTGATGTTTATCTGATTTTTTTGGCCCTTTAGTGTTTATGAATTTGTCTGCACTGTGATTTGGTGCATATATGGTCATAATAGTTATTTATTCCTGTTGAATAGTTCTGTTAAGCAATATGTAATGTCTTTCTTTGTCTCTTCTGACCAACTTAGGGATTATGTCCACTCTGTCTGAAAATGGGATAGCTACTCCTGTTTGATTTTGGGTTCCAGTAGAATGGAATATTGTTCTTCATACTTTGATTTTTATTCTATTAATTTGTTTTTGTATTAAATGTGCCTCTTGTATACAGCATATCTTTGTATTTGTTTCTTAATCCATTCTGCTAATCTATGTCTTTAATAGGTGAATTCAGTATGTTCACATTGATAGTTATAATTGTTTTTGTTTTTGTTTTTTGCTTTTTGGTACTGGGAATTGAACTCAGGACCCTGTGCTTGCCAGGCAGGCACTTGTGCCACTGAGCTGTATCCCCAGCCCTGATAGTTATAATTGATATGTATTATTTTGTATTTTTTGAAATTTCAAGTAACAATTTAATTTCAATTAATTTTATTGCTACAATTTAAGTATGCATAATGATCACATTCATCATAGGGAATCTGTACTTGAGCATGATATATCTTGAGTCCTCCTTTTTCCCATTCCACTCTCCTCACTTCAACCCCTCTTCCCCTCCTTATTTACAAAGTCTTTGTTAACATTTTCTTCTTCTTTTCTCATTTTTTCCTTTCCCTTCCTTCCTTTCCACCTCTTCCCTCCCTAGATCCCCTTCCCATTTGAAACACTTCTTACTTCACAATATCTATTATACATTTTGATCCTTATTTACACTTTCAGTTTCTCACACCACAGAGACAATGCAATATTTACACATGTGCATATGATTTATTTTACTTAAGATTATGGTCTCAAGGTGGATCCATTAACCTAGAAATATCACCACTTTATTCTTCTTTATGGCTGAGTAGTACTCTATTACATAAAAAATACACATCTTGTTTATCTCTTCATTGGTTGATGAGCATTTGGTCTGTTTCCAAGATTTAGCTGTTACAAATTGTGCTTCTATAAACATGAGTATGCATATAGCACTTTTAATTCTTTTTTTTTAATGTGTACCAGGGGTCAACCTCAGGACCTCGTGTGCCAGCAGTCACCCACGCCACTGAGTGATATCACCGGCCCTTTTTTTCATTTTTTACGCTGCTGAGCCATCTCACTGGCACAATTCTTTAATTCTTTTGGGAAGATAACCAGAAGGGGAATTCCTGGGTCAAAAGGAACCTCCAGTTTTAGTTTTCTGAGGAACCGCCACACTGATTTCCACAGTGGTTGCACAAGTCTACACTCCCACCAACAGGGGAGAAGAATTCCCTTTTCCTCACAGTACCGTCAGCATTTGTTACTGGTTGATTTCTTGATAATCGTCATTCATTCTATAGATGGAATCTCAGCATGGTTTTAATTTGCATCTCTTGAATGATTAATGATGTTGAACATTTTTTCATATATTTACTTGCCATTTCTACTTCATCTGAGAAGTGTCTATTTATTTCAGATGCCCATTTTTGGATTGGGTCTTCACATTTGGGGAGTAGTATTTATTTTCCAGTTCTTTGTATATTCTAGATTCAGTCCATTGTCTGAGGAACACCTGGCAAAATTTTTTCCCACTCGGTGGGTTGTCTCTTCAATCTGTTAATGATTTCTTTTGCTGTGCAAAAGCTTTTTAAGATGAGATCCCAGTTGTTGATTCTTCATAATATTTCTCATGCAATCAGGGATTTGTTCATAACGTCTTTGTCTATGCCTATGTCTTCAAGACTTGTACCTATTCTACATTCTATCAGATTTAGTGTTTCTGTTTTAATATTTAGATCTTATATCCATTTTGATTTTATTTTTGTGAATGGTGAGAGAAATGGATCTAGTTTTCCTCTTTGGCATTTGGAAATCTTGTTTTACCAGCACCATTTATTAAAGAGCCTATCTTTATTCCAGTGTGGGCGTTTGGCTCCCTGTTGAATATAAAGTGACTGAATGTGTTTGATATTGTTTCTGTATCTTCAAATCGGTTCCATTCATCCTCAGGTCTTTTATTTTTTTGCCAGTAATATGCTTTTTTTTAATCCCAGTAACTTTGAAGTATACTTTGAAGTCAGGGATTGTGATGTCTCTGCTTTGCCTTTGTTGCCCAAAATTGTTTTATTCTATTCTGGGTCTCTACTGGTTCCAAATGAAATTTAGTATTGTTTTCTGTAATTCTGTGAGGGATGTTATTGTTACTGTGATTGGGAATTCATTACATGTGTATAAGAATTTTGGGATTATGACCATTTTCACTATGTTGGCTGTTCCTACCCAAGAGGAAGTGATATCTTTCCATTTTCTATTATCTTATTTGATCTCATTTTTCAGAGTACTGTAGTTTTTAATGTTAAGATCTTTTACTTTTCTTGTTAAATTGATTCCAAAGTATTTCCTTTTTTCCTGATGTTATTGTGGAAAATGTAGTTTCCATAATTTCTCTCTCAGTGAGTTGTTTTTTGTGTATAGTAATGCTATTGATTTGTGAGTGTTGACATTGCGTCCAGCTATGGAATTGAATTTGATTATTAAATCTCTAAGTCTTTTGGTGGTGTTCTGGGGGTTTTCTATGTAGAACATCATGTTCTCTCAAGTTAAAGATAATTTTTCTTCCTTTCTTAGCTTTATTCCTTTTTTATCTTTCTCTTGTCTAATTGTGGGATTTCTGTGCAGTGTTAAATGGGAGAAGTAAATAGGGAATAATTATGATGAAGAAGATCAAAGCAACATATATATACAGCATTCAAGACTTCAAACTAGGTTTGAATCTCACTGGTTCTATGTTATATGAGAAGAAATGTCAGCTCTATTGATCTTGTTTGGAGGACTTTTGGAACTAATCTCTTTCCTGTGCTCCCCAAGAACAAAGCTGAAATACAAGATGATTTCTCTGGGTCTTCACCCAGATAACATCTTGTAGTTGAGTCAAACATAAATTAGAATATATGGAATACCTGGAGACACAGGGAGAACAGAGGGTTTAAGGCGACTGCTTACAGATCAAGCCTTAAACTGCGGTGAAAGTGTGCACCCTTTATCAGACCCATATGTAGAAGTAAGATTTTGGAGAACCCTGCCTCCTTTCAACAGAGACTAAGTATCTTGATGAACATTCACTTGCCTTTTTCTAATTGTTCCCTTCCATAGCAGATGATACAAATGAAGCTGATGAATTTAAACTACTGAAATTGGGTTTTTCAAATAATAGTTTAACTTAGTGTAGGCTGATACAGGAGTTTTGTAATTAATTTTGTAATCAATTGGCAAGGGCTTTGTATATCCATCTTTGCTCGTTGTGCATGCTACAAATGCATGTTATAATTTCTAGTATTGTATAAATATTTCAATGTTGCTTATTCTGTTTTATATTGTTATTATTTGCTATTCAGAAGTTTTATAATTTTTATAGTCAAATCTGGCAACCATTCCTATATTTTGTTCCTTTATGTCATATTTAGAGAAAACTTCCCCAAACCATAATTATAAAAATATTCACCCCTATCTTCTTTCAGTATGTCTGCAGTTTTACATGTTTAAAATATTTAAACATTATGGATTTATTTTATTTTAAGAAATAAGGTAAACTAGTTTATTTCAAGTGCCCAGCTCATTGCTCTAATATCAATGATTTGTTAGTCTATCCTTATCCTGATGATGTGAAATAGCACTTGTAAATTATATAAGCTTGAATCTATTTTATACCTGTATTCTAATTTTCTGTCAGATTTTGTCTGCACTTTTACCAAACTTTTAACTACTGTGGATTTATGTTTTAATATTTTGTAGGGCTGTCCCTCATTCCTATGTTTTTTCATAAGTGAATTATTATTTTTAAATGTTTCTTTTTCAAAGATGAGATTCAATAATCTTTAATTCAATAAAAATGGAATATTTATCATGTTATTCTATTTCTTAAAATACTCATGCCTTTCCTTTCCATCATACTTCCTGAAACTTCTCACAGCAATCTCAGTGAAAATTCAGAGTATATTAGAAAGTGAGTTTTGAATTTTCAGTGGTACCATGTCATCGTTGGAACCCACCTCTTACTTCCAGAACACCCCAGAATATACAGTGAATTTTAAAAGTTTAATGAGCCTACAAGCATCCTTATTTCATCTAATTCTAGGGAAATGAACAAGTGAGGGAAATGAATACCATAGTCCTATCCTCACAATTCCAACTGAACCTCCCGTACTGTATTGTAGATATACAAAATCATGAATCAAAACCTAGGTGATACTCTAGTCCAATGGTTTTGATTATTTTCTTTCTCGTCAAATAAAATTTCATATGGAAATTTAATATATAAAATACATAGAGAGGAACCTTTAAATTGTAGGAGTGAGTAAGGCAGGGAGGTACCAGCCAAGAACACGTTTTTCTGGAAGCCCTGCCACAAAAAAATATGAAAATGATGATGACTTTTTAAGAAGTGTTGGATTTAACTGAATGTGCAGAAGACACTACTGATGGAATTGAGTGTTTGATCACCAATCCTGACCTATGGTAGAAAAACTTTCAGTAGTTACCCAGATTGTAATGGGTGGTGTGATTGGCTGGTGTGTGGAATTTTTATTCCAGAAGGTTGGAAAACGTGCAGCATCTGCAGTTGACTGGATTTTTACTCTTTCAGATTCCTATCTAAAGTGGCTATGTGCAGATTGACTGGAAAGAGTTGAAAAAGATGTAAACAAAATATGAAAAAAACAGATTAAGAAATGAACAAAGAAATACCTGAAATCAATAATATACTTGAAAGACCGACAGAATTTATAAAACAGAACATAGTGATTTGTGGGAGGATTACTTTTGGCCTTGTATTTTAAGGACATGAATGTTCTATACGTGTTGATAGAATTGTGAGAAAAGAAGAGGAATCACAGGGCTGGTGACATGGCTCAGTGGCATAAGCCCCTGCCTGGCAAGCACGAGGTCCTGAGTTCGACTCCTGGTACCCATATACAGAAAAAGGGCCGGTGATATCGCTCAGCAGCACAGGCGCCTACTGGCATGTGAGGTCTTGAGTTTGACCCCTGGTACCCACAAAAAAAATAAAAAGAAGTGGCATCAGGGTAATCTTTCAACAGCACATGCTATCAGAGCCTTTGGAGGAAGAAGAAATAACTACGTGGATCAAATTCACAACTTAGCAGTTTGCCATCTGAAATTTTCCAAATAAGTATTTGGAAAATACAAGGAGGGTGAGGTATAATATTCTTGATCAAAACACGGCTTTCATCATTTAAAAAAATATGACATCTCATTAGAAACTAGTTAATACAATATCCCCACTGCATATTATTAGGGCAAGAGTATTTTCATTTTGTTCCTTAAACCTCTAAATTTAACTAATAGGTAGAAACCTTTAGTTAAACTTTAGTCCACTGCCCTTTCTGTAGCAATAAACTTCAAAGAGGAGAAACGGATGGTACTATCACAAACAAATGGGTTTTCCTTATCACTATCTGAAGGTCATATAACCACAAAAAGGGAGACAAATGGTTTTAGCACAGGAGGTACCTGCTACCCCATCCTCTGTGTTAATTGGCCAGATGTTTGAGAAGAACCTTGTCAGTTTTCATGACAACCAAGGACTTTGTAAGACCTCCAAAAGTGTATTTAAGGAGGAGGACACAAAAGCTCGGGGTCAGCTTCTGCTGTCCCCGGCTGGCATCAATTAAATAATTCATTTGTCTCTCAAATCTCATCTTCCTGTGAGTGAATCTATATTGTGATTTTGCCCTAACAATATGAGTATAAGAAAAAAACTTTTGGATCTATTGCCACCAAAAAAAAATATTCTTTTTGTTTATGTAAAATGTCCATTGTACTTTATAGTATAGTGGCAATAATTAAAATGTGTCTCGAATCTATCTTCAATATTAGAGCTGACATTATTAAAAGATGCATTTGCAATAAGCTGAAGAACTGTAGTTCTCTTTTGTGGAAGACCTTAGGAATGATAGGTTTATTAGACTTAAATAGACTTTACTCATGTAATACCAGTAGTATTCTTGGGTTGATAATTCCCTGCTATTCTTCCTTTGCTTGTATAATAACTATACATTTCAGAGATGGTTCATCTAAATCTTTCCTTTTTTGATATATGTATTTGAAAAATATATCCCTATATACAAACTTCTAATTTTAATGTTTGTTAATCCTATGGCCTGGGAAGTTCTAATTATTTTGGAGGCACATATAGTTGGGTCATTGGTTCATTTTCATTTCTAAAATGCACCTAATTTTTCATTTCTAAAATCTTTAATTATTAATTTGGCCTCTGCTTCACCATGAAGTATAAAGCCCTTTAAAATACTTAGTAATAGTTTGAACAGTATATAATTACAGAATTGCAATATATAATTACTATTCTATATTACAGAATAATAATATATTTTAAAGTTAAAATATGAAGAACCATGATTTCCTATATGGTCATAAAATTGTAGTTTGAGAGAATGTTTCCTTGACCAAGTCTAAGACATAAGTACCATGGCTTTCAGGCTTTTGGTAGGATTATGTTGGTTAAACACTAGTGAAATTTATTTGTTTCTCAGTGCCAACATCATGCTTTCTCAGAGGCTTCTTGTCTCTAAAACCTTCCTGAATAATTAATTTTGTTCATGGGGTTCTACTTTCCCCCAACAAATTGGAGGAAATTGCAGAACAATGTAAATTGAAGACAAGATTAGAAAGACTTTGCAGATATTGTGACATATCTATTTGAGAAGAAGTTCCCATAGTATGCTGTGTGTACTGTAAACATAGGCCATGCTTTTAAGATTGGATACAGGCTGAATGCTTTTATTATCATGAACCTTCTTATAATGAAATGTGGGATTGATCTTTAACTTCTTCCTTTATTCTCATTAGTGCCTCAGATATACTGCTAAATCAAACTCAGACTTTCTTAACTAAAAATAAAGAGAAGGTCACTCTGGTTAAAATGAGAAGTTTCTCAAACCTGTTCTATTGAACCATCGACAGTATGGAGTACAACCTGAAAATTATTGTTCAACTATCCACCCAAATATTGTGATCCTGACCTGCTCTTTTTTAACACATACTATCATCCCAACCCCTTGCAACAATCTTGTTTTCCGTAATGAGAACTTTCAGACCTTCAAAGATCTAATCCTCACTCTGGCCACTCAAATGTCTCAAGCCTAAACTAACCGTAACTATGCTTGTTAGTGATTACCGAGGAGGGTAAAACTGGTTTCACTATGATCCCTGGTGATTGACTTTAGCAAAAACAGTAAATCAGTTAATCTTTAAATTGAAAATTTCCCTTTTTCTCATTTCCTTCCTTTTACTCTCCTCTAATGTTCTTTCTTCTCTTTTTTTCTCACTGTTCATGGGGATTTCTTCAGTATTTTTCTTTTGGTGGCAGTATTACTCCACTAAAATAATATGATTCTTTTCTTTCACCCTTGGCTCTTGAAAAAATTCTACAGTTTTAAAGTTTATTTTACTTGAAAATATAGTGTCTTGCATCTGGGTCTGGGATTTGCATCTAAGGGAGGTTTCCTGGAATATACCCCTAATAATTCTCTGGCCAGGCTTTACTGGGTATATAGAAAGAAAATGTCAAGCAGATCCCATGGTTTTCCCATTTCTTTTTTTTTGTCACATTTTTTCAATAACTTTTCCTTGGCTATAAAATATACACCCGCTCATTATAGAAAATATTGAAAAAATAGAAAAGATTAAAGGAAAACATAAACATCATCCATAATCCCATAAACAGCAGAGAAGACTACTGTTTATAGTTTGAAGCAGATTTCTTCAATGTGTTTTCTTTGAACCCATTTTTGTATAAGAGGGATCATATGCTACATATGGGTTCTTATTATTTTTTATCAGTTATATCTTATAAACAGGTTTAAAATTCTTTAAAAGTTTTGAAAAGACTTTAAACAGTCATAAGAGGAAAATGTATTGATGTGAAACTCGGATTAGAAAAGCAGGGGGAGATAAAATAAATAATCTAATGATGGACCACAATATCCTAGTAAAATAAAAACAGTAAAAACCCAAACCTAGTACAAGGAAAGAAATCATAAAGATCAGAGTATAAATTAACAAAATTGAGACTAAGAAAGAGAAACAAGAGACCAGGGGAAATAAAAAGAATAGAGATATATCATGTACATGACCAAAACCCCACAATGAATTTAATCATTGTGTATCACAAACAAGAACTAAAAAAAGAAAAATGGAAAAATCAGATATAGAAATGGAAGGAGAGAGGAGTAAGGGGGAGGAAAGGGGCATACAAAGTAGTAAGATATGATAATTACATGTACTCTCTGAAATGGATGTAATCATTATATACTGTGAACATATACTAATAAAATGTGTGAAAAAATGAATAAATCAACGATCTGGTTACTTGAATGAATAAACAAAATAGACAAAGACATAAACAAATTTGCCAATAGAAGACCAACTACAATGAAATTTCTAAAGAGAAAGAAGAAATCAAGATGGACACTGCCAAAATCCAGAAGATCGTTAGTAACTATTATGAAAAATTACATGACAAGAAATTGCAGAATATTGAATAAATGGACAAATTTCTAGACATACGAATTCCCAAAACTCAACAAATAAGGCAGAAAAACTTTGAAAACTGCAGAAATGGCAATGAAATTGAAACTGTAGTAAAAATTCAACCAACAAAGTAAAGCCGAGGACTTGATGGATTCACTGAAGATTTCTACAAGAATTTAAGCGAGGATGTAATGAAAATGTTTCTAACTCTTTAAATGGAATTCAAAGGGAAGGAATACTTCCAAAGTCATTCCTGGAAGCTAGCATTGCCTGGTTCCAAGACTACACAAGGACACAACTGAAAAAGAGAACTACAGGCCAACTTTTAAAATGAACATAGGTTCAAAAATCCTCAACAAGATACTGGCAAATGGAATGCAACAAGTAATCAAAAAGATCATACACCATGACCACATAGGTTTCAACCCAGGGATGCAAAAATGGTTCAACATACAAAAATTGATAACATGCAATGCATCTCATAAATGCACACAAGGACAAAAATGATCTTATCAATAGAAGAAAAAAATTTTGACAAAATCCAACATCCATTCCAGGTAAAACTCTGAAGAAATAGATACAGAAATACATCTCAATCTCATGACAACCATTTATGACAAACCAATAGCCAACATCATATTACATGGAGAAAAGATTTCCATTTAAATAAGGAACAAGCCAAGCTTTTCCACTATTACCACTCCTGTTCAATATAGTACTCAAAACATTACCGAAAGCTATCAGGCAAGAGAAAGAAATAAAAGGAATATATATAGGAAAAAAAGAAGTAAAATCATCACTATTTGCAGATAACATAATACCTCATGTAACAAACCCATAAAAATCCACCAAATGCTCCTAGAATTAATAGCCAAATTCAGCAGTGTCACAGCATACAAAATCAATAGCTTGCCTGTATACCAATAATGAACCTACCAAGAAAGAAAATAGGAAAACAATACCATTCATTAGAGCATCAAGAAAAATTCAGTTCTTAGGAATTAACCTGACTAAGGAAGTGAAAGACCACTACACAAAAATTACAGAACTCTGAAAAGAGGAGATCTAAAAGGACATCAGAAAATGGAAAGACATTACATGTTTCTGGATAAGGAGAATCAATTTTGCCAAAATGGTCATACTTCCAAGACTGATATATACATTAATTGCCATCACAAACAAAATACCAGCAGCATTTCTCACAAAATTAGGAAAACATTTCTAAAATTCATGTGGAACCAGAAGAGATCTAGAACATCAAAAGCAATCCTGGGAAACAAGAGTAAAACAAGAGGCATCACAGCCTCAGATTTCAAGTTATATTACAAAGCTATAGTGACAAAAACAGCATGGTATTCACAAAAAACAGACCTGTGAATCAATGTAACATAATAGAAGACACAGAAACAAATCCAAGCACATTTGGATATTTGATCTTTTATTAGGGGAGAAAAACACACAGTGGAGGAAAAATAGCCTCTTTGGCAAAAAGGATCTGGGAAAACTGGCTTTCACATACAGAATACTGAAGGTAGACCTATATTACTCACCATGTACTAAACTAAAATAAAAATGGATAACAAATCTAAAAGTTAAATCAGAAAAAATCGTAAACTTCTGGAAGACAAATGGGGTAAATTTCTTGAAGTCATAGACATAGGCAAGGACTTTTTGAACAGAACCCCAATTGCACAAAAATAACATCAAGAATCCACAAATGGGATCATATCAAATTAATGCTTGGGACATAACATCAGGTTAAAATAATCCATCCCATAGTTTCATACTGTAAATTTGTACTTTAGCATAAGAGTAGCTGTTTGTGCATCTCAGTAGCTGTACTTGAGGAATACAGGAATCAATCTTCAATTTTACACACTTGTTATGACTAGCAGCAAGGTGTGTGCATGTGTGTAAAAATGTCAAACTAGGGTTTTTACACATAATGCTCTAATAGGCTTTATGTTTGTTAACCTGAACATCACAGGGGATAAAATATATCCTTACCACTCTTCTATTCTGTAGACATGTATACATTGGAAGTGGGTGTGACTTACAGTAGCTACTCCTGGAGAAAGCAAAATCTCATGTGTGCATTCATCCACTTCGCAGACAAATAGCAAGGTGTGTACAGGAGATCCAAAGCAGCAACAGGTGAGTTTTATCAATGAAATGCTCATTGATAAATTTCTGTGCATTTATCATATGTTTTTAAATATTTTCATTTGATTTTTTGGGTAGTAGTAGCCCAATTCAGTATAACAGCAAAAGAAAAACCAAATTTGCAAGTTTTGGTGGAGATTGAAAGTGAATCATCATATCATTCATTCATGGAAGATGAAGATAATAATGACTTTGACATTGGCCATGTGAGCCAAAGTTACTGTGATATAGAAATGGAGCAAGAGTTGATCGATACAGACACAGTGAATGCAGAACTCCTAGATTCAGATGATAAAGAAAACAGCAATATGAGTATGTATTGACTGGTACAAATGGTACAAAATGGGCAGCCATTCAAATGGAATGATCCAATGTTAGAACGAGGTACAAAAATATAGTAAGGATCTTGGCAGTGGTGAAACCTATTGTGTGGAATGCCAGCACTGTCTTTCAATGTTGGAAATTATATGTAACAGATGAAATGCTACAAAATGTGCAGTACACAAATGCTGAAACACAAGTGAAACATTTTGAATGCATCCATAGCCAAACTCAAAAATGTATTTATTATGACAGCTCACTAGCTGAACAGAAAGCGTTCATAGGTCTGCTGTACTTAGTAGGGCTTTCCATTAGTAATCACAAGAATGTAAAAGACTTATGGAAAAGCAATTGGTGTGAGCTTCAGTTTTGTATAGTAATGACACTGAGGAGATTTGGTGTCCTTCAATATTATATGAGGTTTGGGCCGGTGAGATGGCTCAGCGGCTTAAGCGCCTGCCTGGCAAGCGCGAGGGTGTGAGTTCAACTCCCGGAACCCACATATGTAAAAGGGGCCGGTGATATTGCTCAGCGGCATGGGCACCTCCTGGAATGCGAGGTCCTGAGGTCCACCCCCCGGTACCCACAAAAAAAAAATTATATGAGGTTTGATGACAAAATCACTCACCAAGAAAGAAAAACAACAGATAATCTGGCTGCTATCCACTTGTAATTTGAGAAGTTTGTGTGTAATTGTCAAATAATTTACACATCATTTGAATACATGACTTGATGAACATCTGGCAGAATTTCTTGGTTGCTGTAGCTTCAGGCAGTATATTCCCAAAAATTGTTCAAAATATTGTATAAAAATGTATGCCTTTGTAGATGTGAAGTTATTATGCATTCAATTTAGAAATTTATCCTGGAACAAAGCCATTAGGTCCTGGTTCACATAGTAATAAACAAAATTATGATGTGAACAGACTTGTTGCTCCAATCTCCCAAACTAATCAGAATGCGACATTTAACAATTAGTTTACCAGTTTCCAACTGATGTTACATGTGCTAACAGAGCACAAATTGACCAGCTTAGGAACATCATGAAGGAACAAAGCATAAATTCCAAATGAAAAGTTTCAATTTGAAAATAGAGAATAGTATAGTACAATCTTTAGATTTCGGAATGATATAACATTGGCTTCAAATATGGCAAAGTGAAACAAACTTGTATTGCTAATGTCAACATTGCACCATGATGGAAATATTGTAGGGAAACCTCAACAAAATGGAAGCCTGAGATGGTAACTTTCTACAACAAAACCAAAGGTGGAGGAGATGTTTTTGATGAGTTATACAGCAATTATTATGTTACTCCTAACACAAATTATTGGCCAATGGTTGCATTTTATATGATCCTAAACACATGTGGCATAAATAGTTTGATAGTTTACAAAAAATTATCAAGTGCAAAACATCATGGAGAATTTTTCTTAGTAGAAGATTGGTACTGGAACTCACAACAGATCATATATAGCAGAAGAAAAACAAAATGTTTCTGGCCAGGGAACTATGGAAAAAAATTGTGGAACACCCTGCAAGCTGACAGGTGCACACAAAGACCTTCCACAACAACAGCATAAGCAAAAAGATGTCAACAGTTCCCTACAGAAAAAGGCAGGAAAACAAACAATATATGTTACCAGTGTAAGTGATACCTGAGTAGGGAAAATGCAGTTTTCATGTTTGAAGATGGCCTTGGGTGTGACAGTTGAAGTAAAGATTATTTCTGTGGTGGGCTCTTGTTTGTATTTACATTGTAGCTCACATAGGAATAATTTCTGATTTGTCCTTTTGGTTATTTGAACAAGTAAACAGCTGATGTGAAAATGTTGATATCTACTCTAAGCCCCCGTTACATATTTGATATTTTAATGATATCTTATTTTCCTAAGTGCAAATTGTACAATATAGTAGGAAGCTCCTGATAGAACAGGAAGATGAGAAGTGAAAACAATGGCCTGCCACACAGGAAAGGAAAGCTAAGCACATATGGTGTCTGTATAAGCAAGACATGTGCATGGAGCATGCAGTTATAGTATTTGAAGACTGCCTGGGGTGTGACAACTAAAGCAAAGATTATTTTTGTTGTAGAGTTCTATTGGAATTTTCACTGTAGTTCTTTTTCTTAAAAGAGAAGAAAAAACAAAACAAATCAAAAAAAGAACAAATTTTCAAAACACCATAATACGAGGGTAACAATGGTCAATGCATTACGTATTATTATCTTTAAGTTAGTTATTCAGGATACCAGACATTAGCATTCAATTGTCCAAACATTTTTGGCTCAAACCTTACTCTTCAATGAACTAAGTAAAATTGGTCATGTATCTATCTTAACCATCTTATATATATATACAATTTTTTTCCCTTTCCCTTCTTTCTTTTCCCTATTCCAGTCTCTCTTTCCTATTGACCAATTACTTTTTGATTCACCGTGTCTATTGTACATTTTGGATCTTATTTACTCTTTCAGTTTCTCATACTAGAGAGACAATACGATGCTTACACATGTGCATCCGGTTTATTTCACTTATGAGTATTTTCTCGAGTTGCATCCATTTACCTATAAAAGTCTCCACTTTATCCTTCTTTATGGCTGAATAGTACTCCATTGTATAAAAATACCACATCTTTCTTATCCATTCCTCAGTTGATGGGCATTTGGGTTGTTTCCAAGATCTGGCTATTACAAATTGTGCTGCTATGAACATGGGTGCACATATATCGCTGTGGTACGATGTTTTTAATTCTTCTGGGAAGATGCCCAGAAGGGGAATAGCTGGGTCAAATGGGACCTCCAACCCTAGTTTTTTGAGGAATCTCCACACAGACTTCCACAGTGGCTGTACCAGTCGACACTCCCACCAACAGTGAAGAAGGGTTCCTTTTTCCCCACAGCCCCTCCAGCATTTGTTATTAGTTGATTTCTTTATAGTAGCCATTCTTTCTGGGGTGAGATGGTATCTCAGTGTTGTTTTAATTTGCATCTCTCGAATGACTAGTGATGTTGCACATTTTTTTTTGTATATTTATTTGCCATTAGTATTTCTTCATCTGAGAAATGTGTATTCATCTCAGATGCCCATTTTTGGAGTGGGTCTTTAAATTTGGGAGGTCTGATTTTTTTTAGTTCTTTATATGTTCTCAATAGTAATCCTTTGTCTGAGGAACAGCTGGCAAACATTTTTTCCCACGTTGTGGGTTGTCTTTTCACTCTGTTGGTGGTTTCTCTTGCTGTGCAAAAGCTTTTTAATAAGATGAGATCCCAGTTATTGATTCTTTGGGATAGTTCCCGTGCGGTTGAGTTTTTATTCACAAAGTTTTTGCCTACACCAATATCATCAAGGGTTTTACCTATCCTACCTTCCAGCAGATTTAATGTTTCTGTTTTAATATTTAGATCTCTGATCCATTTTGAATTTAGTTTAGTGCATGGTGAAAGATATGGGTCTAGTTTTAATCTTCAGCTTACGTAGAGCCAGTTTTTCCAGCACCATTTATTTTTATTTATTTTTTTTTGTGTGGGTACCGGGGGGTCGACCTCAGGACCTCGCGCGCCAACAGGCACCCGTGTCGCTGAGCGATATCACCGGCCCCTTTTTCATATGTGGGATCCGGGAGTCGAACTCGGGCCCTCGCGTTTGCAAGGCAGGCGCTTATGCCACTGAGCCATCTCACCGGTCCTCCAGCACCATTTATTAAAGAGGCTATCTTTCTTCCAGCGAATGTGTTTGGCACCTTTGTCAAAGATAAGGTGGCTTAGTATGTCTGGGGTTGTTTCAGCATCTTCTAATCTGTTCCATTGATCTTCAGGTCTGTTTTTTTTGCCAGTACCACACTGTTTTTATCACAGTAGCTTTATAGTATAATTTCAAGTCGGGGATTGTGATGCCCCCTGCCTTGCCTTTGTTGCCCAGAATTGCCTTTGCTATTCTAGGTCTCTTCTGATTCCAAATGAATTTTAGTATTGTTTTCTCTAATTCTGTGAGATATGCTGTTGGAATTTTGATTGGAATTGCATTAAATCTGTATAACAATTTTGGAAGTATGGCCGTTTTCATTATATTGGTTCTTCCTATCCAGGAGCAAGGGATATCTTTCCATTTTCTGATATCCTCTTCAATCTCCTTTTCCAGAGTACTGTAGTTTTCAGTGTAGAGGTCTTTTACATCCTTTGTGAGCTTGATTCCTAGGCATTTCATTTTTTTGAATGTTATTGTGAAAGGTATTGTTTCCCTAATTTGTCTTTCAATAAGTTTGTTATTTGTGTACAGGAAGGCTATTGACTTTTGAGTATTGAGTTTGTATCCAGCTACACTACTGAATTTGCTTATTAAATCTAGCAGTTTTTTAGTGGAGTTTTTTCCCTGTAGTTCTTATAGGAATATATTTTTCATGTTATTTTTAGGTTTTCTAACCAAGAACACAGCTGATATGAAAATGTTGATATTATAATCACACAATTCATATTAAGAATTTAATACATTATTTTATTGATAACTCATGTTACTGTTAAGTACAATTGTATAACATGATATGAACCTACTGGCAAAGCAACAAGACCAGCAAGATGTCAAGTATGTCCTACAAAGAGCCAGGAAAGCAAAACACATGTGCTGTCAATGTAAGTGATAAATGTGTATGGAATATGCTGTTGTCATGTGTGAAGATTGCCTTAGGTGTGACATTTGAAGTAAAAGTTAATTTTTATAGATGTCTATTGTTATTTTCATTGTAGTTCACATAGGAATTTATTTCTGTTGTTGTTTATTTAGAATTTGTACACCAAAATGCAGTTAATGTTAAAAATTTTGATACTTTTGTTATAACACTCAATAAATATTAAAAATTCAATACTTCACTTTTTTTATATTTTCCTGCTAAGTACTCATTTTTAATATAATAAAATTTTTAAAATTAAAATTAATAATTCATCAATAGAAATATTTTAAGAATAAACGTGGGTATTATACACCTACAATAATGTACCTTTATTACAAAATTAGTGTTTTGTCCCATGAGTTAAAATGCTTCCCAATAGCAAAGGAAAAAAAAAAAAACCAGACGTGTAAAGAGGCAGCCTACAGAGAGGGAAAGTTTTTTTGCTGGTCATTTCTCAGACAGAGGACTAATATCTATAAAAATATAAAAGAAATTCAAAGAAAATGAGACCTCCCAAAAGACCCAGTCAAAAATGGGCATCTGGAATGATTAAACACTTCTCCAAAGAAGAAATGCAAATGACCAATAAATACATGAAAAATATTCAAAATCTCTTGTCACTGGGGTAATGCAAATTAAAGTAGCACTGAAATCCATTTTACTCCAGAAAGAATGGGTTTCATAAGGAAACAAAATATTAAGAAGTGCTGGCGAGGCTGCAGGGGGACTGGAACACCTGTACATTTTTGATGGAAAAGTAAAATAGTACGCCACTATGGAAATCAGTATGGAGATTCCACAAAACTTTAAAAATGGAGATTATGTTCAACCTAGTTATTCCCCTTCCAGATAACTTCAGAAAAGAGATATATACATAATATTACAATGATACATACATACCCATGTTTACAGCAACCTAACTCATAATAGATAAATCCTGGAAGTGGCATAAAGAATGATAAATGTGACTCATTTGTAGGAAAATGGATGTACCATGAGACCATATTGTGATATAAATCAGATACACAATTATAAATATCACAGTTAATCTTATATGAGAATCCCAATATATAAATAAATTAAAGAGTAAAATGCAAAACCGTGGGACCGGCATCCAGCTCAGGAAATATCCAGGACTTGTTAATTGGCTCCACTGGAGGAATCTGGGTGACTGGCCCCTCACAGTACACCATAGAATTTGTAGCCAGTGCAGGAAACATCTGGCATTTGGTAACTGGCACTTTTCTCTCAATTTTCTTTTTACTTTTTTCTTTCGCTGTTATTTTTCTTCTTTTGTTCTTCTTTTTTTCTTTCTTCTTTCTTTCTTTTTTTCTCTCTTTTCTAAGTGGCTGGGGAGAACTCTAGCCACTGAAAAATAATCCAGTTCCTCAAACCTAGAGACCAAGTTCAGATAACCCCTCGAATACTCCTTCATTCTTTCTTTTCTATCCCTTTCTCTAGTTTCCCAAAACTTTCACAACCATCCTTTGTCATCCAGGCTTGCTTATAATTCCTTTCAAGTATCATTTCTTTTACACTATCCTTCCTAAATTTCCCCACAACAGAGTAAAACCACTCTACCAAGGGGAAATACTTTGCATACAAACTCCTAATTTATGACTGGCTCTGTTATATAACTATAGTCTATGTTTCTATGGTCTAAAGGACAAAATCAATAGTTACAAGTTTCTCAGTTTCTAAATTGTACTTGATACTACTGTTATTCCCAATTTTACTACATTAGCTAGGATGTCATATCTGTTGTAATCAGTTGTTCTCCCTTCTGTAACAATACTGGGAAGCTCTGGGGTAATAACCTCATTACAGCCCTACTCCAAAAGACTGGGGATTGAGCAAAGCAGATACCAACATCCCACTCAATTATTAGGGAAAGTAGGATATTGTGATAGACACAAACCAAAAATCTCCTACACAGAGAAGACATCTCTGAAGAGCAGACTTTTCTTAGAGAAGCCTTGACACTGGTGATATAAATACCAACTACAAAAACTCACAAGGGTCATCACAGAAAACAAAATAAAAAATTTTTTTGAGATAGAAAATGACAAGACAAGGAAACAAAATGCAATCTCAGACCTCCAGCCCACCCAGAACAGGTCCAGGAGACACCAACATAGAAGAAATTTTAAGACTCACACCTGAAATTTCTGAAATGACTGCAACATTTCAGAAAGGAAACAAATTGATCAGGCTATACAGGAAACCAGATCAGAAGTAATCTCTCAGGTAAAAAAAGAAATGTCAACATTTATAAAGGAATTGCTCAGTAAATCTAGAGTAGGGATAGATAAAAAAAAAGATGATGATAGGAAGAGGATGGAAATGGTGAGTGATCAATAGAGGAAAGAAACAGAATGCATGAAAAGGATTCAAAAGATTTCCATTAAAATAAAAAATCCATTAAAACCTGGCAAAACCGCTTGAATGAAACTGAAGACAGACTTTCAGACCTTCAAAACAGGATGGCAGCTAGCGATCATGAAAGGAAAGATTTCTTATAAATAATAAAAATCAGGAAATAAGAATTCAACAGCTGTAAGATGATGCAGAGGAAAATAATATAAGAATAATTGTTGGTGTCAATGAAAAAGCAGGAGTCAGCACAAAACTCATTTATAAAAAAGTATTTGTGGAAGTAATAGCAGAAAAATATCTCAAACCTGGGAAAAAACCCTGACATACACATAAGTGAGTTATATAGAATTCCAATTAGACTTAACTGAAATAAATCTACACACAGACACATTATAATCAAAATCTCAGAAATTCAGCACAAGAATAGAATATTAAAAGATGTTACAGAGGGCCTGGTGAGATAGCTCAGTGGCATAAGTGCCTGCCTGGCAAGCGTGATGTCCTGACTCCTGGTACCCACATGTGAATAAAGGACAGGTGATATCGCTCAGAGGCACGGGCGCCAGCTGGCACGTGAGGTCCTGAAGTTGACCCCTGGTACCCACACACACACAAAAAAATGATGTTACAGAAAAGAAACGGATCACCTATAAAGGAAGGCCTATCAGGATCATGGCAGACCACGCAACACAAATGCTCAAGGCAAGAATAGCTTGGATTGAAGCATTTCAAGTTCTGAAAGAAAATAAATTCCAAATCAGTTTGATGTACCATGCAAAATTATCTCTAAAATTAATGGAGAAATGAGATACTTCCATGAAAAAGAACAAATGAAGAAACTGAGCACGACCAAACCAACACTACAAAGCGTATAGACAGATATTCTACAAAGAGACAAAAATAACCACTATTCCAAGAATAACAACAGAAAGAAACCACAAATAGGGCAATCAATGAAAAAGAGGGGAAACGTAGGGAACCAACATCAGGAAAATAACGTAGAAAAGCCAATACATACCAGCTATAACCATCAATGTAAGTGGCCTCAATTCACCAATCACAGAAATAGACTGGAAGAATGGATCAAGAAAGAAAATCCAACAATATACTGTACACAAGAAATACATTTAACACAAAAAGAAATTCATAGACTGAAAGTCAAAGGATGGGAAACAATCTTCCATGCAACAGGAACCCAGAAAAAAGCAGGGGTAGATATACTGTTTGCAAACAACTTGAATTTCAAACCAAAAGTGATCAAAATAGATAAAAAAGGTCACTACATACTTGTTAGGGGAAAACTTCAAGAGGAAGAGATAACAATCATAAATATATATGTCCTAAATATGGGAGTACACAACTATATAATACAAATATTAATAGACATGAAAAATCAAATAAACAATAACACAATTTTAGCAGGGGACCTTAATACACCATTGTCACAAAGAGATAGATCAACTAGACAAAAAAATCAGCAAAGAAATATTAGAACTGAACCCAACACATAAACAAATGGATTTAGTAGATGTTTACATAGTGTTCCAGCCAACATCAAAATACACATTCTTCTCAGCTGCACATGGGACATTCTTTAAAATAGACAATATACTAGACCATATAACATGCTTGAGTAAATGCAAAAGAATTGAAATTATCCCATACATGTTGTCTGATCATAGTGCAATTAATTTGAAAGTTAATAGCAAATGAAACAATAAAAACTCCATAAACACCTGGAAATAAATAACACCCTCCTGAACAACCAATGGATCACAGATGAAATTAAGGAAGAAATTAAAACATATCTACAACTAAACGAGAATGCAGTCACAACATACCAGAACATATGGGATGAAAAAAAAGAAGTCCTAAGAGGGAAATTTATAGTGGTGAATTCTCACATCATGAAAACAGAACAAGCAAAAATAAACCACCTAATGCTGCACCTCAAGCTTCTAGAAAAAGAAGAGCAAATCAAGCCCAAAGCCCACACAAAGAAGGAAATTACAAAGATCAGAGCAGAAATTAATGACATTGAGACTAAGAAAACTATGTAAAGAATTAATGAAGAGTTGGTTCTTTGAAAGAATAAAGAAATTGATAAAACCCAAGCCAACCTTATCAAAAAAATAAGAAAAATTCAAATTCATGCAATAAGGAATAAAAGGATAAAATCACTACAGATCCTGTGGAAATTGAGAAGATCGTCAATACCTAGTTCTAAAGTCATTACTTGCATACGATGGGAAACACAGAAGAAATGGACAGATTCCTAAAAACACATGAATTAATAAAGCTTAATCAAGATATAAAAATTTTGAAAAACCCAATATCAGTCAATGAAATTCAAAACATATTTAAAAACTTACCAAGAAAGAAAAGCCCAGGTCCTGATGGATTCACAGCTGAATTCTACAAGAATTTTAGAGAAGATTTAATGTCAATAATCCTCAAACTCTTTGATCAAATTGAAAGGGAAGCAATTTTCCATAACACATTTCTGGAATCGAGTATTACCTTGAAACCAAAACCAGAGAAAGACACAACCAAAAAAGAGAACCACAGGCCAATCTACCTAATGAACATAGATGCAAAAATCCTCAATAAGATACTATTAAACAGAATGCAGCAAATCATCAAGAAGATTATACACCATGGGAGTGACTCATCCCATGAATGCAGGGATGGTTCATCATATGAAAATCCATAAATGTAATACATAATATCAACAGAGCCAAAGACAAAAATCACATGATCATCTCAAAAGATGCAAAAAAAGCTTTTGATAAAGTCTAACACTGATTCATGATAAAAAGCCCACAGAAAATCATAATACATGATCTTTACCTCAATCTGATAAGAGCCATCTATTACAAACCAACCAACAACATCATACTAAATGGACAAATTCAAAGCTTTCACTCTAAAATCAGAAACAAGACAAGGATGTCCAATATCACCATTCCTGTTCAATATAGTTCTGGACACATTAGCCAGAGCAATTAGATAAGAGACAGAAATAAAAGGAATAAGGGTAGGAAAGGAAGTTCAATTATCATTATTTGCTGATGACATGATACTCTACATAGAAGACACCAAAACCTCCATGAAAAGACTTCTAGAGTTAATAACCAAATTAAGTAGCATAGCTGAATACAAAGTCAACACTCAAAAATCAATAGCAATCCTGTACACAGAAAACTAACTCACTGAGACAGAAATTATGGTAACAGCTCCTTTCACAATAGCATCTAAAAAATTAAATACTTAGGAGTCAATCTAACAAAAGAAGTAAAATATCTATGCATTGGAAAATACAGCACTCTGAAAAAAGAGATCAAACAGGATTTCAGAAAATGGAAACATATCCCTTGCTGCTCATAGATAGAAAGAACAAACATTGTGAAAATGGTCATATTTCCAAAACTGTTATAAAGATTTAATGCAATCCCAATCAAAATACCTTTAGCATATCTCACAGATCTAGAGAAAACATTCCTATAATTCATTTGGAAATAGAAGAGACATAGAATAGCAAAGGCAATTCTGGGCAACAAAGGCAAGGCAGGATGCATCACAATCCCTGACTTGAAGTTACACTATAAACATACTGTGATAAAAATCAGCACGTTATTGGCCATAAAACAGACTTGTAGATCAATGGATCCAATTAGAAGATGCAGACACAACTCCAAACACACTCAGCCACCTTATCCTTGACAAAGGAGCCAAATGTGTTCACTGGAAGATAACCTCTTTAACAAATGGTGCTGGCAAAACTGGCATTTCATGTGCTGAAGACTAAAAGTAGACCCATGTCTATCACCATGCACTAAATGAAAGTCAAAATGGTTCAAAGATCTGAATATTAAAGCAGAAACATTAAGTCTACTGGAAGAGAAAGTAGGTAGAAATCTTGAAGATACGGGTAGGCAGATTGTTTATGACAAAAGCACAAACTGCACATGAAGTAACTCAAAGAATCAACAATTGGGATATCATCTTATTAAAAAGTTTTGCACATAAAAAAATCACCAACAGAGTGAAAAGAAAACCCACAGAGCGGGAAAAAATTTAGCCATCTCTCTCTCAGACAAAAGACTTCTATCTAGAACATATAAAGAATTGAAAGAAATCAGGCCCCCTAAATTCAAAGACCCAGTACAAAAATGGGCATCTGAGAAGAGTACTCAATTCTCAGAGGAAGAAATACAAATGGCTAATAAATGTATGAAAAAATGTTAGGCATCATTGGTCATTTGAGAAATACAAATTAAAACAACACTGAGATTCCATCTCACTCCAGAAAGAATGGTTAACTTCTAAAAATCAACCAGTAACAAATGATGGAGGGGCTGTTGGGAAAAAGGAACACTTCTCCCCTGTTGTTGGGAGTGTAGACTGGTATAGCCACTGTGGAAAGCAATATGGAGATTCCTCAAAAACTAAGATTAGAGGTCATATTCTACCCAGCAATTCCCCTTCTGGATATTTTCCCAGAAAAATTAAAAACAACATACCACAGTGATATATGTGCACCCGTATTTATAACAGCACAATTTGTAATAGCTAAATCTTGGAAACAACCCAAATGCCCATCAACCGAGGAATGGATAAAAATGATGTGATATTTTTATACAATGGAGAGCTACTCAGCTATAAAGAAGGAGAAACTCGTGGGTTTTATAGGCAAATGGATGCAACTAGAGACTATATTCATAAGTGAAATAAATCAGACTCCCTTGTGTAAACATGATATTGTCACCCTAGTGTAAGAAACTGAAAGAGTAAATAAGATCCAAAATCTACATTAGATATCATGAAAGGGAAAGGAATTTCTCAAAATGAAAGAACAATTTGAATGTGGGAAGGAGAAAAATAGGAAGGGATAAAAATATATACATATATACATGATAGCTAAGATTATTATACTACTAATTTCTTTTAGTTCATTGAAAATTATGGCTTGTTCTTGTATTGTTTAATCAATTTTGCATGCCTATATCTTGTAATCTGAGCAACTACTTTGAAGATAATATGCAATATATTAACCATTGTTAATTTCCTATTATATTGTTATGAAATTCTTTGTTTTGTTATTGTTTTCTCTTTTAAAAAAAGAGTAAAATGCAAGATATATAATTTGAAGCAGAAAGATAGATATTTTCATGAGAGAGGAACTAATAGATGGATGCAGGCAGGTAGAGAGTAAGGTAAATGGACATAAAAAGAATCAACATTTTAGTGTATATGTACCAACTCCTCACAGTAAATATTATCATTATATACTGCAAAACATGCACTAATAAAAAGTAAATAATATAGTTCATAATTTAAAGATATTTCAGTTTTTATACAAAATGTCTGTTGAAAAATCGACTATAAGGATATATTGTGAGTCAATTATTTTTAATTTTAAAAGAGACATTTATGTAGCTTCCAAAATACTGATACTTTAAATAATGTTTCTTTGTACTCCCTTGCTTGAATGGGCAAAATATATCTCAGATGATTTAAAAAGCAATTATCATTAAGGACATACTTTATTGAACAATGCTTATCTTTGAAATAGTTTCTCATTTTGCTCTCAAATTTTACCAATCTAAGAAATAAACATAGTCCTCAAAATTTTTCCAGGGCTAAGAAAGTTTTCAAAACTTCTTTCCACTTATTTGTAAATCATTGGAACACATCTTTCCAGTGTTGTGATTCAATCATGTCATCCAAAAAGGGCTCCAATCTATGGGACTGGCACCCTTGCTTATGATCTTAAAGGAAGTTGTGCTCCTAGCTAAGTAAAGCTCTCTTTCTATACCCAAGAATTTCTGTAGATCAGAGACACCTTTAAGGAATGAGATATTTGTGGTCAGGTGTCTGGCATCTGAAGCAGACACAGCTAATCAGAAATTTCAATCTGTTCTAGGTGAGCACACGTATTTTTCTGAAATATTCTTCCTAAATAAATATAACAATTATGCCCAAATTATCAAGCATTCTGTCTCCAATTCCACCATGTACAGTGATCTAGCTGGTCTTCTATCACTCTTCTATATCTGGTTCACAATTTTCTTCTCATGACACCATACCCAGATCACCATCCCAGCCAGAGGTGGAAGAAGAACAAATGATGGATAATGTATGAGATTCACTAGTGTTGCTATTCCTAATACAATGGCGTGTATAATCCAGAAGAATATTCATATGACCCCAACTATCATGTAAATAGTGGCCCAGAATTTATCAAAATATTCCAATGTACAACTACCCCATTACTTCAGTCACTAATTTGCTTCTTATTTACAGCCATCTCTCAGTTTCCATCTTCTTATGTTCTTACTAGGTGCAGAACCTATCACTCAGATCCATAGCCCATGTACACTGAGAGTTATCATTACTAAATATATTTTAGTAAAGTCTCTTCTTTTCTTCATACAATGCCTACCTGAAAAGTAGAGCATTATTTATCCAGCTTCTATCTCTCTTACTAGTCTTTCTAATAAACACAGGTCCTTTGTGTTTTAATGCTATTAACCATTGGAAAAAGGGTGAAGGAAACAAAAACAGCAAATATGAGCAATGAAAGAAGTTTAAGATTCTCAAAGAATTATGAAAATTGCAGTATGGTCTTCCTAAAAGCTTTACCAGTGTCATAGCCACAAAAATCTTGTTGATGTTTGTCCTGAATCACACTGTACCAGTCTAAATTGGTTGCGTACAAAACTTGGTGCAAATCTGGAATTTCCCCCTTAATCATTATTCTTGTTTTATAGTTTGAATCTGAAATGTCCTCAAAGGTCCATGTGTTAAAAGATTTGACCTTGGGGATGCATAACACACTTCCCCCCAAGAGCAAGCAGGGCCACAGCAGTGGAGTTTCACCCACCCCTCAGGTGAGGAAGCATGCCAGCTACAGATAAGCAGCATCCCAAGACAAAAGGGCACAAACATCAAGCAACTCCAAGGCGGCTCTACATTTTGTTTCCCCACAACATGGTGCACCAGAGATGAGGATTAACCAACCAACCTGATCCTGGATAAGGAAAACACTGTGAGAGAAATAAGCAACCAGATGGCAGAACTGCAGACATTAAGTCCACCACCAGCCCATTGACACCCCTGTCCTGAAGCTTATGATCAGCAGAGACCAACGGGTTAATCATGTTCCCCGTATACAACAGAAGCAAGGACACATATAGGCTTGGATGGTAACCATGATTGGGGGAATAGATAAAGGGCTTCAGTGGAGGTAGGGCACCTCAAACGCCATAGTCTGGATCCAACATGGCTGGAAGAAGAGTGACACATGAGAGACTCTGAGAAGGCCATCTAGAAACACAGGTAATTGGAAGAAAGGGAGGGATGTACACCCCGAAGCAAAAAATCAATTTGAAAGCAGATACATAGATCAAAGAAAACACACACGTAAGTGTTAAAAAGAGAGGAAGCAGTCTGACAGGGCTGGCCTACAAGCCCTGTGCACTCACCCATCTTAAGAACAGCCATTTTGAGAACTACCCAAATAGCTGTAGGGATCCAAGGAGTGCATCAAATCTAGCCTCACAGGATAGACTTGGGGTTTACAGACCCCCTTAACCCATCACTCCCTCTTCAAACACTGAGAAGGCTGCAGCCTTTCAGCATTTTTGCTGGCACATTCAAGGGGCAGGAGACAAGGGGCAGGAGAGGATTTCTCCCCACCTTCCTAATCTCAGACTCCAAGAGGGTAAACAAGCAAACACTGCTTGTGACAGGAATCAACAATATTGGACCCCAGGCACACTCAAGTCGCCACCAGGAGTATTAAGTTTATCCCACACCAAGTGGGATGTTCATCCAGCACACAGAACTAGCATTGGTCTGGTTTGAGTATGTGCTCAGCACCCTGGGATCTCTTGAATCTACACCAAGTTCTCACTGCTCTCCAACAATCCTAGACCTGCCATAAACTCTGACATCTAGCAACACTCCTGGGCAGCTTGGATTTCTGTAGGAACTTCTAATGTTGCTGAGTCTCTGCCTGGTGCAGTTGGACTATGGGAGTGCCTGGTCAGCACCAGATAAACTGCTCCCACTCTGGGCACATTAGAGTTATCATCCTGCATTTTGCTGAAGTCCCGGGCAAAGTCCCTTCCTGGCACATTAGGCCAGTCCTCTGCCTGGTTAGCAGCAAGTGTTATGGGTACGCCTGTTTTGGATGCTCTGGATGCCTGTGAGACACCACCCAGCACTCTGCACCCTCATTGGACCTGCCAGAATCTCCTCACATCTGTCCTGGGTGCACCTGGGTCTGCACTTGGTGCTGCAAGGTAACACAAGCCTCCAGCTTGTGTCTGGAGCTGGTTCGACACACACAAGAATATGCATCAGGTACCCAGTGTTGGCTTCAAATCAGCAGATATCCATACCAGGAGCCTTTGTTGAGTTATTCATATATTAACTATTAGTCCTCTGTCTGAGAAAGAGCTGGCAAAACATTTTTCTCATTCTGTAGGTAATTTCTTCACTCTACTGATTGATTACCTTGCTGTACAAAAGCTCTTCAGTCTGATATAATCCCATTTGTTCATTATTCCTGTTATTTCTTCTGCAACTGAGATGCTGTTTTGAAAATCCTTTCCTATGCCTATGTCTACTAACATTTTCCATAATTTATTTTCAGGTAGGTTTAATGTTTAGATGTTTGATCCATTTTGTCTTTAATTTAGTATATGGTGAGAGATAAAGGTCCAGTTTCAATCTTTTGCAAACCAATAACCAATTTTCCCAGGACAATTTGTTGAATAGGCTTTCTTCCAACATATGCTTTTGTACCCTTTGTCAAAGATCAAATGCCTGAATATGTCTGGGGAAGATTTGGTATATTCTGTTCAGTTCCATTGATTCATGTATCTGTTTTCGCTCTAGTACCACGCAATTTTTGTCACTATTGCTTGTCAAGTATAGCTTGAAGTCAGGTATTGCTATGCCTTCTGCTTTCCTATTGTTGCCCAAAATTGCTTTTGCTAATCTGGGTCTCTTCTGGTTCCACTGAATTTTAGGATTGTTTTCTCTAGTTCTGTAAAGTATACTGCTGGTATTTTCAATGTAACTGCACTGAATCTGTATAACAGATTTAGAAGTATGGTTATTTTGACAATATTGATTCAGCCTATTCAGGAGCAGGGGATGTTTCTGTCTTCAGATGTCCTCTTCAATCTCCTTTTTCAGAGCACAGTGGGCATCTTTGTAGAGATCTTTCACTTCCTTGGTTAGGTTAATTCCGAGGTATTTTATTTTTCCTGAAGCTACTCTGAAAGGTATTGTTTTCATAATCACCTTCTGTCCTGGGTGCACCTGGGTCTGCACTTGGTGCTGCAAGGTAACACAAGCCTCCAGCTTGTGTCTGAAGCTGGTTTGACACACACAGGAATATGCATCAGGTACCCAGTGTTGGCTTCAAATCAGCAGAAATCCATACCAGGAGCCTCAGAATACAAAGTTCATTATAAGTGTATGGAAATGATAATGATTTTTATGTGTTGATCTTGTATCCTGCTACATCGCAGTAGTTGGTTATTAATTATAAGAATATATTGCTGCAGTTCTTTGGGTCTTGTATGTAGAGTATCACGTCATCTGCAAAGAATGGTAATTTGTGTTCTTCCTTTCCTATATGTATCACTTTTATTTCTTCCTGTTGTCTAATTTTTCTGGCTAATGTTTCAAGTACTATGTTGAACAAAATTGGTGATGCTAGATATCCTTGCCTTGTGCCTGATTTTAGCAGGTATGCTTTTAATTTTTCCCTATTCAGCATAATGCTGGCTCATGGTATGTCATAAATAGCTTTTATCATATTCAGGTATGGTCTTCTATAACTCTTTACTTCAGGTTTCTTTTTTTCATGAAGGTGTGTTGTTTTTTGTCCAAAGACTTTTCTACATCTATTCTTATGATCATATGGTTTTTTACCTTGTTTCTCTTTGTGTGATCTGTTACATTTGTTGACTTGTATATGTTGAACTATCCTTGCATCTCTGGGGTGAAACCTACTCGATTGTGATGTATGATCTTTTAGATAATGTGATGTATTCTCCTTGCTCATAACTTGTTGAGGATTTTTGCATCTATGTTCATTAAGGAGATTGGCCTATACTTTTTTTTAGTTAGGTCTTTATCTGATTTTGGAATCAAGGTGATACTGGCTACCATAAATGAATTTGGGAGCACTCAGTCACATTCAATTTCTTTGAAGAACTTGCAGAGTTGTGGTAATAAAACATTCTTAACAGCTTTGAGGAATTCAGCAGAAAATTCAACAGGTCCCTGGCTTTTTTACTTGGCATAATCTTTAATACTGTGTCAATTTCATTGCTTGTTATTGGGTTGTTAAACATATTGGTCTTTTGGGTTAGCTTTGGTAATTTGTATGATTGTAGGAATCTGTCTAGAAATCTGTCCATTTCTTCATATTTTGCAAATTTAGAGGACTAAATTTTTTAAAAGAATTTTCTAATTTTCTTCTGGATTTCACCAATGTCTGCTGTGATTAAAGCTTTTTCATTTCTAATTGCATTGATGTTCATTTTTCTCTCTTGCTCTTGGTAAGCCTTCCTAAGGTCTTATCTATTTTATCTCTTCTTTGAAAGAACCAGATCTCTGACTCATAGATTTTTTTTTTTTTTTTTTTTTTTTTTTTTTTTTTTTGGTGGGTACCGGGGGTCCGACCTCAGGACCTCGGGCGCCACCAGGCGCCCGTGCCGCTGAGCGATATCACCGGCCCCTTTTTCGTATGTGGGTTCCGGGAGTCGAACTCAGGCCCTCGCGCTTGCCGGGCAGGCGCTTAAGCCACTGAGCCATCTCACCGGCCCTCTGACTCATAGATTTTTATTGGTTTTTTAGTCTCAATTTCATTGATTTACTCTTTTATCTTTATAATACCCTTCCTTAATTTTGGCTTGGGCCATGTTTGTTGTTGTTTCTCAAGTATCTTAAGATTTCTCATAAGGTTGTCTCTTTGGGCCTGCTCTGTTTTCCTAACGTGAGCATTGAATGCAAAGAATTTTGATCTCAATTTTAATTTTTATTTTAAAGAAAAAAATAGAACAAAATTTCAAAACAACATAATAGGAGGGTAATAATGGTTAATACATTATATATTGTTATCTTCACATTAGTTACTCAGGGTACAAGATATCAGAATTCAATTGTCTAAACAATATTAGCACAAACCTTTCTTTTCAATGAATTAAGCAAAATTAGTGGTGTATCATCTTAACTATCTTATATATATATATTTTTCCCTTCTATCTTTTCCCCATTCCTTGATCCCAGTTTCTTTCCTTTTGACTAGTTTCTTCCTGATTTACCATATCAATTGTACATTTTGGATCTTATTTACTCTTTCACTTTCTCACACTAGGGAGACAATATGATGTTTACACATGTGTGACTGGTTAATTTCACTTATGAGTATTTTCTCGAGTTGCATCTATTTACCTATAAAAGTCTCCAGTTTATCCTTCTTTATGGCTGAGTAGTACTCCATTGTATAAAAAGACCACATCTATTTTATCCATTCCTTTGTTGATGGGCATTTCAGTTGTTTCCAGGGTCTGGCTATTACAAATTGTGCTGCTATAAACATGGGTGCACATATATCGCTGTGGTTTGATGTTTTTAATTCTTCTGGGAAGATACCCAGAAGGGGAATACCTGGGTCAAATGGGACTTCTGATCCTAGGTTTTGAGGAATCTCCACACTGATTTCCATGGTGGCTGTACCAGTTGACACTCCCGCCAACAGTGGGGAAGTGTTCCTTTTTACCCACAGCCCCTCCAGCATTTGTTATTAGTTGATTTCTTGATTATAGCCATTCTTTCTGGGGTGAGACGGAATCTCAGTGTTGTTTTAATTTGCATCTCTCGAATGACTGGTGATGTTGCACAGTTTTTCATATATTTATTTGCCATTTGTATTTCTTCATCTGAGAAATGTGTATTCATCTTAGATGCCCATTTTTGGATTGGGTCTTTGAATTTGGGATGTCTGATTTTTTTGAGTTCGTTGTATGTTCACAAGACTAATCCTTTGTCTCCTCTATTTAGTTTTACCTTCACGTTTTATGCATTGTGGTATGTATTTACTTCTCTCCTTGTGATTCCTTGCTCTGCCTTGGGAGAGTTGAAAGAACTTGGAGATCTTCTGTTGTCTTGCTTCCACATGTTCTTCTGTGCATCTTTGGTTTTGTTTTTATATGTGTATTCTTTCTTATATGTACTCACCTCTTTTTTCTCTCCTTTTTGGGAGTACTGCAGCTTGAGGACTAGAAAAAGTCAGGAGAGTTTGTTACTTATATAGAGATTTTAGTAAGATGTTGCCTCCCTGTGAATAGCTTTCATTTCTATGTCCAATGCAAATATTTATTTCTTTTATTTATATTAAGTGATTTGGTCTCTGTCCCTATGCTTTGTGAAAAGGATTATTTATGGTAATAACAACATCAGCAGATTCAATCATACACTACTTTTATATGATAGGCGTGCAGTTACACCTCCCCATCCTCTATCCTCTATGCACACACTGATTATTTATTACTGGTAATTTTTCTGCAATGAGGTAGGAAAAGATGAGTGAGGAGAATGAAAGGATGTTCAATGAGAAGTGTAAAACATTAAGGGAGTATGTCTATGAGGGATGATGATAGATGAGAAGAAAAGTTTGATATGGGTTCTGAGTCTATTGGAGTATTTTTAGTTGAGTTGAAGGGTATTAAAAGTTTTTGTTTAAAAATAAACACCAATAAAATGATGATACAGAAATTCAAAACAAGATAATAGGAGATTAACAATGCTTAATATTTTGCATATAGTTATCTTCAAAGTAGTCACTCAGATTACAAGATAGAGGAATTAAAAATTGAACAGTTTAAGCACAAAACATTCTTTTCAATGAACTAGTAGAGATTAGTGGTATAATTATCTTATCTATCCTATATGTAAATATATTCTTTTCCCTTCTTTCTTTTCTCCTTTCCCCATCCCAGTTGTCCTTTCCTTTTGAGCAAATTTGTCCACTTACAGTTTCACAATATCTATTGTACATTTTGGATCTTATTTACTCTTTAATATTTTTACACTACGGAGACATTACAATGTTTACACAGGTGAGTCTGATTTATTTCACTTATGAGTATGGTCGCAAGTTTCATCTACTTACCTATAAAATCCTTGAGCTTATCCTTCTTTATAGATGAGTAGTAATCCATTGTAAAAAAAAAATACCTTTTTTATCCATTCCTAGGTTAATGGGCATTTGGGTTGTTTCCAAGATTTAGCTGTTAAAAATTGTGCTGCTATAAAAATGGTTGCACATATATAGCTGTAGTATGATGTTTTCAATTCTTCCAGGAAAATATCAAGTAGAGGAATAGCTGGTTCAAATGGGACATCCAATAATAAATTTTTGAGGAATCTGCACAGTGATTTCCACAGTGGTTGTACCAGTCTACACTCCCAGCAACAGGGGAGAAGTGTTCCTTTTTCCTCACAGCCCATTCAGCAATATTTATTGGTTGATTTACAGAGTATAGCCATTATTTCTGGAGTGAGATGGAATCTCAGTGTTGTTTTAATTTGCACTTCTCAAATGATCAGTGATGTTGAGCATTTCTTCATATATTTCTTTGCCATTTGTGTTTCTTCGTCTGAGAATTGCATATTCATCTCAGATGCCCATTTTTGGATGGGGCCTTTGAGTTTGGGGGGTCTGATAATTTTCAATTCTTTATATGTCTTAGAAAGAAGTCCTTTGACTTATGGATAATTGGCTAAATTTTTTCCCAATCTGCGGCTTTTCTTTTCACTATGTTGGCGATTTCTTTTGATGTGCAAAAGCTTTTAATAAGATGAGATACCAGTTGTTGATTTTTTGAAGTAATTCCCATGCAGTTTGTGTTTTGGATATGAATTCTCTGCCTTACCATACGTCTTCAAAATTTCTACCTACTTTCCTTCCAATAGATTTAGTGTTTCTATTTTAATATTCAGATCTTTGATCCATTTTGACTTTAGTTTGGTGTGTGCCAATAGACATGGGTCTAGTTTAAGTCTTCAGCAGGTGGAAAACCAGCTTTTCCAGCACAATTAATTAAAGAGGCTATTTTTATTCCAGTGAACATGTTTGGATCGTTTGTCAAAGATAAGGTTGCTGAGTGTTTGGTGTTGTGTCTGCATCTTCTAATCTGTTCCATTGATCCAAAAGTCTGTTTTTTTGCTAATACCATGGTGATTTATCAGAGTAGCTTTGTAGTATAATTTCAAGTCTGGGATTGTGATAACTCCTGCCTTGCCTTTGCTGCCCACAATTGCCTTTGCTCTTCTAAGTCTCTTCTGTTTCCAAATGAATTTTAGGAAAGTTTTCTCTGGATCTGTGAGATATGCTCATGGTATTTTGACCAGGATTGCATAAAATCGTTGTAACAGTATTGGAAGTATGGCCATTTTCCCAATGTTGGTTCTTCCTATCCATGAGCAAGGTATATCTTTCCATTTTCTGATACCTTCTTCAATCTCATTTTTCAGAGTACTGTAATTTTCAATATATAGATCTTTTACTTCCTTTGTTAGATTGATTCCTAAGTATTTCATTTTTTTTGGATGTTATTGTGAAAGGTGTTGTTTCCCTCATTTCTGTCTCAGTGAGTTTGTTGCTTGTCTACAGGAATGCGATTGATTTTTCAGTGTTGACTTTGTATCCGGCTATGCTGCTGAATTTGTTTATTAACTCTAGAAGTCTTTCGGTGGAGTTTTTGTTCTCTTCTGTATAGAGTACCATGTCATCTGTGAATAATGATAATATGAATTCTTCCTTTCCTATCCTTATTCCTTTCATTTCTCTCTCTTATCTAAATATTCTTCCTAATGTTTCCAGAGCTATATTGAATAAGAGTGGTAATAGTGGCAACCTTGTCTTGTTCCTGATTTTAGAGTGAATCCTTTCAGTTTTTGTCCATTTAGTATGATGTTCGCTGTTGGTTTGCTATAAATAGTTTTTGTCAGGTTGAGGTAGAGACCATCTATTCCAATTTTCTGTAGAGTTCTTTTAATCATGAACGAGTGTTGGAATAATCAAAAGTTTTTTCTGCACCTATTGAGATGATCATCAGATTTTTTCCTTGGCTCTGTTGATATGGTATATTACATTTATTGATTTGTGTATGTTGACCATCCATGCATTACTGGAATGAATCCCACTTGTTCATGGTGTATAATCTTCTTGATGATTTGCTGCATTCTGTTTGTCACTGTTTTATTGAGGATTTTTGCATCTATATTCATTAGAGTGATTGGCCTGTAGTTCTCTCTTTTGGTTGGGTCTTTCTCTGGTTTTGGTATAGGGTACTACTTGCCTCCTGGAATGAGTTCAGGAGAATCACTTCCCTTTCAATTTCATTAAAGAGTTTGAAGAGTATTGGCATTAAATCTTCTCTAATGCTTTTGTACAGTTCAGGTATGAATCCATCATGACCTGGGCTTTCCTTTGTTGGGAATTTTGTAACTACATTTTCAATTTAATTGATGAACATTGTGTTATTTAGAATTTTCGTATCTTCTTCATTCAGCATTGATAATTCATATGTTTATAGGAATCTGTCCATTTCTTCTGTGCTTTACATCCTATGTGAGTAAAGATTTTCAATATAGGAATTGATGGTATTCTGAATTTCCAAATGATCTGTTAAGATTTCATCCTTTTCTTTGTTTTTTTTTTTGTGGGTACCTGGTGTTGAACTCAGGACCTCATGTGCCAGCAGGTGCCCATGCCACTGAGCAATATCACTGGCACTTTTTTTCGTATGTGGGTACCAGGAGTCAAACTCAGGACCTCGTGCTTGCAAGGCAGGCACTTATGCCACTGAGCTATCTCATCGGCCCCGATTTCATCCTTTTCATTACTTATTTCATGAATTTGTTTTTTGATTTCCTTTTTTAAGGATGGCTAGGAGTTAATCAATTTTATTTATTCTTTCAAAGAAACAACTCTTCGATTAATTGAGTCTTTATTGTTTTTTTTAGTCAAAATTGCATTGATTTCTGCTCTGATCTTTATAATTTCTTCACTTGTATAGGTTTGAGCTTGACTTGCTCTTCTTTTTCTAGAAGCTTGACGTGAGGCATTAGGCTGTTTATTTGTGTTCATTCAGTTTTCTTGATGTAAGAATTCACCTGTATATGTTTCCCTCTTAGGACTGCTTTCATTGTGTCCCACAGGTTCTGGTATGTTGCAATTGCAATTTCATTTGATTGTAGATATCATTTAAATTCCTCTTTAATTTCATTTGTGATCCACTGGTTGTTCAGGAAGATGTTATTTAATTTCTATATGTTTATGGAAATTTTACAGTTTCTTTCGCCCTTTATTTCCAATTTCATTGCACTATGGTCAGAGAATATGCATGGAATAATTTCAAGTCCTTTGCTTTTACTTAAGCACATTCTATGTTCTAGTACATAGCCTATTTTAGGGATTGTCCCATGTGCAGCTGAGAAGAATGTGTATTCTGATGTTGCTTGGGGAACACTTGAAAAATCTACTCAGTCCATTTGTTTACAGGTTTGGTTCAGTTCTGATATTACTTTGCTGAATTTTTTGTCTAGTTGATCTATCTCTTTGTGACAATGGGGTATGAAGGTCTTCTGTTACAGTTGTGTTTTTGCTTTTTTGATTTTTCATGTGTATTAATATTTGTCTTTTATACTGGGTGCTCCTGTATTTGGTGAATATATATTTATGATTGTTATCTCTTCCTCTTGAAGTTTTTCCCTAACAAGTATGTAGTGACCTTCTTTATCTCTTTTGATCATTCTTAGTTTGAAGTTCACATTGTCTACAAACAGAATAGCCAACCCTGCTTTTCTCTGGGTTCCTGTTTCATGCAACATTGTTTTCCATCCTTTGGCTTTTAGTCTATGATTTTCTTTTTGAGTTAAATGTGTTTCTTGTGCACAGCATATTGTTGGATCTCTTTTCTTGATCCATTCTGCCAGTCTGTTTCTTTGACTGGTTAGTTGAGGCCTTTTACATTGATGGTTATAACTGATATATATTGGCTTATCTTTGTCATGTTATTTTCCTTCAGTTGGTTCTCTGCTTTCCCCTCTGTTTGATTGCTTGCCATGCCTGGTGGTTTTTTCCCATATCATTTTTGGAATTGTGGTCATTTTTATCTCTATCTAGAATATCTTTCAATAATCTTTGTAGTGTTAGTTTGGTGGTCATGAATTTCTTCAGTTGTTCTTTGTGATGGAAGTATCTTACTTCTCCATTAATTTTGAAAGATAGTTTTTCAGGGTACATCAATCTGTGTTAGAAGTTGGTTCTTCCACATCTTGAAATACTTCACTCCAAGCTCTTCTTGACTTGAGCATTTGAGTTTAGTAGTTAGCCATGTCTTCTAATGGTCTTTCCTCTATAGGTGATCGGTTTCTTTTCTCTAACAGTTTTTAGTAGTCCATTTTTGTGCTGAATTTCTTATAACTTGATTATCATATATCTGGGTGTAGGTTTAGATTGGTTATGGCTGTTTTAAGTTTTTTGTGTGTGTCTGTGGGTACCGGGGGTCAAACTCAGGACCTCATGCGCCAGCAGGCGCCCATGCCACTGAGCGATATCACTGGCCCTTTTTTGTGTGTGTGGGTACTGTGAGTCAAACTCAGGACCTCACGCCTGCCAGGCAGGCGCTTATGCTGCTGAGCTATCTCTCTGGCCTTGTTTGAAGTTTTATATGCCTCACTTATCTGTATGTCATCTTCTTTTCCCATGCTTGGGAATATTTCTGCTATTACTTCTGCAAATAGTCTTTTTATGTCATTTGTGTTGACTCCTGCTTTTCCACTGACATCTATCAATATTATATTTTATCTCTTTGCATCCTCTTGTGACTGTTGAATTGTTATTTCTTGGTATCTTGTTGTTTTTAATAGATCTTTCCTTTCATAATCTCTGGTCATGATCCTGTCTTCAAAGTCTCAGGTATGTCTTCATTTTCTTTCAAGTGGTTTTCCCAGCTTTCAGTGGAACTTTTAATTTCCTGGATATCTCTTTGAATCTGTCATGCATTCCATTTCATTCCTATATTGTTCATTCATGGTTTCCACCATTTTCCTATGCTCCTCTATTTTTTAATCTGTATTCTCTATCTATGCTGAGCAATTCCTTCATTTCTTTCTTTCAGAGATTATTTCTGATCTTATTTCCTCTATAGCCTGGTGGATTTGTTGCTTTAATTTGCTTGCTATCTTTTCAGAAATTTCAGTGGTGTGTCTTCCAGTGACTTCTATGTTGATGTCTCCGGGACTTGTTTTGTGTTTCCCGGAGTCTGAGATTGCATTTTGTTTCTTCATGTTGTAATTTTGTATTTCAAAAACATTTTTTATTTTGGTTTCTGTGATGATCCTTGTGAGTTTTTTTAGTAGGTAGCTATATCATGAGTATCAAGGCCTCTCTAGGAAAAGTCTGTTCTTCATGGATGTCTTCTGTGTATAGGAGTTTCTTAGTTTGTGTCTTTCCCAAGATACTACTTTCCCAATTAATTGAAAATGGGATGTTGGTATCTGTTTGGCTTCATCACCTGTCCTTTGTTGTAAGGCTGTGGTGAGGTTATTACCCTAGACATTCCCAGTATTGTTACAGAAGGGGAACAACTGATTACAAGTGATATGACATCATAGCTAATATGGTAGTTTGCTTTAGCAATAGCATCAAGGACAATTTAGAAATTGGCAAACTTTGGGCACTGATGATTTTGTACTTTAGACCATAAGAGCAATGTTTATAGGTATAGAACCGAACCGATTGTAAATTAGGAGTTTGTATGCAAAGTGTTTCCTGTTGGTAGAGTGGTTTTACCCTGTGGTGGGGAAATTTAATGATATTGTAAAAAACAAATATAACTGGAAAGGAGATAGAAGCAATGCTGGAGGACAAAGGATGATCATGCAAGGTTTGCTAATCTAGAGAAATAGGTAGAAAAGAAAGAATGAAGGAGTATTCAAGGGATTATCTGAACTCAGTCTTTGTGTTTGGTTGATGGGATCAGTTCTCTTTGGCTGGAGTTTTCCCCAGCCATTTATAAAAGAGAGAAAAAAAGAAAACAAAGTAAAGTAAGGAGAAGAAAGAAGAAAAAAAAAAAGAAAAAAATTGAGGAAAAAGGAAAGGAAAAGAAAGTAAAGTAAGAACAAGAATCAAGATAAAATAAAATTAATTTAAAATTAAAGAAAGAAAGAAAAATAGAGGGCCACCCCACACACCTTCTACTCCATGTTTCTTTGTCCCTAAGCAAAATGCTGGTTCACCTAACTTAACCACGTTGGTTCATATTTCAATCTTCTCTATTTTGCTAGTGTCATCTGTCTATCTTGTACATCCTAATCAGGTTCCTTTTGTGTGACTGGCATTCCCCCAATCACTGGGTTCCATGGTGTAGGGGGAAGGGCCAGTCACTTGGATTCCTCCTGTGAGCTGGTTCCTGAGCCCTGAATTCTTCCCTGGCTGACTAGCCTAGGAGTATTGATGTGAACCAACTGTTGGCTCGAATTGTTACTGCTCCTTTCGATTTTTCCAAGCCTCTAGTCCCACCTGTCCATTATGCACACCCCAGCCAGGGCCCTACTGTGACACCGGCAATCTTGCAGGCCTGTCAGTGACCTCTGGATGGAGGGAGGGGTCACCTGCAATTTCTCAGGCCCACCAGGGCTTTCTGGTTGATGGGAGTGGTCCCCAGCAATCTTGCAGGCCTGTCTAGGCCCACTGGATGGAGGGAGGGGTCACTGTTTATCTCAGGGGCATGTCAGTGCCCTCTGGATGGAGGGAGGGGTCACCAGCAATCTTGCAGGCCCTCCTGGGCCTTCTGAATGAGTATTAAGGGTTTTGAGAGAAAATTTGTGTGGGCAAGAGCAAGATCTGGAATGACAGAAGTTAACATTGTGATTGAAGAAGACTTTGCTTTTCAGAACCTCCTGATAGATGGTAACATGCTAGGTATAGGGGAGACAAAGTGTTTAGGTGTGTAGTATCATGGGTTAATACTAGAGAAGATTGAAGTGACTGTGGGGAGCTAGGTATGGGAAGTTAAAAACTTCAGAGGAGGACTTTATGTGTTTGTAAAAAATGAAGAAATATGGTTATAGTACCACTTTGGGGGTTTGAGGTGAACGAGCTAGATAGGGAGCTGAGACAAAGAAGAGAAACTAGATGTTTATTAAATCAGGGCCAACAGAAGAAAAAATACACAAAAGTAAAAACCTTATAGACACAATAAACCATAGAAAACATAACATAACCACACAATACTAAATAAATCAAGAAACAAACAGAACCTCAAAACTATGTGATATCCAATAGGAACAATGATTAAATACTCCAATGAATCAGTGAACATGTGATTTACATGTAGCTTCTTTTCCAGAGATTCTGAGTGCTCAAGCCCAAAATATGTCTTCTGAAATTCACTCCAATACTGAAGCTAACTCAGACTCAGGACTTGTTTCTGCCAGATTGTAGGCATTTTTGCAGAGTCAGATCCAGTCTGAGTTCTTGGGTTAGGAACTCTTACTCTCCCTCTCCCTGCGTAAGTTGGTGGAATCGCAGAAAGATTCACTGGCATGAAATTGTCCACTGAGTCAGGCGTATTCCTATGCAGTCAAATCAGATACAATAGTAACCAGCTAATCTGTCACAGTGGAATCTGTCAGGGCAAGTTGAGAACACATGATGAGACACAATTTTGTATCTCCCTTATGCTAGAGAATAAATCCACAGTTATACTATAAGTGTCATAACCCAATTATTGGCCCACAGGTAAGATGCACTAAATTTTATATCTATGTCTCCTCTTATGGCAAAAAAATTTGTGATGGATTAACTAATGGTAAACATGTAACACCCAGCGGAACTGAATCAGCATGGTTCTGGGGTGGAAGGCCCACCTGAGAATTGTTGCCAACAAAATAAAAGGAGAAATGGAAGGGAAGATGGTACGCTGTTGATTCTCTTGGAGAAGCTTGTCATGTTGGCTTTCCTGATATGAACAAAGCTGTTCTCATCATAAGAGGAGCTCAAATCCTTGCTATCACTGAGGATGGCTGTGGTTCTTTTTGGTGGAGCTCTTTTCCTTACCTTGAGCATTGATTCCTGGCTCCAGTGCAGATTCCTCAGCCTACTGGCACAGATTCTTCATCCCACTGGCACAGACTTTCTAGCTTCCACCACTGACCTTTGGGCCTTCCCAGTGCAGATCCTTGATACAGACTTGCATGAGACATTGCCATGGGCTCTAGACCTTCAGCTGGATTCATACAGGACATTGCTGTGTGATCCATTCCATCAGCTGGATTCTTTGTGTCTCTAGTGTGTGGACAGATATCCCACACTCTTCTGCATTTGATTCTTTGGGTGAATATTATAAAATAATCCTATAAATTATGTGTCCAGTATTAAATCTTTTCCCTTGTAAACCTTGACTACAACAAAAATTCAACAGTAATTTTATAGAATCAATTATCTAAAGCGCAGGAGTTTGAGGATTGGGTATTTCCAGTGGGGAAGAAAAAAACATTTTTAATGTCTTCTGTAAAGTAGGATATGAGAGGGAGCAAAGGATCCTAGTGCTGGTAAAGTATGTTAAATATTTAGAGAGGGATAACAGGGAAAACTGGGTATAAAATTAGTAGTGTGAAATGGGGATTAGAAAGTACTCTATGACCAGTCTAAATATTAGAGAAAATTTTAAAGTGAGACAGATAAATAGGGTGGAGAAGAAGGAAAAAAAAGAGAAAGCATAAAAAAGGACAAAGTCAGGCAAAAAGATATGGATAAAAGAAGGAATAAAAAGGGACACGGGAGAATTCCTTTACACTCTATAAACTATATCAGAAGAAATAAGCAAGAGGAAGAGAAGAAAATAATGCATACACACACTCATAAAAGAAAGAAGGGGAGGTGGAAATAATGGAATAAAAATAGAATTGAACTGAAAGAGGAAAAGAGCAAAAGAATTTTTTCCATTGTTTTGGATGTGTGGCTCTTTTCCATAGACTAGGAATAAGGAGGAGAGCTCAAGGCAAGACGTGACTCTGCTCATGTTGGAAATCTAGGGTAGCAGTCCACCCCCAGAATGATGGTGGCTGCAGACATCATCCAATAGTGGGGACAGGACACCAATGAGAACTTCCATTCCTGTGTAACTCAGACTGAAACTGCCCTGCCACTACATGAGCTGGGTCCATGTTCTCCAGCTCCAGCTCCTCCTCAGGACATGCTCCAGTCTGCTTTCCCAAAACCAGCTGTCTCCCATGGCTGTCCTTCCCTCATCCACTCTTGGAACTTGACAGTGTGGAGCATGGTTTGGAGCCAATGGACTGTTCTGGCACCCAAGATGGAAAACTGAACTCTTCCCTACAATGGCATCCCTGCCAGCTCTTGTTCCACAATTGTGGTGGTGGGTGCTGGACTGGGCCCCTCACAAAGTGTTGACTGTGGAAAGCCACTAGAGACAGTATCCCACAATTTCCTTGCAGGTTCCAACTGCTGCTGATTTTCTCAATTCCAATGCAATTCTCTCTTTCTTGTGGAATGTCCTAGGGTGGTGTCCTAATAGTGTTCTTTGGGTTAGAATCTTCAAATAAGAATTCAGACATTGTCACCACATTTTGTTTGGTAAATCCATCTCTTATGTCTCTTTCCATTTATGATAGATTCTCCTTCTCTCTGTGTTGCTAATTGATGTTCTGTCTCTGAAATAGCTACTCCTTTACTAAGACATGTTGGACCTTCTAGATCCTTTCTTCTCAATGGATCTTTCCTCATCTTCTATGATGTGACTCCTCTTAAAATCAGCCATGTTGAATCCCCTATTCCCGACTCTTCCCTTGTCCATGATTAGTTCCATTGTTTGGCTAGCACTTCTGCTGTCCTATGAAGAGAGGAAACAACACAGAGCCAGCTCCAAATTGGCAGTGGCTGAGCCAAGTTGTGGAATCCACAGTTGTAGATTTGGTCATGGACGAGGCCGTGGGTCCGGGCGCTCCACAATGGCCTCATGTCTGAGCATGCTTTTGCACTTTAATCGGATATTTTACATCAATCTTATCACTTTCTTCTCATCTTCTATTTTGTTTAATTTTTCATAACCTATTTCTTATAAGTTTTTTTATGTTTCCATGCTCACACCATTTATCCCTATGAATTTGTAGGTAGTAAATTTACTATATGTAAATACCTGGTTTGTCATAGAGTTTTATCTATATCTATAGATCTTATTTCTAGGGTTAAAGTTGGTACAGTGTTAGTTGTTAGAGATCTTCATTATCCAGTTTGTGCTTGATACTATTGTTATTGTTGATTGTAATACTTTAGCCAAGGGGACGTAGTTGCTGTAATCAATTGGTGTTCCATGTATGCCAATATCTTGTCTATGGGTCATAAACAATACTAGAGTCCATTACCAAAGAACAGGGTTCTCAGCCACACATCCTGTAAACTTTTGTTCCTAATAAAAAGAGGTGGCAGGATCATGGGATAGGCCCAAATGTGAATTCCAAGCTAGGGAATAGAGGACACCTTTGCAACTTTCATGCTGTTATGACCAGAAGAAATTCATCTGCAAAATATATGGACAGAGACCAAATCACTTAAAGTAAATAACAGTAGGGATAAATACTATCTCTGGACATATGAAGCTGAAGAGACTTCATGGGAAAGAAACATCTTACTAAAAATCTTCATATAAACCCCAGGCTCTCCTCACTCTAATAGACCTCAATTGCCAAATACACACAAAAAAGAGGAGAATAAAAAAGAGAGGAGTATATAAAAGGTATATAAAACACGGCTATGCATATACATGGGAACATAGGGAAGCAGGCAGCAGAAGACACTCAAGTTCTCCCGACTCTTTGTAGGCAGAGTAAGTGATCAGAATGGGAGATGAAAACATATATTAGGTAGCAGAACTCTGAAAATTTTATAGAAGGGATGAAGAAACTAGATGAGTTCAAAGAGGGAATGAACCAAAAATTCACAGCAATTTCAGAATATACCCATGGTGAATTTTGGAGAAATAGGTAAAAAATGGACAAGCTAAACAAAATATTTCAAAACTTGAATGACAGATTCAAAAAGAACAGAATCCTCAAAAAATGTGTCAGACAGAAATACCTGAAATTTTAGAATCTGTATTGGATTCATAAGTTACAGAAATGACAAATGTGAAGAAAAAGTGTCTGAAATTGAGGACAAAATAGTGAATTATAATGAAGTGCTCAAAGCCACAAAGAAAATAAAAGAACAAGGGAAGACAATCCTCCAAATACAAGATAACAATAAGAAGACCAATCTAAGGCTAATTGAAGTTTGAAATAATCTAGAAGATAACATAGATGGATTTAGTAACATGTTTACAGAAACCATAGAAAAAATATACCCAAATAAAAGAGAAGAGTTTAAAATACAATAAGTGATGCCTACAGAACACCAAACAAGAATGACAAAAAAAGAAGCTTCCAAGTTCTAACCTTATTAATTTGCCAGCCAATTCTCACCCTTGATTTAAAACAACGAACACAGCAGTCTATTGAACACTACAAATTAATCTAATCCAAAAAGATATTTATAGACTAAAAGTTAAAGGTTGAAAAACAATATTTCATGCACCAGGGCCCCAAAAAAGCAGTAATAAAAATCTCCAGCATGGTAAACATCAATATAAAACTGATTAAAAGAGACAAAGTAAGTACCTCCATATTAGTTATAGGAATGATCCTACGAGAAGAGATAACATTGATAAATATTTATGCACTAAGTAATGGATCATCTATCTCCATAAAAGAAATACTGCTGAGCTTAAAAGATGAAATAAACACTAATGCAATCATAGTAGGGTATCTTACCACCATACTTTTGCAAAGAGATAAACCAACTAAACTAAAAATCAACAAAGAAATATCAAAGCTGAACCACTTCTTTGAACATTTGGACTTAAGTGATGTCTACAGAGTATTTCACCCCTCTACAATAGAGAATACATTTTTAGTAGCATGTTGTCATTTTCCAAAATAGATCAGATACTAGTCACAAAGCCTGAATAAGTAATGGTAAAAGAAATGAAATTACCCCATGCATGCTATTAGATTGTGCAATGAAAATAAAAATCAATGACAGTAGAAATCACAGAAAAGGTAGAAGCTCCTGGAAAATTAACAACACAATACTGAACAATAAATGTGTCAAAGAAGAAATCAAAGAAGAACTTTAAAATTTCCTGGAAGTTAAGGACAATGACTGTGCAACTCACTGACACCTCTGGAATACTATGAAAGCAGTTGTAAGAGGAAAATTCTTTGCAAACAATACTCACAATAGGAAAACAGAGCAAGCTCAAATAGATGACTGTATGAGAAATCTTAAGATACTTGAGGGCCGGTGAGATGGCTCAGCGGCTTAAGCACCTGCCCAGCAAGCGCGAGGGCCCGAGTTCGACTCCCGGAACCCACATACGAAAAAGGGGCTGGTGATATTGATCAGTGGCACGGGCGCCTGCTGGTGCGCGAGGTCCTGAGGTCGACCCCCCGGTACCCACAAAAAAAAAAGATACTTGAGAAACAACAACAAACAATCCCTAAACCAATATTAGGGAGGGATATGAAAATGATAAGAGAGAACATCAATGAAATTGAGGCTAAAAAAAGTAAAAAAAATCAATGAGTCAAAGTGCTGGTTGTTTGAAAGAAGAAATAAAATAGATGAACCTTTAGCCAACCCTACCAGGAGAAGGGCAGAAAAGACTCACCTCAATGCAATTAGAGATTAAAAAGTTGAAATTACAACAGACATTCTTGAAATCAAGAACATAGTAACTACTTTGAAAAATTATATTCCTCTAAATTAGCAAAATTTGAAGAAATAGACAGATTTAGACAGATTCCTACAATAATGCAAATTACCAAAGCTAACTGAAGAATACAAATATGCTTAGCAACCAAAATAACACAATGAAATTGACACAGTCATAAAGAAACTACCAAATTTTAAAAAAGCCTAGAACCTGATGTATTCACAGATAAATTCTACGAACTTTAATGGATGTATCACCAATACTCCTCAAGCTCTTCAAAGAAAATGAAAGGCATAACATGTTCCTAAATTCATTTATGGAAGCCAGTATCACCCTGATCCCAAAACCAGATAAAGACACAACTGACAAAGAAAATAATAGGCCCATTGGATTAATGAGGATGGACACAAGAAATCTCAATGACATATTAACAAATAGAATGCAGCATATCACAAAAAGATCGTACATCATGACCAAAGAGGTTACATTCAAGAGATGTAAGAACAGTTCAACATACTTAAGTCAATACATATAATATATCACATATACAGAAACAAGATAAGAACTACATGATCATATCAATAGATGCAGAAAAGGCTTTTGACAAACTCCCACAGCCCTTCAAGATAAAAACCCTGAAGAAATAAGGTATAGAAAGACCAATCTGAATTTGATAAAAACTTTTAATGACACACCACCAGCCACCATGATTTTACTTTTTTTAAAGAGAAAAAAATTGAAAAAATTTCAAAACAATATAATAGGAGGGTAACAATAATTAATACAATACGTATTGTTATCTTTAAATTAGTTTCTCAGGGTACAACATATCACCATTCAATTGTCCAAGCAATATTAGTACAAACCTTTCTTTTCCATGAACTAAGTGAAATTAGTAGTGTATCTATCTTAAATATCTTATATATAATTTTTTTCTTTTCCCTTCTTTTTCTCCATTCCCCCATCCCAGTTTCTCTTTTCTTTTGACCAATTTCTTCCTGTTTCAATATATCAATTGTACACTGGGGACGTTATTTACTCGTTCAGTTTCTCACACTAAGGAGGCAATACGATATTTACACATGTGTGTCTGGTTTATTTCACTTATGAGTATTTTCTCAAGTTGCATTCATTTACCTATAAAAGTCTACACTTTATCTTTCTTTAATGCTCAGTAGTACTCCATTGTATAAAAAGACAACATCTTTTTATCCATTCCTCTGCTGATGAACATTTGGATTGTTTCCAAGATCTGGCTATTACAAATTGTGCTGCTATAAACAAGGGTGCACATATATCGCTGTGGTACGATGTTTTTAATTCTTCTAAGATACCCAGAAGGGGGATAGCTGGGTCAAAAGGGACCTCCAATCCTATTTTTTGAGGAATCTCCACACTGATTTCCACAGTGGTTTCACGAGTCAACACTCCCACCAACAGTGGAGTAGGGTTACTTTTTCCACACAACCCCTCCAGCCTTTGTGGTTGGCAGTTTTATTGATGATAGCCATTTTTTCTGGAGTGAGATGAAATCTCAACCTTGTTTTAATTTGCATCTCTCGAATGACCAGTGATGTTGAACAATTTTTCATATATTTATTTGCAGTTTGTATTTCTTCATCTGAGAAGTGTGTATTCATTTCAGATGCCCAATTTTGGATTGGGTCTTTAAATTTGGGAGGTCTGATGTTTTTGAGTTCTTTTATGTTCTCAATAGCAATCCTTTGTCTGAGGAACAGCCCCACAGTGTGGGTTGTCTTTTCACTCTGTTGGTGGTTTCTCTTGCTGTGCAAAAAACTCTTTCAGAAGATGAGATCCCAGTAGTTAATATTTTGTGATAGTTCCTGTGCAATTGGGGTTTTATTCATAAATTCTTTGCCTACACCAATGTCTTCAAGAGTTTTACTTATTTTATCTTGCAGCAGATTTAATGTTCCCATTTTAATATTTAGATCTTTGAACCACTTTGAATTTAGTTTAGTGCATGGTGAAAGATATGGGTCTAATTTTCATCTTCAGCATGTGCAGAGCCAGTTTTTCCAGCACCATTTATTAAAGAGGCTATCTTTCTTCCAGTGAATGTGTTTGGCACCTTTGTCAAAGATACGGTGGCTTAGTATGTCTGCAGTTGTTTCAGCATCTTCTAATCTGTTCCATTGATCTTCGGGCCTGTTTTTTTTTTTTTTTTTTTTTTTTTTGCTAATACCACACTGTTTTTATCACAGTAGCTTTATAGTATAATTTCAAATCAGGGATTGTGATGCCTTCTGCCTTGACTTTGTTGCCCAGAATTACCTTTGCTATTCTAGCTCTCTTCTGGTTCCAAATGAATTTTAGGTTTGTTTTCTCTAATTCTGTGAGACATGCTGTTGGAATTTTGATCAGAATTGCATTAAATCTGTATAACAATTTTGGAAGTATGGCCATTTGCACTATATTGGCTCTTCCTACCCAAGAGCAAGGCACATCTTTCCATTTTCTGATATCCTCTTCAATCTCCTTTTTCAGAGTACTGTAGTTTGCAGTGTAGAGGTCTTTTACATCCTTTGTTTGATTGATTCCTAAGTATTTCATGCTTTTTGGAAGTTACTGTGAAAGGTGTTTTTTCCCTAATTTCTCTTTCAGTGAGTTTGTTATTCACGTATAGGAAGCCTATTGATTTTTGAGTGTTGACTTTGTATCCAGCTACACTACTGAATTTGCTTATTAAATAGAGCAATTTTTAGTGGAGTTTTTGGGGTCTTCTATGTAGAGTATCATGTAATCTGCAAAAAATGATAATTTAACTTCTTCCTTTCCAATCATTATTCCTTTTAATTCTTGCTGTAGTCTAATTGCTCTAGGTACAGTTTCCAGCACTATGTTGAATAAGAGTGGGGACAGTGGACAACCTTGTCTTGTTCCTGATTTTATTTCACTATTTTTATTTATTTATTTATTTATTTATTTATTTATTTTGTGGGTACTGGGGGTTGAACTCAGGACCTAGCGCTTGCCAGGCAGGTGCTTATGCCAATGAGCTATCTCACCGGCCCCTTGTTCCTGATTTTAGAGAGAAAGCTTTCAGTTTTTGTCCATTTAGTATGATATTGGCTGTTGGTTTGTCATAGATGGCTTTTATCACATTGAGATAAAGACCATCTATTCCAATTTTCTGTATCATGAAAGGATGCTGGACTTTGTCAAAAGCTTTTTCTGCATCTATTGAGATGATCATATGATTTTTGTCCTTGGTTCTGTTAATATGGTGTATTACATTTATTGATTTATGTATATTGAACCATCCCTGCATCCCTGGGATGAATCCAACTTGGTCATGGTGCATAATCTTCTTGACGATTTGCTGCATTCTGTTTGCCAGGATCTTATTGAGGATTTTTGCATCTACATTCATTAGGTAGATTGGCCTGTAGTTCTCTTTCTTAGTTGGGTCCTTCTCTAGTTTTGCTATCAGGGTAATGCTTGCTTCCAGGAATGAATCTGGGAGTATTGCTTCCCTGTCAGTTTCACTAAAAATTTTGAGAAGTAGTGGTTTTAGGTATTCTCTAAATTTCTTGTAGAATTCAGCAGTGAATCCATCAGGGCCTGGTTTTCTTTGTTGGGAGGTTTTTAATTACATCTTCAATTTCATTGATTGATATTGATTTATTTAGGATTTATATATCTTCTTGATTCAGATTTGCTAATTCATATGTATCTAGGAAACTGTCAATTTCTTCTTTATTTTCCACATTATTAGAATATAAATTTTCAAAATATGTATAGATTATCTTCTGGATTTCTGCAGGGTCCTTTGTAATATCACCCCTTTCATTCTTTTATTTTTTATTTATTTTTTAATTTATGTACCAGGAGTTGATCTCTGGACCTTGAGCTTGCCTGGAAGGCTCTTATGCCCCTGAGCTATATCACTGGCCCATCCTTTTCATTCTTAATTGCATGGATTTGAGTCTTTTCTTTCCTTTTTTAATAGGGTTGGATAAGGGTTTGTCGATTTTATTTAATCTTTCAAAGAACCAACTCTGTTTCATTGATATTTTATATTGATTATTTAGTCTCAAATATGTTAATTTCTGCTCTGATCTTTATAATTTCCTCCCTTGTATGGGCTTTTGGCTTAGTCTGCTCTTCTTTTTAGAGAAGTTTGAGGTTCACCATTAGGTTGTTTATTTGTGCTTGCTCTGTTTTCCTAATATAGGAATTTAATGCTATAAATTTCCCTCTTAGGACTGCTGTCATTGTATCCCATAAGTTCTGGTATGTTGTACTGTCATTATCATTCAGTGGTAGAAACTGTCTAATTTCTTCTTTAATTTCATCTGTGACCCATTGGTTGTTCAGCAGGGTGCTTTTTAATTTCCATGTGTTTAGGAAGTTCTTGTTGTTTCTTTGGCCATTGATTTCCAATATCATTGCACTATGGTCTGATAATATGCATTCACAACTTCAGTTCCTTTGCATTTAGCAGGTTTTGTGAGCTAGTATGTGGTCTATTTTGGAGAACGTCCCATGTGCAGCTGAGAAGAATGTGTATTCTGATGTTGGGTGATGTTCTGTAGACATCTCCTAATTCCATTTGTACCAAAGTTTGGTTCAGTTCTAATATTTTATTGTTGATTTTTTGTCTAGTTGATCTTTCTTTTTGTGAAAGTGGAGTATTGAGGTCCCCCAATACAATTTATTCATGCTTATTTGATTTTTCATGTCCTTTAATATTTGTTTTATATAGTTGGGTGCACTGGTATTTGTTGCATATATATTTATGATCATTATTTCTTCCTCTTGGATTGTTCCATTTACAAGAATGTAGTGACCGTCTTTATCTCTCTGAATCATTCTTGGCTTGAAATTCGCTGTCTGCAAAAAGAATAGCTACCCCAGCTTTTTTCAGGGTTCCTGTCATATGGAGTATTGTTTTCCATCCTTTGACATTCAGCCTATGAATTTCCTTCTGAATTAAATATGTTTCTTGTATGCAGCATATTGTTGGGTCTTGCTTCTTGATCCATTTTGCCAGTCTGAGCCTTTTGATTGAGACCATTAACATGGATGGTTGAAACTGATATGTATTGACTTATCCTTGTCATGTTATTTTTCTGTTGTTGGCACCCCTCTCTATTTTTCCTTCCCTCTGTTTGTTTCCTCTGCCTGGTGGATTCCTTCTGTTGGGATTCCTGGAGTTGTAGTCCTTTTTATCAGTTTCTAGAATGTCCTTCAAAAAACTTTGAAGTCCTGGTTTGGTGGTCATAAATTTTCTCAGATCTTCTTTGTCATTGAAGTATTTTATTTCTCCATTAGATTTGAAAGATAGTTTTGTAGGGTACATCAACCTGGGTTGAAGGCTATTTTCCTTTAGAACTTGAAATACATCATTCCAAGCTCTTCTTGACTTGAGGGTTTGTGCTGAAAATTCAGCTGTGATTCTGATGGTCTTACCTTTATAGGTGATTTGTCTCTTTTCCCTAACAGCTTTTAAGATTCTACTCTTGTGTTGAATTTCTGGAATATTGACTATATATGTCTGGCTGAAGTTTTTTTTTTTTTTTTTGATTGTGGATAATTGGAGTTCTATAAGCCTCACTTCTCTGTACATCATATTCTTTTTCTCTGCCAGGAAAATTTTCTTTTATAATGTCTGTGAACAGTGTTCTGTTGTCATTTATGCTATCTCCTTTTTTTTCATTATCTCCAATTAGTCTTAAGCTATTCTACTTTGCCTCCTGCAGCAGCTGCTGGATTGATTTGTCATTGTTCCTTGCTATTTTTAAGAATTATTTCTTTTCATGATCATTAATTGCAAGCCTGTCTTCTATATCTGAGATCCTGTCCTCACATCGGCTTAATCTGCTACAAATACTTTCAATGGAATTTTTATTCTCCTGGATATCTGCTTGAATCTGCTTTATGGAGTCCATTTCTTTCCTATGCTGAGCATTCATGGTTTCCATAATTTTCTTAAGCTCATGTATTTTTTGTCTGTATCTGCTCTAGCTTCCTTAAGCATGGTCTTCATTGTGGACATTATCTCTGCTGTTATCTGTGAATTTTTTTCTGATTTAATTTTTTCCAGAGCCTCACTCAGTTGCTTTGTTGTTACCACTTCAGAGATGCCAGGTGAGTGGTTTTTGGATTGTCCTACCTCATTGCCCAATCAGTTTGCCTTTGGTGAACTGGATGTGTGGGATTGCATCTTGTTTATGTGTCATCTCATTTTCATTTCTTTCTTTAGTTTAATTCCTGGAGCGATGTTTGTAAATTGCCTATGGTAGGTCGCTTTATTGCTAGTATTTAAAACTTTTAGGAGATGAATACGTCTCTGAGGAATATTCCAGGTGTAGCTTATTTTTGGGATTTCAGCCTGCTGCAAGGTCCTATCTTTTCAATTTGTTGAAAAGTTGCTGCCTGTTTGGCCCAGTCCTTGGTACTTTGGGACTGTGCCACTGTATTTTCTGTGACCCTTTGTCAATCTCAGTCATGGAATACCAGGAAGAAAAGCTGTTTAGAACAACTCTGTCACTTTTGGCTATAGTGGTACCAAAAGCATCAAATGCAGCCTAGAAAATGATAGACTGAGTTATTCAGTTATTTGCCACTTTTAACCATACAAACTAGATGTGTGGTTATATAACAAAATCTGAAACACACCAGAAAATTATATGCAGTGTGAAAGTCCTTAATATGTCAATTTTGCCCTCAGGAGTTTAAATTTAAAATGAGTTAGGGAGGAAATAGAGGATTGGAAGAAGAGGAAGAAATTAGATGTAAGGCTGGAGGACAAAGAGGGGTCCTGCTAACATTGGGAAACTGGTGCAGAAGACTGGTGGGAAAAAGAGAAGGAAGGGATAAGAGGAAGAACAGATCAGAACTACAATCACAAAGAGGTTAGAGATTGTGTTTACACTCATATAAGCACAAGATCAAACAGTGAAGGTGAGAACAGAAAAAGAAAAACAAAGACAAAGACAAAAAAACCCACCACCAGAAAGAAAACAAATGAGAGAGAGAAAAAAATTTTCATTTCCAGGTTTTGACTCTGCTCTAAGCAGGCACCATGTGGAGACAGAGTCCTGTTCCATGCAGATCTGTCCCAGCAAGCCAGCAGTAGCCCTTTGGCGGGGCAGTGGATAATAGCCTGCACTCTCTGGCAGAGGTCAGACTCATTTGCCTGCCTCTTTCTGAGCATTTTCTGCAGGCCTGAGCCAGGCTGGGAGTGGTGCGGTGGATGGAGAGGTAGCTGCCCTGACTTTTGAGCTCTGCCACTGCCCCCCTACAATGGCGTCTGTCCAATCGCTCTCTCCTGTGGGATGGCTGAACCTCAGCACTCACCACCAGCCAGCACAGTCCTTCACAGCCATTGCTCCCCTGTGTCACTGCTGTCTCATGTCTCTAAACGGAGGCACCCATGGGCGCCGTTAGTCACTGTGTCTCCAGATTTGAACCTCTTTCATGGCGGGATTCCTGACACAGGGAGAAGGTGCTGGCAGCCACCTCCTTCTACTTTGTTGAAGTTTCTCTCTTCACTCTGCCTGTGTGCCCCAAACTGCACTTCAGATCCTTCCTGGGTCCAGGGGAGCCAATTCCCTCTTTCTTGTCCTGCCCCAGCCTCTATATTCCGGTGTCAGAATGGAGATTTTTAGAGAGGTTTGCTGCCTGCTTCTTACAAATCTGTCATCTTCCAGGAAGTCCGCCTCTATCATTTTAAATACTAAAAATCTAAAAGCATTGCCCTTAAAATCAGGAAAGAGGATGCCCACTCTCATCACTTATACTCAAAATAATATGTACTTGACATATTTTCCAGAGCAAGCAAGCAAGAGAAAAAGGAATACACATAGGAAAGGAAAAATTCAAATTATCATTATTTGAAGATGATATGATACACAGAAGTGTATGACATGGAAAACACAGAGAACTCCACCAAAAATCTTATAGGATTAGTAACCAATTGCAGCAACGTAGCAGGATAGAAAATCAAAACACAAAAATCATTAGTATTTGTGTGCACCAGTATTGAAATCTATGAGAAGAATATTATAAGGAAAATAATATTCAAAGCAGCTTCAAGATAAAGGAAATAAAGGGCAATTAACCAAACCAAGGAAATGAAACATCTATACAAAGAAAATTACAGTACTCTTGAAAAGGAGATTGAACAGCACATTAGAAAATGGAAAGATGTTTCATGCTTCAGGACGGGCTGAACAAATATTGTCAAAAAGATCATACTCCCAAAACTATTATACAGATTTGATTCAGTCACATTCAAAATACCAGCAAGCAACTTCACAAAACTAGAGAAAACAATCGTAATTTTATATGGAACCAGAAGAGACCCAGAGTAGCAATAGCAATTTTGTGCAACAATACCAAAGAAGGAGGCATAACAATATCTGAATTCAAGCTGTACTACAAAGTAACAGTGGTAAAAGCATCCTGGTGCTGGAACAAAACCAGTATCAGTGGAGCAGAATAGAGGATTCAAAAAATTCTCAGACATATTCAGCTATTTGGTCTTTAACAAAGGGGCCAAAAGCATATATTAGAAGAAAGATAGGCTATTCAACAAGTGGTTTTGGGAAAACTGCATATTTGTTTGTAGAAGATTGAAACTAGACCCTTATCTCTCACCATATAGTAAATCAAAATAAAAATGGATCAAAGATCTAAACATTAAAACAGAAACATTAAATCAACTGAAAATTAAAGCAGGCATAACTCTTGAAGCTGTAGATATAGGAAAGGATTTTCTAAACAGAACTTTGTAGTAATAAAAACATAAAAATAGAAAGAACCTAAAAAACAAAAAACCAGAACCTCAGTTGCACAAGAAATAACAGCAGTAATCAATAAATGCATAAGAAATAACAGCAATAATCAATGAATTTTATTATATTGCATTGATTATATCAAAATAAAAGCATCTGTACAGCAAGAGACCCAATCAGTATAGTGAAGGTCCAACCTACAGAATGGAAAATGGTTTTCAGCAGCTATTCCTCAGACAGACGACTAATAACTAGAATATATAAAGAAATCAAAAAATTAGACCCCCTAAAATTAAGGATCCAGTCAAAAAAAGGGCAAGAAAAGTAAACAGACACCTCCCAGAAGAAGTACAAATGCTCAACAAATAGATGAAAAATAAAGTTTAACATATCCAGCTATTTGAGGAATGCATATTGAAACAACACTAAGATTTCATCTTACACCAACAGAATGGCAGTCTTCAAGAAATCAATAAACAAATATTGCTGACATGGCTGTGGTGAAAATGAAACCTTCCTTCATTCTAGATGGGAATGTAAACTAGCACAACCATTACAGAAATCTGTATGCAGATTTCTCAAAGAACTAATATTAGAAATTGTGTATGACCCAGCTATTCAACTTTAAATTATCTTCCACAATGAGCTTATGTCATTGTGTTACAACAATACATGCCTATCAATGTTTATAGCCATACAATTCTTAATAGCTAAATACTGGAAGCAGCCTATATACCTATCAATGGATGAGTTCATAAAGAAAATGTGGTATCTGTACATAATGGAATACTAGTCAGCTATAAAAAAGGACAAATTTGATACACTTGTAGGAAAATAGATGCACGTGAAAAATATAATGCAGAGGAAATTAAATAAGATATAAAAGCTTAAATACCATACAATATCTTTCATTTGAGTAAGGCAAAGTGTGAAAAAGTGAATAATAAAGGTTGGGTAGAAGGAGAATAAGGGATGATCTGTTGCAAATGAGAAAGGGTCTCCAGGTTACTAAGGGCAAAGAGTGAGGGGGGAGGAGATAGAATTGTAGAAATGAGTAGAATGAACATAAGCCATGTAGAGCACCCTAATAACCTTAATGAATGTAAATATTATATGCTATAAAAGTTCTCTAAGTTTCATAATACCAACAAAAATGAAAAAGGAAAAGGGGGATTTAGAAGAGGAAGGAGGAGGATGAAGGAAAGGGAATTTAAAAAAGTAACAAGCTATATTATGTACCTGTACCCACTCCCCAATATGAATCTAAAATGCAAGTACTGCAAACATATACTAATATAATATTTGTGGAAAAAAGCCATTGCCCATAAAATGAGGCATAAAACTTCATGACAGGCTTGAGCACAAGACTTCAGATCTTGGAAAAAAGAACTCATTCAAAACAGAGAAATCCTTTTTTTTTTTCTAATGTGGGTACCAGGAGTCTAACTCAGGACCTCATGCTTGCCAAACAGGCGCTTAAACCACTGAGCCATCTCACTGGCCCAGAAATCTTTTTCTTGGCCTCAAACATTTTTTCCTTTTTTATTATGTTTTTATTAGCATATGGTTGTAGTACATGTTTCTATTCCTTGTATGGAATTGGTAAATTAGCATAATACATCTTAATTCTTTTTTTGTTTTCTTTTTTGGTGTCTCTATTTTATATAATTTTTATCTTTTCTTCATTGAATTTTTAGTGTTTTACTCCCCTTTTTCATTTTAGTTTCCTTTTCTCCTTTCATCTTTTCCCTTTCAACTTTTTTCGCTTCCTCCTTATCTTACTTTGATTTTATGCTTTGATAAAAAGATGTGGTATTTTTTTTTTAATTTTATTTTAAAGAGAAGAAAAAACAAAACAAATCAAAAGAAGAACAAATTTTCAAAACAACATAATAGGAGGGTAAGAATGGTTAATACATTGCGTATTACTATCTTTAAGTTAGTTATTCAGGACACCAGACATTAGCATTTAATTATCCAAACATTATTGGCACAAACCTTACTCTTCAATGAACTAAGTAAAAATTGTAGTGTATCTATCTTAACCATCTTATATATATATATATACAATTTTTTTCCCTTTCCCTTCTTTCTTTTCCTTATTCCAGTCTCTCTTTCCTTTTGACCAGTTTCTTTTTGATTCACCATGTCTATTGTACATTTTGGATCTTATTTACTCTTTCAGTTTCTCATACTAGAGAGACAATACGATGCTTACACATGTGCTTCTGGTTTATTTCACTTATGAGTATTTTCTCGAGTTGCATCCATTTACCTATAAAAGTCTCCAGTTTATCCTTCTTAATGGCTGAATAGTACTCCATTGTATAAAAATACCACATCTTTCTTATCCATTCCTCAGTTGATGGGCATTTGGGTTGTTTCCAAGATCTGGCTATTACAAATTGTGCTGCTATAAACATGGGTGCACATATATCGCTGTGGTATGATGTTTTTAATTCTTCTGGGAAGATGCCCAGAAGGGGAATAGCTGGGTCAAATGGGACCTCCAACCCTAGCTTTTTGAGGAATCTCCACACTGACTTCCACAGTGGCTGTACCAGTCGACACTCCCACCAACAGTGGAGAAGGGTTCCTTTTTCCCCACAGCCCCTCCAGCATTTGTTATTAGTTGATTTCTTTATAGTAGCCATTCTTTCTGGGGTGAGATGGTATCTCAGTGTTGTTTTAATTTGCATCTCTCGAATGACTAGTGATGTTGCACATTTTTTGTATATTTATTTGCCATTAGTATTTCTTCATCTGAGAAATGTGTATTCATCTCAGATGCCCATTTTTGGAGTGGGTCTTTAAATTTGGGAGGTCTGATTTTTTTGAGTTCTTTATATGTTCTCGATAGTAATCCTTTGTCTGAGGAACAGCTGGCAAACATTTTTTCCCACATTGTGGGTTGTCTCTTCACTCTGTTGGTGGTTTCTCTTGCTGTGCAAAAGCTTTTTAATAAGATGAGATCCCAGTTATTGATTCTTTGGGATAGTTCCCGTGCGGTTGAGTTTTTATTCATAAAGTCTTTGCCTACACCAATGTCTCCAAGGGTTTTACCTATCCTACCTTCCAGCAGATTTAATGTTTCTGTTTTAATATTTAGATCTCTGATCCATTTTGAATTTAGTTTAGTGCATGGTGAAAGATATGGGTCTAGTTTTAATCTTCGGCATGTGTAGAGCCAGTTTTTCCAGCACCATTTATTAAAGAGGCTATCTTTTTTCCAGCGAATGTGTTTGGCACCTTTGTCAAAGATAAGGTGGCTTAGTATGTCTGGGGTTGTTTCAGCATCTTCTAATCTGTTCCATTGATCTTCAGGTCTGTTTTTTTGCCAGTACCACACTGTTTTTATCACAGTAGCTTTATAGTATAATTTCAAGTCGGGGATTGTGATGCCCCCTGCCTTGCCTTTGTTGCCCAGAATTGCCTTTGCTATTCTAGGTCTCTTCTGATTCCAAATGAATTTTAGGATTGTTTTCTCTAATTCTGTGAGATATGCTGTTGGAATTTTGATTGGAATTGCATTAAATCTGTATAACAATTTTGGAAGTATGGCCATTTTCACTATATTGGTTCTTCCTATCCAGGAGCAAGGGATATCTTTCCATTTTCTGATATCCTCTTCAATCTCCTTTTTCAAAGTACTGTAGTTTTCAGTATAGAGGTCTTTTACATCCTTCGTGAGGTTGATTCCTAGGTATTTCATTTTTTTGGATGTTATTGTGAAAGGTATTGTTTCCCTAATTTCTCTTTCAGTAAGTTTGTTATTTGTGTACAGGAAGGCTATTGACTTTTGAGTATTGACTTTGTATCCAGCTACACTACTGAATTTGCTTATCAAATCTAGCAGTTTTTTAGTGGAGTTTTTGGGGTCTTCTGTGTAGAGTATCATGTCATCTGCAAATAATGATAATTTAACTTCTTCCTTTCCGATCATTATTCCTTTTATTTCTTTCTCTTGTCTAATCGCTCTGGCTAAAGTTTCCAGAACTATGTTGAATAAGAGTGGGGACAGTGGACATCCTTGTCTTGTTCCTGATTTTAGAGGGAAGGCTTTCAGTTTTTGGCCATTTATTATGATATTGGCTGTTGGTTTGTCATAGATAGCTTTTACCAGATTGAGATAAAGACCCTCTATTCCAATTTTCTGTAGGGTTTTTATCATGAAAAGGTGCTGGACTTTGTCAAAAGCTTTTTCTGCATCTATTGAGATGATCATGTGATTTTTGTCTTTGGTTCTGTTAATATGCTGTATTACATTTATTGATTTACGTATGTTGAACCATCCCTGCATCCCTGGGATGAATCCAACTTGGTCGTGGTGTATAATCTTCTTGATGATTTGTTGGATTCTGTTTGCCAGTATCTTATTAAGGATTTTTGCATTTATGTTCATTAGGGAGATTGGCCTGTAGTTCTCTTTCTTAGTTGGGTCCTTCTCTGGTTTTGGTATCAGGGTAATGCTTGCTTCCAGGAATGAATTTGGGAGTATTGCTTCCCTTTCAATTTCATTGAAAAGTTTGAGAAGTAGGGGCGTTAGGTCTTCTCTAAATTTCTTGTAGAATTCGGCAGTGAATCCATCAGGGCCTGGGCTTTTCTTTGTTGGGAGGTTTTTAATTACATCTTCAATTTCACTGGCTGATATTGGTTTATTTAGGATTTTTAAATCTTCTTGATTCAGCTTTGGTAATTCATACGAATCTAGGAATCTGTCCATTTCTTCTGCATTTTCCATCTTAGTAGAATATAAATTTTCAAAATAGGTATAGATGATCTTCTGGATTTCTGCAGGGTCCGTCGTGATATCACCCTTTTCATTTTCAATTGCATGGATTTGAGTCTTTTCTTTTCTTTTTTTAATAAGGTTGGATAAGGGTTTGTCAATCTTATTTATTCTTTCAAAGAACCAACTTTTTGCTTCATTGATTCTTTGTATTGTTTTTTTATTCTCCAATACGTTAATTTCTGCTCTGATCTTTATAATTTCCTCCCTTGTACGGGCTTTTGGCTTAACCTGCTCTTCTTTTTCTAGAAGCTCGAGGTTCACCCTTAAGTTGTTTATTTGCGCTTGCTCTATTTTCCTGATATAAGTGTTTAATGCTATAAATTTCCCTCTTAGGACTGCTTTCATTGTATCCCATAAGTTCCGGTATGTTGTACTGTCATTATCATTCAGTTGTAGAAAGTGACTAATTTCTTCTTTAATTTCATCTGTGACCCATTGGTTGTTCAGGAGGATGCTGTTTAATTTCCATGTGTTTAGGGAGTTTTTGTGGGATCTTTTGCCATTGATTTCCAATTTCATTGCACTATGGTCTGATAATATGCATGGGATAATTTCAATTCCTTTGCATTTACTTAAGCAGGTTTTATGAGCTAGTATGTGGTCTATTTTGGAGAACGTCCCATGTGCAGCTGAGAAAAATGTGTATTCTGATATTGTGGGATGGAACACTCTGTAGACATCTACTAAGTCCATTTGTTCAAAAGTTTGGTTCAGTTCTACTATTTCATTATTGATTTTCTGTCCAGTTGATCTATCTTTTTGTGACAGTGGAGTATTGAGATCTCCCAATATAATTGTATTAGTGCTTATTTGATTTTTCATGTCCTTTAGTACTTGTTTTATATAGCTGGGTGCATTGGTATTTGACGCATATATATTTATGATCGTTATCTCTTCCTCTTGGATTGTTCCCTTTACAGGGATGTAATGACCATCTTTATCTCTCTGAATCCTTCTTGGCTTGAAGTTCACTTTGTCTGCAAAAAGAATAGCTACCCCTGCTTTTTTCTGGGTTCCTGTGGCATGGAGTATTGTTTTCCATCCTTTGACTTTCAGTCTATGAATTTCTTTCTGAATTAAATGTGTTTCTTGTATACAGCATATTGTTGGATCTTGCTTCTTGATCCATTTCGCCAGTCTGTGCCTTTTGATTGGTGAATTGAGACCGTTAACATTGATGGTTAAAACTGATATGTATTGACTTGTCATGATATTTTCCTGTTGTTGGTTCCCACTCTTTGTTTTTCCGCTTTCCGGCTATTTAAGTATTTGCCCTGCCTGGTGGATTCCTTCTGTTGGGGTTCCTATCTCTTTCTAGAATGTCCTTCAGAACGTTTTGGAGTGCTGGTTTGGTGGTCATAAATTTTCTCAGATGTTCTTTGTCATGAAAGTATTTTATTTCTCCATCAATTTTGAAAGATAGTTTTGCAGGGTACATCAATCTGGGCTGAAAATTATTTTCCTTTAGAGCTTGCAATACATCATTCCAAGCTCTTCTTGAATTGAGGGTTTGTGCTGAAAAGTCAGCTGTGATTCTGATGGGTTTTCCTTCATAGGTGATTTGTCTCTTCTCCCTAACAGCTTTTAAGATTCTGCCCTTCTGTTGAATTTCTGGGATCTTGACTATAATATGTCTGGCTGAAGTTTTTTTTTGATCATGTCTAGTTGGTGTTCTGAAAGCTTCACTTATAGAGGTGTCAAATTCCTTTTCTCTTCCAGGAAAGTTCTCCCTGATTATGTCTTTGAACAAGGTTTTAATGTCGTTGATGTTATCTCCTGCTTTTTCATTTATTCCAATTATTCTTAAGTTGTTTATCTTTGAGTCATCTAGCAGCTGCTGAATTGATTTTTCATGGTCCCTTGCTATTTTTAAGAATTTTTCCATTTCATGATCACTAATTGCAAGCCTATCTTCTATATCTGAGATCCTGTCCTCGCATTGGCTTATTCTGCTACAAATACTTTCAATGGAATTTTTTATCTCTTGGATATCTGTTTGAATCTGCCTTATGGATTCCATTTCTTTCCTATGCTGAGCATTCATGGTTTCTATAGTTTTCTTAAGTTCATCTATTTTTTTGTCTGTATCAGCTATAGTGTCCTTAAGCATGGTCTTCGTTGTAGACATTATCTCTGCAGTTATCTGTGAGATTATTTCTGTTTTAATTTTTTCCAGAACCTCATTCAGTTGCTTTGTTGTTACCACTTCAGATAGGCCAGGTGGGTGGCTTTCGGGTTGTCCCACCTCGTTGCTCCCTAGGTTTGCTTTTGGTGAATTGGATGTGTGGGGTTGCATCTTGTTTAAGTGACGTCTCATGTTTTCTTTCTTTAATTCCTGGGGTGATGTTTGCAAATTACCTATAGTAGCTTACTTTATTGCTAGTGTTTAAGATCTTTAGAAGATGACTACTTCTCTGCAGTATCTTCCAAGTGGAGCTTGCTTTTGTGTTTTGAGCTTTCTGCCAGATCCTACCTCTTCAATTCGTTGGGTATGCGAAGTTGCTACCTGTTTGGCCCAGTCCTTGATTCTTTGGTACTGTGCCACTGTATTTTCTGTGTCCCTTAGTCAATCTCAATCATGAAATATCAGGAAGGAAAGATGTTTAGAACAATTATTTCACATTTGGCTATAATGTTAACTAAAGCATCAAACACAGCCTAGAAAATGACAGACTGAGCTAACCAGTTATTTACCACTTTTAGCTGTATAGAGTTGCGGTTATATAACAAAATCTAAAACACACCAGAAAAATTATAGGCAGTATACAAGTCCTATGTATGTCAATTTTTCCCTAAGGAGTTTAAATTTAAAATGAGTTAAGGAGGAAATAGAGTATTGGGAGAAGAGGAAGGAATTAGATATAAGGTTAGAGGACCAAGAGGGATCCCACTAAAATTGGGACACTAGTGCAGAGAACAGGTGGTAAAAAGAGAAGGAAGTGATAAAAGGAAGAACAGATCACGACCACAATCACAAAGAAGTTAGAGGCGCTGTTTACACTCATATAAAAAACCAGAGAGAATAATGAAGGAAAGAGCAAATACACATACAGAAACAATAACGAAGATAAAAGCAATAAAACAGACAGATCAAAAATAAAACCCCACCAAAAAACAAAACTAAACAAAACAAAAACAAAAAAAACCCCTTCGTCAGAACAAAAAACAAATCAGTGAGAAGAAAAAAAAAATAATAAAAAAAAATAAAAATAAGAAAAAAAAAAAATTAAAAAGAATCAGTTCCAGGTGTTGACTTTGTTGTAGGCAGCTACCTGTTCTGTGCAGGTCTGTGCCAGTAAGCCAGGAGCGCCCTCTGGCGGGCGGTGAGCAGAGGCACGTACTTTCAGGTAGAGACCAGTCTAGCTCGCCTCCGCTCTCAGCGCCCTTTCACGGTCCCTGGGCCTGAGAGGCTCAGCGCGCTGTCCGAGCGCGGATTCCCTGCACTGGTTCCCGCCGCTCTGGTTTTTCGCCACGCCCCCCACAATGGCGCCGGGCCAGTCGCTCTCTGGCGCGGGACAGGTGTGGCTGTGAGTCCAGTCTCGTTCGCCTGCTGACCTCAGCACACTTTCTTGGGTCAATTGAGAGGCCCTGTGCTGCCCTGTCCAGAGCACAAGTTCCCAGAGAAGTTTCCGAGCCGCTCTGAGTTTCGCCACACCCCCCACAATGGCGCCCGGCCGGTCGCTCTCTGGCGCGGGACAGGTGTGGCTGAGAGTCCAGTCTCGTTCACCTGCTGACTTCAGCACACTTTTGTGGGCTCAATTGAGAGGCCCTGTGCTGCCCTGTCCGGAGCACAAGTTCCCAGAGCAGTTTCTGAGCCGCTCTGAGTTTCGCCACACCCCCCACAATGGCGCCCGGCCGGTCGCTCTCTGGCGCGGGACAGGTGTGGCTGAGAGTCCAGTCTCGTTCACCTGCTGACCTCAGCACACTTTCGTGGGCTCAATTGAGAGGCCCTGTGCTGCCCTGTCCGGAGCACAAGTTCCCAGAGCAGTTTCCGAGCCGCTCTGAGTTTCGCCACACCCCCCACAATGGCGCCCGGCCGGTCACTCTCTGGCGCGGGGCAGCTGTGGCTGAGAGACACTCACCGCCGGTCAGCGCCATTCTCCGCCGCTCCCCTGCCCCGCCGCTGTCTCAGGATCCTCCGTGGGGGCTCCCTGGGCGCCAGCTGCCACCGTGTGTCCGTAGAATTGAGCCTCCGCCGGCGCTCCAACTCCCGGGATATTAGAAGGTGCGTGCGCGCGGTCTGCTCCTTCTTTCCATCTTCTTTGTTAGAAGTCACCCGTCACTGGTGCCGGGGGTCCCAGAATGCGCTTCAGAACTTCTCTGGGTTTCGGGGAAGCATCCCCCCCCCTGCGCTTTCCGGGTCGCTATATTCTCGTGTTCCAATGGTAACTTTTAGAGAGAGTTTCATTGCCTGCTTCTTACTCATCCGCCATCTTGAGGCTCTCTCCCAGATGTGGTATTTTTACATAATGGAATACTACTCAGCCATAAAGAGGGTAAACTCGAGGCTTTTATAGGTAAATGGATGCAACTAGAAACCATGCTCATAAGTGAAATAAATCAACCTTGCATGTGTAAACATTTTATTGTCTCCCTAGTGTAAGAAGCTGAAAGAGTAAATAAGATCCAGAACGTACAATAGATATTGTGAAAGGGAAAGAAACTGCTCAAAAGGAAAGAACCACTTGGATGGGGGAAAGGAGAATAGAAGGAAGTTTAAAGAAAAAAATATATGTATACACAAGACAGCTAAGATAATTATCCTACTAATTTCTTTTAGTTCATTGAAAAGAATGGTTTGTGCTTATATTGTTTGATCAAATTTGAAATCTGTGCAACGACTTTGAAGATAACAATATGCAATATACCAACCTTTGTTAATTTCCAATTACCTTGTTTTGAAATTCTGTATCATTGTTTTTATTTTTTCTCTTTAAAATAAAAAATAAATAAAATAAAATGATTTTGCTCTGTTGATCTGTTTTTTTCTTGTTCACTCTTTTCTATGATACTTCTCTATCAGTCTTAATTTCCATTTACTCCTCAATAGGATTCCCCATCTCAATTTTCTCACCTCCTCATAGCCTATTTATTTATTTATTTATTTTTTTTTTTTTTTTGTGGGTACCGGGGGGTCGACCTCAGGACGTCGCGCGCCAGGAGGCGCCCGTGCCGCTGAGCGATATCACCGGCCCCTTTTTTGTATGTGGGTTCCGGGAGTCGAACTCGGGCCCTCGCACTTGCCGAGCAGGCGCTTAAGCCGCTGAGCCATCTCACCGGCCCTAGCCTATTTATTTTTCAAAATGTTTTCATTCTCCAGTTCCACACCTCCTTTACTGTTACTAATATAACTACTAAGCTTTACAAATCTCTAGACAGGCAGTTAAAAGTATGTTATTGGTGTTGAATTCTGTTTTATTGTTAGTAGAGTTAAAGTCATTTCACTTAGTAGATATTTACTGTAGGTCAATAATAGGTGAATATTTGTTTTATCTAAGTGTTCCTGTTATAATTATAGATATATTTTCCATAGTTAAGTGTATTACATTATTGGTCCTTAGGCTGTCAATATTCAATATGTATTTAATGTTATAATTGATGCTGATTATACTTATATAGCCAAGATGTCATAAATGTTGCCTTTAATTGGTTTGCTTGTGTTGCCGATATCTAGATTGCCTAGAGGTCATTAACAACAGTGTGGGCCAAAACAGGGAACCTGGCTGGACCAAATGTACAGTGCAACTTCCCACCCTTAGTAAATGAGTATAGTTGGATCTTGAAACATAGACTAATACTAAGAGTAAGGCATGACAGTAAGACACCACTGAAAATAGGATATTAACTATAGAGGTCTCCATATGAGAAACAAACATTGCATCAATCCACAAGCCTCAACACAAACAAATAAAAAACAAAAACAGAAACATGAGAAGACAAGCCACCAAAATGCATCCACAAAATTCCAACTCCCCCAAAGCTGATCTGTAGGGCATCAAAGGGGAAGAAAGCAAAATATATACATTGAAATTTGAAATGATATCACCAGAAATAACAAAACAGATCAATATATTATTTGGCAGATTTATGGAAGACATAACTAATAAGATATTGGGACAGATAAAAATATCAGTGAGCCTACAGAGAACACTAATAATCTAGCTGAGCTAAAAAAAAATGATACAATGGCCAGTGTAGGAAAGAATTAGACTCCATGAAATTGTTCTAAATAAAATTTCAGGAGATTAACATTGCAATCGAAAGTAGAGGCATCAGAAGAGAATGTGAAGATAAAATATCAGAACAAGAATATAGGGCTGTTGTCAAGGAATATTATGGCTTGAATTTAGATGTACCCTTAAAACCTCAAGCATCTGTAGGAGGGCCTTTTTGGAGGTGGTGGGATCTAGGAGTTTGATACTGGGAATAAAGTTGTATGATAACTAAATAGGTATAGCATAGTTTTGAGTATGGACAATGAAAGCCCTGATCTGGGTGTGTGTGACACCAATCAATAGGCCTATACCATGGATGGAGAATAAGGGAGAGAGGGAAGGCAGAGCTGCTGCTGCCTTACAGATTGTTGCTTCCTGTCTGTCTTGTTGTGGACTGTATCTCCTCTGCAATGCCCCTCTACCACTCTGCATTGGAGCCAGCCAACTATAGAATGTAACTTCTACAAACTGTGAATCAAAATAAATCGTCCCTCCTTTAATTAGTTGGTATCATGTATTTTGTATCACCAATAAATAGAATCTAAGACAGTGACCAATTAATGACAGATACCTTGCAAACAACAAGAGAACATAAAAAATTGATCCAATACCTCCTAGAAAATGCTAAAAGACCAATCTAAGATTAATTTGAATTAGTAAAAAATCAGAAAGCAGCGCAAATAGCATAAACATTTCTTTACTGAAATAAGGGAATATTTTACAAATAAGGGAAAATAATTTAATTTACAGATAAATTAGGCACGTTGCAACCAAAATAGCCAAGAACAGATATAGACCTCTCCATGCCACATCATAGTCAAAATCCCAGAAGTAAAGCACAAGGACAAAATCTTAAAGACAGATAGAAAAAGTAATGAATCGCTTATGAAGATAAACACATGAAAATTACAGCAGACTTCTCAACACAAACTTTAAAGGCCAGGAGAGCTTAGAGTGAAGTGTTTCAAGCCCTAAAACAAAACAATTTATAATACAGGATGAAATATCTTACAAAATTACCTTTCAAAGTTGATAGAGAAATAAGATATTTACTAGATAAGAGTGCCTAAAAAAATTCATGACCACCAAAAAGGCATAAGAACTCTCAAGTATATCCTAGAAAGACAATTAAGCTAATGATGATGAAAAGTCTATTAGAATGTATACACTAGGTAGGGTGAGTAGCTAAGTAGAAGGAAAAGATAGTGAAACAGCACCAGGAAGATAAGCCAATGACAGGAATAAGTCAATACATATCGGTAATAACTCTCAATGTTGGTGGTTTCAATTCCTAACCAAGAGACACAGACTTGCAGAAAGTGTCTAGAAACAAAATACAACAGTATGCAGAACAATAAATACATTTTGCCCAAAAAGAAACTCAGGTTAAAAAGCAATGGATGGTGCCGGTGAGATGGCTCAGTGGTGTAAGTGCCTGCCTGGCAAGCGCGAGGGCCCGAGTTTGACTCCCGGAACCCACATACAAGAAAAGGGCCAGTGATATCGCTCAGCAGCATGGGCGCCTGCTGGCACACAAGGTCCTGAGGTCGACCCCTGGTACCCACAAAAAAAAGCAATGGATGGATAAAAATATTTCATGCAACAGGTACCCAAAAATAAAACAGGTATATTTATTCTATACTCAGACAAAGGGGACTTAAAGCCAAAGCTGATCAGCAAAGGTAAAGAAGGTCACTACATATTGTGTAAGGAAGCAATCCAACAGAATAAGGGAACAATTATTAAAGTACATGCACCAAAAAACAGCACACCCAACTTTATAAAACAAGTACCAGGGACATGAAAGACAAGATAAACATAACTGCAATTATAATGGGGGACCTCAATACCACACTATCACAACTAGATCAACTAGACAAAAAATCAAAAGGGAGATATCAGTGTTGAACAAAACCTATGAACAAATGAACTTAATATTTATCTGCAGAGTGTTCCACCCAGCAATGACAAACTACACATTCTTCTCAGCATTATATGAAACTTTCTACAAAATATACTGCATACTTGCCAGTAAAGTAAGTTTTGTGTACATGTAAAATAATTGTAATTAAACCATACATACTATCAGATCATATCTCAATGAAATTAAAAATCAACAACAAAAGAAAACACAGAAATTATACAAATGTGAGGAAACTAAACAATGCGCTCTTAAGTAAACAATGGGTTGCAAAAGAAATTAAGGAAAATATAAGACACCTGTAGAACTGAACAGTAATACCATGTCAGGGAAAGGATTAAAGTGATGAGAGTCATCTGGAATGTGTGTGTTCTCTGAAGTGACCCTGCTGTGTGCCTTTCTGCAGGGATGCTATCTCCTGAGGAAAGAGTCTATAGAGATAACTGTTGATGCCTGAATGACTAATCACTAACAGAGTTAGCCAAGCCTGGGAATGGTCCTTCCAGCCATGCAGGCCTATTGACACTAAGTCACTTTTGTCTGAATGCTGTACTTAAGGAACTGAGAAACTGGATGTGGTGTGGTGTCATTGTTAGGTCTGGCTCAAGTAAGGACAAAGAAAAGGTTGAAAAGCCTTTAATGCAGGCATGGGAGGGCAGCAAGTAAGAAGAACCCTCTGAGGGGCTGGCTGTGTAACAAAGTATTTATGGGGCTTGCTTAAAGTTGGAGCATTGAGGGGCAGGCAAAGTGACGTTACAAAAAGTGATTAGCAGATATTTGGCACATGCAAGGTGAGGGGAGGTATTTCCTGCTGGAGCAAGAAGAAGGAGGAGGAGGGAGTGGGTGATATGTTCTTGTTTTACATTCTCCATGTTGGACCATCGCCATGACAACTAAGCAGCCTCCATATGGGCTAGAAACCATCAGTCTTCTCTTTCACCTACTGAAGATTGCATCATATGCAAGATCCTTTCTCAGAGGATTCTCCTTCATCTTTGGTGCTGTGCCACACCTCATTGTGTGGTAATATATATTATGTGACTATGCTCATATCTGCTATACTTCTATAATAAATTTACATTCATCTTTTAAAAATCATTGTGTGGCTCTTCTCTATTCAGGTCTGAACCTCAAATTTCTGTGCCCACATGTATGTGATTCCTTCTGTCATATGCTAGTACAACATAGCAGCATACATGAACACAATGAAAGCAGTTTTAAGAGGGAAATTTCCACATCACAAAAAGGGTGAGTCCAAATCAATAATCTAACTATTCACTTCAAGTTTCTAAAAATACAAATATAATCAAAACCCAAATGTAGTACAAAGAAGGAAATTATTAAAATCAAAGAAATCAATGAAATCAAGACTTTCTCAAAAAAAAGAATTAATGAATCAAAATGTTTGTTCTTTGAAAAATAAATAAGACTGACAAAACTTTAGCCAATCTAATCAAAAAAGGATAGAAAAAATTAAAATCAATGCAATAAGAAATGAAAAGGTAAAATCCCAATGGCCTCTACTGAAAGAAAAAAAAGATTATTAAACTACTTTGCAAACCTATATGACAATAAATTGGAGAATGGAGAAGAAGTAGATAGAGTCCTCTGTGCATATAAACTATCAAAACTGAACTAAGAAGATTTTAAAACCATAAATAAAGCAATAATAGGCCATAAAGTTGAAGCAGTATTACAAAAGCTACCAACAAAGAAAAGCCCAGATCTGGATGGATTCACAGCAGAGTTCTATGAAAACTTCAAGGAAGTTCTAACACCTATACTCTTTGAGACTTAATGAAATCAAAAAAGAAACAGTACTCTAATCATTTCTGGAAGCTGTCATTACCCCAATTCTAAAACAAGACAAAGAGCCAACCAAAGAAAAAGAACAATAGACCAATTTCTTTAATGAATATGAGTGCAATGGTCCTCAAAAAGATACTGATAAACAGAATGAACCAAAGCACCAAGAAGAACATACATTACAGACTAGTAGGTTTTAGCCAAGGGATGCAAAGATAGTTCAACATAGGCAAATCAATAAATGTAATACATCATATAAACAGAAGCAATGACAAAAATCACGTGATCTTTTCAAGAGATGCACAAGAAGACTTTGAAATCATCCAACGTTATTTCATGATAAACACCTTGAAAATAGGCATAGAAGGACCTTAACTAAATCTGATAAAAGCCACCTATGACAAACATACTGCCAATATCATGTTAATTGGGGAAAAACTGAAAGCTTTCTTTGCAAATTTAGGAACAAGACAATAATGTCCACTATCACCATTCCTGTTCAACAAAGTACTTGAAACACTAGCAAGAGCAATTAGGCACAAATTCAGATCCCCCAAATTTAAAGACCCAATGAAAAAATGGGCATCTGAGATGAATACACACTTCTCAGATGATGAAGAATAAATGGCAAATAAATACATGAAAAAATGCTCAACATCACTGGTCATTTGAGAGATGCAAATAAAAACAATGCCGAGATTCCATCTCACTCTACAAAGAATGGCTATTATCAAGAAATCAACCAATACCAAATGCTGGTGGGGATGTTGGAAAAAAGAAACACTTCTCCACTGTTGATGGGAGTGTAGATTGGTGCAACTGCATGGAAATCAGTGTGGAGATTCCTCAAAAAACTAAGACTAGAGGTCCCACTTGACCCAGCCATTCCCCTTCTAAGTATCTTCCCAAAAGAATTAAGAGCATCATACCACAGCTATATATGCATACCTATGTTTAGAGCAGCAGTTTGTAATAGCTAAATATTGGAAAAAAACCAAAAACCCAATAAACCAATAAATGGATAAAAAATGTGGTTGTATTATACAATGGAGTACTACTCAGCCATAAAGAAAGATAAACTTGAGACATTTATAGCTAAATGGATGGGCCTTGAGACCATACTCTTAAGTGTAATAAATTGGACAAACTTGTAAATATCACATTGTCTCTCTGATGTGAGAAACTATATGCGTAAATAAGAACCAAAATTTATAATGGATACTGTGAAATAGGAAGAAATTGTTCAAGGGGAGATGGGAACTAGGGAGGAAAGGAGGAAGGCAAAAGGAAAAAATGAGAAAAGAAGGATGAAATGGAAAGAAATTTTTGTAAATAAGGAGGGGAAGCAGGGGTTGAAAGGAGGTAAGGGGGATGGGGAAAAATAAAGATATATCATATACAGACAAAAATTCCCTATGATGATGTGATCATTATGTATGTCTAAATAGTACCAATAAACTTAATTATATATATGGGATATGTACAGGAAAGGAAGAAGTAAAATTATCACTATTGGCAGGTGACAAGATCCTGTACACAGAAGACCCATTAAAATCTACTGAAAGTCTCTCAGAATTAATAACCTAATTCAGTAATTTAGCAGGATACAAAATCAACAAAATCAACACACATAAATCAATAGCATTCTTGTATACTAATAACAAACTGAGAAAGAGTAAAAGAAAGCCCTTAACAATAGCACCAAAAAATGTAATACTTATAAATTAACCTAAATATTAACTTTAGAAGTGAAAGACTTCTACAATAAAAGTAGTACACTCTGGAACATAATATTAAAGAAAATACAGAAAATGGGAAAATATCTTCTTTTCCTGGAAAGGCAGAACCAATATATTTAAAATAGCCATCTCATAACAAATGTAGTAGAATACCATTCAAAATACAAACAACCTTCTTCACAGAACTGGAGGAAATAATCCTTAAATTCATATGAGGCCAGAAGAGATCCAGAATAGCAAACACCATTCTGGACAACAAGAGCATTCTGGAGGCATCACAATCCTGGACTTGAAATCCTATTACAAAACTACTGTGATAAATCAACATGTCGCTAGCACAAAAACACACAAACATCAGTGGAACAGAATAGGGGATGCAGAAACAACCTCAAGCACATGCAACAATTTGATCTTTGACAGGTGCAAAAGGATAAACCAAAGGGAAGAGCCTCTTTAAAAAATAGTGCTGTGAAAACTGCTTATTCAGAAGGTTGCAGAAGATTGAATCTAGGCCCCTATGTCTCTCCATGAATTAAGCTAAAATAAAATTGTGTCAAAGAACTAAATGTTGAACAGAAACAGTTAAACTTCTGGAAGATAAAACAGGTAAAACTCTTGAAGTCATAGGGCTATGCAAGGTCTTTCTGAACAGAACTCCAATTACACAAGAAATAAGAATCAAAAATATGGGGTTTTATCAAGTTAAAAAATCTTCTGCACAGTCAAGGAAAGAACTAAAAGAGTGAAGAGACAATCTACAAAATTGGAAAAACTTTGCTACCTTTTCCTCAGACAAAGCACCAATATCTAGAATATATAAAGAACTCAAAAAACTTAGACCTCCCCCAAATAAAAGAACTAATCAAAAAATTGACAAGACAAATGAATAAATACTTCACAAATGAAGAAAAACAAATGACCAGTAAAAGTATGAAGACATGCTCATCATGTTCTTTAGTTAAATGCAAATTAAAACAACTCTGAGATTTCATCGTACTTAAGAAAGAATGATCATAATCAAAAAATCAAATATTAACAACTGCTGTGAGTCTCTGGGGAAAAAGAATGCTTCTACATTTTTAGTGGGAAGTTAAACTAGTACAACTACTGTGGAAATCAATATAGAGATTCCTCAAAAACTAGAATTATAAATTGCACTCAACTGAGATTTTCCCCTAGTAGATATGTTCCCATAAAAGTTATATACAACATAGTAAAATGTTACATGCACACCCATGTTTACAGCAACCCAACTCATGAAAGCTGAATCTTGGAAGCGGCCATATGTCCAATAACAGAAGAATGGACAAAGAAAATGTGCTATTTATACACAATACAGTAGTATCTTGCAGCAAATAAGGATAAACTTGAGTCATTTCTAAGAAAATGAGTGTATTTTGAGAGCATAATGTTAAGTGAAATAAACACAACACACAATGTCAAACACCACAGTTTCTTTTATATGAGAAACTCAAATTTTAAATAAAGAGAAAAATAAAATATAAATAGAAAAGAGGGAGCTAGATCTTCTTAAATAAGCATGGGATCAAGATATTGAGGGATGGAAAGGCAGGCCAAGCATCCAGGTGGAAAAAGGAATTAAGACGTGCTATGTATATGTACTAACTCCACCAAAGGAATGTAAATATTATGTACTGCAAACATGTACTAATAAACAAAAATTAAAAATTACTGCAATAATAATAAAGAAAAATTTTGCAGAGAAAGTGGAACTATAGTTTGTTCTTGGACAATATATCTACTGCAAATTTGTGTTGAAATAAAGTTTCCACTTTTTGTTTTAAAAAATTAAAAGGTAATAAATAAGTAAAACAAGAAAAAAATCAGTCACAAAAAAATTGACTTGCCAGGAATGTGTAAGTTTGTTCAAAAATATATATGAATTTTTCCAAAACAATAAAAGGGTTTTTCCTCAGCTTAGTGCTGCTGGAAGATGGTGGGATTGCTAAAAAATTGATGCCCATTAGGAGGTCTTATATCACCGGAAACATGCCCTTAAACAGACTATGTAGTCCCAATTCCTCCTTGTCATCTCTTTTCTTCCCAGCTGATATTAGGTAACCAGTTTCCTCTACTGAGTATTCCTGCCATGATGTGGTGTCTCATCACAGGTTCAAAAGCAATAGGGCCAACAAACCATGGACTGACTCATCCCAAATTGTAAGCCAAAGTAATTTTTTGTCTCAGTAATTTGATTTATTTGTGGTATTTGATACAGTAATGGAAATATGATTAATTCATCTGGGAATTTCCTTTGATCTTTTTATACAATGGATTTCCAATTTTCTTTGTCCTATGTCTTTCTCCTTCATCATTTATTACCTAATTTTTGTCAGGTACATATTAGATTTGCTACATGAGGAATGGTGCATGGTAAGTAAAACTTTTTGAAACACTAGTTTGCTAGGGCTGTCATAATACAATACCACAAATAGAGTGGCTTAAACAACAGAAATTTATTGTCCCACAGTGTTGAAGCCTCGAAAATTAAGATGTCAGCAGCTTTGACCCTTTCTGAGGATTGAAAGGGAGAAACCATCCCATAGCTGTCTCTCCTACCTTCTGATGAGTAACTGACAGTCTTTAGCATTCCATGGCTTGTAGTTGTTTCATTCCTATCCTTTTATTTTATACTCACATGGCATTCTCACCATGAATATGGATGTGTCTCTGTCCAATTTTCTCCATTTTAGAAAACACTAATCACATTAGTTTAAAGGCTCACCTTAGTTCAATAGAGCATCATCTTAACTAATTACATCCACCACAACCCTATTTCCAAATAAGATATTTTTTAGAGATTATGGTATAGGAATTCAACATATAAATTGAAATGAAGCATAATTCAATTCATAACATTTTACATATATGAAAATGTTTTAATTCTACCTTAAAATTTCATCATGAAAGTCATGGTTGAAAATAATTTTCTTTCAGAAATTTGAGAAAGTCATCTCCATCATTGTTTAGCTTCATATGTTGCTGATTGAAAAGTCTAAATTAATTCTAATTTCTAATATTTTACATGTGACCTCTTTATATCATTCTAGAGGCTTTAACATATTTTCTTTCCCCCAAGCACTCTTAAATCTTAAAAGTGATCTAATTTTGTGTAGGTCTATTGTTATCCATTGTTATAGGCACTCCACAGAGTCCTTTGTTATAGAAACCATATCTTTTAGTCCTGAGATATTTTCTTGAATTTTTTGATGGCATGATGAGTTCCCTCCTTTTCACTTTTTTTTCTCTCTTCTTGTAACTCTTATTATATGGATGGTAGATCTTTTGACTGGCCCCTTAATTTGTTTATCTTTTTCTCATATTCTCTATTTCAATTTTGTTTTGCTCTAATTTCTAAGAGATGTCTTTATTCACTTTCCAGTATATTTATGACATTTCTCCTTTTTCGTTATCAATGTTTTTATGGTTGAAGGGTTTTTATTTTGCTCTTGTTCTCTGGATGTTCTATTGGTATAACATCTCATTCTTATTTGTTTGTATCTCCCCACATAGCCCTCTACTTCTCTAAATTTACTATATTGTAAACTTAGTTTTCTGTTTTATAGCTTTCTCAGTTGCCTCATAATTCTTCAATGACAGCGCTGAGCTGATCGAAATCTCTTAACTTACATTTCAGACTTGTTGACTCTGGGCTTCATTTTAAGATTGTGTATGTGTACTGGCAATATGGTCATGATTTTTCTTTAACGATGGTAAGATTGTCCCCAAAATACATTTCCAATCTCCCCCTTAAAAATTAAAGGCCTGGGCCGGTGAGACGGCTCAGCGGCTTAAGCGCCTGCCTTGCAAGCGCGAAGGCCCGAGTTCGACTCCCGGAACCCACATACGAAAAAGGGGCCGGTGATATCGCTCAGCGGCACGGGTGCCTGTTGGCGTGTGAGGTCCTGAGGTCGTCCCCCCGGTACCCACCAAAAAAAAAAAAAAATTAAAGGCCTATCTGCCAAGTTCCTGGAATCCAGTGGAGGAAGATTGGGGAAAATTGTCTCAGTTCATTATTTGTCCTCAGCTCTATTCCAAGGAACCCTCGGTAAATATTTCTTCATTTTGCCATCTCCAGAAAATAAATGCTAAGATTTCTGCAACAATGAAGAAGTAGAGTTTGTCCAACAGTATGGAGCTATGGGGAAGGTGAGGAGAGAAAGATTTTGGGACTTGAACCTGCTTGTTAAGTATGTTTGAATAAATAATCCTAATTTTATACTCCTTTGTAGTAGATATTAGGGTCATGTTTCACTTTTCCTCATTCTTAGCTCATGGTAGAATTTCACTTTCCTATCTTCTTGGGAGATTATGCATATCATGTAACTTATTTTGGCTATGAAATGTGAGTAGATAACACATACTATTTTGGGGCAAAAAGTTTTAAATTATATGACTTGCTATGTTACTCTTTCCCTGCTATGGCAATCACAGAAGTTTACTTCAAGAAGTATGTTTCAAGCCTTAAATTGGCCTGAGCCCATGACTGACTACATTACATATTTAGTATTAGTAATAAATCTTTTTTGTTTTGTTTTGTTCTATTTTGTCTGGATTGTCTGTCATCATAGCATAATTTACATATTATAGCAGATTTCCTTTCATTCTTTCTTTTGATTTAATTATTGTCACCATTCATGAGATTTTTGGTGATAATTTAGCACAGGATAAAACTTGTTTGTTGTCAGTTCTCTCACATTTCCAATAGTCCTGCATTATGTTTGCTTAGCCATGCTAATTTGGTTGCTAATCCATCTACATCCTGGCTGCTAAAGTTAGTTGTTTCTATCTTCTCTTCTACTCAACCTTCCCTGTAGGTTTATGCCTTCAAAATTATTCCATTGCACCCAGCATGGTAGCATAGGCCTGAAATCTTGGTGCTTAGTAGGCATAGGGAAGGGAGTCACAATTTCAAGGCCAGACTGTGTTACATAATGTGTTCAAAGATGGCCTGGACTACATATTGAGTCATTGTCTCAAAAAAGAAATGTCTCTTTGCTTCAGTTTTAGTGAGATTACAAGAGATAATGCAATTAGAAATGTCTGTTCCATCTACCATCATTACTCAGAAGAACCACCTTCCCTACCTGGCATACTTATACCTTCCAACACAACCCAAAGTGTTCCTTTAAAAAAAGTACATGAAACACTCTGAAGATTAATATTGAAGTATGTGTTACTTTTTGGACTCATCATGAGCTCATTTGGGCTTCTGCAACCTGTCACAGTTTGAGAGCTGAGAGATACCTATAGCTCCCAGAGACTGTGTCAAGGAAACAATATTTTGGTACAGCTCTGTGTTTATCTTGAGAGTTCTGAGGCTGGAATGTACTTACCATTTTCCAGTGTGTAGTTTAACTTTCCCCAAGAAATACCTTAGATTTTAGGCCTGACATCAGCCTACAGACCATGGAGCCAATCAAGGACCATGTGTTCTGCTGAGTTAATTGCCTGGTGGCAGTATTTCTGCCACAGGTTTATGTTTGCCCATGATCCTTTAGGTCCCTGACATTCCCCCATTTTTGACTCTTTGGGAAGCCAGACAGTAGTTTGCAAGGTATGGGAAATATATGGAGTCAGGAGAAAAAAAAAATGACAACTTTAGAAATCTGTGTTTGCATGGAGTAGGTCTGCCCTTGTAGACAAGGGCTGTATGGGAGTCACCTGATTCTGTCCTCTCTGAGACCCTAAAGAGATGTGGTCTGGACTACAGGGAATCTGAGTATTGCACCATGATTATCCACTAACACTCTTTGTGACTTTGAGCAGAAAACTTCACCTCCCTGGGCTCTCAATTTCCAAAAACCCCTTCCAGCTCAAACATTCTGTAACTCAAGAAATTTTAATAGTACTGGGAACTGTCTTGCTCAGAGGGAAAATAGTGTTAGAAGAGAAATTAATACAATGTGTAAAGTGTGATCTTCCCAAGGGACATAAAATTTTTTCTAATTAAATGCATATTTCCTAAAGTGATTTCCAGTTGTCAGGATGAGGTGTGAGTCAACCTGTGATTTGCCAGCACAGACTGCAATTCAGAATCAAGGGAAATGGTAGCCATAAGCCCACTCTGCATCTAACCTATCATAGTAACACAGGAGTGTAGTTTCACAGCTGAGCTTTTCATTTTATGGGGAAATGGAGAGGCTGGAGAGGTTGCAGGTATGTGACCAGGATTATATCCTGAACTATGTCTCCTAAGGAAGAGCAAAAGGCAATAGGGATGAGTGACAAGAAGAAGAAACCCCATGAAGTTCTTGCTCCTGTTTTTGTCTGTCAGAAAGCCTCCTGTGGGAAAGCAGAGTATCTTCAACCTATATCAAGTATATTGGATAGGTAAGCATATTAGAGGGACAGATTTCAAGTTAATGAAAAGATCTTGCTGCAAATTAGATGCCTCAAGAATACTGAATTCCTGTTGTTGAAAGTTTATGGGGAAAGGCCAAATTACTATTTGATGAAAATAATATATAAAAGGTTATACTTTTGGTGAGGTTTTGGATCCAATTATCGTTAAGTCCCTTTTAAATTTCAAGAGTCAATAATTCCATGTTAGAGATTAAGTTAGTGGAAAGAGAAGTTTATTTCTGAGGTCAGAAATTCCAATAAGAGAAATTTGTACACCACGATTAATAAGGCTGGATACTGAACAAATATCTTATTGCCATGCTAAAGATATTAGAACTACAAGCGGGCCCAGTGGTACATGCCTGTAATCTCAGCACTCTGGAGGCTGAGACAGAAGGATTGGAAGTATGAGGTTAGCTTCAGCAATATAGTAGAAGACCTTGTCTCCAAAAAAGTCTGACAAAAAAATCTCACAACATTTGTCATTGTTTCTCAAAACTCAATAGTTTGAGCTGCTGATGTAGCTCAGGAGTATAGTGCCTGTTTAGCATGCACAAGGCCCTGGAATCAAACCCTACCATCACAGGAATATAAACATATTTCTTCAGTTTGCACATTCTTATCTATTTATCTAAAGTGTAAACTGAAATATTTCCATCACATATCACAAAGTTGTTGAATTTCAAATATGATAATGAATACAAAACAGTCTGGAAAGTTGTAAAGTGCCACAAAATATACAGGATTATTATTACTAGTGTTATCACATTCAATTGCCTGAATAAAATTTGATCTCTGATTGAGTTTATAGAAATACCGTTTCCCCAAGCTAGAAAAAAAAACAGATTGTTTGTTGAGTGATTCTCTCTATGGCCTCTGACTAATAATTGTTAACCTTCTAATCAATCAACTTTAAAATAATCTACTCTCACTGAACCTATGTGAACAGAAATGGAAAGAGAACATTTAAGGCTACAAGTAAATGGTGGTAGGACAGAATGGTGTTGAAAAGCAGAAACTATATAAGAAATTCAGAAAAGTAGACTGGGTATGGCAGAGCAAGCAACATAACCTAGGAACACCAAGGTGAGATAGATAGTGCACCAATTTATGCAGAAGTTCTCAGTAGTTTCTAAAATAAAACTGCTAGAAATGAGTGATTTATTGTGCAATAGTGATTAAGTGATACTGTCTCAGGATAAAGAACGTTGTCTTAATACTGGAAACTCTGAAGGAGTACAAGTCTCTACTTTTTTGGCACAGGTATGTGGGTGTGGAGCTCCACAAATGGGTTGGCTAAAGAACCAATATGATGGGAAAAGAAATTGGATCCCTGAAATGAACTCTGGGGCTGGCAAGAAGAAACCATATATTTTCCTGTACTCCCAGCTGGTTCTAGGAAACATGCTTTGTTTACTTTTCAGAGAACAGAAAGAAAAATTACATTTCTTTCACTGGGGAGAAAAAAACATATCTCTGTCTAATAATCCCTGGGCTTGGGCTTGTTTATTTATCAGCTGCTAGGAATCGATTTTTTCATGAAGCCAAGTCTTGGGTCACATGACCTATGTTCATGTGTATCATTAATGAGCACAGTATATCAGCACCACTGTGCCTAGTGACACTACAGTAAGTAGTCTTGGATAAAACCGTATTCAGTTATTCTACTCTTTGCTTTCCATTCCTTTTTATATTCTAAAGAGAATAAAACTAAAAAGAATAATAAAACAGAGTTTCAGAACAGGCTAATAGGAGAGTAACAATAACTAACACATTGTGTATACTTATCTTCGTAATAGTTACTCAGAGTACAAGATATATGCATGAAATATTGTCAAAAAATACTAGCACAAACCTTTCTTTTCAATGGACTAAGGGAAACTTATCTTGTATATATATATATATTTTTTTCCTTTTGCTTTCCTTCCTTTCCTCTTTCACCCACCATAGTTTCTGTCTCCTTGTGAATAGTTTCTTCCCAATTTACAATATTTGGATCAATATTTGGATCACATTTTGGATCATATTTACTCTTCCAGGTTTTTACAGCAGGGAGACAATATAATATTTACACATGTGGGTCTGATTTATTTCACTTATTAGGATAGTCTCAAGTTGCATCCATTTACCTATAAAAGTCTTAAGTTTGTCTTTCTTTGTGGCTGAGTAGTACTCCTTTGTACAAAAATACCACATCTTTTTTATCCATTCCTTGGTCGATGTGCATTTGGGTTGTTTCCAAGATTTAGTTAATACAAAACGTGCTGTTATAAATATGGGTGCACATATTTTAATGTGGCATGTTGTTTTTAATTCCTTTGGCAAGATACCCGGAAGGGGAATAGCTGTGTTAAATGGCATCTCTAATCCTAGCTTTCTAAGGAAGCTCCACACTGATTTCCACAGTGACTGAACCAGTCTACACTCCCCCAACATTGCAGAATGGTTCCTTTTCCCCACAGCCAAACCAGCATTTGTTATTTGTTGATTTATTGATGATAGCCATTCTTTCTGGAGTGAGGTGGAATCTCAGTGTTGTTTTAATTTGCATTTGTCAAATGTAAAATGATGTTGACTATTTTTTCATGTATTTATTTGCCATTTGTATTTCTTCATCTTAGAAGTGCATATTCATCTCAGATGCCCATTTTCGGATTGGGTCTTTGAATTTGGGGGCCTGAAATTTTTCAATTCTCTGTATATTTTAAATATAAGTCCTTTGTCTGAGGGACAAATGACTGTAATTGTTTTGCACTCTGCTTGTTGTCTTTTCATTCTGTTGATGATTTCTTTTGTTGTGCAAAAGATCTTTAATAAGGTGAGATCACATTTGTTAAATCTTTGTAGTATTTCCCAAGTAGTCTGGGTTTTTTTCACGAAGTCTCTGCCTACACCTATGCCTTCAAGATTTCAACCTACTTTCTCTTCCAGTAAATTAGTGTTCTGTTTAAATATTTAGATCTTTGATCCATTTTGACTTTAGTTTAGTTCCTGGTGAAAGATATGGGTCTACTTTTAGTCTTCAGCATATGCAAGGCCAGTTTTTCCAGCACCATTTTTTGAAGAGACTGTCTTTCTTCCAGTGAACATGTTTGGCTCCTTTGACAAAAATAAGGTGGCTGAGTGTATTTGGAGTTGCATCTGCATGTTCTTTTCTGTTCCACTGATACTGTTTTCTTTTCTTTTATTGCCAATATCATGCTGATTTTGTCACATTAGCTTTGTAGTATAATTCAAGAGCAGGGATTGTGATATCCCCTGACTTGCCTTGTGGGGAGAGGCTGAAGCCAGACATTGATCACACGTGTGGGGTTAAAGCAAGGACAGCCCTGAGAATATGGAATACCTGAGGTAAGCCACTTAAACAAGCTGTTCCACCTCTGAGAATTCGAGGTGCCCAAGGCAAGCCAAGCATACAAGTTGTTAGGCAAAGGGGTTTCAGCTGACAATTCCAGAGTATAAATACACATGCTTCAGCAATTGGGTGGCTCTTTCTCTCCCACCAGGAGAGGATGCTCCATGTGATCTCAGCTTTCTGCATCTTGACACTTGTTTTTCTTCATTCTCCAACATCCCCCTCCAGAGTTTCAAGAGCTGTGCCAGACATGGCAGTGATATCCCCTGACTTCCCTTTGTTGCCCAGAATTGCTTTTACTATTCTAGGTCTCTTCTGATTACAAATGCATGTTAGGAATATTTTCTCTAGTTATGTGAGATATGCTAATCATATTTTGATTGTGATTGCATTAAATCTGTATAACAGTTTTAGGATTAGGGCCATTTTAGCTACGTTGGTTCTTCCTATCCATGAGCAAGGGATATCTTTCCATTTATTGATATCATCTTTGATCTCCTTTTTCACAGTACTGTAATTTTCAATGTATAGATCATTTTCTCCCTTTGGCAGATTGTTTCCTAGCTATTTCATATTTTTGATGCTATTGTAAAGGGTGTTGTATCCCTAATTTCTCTCTCTGTGAGTTTGTTGCTTGTGTACAGAAATGCTATTGATTTTTTAGTGTTGACTTTGTATCCAGCTATGTGACTAAATTTGGCTATCAAACCTGTACATCTTTTGATGTGGTTTTGAGGGTCTAATATGTAGAGTATCATGTTATCTGTGAATAATGACAATTTAACTTCTTCCTTTCCGATTCTTATTTCTGTCATTTCTCTCTCTTGTCTAATTGCTCTGGCTAATGCTTCAAGATCTATATTGAATAAGCAGTGGTAGTAGCAGACATCCTTTCTTCTTCCTAATTTAAGAATGAAAGCTTTCAGTATTTGTCCATTAAGGATGATATTAGCTGTTGGTTTGTCATAGATGGCTTTTATCAGATTCAGGTAAAGACCATCTATTCTGATTTTCTATAGGGTTTTTATCATGAATGGGTGTTGGACATTGTCAATTGCTTTTTCTGCATCTATTGAGATGTTATGTGATTTTCGTCTTTTGTTTCTTAATATAGTGCATTACATTTATTGATTTGCATATGTTGAAACATCCCTGCATCCCTGGGATAAATCCTACTTGGTCATGTTGTATAATCTTTTTTTTTTTTATTTTAAAGAGAAGAGAAAACAAAACAAAACAAAAAAAACAAATAAAATTTCAAAACAACATAATAGGAGGGTAATAATGGTTAATACATTATGTATTATTATCTTTAAATTAGTTATTCAGGGAAAAAGATATCAGTTTTCAATTGTCTAAATATTACTAGCATAAACCTTTCTCTTCAATGAACTAAGCAAAATTAGTAGTGTATCTATCTTAACCATTTTATATATATATACAATTTTTTTCCCTTTCCCTTCTTTCTTTTCCCTATTCCAGTCTCTCTTTCCTTTTGACCAGTTTCTTTTTGATTCACCATATCTATTGTACATTTTGGATCTTATTTACTCTTTCAGTTTCTCATACTAGAGAGACAATACGATGCTTACACATGTGCTTCTGGTTTATTTCACTTATGAGTATTTTCTCGAGTTGCATCCATTTACCTATAAAAGTCTCCAGTTTATCTTTCTTTATGGCTGAATAGTAGTCCATTGTATAAAAATACCACATCTTTTTTATCCATTCCTCGGTTGATGGACATTTGGGTTGCTTCCAAGATCTGGCTCTTACAAATTGTGCTGTTATAAACATGGGTGCACATATATCGCTGTGGTAGGAAGTTTTTAATTCTTCCAGAAAGATACCCAGAAGGGGAATAGCTGGGTCAAATGGGACCTCCAGTCCTTCTTTTTTGAGGAATCTCCACACTGATTTCCACAGTGGTTGTACCAGTAGACACTCACACCAACAGTGGAAAAAGGTTCCTTTTTCCCCACAGCCCCACCAGCATTTCTTATGAGTTGGTGTCTTGATAATAGGCATTCTTTCTGGGGTGAGATGGTATCTCAGTGTTGTTTTAATTTGCATCTCTCGCATGACTAGTGATGCTACAAATTTTTGTATATTTATTTGCCATTTGTATTTCTTCATCTGAAAAATGTGTATTCATCTCAGATGCCCATTTTTGGGTTGAGGCTTTGAATTTGGGAGGTCAGATTTTTTTGAGTTCTTTGTATGTTCTTGGTAGTAATCCTTTTTCTGAGGAACAGCTGGAAAACCTTTTTTCCCACGTTGTGGGTTGTCTCTTCACTCTGTTGGTGGTTTCTCTTGCTGTGCAAAAACTTTAATAAAATGAGATTCTTTAGTCATAAAGTCTTTGCCTACACAAATATCTTCAAGGGTTTTACCTATCCTACCTTCCAGCAGATTTAATATTTGTGTTTTAATATTTAGATCTCTTATCCATTTTGAATTTAGTTTAGTGCATGGTGAAAGATATGGGTCTAGTCTTAATCGTCAGCATGTGCAGAGCCAGTTTTTCCAGCACCATTTATTAAAGAGGCTATCTTTCTTCCAGTTAATGTGTTTGGCAACTTTGTCAAATATAAGGTGGTTTAGTATGTCTGGAGTTCTTTCTGCATCTTCTAATCTGTTCCATTGATCTTTGAGTCTATTTTTTGCCAGTACCACACTGTTTTTATCACAGTAGCTTTATAGTATAATTTCAAGTCAGGGATTGTGATGCCCCCTTCCTTGATTTTGGTGACCAGAATTGCCTTTGATATTCTAGGTCTCTTCTGCTTCCAAATGTATTTTAGGATTGCTTTCTCTAATTCTGTGTCATATGTTGTTGGAATTTTGATTGGAATTGCATTAAATCTGTATAACAATTTTGGAAGTATGGCCACTTTCACTATATTGGTTCTTCCTATCCAGGAGCAAGGGATGTCTTTCCATTGTCTGATATCCTCTTCAATATCCTTTTTCAGAGTACTGTAGTTTTCAGTGTAGAGGTCTTTTACATCCTTCCTGCGGTTGATTCTTAGGTATTTCATTTTTTTGGATGTTATTGTGAAAGATATTTTTTTCTTAATTTCTCTTTCAGTAAATTTGTTATTCATGTACAAAAAGGCTATTGATTTTTGAGAATTTACTTTGTATCCAGCTACACTACTGAATTTGCTTATTAAATCGAGCAATTTTTTAGTGGAGTTTTTGGAGTCTTCTATGTAAAGTATCATGTCATCTGCAAATAATGATAATTTAAATTCTTCCTTTCCAATCATTATTCTTTTTCTTTCTTTCTCTTGTCTAATTGCTCCTGCTAAAATTTCCAAAACTATGTTGAATAAGATTGGGAACAGTGGACATCCTTGTCTTGTTCCTGATTTTAGAGAGAGAGCTTTCAGTTTTTGTCAATTTAGTATAATATTGGCCATTGGTTTGTCATAGATAGCTTTTATCAGGCTGAGATAAAGACCCTCTATTCCAATTTTCTGTAGGGCTTTTACCATGAATTAGTACTAGACTTTGACAGAAGATTTTTCTGCATTTATTGAGATGATCATATGATTTTTGTCTTTGGTTCTGTTAATATGTTGTATTACATTTATTGATTTACGTATGTTGAACCATCCCTGCATCCCTGGGATGAATCCAACTTGGTCATGGTGTATAATCTTCTTGATTATTTGTTGGATTCTGTTTGCCTGTATCTTATTGAGGATTTTTGCATCTATGTTCATTAGGGAGATTGGCCTGTAGTTCTCTTTCTTAGTTGGGTCCTTCTCTGGTTTTGGTATCAGGGTAATGCTTGCTTCCAGGAATGAATTTGGGAGTACTGCTTCCCTTTAGATTTCATTAAAAAGTTTGAGAAGTAGTGGTGTTAGGTCTTCTCTAAATTTCTTGTACAATTTGGCAGTGAATAAATCACGGCCTGGGCTTTTCTTTGTTGGGAGGTATTTAATTACAACTTTGATTTCATTGGTTGATATTGGTTTATTTAAGATTTTTATATCTTCTTGATTCAGCTTTGGTAATTCATACATATCTAGGAATCTATCCATTTCTTCTGCATTTTCCATCTTAGTAGAATACAAATTTTCAAAATAGGTATAGATGATCCGCTGGATTTCTGCAGGGTCTGTCCTGATATCACCCTTTCCATTTTGAATTGCATGGATTTGAGTCTTTATTTTTCTTTTTTTAATAAATTTGGATAAGGGTTTGTCAATCTTATTAATTCTTTCAAAGAACCAACTCTTTGCTTCATTGATTCTTTTTTTTTCATTTTTTAGTCTCCAATACGTTATTTTCTGCTCTGATCTTTGTAATTTCCTCCCTTGTATGGGCTCTTGGCTTAGCCTGCTCTTCCTTTTCTAGAAGTTTGAGGTTCACCATTAAGTTGTTTATTTGCACTTGCTCTATTTTCCTGATATAGGAATTTAATGCTATAAATTTCCCTCTTAGGACTGCTTTCATTGTATCCCATAAGTTCCGGTATGATGTACTGTCATTATCATTCAGTTGTAGAAAGTGTCTAATTTCTTCTTTAATTTCATCTGTGACCCATTGGTTGTTCAGGAGGGTGCTGTTTAATTTCCATATGTTTAGGAAGTTTTTGTGATTTATTTTGCCATTGATTTCTAATTTCATTGCACTATGGTCTAGTATGCATGGGATAATTTCAATTCCTTTGCATTTACTTAAGCTGGTTTTATGAGCTAGTATGTGGTCTAATTTGGAGAACGTCCCATGTGCAGCTGAAAAGAATGTGTATTCTGATGTGGGGTGGAACACTCTGTAGACATCTGCTAAGTCCATTTGTTCAAAAGTTTGGTTCAGTTCTACTATTTCATTATTGATTTTTTGTCAAGTTCATCTGTCTTTTTGTGACAGTGGAGTATTGAGATCCTCCAATATAATTGTATTAGTGCTTATTTGATTTTTCATGCCCTTTTATACTTGTTTTATATAGTTGGGTGCACTGGTATTTGACGCATATATATTTATGATCGTTATCTCTTCCTCTTGGATTGTTCGCTTTACAAGGATGTAATGACTGTCTTTATCTTTCTGAATCATTTTTGGCTTGAAATTCACTTTGCAAAAAGAATAGCTACTCCTGCTTTTTTCTTGGTTCTTGTAGCATAGAGTATTCTTTTCCACCCTTTGACTTTCAGTCTATGAATTTCTCTCTGAATTAAATATGTTTCTTGTATACAGTATATTTTTGGATCTTGCTTCTTGATCCATTTTGCCAATCTGTGCCTTTTGATTGGTGAATTGAGACCATTGATGTTGATGGCTAAAACTGGTATGTATTGACTTATACCTGTCATGTCATTTTCCTGTTGATGGTTCAACCTCTTTATTTTTCACCCCTCCCTCTGTTTAGTTTTCTGCCCTGCCTGGTACATTCCTTCTGTTTGGGTTCCTGGTGTTGTAGGCCTTGTTAGCTGCTTCTAGAGTGTCCTCAGAATATTTTGGAGTGCTGGTTTGGTGGTCATAAATTTTCTCAGATGTTCTTTGTCATGAAAGTATTTTATTTCTCCATCAATTTTGAAAGATAGTTTTGCAGGGTACATCATTCTGGGTTGAAAATTATTTTCCTTTAGAGCTTGAAATGCATCATTCCAAGCTCTTCTTGACTTGAACATTTGTGCTGAAAAGTGAGCTGTGATTCTGATGAGCTTTCCTTTATAGGTGATTTTTCCCTTTTCCCTAACAGCTTTTAAGATTCTGCTCTTCTGTTGAATTTCTGGGATGTTGACTATGATATGTCTGGCTGAAGATTTTTTTTTTTTCATCATGGCCATTTGGAGTTCTATCAGCCTCATTTATATTTATATCAAATTCTTTTCCTCCAGCAGGGAAATTCTCCATGATAATGTCTGTGAACAGGGTCCTGATGTCTTTTATGCTATCTCCTGCTTTTTCATTGATTCCAATTAATCTTAAGTTATTTCTCTTTGTGTCATCTAGCAGCTGCTGGATTGATTTTTCGTGGTCCCTTGCTATTTTTAAGAATTCTTTCTTTTCATAATCACTCATTGCAAGCCTGTCTTCTATATCTGAGATCCTGTCCTCACATTGGCTTAATCTGCTACAAATACTTTCAATGGAATTTTTGTTCTCCTGGATATCTGCTTGAATCAGCCTTATTGATTCCATTTCTTTCCTATGCTGAGCATTCATGGTTTCCATCTTTTTCTTAAGCTTGTCTATTTTTTTGTTTGTTTCTGCTCTAGCATCCTTAATCATGGTCTTCATTGTGGACATTATCTCTGCAATTACCTGAGAAAATATTTCTGATTTAAATTTTTCCAGATCTTCATTCAACTGCTTTGTTGTTACCACTTTAGAGATGTCAGGTGGGTGGCTTTCAGTTTGTCCCACCTCATTGCCCCCTAGGTTTGCCTTTGGTGAATTGGATGTGTGGGGTTGCATCTTGTTTAAGTGTTGTCTCATTTTCTTTTCTTTCTTTAGTTTAATTCCTGGGGTGATGTTTGTAAATTACCTAGGGTAGGTTGCTTTATTGCTAGTGTTTAAAATCCTTAGGAGATGACTACTTCTCTGTGGTATCTTCCAGGTGTAGTTTATTTTTGGGTTTTGAGCCTGGTGCATGATCCTACCTCTTCAATTTGTTGGGTATGAGAAGTTGCTGCCTGTTTGGCCCAGTCCTTGGTTCTTTGGTACTTTGCCACTGTATTTTCTGTGACCCTTATTCAATATCAGTCATGCAATACCAGGAAGAAACGCGCCAGCCAGCGCAGTCCTTCACTGCTCCCCTGCACTACCGCTGTCTCACGTTCCTCCGCGGAGGCCCCCGGGGTCACCAGCTGTCACCGTGTGTCTGCAGATTTGAACTTCTGTCACACTACGGTTCCTGGCACAGGGATAAGCCACCTGCTGTCTCTTCCTTCCTCTATAATCTTCTTGATGATTTGTTTGCCAATATCTTATTGAGATTTTTGCATCTGTTTTCATTAGAGAGATTGCCCTGTAGTTTTCTTTTTTGGTTGCATTCTTCTCTGGTTTTGGAATAAGGGTATTTCTTCCCTCCAGGAATGATTTTGAAAGTATTACTTCCCTTTCAATTTCCTTAAAGATTTTCTACTTTAGTGGCAATAGTTCTCTGAATTTCTTATAGAATTCAGTAGTGAATCCATCAGGATCTGGGCTTTAGTTTGTTGGTAAGTTTTTACTTACGTTTTTCAATTTTATTGGCTGATATCAGGTAATTTAGAATTTTTATTTCCTCTTGATTTAGTTTTAGTGATTCGATTATGTCTAGGAATCTGTCCATGTCATCTGTATTTTACAACTTATTAGAATATAGGTTCTTGTAGTAGGTACTGATGACTTTCTGAGTTTCTGTAGGAGCCATTGTGATTTCCCCCTTTTCCTTCTTAATTGCTTGAATCCGTGTTTTTTTCTTTGCTCTTTCTGATGAGGTTACCTAATTCTATATCAATTTTATTTATTCTTGCAAACAAGCAACTATTCAATTCATTGATTATATTGTTCTCTTAGTCTCAATTGCATTGCTTTCTGTTCTTACCTTTATAATTTCCTCCCTCATATGAGCTTTGGGTTTGACTTGTTCATCTCTTTCTAGAAGTTTGAGGTTCAACATGAGGTTGCTTATTTGAGCTTGTTCTGCTTTCCTGATGTGAGTGCTCATCACTATAAATTTCCCTTGCAGGACTGCTTTCGTTGTGTTCCATAAGTTTTAGTATGTTGTAGCGACATTATTGTTCAATTGTATATACTGTTTAATTTCGTCTTTAATTTCCTCTGTGACCCATTGTTTGTTAAAAAGGGCTTTTATTTTCCTTGAGTTTATGTAGTTTTTGTGATTTCTTTTGTCATTGACTTCCACTTTCATTGCACTATGGTCAGATAGTATACATGGAATAATTTCAATTCTTCTACATTTACTTATGCATGTTTTGTGGTCTCATATGTGGTCTATATTACAGACTGTCCCATGTGCAGCTGAGAAGAATGTGCATTCTTATATTTTGTGGTGGAACACTCTGTAGACATGTACCAAATCCAGTTGTTCACAGGCTTGGTTTAATTCTGCTTTTCTTTGATTTTTTTTGTCTAGTTGTTATACCTATTTCTGAGAGTGGGGTATGAAGGACCCCCAATATAATTGTTTTAGCACTTATTTATTTTTATTGTCTCTTAATATTTATTTTATGTCACTATAAGAACCAGTGTTTGGTACAGATATGTTTATTATTATCTCTTCTTCTTCTTCGAGATTTCCCTTAACAAATGTGTTGTGACCTTCTTTGTCCCTTTTTATCAGTTTTGACTTAAAGTTTACATTGTCTACAAATAGAATAGCTACCCCTGCTTTTTCTGGTTTCCTGTGGCATGGAGTATTGTTTTCCATCCTTTGAGTTTTAGTCTATGAATTTCTTTTTGTGTTTAATGTGTTTCTTGAATGCAGTATATTAATGGATCTTCTTTCTTGATCCATTCTGCCAGTCTGTTTCTTTTGATTGCTGAATTGAGTTCATTTACATTCATGGTTATACCTGATATGTATTGGCTTATCTTTTTCATGTTATTTTCCTGTTGTTGGTTCCCTGCGTTTCCCCTCTTTTTAATTGCTTGCCCTGCTTGGTGGTTTCTTTCTGTTGTTATTGAAATTGCAATCATTTTTGTCTCTGTCTAGAATCACTTTCAGTACCCTTTGTAATGTTGGTTTGGTGGTCCAAAATTTCTTCAGTTGTTCTTTGTCATGGAAGTATCTTATTTCTCCATTGATTTTGAAAGATAGTTTTGGGGGGTCATCAATCTGGGTTGAAGTTTGTTTTCTTTTAGGACTTGAAATACTTCACTCCAAGCTCTCATTGATTGGAGGGTTTCTGTTGAGAAGTCTTCTGTGATTCTGACTGGCTTTCCTTTATAGGTGATTTGTTTCTTTTCTCTTACTGCTTTTCATATTTTGTTCTTGTGCTGAATTTCTGGAATCTTGATTATTTTCTGCCTTGGTGTAGATTTATTTTAGTCATGGATATTTGGAGTTCTATATGATCCATTAATTTTTATGTCAAATTCTTTATCCATGTTTGGGAAGTTTTCTGCCATTATTTCTCTGAAGAGATTTTTAATGGCTTTTAAACAGTCTCCAGGTTTCTAACTGACTCAAATCAGTCTTATATTGCTCTTCTTAACTTCATCTTGTAGCTGATGGATTGATTTTTCTTAGTCTATTGCTATTTTTAAAATACCTTTCTTTTCCTTGTCACTATTCACAATCCTGTCTTCTAGATCTGATATTCGATCTTTGCCTTCATTCAGTCTGTTGCATGTACTTTCAATGGAGTTTTTATTCATCTGGATTTCTGTTTTGATCCTTTTCATTGATGGAATTTCTTTTCTATGTTGGGCATTCACGGTTTCCACTGTTTTCCTGAGCTCCTCTATTTTTAAAATCTGTCTGCTTAAGTTTCTTTCATTTTGATCGTCATTTGATTACACACCTTAGAAATTATTTTTTCTATGGCCTCTTCCATTTTTTTTCACTTCTGTTGCTATCATTTCAGAGAGTTCCAGGGATTGGCTTCTGATTTCTTCTATCTTTTTGTGCTCTGGACTTGGCCTGGGTAGGCTGGGCACTTGGGGTTGCATTTTGCTTCTTTGTCTTGTCATTTCCTATTTTCTAGTTTTCATGTTATTTTGTTTTCTGTGTTGATGCTTGTAGATTTTTTATATTAGATAGTTTTATCCCTGGTATCAAGACTTCCCTAGGAAGTTTTTGTTTCTCAGGATGTCTTTGAGATGTAGGTGGTTCTTGGCCTTTATGTCTATCCCAAGAACTTACCTTTCCAATTTATTAAGAATGTGGAGTTGCTATCTATTTGACTTAGGGCCCATTCCTTTGGTATTGGACTATGGTGATAGCATACCCCTTACAATCACAGTGTTTTAATACCGTGAAGAAAAACTGATGATAACAGGTATGACATCCTGGTTATAATAGTACAGTTAGCAATAACAATAGACTCAAGCACTGCCTGGCTTCTGACAAACTGTGGTAACTATTAGACTGATATCTTTAACCATAGGAGCAAGTCATACAGTTGTATAGTATAATCCATCTTATACCAGGAAATTGTATGCAATGATTTCCACATAGTAGAGTGATTTTACAATTGTGTGTGGCGTTTTAAGAGGGATAGGAGGCAGGATAGAGTGATGAATGAAGTTAAATATAGTAGGAGCAAGTTTGGAAGGCATAGGATGATCATCCAAATTTTGGGTAATTGTAGTACACAAGAGGGAAGGATTTGAAGGGAATGCCTAGGAGTTTTAAAGTGAACCAGAAAGAGAAGAGACAGTGTTTACTCACATGAAAGTATCATAGAATCAAGTGAGATATTTGACAAAAGACAATAAGAGGATGAATAGAACAAAACAGTAAGAATGGTTAGAGATATACATTGTGAATGAGAGAGAAAAGAAGGAAGAAAACAAAAAGAAAAAAGAGGTAAAAAAAAACCTCAGGAAAAAAACACACTGAAGAAGAACAAAGATAGAGAAAGAAAAACAAAAACAACACAGGACAAAACAAAATGGAGAGAAAAATATAAAAGAAATAAAAAACCAAAAAGAAAAAAGAAAAACCCACTAACCTAGCCAAATACAAAGAGGAAAATGAATCAGATAGAGAAAAATAAATGTAGTGAAATTCTTCTACTATCTACAGTTCTGTGGTAGGTCCCAGTCAGATCCCAGCAATGTATACTCTAGCCAAGATTTTGGGAGGATTTGTGCTGGGTTTGGGTTTGATCTTTGTCTCTGGATTTGGGGGGATGAGATTAGTTTTCTGTTGCTGGAATTCTCCAGAGCCATTTATAAAAGAAAGAGGAAAAAAAAAAAAGGAAATGGGGCAGCCCAAACCACTTGTTTTTGTGCTGCATATCTTTGTCCCCAAGCATTGTGCTCATTCACCTAACTTACCACATGCTGGCTCATATCTTTACTGTTTCTTTGGACTGCTCTATGCCGGTAGTCCCACCTTTCTATCGTGTGCCCTATCTGGGGTTCCACCGTGTCACTGGTGTTCCCACCGGACTGCAGATCCTACAGATGGAGGGAGGTGCCAATCCCAGACTCTTCCCGTGGGACATCTGAGTCCCACTCGGTGGAGATGTTTTCTCTTTGTTGTTTTTTGCTTTTCTATACTCTCTTCTCATTTCTTCTCCTCTTCATTTTCATGTAATTTCTTTCTTATCCTTACTTTCCTCATCCCTTCTCATTATCCATGTTCTGCTTTCCTTCTTTTTATCTTCCCTCCATATCTGTGGGTTTCTTTTTCTTCTTATCATCTCCAGGTTATTCAGATCTCAGGCAGATGAGCATCCATGAAATTTTTCCATTCCCATCTTCAAAAAAAGGACAGATGCAAAACTTTTATTGCTCATCTTAGTCTTCGAGCCCTGGAAAGACTGATAACCAAATGGATTCCCTTTTATTTCACTGATAACCAAAGTGATTCAAACAAAGGGAGCTCTGTATTTTCCCTTGGGAAGAATCATTACATGGTTTAATATAACTTCCTTTCTATTTTGCCTAGTTCTTGATCTAATACATAGTTACTTTGCTTCATTTCAACCCACAACTCCTGGTTTGATCATTTTGGACTTCCCCTAAACTTTCTGCTCTTTCTTTAGTGCTTATTTGTTCCTAGGATATTATTGCTTGTGTCTAGATGTTGCACTAGTGCCTCATGTGGTCGTATGTGGGACTTTTCAGTGGTGGCTGGACCTAGAGTGTGATGCAAGGTTTAAATGTGTGATGCTGGGATTGGTTCCTAATGCAATGTTAGAACTAAGGGTGCCGCACAATGAGTGTGAGTTATACCCACTTAAAGGTTCAGTATCCTGGCTAGGATATAAGGGGCAAACAGAGGGTAGCTTGCTGCCATTGTCACTTGTCACTTACTGTTTTGGGAGTCCTCTGGCTTCCATGAACTGATTCTTCTTTGTGATGCCCTTCTGACATGCCACTCTTCCTCGGAGCAAGTCAATTATGGGCTGGAACCTCTAGAAAAGGTGAGCCAAAATAAACCTTTCATCCTGTGGCTTTGTGTGTCAAGTATTTTATCTCAGCAATGAGAAAAGTAACTAAGACATAGGCCTTAAATGTATTTATTGTGCTGTCATAGAGCAAATGCTTTTGGCCTGTAAATTTTGTGTTCAGTGGACACGATTCCATGATGCAGTTATTACTTCCAACTTAAAAATGTGGAATCTGATGCTAGAAAGCATAAATAATGTTATATATAATGGAGTTAGAAAGTCATGGTAATAAAATTTAAAATTAAATCTGCTTCATTTCAAAGCTCTGTTGCAATAACAAAACAGGGCTCATCATAGCTTATGAAAACATCACAAAATATTTCTCTAGTTTCTTAACATTTCTATCTGGAAAAATTTGCATGAACAATTTGATTTTGGAGCATATGGGAGGTGTGATAGCATATTACAAGAATTTCTGGGGTATAGTGACACACACACATGCTGTGTGACACTGATATAAACACACACACACACACATATATATATATATAACTCATTTTGTTATCTCGATCTCACAGATTGAGAGATAGAAGCAATTAAAGTAATATTCAATGTAGTTCAACTATTATATACCAGAATCAGATGCAAGACCAGGTAATCTGACTCAATATAGCCTTGTCTCAGCCAAAATATTATCCCTTGCTAAACGTCTTTTATAACCTTGGTGTTAGTGGTCCTGCTGTCTGACATGTACTTTCTTTCTATATAAAATGAGTAGGTTAGACTGATCTAGAGATCTGCAAATTGTGTTTTGCAGAATCTTTGGGTTTCACAGAAGAATCTCATAGGCCAGAAATAATGAAAGTGAAAGTAGGAAGGTGCAAATCAACCAACAGTGCCATAAGTTTCCTAACTGGCTTTCAAATCAGACAAGAACTGCCTTGGTATGTTTTATATATTGAAGTCCCCCGCTACAAAAATCTTCCAAACTATGTGTAAGTGATGAAATAAATTGGAATTAGAATGTTTCAGAGAATGACAATTCGCAGTCTTGTCATTTTAACATTCACCTATGTTTGGTCTCAGGATTTAGTAACTCACTAGACACTATTTATTTTGATGATCTCTGTGTTTGCTCCAAAACACTGTAAGCTGTGCCTGAGTTGTCATTATTGCTTTTGTGTCCTTTAAATTGCCTTTATAGCTCTCTTATCAGAAAAGTAGCTCTCATCTTTCTACTTGTCATCCTCAACATCTTCCAATTTTAATCCTTACCACCATATGAATTATCACATAAATATTGAAATTTCTTAAACTCCTAGGGATATTACATAAGTATTTTAGTGAGGTAAGTGGAAATAATTATTGGGTGAGTATATTAATCAGCTTTCCTATCCCTGAGATAAACTATTTGACACCCATTCAACTTAAACAAGAGTTTGTTTTTGGCTCTCAGTTTCAGAAGATTCACTCCATGTTTGGCTGATTCTAAGGAAGAATACATCATGGTAGAAGGGCTTCGCAGAGGAAAGCTACTCAGTTCATGGTGGCTAGGAATCAAAGCATGGAAAAAGTGCCAGAGAGGAAGGACCAGGGATCAGGTACAGTACTGAAAGTTATGCCTCCATGACTTTCCCGAACTGTGCTTTACGAATTGCCTAGGCTGCTCTCAAGCCAATCGAGTTGACAATCCAGCTTAAAACCCTTTGTTCCTCACTCAGGGTAGCAAGCATTCATACCATACATTTCTAATGAAAATACGGACTTTAGCATAACATTAGTTAGTAGCTGGCTATGCATCTCAATAGCTGTGCTGGGGAATACAGGAAGCAAACTTTCTGTTCACCCAATTGGTACAATGAACTGCGAGGTATAAAGCATGTGTTTTAAATTGTAAACAGGTGAGTATTACCCACATTATGTGCCATGTTACCTTTTTGTTTGCCTATAATATTTATTAAATGTTTTCTTTTGATTTTTCTGGTAGAGTTAACCCAATTCAGAACAATATCACATGAAAATCTGCTTTTACAACATTGGGAAGAGGTTGAAAGTGAATTATCAGGTGATCCAGCTACTGATGATGACTTGGATCATGTAATCCAAAGAATTTAGCAAGATATGACAGATAGAGAAGTACAGAAAGAAGACCTGGATTCAGATAAGGAAGAAAATGGTAATGTAAATAAATACTTTACTAGTCAAAATGGACAGGTATACCTGAATCATTCAGCATTAGAACTAGGTCAAAAAATGTTATTAAGTTCTTGCCACCAGTGAAACCTATTGGAAGGAATGCCAACACTGTAATTCAATGTTGGAAATTGTTTGTAACACATACTATGCTACAAGATGTTTTGAGATACACTAATAATGAAATACAAGTAAAACATTCCATATGCATCTACATTAATAATCAAAAATATGTTTATCATAACACCTCATTATCTGAACTAAAAGCTTTCATAGCAGGAATTTACCATTCTAATCTTAATCATTCAGAATCTAAAGGATTTATGGAGAAGTGACAGATGTGTCATTAAGGAATTAGAACAAAAGTGAAACTCAAAAGATTTGTTTATTCCAAAATTTCTTATGTTTTGGTGACAAAGCAACCCACCAAGGAAGAAAATAAAATTCAACAATTTGGCTGCTATTCACTCATTTTCTGAAAGTTCTGTTTCAAACTATCAAGCAATTCATACAATGTCTGAATACACGACAACTGACGAACACTGGTTGCAGAAGCTTTTGGCAATATGTACCAAGTAAAACTTCCAAATATGGTATTAAAATATATGCTCTGATAAATGTGAAGACATTTTAGACCTTGAAATTAGAAATTTATCCAAGAACTCAGTCGCCATATTTTATTTGTGCAGTAATAAACCATATGAATTTGTGAACAGATTTGTTGCACCTAACTGGCAGCCACAAGTTAATTACAGGTTGACGAAGTGTATTAAAGGAATATATTTATGGTTTAATAGTATTTTATTTAATGGTATAATATGTTAAATATTAGGTAACTCTTTTGAAAGTTATAGGAAAGAAATCAATGAATTTCTCCAGATTACTAAAGTCTGAATGATATCATCATTTTGACTCACCTGTCATGATAGGTTCAATGAACCAAAGCCATATTATAAAAACCAGACACAAGAAATCTTAGGAACATTTCTTGTAAATGTACATGAAGGATGATTTAATAGACTGCAAAGTGACTGTCCAACATTTTGAGGACATTTCTAACCACTAAGATCAACTATTGTCCATTCCTTTTACTTATTTTATATACACTGTGTCATTTTACAATCACAAATTTATTTTTTGAAAAATGTCTTTCTGGTACCTCACTCTTTCTAGTTCTATAAAAGAACACTATGTTATTTCCAAGTGAGAAAGAAATATGATATTTAAACTCCCCTCTCTATTTTTCTATTTAAAGAACTATAATTCTATGGTCACTTATAGAAAAGCTGATAATCTGATTTTCCTCACCCATTGTTTTGTATTTAAGTAGATGCTTGCAATAATCACTATTTTTAAAGTACAGGAAAAGTATAAAGAATAAAATGGAAGTGTAGAGATGAGTAAAATAATTTAAAAAGGAATAATTTCTACTGGTTACCAGATCCTGTGAAATAGAATCTATGAATTAGAAAAGCTATGACAGTTTAAGATGTCGGCCTTTTGTAAGTTTGATTATTTTGTAATGTTTATTTTTCCTTATTAGCTGCCTTCCACTTTTGCTGTATTTTAGTAATGCTTCTTTATATGATTATAGTATTCATAGCTGTTAAAGGTGACAAGGAAAGGATAGTGTGTGTGTGTGTGTGTGTGTGTGTGTGTGTGTGTGTAAAAATCATCTGAGACGAAAAGAGAAGCAGTTTTTCTTGATGTGGATCAAAATGAACACACAAGGGAAAAATCATTAAGAAACATTTCTTATCATTTAGATACTTCTTTCTCAGAATTCTTCTCTACTCCAAATTAGTACAATTTTGCTTTAAATAACTAACAAGATTACTCAAATGCCAAGCTCACAAAAGCTGCTAATAGACCCCAAGTGATTAAATTGTCTGTGCTTTCATTGAAAGCTATTCCTCTATATTTCATTTTTATGTGATATATTGATGAATCAATGAAATGTATGAACTACCTGATATTTAACACAAACATAAGTTTTGTTCCTCAGGCTCACAATAATAATTGATGTTATTAACCATAAGAAAGTTTACTGCTACTCTTCAGTTAAAGTTCACCTTATGAGGAAGAGAAAAATGCAGAGAAGGGTTAAGTTTTCAAATTGCTGTAAGCTAAACGTTTAGGCTGGGAAGTTTCAGGACATAATAACTTAGAATGAATCCATATTTTGTTTTTCCCTGGTAATGCTTATGATACCCTTGATTCTGCACATGTATATTAGACTAAATTAAGTTTGGTTAGCCTAACATTCATCCCTGTTAAAATGCAGGTAGTCTTATTAATATACAATATAGTACCGTGGTCAGATTCTGTTTCTGAAATTTCTGTCTTTTGTTCACTTTGATTAGGCTGTGTACACAGGAAGATGAATGACCAGTATGCCACGAAAAGGAGAACAATGTTAGATTGAAGAGTGCTCCAAGAAGAATACATAGTCATTAGATACATGTTAATCTTACAAATAGGCTAAAGACCTGAGCAATTAGAACTTCAGAACTCTCATTTTGTTTACTTGGTCAAAGATTTTGTTTATTGTATTACTTAGGATTTTGAAATATTGGGTGGTATTTATTCTTGAGCACTATGCCTACAGTGTTTGACAGTCTCTTTGTTATATGTGTAATGCATATGTGTAATGTTATGTGTGTTAATGTTATATGTGTAATGTTATATGTGTAAGTCTCTTTGTTATATGCTCAATATTGCATTATTTGCAGTTATACTAAATATACCCAAATGTTCTGTCTGTATAAACTTGGAATGTTAGAGATTTATTAGAACACTCCAGGCATACTTTTTCCTGAGAGCTTATTCTATTGCTTATCAGCATCTCTTAGAGAAACCCACACATGTATGCCTGTATTTCCCCCAAATTGAAACAAAACAAATAATCAGAAATTAGGGAAAAAGAAAATTCACTTGGCCAGTGGATTAAGTTTTGGTTGTCTTCCTCAAGGATATTGATCAATCCAACAAAGCTGCCACATAGTGAACAAATGGAAAGAACAAGGATTTTGGAAAAACACAGTTGAGTATTCTGTGCTGCATTTGGCTGAGTGAAGCTTTGAAATGTTAGTTAACTGATTTGAGCCTTATTTACACTAACTATAAAATGGAGGAATGAAACTGATTTAATAGATATGTTGAAAAGCTTAAATGAGATAATTTGTAGAAATATCACAGCACAAGATAGGTGCTGAGTAATTAGTGGTTTTCTATAACAGATGAAATATAACGACATTATGCTAAGTTAAACTACTCAGTAACAAATAGAACAAATATTATATGATTCAACTTATACAAGACACTAAAGAAGTCAAACACAGGGCCGGTGAGATGGCTCAGCGGCTTAAGCACCTGCCCGGCAAGCACGAGGGCCTGAGTTTGACTCCCAGAACCCACATACGAAAAAGGGGCCGGTGATATCACTCAGCGGCACGGGTGCCCGCTGGCGCGTGAGGTCCTGAGATCGAACCCCCGGTACACACACACACACACACACACAAAAAAAAAGAAGTCAAACACATAGAAAAATTAGAACTGTGATTGCCAGTGCATGAGGTGGAGAAGAAGTTTTTGCACAATGGGTATATAGCTTCCATTTTGAAGACAGAAAAATATCTAGAGATCTGTTCCACAACAGTGTGAGTATACTTGACACTACTAAATTGTTTATTTCAAATTAGTTAATAAATTTGATGTGGTTTTTACAACAAAATATAATTAAAATAATGGCTGTTACTAATTCCATCACAATAATTTAATCCATCATAATCATGATATTTTTAAAAGTTAAGATATTGGTTTTAAATCTATCTTTCTGATAATATAGACATGACACTTATATACAATGCACATATTGGAAAACTTCCAGTCATCTGGTGATGTATCAAGTAGAATGAGAACGCAGTTATGAAAACTGAATGTTGAACCATTATACACTTGTGTCATCCTAGATTGGCTAATATCTTGTGTTATGTGGGTACCGGGAAAAACTGAAATGATTGGAGCATAATTTTTCTAACCAATTATCTCTAAGTTTGGAAGGCTAATATTTGAGTTATTGTAGGATTGGTGGTACCAAGGTTGGCAAGGTGAAGATAGGATTTAAAGCTGTCTTGTGCAACAGAACTTTATATGATGATGGAATTTTGTATATTTTTGCTAGATAATCTGGTGGACAATATAAACATGTGGTTATTGGGTACTTGAAATATTTCAAGAATGATTGAGAAAATAAATTTGTATAATTTTACTTTATTTTAATTCATCTTATTTAAATACATGTGACTAGTGGATTATATATTAGGTGGTGCAGATCTAGAGATTGAGGAAGAAACAAATATTAATATCAGTCTAGAAAGCAAGAAAGATGTTAATTTACAGTGATGTGGCTAAAACTATTATCATTATAAAAATAGTGTGTCAAGTAGAAGACAAGTCCTGAGAGGATGGCAGAATAGAAGTTTTCTACTATTGCATTTTCCATAGTGTACCAATTTAGACAAACTCCCACACATGGGAATACCATTGTGGGAGTCTGGGGGTCCAGCAGAGAAGTTCAAGAATACACTTGGAACAAAAATTCTAAAAATAAATTCATTGAAGTAGTTAGTAAAGAATGAAGGAGGTGCCTATTTCTTCAAGTGTAAAAAGAGCAATGCAAGATTTCAAGGAGCAAGAAAAACCATGGACACAGGATACTATGAAAGGAACAAAATAATAATTTTAAAGTAATTTATCCCCAAGAGTTTTAATCTATAAATTGCTGCAAAGAATTAAAAATAATTGTTTTAAGAACACCACATAAACTATTAAATTATATGGACAAATGAACAAAATGAGGGAAATGATACATTAAAAAAATAAGAAGTTAAAGTGTTTGATACTGTTGTGGGAAAATTTAGTCAACAGTAGCCAGGAGCTCAGGAGAAGAAAGGAAATTTTGTTATTGCTGGCAGACACCAGAAGAGTAATCTCCAAATTCTGTGGCACTGATTACAGAGTTTTTCTTTTGTATAGGTGGCTAGCAGAAGTTACAAAAAAAACTAGATAACATAGCTGAAACCCATGGTATAATGGTTATTTTGTGGTGAGCATACATGTATGTAGCAAATTTGCTTTTATGACATTTAGAGAAGTTTCAATTTGATGACAAATCATATGATTTATCAGAGTTCCATGGCAGGGAACAGAATGGCTACAGTTTTATTGAACAAAATGGCTGCATTTAGTCAGGATTTGTGCTTTAATACCCTAGAATAGAAAAAAACAGATATTCTAGAGCTGAAAAATATAATGAATAAAATTTTAAATACAATAATGAAAATCAACAGCTGATATGAGATACAGCAAAAGCATTTTGGAGACCCTCAAAATGACAAACACCAATGTGAAGTAAAATGAACATTTTCAAATAAGAAACTTAGCTTTTCACCTCAAGGAAATAGAAAAAAATAAAAGCAAGCTATGACCAGTTATTAAAAAGGAAGTAAATAACAGGGATCAGAGAAAAAACAAAGGAAAGAGAAACTGAAAATATCAATAAAACTAAGACGTTTCTGTTAAAGAAAAGGTGAATAAAATTAGCCAGGTTTTCGCTTGATTAACAAAGAGAGAGGATTTGAATACAATCAGAAATCAAGGAAGAGACATCACAACTGACACCATAGATATAGAAAGGACCACAAGAGACTACTACAAACAATTACAAGTCAATAAGTGGAAAATGTCAAAGAAATGGATAATTCCTAAAAACATAAAACTTATCAATACTGAATCATGAAAAAATAGTTAATTCAGACAGAACAATGACAACTAAGTACATTGAATCTGTAATTTAAAAAGTCTCCCAAAAAAAAATCCAAAGGAGACTTCAATGCAAAATTCTATCAAACATATAAAGAAAAGCCAATACCAATCTTTCCAAACCATTTCAAAAAAAAAATGAAGATGAAACACAGCAAACCTAATTTTATGGTGCCAGCATTATTTTGATACCAAAGCAGATAAGAACACTACAAGTAAATAAAATTACTGTCTATATCCCTGATGAACATAAATATAAAAACTCTTAACAAAGTACTAGTAAACCAAATTCAGCAGCATATTAAAAAAGTCAAATAAAATGATCAAGTAGAATTTATCCTTGGGATGCAGAAAGGTTCCAATATACAAAAATAAATAAATGTGATATACCACATTGACATAATGCAGTATAAAACCCATATGATCATCTCAATAGATTGAGAAAAAGCATTTGACAATTTCAACATACTTTCATTATACAAACTTTAAGCAATTATTAAGAGGAGGAAGGTACCTCAATATAATAAAATCCTTATAGTCCATATAGTACAGGTAAACTAATTGTCAACAGGTAACAGCTTTTTCAAGATCAGGAACAATGTAAAAATGCCCATTTGCATCACTACTGTGAGTTCTAGCCAGGGCAGAACTAGGCAGAAAAGAAAGGAAAGAACTTCAAATCAGAAAGGAAGAAGTAAGACTCTCTATTTGCAAATGGCATGATCTCATATATTGAAAACTATAAAGATTATACCAAAATGTTTTAAGAAATGCAATTAAATTTACTAAAGTTGCATGGGTACAAAATCAACTTACAAATACAAGTCAAGTTTTTCTATACTAACAGTGAATTATATGGAAAGGAAATCAAGAAAACAGTACCATTTATAACAATAGCAAAAATAACAAAATGCATTGATGAAAGAAATTGAAGAAGACACATAAATAAGGATATCCTGAGCTGAGTAATTGGAGAAATTAATATTGGTAAACTGCCTGTAGTATCCTAAGAAATCTGTATATTCAATTCGATCTCTATCAAAGCCCCATTGGCATTTTTGACAAATAGAAATAATCCTAAAATATTCATATGGAAACACAAAAGACACAAACTGATATTGTGATCTTAGGAAGGAAGAATAATGCTGGAGCCTGCATACTTCCTGATTTGAAATTTTAGTACATAGCTATAGTAATCAGAACAGTGTAATACTGTCATAAAAACAAACACATAGACAAAGTGCAATAAAGTGTCTAGAATGAAGCCTATGCAAACATGATCAATTCATCTTCACCAAATCTTCCAAAAATATACATTGAGGAAATAACACTCTCTACAATAATTCTTCTAGAAAAACCAGATATATACATGCAAAAGAATGAAATTGGATCAATATCTGACAACATACACCAAAAATCAACTTAAGTAGATTAAAGACTTAAATGTATAACCCAAAACCATAACTTCTAGAAGAAAGAATATGAAGAAAGTTCTTCGACATTTATCTTGACAATGATTCTTAGATTAAGATACCAAAATCATAGGCAGTAAAAGCAAACATAAACAAGTTAGGCTATATTAAAGTAAAATGTCTCTGCATAGCAAAGAATAAAATCAACAAGATGAAAAGGCAATCTAAAAAATATGAGAAAATGTTTGGAAAACTTATATTCAATAAGGGGTTAAATACAAAATATATAAGGAACTCATCCAATTCAATAGCAAGAAACAATCCTGTTAGGAATGAGCAAAGGGGGCCAGTGAGATGGCTCATCAGCATAAGAGCCTGCCTGGCAAGCGCAAGGGCCCAAGTTCGACTCCCGGAATCCACATACGAAAAAAGGGCCAGTGATATTGCTCAGCGGCACGGGCACCTGCTGGTGAGCGAGGTCCTGAGGTCGACACCTGGTACCCAAAAAAAAAAAAAAAAAAAAAAGAATGGGCAAAGGACCTGGATAGAAAATTTTTCACAAGAAGACACACAAATACCCCAAAATATAAGAAAAGGTATTTAAAATCACTAATCATCTGGAAAATGAAAATCCAACCACCTCACATGTGTTTAATGGTAATGTTATTATCAAAAACTTAAAAGATAAGTGTTAGCAAGATGTGGAGAAAAATGAACACTTGCATTCTGTTGCTAGAACTATAAGTTGCTGCAGTAAGCATGGAAAACAATATGGAAATTAGTCAAAAATTAAAAAATATAACTATCATATGATCCAACAATTTGCTTCTGCATATATACCCAAAGAATATGAAATAAGAATCTCAAAAGTATACCTGTTTTCCATGTTCATGGCATCATTATTCACAACAACCATGATATGAATAACACTACATGTCTATTGATTGGTGAATGAATTTAAAAATGTAACACACAGAGCAAATATCATGCATTCCCTCCAAAATGGGAAACCTGTCATTTGCAACAATGTGGATGAATCCAGAGGACACTATGCTGAATAAAATAAGCCAGACATAGAAATGGAACTACTACATAATTTCATTAATAAGTGAAATACTTTTTAAAAGTTGAACTCAGAAAAGTTGAAACAGAAAGTAGAATGGTAGTTACCAATGGCTGGAGATGGGAATAATGGTGAAATATTGCTGAAAGAGTATAAAATTTCACTTATATTTGAATAACTACTGGGGATCTAATGTATATCTAGTAAGACTATAGTTAATAATAAATAATTTTGAAATTTTCTAAGAGAATAGATCTTAAGTATCCTCTCCACAGAAGCAAATCAAATTAATAAATACTAACTATGCGAGGTGATGGATAGTTTAGTTAGCCTTATTGTGGTAATCATTTTACATATAACAAATCAAGTTGCACAGCTTAAATCTAAACATTTTTTGTCAAATATTCTTGAAAAAGCTGGGGACAAAGTCCTATTAAGTCAGGTATTGTAAGGTGAGAGAATTGACCTGGAGCAGTGTCTTATTTGCATGTAGGAAAGCAGATCCCTAGCAGAAGCCCCCCACACACGTGAGAGAGCAGTGCCTGACCCCTACATGGGAGCTGCCTGGAAAAACAGCAGTATTCCACATGAGAGAGCAGGTCTGCAATAGAGAAATGGAACTCTGACCAACAGGACTACAGCAAGGGGCAGCAAATGCAAAGACTAACCAACCATCCTGATTCTGGATGAAGACATTTGGGAACAGAAGGAGGCAACCAGACCCAGTGACTGTTGATATTAAGTATAACAATCCAATTGAACCACTGCTTTGTGGCCTACATCCAACAGAGAACAGAAGGCTGATTGTGTTCCCTACTACCAATGGGAACAAGGATACACCTTGGCTTGAATGGTAAACATCATCTGGGAGGAAGTAATATAGCAACAGATCACTATGCAAGAGCACATTAAGGACCCATAAGCACTAAAGCTAGGCATAGAAATTCATAACTAGTTTGATCCCAAGACTGCAGATCACGGAAAGAAACCACTCAATAACAGAATTTTTTTCATTGGCTCTAACTTAATTTTCCTATATTGTATTATTTTTATCTTACCTATATTAAGTTTTTTTCAGGATTTAGGTTTTTTCTCTCACTTTTTTTCTGATTTAGTTTCTTTAGTGCTTTTTATCCTTTTCCCTTCAAACATTTTTTCTCTTCCTTTTTTTTTTTTTGAGGTAGGAAATGTTATTTACATTTTGCAGTGGTGTAAATTGAAGCACAGAGAAGTTAACTACCTCAACCATTGTCACCCAGCTGGCTAGTAGCAAAGCAGCATTTGGCCCCAAGATAACTCAGTAAATCTTTGTAAAACAAACCATCTTTTACAACATGTGGACTCAATCACACATAATGGAAAGCCATTTGGATTAACCAAATGGTAGTTTCAGTTTTCTTTTGTAAAAGAATCAGGACAGATAATGGAGGACTGGATAACTCCTGTCATCTGGATCTGTCATTCCTAGAATGTGGCAGAGCATGTGATGTTCATTCTCACATCCTTGATGAGAAATGGCTGCTCTACCTCAGTGCTGTGCTTCTGATCCAGGAAGGAGAAAAGAGACCACAGAGGACAGAAGAGTGGTGGCAGCCAAACCTTCTCCTTTAATTAGTTCTGTGAGGAGCTCCATTAGGTGAAGTGGCCACCACCTTTTTTGTCATAACTTCTCACTTCATGCTGTAAGGGAAGTTGGTCATTGTCTTTCATTTTAAGTCAGGTATACCGTGGTCTTGATAAAAATTGGAGTTTGGGGAGTAAAGAAGAAGGTGAGAATAGACATTGGAATGTAGTTGGTAGGATCAGCTGTAGAGGAATTTACATGTATTAATTTTCATAGTTGAGCTCTCTTGTTTTTACTGTTTCTTTTTCTTTCTTTATCTTCTTTGTTCTTTTCATCCACCATTCTCCATAAGTATTAATTTCTTTTTTACTCCCTAATAGGACCCCATTATCAGGAGCTGATCAGGCTCCCAATATTATGGATGAGTCTATGGAAAAGGATTCAATAAAAGACAAAATGCAATGTGGTTTGGAGGTCCAGGAAGTTCAGAGCTCTCTTGGAGCAAAGACAAAAACTTCTCTGGATTGTCTGTACTTATTGAGTCCTTAACAATTCAGGGGGTTGCAGGAAGTGGAGGGCACATCTGAGTCAAAATCCCATAAAAATGAGCAAGGTCTTGAGAAGTTAGAACAAATACATCCCAAGAAGTAAATGCTGCTTATTGGGAGAACTATTTTATCTCTTAGTTTTGTGGTTATTGTCCTGGAATTGGAGTGAGAACTAAATGTCCTCAACTGCAGTCTTATCTTGCCATCAGAGGATGTGAATATGAACTTTCCCAACAGGGCCAGAGAGCACAGTTGTCAGCAACTTAACCCTTGCACAGCCCAGTGCTCAACATCCATCTTAATTTTCTCTTCTCCTTCTCATTTATTAATTTTTCAAATTTTGCCTTTTTCATTCTCCAGTTCCCCACCCCCTCCAAATTTACTAGTATAACTACTAAGCTTTATGAATCTCTAGGTAAATAGTTAATTTTGTGCTACTGTTGTTGAATACTGTGCTGTTGTTAGTAGAGGGAAACTTGTACAATTTAGCAGATATTTATTGTAGGTCAATAATAGCTAAATATTTTGTTTGTCTTAGTATTTATACTAAAATTACAGATCTCTTTTCTATGGATGAAGGTGGTACATTATTGGTCTTTAGGGTTTGTCAATATTCAGTTTGTATTTAATGCTATAATTGATGCTGATTTTAGTACTATAGCCAAGGTATGGCAATACCTGCTGCTATTGGTTTTTTTGAGACGTCAGTTTTGGGTCATTAACAATAACCATCCTATTGTAGAAGAATTTGGTACTGGTGCAAATATGCTGCAATCTCCCATCTTAAGTAAACAGAAGTGGTTGAATCCTGGGATAGAAGCAAAAGCCAATAGTTAGCCACAACTGGAAGACACCACTGAAAAGTAGATATTAACTAAAGAAGTCTCCACACTAGAAATGTTTCCACTACAATAAACCCACAAACCTCAACATTATATAAGCCAAAAACCAAAAATAAATACATGAGAAGAGAACCAACAAAATGCCTAGTAAAACTCCCACTTCCCCTGAAGCTGGTCCATGGGGCATTGAAAAGGAGGAAACCAAAACTCTTGCACCTGAATTATTAAAAATGATATCAGGAGAGATAAAAAAAAACTGTTCAAAAATACCAGTGGCAAAATAACAGAAGATATAAGTAGCAAGATATTGGGCCAGTTAAACAAAATCATCACCAAGTCTAAACAAGACTCCAATAAAAAGATAGAAGAGTTAACACAGATCTATGACAAGCACAGAAAACAGTTAACATCAATATAAAGGCTCCAAATACAAATTCAGGCAATTAAAAATTCTGTGGAAAACATGGGTAGCAGAAGTGACCAATATGAGGACAAAGTCTTAGAACTAGAAGACAGGGCTCTTCTCAGTGATCAATTAATTAGAGGACATGAAAGAGGACATGAAAAATAGATCCAATAGTTCCTAGTTATTGCAAAGAAGACTAAGATTAATTGGAGTTAGTGAAAAATCACAAGATAGCACAAGCGGAATAAAAACATGCTTAATGAAATGATAGCTGAAAACTTTACAAATAAGGTAAAAGTATTTAACATACAGATAAATGAGGCATTCAGAACCCCAAATAGGCATGAACAGAAAAGAACCTCCCCACAAAACAACGTAGTCAAAATCCCAGAATTCCAACACTAAAACAGAATCTTCAAAGTCGTTAAAGAAAAACAACAAAAAATCTACAAAGGAAAACTCATTAGAAGTACAACAGACTTCTCAAAATAAACCCTAAGGGCCAGGACAGCTTGGAGTGAAGGGTTTCAAGCCTCCCCCCAAAAAACCAACTTCCAACCCATGCTGACATATCTTGCAAAACTATCTTTCAAAATTGATGGAGAAATAAGATATGTTTATGAAAATGATTACCTGAAGAAATTAATGCCCATAAAGTGAGCATGCCAAAAACTTAGCTTAGAAAGAGACAATGAAGCTCACAATAACAAAGGTCTACTAGAGTGAATACACCAGGTAGGTTGAACACATAAGAAGAACAAAAATGGGAAACCAGCAACAAGAAGGTAAGGTGATGACAGGAAAAGTCCCTATCTATCAGTTATAACCATCAGTGTCAATGGTCTTAACTCCCCAATCAAAAGACACAGACTGGTAGAATGGAGCAAAAAACAAAATCCAACAGTATGCCGCATATGAGAAACACATTTAACCCAAAAATCTACTCATAGACTAAAAATAAAAGAATGGAAAAAAATATTCCATGCAAAAGCAATGTGAAAAAACAAAGGTGTAATTATCTTATATTTAGACAAGGACTTCAAGCCAAAAGTTATCATAAAATGTGACAGAAGGTAACTTCATATTGGTTAAGGGAAGAATCCAACAGGAAAATTAACAATTATTAACATATGCACATCAAATGGTGGTGCACTCAACTTCATAAAACAACTGCTACTGTGCATAAAAGATCACATAGACATAAGCACAATCATAGTGGGGAAATCAATACCCCACTGTCACAAATATATTAATGACCTACACATAATAAAAATCAACAAAGAAATATTACAGTTGAACAAAACCTCAGAAAAATTAGACTTAATAAATATCTTAATAAATATAAGATAAATATTTTAATACATACCTACAAAGTGTTCCACCAGACAACAGAATAAACATTCTTTTCAGCAGAACATAGAACTTTCTCTAAAATAGACCACGTACTAGCTAATAAATAAGCCTTAAGCAAACAAGAAATAAATGAAATTATATCATGCATATGAGCAGACTTTACCGCAATGAAGTGAGAAAATAAAGACAAAAAACACTTAAATTATGCAAATGCATAATTTAAAATACATTCTTAACTAAAAAAAAGGGTTAAATAAGAAATGAAAGAAGAAACAAGACCCTTTCTAGAACTAAATGTTAATGACAATACAACAAACCAGAATATATGGGGTTCCATGAAAGTAGTCCTAACAGGGAAGTTTTAGCCATTAATGCCCACATTAAAAAAATCAGAACAAGGTCACATAAATAAACAATGATGTATTTCAAGTTCCTGGGAAAACAAGAAAAATCCACGTCCAAGTGTAGAACCAGGAACAAAATTGTAAACATTAGAGCAGAAACCAATGAGATTGAGACAAAAAATATAATAAATTAATGAAGAGTTGGTTCTTTGAAAAAATAAGCAAAACATTTAAATCCTTAGATATTCTTACCAAAAAAAGAGAGAAAAAATCCAAATCAATGCAATTAGAAATGTAAAAGTTGAAATTAGAATGGACACTGTTGATATAAACATTAACAACTACATTTTCAAACCTGTATGCCAATAAATTGGATAATTCAGAAGAAAGTGAAAGATTCCTAGATACATAGGAATTACCAAAATTCAACCAAGAAGATTTTAAAACCTTGACTCATCAAATAACAAGCAATGAAACTGAAGCAGCAATAAATAACCTACCAACAAAGAAAAGCCCAGATTCAGAAGGGTGCACTGCTGAACTCTCCAAAAACTTCAGGGGAGACCTAACACCAATACTGCTGAAACTTTTAATGAAATTGAAGGAAAAGAGTACTTCCCAAGTCATTCCTGGAAGTTAACATTACCTTTACTCCAAAATCAGACAAGGATTCAACAAAATGCAGGACTACAGATCAACCTCTTTAATGATTATATATGCAAAATCCTTGATACTGGCAAACAGAATGCAACAGATCATAAAAGAGATCATACATCATGACTAAGTAGGCCTCATACTAGGAATGCAGGTATGGTCCAACATATACAATTAAATATTTGCAATAGATCACATAAAAACAAGCAAAAAAAATCACATAATATCAATAGATGAACAAAAATCTTTGACAAAATCCAACACCCTTTCATGATACAAGTCCTGAAGAATATAGGTATAGAAGGACCTGATCTCAATCTGATAAAAGTCAGTTATGACAATTTTACTGCCAACATCATATGAAATGGGAAAAAACAGAAAGTTTTTCATCTGAAATCATGAATAAGTCAAGGATGTCCACTATCATCACTCCTGTTCAACATAGTATTTGTGGCAGTAGACAGAGCAATTAGGTAAGAAAAAATAAAAGGGGATATGTATGGGAAAGGATGAAGTCGAATTATTATTTGGAGGTGAGATGATCCTCTACCTAGAAGATCCCAAAAAATCCATTGAAAGACTTAGAATTAATAACCAAATTTTGAAATATAACAGGATACAAAATCAACACGAAAAATTAATGGCATTCCAGTACAATAAAAATGAACCCACTGAGAAAGAAATGAGGGAAAAATACCATTTCCAATAGCACCAAGAAAAATTAAATAGTTAGGAATTAACCTAAGGAAGTGAAAGACTTCTACAATGAAAACTAGAGTATTCCGAAAAACATGAAATTGAAGATGATATCAGAAAATGGAATGATATTCCTTTTTCCTGGATAGGCAGAACCAATATACAGTAATACTCTGGATTGTAAGTAACTTCTTCTGCTAGTGTTCCACAAGATGAGCAAACATTTCTGATAAATTTTAACTTGATAAACAATTAATGTTTTGCAATTCAAGTAGTACACAATGTTGAACATCACGTGATTACAACTGAGCCAATGATTCTCCCTTGTGGGACTGTGATAGTCTTCCAACAGCAAGAGGTCATGAAGGAGATCTTGTCTGTAGATGAGGAGGAGAAAAAGGTGGATGAATGTCTCACTTTAAGTGAATTAGGGTGATGTGTAAAATGAGGGAGACAGTGAAAAATGTAATAGAAAAAGCATGACACAGATAAGGCTGTAAGCAGTGCAAGCCACGAGTCTGTCACATTTCTGCAAAATCCTCAAAAGGAGGCAAAACCAAGTGTCATTGGATAGGTACCTTGTTAAAGCTGCATGAAAAGAAAAAGATGTAGTTAAGCGAATAGATAACAGTGACTCTGTTAGTGATCTTGAAAGTCTTTCTACACAGTAAACCTCCTCTCTATCTCCCTAACAACAAGGAAAAAAACAGGCCTGCATGGATTTGCTGCTGAATTCTACAAGAATTTTAGAGAAGTCCTAATACAACTACTTCTCTTTAATGAAATTGAAAGGGAAGCAATACTCCCAAATTCATTCCTGGAAGCAAGCATTACCCTGATAAAAAAACCAGAGAAGAACCCAACCAAGAAAGAGAACTACAGGCCAATCTCCCTAATGAACATAGATGCAAAAATCCTCAATAAGATACTGGCAAACAGAATCCAGCAAATCATCAAGAAGATTATGCACCATGACCAAGTTGGATTCATCCCAGGAGTGCAGGGATGGTTCAACATTCATAACTCAATAAAAGTAATACACCTTATTAACAGTGCCAAGGACAAAAATAATATGATCATCTCAATAGATACAGAAAAAATTTTGACAAAGTCTAGCACCCATTCATGATGAAAACCCTACAGAAAATTGGAATAGGTGGTCTTTATCTCTATCTGATAAAAGTCATCTTTGACAAGCCAACAGCCAACATCATACTGAATGGACAAAAACTGAAAGTTTTCTCTCTAAAATCAGGAACAATACATGAATGTCCACTGTCTGCACTCTCATTCAAAAGACTCCTGGAAACTTTAGCCAGAGCAATTAGACAAGAGAAAGAAATAAAAGGAATAAGAATAGGAAAGGAAGAAGTTAAATTATCATTATTTGCAGATGACAAGATACTCTACATAGAAGACCCCAAAAACTCCACTAAAAAACTGCTAGATTTAATGAGCAAATTCAGTAGCATAACTGGACTCAAAGTCAACCCTCAAAAATGAATAGCCTTCTGTACACGAATAACAAACTCACTGAGACAGAAATTAGTGTGGCAGCACATTTCAAAATAGCATACAAAAAATGAAATACCAAGGAATCAATCTAACAAAGGATGTAGAAAACCTTTACATTGAAAATTGCAGTACTCTAAAAAAGGTGATTGAAGAAGATATCAGAAAGGGGAGGGCCGGTGAGATGGCTCAGCAGCATAAGTGCCTGCCTGGCAAGTGTGAGGGCCCGAGTTCAACTCCTGGAACACACATATGAAAAAGGGCTGGTGATATCGCTCAGCAGCACAGGCTCCTGCTGGCATGTGAGGTCCTGAGGTCAACCCCTGGAACCCACAAAAAAAAAAAAAGAAAAGGGAAGGATATACATTGCTCTTGAGTAGGAAGAATGAATATAGTGAAAATGGCCATACTTCCAAAATTGTTATACAGATTTAATGCAATTCTGATCAAAATTCCAAAAACATATCTCACAGAATTAGAGAAAAAAACCCTAAAATTCATTTGGAACCAGAAGAGACCTAGAAGAGCAAAGGCAATACTGGTAACAAAGGCAAGGCAGGGGGCATCACAATCCATGACTTGAAATTATACTATAAAGCTACTGTGATAAAAACAGCATGATACTGGCAAAAAAAAAAAAAAAACAGACCTGAAGATCAATGGAACAGATTTGAAGATTCAGACACAACTGCAGACATACTAAGTCACCTTATCTTTGACAAATGTGCCAAACACATTTGCTGAAAGAATTATAGCCTCTTTAATAAATGGTGCTGGAAAGACTGGCTCAGCATATGCTGAACATTAAAATTAGACCCATATATTTCACCATGTACTAAACTAAGTTCGAAATGGATAAAACATCTAAAAATTAAAACAGAAACTTTAAATCTGCTAGAAGATAGAATAGGTAAAACTCTTAAAGACATTGGGGTAGGCAAAGACTTTATGAATAAAACCCCAATTGTGCAGGAACTATCACAAAGATTCAACAACTGGAATCTCAACATATTAAATAGCTTTTGCACAGCAAGAGAAATCACCATCAGAGTGAGCAGAAAATCCACAACGTGGAAAGAAGTATTTGCCAGCTGTTTTTTAAAGGATTACTGTCAAGAACATACAAAGAACTCAAAAAATCCGACCTCCCAAATTTAAAGACTCAGTCCAAAATTGGTTATCTGAGATGAATACACACTTCTCAGAGGAAGAAATACAAATGCCAAATAAATACATGAAAAAATGTTCAACATCACTTGTCCTTTGAGAGATGCAAATTAAAACAACACTGAGATTCCATCTCACCCCAGAAAGAATGGCTATTATCAAGAAATCAAACAATAACAAATGCTGGAGGGGATGTGCAGAAAAAGGAAACTTCTCCACCGTTGGTGGGAGTGCAGACAGGTGCAACAACTGTGGAAATCGGTGTGAAAATTCCTTAAAAACCTAGGATTGGAGGTCCCATTTGACCCAGTTATTCCTCTTCTGGGTATCCTCTTCCTAGAAGAATTAAAAACATCATAGCACAGAGATATATGTGCACCCATGTTTATAGCAGAACAATTTGTAATAGCTAGACCTTGGAAACAACCCAAATGCCCACCAACCTGGAATGGATAAAAAAGATGTGGTATTTTTATATAATGGAGTACTACTCAGCCATAAAGAAGGATAAACTGGAGACTTTTATAGGTAAATAGATGCAACTCCAGACCATACTCATAAGTGAAATAAACCAGATGCACATGTGTAAACATTGTATTTTTCCCCCTAGTGTGAGAATCTGAAAGGGTAAATAAGATCTGAAATGTACAATAGATATTGTAAAGTGGGAAGAAACTGTTGAAAAGGGAAGAGAAACTGGGATGGGTAATGGAGAAAAGAGGGAAGGGAAAAGCAAATATGTATATAGATAGTTAAGAGAAATACACTACTAATTCCTCTTAGTTCTTTGAAAAGAAATGTTTGTGATAATATTGTTTGGACTATTGAATTTCTATGTCTTGTACTCTGAGTGACTAATTTAAAGATAACAATATGCAATGTATTGACCATTGTTACCCTCCTGTTATTTTGTTTTGAAATTTTTTCTATTTCTTTTTTCTCTTTAAAATAAAAATTAAATAAAAGAAACAGATAAAAAGCAATATACTGTGTGGATTATAAAGACAACAATGTGGTTTTTGTCCCTGTGTGTATGAATGTGAAAGAACTACCAAAGAAAAATCCCTTTTATTGGCTGTCAATGTGACTCAGAGGTACAGAGCTTGCCAAGCATGCACAAAGGACTAGGTTTAATCCCCAGCACTGCAAGTAGAATAAAAGGAGAAATATCCATTTTCACTGGATCTGCTTTCCACCCCCATTCACCTCTACCCCTTTTTGTACCCCCTCTGACCCCTTTTCCCCTTTCCTCTGGAATAATCAACAGGTTCAGTTTCTCCATCAATGTTTGTATTTGTGTGCTAAAAGAACGTGAAAATATATTTTGACTCATATTTTCCTCTTAGGGAAAAACATACATAAGTTGTAACTACATTCCAGTGTGAATGTTTAGAAATCTCCTTAAATTGTTATAAATGGAAATTATAGCACTATTTCTTCTTGACTTTTTACAAAAGAAAAAAATACCTTCTAGGAATGCACAGGCAAACATCATTTTTTGGAAGGGAAATGAGCAAGAGAAAGTATCCATAAAACATAAAGATAGAGTTGTTGCTATTCTATAATGGTTCTTATAATGAATCATAAAAATTAAAGTGGTAAACTCTGTGCTTGTGTGTTAGTCACATTCCCATCAGAGAGAGAAAAAAGAAGGTGGGGACAAGAATACACCAGTGCAGATCACTCATTCAAAGAGCTACCCACTTCAACCAGGCCTTTCTTCTGAACATGAGACTTTTGAGCGACATTTAAATCTAAACCATACAAGTGTGTGCGTGTGTGTGTGTGTGTGTGTGTTTGAGCTCCAAACCATAACAGTAAATTGACTTGACTCCTTCCCCAATGAGTTTGAAGTATTTGTATTTCATCTTTTCTTCACCCTTGCTAGCTTATTAGCTACAATTTAAACAAAACAATGAGTCATGGCTCATGGTTTAAAAGCCAAGAAAATATTCTGCTTTCAGTAAATTGTATCACAGTAATTAATTTGTGTGTGTGTGTGTGCGTGCGTGCGTGTGTGTGTGTGTCTTCAGCCATATTTAAAAGTCAGCATTTTTCTTATAAAAGTCACTTGGTGGCCTTGGATACGGAGAAAATGTCGCAAGCTTCATTTTAACTCTGGGCATCTAGGCTAGAATGAACTCGAATTTCAGGCATTCAGAGTAGATCAGTGAAATATCCATGAACCTCTCCAAGGATAAGCATTGCTTCTTTCATTTGTAATATTGTACAGGTAGTTGACTTTAAGGTCATGAAGCTGAGTCCATTTTTTAATCCTAACTTGGGTATATTTCCAACACTGTTTCGGTAGATTGATTTCATTAGCCTCAAATGAAAATCACACTTCTATGATGCCCTCTCGATAAATAAGAGTCCAGGAATTCTCTCATACTCCAAATCTCTTCCTGCTAAAGCATACATGGGTAATTTTCACATTCTTACCACCGGTGTCACTATCTTGACTTTTCAAGGTTTAAATATAATGAGTTATCTCAAGTAGGGTGTTAGCAGAGAAAGAAGCTTTGTCCTAAGTGTTTCTAGCTATTGTGATCCTCAAACTTTGCTGAACACCAAATAACTTGTTTGGCTTGTGAAAAATTCAGACACTCTGAATTCATCTGCAAATATTCTGATTCAGTCAATCTGGAGTCAGAGTCAGAAATCACTGTTCATAAGTAGCACCTGTGATTTTATTATGCATCCATGTTTGAAAGCCGCTTGTGAGTGGTTTGTACACTGAAGAGCAATGGTGCAGGAATTCTGAAGGTTATTGTGACTACAGCCATGTATTGATGCTGATGCATGTATGTGAGCTTGGAAACTTCCTCTTTTCTAAATTTATTCCTGAGAGTCTCAGCTGCTTTCTGTTGACTTGCTGTACTCTGAAGTGATACTCATTGGTTCAGGCTGGACAATTAACAGATTCAGCACAGGTTCAAGCAATGGATTGCCAATATCTCTAACTTGCCCACATATTCCCAGTTGTAATGAGGCTCCATAAAGTATTGACCCATCAGTCAGCTGACCCTGTTTTATATTTACAGTAATTAAATCTTACAGGAGGAAATGAGAGAAATCCGAGTTACCTGTTTTCCTCTAAGAAAATTAGGCAGATAGCTTAAAGTATATGTGAGAATAAGACAGGCTAATGCTTTCCATTAATTTAGAATAGAGTTGAAGAGCCACCAAGATGGAAGATGTGAGGAGGTCGAGTAGTGTTTCTCATACTTTATTTTTTGACATTTGAATTGTTATTACCTGTTAGCTTTGATGAACGGTAAACTATAAATATTCATGTATAAGATTTGTATTATCTTACATATTCATATTTTTTATGTTTACACATAGGGAAACAACTGATGGGTAACATGGAAAATTTAAGATTTCTACGTGGTGTGTTTCATCTGAAGCACGTGTTGAAATTTAACCTCCTGGGACAGATACTAAGGGGATGGAAACTCCATCTGTGTAAGATATGCATATTTGGAACATAGACATGTTGGTAGACGTGTCTATTATTGAACACACAAATAGCAAAATGGAGAGAGAGCTGGGGATGTAGCTTACTGGTAGAGCACTTGCCTAGTGTTTCAGTCAGTGATTTACTAGAGAAACAGATATAACACAAGATATACAAATGTATAAGAAATCACAAGATTGGCTTACTATTGTTAGCCACAGCATAGAATGAGGAAGCACACAAAGGGTGTCTGCACTCTGGACACTTAAGGTTCCAGTCCATGGTCTGGAGCTCACTGCAGTGTACCATGCAAGTCCATGTCAGGAGGACAATGTGTCTGTGACAGAAGGCTGAAGAGTCTATGCCAGAAAGCTGGAGTCTACACCAGAAGGCTGAACAATCCAAGGCAGAAGCTGAAGGGTCCACGCTGGAAGCCAGATGACGTCCAAGCTGAAGGTGAAGATGAGCTCCTTCAAAGAACAGAAACAAGCCCATCCTTCCTCATTTCCCCTTTATACAGTCCAGGTGAGGAGCTACTCTAGATTGGGCCCACTACACCCTAGGGTGCAAACGAGCTTTCGTAGCACTGATCATCTACACTGTAGGGTGTAGAATTGCTGAACCAATTTAGTTAAGCTTCTAAACTTCTCAAACTGATGCAATCAATCAACCATTACAACCCATCCTTGTCAACCAGACACATTTCTTTAAACCAGTCTCCAGATATGAAGACATGCTCATAATTATGCCCAAAATGTTATAACTATCCTGTGTACAGTGGAAATGCACTAATTTCCTTGCCAGTATAGAAGGTAGGTTTTCTTTGAGTGAAGCTTACTCTTATCATTTCATAACTTGAACATTATAACACAGGTTTAACAATCCCTAAGAACCAGTATTAAGTCTATTAATGTTATATTGTATTGGAAGCATATTAGGAAAGAAATAGTACAATTACAATCCTCTTTTCTGGAGCTGATCACTGGGTCATAGCTGGTATTTATAACTACCTTCCTCCACTACACATTCTACATTCCCTTGACCTCAGCAAGCATCTCAGCAGGTCTTTGTTCTTTTCCTATTGGAGTGACCCATGCCTTCATTCCTGAAGGCTCTGGGTCATTTGTCATTCTGCCTGAATTAGGTTGTTGTAGTTTCCCACTGACTTTGATAACTGGGCATGTTAATACTAAGAGGCGCCCTAATGGATCTCCTGCACTCCACATACATTCTTCCTTTCCTCCACTGTGTAGTGTTAATCCACTTTCCCTTTGATAGTCTGGGTCAATAACCCCTGACAACACTGAGACTCCCATTTTAGCTTGTTTCCTCTGAGGCATGAGGAAACCAATATGACCAGGGGGAAGTCTTAGCTACCAGTTCAGTGGTTTCATTGTTGTTTAAGCCTTCCTCCCCTCTAGCACAAGCCTTTCCCCCTCTGAAACTAAGACTTCTAAACCAGCAGAACCTAAGGTTGTGGGAACAGAAAGCAAAAATTTTGCTAGTGTATCACTGGGAGTAGTGGTGATTGGTACCATTCCTACTTCCACCCCTTGATTCCTGGACTCATAAATCCTGGCTGTGGGAGACACTGTACCATATAGTGGACACTCATTCAAAGCATATACAGCCTTTTGAAGTACCTTATCCCAGCCTTACAAGCTATTGCCAGCTAGTTGGCACAATAACTGTGTCTTCAAAAGACCAATCCACCTTTTTTAAATCCAGCCATTTCTGTAGGGTGAGGAACATGGTAACACCAGTGAATTCCATGAGCATGAGCCCATTGCCTCACTTCTTTGGCCATAAAATGTGTTCCTTGATCAGAGGCAATGCTATGTGGAATTCAATGACGGTGGATAAGGCATTCTGTGAGTACACAGATGGTAGTTTTGGCACAAGTATTACATGCAGTGAAGGCAAACCTGTATCCAGAATACATGTTTATTCCAGTGAAGACAAAGTGTAGTCCCTTCCACGTTGAAAGTGACCCAATATAATCAAGTTGTCACCAGGTCACAGATAGATCAGCCCAGGGAATTGTACCATACAGGGGGCTCAGTGTTCATCTCTGCTGTTGATATTTTGGGCATTCAGCCATGGCAGTAGCCAGAGTAGCCTTGGTGAGTGAGAGTCTGTGTCACTGAGACCATGCACAACCTCCATTCCTGCCACCATGGCTACTGTGTTTATTGGTCAATGGGCAATTACAGGGGTGGCTGAAGAAGAAGGTTGGCCACTATCCACAGAATGGGTCATCTTATCCACTGATTATTAAAGTCCTCTTCTTCTGTGGCACCTTTTGGTGAGTGTTTTCATGGGAAACAAATATTTTTACATCCTTTACCCATATGGAGATATCTATCCACATAACACTTTCCCAAATATCTTTGTCACCAATTTGCCGTTTATGTTCCTTTCAAGTTCCTTACCATCAGACCAGAACATTGGCTACAGCTCATGAATCAGTATACAGTTGCATATATGGCCATTTCTACTTCCAGGCAAAATGTCCTTATAAGTGCACTGCCCAAATTTCTGCCCACAGTGATGATTTCCTTTCACAACTGTCCTTCAGAGATGTCCCAGAAAGGGGTTGTAATGCTGCAATAATAAAATGAGGAACAAGACAAGGATTTCCACTATCACCACTCCTATTCAATACAGTTCTGGAAACATAAGCTAGAACAATTAGACAAGAAAGAGAAATAAAAGGAATAAGGATAGGATAGGAAGAAATTAAATTATCATTATTCACAGATGACATGATACTTTACATGGAATAAACCCAAAAACTCAATGAAAAGACTTTTAGACTTAATAACCAAATTCAGTAGCATAGCTGGATACAAAGTCAACACTCAAAACTCAATAGCATTCCTGTACATAAACAACAAACTCACTCAAAGAGAAATTAGGGAACCCAAACACTTTACCATAGCATCCAAGAAAATGTAATACTTTGAAATCAATCTAACAAAGGAAGTAAAACTTTTATACATTGAAAATTTCAGTACTCTGAGAAAGAAGATGAAAGAGGATACCAGAAATTGGGCAGATATCCCTTGTTCATGGATAGGAAGAACAAAAATTGTGAAAATGGCCATACTCCCAAAACTGTTATACAGATTTATTGCAATTCTGATCAAAATACCATTAGCATACTTCACAGATCTAGAGAAAAACATTCCTAAACTTCATTTGGAAACACAAAATATCTAGAAAAACAAAGGCAATCCTGGGCAACAAAGGCAAGGTAGGAGGCATCACAATCCCTGACTTGAAATTGCACTACAAAACTGCTATTACAAAGTTAGCATGATCCTGGCAAAAAAATACTTGACCTGATGATCGCTGGAACAGATTAGATGATGCAGACACAACTCCAAACACACTCGGCCACCTTATCGTAGACAAAGAGGCCAAACATGTTCACTGGTAGAAAGACAGCCTCTTTAATAAATGGTGTTGGAAAAACTGGCTTTGCACATGCTGAAGACTGAAACTAAACACATGTCTATCACGATGCACTAAAGTCAAAACGGATCAAAGATCTAAATATTAAAAAAGAAACACTAAATCTACTGGAAGAGAAAGTAGGTAGAAATCTTGAAGATATAGGGGCAGGCAGAGAGTTCATGAACAAAACTCAAACTGCACGGGAAGTACTTCAAAGAATCAACATCTGCGATATCATCTTATTAAAATGTTTTTGCACATCAAAAGAAATCAACAACAGAATGAAAAGAAAACCCACAGAGTGGGAAAATATTTTAGCTAACTTTCCCTCAGACAAAGGAATTCTATATAGAACATATAAAGAATTGAAAAAAATCAAGCCCTCCAAGTTCAAAGACCTGATCCAACAATGGGCACCTGATGTTTCCCTGAAAGCAAACAATCTTAAACCCTGATTTATGTACCCAGCAAAACTCTCTTTCAAATTCAGTGGAGAAATAAGACAGTTCCATGACAAAGAAAAACAGAAGAAATTCATGTTTACCAAACCATCACTATAGAATGCTCTGAAAGATATGTTAGGGAGAGACAATGAAGACCACAAACACATGAACACAAATAGAAAGGAACTGTGAAGCAAGGCAAACAGCTAAAGAGAGGACAAAGACAGAGAGCCAACAACAAGAAAATAACATGACAAAGATAAGGCAATACGGCTATAACGATCAATGTAAATGGCCTCAGTTTACCAATCAAAAGAAACATACTAGCAGAATCGATCAAGAAACAATATCCATCAATATGCTGCATTCAAGAAACATATTTAATGCAAAAATAAATGCATAGACTAAAACTCAAAGGATGGCAAGCAATTCTTCATGCCACAGGAACATAGAAAAAAGCAGGGTACCTACTCTATTTGGAGACAGCGTTAACTTTAAGCTAAAGCTGATCAAAAGAGACAATGATGGTCACTACATACTTGTTAAAGGAAAACAAGAAGAAGAGAAAACAATCATAAATATATATGCACCAAACACTATTGCACCCAACTACATAAAACAAATATTAACAGACATGAATAACCAAATAAACACACAATTGTACTGGGGGATCCTTAGTACCTCACTCTCACAAACAGATAGATCAACCAGACAAAAAATCAACAAGGAAATATCAGAATTAAACCAAGCCTGTGAAGAAATGGACTAGATAGATGTCTACAGAGTGTTCTACCTCAATACAATGCAATACACTTTCTTCTCAGCTGCACACAGCACATTCTCCAAAATAGACCACATACTAGCCCACAAAACAAGCTTAAGTAAACATAGAGGAATTGAAATCATGGCCCAGTGATATAGCTCAGTGGCATAAGCGCCTGCCTGGCAAGCACAAGGTCCTGTGTTCAACTCCCAGTACCAGTGTATAAAGAAAAAAAAAAAAAAAAGAACTGAAATCATTCCTTACACAGTATCTGATCATAGTGCTGTGAAACTGGAAATCAATGACAAAAAATATCACAAAAACTACACAAACACATGGAAATTAAAAACACACATCTGAAAAACCAATGGATCACAGAGGAAATTAAACATGAAATTACACAGTATATACAATTAAACGATAATGCCTATACAACATACTGAAACATATGCGATGCAGTGAAAGCAATCCTAAGAGGGAAATTTATAGTGATAAACTCTCACATCAGGAAAACAGAATGAGCACAAACAACCTAATATTGAACCTCAAACTTCAAGAAATAGAAGAGCAAATCAAAACCAAAGCTATACTAGGGAGGAAATTATAAAAATCAGAGCAGAAATTAATACAATTGTGAGTAAAATAAAATTCAAAGAATCTACAAATCAAAGTTTGTTATTTGAAAGAATTAATAAAATTGATAAAGGATTAGCCAACCTCATTAAAAAGAGGAAAGGAAAAACACAAATTCAAGGCAGTAGGAATGAAAAAGAGAAAATCACAATGCATCCTACAGAAATTCAGAAGATCATCAATACCTACTATGAGAACCTATATTCTACTAAGATGGAAAACACAGAAGAAATGGACAGATTCCTAGATGCAACCCAACCACCAAAACTAAATCAAGAAGAAATATAAATTTTAAATAACATAATATTAGCCTATGAAAATGAAAATGTAATTATAAACTTACCAACAAAGGAAAGTCCAGGTAATAATGGGTTCATTTTTGAATTCTACATTAAATTTAGAGTACTAATGCCACTAATGCTGAAACTCTTTAAGAAAATTAAAAGGGAAGCAATAACTCCAAAATCATTTCTGGAAGCAAGTACTACCCTGTTCCCAAAACCAGAGAAGAACCCAACCAAAAAAGAAAACTACAAGCCAATCTCCCTAATGAATGTAGATGCAGAAATCCTCAATAAGATACTAGCAAACAGAATGCAGCAAAACATCAAGAAGATTACACACCATGACCAAGAGGGATTCATCCCACAGATGCAGGATGGTTCAACATATGCAAATCAATAAATGTAATACACAATATTAACAGAACAAAAGACAAAATTTCACATTATCATCTCAATATATGCAGAAAAAGAATGTGACAAAGTCCAACACTCATTCATGATAAAAACCCTACAGAAAATTGGAATAGAGGATCTTTATCTTAATCTGATAGAAGCCATCTATGACAAAAAAACAGCTAACCTCATACTAAATGGTCAAGAAATGAAAGTTTTCACTCTAAAGTCTGGAAGAATGCAAGGACATCCACTATCTCTACTCCTATTCAATACTGCCCTGGAAACATAAGCCAGAGCACTTAGACAAGAGAAAGATATAAATGCATAAGGATGGGAAAGGAAGAAGTTATATTATTATTTGTGGAAGACACGTTCCTCTACATAGAAAACCCCAAAAGTCCACCAAAATATTTATAGATTTAATAACCAAATTCAATAATATAGCTGCATATAAAGGCAACACTCAAAAATCAATAGTATCCCTGTACACAGGAAACAGAGAGAGAGAAATTAGGGTGACAAAACCCCTTACAATAGCATCCAAACAAATGAAATACTTAGAAATCAATCTAACAAAAGAAGTAAAAGATATATGCATTGAAATCTACAGTATTCTTAAAAATATCAAAGAAGGTATCAGAAAATGGAAAGATATCCCTTGCTCTTGGATAGGAATAAACAAAATAGTGAAAATGGCCCTATGCCCAAAAATGTTATACATACATATTTAAAGCAATCCAAATCAAAATACCATTAGCGTATCTCATTGAACTAGAGAATACATTCCTAATATTCATTTGGAATCAGAAGAGATCAAGAATAGGAAAAACAATTCTGGGCAAAAAAGGCAAGTCTGGGGGTATCACAATCCCTGACTTGAAATTATACTACAAAGCTATTGTGATAAAATCAGCATGGTACTGGCAAAAAAACATTCCTGAGGATCAATGGAACTGAATAGAAGATGCAGATGCATCTACAAACACACTAAACCAACTTGTCTTTGACAAAGGAGCCAAACATGTTCACTGAAAGAAAGATAGTCTCTTTAATAAAGAACACTGGAAAAACTGGCTCTCCACATGCTAAAGACTAGAACCAGACCCTGTCTATCACCAGGCACTAAACTAAAGTCAAAATGGATCAAAGATCTAAATATTAAAACAGAAACACTAAACTCAATGGAAAAGAAAACAGGTAGAAATTTCGAAGACATAGGTGTAGGCAAAGACTTCTTGAACAAAACCCAGACTGCAAGGAAAATATTACAAAGACTCAATAAATGGGATCTCACCTTATTAAAATATTTCGCATAACAAAGAAATCACCAACACAGTAAAAAGACAACCCACAGAGTGGGAAAATATTATAGCCAGTTGTCCCTCTGACAAAGGACTTAGGTCTAGTACATACAAAGAATTGAAAAAAATCAGGCCCCCCAAATTCGAAGACCCAATCCAGAAATGGGCAACTGAGATGAATATACACTTCTCTGATGAAGAAATACAAATGGCAAATAAATATATGAAAAAATGTTCAACATCTTTGGTCATATGAGAGATGCAAATTCAAGCAACACTGAGATTACATCTCACTCCAGAAAGAATTGCTATTATCAAGAAAATAACCAATAACAAATGCTAGCAAGGCTGTGGGGGAAAAGGAAATATTCTCCACTTTTGGTCGGAGTGTAGACTGGTGCAACCACTGTGGAAATCAGTGTGGAGATTCCTTAAAATACTAGGATTAGAGGTCCCATTCCACCCAGTTATTGCACTTCTGGGTATCTTACCAGAAGTATTAAAAACATCATACCACAGTGATATATGTGCACACATGTTTATAGTAGTTCAATTTGTAATAGCTAAATCTTGGAAACAACCCAAATGCCCATCATCCAAGAAATGAATAAAGAGATGTAGCTTTTTATATAATAGAATACTACTCAGCCATATAAATGATAAATTTGAGACTTTTGTAGGTCAATGGATGCAACTCGAGACTGTTCTAGTAAGTGAAATTAACCAGACCCACATGTGTAAAGATCATTTTGTATCACTACTGTGAGAATCTGAAAGAGTAAACAAGATCCAAAATGGACAATAGATATTGTGAATAGGGAAGTAACTGTTCAAAAGTAAAGAAAAACTGTAATGAGAATATATAAAGAACACAAAATATTAGGCAACCTAAAATAAAATACCCTATCAAGAATAGGGCAAGTGAAATGGGCAGATACTTCTCAGAGGAAGAAGTATAAATGGCCAACAAATATATGAAAAAAATATTCAGCATGATTGGCAGTTAAAGATATCCAAACTAAAACAATGCTAAGAATACATCTTACTCCGGGAAGAATGACAATCATCAAGAAATCAAAAAATAATAAATGCTGGCATGGCTGTGGTGAAAAATGAACCCTCCTACATTGTTGATGGAAATGTAAACTAGTACAACTATTGTGGAAATCAGCTTAGAAATTCGTGAGAGAGATAAAATCAGAAATTCCCAGCTATCCTCCTTCTAGGTATCTTTGCAAAAGAGCTAAAGATATCATACTACAGCAATACATCCATACAAATATTTATAACAGCACAATTCACAATACCATGTTTCACAAAAAATAAGACCTACCTGAAAAATAATGAGACTTAAAAACTTTAAAAAATTCCATACCTGCCGATGAGATAGCTCAGTGGCATAAGCGCCTGCCTGGCAAGCACGAGGTCCTGAGTTTGACTCCCAGTACCCACATATGAAAAAAGGGCCGGTGATATCGTTCAGTGGCACAGGTGCCTGCTGGCACGTGAGGTCCTGAGTTCGACCCCCGGTACCCCCCAAAAAATATTCTGTTCCCAATTAGACTATCCTTGCCTTACCCACTATCACTATTCTCCTACTCTGTGGCTACTCTGTAAGGGAGGTAGTGCAAAGATAAGCTGGTTGGGGCTGGCATTTTTGATCTCTAGTTTTCAAGCCTGATTACTTTCCTGGTAACCTGCATATTCATCAAAATGATTGGATGAAGTCAATGTGCTAACTCTATATAATGGAATACTTCTCAGGTATAAATAAGGATAAATTTGAGTCATTTATGGGAAAATAGATGTACCTGGAAAATATAAAGGTGAGTGAAATAAATGAGACACACAAGATTAAGTAGTGAATAGTATCTCTCATTTGAGTATGGCAAAGTACAAACAAAGAGCACAGTAAAGTTTGCATAGAAAGAGATAAGGTGATACATCACTTGCAAAAGGGAAGAAAACCAAGAGAACAAGGGCAAGTGGAGAAGGGGAAGGGAAGAGAAAATAAGAATCCTAAAGATATCTCAAATACAGGAACCTAATAGCATAAATGAGTTTAAATATTATATATCAAAAACGTGAGATAATAGTAATATCAACAAGAAGGAAAATGTGGAAAGAGAGTTTAAAGAAGAAGGGATGGAGCTTTGAGGGAAGGGGAAGAGGATGTGAAAAGAAATCAAGCTGTATTATGTACATGTATCCACTCCCCAAGAAGACTGTAAACTACATTTACTGCAAACATGAACTATTAAAAAGGGAAAGAAATAAAAACAAAACTAAACTAAATTTTAAAAAACAACATGGACCCAAAGTTAAAACTGATCAGGAGAAGCAAACAAGGTCACTACACATTGGATTAGTTCACTACATATTAGATTAGGGAACAATTAAACAACTAAATAACAAATGTAAATGTATACACATGAAAAACCAGTACACCCATATTTATGAAACAAAGACTACTGGGCATAAAATATCAAATAAACACCAATGCAATCATAGTGCATGAATTCACAAAATGACTATGACAAATAGACAGATAAATGAAACGAAAACTAGCAAAGAATTATCAGAGATGAACCAGAACTTTGAACAAATTAGCATAGTAGATATTTATACATCATTCTACCCTACCACAATGGAACACACATTCTTAACGGCAGTGCATGGATCTTTCTTAAAAAAATAGACTTTATAGCAGTTCATAAAGCCTGCTTAAATAAATGTAAAAGAATCAAAATTACCCCATGTATACTATCACATCATACCACAGATAACTAGAAATCAATTGCAAAAGAAATTGCAGTAATTTTACAAACACATGCACATTAAATAACACACTCCTAAAGACTCAATGGATTACAGAAGATTTCAAAGACAAAAGTAAACAATTGCAAGAATCATCTGATAATGCCAGTACAAAATCAGAACCTATGGGGACAAAATAAAATATACTAGGGGGAAGTTTTTTGCTGTGAATGGTCACATTAGAAAAAAAGCAGAATAAACCAAAATAAATAACATAATGATGCACCACAAGATCCTAGAAGAACAAGAACAGTCTAAAACAAAACTAGTGCAAGGAAGAAAGTCATAAAGATCAGAATAGAAAATATTGAAATTGAGACCAAAATAAATACAAAGAATCAAAGAGATGAGCTGGTTCTTCAAAACAAGAAACAAAATAGACAATACCTTCGACAAACTTACAAAAAAGGAGAGAAAAGACATATCGATATAATAGAAATCAAAAAGGCAAAATCACAATGGACATTATCAAAATCTAGAAAATTAGTAACTACTATGAAAAACAGTACTTCGATTTATTGCAGAACCTTGAAGAAATGGGCAGATTCATGGACACATGTGAATTACTAATACTAAATGAAGAAGACATAAAAAACCTGAAGAACTGAATAACAGGCAATGATATTGATACAGTAAAAAAATAATAAACTACTACTAAGAAAAGCACAGAACATGATGGATTCACCATGAATTCTACAAGAATTTCAGGAATAATATAATGCCAGCCAGACATGTTGGCAAATGCCTATAAATCTATCTATTGCAGGCTGAGACAGGAGGATTGCTGCAAGTTCAAGAGGAGCCTGGGCCACATAGTTAGCCTGAGGTCAGTCTGAACAACACAGTGAGACCCTATCTCAAAAAAACAAAATAAAGCAAGCCAGGCATGATGGCACACATTTGTAATTCCAGCACTTAGGAGGCTGAGGCAGGAGGACTGTGGTGAGTTCATGACAAGTTGTGCTACATAGTTAGACCCTGTCTCAAAAAACAAAACAAAGCAAAACAAACAAAAAATAATAACAATACTTGTCAAACTCTTTAATAAAATTTAAAAAGAAAGAGTACTCCCAAAGTCATTCCTGGTAGGCATTAGCTTGATTAAAATACCAAACAAGGCCCAATCCTAAAATGGGCATCTGAGATGAATATGCACTTCTCAGAGAAAGAAATACAAATGCCAAATAAATATATTAAAAAATGTTCAACATCATTGGTCATTCGAGAGATGCAAATTCAAACAACACTGAGATTTCACCTCACTCCAGAAAGAATGGCTATCATGAAGAAATCAACCAATAACAAATGCTGGGGGGCTGTGGGGAAAAGGTAACCCTTGTTCACTGTTGGTGGGAGTGTAGACTAGTGCAACCACTGTGGAAATCAGGGTGGACATTCCTCAAAAACTAGGATTAGAGGTCCCATTCGACCCAGCTGTTTCCTTTCTGGTTATCTTCCCGGAAGAGTTAAAAACATCATTCCAGATCGATATATATGCACCCATGTTTATAGCAGCACTTTGTAATAGCTAAATCTTGGAAACATCCCATATGCCCATCAACCGAGGAATGGATAAAAAAGATGTCTTCTTTTTATACAATGGAGTACTGCTCAGCCATTAAGAAGGATAAACTTGAGACTTTTATAGGTAAATGGATGTAACTTGAGGTCATACTCATAAGTGAAATAAATCAGACTCACATGTGTAAATATCATATTGTCTCCCTGGTTTGAGAAACTGAAAGAGTAAATAAGCTCCAAAATATACAATAGATATTGGGAAATTGGAAGAAATTGTTCAAAAGTTAACAAGAACTAGGTCGGGGGAAAGGGGAAAGGAAGGAAGGGGAAAGGAAAAAAATACAAGATAGTTATACTACTAGTTTCTCTTAGTACTTTGAAAAGAAAAGTTTGTGCTAATATCATTTGGATAACTTTTTATGCCCGTATCTTGTCCTCTGAGTAACTATTTTGAAGATAACAATACACAGTGTATTGACTATTTTTATTCTCCTATTAATTTGTTTTGAAATTTTGTTTACTTTTTCCATAAAATAAAAAAAAACAGACAAGGACCCAATGATGTAGGAAAACTACAGGCCAATCTCTATAATGAACACAAATGCATAAATCCTCAAAAAGGTACTGCAACAGAATGCAAACTCATCAAAAATATCATACATAAAGATCAGGTAAGCTTCCTCCCAGGGATGCAAGTATGGTGCTATATACTTAAGTCAATAAATGTAATACACCACATAAATAGAAGCAGAGACAAAATCACATGATAATTTCAATAAATGCACAAAAATATTGACATAATCCAACATTCATTCATGATAAAACTCTGAAAAAATATGTATAGGACAGTGGTAGTTAAAATATGGCAAACTTGCAACAGTGGGCTGTTTGTATCATTGAAAGCTCTAAAAGGTTTACCATCACTGGTATAGAAGAGCCTTATCTCAATCTGATAAAAGGTATTTATGATAAATATACTTCCAACATCATATTAAAGAGGGGAAAAATAAAATCTGTCCCTGAAAAATCAGGAACAAGACAAAGATGTTAGCTGTCATCAGTCTTATTCAATAGAGTGGTCAAAACATTAGCCACAGAAATAAGGCAAGAGAAAGAAACATAAAGGATATGTACAGAAAAGGAAGAAATAAAATTATTATTTGCTGAAGACATGATCTTCCACATAGAAGAACCAAAAAAATTTCCTATGTCTTGTAGAATTAAAAACCAAGTTTAACCATATAGCAGGATACAAATCTACACATGAAAATCAATAGCTTGCTTGTATGATAATGAACACATCAATAAAAAACAAGGAAATCAATACTATTCTACATAGCATCATGTTATGGCTTATAAATTTCCCCTCAAAGCTTCATTCATTCATAGATAAGACTTTTTGGAAGTGACTGGATCATGGGTCCATGACACTGGATTAGTCCACTGATTGGTTTAGCACTATTCTGGGTGTGGATGATGGATTTACTTAAGAGGAAAGATCCACTGTGGATGTCGGTGTCACCAAACAATAGGCTTGTAGCTTTGATGGAATAAAAAGTAAAAGAAGGAAGGCTCACTGCTTACTGCCTGACATTCCATGAACTGTTTCTCCTCTGTCATGCCCCTCTGCCATGTCACTCTGCCTTGAAGCCAGCCAACATTAAAGTGAAACCATTACAAACTGTGAGATACAATAAACGTTTCCTCCTTTAAATTGTGGGTGTCATATATTTTCTTCCCGAAACAAGAAAGTAACTAAGTCAGTTTTTTGTATCAGAAAAGTTGTGTTGTAGCTGTTTTGCTCTCTGGCCATGTGATTTAGAAGTCTTTGGAACTGGTTTGCCAGAAGAGTCTGGAAAATTTTGGAAATTCTGGGTGAAGAATCAGGCCTAGAATGCTGTAAACTGAGCTTGATGAGGTATTCTGGTCAGAGCTCAGAAGACCACAATGGTGATATGCAGCCAGTAAAGACCAGGCTCAGGAGTTTTCAGTGGGGAACAAAGACTGCATTGGAATAGGTTCCAGACCATGTGTTATGATTTGGCAAAAAATTGTCTTCATTTTGCTCATGTCCAGAGACATAGCGAGAAGCTGAGATTAAAGGCAGCAGACTAATTAATCTATCAGAAGAAATTTCAAGGCAGTATAATGTTGAGGCAATGGCATGGCTACTGGGAGCTTATAACCAGCTGTACCTTGAGAATGGAGACTGTTATAAAGTTTTGAGTTTAGTAAGAAAGAAAGCTCCAGCAAAGCTGTGGCCTGTAAAAATGAAGTAGAGGAAAACTTGGTTGCTGAAAAGATGAGCACTAAAAAGCCAAGCACTTTGGAACAGGACAATAGAAAGAATGGCTGAAGAGCATCACAAGAACCGGCAAGATTCCACCATTTGCTGGCTCAAAATTGCAAGGTGAAGGACCTTGCTTTGATAAGAGTTCCCCAGAGTACCTCATACCAGAATGGCAGTTCCTTAGTGAATTTTTTCTTTGTGATTGGGTTCACAGCACTGAACAATCCAGGCACTCCACCCATACAACCAAAAGAGAAGGAAGGCTGGCTATTGCTCCAACTGGTGGCAGACCTTGGCATCATTCAAATGGTTCTAGTTTGGGGGTTTAGTGTGCTTGCCATGGCTCATATCTTGATATATTACTCCTATGTTTTGTTGTTATAGGGAGGTGGGGATCTCATTGGAAGAGGCAGGCCAGTGTAGATGTGACCTGGAAGGGTATATCTCTCTTCCTAACTCTTCCCTTGACTCTGCTTCATAGAAGCCCAGAAGTGAAAAGTTTTCCTGCACCATGACCCTCTGCAATGCCATTTTGTCCTGGATCTCAATTACCATGGACTGAAATATAAGCCAAAATACACCAACTTTCCTTTAAATTCTGAGTGTCTGATATTGAGTCTCAGGGCAATAAAGTAACTAATACAACCTCTTTGATTAAATTTAGTCCTTGATATTTTACTTTTGCTTTGCAGCTATTGTGAATGGAGTTATTTTCCTGCTTTCCTTGTCAGTGGGTTCATCATTTTTCTGTAGAAAAGCTACTAACTTTTTTATGTAAACTTTGTCCTACCACACTGTTAAATTTATCTGATATAACAGTCTTTTGTTGGAGTCTCAGGATCTTCTAAGTAAAGGATCACAAAAAGGGATACTTTGACTTCTTCCTTTCCTATTTCTAACCTTTTCTTTTTCTTCTATAATCTGAATCCTTTGATTAAAATTTCAAGGAATATATTAAATAGAAATCTTGATAGTGATTATCTCTTTCTTCTTGATATGAAAGAAAATGCTTTCAAATTTTCCACAATCATGTCAGTAATATATTGTTATGTACACCTTTTATTGTGCTGAGATACTATCCTTGTATGCTTACATTTTTTTTTTTGTGGGTACCGGGGGGTCGACCTCAGGACCTCGCACACCAGCAGGCGCCCGTGCCGCTGAGCGATATCACCGGCCCCTTTTTCGTATGTGGGTTCTGGGAGTCAAACTTGGGCCCTCGCGCTTGCCGGGCAGGCGCTTAAGCCACTGAGCCATCTCACCGGCCCATGTATGCTTACTTTTTCAGGGCTTTTGTAATGAAGGATATTGATTTTGTCAAGAGCTTTTTCTGCATCTATTGAGATGATCATGTGATTTTTATCCTCAATTTTATAAATGTGTTAGTTTTATTGATTTGCATATGTTGAACATCATTGCCTCACTTTAAAGAAACCAACTTGATTGTGCTGTATATTTTTAGTGTGTTGTTGAATTGGGCTTGTGAGAATTAAACTGAGGTTATATTGTGTCAATATTCATCAAACATCCTGGTCTGTAATTTATGGATTTTGCAGTGTTCTTATCTGGTTTTGGTATCAAATTGGTGCTGGTTTTATGGAGTGAGTATGGAAGTGCTCTTTCCCCATTTTTTCCATGGAACAGTTCAAGGAGCATTGTGTTTAGTTCTTCTTTAAAGGACTTGCAAAATTCAGAAGTGAAAGTAATTGGATGTGAGATGTTCTTTATTGGGAGGTTTATTATTTCTGCTTCAATTTCATTGTTATTTGCATGTTTAGGTTTTTTATATTCTCTTAGCTAAGTTTTGGTAAGATGCATGCAATGAAAAATTTATCAATTTATTCCACATTCTCCACTTATTTAAATATAATTTTTCAAAACTGTCAGTTATGATCCTCCGGATTCCGTGGTATTTGTTGTAATGTCCCTTTCATCCTTCATTAAATTAATGTGTAGTTCTCAATTACCAGACTACTGAGGCCATCTAGCTGCCAAACAACAGATGAAGGGATAAAGAACATATTTTTTTTGTGGGTCGACCGGTGGTCGACCTCAGAACCTCGCACACCAGCAGGTGCCCATGCCGCTGAGCGATATCACCGGTCCTTTTTTCGTATGTGGGTTCCAGGAGTTGAACTCAGGCCCTCGCGCTTGCCAGGCAGGCGCTTATGCCACTGAGCCATCTCACTGGCTCAAGAACATATTTTATATTTACACAAGGTCATACTACTCAGCTCTAAAGAAGGATAAGTTTGAGTCATTTGTAGGAAAACAGGTGGAACTTGAGATTATAACATTAAATGAAATAAAGCAGATGCAGAAAGTTCATTATTCCATAATTTTTCTTATATGGGAAACAAAAATATTAATAAATTAAAGAGTACAAAATAGAGAGGTGGTAGGAAATAGGAGATAATCATCTTCAAAATGGGAAAAGGGACCAGAGAAGGAGAAAAATGGGAGGAGAGGGGAAAAAGAGTATAAAAAATGATCAAAATACTATAGATAGTTTTTTTTATCATGAATCCCATGAAATTTATTCTTTCCTTTTCTCTCTTGGTTGTGTTCATTTTCCTCTTCTATGTGTATAGTTCCTTAAGTATCTTCACCAAATATAGTTCATTGATAATTAATTCATTTAGTTTATGCTTCTCTTGGAGGATACTTACTTCTCCTTTGAATTTGAAGAATAGTTGTGTAGAACTTATTAATCTAGGATGACAGTTATTTTCATTCAGGTCTTGAAAGAAATTAGTCCATGTTTTATGATATGTAGAATTTCTGTTGAGAAATATGCAATTATGTATTTTGATGAATTTGTCATTATACGTGGCTTCTTATTTTTCTCTTTCTCCTTTTAATATTTTTCATTGTTCTATATTTTTGAAATTTTGACTATAGTATGTCATGGAGAAGTTTTTTTCTGGTTCTGTCTTTGGAATTCCACTTGCCCCCAGTAATATATCTCAATGTGCAACATTTCCCAGGTTTGCAAATTTTCAGCTGTTATTTCACTGAATTGATTTCTTTTTTATTTCTTGCTTTTTAATTTTTACTAGTACATATCTGTACTACATACTGATGATATTCATTGTTGGGAATTTATGTACACAAAAGCTCAATTCTTTTTTTTTCTTTCCCTCCATTGCCATTTTTAAAAGAGATTTTGTAAGCATCAGATTGACTGATTTATTGTATAACTCTTTAATGAGTTAATTGGCGTAAATACAGATGAACAGCAAGACTAAAAGGCCAAAAATATATGAAAAACATAAAACAATTATACTAAATCAAGTTACATTTTGAGGTATATTGGCTGTGCTGTATTACAGTATTTTCCTTATTTTTTATATTGTCTGTCTTTTAATTTAAACTTTATTTATATATTGGAATTCCCATATAAAAGAAATCATGCAATATTTAAAGTTGTGTCTGATTTACTTCACTTAACATTATGGTCTCAAGGTGCACCCATTTTTATACAAATGAGTCAAGTTTATTCTTCTTTATGGCAGAGTAGAGCTCCATTGTGTATAAATACAATATTTTTCTTTATCCATTCAACTCTTGCTGGACATATAGACTGCTTCCAAGATTTAGCTATTGTCAGTCATGCTGCTACAAATTTGGGTATGCGTGTGTCACTGTAATATGATGTCTTTTACTCTTTTCAGAGGATACCTAGAAGAGAAATAGCTGGATCAAGTGGGATTTCTATTTTTAGATTTTGAGGAATCTCCACACTGATTTTAATAATAGTTTTACAAAGTTACATTCCCACCAACAATGAGGAAATCTTCCTCTTTCGCTGAAGCCTCTCCAGCATTTGGTTTTGTTCGATTTCTTGAAGATAACCATTCTTTCTGCAGTGAGATGTTATCTCAATATTTTTTTAAATTTGCATTACTTGAAAGGCTAGATATGTAAAACATTTTTTCATGTATTTATTATCAATTTATACTTCATAACCTGAAAAGTGTCAATTCATTTCAAATGACCATTTTTTGATTGGGTCTTTTTTATGACTTCTTCAATTTCATTGACTGATATTTAATTATTCAGGATTTTTATATCTTCTTGGTTCAGCTTTGGTAATTCACATATATCTAGGAATTTATCCATTTCTTCTGAATTTTCCATTTTGTTAGAGTGCATGTTATCATAATACCTATGAATGATCTATTTTGATTTTTGACTTTTAATTTCTAATTGCATGGATTTGGGTCTTTTTTCCCTTATTTTGGTAACTTTGGCTAAGTGTCTATTTTATTTAACCTTTCAAATGACCTACTCTTTGACTCATTGATTTTTAAATTTCATTATTCCCAATTGAATTGATTTCTGTTCCACTCCTTATAATTTCCTTCCTCATGCTAGCTTTGGATTCATATTGCTCTTGTTTTTCCAGGACCTTGCAGTAAATCAATGTTATTTATTGGAGCTTTCTCTGTTTTGTTGATATGGGCATTCACCATTACAAATTTCCCTCTTAGGACTTCTTTCATTGTGTCCCAGTTTCTAGAATGTTATACTGGCATTTTCATTTGATTGTAGGAAATGTCTAATTTCTTACCCAAGTTCATCTATGACACATTTATTATTCATGAGAGTATTGTTTAATTTCCGTTTGCTTGCATACTTTTTGTGGTGTCTTTGCCCATTGATTTCTAGATTTATTGCACTATTATCTGAAAATATGCATGGGATAATTTCAGTTCTTTTGCAGTTACTTAAACATGCTTTATGTTTAGTATGTGATCTATGTTGGAGAAAGTCCCATGTGCTGCTAAGAAGAATGTGAATAGTGTTGTTGGATGGAACACAGTAGATATCTTTTAAGTCCATTTGTTTGAAGGTTAGTTTCAACTTTGAATTTTCTTTATTCACTTTTTTTGCCGAGTTGATCTGCACATTTGTGCTAGTGAGGAATTGAAGTTCATCACTACAGTTGTATTACTGTTTATCTGATTTTTCATATCCATTTATTGGTTGCATGAATTTGGGTGTGCCAGTACTTGGTGTGTACATGTTCATAATTATTATCTCTTCCTGTTGAATTTCCCCTTAACCAATACATGGTGACATTTCTTGTCTCTTCTGATTAGTTATGGCTTGAAATCCACTTTGTCTGAAATTATGATAGCTACTTCTTTTCTCCACATTCCTTTGCATGGAATATTGTTTTCTATCCTTTGATTCTGAATTTGTGAATTTCTTTGTGAATTAAATGTGTTTCTTGTATTCCACAAATTGTTGCATTTTTGTTTTTCATTCATTCTGCCAATCCGTGGGGAACTGAGACCATTGACCTCGAGATTTATAAGTGAAATGTATTGACTTATTCTTATCATTCCATTATCTCCTGTCACAGATTTCCTTATTTTTTCCTTCTGCTTAGCTGCTCATCCCACCATGTATATTCAATTTTAAAAATGTATTGACATTGTTGGTTTCCTTGACTCAAGGATATCCATGAGAATTTATTGTAATACTGGTTTCATGGTCATGAATTCCTTTTTTTATTAAGTTTATTAGTACATTTTATTTATACATAATGATCACATTTTTCATAGGTAATTTGCATCTGTGCATGATATAACTTGCTTCTTTTTTCCCATTCCCCTACCATCCCTTCAAACCCTTTTCTCCTCCTTATTTACAAAAGCTTTGTTTCCATTTTTTCTTCTTTTCTCATTTTTTCTTCTCCCTTCCTTTCCTCCTCCCCTTCCCTAGTTCCCCTTCCCATTTGAATATTTTCTTCCTATTTCTCAATATGCATTTACATTTTAGTCCTTATTTACACTTCTTGTTTTTCACACCAGAGAAACAATGTAGAATTTGCATATGTACGTCCAATTTATTTTACTTGAGGTTATGGTCTCAAAGTGGATCCATTTAGCTAGAAATGTCTCAAGTGTGTCCTTTTTTAAGAGTAGGAAGAATTTGGGCCGGTGAGATGGCTCAGCAGCTTAAGCGCCTGCCCGGCAAGTGCGCGGGCCTGAGTTCAACTCCCGGAACCCACATATGAAAAAGGGGCCGGTGATATTGCTCAGTGGCACAGGCGCCTGCTGGCGCATGAGGTCCTGAGGTCGACCCCCCAGTACCCACAAAAAAAAAGAGTACGAAGAATTTATTGAGGGAAAGCTAGATTCTGTCTAAGAGATACAGAAGGGGGCCCAGAAATTGGATTGCCCACTGACCCCACTTCTCAAGGTTGTTTTATTGAGCAAAGCCATGAGGTGAGACAAGTTCAAGGTGGTATAAAACTATAGTCAACTAATAAGATTACAAAATAATTACTTAGATAATATTGATCCAATGGGAAATCAGAAGGTGGGTGTGAGGTGGGACAAAACTATGGTGAACCAATAAGATTAGATGTATAGTCACTTGGGTAATATTGATTAAATAGGGATCCAATGGGGAAGCAAGTCACGTAGTACATTTACATTGAACAAACAAGAATTGTCTAGGAAGGAATGGACTAGGAAGGTTTTGTTCCCTAACCCAAGGTGATTGATGCCTATTTATAATATCAATCACTGCTGCTCATCCCTAAGGGAAGTATGTGGGTGAAGTCATTATCCTTTTTCTTAAAGTCTGGCCTTTAGTGAATGTGCCTCTGGCCACAATTGTGTTCTGTGGTGAGGACCTAGCCCTGTCCAACTGCCTGTAATATTTATAACTTAGCTGTCTACAATATTCCCCCCGAAGAGCTATCCCTAACTGTGGTTAGGGGAGAAGGGGCATAGTTTCCATCTAGCTGCTTTGAGCTGAGAAAGGGTCAATGTATGGGAGACCACAGTCAGGGGTCTTCACTGGAGAGCTAATCTAATGAGCCTCAGATAGAAGTCATGTTCTGGTTTAGCAGTTATGAAGTCTCTTTTGAAGGTCAATCTGGTGGATCCTGTAAATAGGAGTCTAGTACATTTGTTTTGGTTCCACCTGTAAGATCACTTGGAGTTTTGTAGCATCTAGGTGAGAATAAATAAATTTTCTGAGAAATTAGAACATGTATAGTCAAAGCATGAGCACTAGAATGGAAAGACTGGTTGGGGAAAAAGCCAAATCTAGAAACTGTTCTTAAGGCCATGGAATAGTGATTGTAACCCACTGGCTCTTAAACCCCTAAACCCTCTACTCTAAAGAATGTGGATTCTTGTAGAGCTTTTATAGATTTTACTGTAGTTTTTTCTTAATGATTCATCACAGTGGTCAGCTACTGGTGTAGCTGGAAATTTCCAGAAGGGGTTAGTGATTGGAGCCCCTTTTTATATATGTTTTTTTACTATGGCATTTTTATGCATCTTTTAGTTATATTTTTCTGCTGGGTGTTAAGACCAAGATAAAGGAGACATGTGTTAATTAAAATTAACCTCTTTCTGTCTACAAAAGTCAAGTCTCCTCAGGCATTTCTTTAGAACTATGTATAGAGCCTTTCAGCTTATCTGTCAGTGTCACCTGTCTGGATGGATCACAGCATTGCTTGACCACATTGCCTTCTGTGAAAGCATGGAAGACTTTTCCCTCTTGGTGACCCTTCTTTGGCACACTGTACACTTGTTGAGTCTTGTCCTCTCAGGTCCAACAGTCTCCCTCTTCAGGAGATTGGGTGACTCATCAAAGTTGTAGGATCTTGTAGAAAAGTTTCCCTCATGTTCTGGGTCCTCGTTGACCTTGGAGGGCAAGGGCCAAAATTTTGGCTCTCTCCTTACCCCAGTTACCTTTCCAGTTCTGGTCTCTAGACTTTAATTGTTGAAGAGCAGATGAATGACATTAGTATTGTAGTGGGGGCAGTGAGTTGAACTATTATAATTTTATCTGGATATCAAGCACTTCAAAATATAAAGTATAGCAAGAGGACTGTTATTTCTTATCAACCATGATTGTTTTAATAGTCGAATCACTGCAGAATGTGAACACACAACAATTATAAAAGTTTTACAGAGAAAACATGAGATCAAAAGCCACACATAGTCTGTCAGTATAACAATCATGATATTATCTTTGAAATATATTTAAATGTCTACCTTAATATAGAATAGCCTTTTTTTTGTGGGTACTGGGGGCTCGACCTCAGGACCTCGTGCGCCAGGAGGTGCCCGTGCCACTGAGCTATATCACCGGCCCCTTTTTCGTATGTGGGTTCCAAGAGTCGAACTCGGGCCCTCGTGCTTGCTGGGCAGGTGCTTAAGCTGCTGAGCCATCTCACTGGCCCCTAGAATAGCCTTTTTAGTCAATCATCTCTATCTGGTATATAAAGAAGTTCTCAACTAATTTGTTATCCTTTAATGGGATGTTACTGAAGAATTCTGCACCTTAGTCTGGAGTGGTCAGTACCTGAGCATCTTTAGTTTAGTGACACACATATAACATCACATAAGCTTTTTTTAAGCTATCATCTGACTGGTGGTCTCATCCTGGTTTGACATATTACCTCTTATCCAAGTAGTTGGAGCACAATGGAAAAGCAGATATCTGAGTCTAGAAAAAGGTTATCGTGATAAACCATCCAAGTTTTACATCTGAGAAGACCTGTACACTCAGAAGACATGAGTACAGTTAGTACACCATGAGATTAGCAATAATGAATGTCATGGCTATGTGGAAACCATTGTCTCTTAATTTAGTTTTGTACCAAGAGCATCTTTTAATGTATCCTTATCGTTTTACCCACTGAAAACTTAACCTTTTGACAATGACCAATGTAAACATATCACAATAATGTTTAATAATGTTTATTGGGGTGTATCTACCACACGGCTGTGGAAATTACTGGGGTCCCATGAAAGAACAAAGATTGGGAGAAAATATTTCCAGGCAGCTGCTCCTTTATTCACCAAGGGGAGTCCTGTCCAGCAGGTTCCCTAAGTCTAATGGGTCCCCATTTAATTATTTTAACAAAAATTTGATGACCTATGAAAACCAGATCATAACAATTAACACATTATTCTTGACCAATGAAAGACTCTCATTATATACAACATTATGTATTGTATCTGTGAAACTAGTCTTGATATCATTTTGATCAGCTGGCAACCTGGGTGAAAGCATGTCCTTAACTCTAATGACATCTATAGGCCAAATTAAGATATAGACAAAACGTTAAAAAAGAGAAAAAGGCAAAAAGAAGAATTGTTGAGCTCAAACAAAAACAGCTGTTAGTATTGTAACCAGTAAGAAATTGAACAGATAGACAGACAGACATAAGACCATTGTTAATAGACCAAAGTACAGTCAGATGTATTTTGCCAAGTTAAATTATAACTCTTTTGCCATTTTTAAGTTTGCAACTATAACTAGACCAGTCAGAACCTTTTGTAGGTCAATTAACAGAGATCTCTTGCAATAATAATCAGAAGAAATAAAAACCTTTTACACCTGTGAAAACAAAGACAGTTGTTAAGATGGGCCCTAGACTGATGGTTTATGTGATTGGAATATCCCACTATATAGGCTTCTCATGTTGTTTTGGTAGCCATAGTTGTTGGATAGTCACTGCTAATAGCCAAAACTGCTGTCTTAATCGCCACATGTAACTGTTTCCTCTAAAGGGACAGAGTGTTGAGGTTATTTTAACTATTTCCAAGGAGGGTGGGCTGGCCAGGTTTCAGTGTAGAAAGAGACTGGGTGGCATTCTTTGGACTTAAGTATGAATTCAAAAGAGTTGGGGAAGAGGGCCTGCCAGTGCTCCAACATGCCCTACTGCAGACACGTATTTATTGCTGTGAAACTCAGAACATATTTGGCTATAGGTCTTCCTTTTTAGAGCCTCAGTAAGCATATCTACAAGAATAGTGGCCAGCTGGGCAAAATGTTTTGTTTCTTTTTTTTTTTTTATTTTAAAGAGAAGAAAAAACAAAACAAATCAAAAAAAGAACAAATTTTCAAAACAATATAATATGAGGGTAACAATGTCAATGCATTACGTATTATTATCTTTAAGTTAGTTATTCAGGATACCAGACATTAGCATTCAATTGTCCAAACATTATTGGCTCAAACCATACTCTTCAATGAACTAAGTAAAACTGGTAGTATATCTATCTTAACCATCTTATATATATATACATTTTTTTCCCTTTCCCTTCTTTCTTTTCCCCATTCCAGTCTCTCTTTCTTATTGACCAGTTTCTTTTTGATTCACCGTGTCTATTGTACATTTTGGATCTTATTTACTCTTTCAGTTTCTCATACTAGAGAGACAATACGATGCTTACACATGTGCATCTGGTTTATTTCACTTATGAGTATTTTCTCGAGTTGCATCCATTTACCTATAAAAGTCTCCACTTTATCCTTCTTTATGGCTGAATAGTACTCCATTGTATAAAAATACATCTTTCCTATCCATTCCTCAGTTGATGGGCATTTGGGTTGTTTCCAAGATCTGGCTATTACAAATTGTGCTGCTATAAACATGGGTGCACATATATCACTGTGGTACGATGTTTTTAATTCTTCTGGGAAGATGCCCAGAAGGGGAATAGCTGGGTCAAATGGGACCTCCAACCCTAGTTTTTTGAGGAATCTCCACACTGACTTCCACAGTGGCTGTACCAGTCGGCACTCCCACCAACAGTGAAGAAGGGTTCCTTTTTCCCCACAGCCCCTCCAGCATTTGTTATTAGTTGATTTCTTTATAGTAGCCATTCTTTCTGGAGTGAGATGGTATCTCAGTGTTGTTTTAATTTGCATCTCTCGAATGACTAGTGATGTTGCACATTTTTTTGTATATTTATTTGCCATTAGTATTTCTTCATCTGAGAAATGTGTATTCATCTCAGATTGGGCAAAATGTTTTGGAGAGAAATCATGAAGCAAGAAGCAGTCCTTTGCAGACTGGGGCTGTGCCTATTTTTAATACTTGTTCATGTTTAAAACTGTTATTAAACTCATAAGGTTCACAAGGAATGTTTTGCTCTATCAATGAACTTATCTGTGTTATAAAAAATCAGGCAGTCTGTCCTGTGCTATAAAAACCAGTCAGCATCATTCTTTTTATTTAAGAGTAGGAAGAATTTATTAAGAGAAAGAAAGCTGTCTGAGATGGACAGAAGGGGGCCTAGATAGCGGGTTGACTGTGTTCTTGTTTTTTAATAGTCCAAGCCTCTTCTAGTTTATTCTTAATGATTTTTGTATAATAAATGTATCACATTAATTGCAGCAAAAATATTAAAATTACTTTTATTATAACAGATCAATGATTGCGGAAATTTGCTTTTTATTTTAAAGGGAAGATAAATAGAAACAAAAATAAAATTGTTTAAAATCAGGCTAATAGGAGAGTAACAATAATTTATGCACTGCATGTTTTTATGTTCATAGTAGTTACTCGAGGTACAAGATATAGGCATGAAATAGTCTCCAAACAATAGTAGCACAAACCTTTCTTTTCAATGAACTAAGAGAAACTGGCTATATAATTATCTTAACTATTTTGTGTATATATATGTATATATACATCTATATATATACATATATATATAGAAGTATATATACATTTCATTTTCTTTACCTTCCTTTGCCCTTTCCCCCATCAGTTTCTTTTTTGTTAGAACAGTTTCTTTCCAATTCACAAAATCTATTGTACATTTTGGATCTTATTTACTCTTTCAGCTTCTCACACTAACATGTGGGTCTGTTTTATTTTACTTATGAGTATTGTCTCAAGTTGCCTCCATTTACCTATAAAATTCTCAAGTTTATCCTTCTTTATGGCTGAGTAGTACTCCATTATATAAAAAAACCCACATCCTTTTTGTCCATTCCTTCATTGATGGGCATTTGGGTTGTTTCCAAGATTTAACTATTACAATTTGTGCTGCTATAAACATGGGTGCACATATATCACTGTGGTATGATGTTTTTAATTCTTCTTGGAAGATACCCAGAAAAGAAATAGCTGGGTTGAATGGGACATCTAATCCTAGATTTTAAGAAATCTCCACACTCATTTCCAGAGTGGTTGCACCAGTCTACCATCCTACCAACAGTGGAGAGTGTTTCCTTTTTCCCCATAGCCCTGCCACCATTTGTTACTGGTTGATTTCTTGATGGTAGCCATTCTTTCTGGAGTGAGATGGAATCTCAGTGTTGTTTTAATTTGCATTTTTGGAATGACTGGTGATGTTCTTGAGGGGAGAGAGAAATAAGAGCAGTTAATCTCCACTTTTGCCTAAGGACTAAAAGGTAGATAAACATGGACTAAAACCTGTACATTTTTGAGAGCTTCAGAATTAAATCTTGACCCATTTTTAAATATGAGCCAGAGATAAGTGAAGGTCAGTTTCACTTTGCAAGGGTCGGAGGGAGGGGAAACTCACCATTCTGGAAACTTTATCATGAAATTCAGCAGCCACGAAGGGGAGAATTGTCTTGGAAAAAACACTGTTGTGTACTGTGTTATTTCTCAGGGGTAGGAAAATAGAAAATGGACAGAAAAGTGACTCCAAGTTTGGCACAAGAACTAAGTCCTAACCATCTCAGGTGTAGAAATACAATTAGGATCAAGAGCTTTCCCAGGGTGAATTTCTAATCCTTAACAAAACATGCCTTCAGAGACAAAAGTTATCATTGACTCCAACTGTATTGCCAAGCAGAAAATTAAACTAATAATCAAAGAACCTGAATGACTGCTTTTTAACCTTTTGAAAGAGAGTGAGAGAAAATGAAAGTGTTTCAATTATATTGTGTAGGGCTTACTTCCTAATAAATGACTCTGAATCAAAAATTCTAAAATCCCAGCTTGCAAAAGGGATCTGTCACCTCTGGGGACAGACAGATATAGGAAGTAGTCTTGAAGAAATCTTGGCCCTAAGACAAAGAGTTCTTCAAGACATTTTGCATTCTCTAGTCACCTAGAGATCTTCCCCCTACAGTAGTCCTGGCTAGGCTCTATTTAAACCCACTCTGTAAATACGTATCCTTGAGTATCTAAAATACATTTAAGAAGCTCACAGATTAAAGCCTGTATCCACTGTCTCTCATTAGAAGTCAACGTTTGATTTAAGCATAACATTACATCTTTCCATCATAGTTCCTAGGTCTAGGTAAGTCCTTTAAAGACCTTAATATACTTATAAGAGTCATCTGAAAACTTTCTCAGATCTTGCCTGATCTGTTTTAGGGCATAGAGAAAGGACACATCAACACAGGTAGTTCTAAACTCCCCATTTACTTCCTGTAAGGAATATTGTCCTTGAGCTTGAAAAAAATCAGCAAAGGATTGATACAACCCCATGGAGCCTTCAATTATGGCTGGATTAGAATCTCCACCCTCAAAACACAAGGGGCAAGTAGAGGAAGCCTCAGACTTAGTAATAGTGGGTGAGGCTTTGATTAAAGTTGTCTTAGAAACCTCATCCTCAGATTCCAAAGCTTGAGGAAGAGTAGCCTCAGGTTCAGTGATAGTGGATGCCTTAAGGGCTGGAGGTGTCTGGTTTTTCTATGGCTTACATTTACATTCTGATTACAAATAAGGATTTTTTTAGTGCAAAGTCTGAGCATAAGGCAATTTTTACTAATTTTCCTCTCTCTTACAGTACAATTCTGGTTGAGAAATAGCACCAATACTTCCCCCCTGCATTCCATTTTGGCTCTAGAGGATAGTCAGGTCATGCATGGGTGCAGAAAAATAACAAATGGCTCTTTTTCAACATAAGGGTTGAACAATTTCCAGTGCTTAAGAAAACATCCTAAAAGAGTAAGAGATTTTAACAGTAAGGCTTCCATTTCTTAAATGCAAAAAAAATAAACAGCATCCCTTTAATTTCTATTTGATTTCTACAACTTCAGGGCATCCCTCAAGTCAATTTCACTCCAGAGCAGGTCGATGCCATCTGGAGAGAGATCAGAAGATAAAATACAACCACTCTATCCACCTTCTTACTGTTGTGTAATTATATATCTTTTGGGAATGCAAATTTTACTCCAGCAGGTATTTTTATAAGCACAAATTATGATTTTTCTTACTTGTAATAGCTAAGTTTAAATAAGGTAGCATTGCTTAGCATTAAACTACTGTTTTGTAGTTCTTTGAAAGAGAGCAAGGTAGACAGATCACAGGGTAGCACCTATTATCCTGAAAAAGAGATTAAATTTAGAGATAGAAGAAACAACTGACTTGAGGAATTCTGCCCTTGGCCCTAGGGCAAAGAAGTCTCCAAGACACTTGCGTTATCTTTCTAATCACCTAGGCAACATTTCCTAGCAGCAAGACAAGGCTATGCAGCACTCTAAGACTAATCTAATATTTCTGTGTCACAAATTGAATTTACACCTGTCATCTAGCAATCACTATTTACAAGTCAGTAAAGTCACATCCATAATTTGCACATGTACATGAAAGAAAAGAAAGGCTGACTAAAAAATCTCTTGTTTACTCTCAGCACATATAAAGCACAAATGTAAATTGCTTTCCCTGAAACTGCTTTTTCCATGAAAGGCAAACAGTTGTAAGTTACCTCAGCTTAGCCTCCTAGAGGGAAGTGAGGTCTCTAATCAAGGAGTTTTTAAGTTAACTCCCAGCAAATCAGAGAAAAACTGAGTTTTCTAACTTATTAGTAGAGAGGAAAGTCCAGACCTGTGGCTCAACTCTTAACAGAGGGTTTAAGAAAGGGCTCTAACAGCAATGTTTCAGGTCACTCTGAGACAGGGGATACCAGATGATCATTGAAAGGGTTATCTTTTACCTCACTGAGAAGTGCATGTAGGGATGATAGATAAATGGAGATTTTTCTGCATGTTACTGAGTCGGGCTGTTGGGAATCAGCTTCTACTGAGGAAATTATGGGTATCAGCCAGAGAGTTACCCTGGCCATGACCACTCAGTTGCTCTCTTAGATTCTACTGGACCAACCAGAGATCTGTCTCTAGAAAGGAATCTACCTGCTTGTCTGCTCAAAAATTAGTCTACAATTTATTAGTACAAGTATTTTCCTACACACATAAATGATGAGAACCAGGTCTAGGAGGTGGAAAGAGAGAGAGCCAGGAGGTTGGGGATTCTCCATTAAACTAAATGTTTTGGTCTCTTAAATGTGGTGTTGGGGAAATAGCTTTTATGGTTTCACCCAAAAGTCAATTCTTTGCACAGTGTCTCGGGATCTGTCTTCTGAGGAACCTGTTGCCCAGAACACTAAGCTGGGACATGGCTTTTATGTGTGTTCTCCTGGATGGGCAAAATTGTGAATGTGTCCTCTGACCCAGAGATGGGGTATGCGTTCATCATCTAAGATAACTTCCCTGTCTTATCTTAGTCCACATTTTCTATGGACTTAACTTAGTTGTTGGGTAGGAGGAAGAGTTTGGGGCAGTTTAGAGTTCCCCTCTCTTTAACCTTACATGCCTCCAGAAAAGGAAAGTATAAAGTGGTAGGGAAAGATTAGAAAAGATTTTCTTCTGACCAGAAGATCAGACCAGAAAGGAAACTGAGGCAAAACAAGCTCAACATTTTCTCTTGAGTGTAGAGAAGGATCTGGCCAGTTTGACTTAGCAAAACTTGTCTCCCAAGTCTTAAGTAGAGCCACCGACCTGTCATTTTTTAACTGGAGGAAGGGATCCCATGCTTTATTAATAGGCATGTATATTTTCTAAATATGAACTAAATTTTATAAAAAGGGCATTTTGAAGCATTTCATTTTAAAATCAATTAGGGGGAATGCTAACACTACTTTTCCTAAGCACTGTAGTCTGAGATAACAAACCAGAACAGTCAGGTCAAACGAGGAAAGCTAGTAAATTCAGCAACTAGGTCCAAATGCAACATATAAAAAACAGGAATAAAATGTCCCATTAAAGAAGAATCATAACCTTTCCATGTACTCAACTTAGATTTATCATCATTTTAACAAAACACTAAGCTATTGACAAGTACATAATATAAAATTTAAAGCATAAAAATATTGATTACCTAAGTGAGTCACCATCCACAATCTATGAAACAAAAGCAAACTTTTACTTCCATCTAATTATCTCAGTGGAAGACCTGCAAATGATATAGGACATAAGATATTGGGATGATATATGTACCTCTAAATGATATAAGGAAAATGTGATGACTCCCGACCTGCTAGATGTCTGAAACACCATGTTTGGGTTCTCTAAAATCAAGGAATGAATTTGAGGAACAACAAAAGTTAAGAGTAGAAAGAATTCATGGAGAGAAAGATAGCTCCTGTCTAACAGGGACAGAAGGGGGGCCGGAAATTGAGTTGTCCCCCAAGCTTATACTTCTTTATTGCAGAGTAGCACTCCACTGTGTAAAAAATACCACATCTTCTTTATCTATTCATTAGTTGATGGCATTTTGGCTGTGTCCAAGAATTAACTATTACAAGCTGTGCTGCTATAAACATGGGTATGCAATTATCTCTGCGGAACAATGCTTTTACTTCTTTCAGGAAGATACCAAGTAGGGGAATAGCTGGGTAGAATGGGACTTCTAGTCCTACGTTTTTGAGGGATCTCCACACTGATTTCCACAGTGGTTGCACCAGTCTACACTCCCTCCAACAATGGAGAAGTGTTCCTTTTTCCTCACAGACCCACCAGCATTTGTTATTGGTTGGTTTCTTGATAATAGCCATTCCTCCTGGAGTGAGATGGAATTTCAGCATTGTTTTCATTTGCGTTTCTCAAATTACCAGTGATACTGAACGTTTTTCTTATATTTATTTGCATTTCTACTTCTTTATCTGAGAAGTATTTATTTATTTCAGATGCCCATTTTTGGATTAGGTCTTTAAATTTGGGTTTCTGATTTTTTTTGGTTCTTTATATATTCTAGAGAGTACTCCTTTGAGGAATAGCTGGCAAACATTGTTTTCCCACACCGTGGGTTGTCTCTTCTCTATGTTGGTGGTTTCCCTTGCTGTTCAAAAGCTTTTTCATAAGATGAGAGTTCCTAGCTGCTGATTCTTTGTAGTAGTTCCTACGCAATTTGAGTTTTGTTCATAAAGTCTGACTACACCAATGTTTTCCAGAGTTCTACCTATTCTGTCTTCCAGCAGATTTAGTGTTTCTGTTTTTAGATGTTTGATCCATTGAGATTTTAGTTTAGTGAAATATATGATGAAACATGGGTTTCATATGGGTCCAGTTTTAATCTTCAGCATGTGGAAAGCCAGTTTTTCCAGCACCATTTATTAAAGAGGCTACCTTTGTTCCAGTGAAGGTATTTTGCACCATTGTCAAAGATAAGATGGCTAAGTATATCTGCAGTTGTTTCTGCATCTTCTAATGTGTTCCATTGATCCTTTGGTATACAGATAGATAGATAGATAGATAGATAGATAGATAGATAGATAGATAAATAGATAGATATATTTGCATTACCATGCTGTTTTTTTCACAGTGAGTTTGTACTATAATTTCAAATCTGGGATTGTGATGCCCCCTGCCTTGCCTTTGTTGCCAAGTATTGCTTTAGCTATTCTAGATCTTTTTTGGTTCCAAATAGATTTTGTGATAATTTTCCCTAATTGTGTGAGATAGCCTGTTGGAATTTTGATCAGTATTGCATTAAATCTGTACAACTATTGGGAAGTATGACCATTTTCACTATGTTTGTTCTTCCTGCCCAAGAACAAGGGATATTGCTCCATTTTCTGAGATCTTCTTAAATTTCCTTTTTCAGGGTATGCTAATTTTTAAAGTAGAGGTCTTTTACTTTAGATTGATTATTAAGAGGTTCTTTTTTTGGAGTGCTATTATGAAAGGTATTATTTCCCTAATTTCTCTTTCTGTGAGTTTATTCGTGCACAGGAAGGCTATTGATTTTTGATTGTTAACTTGTGTCTGGCTATTCTACTTAATTTGGTTATTAAATATAGAAGTTTTTTGGTGGGGTTTCAGGGGTCTTCTACGTAGAGTATCATGTTATCTTCAAATAATGATAATTTAACTTCTTCCTTTCCTATTGTTATTCCTTTTATTTCTTCCTCTTGTCTAGTTGCTCTGGCAAATGTTTTGAGAACTGTATTGAATAAGACGTGACAGTGGATATCTTTGACTTGTTCCTGATTTTAGAGTGAAAGCTTTCAGTTTTTGGCCTTTTAGTGTGATGTTGGCTTGGTTTGTCATAGATGACTTTTATCAGATTGAGATAAAAAACATCTATTTCCATTTTCTGTAGGGTTTTTATAGTGAATGGTTGTTGGACTTTGTCAAACACTTTTTCTGCATTTATTGAGAAGATCATGTGATTTTTGTTCTTGGTTCTGTTAATATGGCATATTACATTTATTGATTTACATATGTTGAAACACCCCTGGGATAAATCCTACTTGGTCATGGTGTACAATCTTCTTGATGATTACCTGCATTCTGTTTGCCAATATCTTACTGAGGATTTTTGCATCTTAATTCATTTGGGAGATTGACCTGTAGTTCTTTTTGGTTAGATCCTTCTCTAGTTTTGATATCAGGTAATGCTTGCTTCCAGAAATGAATTTTTGAGTATTGCTTCCCTTTCAATTTTATTAAAGATTTTGAGAAGTAGCAGCATTAATTCTTCTCTAAATTTCTGGCAGAATTTAGCACCAAATTCGTCAGGAACTGGGCATTTTTTTGTAGGTAAGATTTTAATTACATCTTCAATTTCATTGACTGATATTGATTTAGAATTTTTATATACTCTTGATTTATCTTTGGTAATTCATATGTATTTAGGAATCTGCCCATTTTTTGTGCATTTTCCATCTTATTAGAACACAGGTTTTCAAAGTTGGCATAGACAATCAAGTTTCCTGCAGGATATTATGTGATTTCAATGTTTTCCTATTTAATTGCATGGACTTTAGGCTTTTCTTTCCTTTGTTATATGGTTGGGTAAGGGTTTATTGATTTTATTAAAATTTTCAAAAATCAACTCTTTGATTCATGGAGTCTTTGTATTGTTTTCTTAGTCTCCGTTGCACTAATTTCTGCTGACATCCTTATAATTATCTCTTTGGGCTTGACTTGGTCTTCTTTTTCTGGAAGCTTGTGATTTAACATTAACTTTTTATTTGAGTTTGTTCATTTTTCCTGATATGGGCATTCACCAGTACAAATTTCCTTTGTAGTACTGCTTTCATTGTGTCCCATAATTTCTTGTATATTGTACCGGTATTGTCATTTAATTGTAGAAACTGTCTAATTTCTTCTTTAATTTCATCTATGACCCATTGGTTGTTCAGGAGGGTGTTATTTCATTTCCATATATGAAGTTCTTGTAGTTTTTCTGCCATTGATTTCCAATTTCATTGCACTATGGTCTGATAATATGAATGGAATTATTTCAGTTCCTTTGCTTTTCTTAAGCATGTCCATGAGCTAGTATGTGCTCTATTTTGGAGACTGTCCTGTGTGCTGCTGAGAATGTGTATTCTGATGTTGTGGGTTGGAATACTCTAGATATCTAATAAGTCAATTTCTTCAAAAGTTTGGTTCAGTTCTAATATTTCATTGTTGATTTTTTTTCTAGTTGACTTATTTGTGGCAGTCCAGTACTGAGTTTCCCCATTACAATTGTATAAGTGAATAATATGATTTTTCATGTTCATTAATATTTGTTTTATATAGTTGGTTTATGGGTATTTGGTGCATATATATTAATGCTTATTTTCTCTTCCTATTGGATTGTTCCATTTTAAGAATGTAGTGACCTCCTTTGTCTCTATCAATCAGTCTTAGTTTGAAATCCACTTTGTCTGCAATTAGAGTAGCTACCCCTGCTTTTTACTGGGTTCCTGTCACATGCAGTATTGTTTTCCATCTTTTCTCTTTCAGTCTATGTATTTCTTTTTTAATTATATGTGTTTCTTGTATGCCTCATACTGTTAGATCTTGCTTCTGTTGGATTCATTCTGCCAGTCTGTTTCTTTTGATTGGTGAATTGAGACCATTAACATTGAGGGTTATAACTGTTGTGTGTCATGTTATTTTCCTGTTGTTGGCTTCTTTTTTGTTCCTTCTTTTTAATTGTTTGCCTTTCCTGAGGTTCATTCTGTTGACATTCATGGAGTTGCAACCCTGGTTATCTCTCTAGAATGTCCTTCAGAACATTTTGGAGTGCTGGTTTGATGTTCATGAATTTCCTCAGTTCTTTGTCATGGAAGTATATTCTTTCTACATCACTTTTGAAAGATAGTTTAGGTGTTACATCAATCTGGGTTGGAGGTTGTTTTTCTTAGGGCTTGAAATACTTCATTGCAAACTCTCCTTGACTTGAAGATTTGGGTTGAGAAGTTTGCTGTGATTCTGATGGGCTTTCTTTATAGGTGATATTTTTCTTTTCTCTAACAACTTTTAATATTCTGTTCTTGTGTTGAATTTCTGAAATCTTGACTATTATATGTGTTACTGTAGATTGCTTTTTGATCATGGCTAATTGGAGTTCTATATGTTTCACTTATCTGTATCTCAAATTGTTTTTCCATGCCAGGTAAGTTTTATGCCATGACTTCTGTGAACAGGCTTTGTATGTCATTTGTGTTATCTCCTGCTTTTTCATTGATTCCAATCAATCTTGTTATTCTTCTTTGCATCCTCTGGCAACCTCTAAATTGATTTCCCTTGGTCCCTTGCTTTTTTTAAAGAAATCTTTCTTTTCATGGTCACTAACCAAAATCCTGTCTTCTACATCTGAGTTTCTGTTCTCACACTAGCTTGTTCTGTTGTGTATACTTTCAGTGGAAATTTTAGTCTCTTCTTTATCTCTTTGAATCCGTTTCATGGATTCCATTTTTTCCCTATATTGGGCATTCATGGTTTCCAACATTTTCCTAAACTTATCAATTTTTTTTCTGTATCTCCATCTGCTCTACAGTCACTAAGGATGTCTTTCATTATGGTCACCATCTCTGTAGTTATTTGATAAATTATTTTTGAATTGATTTTTTTCCAAAACCTTGTGCATTTGTTTTGTTACTTCCACTGTTAGGACACTTCAGAGAGTCCAGGTGGATGGCCTTAGGATTGTTCCACTTTATTGTGCCCTGGGTTTGCCTTTGGTGAGCTGGAAGTCTGGGGCTGCATCTTTTTTAAGTGACTTCTCATTTTCTGTTTTTTTTTTTCTTTTAGTTTAACTCCTTGGTTGATTCTTATCAATTTCCTATGGCAAATAGCTTTATTGCTAGTATATACAACCTTTAAGAAATGACTATTTCTCAGAAATGTCTTGCAGGAGTAGCTGGCTTTTGGTTTTTGAGTCTGTTGCAAGATTCTGTCTCTTTAATTTATTAGGATTGAGAAGTTGCTGCCTTGTTGGCCTAGTCTTGGCTCTTAGGCACTGGCCTATAGTATGTTTTATGACCCTTAGGCATTCTCAGTCTTCATATACCAGGAAAAACAACTGGATAGAACATTATGTCACTTTGGCTACAGTGGTACAATCAGCAATAATATCATCAAACACAGACTGGAAAAAGACAAACTTAGGTAACTATCAATTTGCAACCTTTAACTGTATAAATTAGATTTGTGGTTATATAACAAAATTTAAAGTGAACCAGAAAATTGTGTATAGTAAATATGCCCTCAATATGGTTATTTTAGCCTCAGAGGAGAAATTTTAAAAGGGATCAGGTGAAAATATTGAGAAGTAGAAGAGGAAGAGATTAGAAACAAGGCTGGAGGACAAAGGAGATCACGCTATTTGGAAAACTGGTTAATAAAACAGGATGGAAACAGGAAAGAAGAAATAAAAACAAGAACAGAACAGAACAAAAAAAAACTAGAAACTATGTCCATATTTATATGAAAACAGAACAAACAATGAATAAAAATGAAATGAAATATAAAAGCAAGTAAAGAGAAAAAAGGAAAGAAAAAATGTCCACTTCAAGGTTTGGCTCTGCTGTCACTGGGAGGCAATGTAGGCAGGCAGAATCCAGATCTGTGTTGATTAATCCGTGCAAGCCAGCAATAGCTTTACCATGGGGGTAGTGGATAACCCCTGTGAGCCTGCTACTTTATTTGCATCAAAGTTCACTCTGGTTTCTGGCTGTGAGGCTGGAATCAGATCCGTTCATCCTGCAGCATTCCATGTTCCTCCCGCAAGCTTGAACTTGGCTGGGAGCCACTAGATGGAGCCAGCAGCTGCCTTTAGTGCTGAGCTTAGTTGGCCCCTCTCCAAGATGGCTCCTTGCCAATTGCCTTCTCCTGGGGGACATCTATACCTAAATAACTCACCAACCACTGCAGTCAGCTGTGTCCACTGCTCTGTTCCACTGATGCATTTCTCCATTGAGGCCTCTGGGGTTGCCAGTATTCAACATGCATCTGCAAGTTTGAGTCACCCCTCCCACATTGTGAGTCCAGGCTCAGAGAGAAAGTGTCACCTGACACCTCCTACTTTATTGTATTTTCTCACTTTACTCTCCCTGTGTACTTCAATTCTCACTTCAGATCCTTTCTGGGTCCTGGAGACCCCCTTTCCTCCTTCTTCTCTTCCTCACATAGATATATTCCAGTATATGGCCACCAAATCTTGGAAAGGCTCTTTCTCTGCTTCTCACCACACCATCATCTTCCTGGGAGCCTCATTATTGTGAATTTATTGTGGCGCTCCTTGTAATGGAAATACCTTACTTCTCCATCTGTTTCAAAGGTAAGTTTTGAAGGATAGAAAAGTCAGCTTAGAAGTTACTTTTCAGGGCTTGAAACTCTTCACCCCACCCCTTATTTTCTTTAAGGTTTATGTTAAGTCTGCTGTAATTCTAGTGGGTTTACCTTTATATGTGATTCTTTGCATTTATCTAACAGTTTTTAAGATTTCATCACTGTTATGGACCTCTAGTAATTTTAGCATAATGTAGCATCAATAAGTTGTCTTTTGGTCATGCCTATTTGGGGTTATGTAAGCCTCACTTATCTGTCTTTAGGCATTTTTCTCTTACTCTTTCTGTAAACATGTTTATTATGCAACTTGTGATATCTTCTAACTTTCCACTTATTAGATTTCCTCTTAGATTAGTCATTCTTGTGTCATCTAGTAGATATTGGATCCATTTTTCACATTCTCTTGTGGATTTCAAGGTGTCTATAAGCTGTTGACCTTTGAAGGCAACATTGCCTTCTTGCTCTAAAATTCTGTCTTTACATTTGTCATTCCTGCTACTTCTACATTCAAAATAATTTTTAATCTCCTGAATTTCAAAGTGAACCTTTCTCATGGATTTTAATTATTTGTTAAACTGGTCATTCATGATTTCTATATTTTTATTTAGCTCAGTTAGCTTTTTATTAGTGTCTCTGAAAGGCCCTGCATAAATTTTGTTATTACTGCCATTATCTGTTTAGTTATACTTTCTGGTATCCTGTTTAGTACTTCTGTGATATGTTTTTAACTTCCTATTTATCTTTTTAGGTATTTCAGTTGTGTGGCACTTCTTTTTGATTTTGGATGTGTGGTTTTTTCCCATATCTACAATTTTCAGGGCAGTGTCCAAGTCAAGATATGTCCCTGCTCACATGAGTAGATAAAGAAGACAGTCAGACCCCAGATCTGTGCTGGATGCAGGCACCAACAGGCAGTAGGATTTAGGCAAGGTCATCAGTGCTGCAACTTTCAAATTTAGTGCAACTGAGGCTGAGCATTTCCTCTGGCCATGAGGGTGGGGCCTTATCTTTTAGCTTAAACCCTTCATGGGGGCTCTGGGGTCTCTTTCTATCTCACTTCATGATCACAGATGTCTCCCATGACTGTCTCTTAGCCAATCACCATAGGAATGTAACACTAGGAGCCCTGTAGTGAAGCCATCACATGGCTGCTCTGAGTCCTGGGTTTAAACAATCTACCCATCCCTGGAATTGCATCTGACCAAGCACTCTCTCTAGGGATACAGTGAGCACTTATAATGAAGTCATTCACCAGCTCGTGCCCGTCTAGACTCACATGGTAGCAGAATCCTGTGTTCTCCTTGTAGATCACAGGACCTGCTGGGCTATTCCACCACTGTCTTTCACCCTGAAGGCTTCTGGAGTCCTCAGCTTTTTCTTTGTCTCTATAGATTCAGTTTCCCTTTCTCATAAGCCAGAACCCAGGGCAAAAGTGCAGACTGTTCGTTTCCTTCTCCACATTGTGTTCTGTCTCTTCAAATTCTCTGTAGGTTTTAATTTTCCTATCACATCCTTCCTGGGATCTATTTCTCTCTTTTTCATCTTCCCCAAATTGTTTTCCAGTGTCTGGATTCTGAATCTTGGAGAGGCTGAGGTTTTGTCACTTACCACTCAACATTTTCTCCTAAACTCTATCCCATTAGCCTATTTATTTCCGAAAACCTATACATCTTAAATTTGCTCTTTTAATACCTCAGAGATCTTGTTTTCAAAGATTCTTTTTTCTTTATTACTGTTTGAATGTTCTAATTCATTTATCTTGTGTTTATGCCCTGATATTCTTTCTTCTGTTTAACTTAAACTATTGGTGAGAAAAATTATTTTTTGTGGGTACTGGGGGTCGACCTCAGGACCTCACGCACCAGCAGGCGCCTGTGCCACTGAGCGATATCACCGGCCCTTTTTTCCTATGTGGGTTCTGGGAGTCAAACTCGGGCCCTCGTGCTTGCCAGGCAGGTGTTTACGCTGCTGAGCCATCTCACTGGCCCTACTTGTGAAATTTTTAACTGAGTATTTTATTTGCATTACTGTGCTTTTCATTTACAAGATTTCTATTTGTTTCTTTTATCAAAATGCTCTTCCATATACTGTATTGCCTTCCTTGATTCACTCAGTTGTTTATTGGCATTTTCTTTACATTTATTGGTCAGTTTATCAGCCAATTTTTAAAGTCTTTTCCAGCATTTGAACAATTTCAATATATATCAATTCAGTTATTGTATTATTATGAACATTTGCATGTATCTTATTGCTTTGTTTTTACATAATTCTTATGTTTGTATTTTGCTGTTTGATCATCTGTTGCAATGGATATCTCTTCCACTATAATTTGTGAGTTTTTATTGAATAGTTTTCTTGTTGCAATGTTTCCTGTACTGTGGATGCATGCGAGTGTCATAGCTCCCACTAGATATGTTCAAAGGTCTCAATTTAACAATTAGCCTTACATTGAGAGGAAAGAATAACTACAAGTAATTTTGACAATTAACAATTAAAACATAGATCAACATACAGTAAAACTTATTTAAAAGATTATCTCTAAAATTCCAAAAATATTCCTCAAGAGATGATATTAATATAGAATAGGCTAAAAATTAGGCATTAATGAAAGTATAATTAATACTAAAATATACAAAAATGAAAAGAAAAATGGGAGGGTTAGGAAGAGATACAGAAAAAATAATGAAAAGAAGGAAAAAAGAAAGGAAAAACAATGAAATGGAAGAATAGAGGTAATATGATAAAATCAAATAGAAAATTTTTCAATATACTTAAAATTAGATGAGAATGGAAATGATATCAATGAGGAAAAGCACAACAAAATGTCATATAACACTAGCATCAAACCCAACATAAACAAACAAAAAAACTAAGATTCCTCTTTGAGTATGCATTTTAAATGGGAACATTTTTTCCTAGACTTGTAATATTGGCATCTGCTCTAAATTAGTGGAGTTAAGAAATATTGTTATAGTAGAGTATTCACACCTACATCCCAAATAAGTCAAACAAGTAAGGGTGAAATGTAGACTTAGATCCACCCCTCCTTGCCCACTAGCAAGTACAAAGCAAAATTGTTTGTGGCACGACTAGCTTCACATACCTCTAGTATTCATGGTGAGGGTCACAGCTACAATTGGAGCCACTTTCCAAGCCTCTCACAAACCTACCCTGTGGACGACTCTGGATTTTTTTCCCTGGAATCCAAGATCCTTAGTGTGTGCAAGGGAGTGGCTTTCAAGCATTCAACTGTCAGCAGCACATACTCTGAATTTCTCTGAGTGAGGCATAAGTGACTGGTCCCATGCAATCTGACAGAGTGTGAAGCCAGGAGGCAGCAAGTTTTCAGTCAGTCCCAGCTGTGCCACTTCTGTTCCCAGCAACTCCAGTATTCTACATACAACTGCTCTCTCCCTGTCACAAATTTCAAGCTGATGTTTTTAATTAGAAGCTTCCTCAACTTTCCTCTTCCCTGGTAGAACACACAACCTTCCTCCCAGCAGTCCATGCTGCCCTCTCCCTCACAAAGTGCACAACCCCTACAGAGTTGTTAGTTGTTACTTGTGTCTTCCTGGACGCAAAGTGACATTCAGAATGGGCATCTTCTCAACCACTACAGAGAAGTGGCTATTGGATCTTGGAAATACAAAAAAATGCCAGGATTTTTAGGCTCCCGCACATCCTACCCAGGAAATAGATGTATCATAAATGGCTCTTCATCATGTCACTGGTTGGTTCTACTGTAAAATGAATTGAACATCTTCTCCTGCACTAGCTCATTATGCAAAATTCTGGTCTCCTATTAACTCGAACTGCATATTTGTCCAGTAGCAGAGCCTGCATTCTTATAGTATCCTGTGATTCTCTCAATTTGTCAAAGGGAGATTCCTCTACCGCACTGAGCCACCACACATTCTGTGTAGGTGTGCTGTATTTCTATTATTTTTCTTATTATTCTAAATACCAATATTTCTGTCTTTTACCTGGTCACTGACTCTCTTCAGTTCCACTTCAGTACTTTGTCATCCACTTTCTACCACATCATGCACCACATACTCCTGATTTGGTTCAATCTCCTGGAACAGCCCATAAATGCTGATTGCCTCTAGTCCACCATGTGGACTAGATTGATAGCTATTTATTTTTCTCTGCTGGCCAATATCTACAAATGACCATTACTATTTATTTTATAGCTCAAATTATTTCAGACTTAGTCTTGGGGGGTTGCATCAGTTAGCTTTCCATCACTGACGACATTCCTGACAAAATCAACTTAAAATAAGAAAGATTTATTTTGGCTCATGGTTTCAGTCCATAGTCACTTGGGTTCATTGCTTCTGGTCCTGTGGTAAGATGGAACATTATGGTGGAAGAGCATGGTGAGGAAACCTCTTGTTATTACAGCCAGAAAGAAAGAGAAAGAGAGAGAACCAGGGACCTTGGATAAGATATATATTTCTAGGTTACATCTCCAGTGACATACTTCCTTCAACTAAGCCCCACCTTTTAACAGTCCATTCAGTTGTGAACTTATGAATGGACAAATGCACTGATGAAATTAGCACCCTTGTGATCCACATTCCAAAACTCTTAACTCTGGATGAATGAGCCTATTGGGGTCATTTTTATCTAAACCACAACATTCTGCCCTTGCCCACAGAGGTCATGTCCTTTTCATTTACAAAGTGCATTCAGTTGATCTCCATGAGTTGCTAGTCTCATCAGTTCCAGCAGGTCTTAAAAAATTATGTTCAAAGTCTTCTTGGAGACTCAAGGCAACCTCTTAGTTTTCAGACCCTGTTAAAAAAAAGTTACATACTATTGAGATACAATGGCATAGGATAAAAATTTCCATTCCAAAGGAAAAAATTCATATATAAAGGAGGGATAGGACCAAAGCAAGTCCAGAACCCAGGAAAACAAACATTAAATTCTGTAGCTCCATGTTTGACATCCACGGCACATGCTCCTTCTTTTATCAAACTGAAAACTTTACATATCTTTCTTCCCTGCTTTTTTTTTTTTTTTTTGCCAATTCACCCTGTAAATCTTGCTGAAAGCAGCCGGCAATACATATGCCACGATCAGAATGCTGTGCATGAAATTTTCTTTGCCAGGGTAGTCCATCACTTTTAAACGCAGACTCCACAAAGTCTCAGGGAATGGACAAAATGTAGACAAATTCTTTTCCAGACTGGAACATGAACAGTCTGTAGTAAAATATACAATATAGTCCTCATTTTTATATGCAACCTTATGATCCTGGTATTTCCTCTCCATATTTCTGTTGGCATTCTAGTCTTTTGTCTGTTATCCAGAATAATTCACCATGCTCTGCATACAGCATTCTAGGCTTTCTCAATCCTGCTTTTCCAAACACTTGTATATTTCCCCTATAGACCAGTGCCAAATTTTTTTAAACCACATCATCAGGTGTACTCATGGCAATGACCCTAATCTTGGTAACAATTTTCTGTGTTAGCCAGCTTTGCAACACTTTGCCAAAATACCCAACAAAATCAATTTAAATAAGGGAAGATTTATTTTGCTGCAGTGTTTGACAGGTTTTAGTCCCTGGTCACTTGGTATCATTGCTTCTGGGGATGAGAGGGGCACAACATCATGGTAGGAGCACATGAAACAGCTGTTCATTGCATGGCAACCAAGAAGCAGAGAGAGAGGGGGCAGGGTCAAGGTATATACTTCCAGGTTACACTTCCAAAGAATCACATCCTTCATTTAAGTCTCATGTACTAACAGACCATTCAGTTAAAAACTCGTCAATGGGTTGATCATGATTCACACGATCAATCATGCATGATCTAATCACTTTCTAAAGCCTTATCATGTTGGCTGGGGCTGGAGCTCAGTGGAATAACACTTGTCTAGCATGCACAAGGTCTTGAGTTCAATCCCCACCACAATAAAAAAATATATAAATGCCCCACCTCTGAACACATGACCATTTAGTGGATCAATTTTTGGTCCAAACACTAACAGAATTCTTTTTAGGCTGGCTTCTGAGCCCTGTGATGTGACATGTCACCATTTCTGCTTAATTTTATCTGCTTGTTCATAGGGTTTTATTTTTTATTTATTTATTTATTTTTTTGTGGGTACCGGGGGGTCGACCTCAGGACCTCACACACCAGGAGGCGCCCGTGCCGCTGAGCGATATCAAAGGCCCCTTTTTCGTATGTGGGTTCCGGGAGTCGAACTTGGGCCCTCACGCTTGCAGGGCAGGCGCTTAAGCCGCTGAGCCATCTCACCGACCCCCATTCATAGGGTTTTAAATGATGCTAACATCTTAAATAATTGTTGATTTGTTTACTTTTTCATACGAATCTATAGTAAGTTTATGAATTTATCTTGAGGTGGTGTGTGTGCATGTTTATGTTTATTTTGTCTACATGTATTTGTCTTATTTTTGGTCCCTTATATATATTTTTATATAATGCTATTTTTCATACTATAAGTATGCTATCCTAATGTTTTTGACTAATTACTCCTTAGAGCACTTTAATGGCTTCCATCCCCACACCCACCCCCAAGATTGGTGAAGGCAAACTATCCTTATTTGCAATAGGCATGATCCTTTAAGTAAAAGACCCCCCCAAATTCCATCAGAAGACTCTTAGGACTAATAAATAAATTCAACATAATGGCAGGATACAAAATAAACATGCAAATATCAATATCATTCCTGTACACCAAGAATGAGCCCACATTTCTAAGAAAGAAATCAGGAAAACAATCCCATTCATGGTATCTTTAAAAAATTGAATACCTAACTATTGTCCTAAACAAAGAAGTGAAAGACCTCTGTAATAAAGCTATAGTATTATAAAAAAGAGATTTAAGAAGATAATATTACTGGAAAGACATCCTCTCTTCCTTTATAGGTAGAGCCAATATTGTCAAAATAGTTATACCATCAAAAATTATATCTAGATTTAATACAATTCTAATAAAAATATCAACAACATCATCACAGAACTGGAAAAATTTCTAAAATTTATATGGAACCAGAAGAGACTGAGAATAGTCAAATCAATCCTGAAAACAATAGGGCAAAAAAGGATGCATTATAATCCTGGATTTGAAGTAATACTACAAATGTACCGTAATAAAAGAATAGCATGGTACTCACACAAAAATAAGTATTCTGACAAATGGAATGGAACTGAGGAAGCTAAAACAACACTATACACCTTCAGTTATGCCATTTTTGAAAAAGGGGCCACAAACATGTGGTGGAGAAAAGATAGCCTCTCTAACAATTGGTGATGGAGTAAATCAGAGTCATAAGGTTAAATACCATATGGTTTCTTTTGTATGAGAAAATATATAAATATAAATAATTTAACTATTAAAATAAAAGAGAGATTGTAGGTAAAAAGGAGGTACAATTTGTTGATATGAGAAGGGGTTCCACGGAAGGGGGAAGAGGTAAGAGAGGGAGGAAAAGGGAGTAAAATGATCAAATGTGGGGCTGGTGAGATAGCTCAGCGGCATAATAGCCTGCCTGGCAAGTGCGAGGTCCTGAGTTGGACTCCTGGTACCCACATAAGGAAAAAAAAGGGCCGGTGATATCGCTCAGCAGCACAAGTGCCTGAGGGCAAGTGCAAGGTCCTGAGTTCAACTCCCAGTACCCACACAAAAAAAATGATCAAATGTGCTATGTATATGTAAAAATTCCCAAAGATGATGTAATCAGTCACACACACTCACAAATTTAAAAAGAATGACCTGTAATTATGTAAAAAAATTTATTGTCTTTGATCATCAGGGAAGTGCAAATTAAAAATTCAATTAAGTGTTACCTCCCACTTGTTAGGATGCCTAATATTAGTAGAATGAAACAAAAAATACAAAAGATAACAAGTATTGGTGAAAGTATAGAAAAATTTTATGATCTGTTTGTAGGGAGGTAAATAAACACTCATTATAGAATATGATAAGGTGAGATGGCTCAGTGGCATAAGCACCTGCCTTGCAAGCGCGAAGGCCCGAGTTCGACTCCCGGAACCCACATACGAAAAAGGGGCCGGTGATATCGCTCAGCGGCACGGGTGCCTGTTGGCGCACGAGGTCCTGAGGTCGACCCCCCGGTACCCACCAAAAAAAAAAAAGAATACGATAAGGAGATTCCTCAATGAAAGCTATATAATTACTATATAATCCAATAATCTTACTTGGGGTATATATTTAGAGGAACTGAAATCAGTATGATAAAGAGATGTGTGCACTCCTATGTTCATTGTACCAATATTCATGAGAACTAAGATATGGAAGCAACCCCATGTAATCATCATTACATGAATGAAGAAAATATGGTAAACTTTCAAAATGCAATACTATTTAGTCAATAAAGGGAGTTAATCCTGTCATATGTGACAACATAGATGAGTGTGGAGAATATTATGCTATGTGAAAAAAGCCAGGCAGAGAAAAACAAATACTGCTCAAACCCAAAAAAGTTACTCTTCTTTAAAAATTTTAATGACAGTCATTTATTATTAACATAATCATTCAAATGTTTTAAGAGTTAGAAACAGGATTTTAGAGAAACCCATTCCAATGTATTGTGATTCTGTGAGTAGAGAAGAGTAGTAATAATGTAGCTAACAATATGTTAATCTAGTTCATAGATTTTGTTTATGGTTCAAAAACTCAAATGAGAGACATATTGTACATGTTTGTATTATGAGCCTAACCTTAACAAGTATTCCAAGCAAATCCCTAAAGGCCTGTTTGTTCTTTTTGTGATCTGGCAAAAGCCTGCAAATCTCCAATGCATTTAAAGTGGAAAATGGTGTGTACACAGGTAAGCATATAATGTTCTTTTAAAACACAATGAATGGTGTGTATAAATGTTGTTCCCTCTTTATAGAAAATATTATACCAAAAGAACTGCTAAAGAAATCAAGCTAACTTAATAAGAATAAGGAATATTGTTGTGAAGACCTGCACATTTTTATCCTTCCATCAGTTGTAGAACCAGCCATGCAAGTGTGGTTCCTAGAATAGTAACATCACCCAGAAACTTCATAGAAATGCAAATTTTTGTATCCCACTGTAATTTGTTAAGTAACAAACTCTAAGTGTAGGGCTCATCAATGTATTAATAATCATTACACATAATTCTAATACATACTTACCTTATTTGGAACAACTGGAATAGAGTTGGGTTTCACTCAGGCCCTGAATCTTTGTTACCAATTTCTTCTGTGAAAAGAGGAGACTGGAATCCTTGAGTAGCAAAGCCTGAGAGTATTTTCTTTTCATAAAAGAATTTTTTAAAATATTTAACTCATAGAAAGAGAGTAAGATGATGGTTACCAGAGGCTGAGAGAGGGCCAGAATGGGAAAAAGGAAGATGTTGAATAAAGGATACCAATTTTCCATTGTAAAAAATAATATATGTTTTATATTTTATATTTCAAAATTCCAAAACAGTGAATTTTAAATGTTTTCAACTCCAAAAATGTTAATTCTGTAATGTGATGGGCTTGTTAATTAGTCTTAAATATTTCTCATTTTAAACACATGTCAACTTCACATTGTGGCCTATAAATATATAAAAGTATTGTTTGTTAATTAAAAATAAAATCAGGGTGCTAAAAGTGTAAGTCAGTAGTACAGTATGTGTGTAACAAGCTCAAGGCATTCCCCAGCACCAAAAATATTAAATTTAAATTTTAACAAAGAAAATGGGCTGATAAAATTTAAATGCCTTCACAACATTGAAACAGTGCACACACACACACACTGCTATGTGAGGTGATGTATGTGTTCATTAGTTTGATTGTGAAAATAATTTTACAAAGTATATATCCAAAGTGCAATCTAAAAATATGGTGAATGTTTCCATTTAAAATTTATTACAATAGAAGATATATTGCCATCAATGTCCCAAAATTCTCCTCCTCCTTTTAAATGCAGTTATCCCATCATTCTTATTGCTTTCTGATACAGTTCTGGGAGTCCCCTTTCATGACTGCTTTTAGTTGCACTGTTGTGGTTGCCTTGATGCCTTGAGTCAATTGAAAATATTTACCTTTAATGGCTGTTTTGCCTTTAAGGAAGAATGAGAAGTTGCATGGTGCCAGATCCAGGGAATAAGGTAAATGAGGACACACCATAAAGTTTTTCATGAACCTGCTTTTCAGTTGTATGTGATGCAACAACAAAATGCACTATATTTTTTATGACACTTCATAAAGACACTCATGAATTTGAAATTCCAGAACTGCTTCCAAAGACAAAAGCAGCAAGAATGATGAAATAAATGTGTTTGAAGTGAGGGGTTGTTGAGGGGAATTAGTGGCAATGTGTCTTTTACAGTAATAAATACTTTTATTTAAACCCACACTGTATTTTCATCAATTCTTGTATATCATAATAATATATTGTACACTATGAATATATGTAATTTTGTCAAATATTGCTCAACAGAACTGGGAGCAATGTAAATTTCAAATAAAGAATATTTCCAATAACAGAATTATATTTCATAATGATGAAATATTTGATCTTTGATGAATGCATAATGTACTTCGATGTGTCTGCATTCAACATCAGAGTTTTAAAATTCATAAAAGGAAACAGAATTAAAATAAATAGATAATAATTGAAGTTTGAATTAAAAAATTACAGTTATACACTTTAATACTCCTCATTCTCTACCAGATAAGAATAGGCAGAAAATCAGTAAGAATATATAAAATCTGAAAAACACTACCAATCACTTGACCTAGCTGATGTTTACTGAACAGTTATCCAGAACATTAGAATACATATTATTTTACAACATATACAGTGTAATTTTCACAATGAAAGAAAATATACTTGGACAGAAAGTAACTTTCAATATTTTCAATATTTAGAATGATATATTCTCTAATGAATATGAAATTAAATAAAATATAATAATTTAAAAATCTGAGAAGACAAATTTTTGGAAATGACAGAACATCCCCTAAGTAATAACATATAAATTTAAAAAATGGAATTAGAAAGTGGTAGACAAAAATGAAAATTATAATGCAGTATACCAAAATATTTCCAATGAAGTAAAGCGGTTCTCAGAGGAAAAATGATAGATTTAAAATATTATATCAGAAAAAGAATGATGTTAGATCTGTGTTACAATAAACCAACCTAATAAGGTTGAAAAACAAGAGTAAATTAAACCTAAAGTTGTTTTAAGTAAACATAATAAAGATAAGAGTAGAAATCAATGAAAAATTTGTCAAACATTAGAAAAATAATACCACAATTGAGGTTTTAAAATAAAGATTTATCAATATCTACTTAGATTGATCAAGTAAATAAAGGAATAAAGACAAAAATTTCCAACATGAGGAATGAAATGAAGAATAGCATAGAGATGTCTTTGGATCTTGAGGGTGATAACCACATCAATAGAGAAATCTATTCATGAGTTTCAGGTTAACTGGGCTATTAGGAGGTGAGACCAGTTAGAGGAAGTAGCTCTCTGTGGGTGTGACTTTGAAGTTGATTTCTCCTCTGAAACTTTGAAACAAAATAAACCCTTACTTCTTTGAGTTGATTATGTTAGTTATTTCATCACAGGAGCAAAAGAGTTGTCTAACACAGTACTACCAACATTAAAATCATGAAAAAGATGTAATATGGTTAACATTATGTCAAGAAAACCCACAACTTAGATAAATTGGGCAAATTTTTATGAAACAGTAATGACCAAAACTGGCAAAGGAAGAAATAGAAAATGAACAGTTTTGCAACTACTAGAGACATTGACTACATAATTTAAAACCTTACCACAAGAAAACTCCAGTGTGAATTGGGTTCATAGTTGAACTCTTATTAAACCCTTGAAAAATAATTAATATCAATTATACATAAACTTTCTCATTTATGTGTCCTGTCTTATGCTGATATCAAATAAGATGTAGACTTAATAAAAAGGTAAACTAGTAACCAATATCTTCTGTGAATAGAAAACTTCAAGACTTTAGCAAAGCAAACTAAGTAATATATTAAAATGATAATATGCAATGATAAGATGGGATATATCCCTTGATTAGAAAATAGATTTACAAGCTAGGCACAGTGGCATACCCCTGTAATTTTGGAACTCTGAGAGGCTAAGGCAGGATGCAAGTTTGAGCCTAGCCTGGGCAACTTAAAAACTTAGTGAGACACTGTCTCAAAACAAAAAATAAAAAAGGGCTTGGGATGTAGCTCAGTGCAAATGCCTTGGGTTCAGTCTCCAGTACCATGAAAGAAAGATAGGTTTATGATATTAGGTAAATATATGAAAAATTGTGTGACCATCTCAAGGGACTCAGAAAAATTACTTGGCAAAATTTAACATTAATGATCAAAACTCAATAAATTAGAATTAGACCTTGACCTGGGAGAAGGCATGAATTTTTTTTACAAAACCTCATAGCATAGTAATGAGTGTTAAAGACTAAATTTTTTGCATCTAAGATCATGAAAAAGGTAAGTATGGCCATTACCATTACATATATTTGTGATCTGCTAGAAATTCTAGCAGAACAGTAAAGGCAATAAACAAACACAAGAATAAATAAAACTCTTTATTTGCAAATGACAGTGTTGTACATAAAGAAAAGCTGATATTGAAACGATGAAACAATTAACAATGAGAAGTGAGTTTAGCAAGGTAACAAGATACAAAATATATAAATTTAATTGTATTTCCCTATATAGCAATAAGCAATTGTAAATTAAAATGTTTAAACTGATATTTAAAATATCATGACAAATGTGAAAGACATAGGAGCAAATTTAAGCAAACATGTGCAAGACTTGTAAGCTGAAAACAAAATATTCTGCTTAGAGAAATGCAAGGAGAAAAAAATGAAGAAATAAACCATATTTATACACTGAATGACAATTGCTACAATATCACTTATTCCAAAGTTAAGCTAAAGATTCAACACAATTCTTATCGAACCTCAGGAATTATTTTTGGAGAAATTTGCAAGCTAAATTGTAAACTGTATATGGCAATTCAAAAATGCTAAATGTATAGCTAAACAACTTTGAAGAGAGGAATAATAAAAATTATAGAACTTGTATTACTGAATTTGAAGACGTATGAAGAAATGCTATAGTAATCAAAGATGGCATGATGGCATGTGGATAGACACACAAATAAAAAAGTCATTTGATTTTCAGCTGTAGTACTAACGTAATTCAATAGTGAAACAATAGTCTTTTGAATGAATTATGCTGGAGTCACTGAGTATCCTTATAGGAAAAGCTGAATCTTGACAATTACCACAAAGCATGCACAAAAAACAACTGACAATGGATCATTGACATAAAGTGAAAAGAAAGACTCTAAAACTTGCAGAAAAAATATAACATAGAAATATAGAGAACCAAAATATGGGAGCAGGGAGTAGAAACCGCTTCTCCAGTACACACTATGTAGAGTCTGGAAAACAATAGCTTGGAGAGGAATCCAAGCCAGTGGGGGTTACCCTGGGAAAAACAAGGGAACAGACAGAAAGGAAAAGAAAGTAGGACTAAGTGATCACATCACAGAAGAGAGCCTGCATAGAACCACCAACCGTGGCTGGCTATCCACCAGATGGGAGGCAAAGTGAAACTAACAATTTTTGCTCACAGAGAATTTTGGAACTAAATTAGGACCTGAAGAATTTTCTGCATTTGGAACCAGGAAGGAAAATGTGGGATGCTGCTTCCAGAGTGGCTTTCCAAACACAAGATTTGATGTGTGACCACAGTACAAATGCCTGCAGCCACAATAGTGGAGCAAGAGGTGTTGGAGACACCATAGTAGAGAAAGTTTGAGTGTTTAAACCTGGGTCCAAGAGAAGTCCCTTTGCTGCTTCACATGCCAAGTTCCCAGAGTAGATGAGGGAAAGACCATCATGAGAGACTGCTGGCAACAGGAGAACAGACAGGGTAGCCTGTCGAAGGACAGGGGCTGGGAAACATAGACCCAGCTCCTTTGTTCAGACACCAGGTTCAGCCTGAGGTACATAGGATTGGAAGGTCATATTGGTGCTGTGTTGTAACTATAAGCAGGTCTCTACAATCCGCACAATTCTGGGGGTAGACTGCCACTATAGACACGCAGTGTGAGACATATTCTGGCTTGAGCTCTGCTCTTTAACCCCAGGCTGAGGAAAAGAGTCATGCATCCAAAATGATAGAATATTTTCTTTTATTATTCTTTATTTGATCGTATAATTTTTTATTCTTTTTTTTGTGTGGGTGCTGGGGGTGGACCTCAGGACCTCGCACACCAGCAGGTGCCTGTGCTGCTGAGCGATATCACTGGCCCTTTTTTCATATGTGTGTTCCGGGAGATGAACTCGGGCCCTCGCGCTTGCCAGGCAGGCACTTACACCACTGAGCCATCTCACCAGCCCCCAATTTTTAATTCTTTTCTGTTTTTCTCTTTCTGTAAATTATTCCCCATACGTTTATGCCATTATTTTATTCTGCTTTCTTTTATGAGTTTATGTGTCCTTTTCTGCATCTTGCCTTTTTTAATCCCAATATAGTTTATAAAGGGTAAGGGTATTCTCACTTGTCCCTGTATATCCCTCCTATTTTTATCCATATTGCTTCACCTGACTTCTTTCTCCTGTGACTTGTTCATTCTCAATTGTCTAGCTATAACTTTTACTCTAATATTTATATTAGATAGAATCTTTTCCCATCCCCATTTATCCCAACAAATTTCATACCAAGTTTTTCCTGTTATTCCCTTTGTAATATATAACATACCCTTACCATCATTAAAATTCTTTTCCTCCCAATTCTTCCCACCTTCCCATCCACAGAGCAGAAGACTTAAAAATTTTTTTTCCTTTTTCTTTTTTCTCTTATCTTCCCCCATCTGGCATGACCCACAGACCCCAACTTCCTGAGCTTTAGATAACTAATTTTATAAAATTACTTTTGAATGCTGTTTTTCACCATTACGGACACTACCATCATATTAAGTGCAAATTAACTGTGGGTCAAAGCTTAGGTCATTATGATGCTCACACTATAATCATGGGTTTTTTCTCTATGCTAATGGGAGACCCAAAAGAAGGTCTCATGGTAGGTTATTTCTCAACTAGCCCTGGTAGATACCACTACAATGGGTTAGCTGTTACTAATGTAGCTGATTTGATTGCATAGAAATCAATATGGGCTCAGTGGACAATTTTGTGCCAGTGAATCTGTCTGCTGAATCCACCATGACAATCAAGGAGAGGGATAGTAAGAGATCCTAACCCAAGAACTCAGACTGGATCAAAGTCTGCAAGAATTCCTGCAACTTGGCAGAAAGAAGTCCTGAGTTTGAGTTAGCTTCAGTATTGCACTGGAGGAATCAAAGGAGTTATTGGGGTGTTAGCACTCAGAGTCCATGGCAAAGAGGCTACTTGGGAATCACCTATGCAGTGTCTCATTGAAATATTTAATCTGTGTTTCCATCAGACATCTTATTAGTTTAAGTTTTTGCATGTTTCTTGATTTGTTTAGTTATGTGGGGTTATTTTATGTCCTTCTATGGTTTCCTGTGTTTATTATGTTGCTAATTTTGTGTATTTGTTCTTTCATTGCCTCTGATTTAATAGTTGTCTAAGATCTCTCCCTGGTCTTGGCTCCCTATCTGGTTTCTTCACCTCGATCCCCAAGACAATATTATTAACATATTTCTTTATTGTTTTTCCAAACCTGCAAACTCCTTACAAGGTTTTAAATTCCCCATATTTAGATCTCTCACAGTCATGCTTATCTTCTCTAGTATTATCCTTGAATTCTTCCCATCCTAAGCCTTTGGATTTTCCATATCTTATCTAGCTAAATGTCCTTCCTATCAGTAAGTTCTAACAATCACATTGCTTTCTTCAACTGTGAAGCAAATTACCTTTTTCCTATATGTTTCACTTTCTCCTGTAACATATCCTTTGAAAACTCTCAACGCTAACCCAACTCAGCTAAAATTGCTCCAATAAAGTCAGAAACCACACCAAACTTTTCTTATTATCTATTGCTATTCCACCTTCAAACCTCCCCCTTTTAGTCTAACACTACTTATCCAACAAAATCCCATTCTACCCACCCCACCTCACCTACCTGATTGCAGAACAAACTCAAACAGTAAACTGACATAGTTTGCATAGAGAGGAGACAAAGTGGGGATTGTACCTGAAAGGATTATCATATAGAATTGTTGTAAGCTTGAATCTGTGGATGCTGTTTTAACAAGAATTAACTTTTTTAGAAAAAAATGGACAGGGTCAACATTGTTAAAGTAAATATTAGAAGGAGTACATACTAGCAGTGGACATACAAAGCTGAAAATTATTCACAGAGAGGCAACATCCTACTAAAAATCTCCATAAAAGCTACAAACTCTCCTCAATTCTCTACTCCCTAACATGCAGCAACCCTCCCTAAAAATGAAAAGAATAAAGAGGGGGCCACATATAATTTTTAAAGAAAGATCTACATATTAACAAAGAACAAACATAGATACACAGAAAAGAATGGGGAAGCAAGGAATTATAACACCTCAGAAACCTCCCAAATCTCCAAAGGCAGAGCAAGGGGTAACAAAGTGAGAGCAAAACAAATACCAGGTAGGAGAAACCTATGAAAAGTTCATAGAAGTGATGAGAAAAATTGATGAATCCAAAAAGGAAATGAACCAAAATTTCACAGCAATTTCACTCAATATGCACACCATTAATTTTGGGGAAATTGGCAGAAAATTGGGTGATCTAACCAAAATGTTTCAAAATCTGAATGACAGATTCAACAAGGATATAGTATTGTCTAAAAGATGTCAGATACCAATACCTGAAATTTAAAAAAAAATCTATGGAATTCATACATTGCAGAAATAATCACTATGAAGACAGAGTGTCTGATATTGATGACAAAATAGTGAGTTATTACAAAGACCTCAAAGAAGCCAAAAAGAGAATAAGGGAACTATACAAGACTTGCAGCAGCTACTAAATGACAACAAGAAGACCATTCTAAGGCTAATCAGAGTTAGAGAAATACTAGAAGATAGCACAGAAGTATTCACTAACATGCTTATGGAACACATAGAAGAACATTTCCCAAATATAAGAAAAGAATTTAAAATATGAATAAGCAAGGATTATAGAACACTAAATGATTATGATGAAAAAAGAAGCTGACCAAGGCATATCTTTATGAAATAACTAGATATCCAACAAAACACCAGAATTTTAGAAGCAGACAGAGAAATACCAAAAAACAAACAAACAAAAAAACACATGTAAAGGTAAACTAATTAGAAGCATAGCAGATTTTCCAAAACAAACCATAAAAGGCAGATGAGCTTGCAGTGAAGGATTTCAAGCCCTAAATGCAAATAACTTCTAACCCAGATTAACCTACCCAGCAAAGCTATCCTTCAAAATAAATGGAGAAATAAGGTATTTCTACCTGAACGACAAGCTCAGAAGACATGTGAGTGTTAAACCAGTTTAGAGAAAATATTTAAGTATATTCTCAGCAGAAGCAACAAATAAGACACAGCTAAAAACTCAGAGGAAACTAGTAAGTACAATGAATAAACAGCAACAAAAAACATCAGGAAAAGAAAAATAAAACATTAAACAACAGATAAAGAATGCAGTTATAGTAAGTAACCAACACATCTGAGTGATACTTCTCAACATCAACAGCCTTTACTCTCAATTTAAAAGACAAAGTCTAGCAAACTAGATCAAAAAACAGAACCCAATCTGTTGCATTCAAGAAACTCATCTAATCCAAAAAGATACCCATATATTAAAAATTAAAGTATGGAAAATAATATTTCATACACCAGGACCCCAAAAACTAGTAGGGATAGCAATTCTAATATCAGACCTGGTAAACTTCAAGCTAAAACTGATTCAAAGAGACAAAGAAAGTCACCAAATACTAGTTAAGGGAACAATCCAAAAGAAGAGTTAACATTGATACACACATATGCACCTCATACTTCAATACTTATCACTGTAAAACAAAAACTGCTACACATAAAAATCAAATAAAAACTACCATGATCATAGCAGTTGATTGTAGCACCCCACTTTTGCAAAAAGATAGATCAACTTAAATAATAAAACAATAAAGAAATATCATAGCTGAATCACATCCTTGAATATATGATGTTAATTGATATATACAGGATATTCCACCCCTGTCTAACAGAGTATACATTCTTTTTGGCAGCACATGATACTTTTTCCAAAATAGATGACATACTAGTCCACAAAGCCTGCTAAAGTAAATATAAAAGAATATAAATTACCCCATGCATACTACCAGGCCACTGCTGAATAGAAATAGAAATCAATGACAGAAGAAATTTTGAAAAAGACAAAAGCACCAAAAAAATTTATAACATATTCTTAAAAAACAATGGGTCACAGAAGAAATAAAAGAAATTTTAAAATTTCTGCAAGTTAATGACAATGAATGTACAACTTTATGAAAATTCTGGGACACTATGAAAGCAGTCCTAAAATGAAAATTCAGAACCATCAATGCTCACATTAGGGCCAGTGAGATGGCTCAGTGGCATAAGAGCCTGTTTGGCAAACTTGAGGTCCTGAGTTCGACTCCCAGAACTCACATACAAAAAGGGGCCTGTGACATCGCTCAGCAGCACGGGTGCCTGCTGGCATGTGAGGTCCTGAGTTCGACCCCTGGTACCCCCCCCCCAAAATTGCTCACATTAGGAAAAAAGAGAAAGCTCAAATAGACAACCTTATGAGAAATCGCTTTTTTTTTGTGGGTACCGGGGGGTCGACCTCAGGACCTCGCGCGCCAACAAGCACCCGTGCCGCTGAGCAATATCACCGGCCCCTTTTTCATATGTGGGTTCCGGGAGTCGAACTCGGGCCCTCACGCTTGCAAGGCAGGCGCTTACGCCGCTGAGCTATCTCACCAGCCCAGAAATCTTAAGATACTTAAGAAACAACAAATTAACCCCAAAAAGAAATTAAGAAGAAAAATTTTAAAGATTAGAGTGGAAATCAATGAAATTGAGACAGTAAAAATATCAATATATCAAAGAGCTGGTTCTTTGAAAGTATAAATAAAATAGATAGGCCCCTAGCTAAACTTACCAAGAGAAAGTGAGAAGACTCACATCAACACAATTTGAAGTGAAAAAGTGAAATCACCAGAGACCACTGGAAATCCAGAAGATATTAACTATTTTGAAAAATTGTATTCAAACAAATTAGCAAATTTTGAAGAAAAAACAGACTTCTAGACACATACAAACTATCAAAACTAACCCAAGATGTCATAAAAAAGCTCAACAACCCAATAACAAGCAATGAGTTTGATAAAGCAATAAAAGTCTATTCACTAAAAAAGCCCAGAATACAATGGAATCTCTGCTGAATTCTACAAAGCCTTTAAGAATGTTACATTAGCAATACTCCTCAAGCTCTTTAAGGAAATTTAAAGTGATGCCGTTCTCCCAAGCACATTTATGCAAGCCAGAATCACCCTTATCCAAAAACTGGATAAATACTCAAATAAAAAGAAAAAGCATAGGCTAATCTTCTTAATGAACATAGATGCAAAAGTCTTTAACATGACACTAGAAAATAGAATCAGCACATTATCAAAAAATTATGCATCCTGATCAAGCATGTTTCATCCCAGAGATGGAAAGATACTTCAACATGTGCAAGTCAATAAATGTAATACACCACATAAGAACCTTGGTGAAAAGCATAAATTCATATCAATAGGTTAAGAAAAGTCTTTTGACAAAATTGCACACCCATTCCTGATAAAAGCTATGAAGAAAATTGGTATAGTGCCATACCAAAATATGATAAAAGCTACTTATGATAAGCCAACAGCCAGCATTACACCAAATGGGGAAAATCTAAAAGCATTCCTTACAAAATCAGGCACAAGACAAAGATGTCCACTATCACCTCTTCCATTCAACATTGTACTTGAAATATTAGCCAAAGCAATTAAGCAAGATAAAGAAATAAATTGGAAACACATAGGAAAGAACTCAAATTATCATTAATTGCAGATGACATGATACTCTACATAGAAGACTGATAGAACTCCACCAAAACTTCTTAGAATTAATAATGAACTTGAGCAATGTAGCAGGATACAAATCAAAAGATAAAAATCATTAGCATTTGCACATGAAAACAATACAAGGAATGAAAAAGTAATAATGAAAAGAATATCATTCACAGTAGCTTTCAAAAAATGAAATACCTAGGAATTAATCTAACCAAGGAAGTGAGAGACCTCTACAAATAAAACTACAGTACTCTATAAAAGATTGAAGAAGACATCAGAAAATGGAAAGATGCCCCCTGTTCCAAATAGGCAGAGTCAATATTGTCAAACTGACCATAATCCCAAAGTATTATACAGATTTAATGCAGTTCAAATCAAACTACCAATAGCATACCTTACAGATCCAGAAAAAAAAAAAAAAAACAATTCTGATATTCACATAGAACCAGAAGAGACCCAAAATAGCAAAAGTAATGTTGGGCAACAAGAGCAAAGCAGGAGACATAGCAATACCTGGCTTCAAGCTATAATACAAGGGAATGATTTTGGAAAAAAGCATACACGTGCATCAATTGAACAGAACTGAGGATACAGAGACTTCCCTAGATACATTGAACTATTTGACCTTTAACATAGAGGCCAAAAGCATTAGTTGGAGGACCGAGCCTATTCAACAAATCTTGCTGGGAAAACTGGTTAGCTGTGTGCAGAAGATTGAAACTTAATCCTTATCTCTCACCATGTACTAAATTAAAATAAAGTGGATCAAAGATCTAAACATTAAAACAAATATATTAAACCTACTAGAGGATAAAATAGGTAAAAACACTTGAAGATATAGGTGAAGGAAAGGATTTTCTAAACCAAACCTCAATTGTACAAGAAATAACAACAAGAATCATCAAGTTGGATTATTTCAGACTGAAAATGTGTACAGCAAAAGAATCAACCAGACTGAAAATCTGTACAGCATAATAATCAGTCAGAGTGAAGAAACAAACTACAGAATCAGAAAAAATTTGGCCAGCTACTCTTCAGAGGACTAATATCTACAATATAGAAAGAACTCAAAAAATTTAAACCTCCTAAAATTAAAGATCCAGTCAAGAAATGTGCAAGAAAAATGAACAGACACTTCACAGAGGAAGAAATACAAATGATCAACAAATATGTTAAACTCAACTTCTCTGGCCATTAGAGAGACGGAAATTAAAACAATGATATTATTCCATCTTGCTCCAGAAAGAATGACAATCTTTTAAAAGTAAAACAATAACAAATGCTGGTGAGGCTGTGGTGAAAAAGGAGCCTTCCTTCATTGATAGTGGCAACATAAACCAGAGCAAACATTATAGAAATCAGTATGAAGATTTCTCAAAGAACTGAAATTAGAAATTCTATATGACCCTGCCATCCCACTCCTAGGTATCTTCCCCAAAGAGTTTAACATACATTATAGAAATACATGAATACCTATGTTTGTAGCACCACAATTAGTAAAATCTAAATCCTGGAAACAGCTTGTATACTGATCAACAGATGATTGGATAAAGAAAATGTGATATCTATATATAATGGAATACTGCTTTGCTATAAAGAATGACAGATTTGAGACATTTGTAGGAAAGTGGATGTACCTGGAAAATATAATGTTGAGTGAAATAAACCAGATGAACAAGCTTAAATACTGTATGTTTCTCTCATTTGAGTGCAGCAAAGTACAAAAGGAATAATAAAGAATGGGTAAAAGGGGACAAGATGTATCTCTTATAATAGGAATATGGTCCAAGGGAAAAAGCATGAGGGGTGAGGAGGAGGGGAAGGGGAAATAAGTATAATAAAAATATGCCATGTACAGGAACCTAATAACCCCAATTAATGTTATCATTATATGCCTTAACATGTGTTAACATTAGTAATATCAACAAGAATGAAAAATTGGTAAGAGGAATTGGAGGAGGAGGGAGGAAAGGGGAGGGAAAGGGAAGGACATTAAAAAAATAAGCTGTGGTATGTACATGTGAGCATTCCCCAAGATGACTGTGAATTGCCTGGACTGCAAAAATGTACTAATAAATTAAATATTAATTTTTTTAAAAAATCAAACGTAGGCAAAGTTTTATAGGCAAAATTTCTTTAAGGCAGAAAAAACAGTAACCATCAAGGCAAAAATGGTGAATAGGGCTTCATCAAAAACGAAATGGCTGCTCTTCAAAAAACGCCATTAATGAATGACAATGCAAGTGAAAGACTGAAGTCACATATCTACAGTGTACATATAATAATAATGGTATGTATCCAGAATAATTTAAAAATTGCTGCAATTCAATAATACAAATAATCTAAATTTTAAATGAACTAAGGATTTGAAAAGATGCTTTTCCAAAGAATAGGGAGGGAGTAAAATTCTACGGCCATCTCAGAAAACAGTTTACCAGTTTCATTTTTAAATTTATTTTTCATTAATTCATGTTTGCCAAGCATAATGATCACATTCATCATGGATAATTTGCATCCAGGTTATAATAATGTATATCTTAATTCTTTTCTTTTCTCATTCCCCTCCTCTCCCTTCAACTATCTTTCCTCCCAATTTACAAAACCTCTTTACACTTTTCCTTCAAATCTCTCTTTTATGAAGTCCCTTGTCCCTTCTTTCCCTTCCTCCTCCCATTTCCTTGTTCCCCTTCCCACATTGAACAAGTTCTTCCTACTCTCCAATATCTGTCCTCCATTTTGCTCCTTTTTTACACTTTGGGTTTCTCACACAATAGAAATCATGTGATATATAAACTTGTGTGTCTGATTTGATGTATTTTACTTAAGGTTATGGTTTCAAGATGCATCCATTTACCTATAATTACCTCAAACCTGTCCTTCTTTATGGCAGAGTAATACTCCACTATACATGAATAACATATTTTTTATGAGTTCATCCATGATGGCCATATAGGCTGTTTCCCTTCTGGCATGATTACTTCTACTGAGACCCCCATGAAGGGCTGAGTCTCCCACTCAGCAATGTGGCACATGGCTGAAGAAAGACAAACAGAGATCTGCAGTTTCAAGGGCCTCTGGGATGACGAATTGCTCTCAGTGGAACAAAGGGCCAAGTGTCAGAGTGACCATGGCTTTTATTGCTCATGTCACCTGCAAGAAAGTACGGTAAAGGTGATTGAGTGCTCAGGAATAATGGCTTCTGCAGGCATGGCTTTTAAAAGAGGAATAAGCACTCTTGTTCCAGGCACAGAGGATCCCCAATTAGATAGTGGCTTAATGAAGAACTTGATGTTTGGAAAGACAGCACCTTTACTGCTGGGAAGGTATATTTCATTTTGAGACTCATGGCCTCAGCAGACATGTTATCTCATGCCTTAGCCCTGGAATTTCACAGGCTTGAGCCTCCATTCCAGCCATCAGTAGGGGAGATTCTGCTGCTTTGCTGCAATGAGACACACTGGCACCTTGGCCAGACTCAGTCACATTCTTTTAGCCAATGAGGGGAAGATTTACCTCTATACAGCCAGCTCTGCACATACAGGCGGGCAGGGAGAAGAGGAGGGCTAAACAGAATGGAGGCAAGGGGCTCCATTTCTCAGGGAAACATAGCTTGGTGGTCCCCCACAACTTCAACTCCTTTGGGAAGATAAATAGAATGGCAATAGCTGAGTGAAATGGAAACTCTAATTTTAGTTTCTTAAAGAATCTCCATACTGCTTCCCATAGTGGTTGAGTCAATTTACACTCCACCAACAATGAAGTGTTTCTTTTCCCTCACAGCCTCACTAGTATTTTATATTGGTTAATTTCTTGATAGCCGTTCTTTCTGAAGTGATATGTAATCTTAGTGTTGTTTTAATTTGCATGTCTCAAATGACTAGTGATGTTAAGCATTATTTTCATTTTTTATTTTCTGCTTGTACTTCATCTGAGAAGTGTCTATTCATTTCAGCAGCTCATTTTTGGATTGGGTCTTTAAATTTGGGGGATCTAATACTTTTGAGTTCTTTATGTATTTTATATATTGGTCCTCTATCAGAAGAGTAGCTGGCAAATATTTTTTTCCCATTCTTTGGGTTGTCTCTTCACTCTGTTGGTTTCTTTTGCTGTGCACAAGCTTTTTAATTTGGTGTGACCCCATTGGTTTATTCTTTGTAGTATTTCTTATGCAATAAGTGCTTTGTTCATAAAGTCTTTGCCTATACCTATAGTTTCAAGAGTTTTACCTATTCTATCTTTCAGATTAAGTGTTTATGTTTTAGTATTTAGATCTTTGACACATTGTGATTTTAGTTTTCTTCTTGGTGAGTGATATGGGCCCAGGTTGAATCTTTGGCATGTGGAAAGCCAGTTTTTCCAGAAACATTGATTAGAGGTTATATTTTGTCCAGTGAATGTGTTTGCTTTGTAAAAGATAAGTAGCTGAGTGTGCTTGGAGTTGTCTCTGCATCTTTTAGTCTGCTCCATTGATCCTCAAGTTTGTTTTTTTGCCAATACCATGCACTTTTCATCACTGTAGCTTATTAGCATAACTTCAAATAAGGGATTGTGATGCCTCCTAACTTGTCCTTGTTGTGCAGAATTGCTTTTGCTCTTCTAGTTCTCTTCTGGTTCCATATGAATTTTAATATTATTTTATCTATGTCTGTGAGGAATGCTATTGACATTTTGTTTGGAATTTCATTAAATCTGGATAATAGTTGTGGGACTATGACCATTTTCACAATATTGATTCTGCCTATCCAAGAACAGGGGATATGTTTTCATTTTATAATATACTCTTCAATCTCATTTTTCAAAGTACTGTAGTTTTCAATGTAGACTTCTTTTACTTCTTTAGTTAACTTGTTCCTAAGTATTTCATTTGGCTTGATGCTATTGTGAAAGGTGTTGTTTTCTAATTTCTCTTGGTGGGTGTGTTATTGCTATATGGGAATATTATTGATTTTTGAGTGTTGACTTTGCATCCTGCTACAAAATCAATTTTTTTATGAATTCCTGGGGTCTTTTGGTGTAGTTTTGGGGGTCTTCTATATAGAGGATCATGTCATCGGCAAATAATGACAATTTAACTTCTTCCTTTTGTATCCATATTCTTTTTATTTCTTTCTCTTGTCTAATTGCTCTGGTTAATGTTTCCAGACCTACTTTAAACAGTAGTGGTAACAGTGGGCATCTTTGTATTGTTTCTGATTTTAGGGAGAAAGCTTTCAGCTATTCTCCATTTAGTATGATTTTGCCTCTTGGTTTGCCATAAGTGGATTTTATCACATTGAGATAAGGTTCCTCTATTCTAATTTTCTTTAGTGTTTTTACTGTGAATGAATGTAGAAATTTGTTAGATGCTTTTGTTGCATCTGTTGAGATGATAATGTGGCTTTCTCCCTGTGTTAGTTACTTTTCTCTCATTGCTGAGACAAAATACTCAACACCCAAATTTAAAGGGGGAAATGTTTGTTTATCTCACTGTTTGTAGAGGTTTCTGTCCATAATTGGCTGGCTCCAAGGCAGAGGGGCACTGTAGACAGGCATCAGAGAGGAGAAATAGTTCATGGTGGGCAGAAAATAACAAAGCAACAAGGGGAGAGACAAGCCTCTTTCTGTCCCTTATATTGTATCTAAGGCTGGGTGGCACATGACAGAGGGACAACAGTTCATGGTGGTGGAAGACAACAAAAGCAACATGGGGTTTTAACAGCATCATTCTGCCCCTTTTATCTTATCCAGAATACCAGGATTAGGTCAGTGCCAAACCAATCAGTAGACTGGTTTAGTAATCACACACCCTTAATCCCAGCATTACATACTCTAGATTCATCCGCCTCTGAAAAAGCCCAATGACTGTGTGAGACTTTGGGGAAATATCTAGACACAAACCATAGTACTCCTTGCTGCTATTAATGTGGAGTACTACATTTATTGATTTGTATAAGTTGGACATACTGACAAGGGAACAACAGGAAAATATAACAATCATGAATGAATATGTAACAAATACTGGTACACCCAAGTACATAAAATAAATATTAATGGACATGAAAAATCAGGTAAGCACTAATACAATTGTAATGATGGATCTGAATACCCCATTGTCACAAATACAGATCAACTAGACAAAAAAATCATCAAAGAAATATCAGAGTTGAAGCAAACTTTTGAAAAAATGGGTTTAATAGATATCTACACAGTGTTTCACCCAACAGAATACACATTCTTCTCAGCTGCACATAAGACTTTCTCCAAAATAGACCACACACTAGCCATAGAGCAGGCTTAGGTAAATGCAAAGGAATTGAAATTATCTCTTGCATATTACAGGATTATACTGCAATGAAATTGGAAATCAGAGGCAAAGAAAACCACAAAATCGGCAGACAGGTGAAAATTATATTTTACCCTCTTGAATAACCAATGGGTCATATATGAAATTAAAGAAGAAATTAGACAGTTTCTACAATTAAATAATAATACCAGTATGACATAACAGAATCTATGAAATACAATGAAAGCAGTCCCATGAGGGTGGTTTATGGGGTAAATTCCCACAACAGAAAACAGCAAGCTCAAATAAATGACCTAATGATGAACCACAAGGTTCTAGAAAAAGAAGAACAAACTAAACCCAAAATTAATATGAGGAGGAAAATTATAAAGATCAGAACAGAAATTAATGCAATTGACAGTAAAACAACAATACACAGACTCAATGAATTGAGGAGTTCGTTTTTTAAAAGATTCAATAAAATAGACAGACCCTTAGTCAACCTTATCAAAAGAAGGCAAGAAAAGACACAAATCCATGAATTAGAAATGAAAAGGTTTAAATCACAACAGATCCTGCAAAAATTCAGAAGATAATCTGTATCTACTTTTAGAACCCGTATACAAATGAAAAGGAAATTTCAGAAAAAATGGATAGATTCCTTGATACATATGAATTACCAAAGCTTAATCCAGAAGATATAAACTCATAGATTTAATGCCCAAATTCAGTAGTGTAGCAAGATACAAAGTCAACACTCAAAAATCACTAGCATTCCTGTAGTGAACTAGCAAACTCACTGAGAGAGAAATTAGGGAAAGCTCACCCTGCACAATAGCATCTAAAGAAGTGAAATACTTAGGAATCAATCTAACAAATGATATAAAAGATCTGAACAGTGAAAACTGCAGTAATATAAAAAATGAGATCAAGGAGGATATCAGAAAATTGAAAGATATCCCCATAGGAAGACCCAATATAGTAAAAATGGCCACACTCCCAAAACTGTTATACAGAGTTAATGCAATCCTAATAAAATACCATTAGCATTCCTCACAGATATAGAGAAAACATTCCTAAAATTCATCTGGAACCAGAAAAGATCTAGAATAGCCAAAACAATTCTAGGCAACAAAGGCAAGTCAGGGGGTATCACAATCCCAGACCTGAAATTATACTACAAAGCTACTGTGAAAAAATAAGTATAGTATTGGCAAAAACACAGGCCTGAAGATCAGTGGAACAGAATAGAAGAAGCAGAGGCATCCTCAAACACACTCAGCCTCCTTATCTTTGACAAAGGAGCCAAACATGTTCATTGGAAGAAAGATAGCCTCTTTAACAAATGGTGCTGGAAAAACTGGCTTTCCACATGCTGAAGAGTAAAACTAGACCCATGTGTATCACCATGCACTAAACTAAAGTCAATATGGATCAAAGATTTCAATAACAGAAACACTAAATCCGCTGGAAGAGAAAGTAGGTAGAAATCTTGAAGACATAGGTGTAGGCAGAGACTTCATGAACAAAACCCAGACTGCAAGGGAAATATTACAAAGAATCAACAAATGGGATCTCACCTTATTAAAAAGCTTTTACACAACAAAAGAAATCATCAACAGAGTGAAAAGACAACCCACACAGTGGGGAAAAATTATAGCCAGGTGCCCCACAAGGGACTTATATATAGAACATATAAAGAATTGGAAAACATCAGACCCCCAAATTCAAAGACCCCATCAATAAATGGGCATATGAGATAAATACACACTTCTCAGATGAATAAATACAAATGAAAAATAAATACATGAAAAAATGTTCAACATTATTGGTTATTCAAGAGGTGCAAATTAAAACAACACTGAGATTCCATCTCACCCAAGAAAGAATGGCTTTCATCAAAAAATCAACCAATAACAAATGCTGGATGGGCTGTGTGAAAAAAGGAGCCGTTCTCCACTGTTGGTGGGAGGGTTAACTGGTGCAACCACTCTGGAAATCAGTGTGGAGATTCCTTAAAAAACTAGGATTAGTGTTCCCATTTGAACCACCTATTCCCCTTCTGGGTATCTTCCCAAAAGAATTAAAAACATCATACCACAGCGATATATGTGCATCCATGTTTATAGCAGCGCAATTTGCAATAGCTAAATCTTGGATACAAACCAAAAACCAGACTTTCAACAAAGAAGGAGACTGCATGCACCTTCTCCCTGTCCCAGGAATCGTGGCATGACAGAAACTCAAATCTGCAGACACAGGTTGACAGCTGGTGACCTGTGAGGCCTGCGGAGGATCACGAGACAGCAGCGGCGCAGGGGAGCAGTGAATGGCTGTGCTGTCCAGCAGTGAGTGTCTCTCAGCCACAGCTGTCCCACACCAGAGAGCAAATGGCCAGGCGCCATTGTGGGGGGTACTGTGAAAATCAGATCCACGTGAAAACACAGCCCTCAGGACTTGCACTCAGGACAGCGCAGCATGGCGCCTGGCTCTCAGGCCAGCAGAAAGTGCGCTGACCACGACAGGTAAAGGAGACTGGTCTCCACCTGAAAGTACACGCTTCTGCTCACTGCCCCGCAAAAGGGACTCCTGGCTTACTGGGATGGAACAGGACTCTTTCATCACATGGTGCCTGCCTACAGCAGAGTCAACACCTGGAATTGATTCTTTTTATTTATTTATTTATTTATTTTTTATTTTTTCTCTCTCTCATTTGTTTTTTTGTTCTGGTGAAGGATTTTTTTCTCTTTTTTTTGGTGGGGTTTTATTTTTGTTTTGTCTGTTTGTTTTGTTGTTTTTGTCTTCATTTTTGTTTCTGTTTGTCTATTTGCTCTTCCCTTCATTATTCGCTCTGGTTTTTATACGAGTGTAAACAGCGCCTCTAACCTCTTTGTGATTGTGGTTGTGATCTGTTCTTCCTTTTATCCCTTCCTTCTCTTTTTCCAACCAGTCCTCTGCACCAGTTTCAAAATGTTAGTGGGATCCCTCTTGGTCCTCTAACCTTACAACTAATTCCTTACTCTTCTCAGAATACTCTATTTCCTCCTTAACTCATTTTAAATTTAAACTCCTGAGGGAAAAATTGACGTATTAAGGACTTGTATACTGCATATAATTTTCTGGTGTGTTTTAGATTTTGTTATACAACAGCAACTCTACTTTATATGGTTAAAAGTGGCAAATAACTGGTTAGCACAGTCTGTCATTTTCTAGGCTGTGTTTGATGTTTTAGGTACCATTATAGCCAAATGTGAAATAATTGTTCTAAACAGCATTCCTTCCTGATATTTCATGATTGAAATTGACTAAGGGACACAGAAAATACAGTGGCACAGTACCAAAGAACCAGGGACTAGACCAAACAGGTAGCAACTTCACATATCCAACAAATTGAAGAGGTAGGATCTGGCAGAAAACTCAAAACCCAAAAACAAGCTTCACTTGGAAGATACTACAGAGAACTAGTCATCTCCTAAGGATCTTGAACACTGGCAATAAAGTAAACTACCATAGGTAATTTACAAACATCACCACAGGAATTAAACTAAAGAAAGAAAAGAAAATGAGACGACACTTAAACAAGATGCAACCCCACACATCCAATTCACCAAAGGCAAATTTAGGGGGCAATGAGGTGGGTCAATCTGAAAGCCACCCACCTGGCCTATCTGAAGTGGTAACAACAAAGGAACAGAATGAGGCTCTGGAAAAAATTAAAACAGAAATAATTTCAAAGATAACTGCAGAGATAATGTCCACAATGAAAACCATGCTTAAGAACACTATAGCTGATACAGACAAAAAAATAGATGAGCTTAAGAAAATTACAGAAACCATGAATGCTCAGCATAGGAAAGAAATGGAATCCATAAGGCAGATTCAAGCAGATATCCAGGAGAATAAAAATTCCATTGAAAGTATTTGTAGCGGATTAAGCCAATGTGAGGACAGGATCTCAGATATAGAAGACAGGCTTGCAATTAGTGATCATGAAAAGAAAGAATTCTTAAAAACAGCAAGGGACCATGAAAAATCAATTCAGCACCTGCTAGATGACTCAAAGATAAACAACTTAAGAATAATTGGAATAAATGAAAAAACAGGAGATAGCATCAATGACATTAGAACATTGTTCACAGACATTATCAGGGAGAACTTCCCCGGAAGAGAAAAAGAATTTGACCGTCATATAAAAGAGGCTTTTAGAACTCCAACTAGACATGATTAAAAAAAAAAAAAAACTTCAGCCAGACATATCATAGTCAAGATCCCAGAAATTCAACAGAAGGGCAGAATCTTAAAAGCTGTTAGGGAGAAGAGACAAATCACCTATAAAGGAAAACCCATCAGAATCACAGCTGACTTTTCAGCACAAACACTCAAGGCAAGAAGAGCTTGGAATGATGTATTTCAAGCTCTAAAGGAAAATAATTTTCAACCCAGATTGATGTACCCCGCAAAACTATCTTTCAAAATTGATGCAGAAATAAAACACTTCCATGACAAAGAACATCTGAGAAAATTTATGACCACCAAACCAGCACTCCAAAATGTTCTGAAGAACATTCTACAAAGAGATAACAAGGACTTCAACTCCAGGAACCCCAACAGAAGGAATCCACCAGGCAGGGCAGATAATTAAATAGAGGGAAGGGGAAAAACAAACAAAGAGTGGGAACCAACAACAGGAAAATATCATGACAAGTATAAGTCAATACATATCAGTTTTAACCATCAATGTTAACGGTCTCAATTCACCAATCAAAAGGCACAGACTAGCAAAATGGATCAAGAAGCAAGATCCAACAATATGCTGTATACAAGAAACACATTTAATTCAGAAAGAAATTCATAGACTGAAAGTCAAAGGATGGAAAAAAATACTCCATGGAACAGGAAAACAGAAAAAAGCAGGGGTAGCTATTGTTTTTTCAGAGAAAGTGAATTTCAAGCCAAGAATGATTCAGAGAGATAAAGATGGTCGTTACATCCTTGTAAAGGGAACAATCCAAGAGGAAGAAATAACAATCATAAATATATATGCATCAAATACCGGTGCACCCAGCTATATGAAACAAGTACTAAAGGACATGAAAAATCAAATAAGCACTAATACAATTATATTGGGAGATCTCAATACTCCACTATCACAAAAAGACCGATAAACTAGACAAAAAATCAATAATGAAATAGTAGAACTGAACTAAACTTTGGAACAAATAGACTTAGTAGATGTCTACAGAGTGTTCCACCCCACAACATCAGAATACACATTCTTCTCAGCTGCACATGGGATGTTCTCCAAAATAGACCACATACTAGTTCATAAAACCTGCTTAAGTAAATTAAAAGGAATAGAAATTATCCCATGCATCCTATCAGACCATAGTGCAATGAAATTGGAAATCAATGGCAAAAGAAATCACAAAAACTCCCTAAACACATGGAAATTAAACAGCACCCTCCTGAACAACCAATGGGTCACAGATGAAATTAAAGAAGAAATTAGACACTTTCTAAAACTGAATGATAATGACAGTAAAACATACTGGAACTTATGAGATACAATGAAAGCAGTCCTATGAGGGAAATTTATAGCATTAAATAACTATATCAGGAAAATAGAGCAAGCACAAATAAACCACTTATTGGTAAAACTCGAACTTCTAGAAAAAGAAGAGCAGGCTAAGTTAAAAGCCCATACAAGGGAGGAAATTATAAAGATCAGAGCAAAAATTAACATATTGGAGACTAAAAAACACTACAAAGAATCAATGAAGCAAAGAGTTGGTTCTTTGAAAGAATAAATAAGATTGACAAACCCTTATCCAACCTTACTAAAAAAAGAAAAGAAAAGACTCAAATCCATGCAATTGAAAATGAAAAGGGTGATATCACGATGGACCCTGCAGTAATCCAGAAGATCATCTATACCTATTTTGAAAACATATATTCTACTAAGATGGAAAATGCAGAAGAAATGGACAGATTCCTAGATTCGTATGAATTATGAAAGCTGAATCAAGAAGATTTAAAAATCCTAAATAAACCAATATCAACCAATGAAATTGAAGATGTAATTAAAAACCTCCCAACAGAGAAAAGTCCAGGCCCTGATGGATTTACTGCCGAATTCTACAAGAAATTTAGAGAAGACCTAACACCACTACTTCTCAAACTTTTTAATGAAATTGAAAGGGAAGCAATACTCCCAAATTCGTTCCTGGAAGCAAGTATTACCCTGATACCAAAACCAGAGAAGGACCCAACTAAGAAAGAGAACTACAGGCCAATCTTCCTAATGAACATAGATGCAAAAATCCTTAATAAGATACTGGCAAACAGAATGCAGCAAATCATCAAGAAGATTATACACCATGACCAAGTTGGATTCATCCCAGGGATGCAGGGATGGTTGAACATATGTAAATCAATAAATGTAATGCACCACATTAACAGAACCAAAGACAAAAATCACATGATCATCTCAATAGATGCAGAAAAATATTTTGACAAAGTCCAGCACCTTTTCATGATAAAAACCCTACAGAAAATTGGAATAGATGGTCTTTATCTCAATCTGGTAAAAGCTATCTATTACAAACCAACAGCCAATATTATACTAAATGGACAAAAAATGAAAGCCTTCCCTCTAAAATCAGGAACAAGTCAAGGATGTCCACTGTCCCCAATCTTATTCAACATAGCTCTGGAAACTTTAGCCAGAGCAATTAGACAAGAGAAAGAAATAAAGGGAATAATGATTGGAAAGGAAGAAGTTAAATTATCATTATTTGCAGATGACATGATAATATACACAGAAGACCCCAAAAACACCACTAAAAAACTGCTAGATTTAATAAGCAAATTCAGTAGTGTAGCTGGATGCAAAGTGAATACTCAAAAATCAATAGCCTTTCTGTACACCAATAACAAACTGACTGAAAGAGAAATTAGGGAAACAATACCTTTCACAATTACATCTAAAAAAATGAAATACCTAGGAATCAACCTCACAAAGGATGTAAAAAACCTGGACACTGAAAACTACAGTACTCTGAAAAAGGAGATTGAAGAGGATATCAGAAAATGGAAAGATATCCCTTGCTCCTGGATAGGAAGAACCAATATAGTGAAAGTGGCCATACTACAAAATTGTTATACAGATTTAATGCAATTCCCATCAAAATTCCAACAGCATATCTCACAGAATTAGAGAAAACAATCCTAAAATTCATTTGGAATCAGAAGAGACCTAGAATAGCAAAGGCAATTCTGGGCAACAAAGGCAAGGCAGGGGGCATCACAATCCCCGACTTGAAATTATACTATAAAGCTACTGTGATAAAAACAGCATGGTACTGGCAAAAAACAGACCTGAAGATCAATGGAACAGATTAGAAGATGCTGAAACAACCCCAGACATACTAAGCCACCTTATCTTTGACAAAGGTGCCAAACACATTCACTGGAAGAAAGATAGTCTCTTTAATAAATGGTGCTGGAAAAACTGGCTCAACACATGCTGAAGACTAAAATGAGACCCATATTTTTCACCATGCACTAAACTAAATTCAAAATGGATCAGAGATCTAAATATTAAAACAGTAACATTAAATCTGCTGGAAGGTAGGATAGGTAAAACCCTTGAAGACATTGGTGTAGGCAAATAGTTTATGAATAAAACCTCTACTGCACAGGAACTATTGCAAAGCATCAACAACTGGGATCTCATCTTATTAAAAAGCTTTTGCACAGCAAGAGAAACCACCAACAGAGTGAAGAGACAACCCACAACGTGGGAAAAAATGTTTGCCAGCTGTTCCTCAGACAAAGGATTACTATCGAGAACATATAAAGAACTCAAAAATATCAGACCTCCCAAATTTGAAGACCCACTCCAAAAATGGGCATCTGAGATGAATACACATTTCTCAGATGAAGAAATACAAATGGCAAATAAATATACAAAAAAATGTGCAACATCACTAGTCATTTGAGAGATGCAAATTAAAACAACACTGAGATACCATCTCACCCCAGAAAGAATGGCTATTATTAAGAAATCAACTAATAACAAATGCTGGAGGGGCTGTGGGGAAAAATGAACCCTTCTTCACTGTTGGTGGGAGTGTCAACTGGTACAGCCACTGTGGAAGTCAGTGTGGAGATTCCTCAAAATCTAGGGTTGGAGGTCCCATTTGACCCAGCTATTCCCCTTCTGGGTATCTTCCCAGAAGAATTAAAAACATCATACCACAGCGATAAATGTGCACCTATGTTTAGAGCAGCACAATTTGTAATAGCCAGATCTTGGAAACAACCCAAATGCCCATCAACTGAGGAATGGATAAGAAAGATGTGGTATTTTTATACAATGGAGTACTCTTCAGCCATATAGAATGATAAACTGGAGACTTTTATAGGTAAATGGATGCAACTCTAGAAAATACTCATAAGTGAAATAAACTGCATGCACATGTGTAAGCATCGTATTGTCTCTATAGTATGAAAAACTGAAAGAGTAAATAAGATCCAAAATATGCAATAGACATGGTAAATCAAAAAGAAACTGGTCAAAATTATAGAGAGAGGGCCGGTGAGATGGCTTAGCGGCGTAAGCGCCTGCCTTGCAAGCGCGAGGGCCCGAGTTCGATTCCCGGAACCCACATACGAAAAAGGGGCCAGTGATATCGCTCAGTGGCACGGGTGCCTGTTGGCGCACGAGGTCCTGAGGTCGTCCCCCTGGTACCCACAAAAAAAAAAAAAATTATAGAGAGACTGGAATAGGGGAATAGGGAAAAGAAAGAAGGGAAAGGAAAAAAAATTGTACATATATATAAGATGGTTAAGATAGACACATTACCAATTTTACTTAGTTCATTGAAGAGTAAGGTTTGTGCCAATAATGTTTCGACAATTGAATGCTAATATCTGGTACACTGAATAACTAACTTAAAGATAATTGTACGTAATGCTTTAACCATTGTTACCCTCCTATTATATTGTTTTGGAAATTTGTTCTTTTTTTATTTGTTTTGTTTTTTCTTCTCTTTAAAAAAAAAAAAACCAAAAACCAAATGCCCCTCAACTAAGGAATGGATAAGAAAGATGTGTTTTCTTTTATAATGGAGTACTACTCAGCCATAAGAAGGATAAACTGGAGGCTTTTATAGGTAAATGGATGCAACTTAGGACAATATCCATAAGTGAAATAAATCAGACCCATATGTGTAAACATGATATTGTCTCACTCATGTGAGAAACAGAACGAGTAAATAAGATCCAAAATGTACAATAGAGAGTGTGAATTGGGAAGAAATTTTTCAAAAGAAAAAAAAACTATGATGGGGGAAAGGAGAAGGGAAGAAAGGGAAAAAGAGAAAATATATGTATACACAAGCTAGTGGAGATAGTTATACAGCTAGTTCCCCTTAGTTCATTGAAAAGAAAGGTTTGTGCTAATATTGTTTGGACAAGATATGCTTATATCTTGAAGTCTGTATAACTACTACAAAGATGACAATATGCAATGTATTGATTATTGTAATTGTCTTACTAACCTGATTTGAAACTGTTTCATTGTTACTTTTAACTTTTCTCTTCAAAATAAAATAAAATAATAATAATCAAGAAGATATGAAAATCATAAATAATCCAATAGCACTCAATGAAATTGAAGAAATAGTTAAAAAAAATAAACCCTACCTATTGAGAGATGCCCAGGTCCTGACAGATTCACTGCTGAATTCTACAGATAATAATTTAAGGAGTATCTAATGACACTACTCCTCAAACTTTTTTTAAAAAATCAAAAGAGAAGAGATACTCCAAAAGTCATTCCTATAAGCAAGCATTACCCTGATACCAAAACCATGAAAGGACCCAATCTAAAAGAGAACTACAGGCCAAACTCTTATAGATGCAAAAGTCCTCTATAAGATACTGGCAAACAGAATGCAGCAATTGCTGGGTTGGAACTCTGCCCAGACTCTGGCAATGTGTAGGGTGGAGACTGGGTCGCTCTCAGGGTGGAGGACTGTATACCTGGTATTAAGTAGGTGCCCCTACCGATCAGGCACACCAGGTGGAGAATTGCATGAGATTTTAACTCTCTCTGGAATCTCAGGTTCCACAGGACTGCCAATAGATGTCAAATATTATCTTTGGCTGGTCTATGAGTGTTGTACGGCCATGGGACTCAAGTGAGCCTGGAGTACCAGGCATGGGCTCAAATAATACCAATGTCAGCAATGGTGTGCTTGGTGAATGTCCTTGTTGGCATGGGACAAATTTGAGGCATTCGACAGTGACTCAGGCATGCCCAAGTTCTAATATTGATAACTCTAGATACAGGCAGAGTTCATCCACTTATCATCTCAGAGTCTGATGTTGTCTGAGTGAGGAGGGAGCCAATCCTCCTCCTGATTTCTTGCCCCTGGTGTGTGCCAGTGAAAACAGTGCTAAGCTGCAGACTGTTCAGTGTTTGGAGAGAGGACAAAGGGAAAAGGGGATCATATACCCTCAGTTTATCCTGTGAGGCTAGACTCTGCCATACTGCTTGGATCCATCCAGCTATATGGGAGATTCTCAAAATGGCTGTTCCCCAATTGGGCAAGTACATGAGTCCAGCGGACCTGCCCTGACTGACTGATTCCCCTACTTTTAATTCCTATGCATATGATTTGTTTGATCTACCAATATCTTCTTTCAAATTGATTTGTTGTATCAGAATGTATGTCCCTCCCCTGCTTAAGTTACCTGTATTTGTAATTGATGATTTTTGAGTCTCTCTGATGTGGCTCTTCCTCTACTCAGCCATATTGGATCTACCTAGCAGTTTCTTTAAAAGTCAAATATATACCTACATTAAGACCCAGACATTTTGTTTCTTGAGAGTCACATGAAATAACAGAAAACATGTCTTTATAAACATTTGTTTATGACTACTACTAGCTTTATTCAAGATAGCCAAAAATTTAAAACTGATCAAGTGTCTATCAAAAGGTAAATATTTACAATATCTTGCTCTACTTATACAGTGGTTGATAGTGATAAAAAAGAAACATTTTACTCATACATGCAGTATGGATGAGCATAAAGTCATTAGACAGAATAAAAACACCAGGCACAGAAAAATATTTACCAGCTGATTCAATACATCCTAAACTCTAAAAAACAGAATTAATCTATAGTGATATGAAGCAAATCAGTGTCAGCCAGAAATGGGAGTCAGGGACTGAATAGGAAGGCTCACAAATGAAACTTATTAGGTAATGAAAATGTTTATATATTTATTGCACTAGTGGTTACATGAGAAAATATATTTTCAAAAATTTAGCTTTACACTAAAACTACATGCATTTCATTATATATAAAGTATACCTCAACAAAGATAAGTAAAATAATGTAAAGTGAAATAGTCAAGTAACATAACACGGGGCATGATTCCATATATATAAGTGTCAAAGAAGGAGGTAAGCCAGAAAATAATATATTTTTAAAGAATACGTATATGCATGGTAAAACTATAAAGGAATAAAAACAAGGATTAATGGGGGCTGGTGATATAGCTCAGCAGCATAAGCACCTGCCTGGCAAGCACGAGGTCCCGAGTTTGGTTCCCGGTCCCCACATAAAAAAAAGAAGATTAATATAAATTTAAGGGTAGTGATTTCTTCTGGAAAAGTACAAAGTTGTTTAACAGATGAGGGGTCACAGAATACTTTAAAAATATTTATACTGTTCTATTTCTTAAGGTGTATAATTAATATATAAAGTTTACTTTTTAATGCATGTATACTATAGACTCTTTAATACAGAAGTAAATGCACACACTTATACATATATACATAAAATCTTACTCTCAATTCACCAATATTTTTCACAGACTGACTATTTTTCAGGTTGTGACTCAAATGAAGCTTCACAGTGAGTCATTCTAGGATTTAAAAAAAATGTTTTCAAATTCATTAACATTCTCCTCATCAAGAAGAAGAGTCTCTCTCTCTCATTCACTCAAAATTAGTTGGACCTTTAACACTGCATCAATGAAAAGCAGTAAAAGTGATATTGTGTTACGTGTGTGGTTAGGTCATGGAATATGTTTAAGCTTTTATGTGGCTTTCTCTTGGGACATGTTCTTTGGAACCCTGTTCCACCATGTAAAATATTCAGCTATGCTGAGAAAACTATGCTGGAAAAACTACATGGAAAGAGAATAGAAATAACAAGAAATTGTGTTCTAGAACAGCCCTCAGATGTTTGAGACTTTCATCCTAGGTTTCAAACATGAGTGAAGTCTTCAAAATGATGGCAGTTCCAGTTGCCACATTACAGAAAACACATGAGGCCCTAAGCAATACCCCTAATTAAGAACAACCAAACCCCAAAGGTATGAAAAACAAAAATAAAAATTATTTTATTGTTTATTTATCATTACTAGGTTTTGGGGTCATATGTTACACAGCTATAACTAAAAGAACTTCTTCTATGAGCAATCTATCTAAATTAGTGACTTAGTTACATTTCTGTATTTGCTGAGACAAAATAATTGATACCCAAAGTTAAAGCGGAAAAGGTGTGTTCAGCTCACAGTTTGTAGAGGTTTCAGTCCATAATCAGGTAGCTCCAAGGTGTGGGGGTGGGGGCGTGGCAGACAGACATCACAGAGGAGAAACAGTTCATGGCAGGCTGAAGATAACAGAGCAGCAAGGGGGAAGACAAGCCTGTTTCTGTCCCTTATATTGTATCCAGGCTACCATGATTAGGACTGTGCCAAACCAATCAGTAGACTGATTTAGTAATCACCCACCCTTAATCCTAGCACCCTTAATCCTAGCATTGCACTATAAATCAATCACACACCCTAGATTCAGCCACTTCTCAAAAAGCCCCACCTATGACATTTTGAGGGTACATCTAGACACAAACCATAACATTCTGCCCCTGGCCCACCAAAGTCTTGTGCACATCCCTTTGTGCAAAAGGCATTTAGTCCATCTCCAAGAATTGCCAAAGTCCTAACAGTTTTAGCATTGTTGAAAAATCCAAGTCCCAAGTCTCTTCTGAGATGTAATGCAAACTTTTATGTGCAAGCACCTGTACAAATGAAAAGAAAGTTAAACACTTCCAACATTCAATGACACAAGACAGGCATTACCATTCCAAAAGGTACAAATAGGGGAAGACAAAGGAATGGGACCAAAGCAAGTCCAAAATCCAGCAGGGCAAACATTAAATACTATAGTTCCACGTTCAGAATCTGAGAGACTCTATGGCAAGATGTGAACTCCAAAGGACTTGGTTGGCTCTGCCCCTATGGCACTTCTGGTGATGGTAGCTCCCATGGCTTCTCTCTTGTCCTTCTCTGCTCCCTCTTTGCAGTTTTTCTCAGACAATCCACGTTCCTGTCTTCTCCAAACTTCTGGGGTCTCCACTGCATCTTCAACTTCACACTCACTTCACACACTGCCCTCTTATGGGCACACTGCCTGGCTTCCCAGGCCTTCCTCTGAAATCTGGGTGGAAGCCTTTCTGATCCCCCAACTCTTCCATTCTGCACATTGAGCACCACGTGGACAATGCCAAGGTCTGATGCTAGCTGGAGCAGTAGCCAGGCTTCTTTCTTTCTTTGCTGTAGGGGTCGAGTGCCTATGAATCAAATCTCAAAGAAAACTTCCCTAGGTTACCACCATTCTGGAATATTGTACTCTGGGGATCTCTACTTAAAACAAAGTCTTTCACTTTTGCAACTCTGAGGCTGCAAGGGCTGGAGACCTGCTAGTTCTTGTGTTGTCCTCAGGCCATTTCTTCTGTTGGCTTCTTCTGAAGTACTTGGCTTTTCCTTGCTAGTCTTTTCAGTAACAATTTCTCTTCTGTTCCAACTTTGCAAGCCAAAACTTTACTGGAGCTTCCTTTCTGGCCAAACACACAGGGTTTTCAATCATTGTACTGAGCTCTTTTCTCTTGATTCTCAATGTAAATCTGGCTAAAAGTCCCCAACAATAGCCATGCCAATGTCTCAACATTAGACTGACTTGAAATTTCTTCTGAAAGATTAATTAGTCCACCACCCTTAATTACTGTCTCAGGCAAAGTCTCTGGACACAAGCAAATTTGTCTGGTGTCCAGCAGCCAATGTAATCCTTCTTCCCAGCAGAAACTTCCCAAGCCTGGTCTTTGCTAGCATCATTTCTGTCAACATTCTGGTCTTCTGAGCTCTAACCAGAATTTCCCATCAAGTCAGCCTAAGGTGTTTCAGCTCTACTTTTTCAGCTGGTATCTCCAAACGTTTCCAAACTCTTCCCACAAACCAGCTCAAAAGGCTGCTAAATCACATGTTCAGGTATAGTCACAGCAATGACCCACTTCTCTGGTACTAAATTGTGTCTTATTTTCTTTTCTCTCCTTGCTTATACAAAATAAACAACACCCAATTTTAAAAGAGAAAATGTTTATTTAGCTCACAGTCTGTAGAGGGTTCAGTCCATAATCAGCTGGCTCCAAGGCAGAGTGGCACAGCAGAGTCATCACAGAGGAGAAAAATTTCATGGCAGGCCAAAAGTAACAAAGCAACAAGGGGGAGACAAGCCTCTTTCTGTTCCTTATATTGTATCCATGCTACTGGGATTAGGACTGTGCCAAACCAATCAGTAGACTGATTTAATAATCACCCACCCTTAGTCCTAGCATTGCACCATGAATCACTCACACACTCTAGATTCGGCCACCTCTGAAAAAGCCCCACCTGTGACTGCATGAGGCTTTGGATGCCACATCTAGACACAAGCTGTAACAATTAGTGCCCCTCAAATTATCTCTATAGCATCATTAACTTCAGTTTTTCATGGATTATATCTGAATCTGAATGTTTCTTATGTTTTTTGTCTCTTTCTCCCTAGTAGATTTATGCTCCAACAAATGGAAGTTGACTACCATACAGTAGGTCCTCATGAAGAATTTTCAAGTGAACAACTAATGGGAGACATCTGGATCTGAGTAAGAGAGAAAGCACTCTGCTTAACAAGTTGTTCTGGGGCCACACTCGGAGAAACTGAACCATACTTGATCACTTGATTCCCACAGTCTCTCTGAACTACCCTCTAAACTGACTAGGTCTACCTTTTGGTATTTCTGTCCTTCAAGTCCTTCAAATATGCTCTTCTCCAAGAAGAGAGTCTATAGCCCCATCTCACCCTGACACATCTCTTCCTGCAACCATACTGTGTTATATTAAAGGTATTTATTACACATCTGTCACTTTGAGAATGTCTGATTTACTCCTGTATCCCAGCAGCTAATAAAAGAAGACAATGCACAGGAGATGTTCAGCAATTTGGATTGGTGCCCACCCTAATGACCTTTGTAAAAACTTAATCATCTGTTTAAAGGTCCATCTCTAAACACAGTCACATTTTGTCATAATAGGGGGTAGCACTTCAACGTGTGATTGGGGTTGCCAGAACATAATGTACCCCATAACATCATGGAAGAAAGACATTAAATGAATGGCTGATAGTAACAGTTGTGCCAAAGCTCTCTCTCCTTATTCCCTTCTCCTAAGACTTACACACACACACCCTAATCAAGAGAAAGGGGCACGTCTGAATTGCAACCATGTCTCTACACCTGCCCCCCCACAGGTGGATCTCAGAATTTTCTCCATCACTGGTTGGAATAACAAATACCTCATTCAAAGTCAACACCCTTCTTTGTTTTTCAGAGAGTAATTCAACCTGAGAACTTCCCAGGTTACCATGTTGCCTACAGACCTCACTTTGAGGGAAGTTTATCTGAATGTGGTCAAAGCAAGTCAAGGGATATTTTGAGGGAACTGGACACTCTCAGAATAGGGACCATCCCGCTGGTTGGCCCACGCCAAACCAAGTACCCTCAAGAAAATGGTAATTTGTGTCAGTCTGCTCAAAACTTAGATCTCAGCTTCCAACTCCTACTCTAACTCTGCCAACTTAGAAGGGAAGTCACCCTCACTGATTTACTTCCTCACATTTTAAAAATTTTTATTAGTATGTATTTGCAGTACATATTGATGGCATTCAATGTGTAGATAATACATCTTAATTCTTTTTATGTTCCCTTCTTCTGCATTCCTTCCCCCTCCCCTCCAACTCTTGGTCCCTTTCCAATTTGCAAAATATCTATCTCTTGCTTCCTATTAGCTCTTTTATTTTGCTCTTTAATTTATTTATACATTGGGTTTCTAATATAAGAGAAACCATGTCATATTTAAGCTTGTGTGTCTGATTTACTTCACTTAACATTATGGTCTCAAGGTGCATCCATTTTCCTAAAAATGACTCACATTTGCCTTTTTTATTGTTTATAAATACTGAATTATTTATCCACTCATTTGTTGATGGACATATAATCTGGTTCCAAAATTTAGCTATTACTATTTGTGCTGCTATAAACATGGGTATTCATGAATCACTTTAATATAATGTCTTCAACTATTTGGGGAAAATATCTTGAAGGGGAATAGCTAGGTCAAATGGAATATCTAGTTTGAGATTTTTGTGGAATCTTCACATTGATTTCCCTAGTAGTTGTACTACTTTATAGTGTAGTCACACGAACATGTAAAAGAGTTCCCCACCACCACCACAGCCTCACCCATCCTCAATGATTTTGAATCCCTGAGGTGTAATTAAGGAAGGTGGTTTCTCACAGGGCATGATCCTGCTTAAAAAGACTACCATAAGTCCTCAGCAAAAGTACCTGCACCTGTACCATCCTCTTTGCCTTCCATTGTTATAATAGAGGAATCCATACTGTACTTCAAGACCAACTCCTCTCATTTTCTCATGGGTTTTACTGCTACAATTATATCCTATTTAAATTGCATAATCAGTTTCTCCATTCCTACCATACCATTATCATCATCATATATATCCTATAATTTTTAAAATACACCCACTCCAATGACAAACTTACTTCTCCTCCTAATGCTTATCCTATTCTCCACTCTCCATAGCAAAGTTTCCTCAATGGGTTGTTGATATTTACTACCTACAATTTCTTTGGAAATGTCACCAATTAGAACTTAAACTCCACACTCAAAACTACTTTTGTAAATTTGACAATTTCCTCTATATTGCTATACCCAATGATCATGTTCTCATCTTGCTCATCCTGCTAAATAATTCAAAACAGCCTTCCACTGTCTCCTCTTTCAATTACTGTCTTAGTTTCTGGCACATCACACTCTCATGGGTTTTCTTTTACTTCATGACTTTTCTTTCATTGCCTCATTTTCTGCTTTTCTCTACCCAACTTCTAAATACAAAGTAGTCCAAGCTCAGTCCTTGACCTTCTTATTTTCTCTGACTACACTCCATCTAAATGATGCAATGTATACTCATCGATTTAAATTAAACACATTCTCTGCACAGATCATTCTTAAATTGAAATTTCCAACTGAGTTCTCTCTCCTGAGCAATCTCCCAGATATTTCTATTTACTTCTGTGTTCCATCCTGCCATTCTATCCTCCTCTACTGATAATTGCCCAAATACACACTGTGTTTTACACACATTCAACTTTTCCCTATTCTGTGGACGTTATTCCCTGATCCCTTTCTTCTACCTATACTATACGGCATTATCCACCACTATATGGAACAATGTCTCCCTAACTTCTCTCTGTTCATCAGAATCACCTGAGAATCTTCTGAGGCCAAAACCCTAGAAATTCTTAGTCAAGATGTTGGGGCTGGATTTCTAATTTCAATGAGTTTCCTATGTGAATTTTTGCAAGCTTCTTGGAAGCAAGTGCTCCTCTATGCTCCAACACCACTTTATACTCTCACCCTCTTGTAATTTGTAAAATGTTCTATAATTGGCCTTTTTCAATACCTCTGTCCCTCACTCCTTGAGGATAGAGACTGTGTCTTTAATTCCTGTATCCTCATAGCCAAACCCAACATCTGCTACATGCTGACTGACTGATTGATGAGTAAATTGTTTCAAGAGTGAAGAGCTCATCAAGGTTATGAAAACAAGAGTTCTGGGAATTTAATAGACAATAAGTATGTCATATACTGAATTCTGTATTTAAGATCTCCACTGACATATAGACATCTCAAATATAACATGTCCAAAATAACACTCAAGTAAAGTAACAGACGAGCTTAAATATTGCATGGTTTCTCTTATATGAAAAGCATATATATGTATATATGACAGATAATAAGAAAAGAGAAAGAGAAAAATGCATTGTAATATACTATGGACAAAAGTGTACCTTGACTTACTACAATTGTGCTACTTGTTTTATATGTTCTTTAGCCTATTCATCTTGTTTATAATCTGTATATGTGATAATTAACTTTATAAGGTCTTATAAGATAAGTAAGTGAATCTGATCCTGTAAAAATGAAAGGGAAAAACACAGAACTGAAATGTGTTATGTACATGTACCAATTCCCTACAGTGAACTACAGTGAATGTAATCATTATGTACTGCAAACATGTACTAATAAAAGTGAAAAGATTAATAAAAGAAAATACTCTTGAGTGTGTGTGTGTATATATATATATATATATATATATATATATATGTATATATATATGGTTTTCTAATTATTTAAAACCCACAAAAATCCAAACTAAGACTCAAAATCTATTTTTGCCACCAAACGTTCCTTCTTTCTAGGCTTTACCTTAAATAGCAACTCTATAAAGGCATTTGCTACAAAATTTTATTTCTTCCTGTATCTCATTTATTCTCTCTATTCAATGCAACAGCTCCATTCATTCAACAGAACTTTACTCTCATTGAGATCAGCAATTCCACTGGAGCCCCGCCCATCTTACCCACATACCTGACCTGGAAAGAAATGCTGAAGGAGCACTTCTCAAAGACTTTAGCATTTCCTTATCAATCTAATCCTAATGGAAGGGAGAGAAAAGTAGAAAGGAAAATCTTCTGGATTCTAATATGTACATAATAATGCACCATTTGACCTTCCTACTGGCAATGAACAATGGAGTCAATTGCTTGACATCCTCACCAGCACTTATTTTCCCTTTTTCGTTATAGCCATCATAATGAATATGATGTAGTATCTCATTGTGGTTTTAATTTGCATTTCTCTGATAAATAGGCAATGTTAAATACTTGTTCATGTATTTATTGGTCATGTATATATCATCTTTGGAGAAATGTCTTATTTGAATCCTTAGCCAAATTTAATTGGGTTGTTGTTCTGTTGTTAAATTGCAATGGTTCTTTATATAACCTTGTACTAGACCCTCCTATATGTGACTTGAAAATATTTTATCACATTCTGTAGATTATCTTCTCACTTTCTTGATAATGTCATCAATGCACAAATATTTGATTTTGAAGTATAGTTTACTTTTACTTTTGTTGTTTGTTCTGTTGGTATCATATCTAATAATCCATTGCCAAGTTCAAGATACTAAAGATTCACCACAGCATATTCTTCTAAATAATTGTGCTGATTAATTTTGTGCATCAACTTTACTGAACTATAATGCCCATATATGTGGTCTAACCTTATTCTGGGTGTTTCTGTGGAAGTATTTGTGGATGATGTTAGCATTTAAATTGCTGGATTTTGAGTTAAGCATATTGCTGTCTATAATGTGGGTGAATCTCATCCAATCAGTTGAGGGCATGATTAAAACAAAAGACTGACCTCTCTTTCCTGAGTCTCCAGACTGATGATCTTCAAACCTGAATGGCAACATTGGCTCTTCTATGAGTATACAGCTTGCAAGTCCACTCTGAAGATTTTGTACTTTCTAGCCTCCATATCCATAGTGGTATGAGCAAATTCTTTAAATTTCTATATGTACACATATCCTAATTGTTCTGTTTATCTGATTTATACAGAGGCATATAGTTTCAGCTATTACATTTAGGTCACTGATCTATTTTGCATTAATTTTTGTATGTGCTGTGAGATAAGGCTCCAACATCATTTTTTTTTTCATGTGGATACCAAGTAATCTCAGCACAGTTTGTTGAAGAGACTCTCCTTTCTTTGTTGAATGGCCTTGGCTTCCTTGCCAAAACTATTTGGTAATTGATATATGAATTTATTTATGGTTTCCCAATTATATTTCATTGGTGTATACATTTATCCTTATGCCAGTAACATTTTTTAGATCACTGTGACTTGCTAGTCACTTTTGAAATCAGAAGTGTATCTCCTCCAAAATTGTTCCTTTTTAATATTGTATTTGTTTTTTTACAGTCCTTGTGATTCCCTATGAATTTGAAAATTGACAGTTGCACTTCTGAGAAAAAGACCTTGAAATTATAAGAGAGATGGCATTGAATCTACAAATCCTTTAGATAGCATTGCCAGTATAACAATAGTAAGTCTTCTAATCCTTGAACATTGTATGTCTCTCCATTTATTTATACCTTTAATGTTTTCAGAAATGTTTTACAGTTTTTCAGTTTGCAAATCTTTTGCTACTTGATAAAATTTATACTTGTGTGTTTCATTATTTTAGATACTATTCTAAATGGATTTTTTTCATTTTACTTTAGGATTTTCATAGCTAGTATATACAAATATATCTGATTTTTGTGTGCTAATCTTGAAATTTGCAACTTTATTGGATTTATTATTTCTAATGGGATTTTTGGGTAGATTTTCTATGCATAAGATCATGACATCTGCAAATAAAAATACTTTTATTTCTTCCCCTCCAATTTGAATGTCTTTATTTTTCCAATTTAACTTTTCTTGCTAGATATTCCAAGTGCAGTCAACATGCAATAGAAGAGGTAAAAATGGACATCCATATATTATGGTCTTAAGAAAAGTTTTCAAATGTTCACACTGAGTGTTATGTTACCTGTGGATTTCTCATAAAAGCCTTTCGTTTTGTTGAGAAACTTTTATTTTTAATTTGTCACATGTTTTTATCATATAAAGGTGTTAGCCTTTTTACTTACTTTCTTCCATTAATAGATATGATTGCAAAGGATTTTTCCCCTTAATTCTATTAAAGTATTGTATCATATTGATTTGTTTTCATATGATGAAGCATCTTCACATTCCTGGGATAAATTCCACTTATTCATGCTTCAATATGTTACTAAATAAATTTGCTAGAATTTTGATGCTTTTTTCATCTATAACTATGGAGATATTTGTCAGTAATTTTCTTGTGGTATCTTTACTTTTGGAATCAATGTAATGTTGAACTTAGTATGATTTAGGAATATTTCCATGTCTTCTAATTTTTAGAAGAGTTTGAGATGGATTAATGTTAATTCTTTAAATTATATATGGCATTCTTTAGTGAATTCATCTGGTCTTGGACTTTATATTTTTGGGAAGGGTTTTCATTAATTTTTCAATCTATTTACATGTTACAGTTCTGTTTCAATTTCCTATTTCTTACTGAGCCAATTTTTGTATTTTTATGTGTTCCTCTATGGAATTCTTTCATTTCAACTATTTATTGGTGTACGATGTGTCACACTGTTCTCTTATAATCCTTTTTATTTTTCTAACATTAACAATAAAATCTTCACCTTAGTTCCTAATTTTAATAACTTGACTCTGTTCTCTCAATTTCTTAGTCAATATAGTCAAATGTGTATCAATTTAATAGTTATACTCCAAGAACCAGCTTTGATTTCATTAAGTTTTTCATTCTTTTGCTTGTCTTTTCACTTAACTTTTTTTTTTTAATGTGGGTACCAGGAGTCGACCTCAGGACCTCGCGCTTGTCAGCAAGTGCTTGTGCCACTGAGTGATATCACCGGCCCTTTTTTTCCTTTATGTGGGTTCCAGGAGTTGAACTCAGGACTTTGTGCTTGCCGGGCAGGCACTTATGCCGCTGAGCAATCTCACCGGCCCTTTTCACTTATCTTGATACAATCTTTCCAGTGTATGTGGGGTTTTTATCTTTGTCAACTTCCTTAAGATGTAAATTTGTTTGCCATGAGTTAATTAAGTTATTACTTAATTGATAAATAAAATTTTTCTTTATAATGTACAATGTTTTTAAGTATGTATACATTTTTAAGTGACTATATTGAATGCATTAATATATGCATTACCTCCCAGCTTTCTATCACTGGGAGAGCTTTCTATCACTATTAGTTGGCTTTTTATTACTTGACAAAATACCTGAAAGAAATAATTTAAAAGAAGGGAAAGTTCATTTTGGCCCATGCCTGCAGAAGTTTCAATCAATAGACATTTATTTTTATTTTTATTTTTTTTTGGGGTACTGGGGGGTCAACCTCAGGACCTCGTGCTCCAACAGGCACCCATGCCACTGAGCGATATCACCGGCCCCTTTTTCGTATGTGGGATCCAGGAGTCAAACTCGGGCCCTCACGCTTGCAAGGCAGGCGCTTATGCCGCTGAGCCATCTCACAGGCCCAATCAATAGACATTTAGATCTGTGACATCCTATGAGGGGGCATGTAGTGGGGCAAAGCTTCTCACCTCATGGTGGCAGCTGGAAACAGAAAGAAAAAAGAGCCAAGGGAAAAATATACCCTTCAAAGGCACACACTAATGATCTTCCTACAGCTAGACTCCAACTCTAGGGTTTACACCACTATTCAAAAATCCACTAATTTATGAATCTGCCAATGGATTAATCAGTTGATGTGGTTAGAACCTTAATGATTCAATCGCATCCCCAAGACCCTTCTCCTGAACACTACTGCATTGAGGACCAAGCCTTCAACACATGAGTTTGGGCAGATATTTTGAATCCAAACAATAACAAATACTTACCATTTTTGTAATGAGAACACAAACTCTTTCCTAGCAATTTTCATCAATGCAATATAGCCAGGCATAGTGCCACACACCTGTAATTCTACCACTCTGGGAACCTGAGAAATGAGGATCACAAGTGTAAGCACAACCTGGACAATTTAGTGACTTGGTGAGATTCTGTCTCAAAATAAAAAGTAAAAAGGGCTTAGTGCAAAGGCCCTGGGTACCACAGACACACAAAAAGCATGTCATATAATCTTATTAACTATAGTGACCAAGTTATACATCTCTTGAATTACTGCTCCTATCTAACTGAAATTTTGTATCCTAAGTTCATCATCTTGTCAACTCCTATCTGTGCATAACCAAGGCCCTTAGGAACCAAAAGTTTACTCTCTACTTCTATGAGTTCAAATTTATCAGAGCTCACAGAACAATAGCATCAATCAGTATTTGTCTGTGCCTGATTTATTTAACATAACACTTTCCAGATTCATGTACATTGTCACAGATGACAGGATTTCCTTCTTTTAGACTGTATAGTGCAGTCATACCTTGCTACTCAATTGATTTGAAACTTAGAATTTGTACTTGGCACATTTTGATGAGAAAAGTGTGTCCCAGTAGTTGTTGTTTGGTACTTGGCTCACAAGCTAGCACTTGATGCCAATTGCTGTATGACACACTACTCTTTCCAGCCAAAATGATTTGTTTGGTACTCATTGTTTTTGGTAATCTTTGGGCCTTACAGAAACAATTAACAATGAATACCAAGGTACCACAATATCACATTTCTTTTTTTGTGCATGTGTATACATTTTATTTTTTAAATTTTATTATTTTTATTACTACATGATTGCAGTACATAATGATCCCCCATGCAGTACATGGAGGATTTGTACAAGTATATAACACATAATTCTTTTCTTTTGGTTATTGTTTCCTTTTCATTACTTCCCTCCAACTCTTCTTCTCTACCCATTTACACAAGCTCCATTTCCATTTTTCCCTTCAATTCTTTTTCTTTAGTTGCTTTCCCCTTCTTCCCCCAATCTCTTGTTTCTCTTTCCATTTCAAAAAATTTCTTCCCAATTCTTAATATCTATCCTCCATTTTGCACCTTGCTTATACTTAGGATTTCTCACACAAGAGAAACAATGCAACATTTAAACTTGTGTGTCTGATTTATTTCACTTAGGATTATTGTCATGAGGTGCATCCATTTACCTAAAAATATTTCAAGTTTGTCCTTCTTTATGGCAGAGTAGTACTTCATGGTACAGAAATAGCACATTTTCTTTATCCATTCATTTGTTGATGGACATATGGGCTGTTTCCAAGATTTAGCTCTTATAAATTGTGGTGTTATAAACCTGAGTATGCATGTATCATTGTGGTATGATGACTAGCTCTTTCAGGAGGATACCTAGAAAGGGAATACCTGGGTGAAATGGAACTTCCAGTTTTACTTTTTTGAGGAATCTCCATATGCTTTCCATAGCGGTTGTGCAAATTTACACCCACACAAAGATGGAAAAGTGTTCCTTTTGCCCCACACAGCCTAGACAGGATTTTTTATTCATTGATTTCTTGATGATAGCCATTCTTTCTGGTGTGAGATAGAATCTCAACATTGTTTTAATTCGCATTTCTCAAATTGCCAGTGATGAGCATTTTTTCATGTATTTATTTGCTGTTTGTACTTGTTCATATGAGAAACATTTATTTATTTCAGATGCCCATTTTTGGATTGGGTTTTTTAATTTGGGGGGGTCTAATTTTTAGAGGTTTTTATATATACTAGATATTAGTCCTCTGAGGAGTAGTTGGCATGAATTTTTTCCCATTCTGTAGGTTATCTTTTCACTCTGTTGTTGTTTTCCCTTGTTGTGTGCAGGCTTTTTCATTTAATGTGATCCCACTTGTTCATTCTTTGCAATGTTTCCTGTGCAACCAGCATTTTGTTCATAAAGTCTCTGCCTACATCTGTCTTCAAGAGTTTTACCTATTCTATCCTCCAGCAGATTAAGTTTTTCGGTATTAATATTGAGATCATTAATCCATTTTGATTTTAGTTTAGTGTATGGTGAGAAATAGGGGTCTGGGTTCAATCTCCAGGGTGTAGATAACTAGTTTTCCAAGCATCATTTATTAAAGAGGCTATCTTTCCTACAGCAAAGGTGTTTGGCCTCTTTGTTATAATAAAGTAACTAGGTATACCTGGAGTTTTTTCTGCATCATCTATTGTGTTCCATTAATACTCAAGTCTGGTTTTTTGCCAATACCATACAATTTTTATCACTGTACCTTTGTAGTATAACACCAAATCAGGGATTGTGATGCCCACTGCCTTGCCCTTGTTGACCAGATTTGTTTTTGCTATTCTAGGCTTTTTTCTGGTCCCATATGAATTTTAGCCTAGTTTTTTAGGTCTGTGAGGAATATTATTATTTTTATTAGAATTGCATTAAATCTGTATAACAGTTGTGGAAGTATGACCATTTTTACTTATTGGGTCTTCCTATCCAGAAATAGGGGATATATTTCTATTTTCTTATATTCTCTTCTATATCCCCTTTTAGAGTGCTCTCGTTTTCATTGTAGAGGTCTTTCACATCCTTGGTTAAGTTAATTCCTAAGTATTTCACTTTTCTTCATGCTATTGTGAAAGTTGTTGTTTCCTTAACTTCTCTGTCAGTGAAGTTGTTCTTGTTGTGCAGGAATGCTATTGATTTTTTAGAGTTGGCTTTGTGTCCTGCTATACTACTGAGTTTAGTTATTAATTCTAGAAGTATTTTGGTGGATTTTTGGGGGTCTTCTATGTAGAGGATTATGTCATCACCAATGATGATAATTTAACTTCTCCCTTTCCTATCCATAATCCTTTTATCTCCTTCTCTTATCTAATTGGTCTGGCTGATATTTCTAGTAAACAAACACTAATGAACATGAAAAATTACATAAGCACTACTACAGTTGTTAAGGGGTAATTCAATACCCTACAATCACAAGTAGAGAGATATTCCAGACAAAAATCAGCAAAGACATATCAAAGTTGAACCAAAACTTTTAACAAATGGACTTAATAGACATCTTCAGAGCAATCCATCCAACAACAGAATACATATTTTTCTCAGCAGCACATGAGACTTTCTCCAAAACAGAACTCATACTCACCTGTAGAGCACGCTTAAGCACATGCAAAGGAATCAGAACTATTCCATATATATTATCAGAGCATAGTGCAATGAAACTAGAAATCAGTGGAAAAAGAAACCACAAAACCTATGCGAACACATAGAAATTAAGTACTACCCTCTTGAATAACCAATGGGTCACACATGAAATTAAAGAAGAAATTAGACAGGTCTATAATCAAATAATAATGCCCATACAACATACCAGAATGTATGGCATGCAATGAAAGCAGTCCCAGTGAGGAATTTTAGAGCAGTGAATTTCCACATCTGAAAAACAGGACAACCTCAAATAAATAACCTAGTGATGAACTTTAAGATTCTAGAAAAACAAGAAAAATTCAAACCAAACCTAGCACAAGGAAGGAAATTATAAAGATCACAGTAAAAATTAATGTAATTGAGGCTAAGAAAAATACAAAGATTTAATGAATCAAAGAGTTGTTTCATTGAAAGTTTCAATAAAATAGACAAAACCTTAGCCAACCTTGTCAAAGGAAGAAAAGAAAAGACCCAAATCTATGCATTAGAAATAGAAAGGGCAAAATCACAACAGATTCTGCAGAAATTTAGATGATCATCAGTACCTATTTTAGGACCTGTACTCTAATAAAATACAAAATTCAGAAAAATGGATAGATTCCTACATACATATGAATTACCAAAGCTGAATCAAGAAAATATAAAAATCCTGAATAATCCCATAACAGCCAATGAAATTGAGAAAATAATAAAAAACTACCAAGAACAGCCAAAGTATCAATACATTCACTGCTAAATCTGTAAGAACTTTAAAGCAGATTTAATATTAATACTCCTCAAAATCTTCAACGAAATGGAAAAGGGAGCAATAGTCTGAAAGTCATCCTGGAAACAATCATTACCCTGCTACCAAAAACAGAACAGTGTGCAACCAAAAAGGAGAACTACAGGCCAAACTATTTTTTTGTGTGTGTGTGGGTACCAGGGTTCGACCTCAGAACCTCACACGCCAGTAAGCACCTGTGCTGCTGAGCAATATCACTGGCCCTTTTATTGTATGTGGGAGTCAAACTCAGGCCCTCATGCTTGCCAGGCAGGCGCTTACGCTGCTGAGCCGTCTCACCGGCCCCAGGCCAAACTCCTTAATGAACATAGATGCAAAAATCCTCAATAAGGTACTGGCAAATGGAATGCAGCAAATCATTGCAAATGTTATACCCCATGACCAAATAATTCCAGGGATGCAGGGATGGTTCAACATATTCAAATCAATAAATGTACACCACATTAATAGAAGCAAGGAGAAAAACCACATGATCATCTCAACAGATGCAGAAAAAATCATTTGACAAAATCCAACATCCATTCATGATAAAAATTCTAAAAAAAAATTAGAATAGAAGGTTTTAACTCTTCTAATAAAACTCATTATGACAGACCAACTGCCAACAGTTGGTCTCATACTAAATAGAGAAAAGCAGAAAGCATTCACTCTAAAGTCAAGAATGAGACAAGAATGCCCACTATCACTACTCCTGTTGAACCACTATATTACATTTCATGTAAGTTAGCATGTGAGAGCACATGTGTAATATTTTCTTTATCTCCTAATGCATTGGGAGGTATGAAGGTTGATTCAGTATCTTGGCTATTGTGAATAATGCTGCAATGAATCTAGGGGTACAGATATCTCTTCCACATACAGGTTTTCTTTCCTGTGAATGTATACCTAGTAGGGGAATTGCTGGATCATGTTATAATTCTATTTTTAATTATTTATTATAATTATTATTATTTATTTTTAATGTTTTTCCATAATGAGTCTGATAGTTTACATTACCACCAAGAATTTTTAGGCATTTACTTTTCTCCCATCTTCAATGACATTTATTTTTTGACTAGATTGGCTTCTGGTGAAGGTGGTAAATGGTAGCAGGACTGTATGCAGTAGCCAGTGATCACATCTCAAACAGGAGCAGAGAGAGAGAGAATGAATGAGGCCAGCTTGTTCCTTTTATAACTCTCTTGTGAGAACTATCAAGGGGGTCATATGAGAAATACTTCATGTCTCCAGTGACCTATGGCTTTCCCTAGGACCTATCTCTGAGTTTCCATCATTTCCCAATAGCATCACCCTACAACCCAAACCTTCGATCTCAGCGGACACTCAGAGGACTCAAACTACACCCAAACCATAGAATTCCAGGTCCCCCATGGCTTTGTGCAGCCCTATCCTTATGGCTTTGTTGGTCACAGCCCATAAGAATGCTAAGGCTGGTTTTGCACGCTGCCTTCAGCTTTCCATAGCTGGCACTGCACATCACTGGTACATCTAACTTCCTGGGATCGCCACTTTATCTTCATCTCTATAGCTTTACAAGGCATCACCTCATCAGGAGCTCCCTGCAAGAAATGCAAATTGCAGTATACTACCTGGTCTCCCAGGCTTTCCTTTCAAACCTTGGTATAAGCTGCCATGATCTCATAACTATTACATGCTGTACATTTACAAAAGCAGCATCACATCAAGCACCAGCATGAGCTGCACCTGGTCTGCTTGAACCATGGCTGCAGAAGCCATGGCACACCTTGGGAGCAAGCCTGAATCCTGAGCTAACACAAGGAGTACAGGGAACATCAGGGGTCCTTCATGAAATAATATTGTCATGGAAGGTCTCTGAAATAAATTTCCACTTCTAGGCATTCGATGAGCCTGTGCAGGGAGGGTCTATCCCAAAGATTTCTAATATGCTTTCAAAGAAATGTTTATATTATTCTGATGATTCCGATTCTTGTTAATGTCTTTAGTAAGCTACTACTCTAACACACCCTCCTTAGATATATTTTTACATGGTATTTCTTTGTTCTTCCCCTAGTTTAGACTGAATTTTCTAAATCTTTCCATTGTGGTTCCTTTTTGTCACTGTAAAATTGAACAAAAGTAGTTAATACTACCCATGCTGCATTTTGAATGCTTTGCTATATGGAAATCAACTCTACCAAATGAACTAGTTTGCTACCTTTGAGTTTCAGCATCCCACAAATTCTAAGGATATGAACACAGTACAGCCAATTTCTTTTCTACAATATAGCATGAATGACCTATTCTCCAATTCCCAGTAAAATCTTCATTTGCATCGGCAGCCTCATCAGCTTTGCCTTTACTATGCAGATTTTTATCAGCACTCTAGCCATCTGAGCCCTGATAAGAATCACCCATAACGCTCTACTCAGAGGATTCTAGAATTTTTCTAGCCTCCTTCTTCAAACTTTCCCAACCTCTTCCTATAAATTCCAAAGGATTTTCCACATCTTCAAGTATAATTATAATAATTACACCACTTCTCTGTACCAATCTTCAGTATTAATTTTGCACTCTGATAACAAAATAACCGATACAGGTTACTTATAAAGAAAAAGAGTTTGGTGAGACAACATGGCTAAATAAAGGAGGAGCCTCGTACAGAGCTACTCAGAGAAATTCAAATAAAAACACAGGTAATTGGAAGAAAGGGGAGGATACACACCCTGCAACTAAAATCAATCTGAGATAAAAGAATAATAGATCAAGCAAAACAAAAATAGAGGAATTGATAAAATGGCCAGCCAGCCCACCTGGCTGCTGGTGGGTCACCGGTTCGGGACAACTGCCCACCATACTTTGAATCCTAAAAGAAGGGAAAAAATGGATATACTAAAATAGTGTGGCTAAGTTCAGCCATACAGAATAGACTTGGGATATAAGGTCCCCTGTCTCTTCTGCATTCCTCCAAGCACAGGACACTACAGCCAAGCAGTAAATTGCACTGACACACAGAAGTGAGTGAACTGCTCCCTCCCTAAATATTGACCAGTTTTCTTCTTTATTCTCTTTTCCTTTTCTTTTCTTTTCTTCCCTTTCATTTCATGCACCAGAGCCCTAACAGGAACATCTAGGAATAAGATTAAAGACTACAAGTGTGTGTAGTAAATGGAACAGCTAATCGCTCCCCCATGACCTGTCGTTAGAAAAGTACAGGGATTAAACAGCCTTGCACCAAGGGACTGTGCAGCCTGAGGCAGTCCCCAGCATGGGGGCAGGAGCAGAAAGGCACCCCACAGCACCTCATACCTCTCTGATATAGTTACAGACTACAGTGAAGGTAGGTGGAGGTGGTGACAGACCTCAAAAAGCGACAAGTGGGAAGTTAGCACTGCCCCATTGAGAGAGGAGTAAGAAGTGAGACTGAGCAGACTTGGATGGCAACAGCAGAAGCAGAGGACTGAGCAACATCCTACCCTATCCTGAAACAAATGACCTGAGAACACAGAGACTTGCTAGTGGAAGAGGAACACAGAAATCTGAACAAGGACCATGAGAAGCCAACAGTGCATGGGACTGGGAACAGCCCTGTCTCTGTTGGAAAGCAGCACAGCAATGGGAACAGAGATGCTGAGAGAACCAGGGTAAGGAAACAGGCTACTAAGGGACACATAGAAAGTACTGGCTGCAGATTCTGGCCCAATGCCCCCATACCAGAAGCCAATATAACCCTCAAATTCAGCATATACTCTACTACAGGTTTGGCAGTGTTACCTAGTAGTTTTGGCTTCTTGGTGAACATGAGAGGAACGCTGCTTTTTTTAGTTTATTTTATTTTCTTCTTTCTTTGCTTGTTTGTTTTCTTTTCCTTTTTCTTTTTTCTTTCTTTTTTTGTGTTCTACCTATATTTTTGTCCCCATCTATTTGTCTTCTTTCTCCCTTTCCTCAATTTACCTCTCTGGATTTAATCACATTTTCATATGAGTGAATAGTCTCTCTAATTTTTCTGGTCAACTTCAACAATCCCTTGCTTACTCCTTCTTTCTTTCTCTTCTGCCCTCTTCTCTAGTTTCCCAAAGCTTGCAAAGCTCCTTTCTCCTCTAGTCTTGCTTCTACTTTATTTCTTTTCTGTTATCTCTGTTTCATCCACTATCCTCCTTAAATTTCCCGACCACAGAGTAAAAGCACTCTACCAAGGGGAAACACTGCAAACAAGCTTCCACTTTATGATCAGTTCTGTTATATAACTGTAGATTTTGCTCCTATGGTTTAAGGTACAAAATTAGTAGTTATCACAGTTTGTCAGTTTCTAAACTGTTTAGTGCTATTGCTACTGTTAATTATACTACTTTAACTAGGATGTCATATCTGTTTTAATCAGTTGTTCTCCCTTCTATACCAATACTGGGAAGCTCTGGGGTAATAACCTCACCACAGCCCAGGACCACAGTACTGAAGACTGAGCCAAACAGATATCAACATCTCACTCTTAGTTAACTGGGAAGGTAGGATCTTGAGACAGACAAAAACCAAGAACCTCCCACACACACAAGACATATCTGAAGAACAGACACTACCTAGAGAGGCCATGATACTAGTGATAAAGTTACCTACAACAAAAGCTTACAAGGATCAATACAGAAAACAAAATAAAAACTTTAGAAATAGAAAAAGACAAGATGCAGAAGCAAAATGTAACATGAGAACTCCAGCCAAAACAGAACAAGTACAGGAGACAGAAAGATAGAGGAAAATGGAAAACACACACTTGAAATTCCTGAAATGATAACAACCAAAGTAAAGAAAAAAATCCATGAGGCTATAGAGGAAATCAGTACAGAAATAATCTCTCAGATAAAAAAAGAAATGACAAAAATAATAAAGTAATTTTTCAGCAAATCCAGAGTAGAGATAGATTTAAAAAATAGAGGTCAATAGGAAAATGATGGAAAACTTGAATGATCAATAAAGGAAAGAAATAGGATGCATTAGATGGATATAAGGGGCCAGGGTTGTAGCTCAGTGGCAGAGTACCTGCTTGGCAAGTGCAAGGTCCTGAGTTTGATTCCTGGTTACAAAAATAAATAAATAAATGGATTCAAACAGATATCCATGAAATTAAAAATTCCACTGAAAGCTGGCAAAACTGGGCAAAACTGCTTGAGCAAAACTGAAGATAGACTTTCAGACCTTGAGGATAGGATCGTGGCTAGTGATCACAAAAGGAAAGATTTCTTAAAAATAACAAGGGATCCAGAAATAATCATTCAACAGCTGCAAGACAATGCAAAGAAAAATAATATAAGAATAATTGGTGTCAATGAAAAAGCAGGAGTCAGCATGAATGACATAAAAAGATTATTTGCATAAGTAATAGCAGCATATTTCCCAAGCATGGGAAAAGAATTTGAAACACAGATAATTGAGGCATACAAAACTCCAATGAGCCATAATAAAAATAAATCTACACCCAGACATATAATAATCAAGATCCCAGAAATTCAGCAGAAGAACAGAATATTAAAAGCTGTTAGAGAAAATAAACAGATCACCTATAAAGGAAAGACAATCAGAATCACGGCAGACTTCTCATCACATACCCTCAAGTTGAGAAGAGTTTGGAGTGAAACATTTCAAGTCCTAAAAGAAAATAACTTCCAACCCAGATTGATGTACCCTGAAAAACTATCTTTATAAATTAATGGAGAAATAAGATACTTCCATGACAAGGAACAACTGAAGAAATTCGTGACCACAAAAGAATCACTACAAATTTTACCAAAAGATATTCTAGACAGGGATACAAATGACCACAATTCCAAGAACAACAGAAAGAAACAAACAGGCAGGGCAAGAAATTAAACAGAGGGAAAAAGGAGGGAACCAACAGCAGGAAAATAACATGACAAAGATTAGCCAATAAATATCAGTTGTAGCCATCAATGTAAATGGCCTCAATTCACCAATCAAAAGAAACAGACTGACAGAATAGATCAAGAAATAAGATCCAACAATATGCTGTACACAAGAAACACATCTAACTGAAAAACAAATTGATAGACTGAAAGTCAAAGGGTGGAAAAAAATACTCCATGTAGCAGGAACCCAGAAAAAAGCAAAGGTAGCTATTCTGTTGTAGACAATGTGAACTTCAAACCAAGAATGATCCAAAGATATAAAGAAGGTCACTATATACTTGTTAGGGGGAAAATTAAGAGGAAGACAAAATAGCCATACATATATATGCATCAAATATGAGAGCACCCAAGTATATAAGAAATATTAAGACAAGAAATATCAAATAAGCAATAACACAGTTGTAATGGGGGACCTGAATACTCCACTGTCACAGGTAGATAGACAGAAAATCAGCAAAGAAATATCAGAATTGAACCAACCCTGTGAACAAATAGACTTAATGGATGTTTATAGAGTGTTCCACCCAACAACATCAGAATACACATTCTTCTCTTTGGGGAGCAGCTGAAGTTAGAGATCCATCACACATACAGGGCTGGAGCAAGGCCAACCTCAAGAACACGGGGCACCTGAGGCAAGTCACATGAATAAGCTGATAACAAAACCAGAGAAAGACCCAACCAATACAGGGAACTACAAGCCAATCTCCCTAATGAACATAAAAGCAAAAATGCTCAATAAGATACTGCAAAAAGAATGCAGTAAATCATAGATAAGATTATACACCATGTGTTTTTCATCCCAGTAATGCAGGGAAGGTTCAACTTACATGAATGAATAAATATAAAGAAAGCCAAAGACAAAAATCACACGATCATTTCAATAGATGCAGAAAAATCTTTTGAAAAAGTCCAACACTCATTCATGATGAACGCCCTACCGAAAATTGGACTAGATGGTCTTTACCTTAATCTGATAAAAGCCATGTATGACAAATCAACAGCAAACATCATACTAAATGGACAAAAAATGAAAACTTTCACTCTAAAATCAGGAACAAGACAAGGATGTCCACTATCACCACTCCTATTCAATGTAGTCCTGGAAAAATTAGCCAGAGGAATTAGAAAAGAGAAAGAAATAAAAGGAATAAGGATAGGAAAAGAAGAACTTAAATTATCTTTATTCACAGATGACATTATACTCTACATAGGAGATTCCAAAAACTCCATCAAAAGTCTTCTGGATTTAATAATCAAATTCTGTTGTGTAGCTGGATACAAAGGCAACACTCAAAATCAATAGCATTCCTGTACACACACAACAACTCAGAGAGAAATTAGGGAAACCACGCCCTCACAATGCCATCCAAAAATGAAATATTTAAGAATCAATCTAACAAAAGAAGTAAAAGATCTATATATTGAAAATTATAGTATTCTGAAAGAGGAGATTGAAGAGAATATCAGAAAATGGAAAGAGATCCCCTGCTCATGGAGAGGAAGAATCAACACTGTGAAAATGATAATACTCCCAAAACTGTTATACAGATTTAATTCAATCCCAATCAAAATACCATTAGCATACCTCAAAGAACTAGAGAAAACATTCCTAAAATTCATTTGGAAACAGAAGATACTTAGAATACCAAAGGCAATACTAAGCAACAAAGGCAAGGCAGGAGGCATCACAATCCCTGACTTGAAATTATACTACAAAGCTACTGTGATAAGATCATTAGGGTATAGAAAAAAAAAAAAAAAACAGACCTGAAGGTCAGTGAAACAGAATAGAACACGCAGAAACAATTACAAACACACTCAACCACCTTGTCTTTGACTAGGGGGCCATATATGTTCACTGTAAGGAAGCTTTTTTAATTAATGTTGCTAGAAAAACTTGCTTTCTACATGTGACGACTAAAACTAGACCCATGTCTATCACCATGCTCTAAACTAAAGTCAAAATTGATCAAAGATCTAAATATGAAAACCAAAACACTAATCTACCAGAAGAGAAAGTAGGTAGAAATCTTTAAAACATAGGTGTAGACAGAGACTTCATGAACAAAATGCAGAGTGCATTGTAAATCCTTCAAAAAATCAACAATTGGGATTAGATCCAGCTGATCCCCTTCTGGGTATCTTCCCAGAAGAATTAAAAACATTATACCACAGTGATATATGTGCACCCATGTTTATAGCAGCCCAATATGTAGTAGCTAAATCTTGGAAACAGCCTAAATGCCCATCAACCAAAGAATGGATAAAAAAGTTGTGGTATTTTTATACAATGGAGTACTACTTAGCCATAAATAAGGATAAACTTGAAACTTTTATAGGGAAATGGATGCAACTTGAGACTATACTCATAAGTGAAATAAATCAGACTCACATGTGTAAACATTGTATTGTCTCCTTGGTGTGAGAAGCTTAAAGAGTAAATAAGGCCTAAAATGTACAATAAATATTGTGAAATGGGAAGAAATTGTTCAAAAGGAAAAAGGTACTAGGATGGGGGAAAGGGAAAGCATATAAGGGAAAAGGGAATAAAATGCAGGTCAATTATACTGTTAGTGTCTCTTAGTTCATTGAAAGGAAGGTTTGTGCTAATATCAATTGGAGAAATTTTAATGCCAATATCTTGTACTCTGAATAACTACTTTAAAGATGACAATATGCAATGTATTAACTATTGTTATTCTCCTTCTAGTTTGTTATGAAATTTTGTTTTACCTTTTTTCATAAAATAAAAAATGTAAAGCAAAAGAGTTATTAGATCAGCTTTGAAAATTCAAATTCCAAGATTGAACAGCCCCATTGGTTTGGTCTCTGCTCAGAGCAGTAAGTGGTAACACATCATGGTGGGAAGTACATGTAGGAGACAGTCATCATATCTGACACAGGAAGCAAGAAAAAGGGAATGGTTTTGGCCAAGATTGCTCCTTTTATATCAACCCTCTCACAAGAAATGCCAAATGTGTCACAAGAGAAAACACATCCTCAAAGACATAAGGACCTCTTAGTAAGCATCCCCCATTAAAGTTTTCACCACCTCCTAATTGTGCCATTCTGCAGACCAACTCTTTAATCACAATGGAGACTTCAGTATAGCCATTCCAAGCCATTACAAAACAATGGCACCAACAGGCCAATACTGTGAGTCCTGAAATAATTGCTAGAGGGCAGACTCTGGCATGGTTCTGGTACCTACTATGGCAGAAATGACATTGAGTGGGGACTGGCTCCTGGGTAGCTACTCAGAGAAAGATCTCTTTCAGGCTTACACAAGAATTCCTAACCTTGTTGAAAATTCAGAGACTACTAGACCTTTGTAGTTGCATTTCTGCTGATCAAGGAGTCCTCTTAGAGGCAAGAGATCCCCTAGGCTTTGGAGGTGAAGGCTGGGAATATAGAGCCCAGCTCTGTGTTGGTGTGGTCTGATGCCCAGGGCTGCTGGACCCCAAAAGTATGGTCTCTGGCCTGACCCTGGGGCAATCCTGAAGCCTAAAACAACTAGGACTAGCCCAGTACTGTGGCCAGTTGGCAGATTGGGGCTATTCAGGTCAGCATGGTACTGGGGTAGCAAAGAGATCCACTCCCCATCAGGCCTGGAGCCTGGTGTTGTGGGAAGCCACCTGGACCCTATGATGGACTTGGAGGCTCATCTACAGGTACTAGCCTACAGTCTGAGTTCACAGTGGTTGTCCCAGCACTGGGTAGGTCTGGAGCCTATATCTTCAGGTGAAGACCTGAGTTAAGGGGATTTGCACAGACAGCCCAGTGCTGGGTACAGTCTGGAGCCCGGGAACACTGGGGTAAACCTGGTAGTAGAGTGAGTCCAGAGACAAAGTTCACCAAGATCACATGGAGCCTGGGGTTGTGAGATCCCTCCTGGTATAAGGGAAGGATACTGACCTGATGTGTGGAGTCATGTGGTCTGCTCAAAAATGTTTTAGTGGTACAGGTCCAGTGTTGGTGTCTGAGACAAAATTGAGTACTCTTTTCCCTCTACTTTCCCCAAGGAGAGGGAAACTCTCTCCATAGTGTGCTGCCTAGGTTGGGGGCAGAGTAATACATGTAATATAAAACTTTCCTTCTTACTCTTTTCAATATGTGTAATTTCTGTGTTATAATCAATTGTTATAGTCTCTCACCTGGTTTCCTTAGTTCTTGTAAGCACAATTTCATGCATGCCTAGTTGTTCAAATTGATGTTATATTTTTTGGGTGGGGAGCAGTGGGCACTAGAAAGTCCTGTTCTACCATCTTGCTGGTTGAAAGTTCTTACTATTTCTTTTTAAATATAGGTACTTAGCTATGAGTTTTCCTCTAAGACCTGCTTTCACTGTATCCTAAAAATTTTGATATATTGAATTTTTATTTTCATTTGTCATAATTTTTTTTCTAATTTCCATTGTGATTTCTTTCTTGAATCATTGTTCAAGAGTGTGTTGTTCAACTTCTCATATTTGTAAGTTCCTTTTTTATTTTAATTTATTGGTACATGTGTGTGGTATATAATGCTTACATTCCTTGTTGGAAGTTGGTACAACCACATAACACATCTTAATTCATCCTTTCATCCCATTTTTCTTCCCCCCTCTCCTCTCTACCATCTCTTAATCCCTTTCCTTTTTGAGTGGGGGATAAGGGATAAAAAAAGGATTTGGGTGTGTTATGTACATGTACCAAATCCTCACAAGGATTATAAACCTTATGTGCCAAACATATACCAAAAATAGAAGGAAATCATGAATTTCCTAAATGTCCTTCTGATATAGATATCTGGTTTAACACCAAAGTCTTTGGTGAACATATTTTATATGATTTTAGTTTTTTAAATTTATTCATAATTCTTTCATGTACTAATACAGTGTATGGTGTATCCCAAAGAGTGTTCCATATTCAGATGAATAAAATTCGTATGCCAGAATTGTTTTGTCGAGTGTTTAGTATAAGTCTGTTATGTCTATTTGGTGTATAGTGTTGTACAGATCCTACATTTCCTTATTTATCTTCTGTCTGGCTCATAAATTAAAGAATTTATGGTATTGAAGTCTCCAACTATTATCGTAGATCTTTTTCCCCCTTGAGTTCCAAGAGTTTGTTTCATACACTTTAGGACTCTTTCTTTTGGTGAGTTATGTCCAAAATTATTATACACTTTTGATGGCCTAAGTTTTAATTAGTATATAATTTCCATGTTAATCTTTCTTAATAATATTTGCCCTTCTGATATAAATGTTTTTACTTCCTTTGGTTACAGTGACAGTTATTCAATTGTGTCAACTTAAGTACGAAACACACAAATAAATTAGCTCATTGTCTTAGTTACTTTTCTTATTGCTGAGACAAAATACCCAATGCCCAAAGTTAGAGGAGGAAAGGCTTATTTAGCTCACACTTTACAGAGGTTTCAGTCCATATTTGGCTGGCTCCAAGGCAGGGTGGCATGGCAGAGAAGCATCACAGAGGAGAAATAGTCCATGGCAAAGCAGGGGAGGCAGAAGTCAGCAGCATGGCAGAAAGCAACAAGAGGCAAGCGACAAGTAACAACCCTCTTTCTGTCCCTTATATTCCATCCAGGCTACCCACCTTTAGGGCAGGTAGCACTCATATCCAGAATTTTGACAAACAAATCAGTGGACTAATTTAGTGATCACACACCCTTAATTCCCGGCATTACACATTCTAGATCCAGGCACCTCTGAAAAAGCCCTGCCAATGGCTGCACGAGGCTTTGGGGAGCATGCGGACGCAAGCCATAACACTCAGCATAGCCAATTTAGGGTGAAAGATGCACCCTGGGGAGGACTGTCACCAGAATGGTATAAAAAGGAGACAAATGAGGAAGGATTGCTCCTGCTTCTTCAGAGGAGCTCCAGTCCTCACATTCACCTTGAACATCCTCTCCTGGCTTCCAGAACAGATTCTTCAGCCTTCTAGTGCAGACTCTTCAGCCTTCTAGTGCAGACCCTTCAGCCTTCTAGTGCAGACCCTTCAGCCTCCTGATACAGACTCATATGGGACACTACAGTGAGCTCCAGGCCTTCAACTAGTTCCTTCAGATCCCCAGTGACAGACAGAGCTTTCGCACTCTTCCCCACCTCACTCTGTGGGTAGCTATTATAATCCAATCTTGTAAATTCTTATATATTTGTGTATCTTGTATTAAATCTGTTTCTCTAGTAAGCACTGACAGTTACTATTTGTATGGAATATACTTTTCCATCTTTTCACATTTAATCTATTTTTGCTTTTCTATCTGAAGTGGGTCTCTTAATTTCTCCCCCCAAAAATGGTAATCGTGAGGTGGTGGATACATTAATTTTCTTGATTTTGTTAACCATTTCACAATGTGTATGCATATTAAAGCATCACATTTACATTTTAAATATACACAACATTCATTTGTCAATTACATCTCAATGAGACTGGGAAATTTTTATACTGAGTATCTTATAGATAACACATAGTTAGATTTGATTGTTAAATCAATTTATACAGTCCTTGTCCTTTTTTAAACCAGTGGCAAATTTGAGAAATGCAAATTAAAACAACACTGAGATTTCATCTCACTCCAGAAAAAAATGGGTACCACTCAGAAAACAATAGCAAATGCTAGTGAAGCTGTGGGGAAAAAGAAACACTTCTTCATGTTGCTGGGAGTGTAAACTGAAAAAAACAGTATGGAAATCAGTATGGAGATTCCTCAAACAACTACCCTTCTAGGGGACCCAGGTATTCCTCTTCTAGGTATCTTCCCAAAAGAGTTATAAACATCATAGTACAATGATGTAGGCATACTCATGTTTATAGCAGTGCAACTCATAATAGCTAAATCTTGGAAACAGCCTATATGTCCATCAACAGATGAGTGGTTAAAGAATATGGTACTTATACACAGTGGAATATGACTCTACCATAAAGAAGGATAAACTTGAGTGATTTGTAGGAAAATGGATGCACCTTGAGACCATAATGTTAAGTGCATTAACACAGACACACAAGCATATATATATATATATATATATATATATATATATATATATATATAGAGAGAGAGAGAGAGAGAGAGAGAGAGAGAGAGAGAGAGAGAGAGAGAGAGAAAAGATAGATTATAGGAAAAGAGAGAGAGAAATATTGTAATCCAACACGACAATGTATTTAAAAGTGTACCTTGACTTAGTACAATTACCTTACATATTCTTTGGCATATTAGTCTGGTTTTTAATCTGTATATATGACAATTAATTTTATAAGGTCTTATAAATAAGTGAATCTGATGCTACCAAAATTAAATTAGGTTGGAGTGAAGGGGGAAAAAAGAACCAAAATATGTTATATACATATACCAATTCCGTAGGGTGAATGTAATCTTTATGTACTGCAAATATGTACTAATAAAAGTAAATAAATAAATAAAACCAGTGCCAAATTAAAGTGTATGTCAATACCATTCTAAAAATTTTAAATATACAGTTTAGTGATATTAATTATAACACATTATCATGAAACAGATCTTCAGAAGTTTTCATCTTGCAAAACAGCAAACAGAATCTCTATATACTATTAAAAAAATAAAAAGAAAGAAAAAGAAAAAAAACTCTCCTTTTCTACCTCACCAAGCCTCTGGTAACCAAAATCTACTGTTTCTATGAATTTAACTACTTCAGAAACACATCTTATAAAATAATACAGTATTTGTATTTTTGTGATGAGTTTGTTTCACTTACCATAATGTCTTCAATGTCCATCCGTGTTGTAGCATGGGTCAGGTTTTCTTCTTTAAGAGTCTAATAATGTTATTGTATGAGTAAACCACATGTGTTTATCCAGTCATTGGTTGGTGGATACTTGAATTATTTCTCTTTTTGGTGTAGTGAATAAAGCTGCTATGAGTAAATCTGTAAAAATATGTCTTTAAGGTCTTGATTTCAATTTTTCTGGGTGAACAGCCAGAATTGGAGTTGCTAGATAATATGATAATCTTATTTTTAATTAATTAATTTATTTTTTTAAAAGACTACAAGTAAACATTCTCCTGTATTAAAAATCTCAAGCATTAGAGAATGTACAAATACCTTTTGGAGAGAAACATTACTCAGTATAAGATTAAGTCATGTAAAAGTTAGGTAAAAATAGAAGACTAAGGAATGGAATAGTCACAGTGAAATTGCATTTTCATACTAGGGAGACAATACAATGTTTACAAATGTGGGTCCAGTTTATTTCGCTTGTATTTTCTTGAGTTGCATCCATTTACTTATAAAAGTTTCCAGTTTGCCATTCTTTATGGCTGAGTAGTACTCCATTGTATAAAAATACCACATCTTTCCTATCCATTCCTCAGTTGATGGGGATTTGGGTTGTTTCCATGATCTAGCTATTATAAGTTGTGTTGCTATAAACATGGGTGCACATATATCACTGTGGCGCGATGTTTTTAATTCTTCTGGGAAGATACCCAGAAGGGGAATAGCTGGGTCAAATGGGACCTGCAATTCAAGTTTTTTGAGGAATCTCCACACTGATTTCCACAGTGGCTGCACCAATCGACACTCCCACCAACAGGAGAAGGGTTCCTTTTTCCCCACAGCCTCTCCAACATTTGTTATTATTTGATTTCTTGATAATAGCCATTCTTTCTGTGGTGAGATGGAATCTCAGTGTTGTTTTAATTTGCATCTCTGGAATGACTAGTGATGTTGCATATTTTTTCGTATGTTTATTTGCCATTTGTATTTCTTCATCTGAGAAGTGTGTATTCATCTCAGATGCTCATTATTTGATTGAGTCTTTAAATTTGGGAGGTCTGATTTTTTTGAGTTCTTTGTATGTTCTCAATAGTAATCCCTTGTCTGAGGAATAGCTGGCAAACATTTTTTCCCATGTTGTGGGTTGTCTCTTCACTCTGTTGGTGGTTTCTCTTGCTGTGCAAAAGCTTTTTAATAAGATGAGATCCCAGTTGTTGATTCTTTGCGATACTTCCTGTGCCATTGGGGTTTTATTCATAAAGTCTTTGCCTACACCAAAGTCTTCAAGAGTTTTACCTCTTCTATCTTCCAGGAGATTTAATGTTTCTTTTTTAATATTTAGATCTTTGATCCACTTTGAATTTAGTTTAGTGCACTGTGAAAGAAATGGGTCTAATTTTAATCTTCAGCCTGTGTAGAGCCAATTTTTCCAGCACCATTTATTAAAGAGGCTATCTTTCTTCCAGTGAATGTGTTGGGAACCTTTGTCAAAGATAAGGTGGCTTGGGGCTGGTGAGATGGCTCAGTGGCTTAAGCGCCTGCCGGGCAAGCACAAGGGCCCGATTTTGACTCCCAGAACCCATATACGAAAAAGGGGCCGGTGATATCGCTCAGTGGCATGGGCGCCTGCTGGTGCACAAGGTCCTGAGGTCGACCCCCCGGTACCGACAAAAAAAATGATAAGGTGGCTTAGTATGTCTGGAGTTGTTTCTGCACCATCTATTCTGTTCCATTGATCTTCAGGTCTGTTTTTTTGCCAATACCACGCTGTTTTTATCACATTAGCTTTATAGCATAATTTCAAATCAGGGATTGTGATGCCCTCTGCCTTGCTTTTGTTGCCCAGAAATGCCTTTGCTATCCTAGGTCTCTTCTGATTTCAGATGAATTTTAGGATTGTTTTCTGTAATTCTGTGAGATATGTTGTTAGAATTTTGATCAGAATTGCATTAAATCTATATAACAATTTTGGAAATATGGCCATTTTCACTATGTTGGTTCTTCTGAGCCAAGAGCAAGGGATATCTTTCCATTTTCTTATATCCTCTTCAATCTCTTTTTTCAGAGTACTGTAGTTTTCAGTGTAGAGGTTTTTTTACTTCCTTTGTGAGATTGATTCCTAGGTATTTCATTTTTTTGGATGTTACTGTGAAAGGTGTTGTTTCCCTAATTTCTCTTTCAGTGAGTTTGTTATTTGTGTACAGGAAAGCTATAGATTTTTGAGTGTTGACTTTGTATCTAGCTACACTACTGAATTTCCTTATTAAATCTAGTAATTTTTTAGTGGAGTTTTTGGGGTCTTCTACGTAGAGTGTCATGTCATCTTCAAATAATGATAATTTAACTTCTTCCTTTCCAATCATTATTCCCTTTATTTCTTTCTCTTGTCTAATTGCTCCGGCTAAAGTTTCCAGGACTATGTTGAATAAGAGTGGGGACAGTGGACATCCTTGTCTTGTTCCTGATTATAGAGAGAAGGCTTTCAGTTTGTGTCCATTTAGTATGATATTGGCTGTTGGTTTGTCATAGATAGCTTTTTTCAGATAGAGATAAGGACCATTTATTCCAATTTTCTGTAGGGCTTTTATCATGAATGGGTGCTGGACTTTGACAAAAGCTTTTTCTGCATCTATTGAGATGATCATATGATTTTTGTCCTTGGTTCTGAATATGATAATCTTTAAATTTTTTATTTTATTAGTATATGTTTGCAATACATGAAGTTTGTATTCATCTTAGGGAGTAGGTATATGTACATAACAAATTTTAATTCTTTTTTATCCCTCTTCACCTCCTCACCCACCTCCCTCACTCTGTCTCTAGATCCTCTTTCCCCATTTTCATTATGATTGTTATTATTATTTAATTTTCAGCCCTTGTTTGAAAAAATATTTTAAAGAATCACCATACTGTTTTCTATAGAAGTGAAATCATTCTAACCAGAAGGATTCTAATTTTTCCACATCCTCACTACCACTTATTATTTTCTGTCCTTTTTGTTTTTGTTTTTCATTTGTTCTATCCTGGCCATATATATATAGTGTGTGTATGTGTGTGTGTGTGTGTGTGTGTGTGTGTGTGTGTGTGGGTACCGGGGGTCAAACTCAGGACCTCACACTTGCCAGGCAGGTGCTTATGCTGCTGAGCTATCTCACCAGCCCAAATACTGGCTATATTTATTAGGGTTCTCCAAAGAAACAAAATCCAGGAGGGCCGGTGGTTTACTTCCAATTTGAATGCAGTAGGTCATGATCCAGGAAAATCCAATGTTTCACTTTAAGTCTGAGAGCAGGAATAAGCCAATGCTCCAATGAGAAGCCCATCAGACAGAAAAAAATCTCTCTTCCAGAGGGTAAGGTCACCCATATTGTTCCATTCTGGCTTTCAATTAATTGGATGAGGCCTATTCACATTGTAGTGGGCAATCTTCTTTATTTGGTCTGAGTTAAATGCTAATCTCATCCAAAAATATCTTTCATTATCACCTAGCATAATATTTGACCAAAGAACTAGGCACCCCATGTCCCAGTCAAGTTTGTATGTAAAAATAACCACCACAGTAACCATCTTAATAGGTGTAATATGGTGTCTATTTACTTTTATTTAAAATAACTACTGGTAAATAATGACTTAATTCTGCCTATCTGCTATTGGCAAGGTTTTCAATCTGTGTATCACACTTTGACAAAGAATCTTCCCTTTGACCAGATGAGTCAGGCTATTCCTCTTACTGACTAGCCCCCAACTTTGGATTCTGTCCTTAGTTTAGTAGCTTTGCTTGTTTAGTCCAATTTTAGCAAGAATCAGGCTTTGTTAGTACATCCAAAATCCTTCATCACTGATATCTGTTCAAATTCCTTACCCTCAATCCTCAAAAAATTAAAACCCTTGCTTGCTTTCAATAATTTCATTAAATTGGTTTAACCAGAATCCCCCTTACCCTGATGTTTCTACCAACCCCCATCCTGCTTGGTTGTGAATCTCCACTTTCCCCAGGTGGCAGCAGAGGGTTCAATTTCTTTACAAGTGATTTTGAAAAATGACCTATTTTCCATCTATAGTGGGTTCCCACATAGATGAAATAGGGTTGAACCCCTTTTATCCATTCTTCAGATGAGTCCAAGGCAAGCCAGAACAAATATAGTTCCTAAGAATAAGATTTGTTCTTCTCTCTTTAGATGTAAGGACAGATCCTACACTGATCTAGTAGATTGCTCATTTTAAGACTGTAGCTGAGCATGAGAAGTGTTATTGTAAGTGTAAGTAAAATGCGGCAAACTTCTTTTATCATTTCTTATATTGCCTTTTCTTGATTCAGCATTTACTTGGTTGTTGAAAACTTTCACTATTTTCCAGAGTTCTTATAATTTTGACAGATTTTTGCTCAGAATTTTGGTGTTTCATATGAGGGATGGGCACCTGGTGCTACCTACTTTGCTTTCTTTATACATCAATATTTTAACTGATTTTTTTTCCTCTCCTGGAGATTGAACCCAGAGACTGCATTAAGCAACATTCCTAGACATTTTGTTTTTCAATTGTGAAACAGTTTTGCTATGTCACTAAATTAACAAGGCTGTGCTTGAACTTGTAATCCAACTGCATCAGTCTCCCAGAGTGATGGGATTTCAGGCATGTGCCACTATGCCCTGCTTTATAGTTGATCTTTGAGCCCTCGGTGGCAGCTAGAATAGCCAGACCTTGACCTGATTTTCATGAGTGAACTCGGGAAATGATGAGAACCTCAGTCTCTGGCTTCTAGTAATACATTGAAAGAAATGCCTCTAGTGAGTGGCAACCCAATCCAAGATTATGTTCTTACCTCTTTTGGTAGTTAACTTTCAACATTCATACTCATATTTCTTCCAAGATATTGTCAAATATCTATTAGAAAGTCATACAATTGTTTTCTAGGTGGAATTTTAGATTTTTCTTCTGGTTATTAATATTATTCTCTAGATATTTACTTTTAACCATATTTAGATATGAACAAAAATTAAAGTGGAACATGTGAAAGAGAAATAATACTTTCCACATGTGGTAGATTTCCTACCACAATTAGAACTACTACAGGCACTGCTCAGTATTGTAACTTTATAATAAGTTACAAAACACAGAAATCAACTTGATTAAACAAAAAATAAATGAAACTTACTAATATGAAACTTGGATAAGTCACAGAATTCACAGTAAAACAGCAGCTCTAGGACCTGAGCAATAAGTTTTCACCTTTTTTTCTAATGCAGTGTCATTAAAATGATGCATTTAATCACTATTAGTCTCTCTGTGTCTAAGTTCTGCCTCTGTTATTGCAAATGACTTTTCATCTTTTTCAAATAAAAAATCTTTATTGTAAAGATTCTCATCATGACACATAATGACACACCCTCCTCTTGAGCTGGGATCCCAGCTACTCAGAAGACTGAGAGAAAAGGATGATGAGTTTGAGCCCAGCCTGGGCAACTTAGTGAGACCTGTCTCAAAATTTTAAGAAAAGGTCTAGAGATGTAGCTCAATGCAAAAGCCCTAAGTTCATTCTTTAGTCAAACAAACAAAACAAAAAAATAACAAACCTCCTATACTAGCAATGATGGTTATCATTAAGTTTTTAAAAGTATAACTGTTAATAACATCCAAGAAATAACATTCTCTTCCACACATCCACAGAGCTGTTGGCTAGCCACCCTTCTGGGTATAGATGTGATGTCTTACTCCTTGACTTCTTCAATTGTGTTGGCGGGGGAAAGCACATTCTGTTACTTGTTGCAGCCAACCTAGATTGCTAAAGTGCATTCTCTATTAATCCTTTTAAAGAGGTTACATAGGAAACAAATCTTCAGAACTCATCAATGTCAAAAATGTCCTTGTTTTTCCCATCAAATCAAATGTCAATTTGACTGGATACTGGATGCGTGGGTGGAAGCCTTTTCTCATGCAAGACTCTTATGATGTCACACCACTGACTCCTAGCGTCCAGCATACTCAGCAAGAATTCTGCCATCAGCCAGATTCTCACTCCTCTGTACGTGATTTCTTCTTTCTCTAAAGAAGCCTTCAGGGGCTGGTGAGATAGCTCAGTGGCATAAGCGCCTGCCTGGCAAGTGTGAGGTCCTGAGTTTGACTCCTGGTACCCACATACGAAAAAAGAGCAGGTGATATCACTCAGCAGCACAGGCGCTTGCTGATGCATGAGGTCCTGAGTTCGACCCCAGTACCCACAAAAGAAAGCGCCTTCAGGATTTTGTCTCTCTCACTGGAGCTCCAGAATGTCACCAAGGTGTGTCTAAGACTGAGTTTTCTCTCATCAACCTGGGGACTTGATGAGCACAGACAACCTTAAGATTTGAGTCCATCCTTAGCTCTGAAAAGTTTTCTTCAATTATTGCTTTAATTATATCATCTCCCCCATTCTCTTTTGTATCTTTTTCTGGAACTCCTATCACATTGATGTTGGAGCTTCTGAATTCATCCTCTCTAACTCATAGTTTTTCATTATTCATTAGCTGCTTGGACATTTGCGCTGTATCCTTAGAGGAGGAGAAAGAAGAAACCTGGGGGGAAGATGCGGGGGAGGAAAACACAGAGACAGAAGAGGAGGAAGAAGAAAAGTCAGGAATAGACAAAGAGGAGGAGCAGCAGAAGCAGGAGAGAGAAGGAAAGGCAAGCACAGAGGGAGAAAAGTCCTCAGCATTGCTTGAAGAACTTGCTGTAGTTACTCTGTAAAGTGTCTGTTCATTTCTCCTACGCATTTCTGGACTGGATCTTTAATATTAGAAGGTTTAAATTTTTTTAGTTCTTTCTATATTCTAGATATTAGTCCTCAGAGGAATATCTGGCAAATTATTTCCCATTCTATATTGATTCTTTTGCTGTTGAAAAGCTTTTAAGTCTGATATAATCCCACTCATTGATTGTTGCTGTTACTTCTTGTGCAATTGAGGTTTGGTTTAGAAAATTGTTTCCTGCAGCAGGACCCAGGTGACCAGCAGGAAGACTCCCAGAGACTGGCTCCTCCATCTCTCCATTGGCAGGACCCCAGCAACTGGTGGGAAGGGCCCCGGCGACCTACAACTGTCAGGAAGCCCAGGGACTCCTCTCACACTCCATCAGCAGGTCCTGGAGATCAGCTGGAACACCAGAGACACAATAGAGCCCTGGCTAGAGTGCACACGATGGACAGGAGGGACTAGCAGCATGGAAAAGTCCAAAGCAACAGGATCAATATGAGCCAGGAGGTGGTAAGTTAGGTAAACCAGCATTGTGCTTGGGGACAAAGACATGTGGAATAGAAAAGGGAGGGTAGGGTCGCCCCTTCATTTCTTTTTCTTTTTCTTCTTTTCTAAATGGCTGGGGCTAGAAAACTAATCCCATCCTCCAAATCCAAAGACCAAGATCAGGCCCAAACCCAGCACAAATCGACCTGCAATCTTGGCTAGAGTACACATTTCTTGGATCAGTCTTGGACCTCTCACTGACTTGTAGACAGTAGAGGAATTTCATTGCTTTTATTTTTCTGTCTGATTTGTTTTTCTCTTTCTATTTGGCTGGATTAGTTTTTTCTATCTCTATGCTATGTTTTCTCCTGTTTTGTCCAGTTTTGTTTTTCTTTCTGTATATTTGTTTTTTCAGTGTGTGCAGCTATTTTTGTTTCTGGTTGTTTCTCTTTGTTTTCTTGTCTTTTTTCTTTACTTTTTCTCTCACGATTTAGAACTCAAACCTTTCTATTTGTTTTATTCTACTCATCCTCCCTCTCTTTGGTCAATTATCTCACTTGATTTTATGGTACTTTCATGTGAGTAAACATTTTCTCTTCTCTTACTGGTTCACTTCAATACTCCTAGGTTTTCTCTTCTAATCTTTCCCTCTTGTGTCCTGCAATTACCCAAACGTGGATAATCATCCTATGCCTTCCAAACTTGCTCCTACTCTAATGAACCTTATTCATCTCTCCATCCTAACCAATCACTCTCAAACCCTTCCACACAACAGGGTAAAATCACTCTACTAAATGGAAAATCAATGCATATACATTCCTGGTATAAGTTGGATTATATTATATACTGGCAGAACTTGATCCTATGATAAAAGATATCAGGCTAATAGTTACCACAGTTTGTCAGTAACCAGTCTGTTCTTGAATCTATTGTTAGTGCTAATTGTACTACTTTAATAAGGAGTCATATCTGTTATAATCAGTTTTTCTCCCCTGTGTGACCATACTGTGATTGTAAGGGGTCATAACCACCACCATAGTCCAGTATCAAAGGAAATGGGCCCTTAGTCAAATAGATAGCCACTCTACATTCTTAATATATTGGAAAGGTGGTTTCTTGGGATAGATTTAAAGACCAAGAACCACCTACATCTCAAAGACATCCAGAGAAACAGCTATTTCCTAGAAAAGCCTTGATACCAGGGATAAAGCTTACTAACATAAGAGATCTACAAGCATCAACACAGAAAACAAAGTAAAATAAAAATAGAAAATAGATAAGAAGAAGAAGAAGCAAAATGCAACCTCAAACACCCAACCCACTCAGGACAAGTCCAGAGTACAAAGAGATAGAGGAAATTGGGAGCCAACTACTGGAACTCCCTGAAATAACAGCAGCAGAAGTGAAAAAACAAATGGAAAAGGCCATAGAAAAAATAATCTCTAAGGTGCAAAAAGAAATGATGATCAAAATGAAAGACATTAAAGCTAAAAGATAAAAAAGTAAAGGAGCTCATGAGAATGATGTAAAACATGAATGCCCAACATAGGAAAGAAGTGGAATCAGTTGAACAGATTCAAACAGAAATCCAGGAGATTAAAATCTCCATTGAAAGTATATGCAACAGATTGAATGAAGGTGAGGATAGAATATCAGATCAGGATTGTGGTTAGCGACAAGGAAAGATATCTTAAAAATAGCAAGAGACCATGAAAAATCAATCCAAAAGCTACAAGATAAAGTAAAGAAGAACAATATAAGATTGATTGAAGTCAGTGAGAAAGCTGGAGACAGCGCAAAAGCCATTAAAAACCTCTTCACAGAAATGATGGCAGAAAAATTCCCAAACATGGCTAAAGAACTTCACATACAAATAAATGAAGCATATAGAACTCCAAATAGCCAGTACCAAAATAAATCTACACCCAGACACATAATAATCAAGATCCCAGAAATTCAGCAGAACAAAATATTAAAAGCAGCAATAGAAAAGAAACAAATCACCTATAAAGGAAAGCCAATCAGAATCACAGTATACTTCTTACCACAAACCCTCAAATCAAGACGAACTTGGAGAGAGGTACTTCAAGCCCTAAAACAAAACAATCTTCAACCCAGATTGATATGTCCCACAAGACTATCTTTCAAAATTAACAGAGAAATAAGACACCTCCATTGCAAAGAACAACTGAAGAAATTTATGACCACCAAATCAGCTCCAAAGAATGCTCTGAATGCTATATTAGAAAGAGAACAAAGCCCACAAATACATGAACATGAATAGAAAGAAGCTGCAAAGCAGAACAATCAATTAAACAGAGGAGAAAGACAGAGCTACAACAGAAAAGTAACATGAAAAGGATAAGCCAATACTTATCAGTTATAATCATCAATGTAAATGAACTCAATTCACCAATCAAAAGAAACAGACAGGCAGAATGCATCAAGAAACAAGATTCAGCAACATGCTGCATTCATGAAACACATTAAAACCAAAAAGAAATTCATAGACTGAAAGTCAAAGGGTGGAATAAAATTCTACATTCCACAGGAACCCAGAAAAAAGCAGGAGTAGCTATTCTATTTGCAGACAATGTAAACTTAAAACAAAAATGATCAAAAGAGATAAAGAATGTCACTTCATACTTGTTGAGGGAAAACTTCAAGAAGAGATAACAATCATAAATATATATGCACCAAATGCCGGTGCACCCAACTACATAAAAAAATATACTAACAGACATGAAAAACCAAATAAACACTAACGCAATTGTAGTGGGGTCCCTAATACCCTATTTTCAAAAAGAGATCAACTAGACAAAAAATCAACAAAGAAATATCAGAATTAAACTGACTTGGTAGATCGCTACAGAGTGTTCCACCCCAAAACATAAGAATACGCATTCTTGGGCCATTGATATAGCTCAGTGGTATAAGCGCCTGCCTGGCAAGCATGAGGTCCTGAGTTCGAATCCTGGTACCCGCATATAAAAAAAAGAATACACATTCTTCTCAGCTGCACATGGGACGTTTTCCAAAATGGACCACATATTAGCCCACCAAACATGCTTAAGTAAATGTAGAGGAACTGAAATCATCCCATGCATACCTTCTGACCATAGCACAGTGAAACTGGAAATCAATGACAAAGGAAATCAGAAAAACTACATAAACACTTGGAAATTAAACAACACCCTTCTGAACAACCAGGGGATCACAGAGGAAATTAAACAGTTATATACAATTCAACAATAATGTTGCTACAACATATTAAAATTTATGGGATTAAATGAAAGCAGTCCTACAAGGGAAATTTGTAGTGATGAACTCTCACATCAGGAAAACAGAACAAGCTCAAATAAACAAACTAATGTTGAACATCAAAATTTTTACAGAAAGAACAACAAATCAAATCCAAAGCTCATATAAGGGAGGAAATTATACAGATAAGAGCAGAAATCAATGCAATTGAGACTAAGAAAACAATACAAAGAATCAATTAATTGAAAAGTTGGTTCTTTGAAAGAATAAACAAAATAAAACAGTAGCCAACCTCATTGAAAAGAGCAAAGTAAAAACAGATTCAAGGAATTAGGAAGGAAAAGGTGGCAATCACAACGGATCATACAGAAATGCATAACATCATCAATACCTACTAAGAGAACCTATATATTAATAAGATGGAAAACACAGAAAAAAGACAGATACCTGGACAAAATCGAATTGCTAAAACTAAATCAAAAAGAAATAAAAATTCTAAATAACCATGATATCAGCTAATGAAATTGAAAATGTAATTAAAAATTTACCAACAAAAAAAGCACAGTCCCTGACAGATTCAATGTTGAATTCTACAAGAAATTTAGCGAAGAACTAATGCCACTAATGCTGAAACTCTTTAAGGAAATTGAAAGGGAAGCAATACTTCTAAAATCATTCCCAGAAGCAAGTATTACCCTGATTCCAACACCAGAAAAGAACCCAACCAAAAAAGAAAACTACAGGCCAATCTCCCTAATGAATGTAGATGTAAAACTCCTCAATAAGATATTGGCAAACAGAATTGCAGCATACCATCAAGAAGACTATACACCCTGAGAAAGTGAGATTCATCCCACGGATGCAGGGATGGTTCAACATATGCAAATCAATCAATGTAATACACTATATTAACAGAAACAAAGATAGAAAGGCACATGATCATCTCAATAGATGTAGGAAAAGCATTTGTCAAAGTCCAAAACCTATTAGTGATAAAAACCCTACAGAAAATTGGAATAGATGGTCTTTACCTAAATATGATAAAAGCCATCTATGACAAATCAACAGCTCACATACCGTATGGACAAAAACTGAAAGCTTTCACTCTAAAATCAGGACAAGAAGAGGATGTCCAGTATCACCACTCCTATTCAGTATAGTTCTGGAAACATTAGCCAGAGCAATTAAACAATAGAAAAAATAAAAGGAATAATGATAAGAAAGGAAAAAGTTAAATTGTCATTATTCACAGATGACATGATACTCTACAAAGAAGACCCCAAATCCTCCACCAAAAGACTTCTAGATTTAATAACGCAATTCAGTAGTGTAGCTGGATACAAAGTCAACACTCAAAAATCAATAGCATTCCTGTACACAAGCAACTAACTCACAGAGAGAGAAATTCAAGAAACCATACCCTTTACAATAAATATCCTAAAAAATGAAATTCTTAGGAATCAATCTACCAAAGGAAGTAAAAGATCAATACATTGAAAATTACAGTACTCCAAAAAGGAGAAAGACGTGGATATCAGAAAATGGAAAGCTATCACTTGCTCAAGGATAGGAAGAACAACATAGTGAAAATTGCCCTACTCCCAAAATTGTTACACAAATATAATTCAATCCCAATCAAAATGCCATTCATATACCTCACAGAACTAGAGAAAATATCCCTAAAATTTATTTGGAAGAAGAAACCTAAAATAGCAAAAGCAATTCTCAGTAATAAAGGCAACTCAGGAGATATCAAAATCCCTGACTTGAAATTATACTACAAAGCTACTGTGATGAAATTAGCATGGTATTGGTGGAAAAGCAGACCTCAGGATCAGTGGAATAGAATGGAACTTGCATTAACAATTCCAAACACATTCAACCACCTTATCTTTGACAAAGGAGCCAAATATGCTCACTGGAAGAAAGATAGCCTCTTTAATAAAGTGTGCTGGAAAAACTGGCTTTCTACATGCCAAAGACTAAAACTTGACACATGTCTATCTTCATGGACTAAAATAAAGTCAAAATGGATCAAAGGTCTAAATATTAACACAGAACACTAAATTTGTTGGAAGAGAAAGTAGGTAGAAATCTTGAAGAGATATTTGTAGGCAGAGACTTCATGAACAAAACTCAGACTGCACAGGAAATACAAACAGTCAACAAATGGGATCTCACCTTTTTAAAAATCTTTTGCAGGGCCAATGATATAGCTTAGCAGCACAGTGCCTGCTTGGCAAGTGTGAGGTCATGAGTTTGATCCCTGATACCAAAAAAAAAAAAAAATCTTGTGCAGAACAAAAGAAAGCACCAACAGAGTGAAAAAACAACCCACAAAGTGGGAAAAAATTATAGCCAGTTTTCCCTCAGACAAAGGATTTGTATCTAGAACAGATAAAGCATTGAATAAAATCAGGACCCCAAATTCAAAGACACAATTAAGAAATGGGCATCTGAGATGAATAGACACTTCTCAGATGAAGAAATACAAAGGGCAAATAAGTATATGAAAAAATATTCAATAGCACTGGTCATTCGAGAGATGCAAATTAAAACAACACTGAGATTCCATCTCACCCCAGAAAGAATGGCTATCATCAAAAAATCAACCAATAACAAATGCTGGAGGGGCTGTGGGAAAAAGGAACCCTTCTTCACTGTTGGTGGGAATGTCAACTGGTGCAACCACTGTGGAAATCAGTGTGGAGATTCCTCAAAAAACTAGGATTGGAGGTCCCATTTGACCCAGCTATTCCCCTTCTGGGTATCTTCCCAGAAGAATTAAAAACTTCAAACCACAATGATATATGTGCACCCATGTTTATAGCACCACAATTTGTAATACTTAAATCTTGGAAACAGCGCAAATGCCCATCAACAGATGAATGGATATAAAAGATGCATTGTTTTAATATAATGGAGTACTACTCAGCAATGAAGGATAACTTGAGCCTTTTATAGGTAAATGGATGCAACTTGAGACCATACTCATAGTGAAATAAATCAGATCCACCTCTGTAAATATCATATTGTGTCACTAATTCAAGAAGTTGAATGAGTACATATGATCCAAACTGTACAATAGATATTGAGAACTGGGAAGAAACTGTTCAAAAGAAAAAAGAAACTGTGATGGGGAAAGGAGAAAGGAAGGAAGGGAAAAGGAAAAAAATCATATAAATATACACAAGATAGTTAAGATAGTTATACAGCTAGTTTTTCTTAGTTCGTTGGAAAGAAAGATTTGTTGGGCTGGTGAGATAGATCAGCAGCATAAGCGCCTGCCTGGCAAGCACAAGGTCCTGAGTTTGACTCCCAGTACCCACATACAAAAAAAGGGCCAGTGATATCGCTCAGTGGCATGGGCGCCTGCTAGCGCACGAGGTTCTGAGTTCGACCCCTGGTACCCACAAAAAAATAAATAAAAAAGAAAGATTTGTGCTAATATTCGTTGGACAATATTTTGTGCCTGTATCTTGGACTCTGAGTAACTATTATGAAGATAACATTATGCAATGTATTAATTATTGTTACTCTGCTATTAGCCTGTTTTGAAACTGTTTTATTTTTATTTTTTTCTCTTTAAAATAATAAAAAAGAAAATCCTTTCCCACAATTCTTCAAGTGTTTTATATATTTTATCTTCTAGTAGGTTTAATGTTTCTGTTTTAATGTTTAGATCTTTGATCCATTTTATTTTAATTTAGTATGTGGTGAGAGATAAGGTTTCAGTTTTCATCTTCTGAACACAATTAACCAGTTTTACCCACATGATTTGTTGAATAGACTCTTTCCTCCAAGACATGCTTTTGGCCACTTTGTCAAAGATCAATTATCTCAGTGTGTCTGGGGAATTTTCTGTATCCTCAATTCTGGTCCATTGATGCATGTGTCTGCTTTTGTTCCAGTACCATGTCCTGTCCTCACTATTGCTTTGTATTATAGCTTGAAGTCAGGCATTGCTATGTCTCATGCTTTGCTCTTGTTGCCCAAAATTTCTTTTGCTATTTTGGGTCTCTTCTGGTTCCATATGAATTTTAGGATTGTTTTTTCTAGGTCTGTAAAGTATGCTGTTTTTATTTTGATTAGGACTGCATTAAATCTGTACAAAAGTTTTGGGAGTATGGTCATTTTGACAATGTTGATTCTGCCTGTCCAAGAGCAGGGGATGTGTTTCCATTTTCTGATATCCTCTTCTATCACCTTTTTCAGAGTACTACAGTTTTCTTTGTAGAAGCCTTTCACTTCCTTAGTAAGGTTAATTCTGAGGCATTTCATTTGTCTGAAAGCAACTGTAATTGGTGTTATTTTCATAATTTCCTTCTCATCCCATTCATTGTTGATTTTTACACATATGCTAAAGATTTTTGTGTATTGATCTTGTATCCTGCTACCTTGCTCAAGTTCGTTATTAGTTCTAAGAGTTTTGGGGGGGAATTCTTTTGGTGTTCTATGTAAAATATCACATCATTTGCAAGTAATGATAATTTCAGTTATTCCTTTCCTATGTGTTTCCCTTTTATTTTTTCTCTTGCATAATTGCTCTAATATTTCAAGTACCATGTTGAATAGAAGTGGTGATAGTGGACATACTTGCCTTGTGCCTGATTCTAGCCCATTTAGTATAATGCTGGCTGTGAATTGTCATAAAAAGCTTTCATCGTATTCAGGTATGGTCCTTCATCTTTTCTTCAAGGTTTTTATCATGAAGAGGTTTTGGATTTTGTTGAAAAGCTTTTCTGCATCTACTGTTATGATCATATGGTTTTGACCTTGCTTCTGTTTATGTGATGTATTACATTTATTGACTTTCATATGTTGAACCATCCTTGCATGTCTGGGATGAAACCTATTTGATCATCATGTATGATCTTTTGGATAGTACTGCATTCCGTTTTCTAATATCATGTTGAGAACTTTTGCACCTGTGTTCATTAAGAAGATTGGCCTACAGTTTTTTTTTTTTTAATTTTGGTCTTTCCAGTTTTGGGATCAGGGTGATTCTGGCTTCCATAAATGTGCTTGGGAGCACTGCATCCCTTTCACTTTCTTTGAAGAGCTTGAGGAGTATTGGTGATAACATCCTTAAGTGTTTTGTAGAATTCAGCAGCGATTCCATCAGGTTCTGATTATTTTTAGTTAGTAGATTTTTATTACTTTGTCAATTTCATTATTCGTTATTGGTGTTTGAGCATATTTATAACTTCTTGGCTTAATTGTGGTAGTTTGCATGTGTCTTGGAACCTATCCATTTCTTCAAAACTTGCTAATTTGTTGGAAAATAAATTTTCAAAATAGTTAATATCTTCTGGATTTCCACAGTGTCTCTGATGATTTCACTTATTCACTTCAAATTGCACTGATGTGAGTCTTTTCTCACTTTCTTTTGCTAAGTTTAGCTCAGGGCTTATCTACATTCTTTCAGAGAACCGCTCTTCAATTTGTTTATTTTTTCTTTTTATTATTTTCTTCTCTATTTCATTGATTTCCACTCTCAACTTTATAATTTTCCATCTTAATTTCTGTTTGGGGCTAGTTTGTTGTTGTTTCTCAAGTATCTGATGATTTCTCATAAGGTCATCTATTTAAGCTTGCTCTGTTTTCCTAATGTGAGCATTCATTGTGCCGAGTTTTCCTGTTAGAATTGCTTTCATAGTGTCCTAGAGTTTTCAACAAGTTGTACCTTCATTGGCATTAACTTGCTGAAATTTTTAAATTACTTTGTTTTTTTTTCTGTGACTCATTCTTTGTTTAAAATATGTTATTAATTTTTCTGGCACTTTTGCCTTTTTCAAAATTTTTTCTGTTACTGATTTTTATTTTCATTGAGCAGTGGTCTGATAGTATGCATAAGGTAATTTCTATTCTTTTATATTTACTTTAGAAGGCTTTGTGGACTAGTATATAATCTATTTGGAAAAAGAATCATGTGCTGCCAAAAAGAATGTACACTCTGTAGTACAGGGGTCACTTGCTCTGTATACATCTATTAAGTGCATATGTTCAAGGGTGTGGTTCAGCGCTGATATTTCCTTATTGCTTTTTTTGTTAAGTTGATCTATCTCTCTCCAAAAGTGGGGTGTTACAATCCCATACTATGATTATGTTAGTATATATTAGATCTTTTAACTGCAGCAGTTTGTTTATGAAGATAGATGATGATCCAGTATTCAGTGCATATATGTGTATCAATGTTATCTCTTCTTGTTGGATTGTTCCCTTAACTAATATGTAGTGACCTTCTTTGTCCCTTCTAATCAGTTTTGGGTTTGATATTAGAATTGCTACCCCTTCTTCTTTTTGGGGTCCTGAGGCATAAAATATTGTTTTCTATCCTTTAATTTTTAGTCTATTAGTATCATTTTGGATTAGATAAGTTTCTTGAATGCAAAAGACTGTTGGATTCTGTTTATTTTATCCAATCTGCCAGTCTGTGTCTTTTAATTGGAGAGTTGAGGCCATTGACGTAGAGAGATATCACTCAGATGTGTTGGATATTTAGAATCATTGCCTTTTTTCTCCTGATTTTTTTGACGCTGTTTGTCCTTTGATCTCACTAGATTCTTATTTTTCCAGCTGTGTCCAATTCTTTATTTCTGTTGAGAATATTCTTAAGTATTTTAAGTATTTTCTCTAGAGCTGGTTTAGCGCTGATATATCTTCTTTTTTTTAATGGAAATACATTATTTTTCCATCTTCTTTGAAGGATTGCTGTGCTGGATAAGTTCATCTGGTTTGGAAGTTATTTGCTTTTAGGGCTTGAAATACTTCACTCCAAGCTCTTCTAGCTTTAAGATTTCTGTTGACAAGTCCACAGTGATGCTAACTGATTTACCTTCATATGTAAGTTTTTGTTTTTAAATTATTTTTTTTCAGCAGCTTCCCATCTGGTAATTTAATAAGGATTGGCCTTGGTCAGCTTCTTTTTCATCAGAATTGTTTGGTGCTCTATAAGCCTCACTTACATGTATTTTAAACTTTTCTTATATTTGGGAAATTTTCTTCTATGATTTCTTTAAGCATATTAGTGAATCCGTCTGTGGTATCTCCTGGATTTTCTTTAACTCTGATTAGACTTAGATTGGTGCTTTCCTCATCTAGTAGCTGCTGCATAGTCTTTTCTTGTTCTTTTATTTTATTCTTGGTTTCTTTGAGCTCTTTATCTTAATTCACTCTTTTGTTCTCAATGTCAGACACTGTCTTAATATTGGTCATTTCTGCAATGTATGAATTGTATAGTTTATATTTCAGGTATTTCTTTCTCAGACATTTTCAAGGATTCCAAATCATTGTTGAATCTGTTGTTCAGATTTTGAACTGTTTTGGTTAGGTCATTCAATCTTTTACCTCTTTCCCCAAAATTCACCATGGCCATATTGGACTCTCTCTCTCTCTCTCTCTCTCTCTCTCTCTCTCTCAGAGAGATTATATATTTGGACCCCTGCATTTCCCTTCATTTTAGGGGGATTACTGGATATGAGGGAGTAGGGAAGAGAGTGTTTGTGGGTTTTATGGAGATTTTTAGTAGGATGTTGCCTCTCTGTGAATAATTTTCAGCTTTGTATGTCCAGTGTTAGTATGTACTCTTTCTGTTATCCACTTTAAAATTTTTGATTCTATTTTTTTTCTTAAAAAGTTACTTCTTGTTATAACAGTATCCACAGATTCAAACTTACAACACTTCTATATGATAATCCTTGCAGGTACACATCCCCACTTTGTCTCTTCTCACTGGGTAGAATGGGATTTTATTGGATAAGGAGTGTTAGACTCAAAGGTGGAGGTTGAATGGGAATACTAGTAGATGATAAGAAATGCTTGATGTGGTTTCTGATTTTATTGGAGTAATTTTAGTTGCATTGAAGGGTTAACATTGAGAGTTTTCAGAGGATATGTTATGAGGGAAAGTGCGACTTATGGAGAAATGGCAACTTGCTTTACGATTGAGGAAAGCTGTGTGGTTGTCACTCTTACTGATAGAAAGGACAATTAGCTAGATAAGATATGGAAAATCCAAAGGCTTAGGATGGGAAGAATTCAGGGATAATACTGTGAGAGATATAAATATGGGGAATTTAAAACCTTGGAAGGAGTTTGCAGGTTTGGAAAAACAATAAAGAAATACATTAATAATATTGTCTTGGGGATTGAGGTAAAGAAACTAGATAGGGAGACAACCAGGGAGAGATCTTAGACACCTATCAAATTAGAGGAAATGAAAGACAAATACACAAAATTAGCAACCTAATAAACACAGGAAACCATAGAATGACATAACTTAACCACACATTACCAAACAAATCAAGAAATATGCAAAAACCTAAACAAATAAAATGTCTGATGGAAACACAGATTAAGTATTTCATTGAGACATTGCATAGGTGATTCCCAAGTAGCCTCTTTGCCAGGGAGTCTGAGTGCTCACACCCCAATAACTCCTTTGATTCTTCCACTGCAATACTGAAGCTAATTCAGACTCAGGACTTCTTTCTGCCAGGTTGCAGGAATTCTTGCAGAGTTTGATCCAGTCTGAGTTCTTGGGTTAAGATCTCTTACTATCCCTCTCCTTGTCATGGTGGGGTCAAGAAAGATTCACTGACACAAAATTGTCCACTGAGCCAGGATTGATTTCTATGCAAACAAATCAGCTACATTAGTAGTAGCTAAACCATTATTGTGGTATCTATCAGTGCTATTTGAAAAATAACCTACCATGAGACCCTGTTTTGGGTCTCCCTTTAGCCTAGAGAAAAAATCCATGATTATAGTGTAAGCATCATAACAACCGAAGTCTTCACCCACAGTTAATTTGCACTTAATGTGTTGGTAGTGCCTATAATGGTGAAAAACATCATTCAAAAATAATTTTATAGAATCAGTTATCTAAAGCCCCGGAGGTTAGGGTCTGGGTAATACCAGATGGGGGAAATAAAAGAAAAAAGGAAAAGAAAAAAGTTTTTAAAAAGTCTTCTTCTCTGTGGTATGGGAAAGAAGAAAGAGAGGATGCAATAGATCTTAATGATAGTGATGTTATGTTATATATTCAGAAGAGTATAACGGGGAAAACCAGGTACAAAATTGGTAGTGGTAAATGAGGATGAGAAAAGATTCTATAACTGTTATAAATATTAGACTAAAAGTTAAAGTGAGACAAATGAATATGGGGAGAAGAAATAAAAGAAAAAATTGGGAATGAATAAGGCACAGGAGAAAGAAGTCAGGTGAAGAGAGAAGGATAAATGTAGGAGGGATATAAAGGCACAAGGGAGATTCCCTCAAACTCTATAAACTATATTGGGAGAAAAAATGCAAGAGGAAGAGAAGGGCACATACACAAACAGACACACTCATGAAAGAAAACAGTGAAACAATGGAATAAAATTGTGGTGGGAAATGTACAGAAAGAAGACAACAAAGGAAATCATAAGATGAAAATAAAAATGAAAAATAATACAATCAAATAAAGAACAATAAAAGAATTTGTGGTGAATTGACAACTGGTGGTCAACTTGTAACACCCAGCTGAACTGAATCAGTGTGGTGCTGGATATGAAAGGCCCACCTGAGGATTGTTTCCAACAACATAAAAAGAGGAACTGTAGAGGAAGAAGTAGTGCTGTTAACTCTCCTGGAGAAGCTTGTTGTGCTGGCTTTCCTGATATGAACTCAGCCATTATCATTGGAGGAGCTCAGGACCTTGCTGTTGATGAGGATGGTTGTGGTTCTTTTGCAGGGAGCTCCAGTCCTTACTTTGAGCATCACTTCCTGGCTCCAGTGCAGATCCCTCAGCCTGCTGGCACAGATCCTTCATCCCATTGGCACAGACTTTCTAGCTTCCACTGCTGACCTTTGGGCCCTCCCAGCACAGATCTGTGAAACAGACTTGCATGAGACATTGTCATGGGCTCTAGGCCTCCATTTGGACTTGTGAGGGGCATTGTCATGGGCGCTAGGCTTTCAGCTGGATTCATGCAGGACATTACCATGGGATCCATATCATCAGCTCGATTCTTTGGGTTAGTGTGTGGACAGACTTCCTGCACTCTTTTGTATATGACCCTTTGGGTGACTATTATAAAATAATTCTATAAATTGTGTGTCCTGTATTATATCTTTTCCCTTGCAAACCCTGACTACAACAGAATTTTTTCTTCTCTTTTGGACACATGGCTCTCTTCCTCAGTCTAGTGTTAAGGGACAGAGTTCCAGCCCGGACATGTCTCTCTTTATGTTGGAAATCTAAGGTGGTAGTCTACCCCCAGAGTGGTTTTGCATGTAGAAATCTCCTTACTGTAAGAACATGGTCCCAATGTGAGCTACCAATGCTTGGTAACTCAGGCTGAACCTAGCCTCTGAACATAGGTGTTAGGTTTGTGTTCACCAGCCCCTGCCTCTCAGCAGGGTTTCCCCCAGTCTGCTCTCCAACTTTTGCCTGTCTGCCATGACTGTCTTTCCCTCATGCACTCTGGCAACTCAGCATGTGAAGCACCCAAGGGGCTCTTCTGGAACCCAGATTCAAACAGCCCTTCTCTACAATGGCATCCCTGCCAGCTTGTGCTCCACTATTATCGCTCCAGGTGCTATACCAAGGTTACTCACCAAATGTTGACTGTGGAAGACCAGTTTGGAAGCAGTGTCCATTGTTTTCCTTGCTGTTTCCAACTGCAGGTGATTCTTTCAGTCCTAATGCAATTCCCTGGTTCTACATGAGCAAGAAAGTTGTTAGTTTCTCTTTGCCTCCCTGCTGATGTCCAGCAAGCCAGTGTTGGTGGCACCATGTGGTGCGATATATTTCTTCTGTACCACTTAATCATATTTTCTTCTCTATCGTTTTCCTCATGGTTCCTGTGTAACCTTCGTGAAACTTGCTTCTCCTCCAAGCTATTTTTTCTAGACTCTAGACACTTTGTCCTGGAGAAGCTGAGTTGCTGGCACTCACTGTGCTATCATTTGGGGATCACCCCTCAGACTATTTTTAAGTTGTTGAGGAACTTCCATATTAATTTCTATGGTGGCTATATGAACTTACATTCCCACCAATAATGTTCAATCGTTCTCTTTTCTCCACATTCTTGCCAGCAGTTATTATCTTTAATCTTTTCAATAATACACATTCTTCTTGGTTGATATGCCATTGCAGTTTTGGTTTGCACTTCCAGGAATGTAAAACTGAGCATTTTTTGCATATGCTGGCTATATAAAATGTCTGTTTAGACTTATTGCCTATTTTTAATTGGATTATTTGGATTTTTTTGCTATTAAATTTTTGGAGCCACTTATGTATTCTGGAGATCAACTCCTTGCCAGGTACCTAGTTTGAACATATTTCTGGACATATTCTCTCCCATTATTCATGTTGCCTCTGCCCTCTGTTGACTGGTATTTTATTGAACTCTGGAGAACTGTAGCCTATACAAATCCAAATTGAAATGACCATCATACTCAGTGAAAGCCATCTCTGTGGGCTTTAGGCTTAGATTTGTAGATTAGAACACAGTAGTAATGAAAAAGCAGGGAAAACAGAAATAGGGAAAGACTATCATAAACCTATCCATAAAATATCCATTAAAAAGCTCACAAATTTACATATATATAATTTTTTGTCAGTAATTTCTGGGGTTTTCCTTCTTCGTGTAGTTTATCCTACCCCAGTCCAAAAACATCAAGATCTTTTCTTCTTTTGTGTTCTTCTGACTCACAAGAGTTAGAAAAAAAAACCTGAGAATACCTAGGGAGCACTTCATTTTGCAGTAAAAAATTTCCTCACCCAAGGTTGACATGTAGCCATTTGAAGATAATAGGGAGGCCTGGATGATGAGGCCATCAGTGGTAACCTCCATAATTCAAGGACCAAACAAGCCTCTCATTCTTTGTGACTTATGGGAGGAAGGGATCCACAAAAATCATTTAAAATAAATTTCCCACAGATTGGAAAAATTTCTGAACAGAGTGAAGATTTGGAGTCAGATTTGATTGAACTAAAATAAAATGAGGTAGCATTTCTTTCATGTCCACTTACGGAGTTAAGAGTTATACTTGATACACATATCATAAGCTTGGTGTGATCATTCTCCATCTCTCTCCTTCTCCTCAGGCATCCCTATTTCCAGAGACAGTATAACATTAAAACTGGGCCAATAAATAACCCTACAATGGCTTATGGGTGTTCAAGTAAAAGGAGGAGTGGAAGTGAATGTCTCTCACTTTGAATCAAAGCTAGAAATGATTACACTTAGTAAGGATGATATTATAGTTGGGATTTACAAGGGAAAAGATTTAATAAAGGATACATAATTTATAGGATTATTTTGTAGTATTCACCCAAAGAGTCAAATGCAGAAGAGTGCAGGAGATCTGTCCATGCACTAAAGACCCAAAGAACCCAGCTGAGGGCCTGGATCCCACAGCAATGTCCTGCATGAGTCCAGCTGAAGACCTTGAGCCCAAGGCAATGTCCTCCACGAGTCCAGCTCGAGGCCTAACAACAATGTCTCATGCAGGTCTGTTTCATGGATCTGTGCTGGGAAGGCCCAAACTTCAGTGATGGAAGCTAGAAAGTCTCCACCAGAGGGATGAAGGATCTGTGACAGCAGGCTGAAGGATCTGTACTGGAGCCAGGAAGTGGCACTCAAACTAAGGACAAAAGCTTCCCCAAAGAGAACTGCAGCCATCCTCAGCAACAGCAAGGATCCAAGCTCCTCCAACAATGAGAACAGCTGAGTTCATATCAGGAAAGCCAGTGTGACAAGCTTCTCCAGGAGAATCAACAGCACACCATCTTCCCCTCCAGTTCTGCTTTTATGCTGTTGGCAACAATTCTCAAATGGGCCTTCCATCCCCAGAACCACACTGATTCAGTTCAGCTGGGTGTTACTAGTTGACAATGAGTTAATGTACCATAGATGGCATATCAAAATCTGTGATAAACTGAAAGCTAAACCTTTTGCACCAAATAGTTATCCAAGTTGTTAATGCAAAGGAAAATTTCTTCAGGAAATTAAAAGAGCTATTCCAGTGAACACATGTATGATGTGAAAATGAAATACCATTATTGGTGATATAGAGGTTTCAGTGGTCTGGATTGAAGATAAACCAGTCACATCATTAGTCTAAGCCAAAACTTGATCTATAACAAGGTCCTTACTCTCTTCAATTCTATGAAGAGTGAGAGAGGTGAGAAAATCTTAGAATAGATGCTATAAGATGATCCAAATTTGCTTAATGAAGTTTAAGAAAAGAAGCAATCTCCATAAAATAAAAATGTAAGGGGAAGCAGCAACTTGTAGAAGTTGTGGCAAGTTATCAAAAAGATGTAGCTAAGATAACTTATAGAGGAGGTTACCCTAAACAATAGAAGAGCCTAATATTAGAAGAATGTACTCTCTAAGTCTTTCATAGCTACAGAGAAGTCAATACCTGTATTCAAATTTTCAAAGGACAGGCTGAGTCTCTTCTTAGGGGTTAATGAAATTGCAGACTTTAAGTTGAATCAAATGCTCACTATCATTCTGAAAATCTTGTGTCACTTAAGAATTATGCTGGGGCCAGGGATATTGCTCAGCAGCACAGCCCTTGCCTGGCAAACACAAGGTCCTGAGTTTGATTCCCAGTACCACAAAAAAAGAAGTATGCTAAATTTACTCTGCCTTTGTGCTATAAAAGGAACATCAAGGTTTGGATACCTGAGAGAGCTCAGACAGAGATGCATAATGAGATTAATATTTTCATTTCTACTAACACATTTATTCTACACCCTATGGTTCAAGAAGTCATTTTTTTCTTTCAAGTTTTATTATTCACATTTTATAAGGCTGTAGCTGGAATATGTAAGAATTTTCAAGATAGATCTGTGCCAACTAAATTGGAAACATTATGGGAAGGATTCAGATGATATCAAGAATATTCACAACTCATGGGTGGAAGTAAAATTATCAATATTAACAAGAATTTGGAAGAAGTTGATTTCAATCCTCATCGGGACCGTCGAGGGTATATTAGCTACTTTCCTGTCCCTGGGGAAAAATACTGAACACCGCCACCTTAAAGAAGGAAAGGTTTACTTTAGGTCATAGTTTCATTGGATTCAGTCCATGGTTGGCCACCTCCAGGGCAAAAATGGCATGATGAAAGAAAGGTGTTCACCACATAGTAGTCAAGAAGCAGAGAAGGAAGAAGCTGAGGATGACAATACACCTTTTCAAGTCATGCTCCAAATCACCTGCTCTTTCTGACCGGGGCTCATCTTTGAACTTGAGGCTTTGGGGGGACATTTTAGATCTCAACCATGACATTTCACCTATGACCTCCAAAAGGCTCATGTCCATCTCATTATGTGAAAAGCATTTAGTTCATCTCTAAGGGTTGCCAATCTTAACAGTTCCAGCAGTGCTGAAAAGTCCAAGTTGAAATTCTTCTCTAAGACTGAAGACAAACCCTTAACTGTAAGCCCCTGTAAAAATAAAAAAGAACATTAAACTATTCCAACACACAATGGCACAGGGTAGATTCCCATTCCAAAAGTGAGGAAGCAAGAGAATATACAGATATAGGACCAAAACAAGACTGAAACCTGTAAGGCAAACAAAATTCTGTATATCTCTATCCAGTATCCAGGGCAGGTTGTAACCAGATGTGAGCTCCAAAGGGTTTAGACCACCCTGCATCTATGGCCTTGCTGGTTGTAAGCCACATGGCTCCTCTCTTGGGTTGGTTTTGCACACTGCCTGTGGCTTTCCTCAGCAAAATTTCCATGTTCCTGGCATCCCCAATGTTTTGGGTTCTCCACTGCATGATTAGTTTTACTTTCACAGCTTTATGCACTGGTATCTCAGGAGAAAATATCCCAGGCCTTCCTTTGAAATCGACATGGAAGCCCACTGCCTTAGTTACTTTTCTTTCACTGATGAAAGAAAATACCTGAAACCCAAAGTCAAGGGAGGAAAGGTTTATTTAGCTCACAGTTTGTAGAGGTTTCAGTCCATAATTGGCTGGCTCCAGGGCAGGGTGGCTCTGCAGAGAAGAAGAGTTCATGGTGGGCAGAAGACAGCAAAATCAACAACCAAGCTTAACAGCACCTTTCTGCCACTTTTATACTCTATCTAGGCTGTTGAGATTAGGATGGTGCCAAACAAATCTGAACTGATCACTCGACCTTAATCCCAGCATCACACCCTCTAGATTCAGTCACTTATGAGAAGCCCATACCCCTCATGAGTGCATGAGACTTTGGGGGAACACATAGACACAAACTATAACATTCCACCTCTGGTCCCCCAAAGACTCATACATGTACTGGTGAGATAGCTCAGTGGCATAAGCACCTGCCTGGCAAGCGTGAGGTCCTGAGTTCGACTCCTGGTACCCACAAAAAAAAAAGACTCATGCACATCCCTTTATGTAAAAGGCATTTACTCCATCTCTAAGAGTTGTCAAAGTCCTAACAGTTTCAGCATTGCAGAAAAGTTCAAGTTCCAAGTCTCCTTTAGATTTAAGGCAAACTCTTAGCTGTGAGCTCCTGTATAAATGAAAAGAAAGTTAAACACTTCCAACATTCAATGGCACAAGATATATATTTCCATTCCAAATGTTACAAACAGGGGGATACAAAGGAATGGGATGAAAGCAAGTCCAAAATCAAGCTGGGCAAATATTAAGTCCTGTATTTCCATGTGCAGCAACCCAATCTGTGGCAAAATGTGAACTCAAAAGGACTTGGGTGGCTCTGTCCCTATGGCACTTCCGGTGGTGGTAGCTCCCATGGCTTCTCTCTTGGGCCTACTTTGCTCTCTCCTTACAGTATTCTTCAGTTGATCCACGTTCATGGCTTCTACAAATTTCTGGGGTCTCCACTGCACCTTGGGCTTCACACTCACAAATTTACATATTGCCACTCAGGGGCACACTGCGTGGTCTCACAGGCCTTCTTCTGAATTTGGGCTGGAAGCCTTCCTGACTCCAAAACTATTCCATTCTGCATGCACCTAAACCAGCATCATGTGGATGATGCCAGGTTCTGCCATCAGCTGGAGTAGTAGTCAGACTTTCTTCTTGTTTGGCCATAGGAGTTCAGTGCCTGGATCACTGGGCATTCTGAATCCAATTCCAAGAAACAAATTCTCTAGGATATGGCCATTCTGGAACATGGTGTTCTGGGACTCTCTTCTCAAAGCAAAGTCTTTCACTTTTGCAATTTTGAGGCTGCAAAGGGTGGAGTCTTGCTGCTTCTTGTGATGCCCTCAGACCATCTTTTCTATTCTCCTGTTCTTTCTCAGCAATCAAGATCTTTTCTGCTCTGTCTTTGCATTTCACTGCTTTACTGAAGATTCCTTTCTGGCCAAACTCGTGATGTTTTAATCATTGTGCTGTGCTCTTTGCTCTTGATTCTTAACATAGATCTGGCTAATAGCCCCCAACATTAGCCATGCCACCACCTCAACATTCAATTGTCTTGAAATTACTTCTACAAGATTAATTAGTCCACTGCCCTTAATCTCAGTCTCAGGCAAATTCTCTGGATGTAGTCAAAAGGCAAGCTTTCTGCCAAGCCATAACACACATCATCTGGAGTCCAGCAGCCAATGCAGTCCTTCTTCCCAGCAGAATCCTCCTGGGCCTGGTGTTTACTGGCTTTCTGATCTTCTGAGCTCTGACCAGAATCTCTCATACAGTACAGACTAATGCATTCCAGCTCTACTTTTTTCAACTGGCATCTCCAAACCTTTTTTAACTCTTCCCCTTCCAACAAGCCAGTTCCAAATTCTCTTGAGCCACATGGCCAGGTAATGTCACAACAATGACCCCACTTCTCTGGTACCAAATTCCATCTTAGTTACTTTTTTCCCATTGTGAGATAAAATACCCAATGCCCAAAATTAAGGAAGGAAAGGTTTATTTAGCTCAAAATTTGTAGAGGTTTCAGTCCATAATTGGCTGGCTCCAGGGCAGGGTGGCTTTGCAGAGGAGAGCAGTACATGGTGGGCAGAAGACAGGAAAACCAACAGCCAACCTTAACAGTGATTTTCTGGCCCTTTTATACTTTATCTAGGTTGCTGAGATTAGGAAGGTGCTAAACCTTTCAGCGATGTGATCACACAGCCTTAATCCCAGCATCACACACTCTAGTTTCAGCCACCCCTGAAAAACCACCCCCCCTGTGTCTGCATGAGGCTTGGGGGGATATCTAGGCACAAACCACAACACCCAAAATCCTTGAATTCTGCATGTATATAAAACTAGTGCTGCATGCAAGGTCTGCCACCAGTTAGAGCACTTGGATCATGGCTGTATTGGACTCTGAGCATTCAGATGGCTGAAATTGGTAAAATAAATTCTGGGGAAACAATTTTCTAGGTGGCCTTTCTTGAACAGGGAACCCGGGGAGCTCACTTCTCAAAAGAAAGTTTTAGAGTCTTGTATCTTCAAGCTTGTGATGGAAGGAGGTTGCTGATTTCTCAGATGCCTTCAAACCATCTTTCCTATTGTCTCGATGCAAAGTACTTGGCCTCTATTTAATGCTAATATTTTCAGCAACCAAGCTCTGCTGGGCCCCAAATTTAAAAATACTTTCCTTCTAGCTATAAGCAAATTTTAAAAAAAATTATTCAGCTCTGCTTTTGTTCCTCATTATCGTAAACCTGGCTGAAAGCAGCAAAGAGGATCCACACCACAGCCTCAACATTGTGCTGCTTTGAAATTTCCTCCACCAGATTAATCTACCACCCTTGATTTCAGTCTCCTGTAATGTCTCAGGATGTGGGAAAATGGAGGTAAATTGGGACAAAATTGGGACAAAATGCCCAACATCCACAAGTTAAAGAAAGAGATGTTTATTTTGGCTCACAGTTTCAGTGGACTCAGCCTATAATGGGGTCAGTTCCAAGGCAGAAATGGCATGGCAATATGGCATGGTGGAGGACAGCTGACCACTGAAGGATGGCCAAGAAGCAGAGAGAGAACAGAGGAGCCAGGGCAAGAATAGCACCTTGCAAGTCACATCACAGCTCTAGTGACTTATTATTTCTGCCCAGATAGCATTAACAAATGTGAAAATTTTGGGGGACATTTTACATCTAAAACATAACAAAAGCATCCAAAATTTCAGTAGAGGAAGCAACTGCAAAGTCATAAAAATAGCAAGAAAACTAGGTTTGGAACTGAAATTTGAACATATGACACAATTGCTACAATATCGTGCTAAAACTTGAATGGATGAGGAGTTACATCTTATATGCAAGCAAAGAAAGCAATTTTCTTGAGATGGAATCTACTTCTGATGAAGACGCTGAAAATATTGTTGAAATGACAACAAAGGATTTAGCTATTACATAATATTAGCTGATAAAACAGCAGGAAGAATTGAACAAATAGAGTCAAATTTTGGAAGAAGTTCCCCCATATGTGAAATGCTATCAAACAGCATTGCATGGTAAGAGAAATATTTCATGAAAGGAAAAGTTGATCAATGTGTCAGACTTTATAATTGTCTTGTTTTAAGATGTTTCCAGAGCCACTTCAAACTTCAGCAACTACCACTGATAAGTAGTGTCATAAATATCAAGATAAGATCTTCCATCAGCAAAATGATTATGACTCAATGAAGAATCAGGTGACCACTAGGATATTTTAGCAATGAAGGATTATTATTAGAATATGTAAATTGTGTTTCAAATATAATTTCATTGCACACCTAATAGACTATAATATAATGTAAATATAACTTTTTAAATTTTTATTGAAGCCAGGTGTAGTGGTGCAAGCCTGTAATCCCAGCACTCAGGAGGCTGAGGCAGGAGGTTCATTGCAAGTTTGGAACAAGCCTGGGCTACAAAGTCAGCTCCAGGCCAGCCTGAACTGCATGGTTAGAACCTGTCTCAAAAAGACAAAAAAAAATTTTATTGGTACATTTTAGATATACATAATGGTAACATTCATCATAAGGAATTTGTACCTCTACATGATATATGCTTCTCCTTTTTACGTTTATAAGCACTGGGAAAGCAAAAATAAATAAATAAAATTGGGTGACTCGTTTTATTGCAATACTAACTTTATGTTGGCAGTCTAGAACAATACCTATAATATATACAAGTTACACCTGTATTCTAATATCAAGTCTCTCTCTGTTCCACAGATCCAAAGTTTATATCCTAATTACCCAAATCTTCCTCCAGATGCCTAATTTCTTAGTCACTTTCTCATCACCTGAAACCCACACTTTAAAGAGAAGAGGTATATTTTGGCTCACATTTTAGGTCCATTATCAGCTGGCTTCAAGGGAGAAAGGAAGGCAGGATGAAAGGGTCTGGCAAAGGAAAGTTCCTCACATCATGGCATCCAGGAAGCAGAAGAACCAACAAAGGGAAGCTGCTTATGTCATGGTAGCCAGGAACCAGAGAGAGAAGCAAAGACCCAGGATGAATGATATACCCACTCCCTCCAACTAGATCCCACCTTCCAACAAGTCAGCTATATCTCCTCCATGATGCCATCACCTTCCAAAAGCCCCAAATATGGGCACATGAAGCCTTTGGGGGAATTTTCTTTATCTAAACCAAAACATTCTGCCCCCTGACTCCAAAGAGTTTCTTGAGCATCTCTTCATGCAAAATGCACTTACTTCATCTTTAAGATTCCCCAAAGTCTTAACAGTTCCAACATTGACAAAAAGTTCAAATCCAAAGTCTCCTCTGAGACTTAATGTAAGTTCTTATCTGTGAGGGCCTGTAAAAATCATACAGTAAAAACTCCCAACATACAATGACATAGGGTGAACATTTTTATTCCAAAACAGAGGAATAGGATAGAAAGGATTCAGAATGAAGCAACACTAAAACAAGCAGGTCAAGCATTAAATCCTATAGATCTATGTCCAGCTCCTATGGCAGGTTCCGTTGAGACATTAGTTCCAAAAAGCTGGTATGGTCCCACCTCTGTAGCATTGCTGTTTGCAGCTCTCATGGTCTTTCTCTAGGGTGGGCTTTGCTCACTACCTTCACATTTCTGGCTTCTCCAAATCATGAGGTCTCCACTAAAGTTTTGGCTTCACTCTCAGTTTCACACTGCCCTTTCAGTGCTACATTGCCTGGCCTCCCAAGCCGCCCTCCAAAATCTGAATAGAAGCTTGCCAGACCCTACAACTCTTCCATTCTGTATGTCCTTAAGATCAGCAACATATGGATGATGCCAAGGTTTGCCACTAGTTCAAGTGGTAGCTAGCTCCCTGTGGATAATGTCTTAAGACTAATTCCAGATGGCTGAACTCTGGGAAACTCTGTTACTTGGTCTTGAATGAGCTGGACTCCTCCAGACCCTCTTCTCAAAGCAAAGTCTTACAGTTTTACACCTTTGATCCAGTGAAGGAAGGGTGGGGTTTTTCAGACTCTTGACGTCCCCTAAGGCATCTTTAGTATTGTCTTGATACAAAGTATTTGACCCCTTTTTAGTTAATATTTTTAGCAACCAAGCTCTCCTCTGCTTCAATTTTGCACACACTTCCTTTCTGGAGAATCACAAAACATTTTAAATGGGCTCTTTGATCCTGTTTTGGAGCACAAATCTTGCTAAAAATAGGTAGCAGCACCCATATTACAGCTTGAATGTTGGGCCACTTTGAAATCTCTACCAGATTAATTAGTTTACTGCCCTTAATCTCAGTCTCCTGCAATGTCTCAGGAAATGGGCAAAATACAGACAATTTTTTTTTTGCCAGAGTGTAACACAAATGATCTTGAGTCCAACTGTCCTTACAGTCAACTGAAACCTGTTACCCTAAAGTTTATTCTCCACAGTTCTGCCAGAATTCTGTTCTACTGAGCTCTGACCACAATCTCCCATCAAGTTTGGTTTACTGTATCCTAGGGCTACTCAAACTGGCATCTTCACACCTTTCCAAACTCTTCCAAAAAGCCAGTTCCAAAGACTTCAAACCACGTGGTCAAGTGTATTCATAGCAACAATCTCATTTTCAGCACCAAAATCTGCCTTAGTTACTTTCTCATAACTAGGACAAAATACACAATACCTCCAACTTAAAGGAGGAGGCATTTATTTTGGCTCACATTTTTCAGTCCATGGTCAGCTGGCTCCAAGGCAGGAAGGGCATGGTGTTACAGCCTTGGGTAAGAAAGCTGCTCATGATATGGTAGCCTAGAAGCAGGGAGCAGTGACTCAAAAATGAAAGCTACTGACACCAGGGCAGCCTTGAAATAGAGAAATGAGGAGCTGGAAAGAGAGATATTCTCTTCTAGGACAGGCCCCATTGACCTGCCTTCTCTGAGCATACCCCACATTCCAACAAAATCAGCTATACCAGACCTCATAATTCAATCACTTTCTAAAAGTCCTGCCTATGAGTACATGAGGCCCTGGTAGACATACTTGATCTAAACCATTGCACCTATGATTGCTATAGCTATCCTTAATTGGCATTTCAGGGATGCTGGCAGAGAGGAACTAGCAAATATAAAATTACTCTATTACTTATAAATTTAAAAGTTTCAAACACTTCCTATACTCATTCTAGAATAGATACTAAATATACATCACTTCATGGTGCAATATTCTTATATGATCTAAATGACAAGGTTATATTGTACAAGCATCTTTAAAATGCAAATAAGTACATCATTCTAAAATGTCATAAATATTCCCTCTTCACTTTTAAGTATATAAATACCCTTTATTTTAAAAAATAATCTCACTTGAAAAGAATATATGCTCTTCTAAATGAGTATTGACCTAAATAACACAAAACTATCACTGGAAAATATTGACAATATTCTCCCCTCACATTTAACAATGCAACCTCATACCCCAGAAAGCTCACTAGAAATGATGTAATTTTTGGTTTTTGTTGTTTGTGTGTTTTGAGACAAGGTCGCACTATGTTGGCAAGGCTGACCTCCAACTCTCAGAATCAAGCAATTATCTTCCTCAGCCACCCAAGTAGCTAATATTATGTTTATTAGCCACTACAACCAGCTTATATATTTCATACTCTAAAGGAGCATCATTAAAGCCAAATAATATTTAGCATCAAGAAAAAACTGTGAAATATAATCTACTCTTTCACATTTAAAATTATTAGCCTCTTTCTTTCTTTCCCTTTTTTCTTTCTTTCTTTTCTTCTGTTTCTTTCTTTATTTTTTTCTTTTCTCCTTTCTTTCTCAGTACTCAGGATTGAACCCGGTGTCTTAACATAGAATTACATCCCTAGCCTTATTTATTTATTTATTTATTTATTTATTTTATTTTAAGACAGGATCTCATTAAATTACAAAGTTGACCATGCTGGGCCCAAACTTACATTCATCCTGCCTCAGACTCCCAGAGTGCTAGGAATATAGGCATGGATCATCATGCCTGGTTGTATTAGCCAGTTTATATATTCCACAGCTTCTTCTAAAATAAAAGAACTTCTAAGATAATTACTACAAAAAAATGTCCTTTTTCTACCCCTCCAACTCTATTACCTTATCAGTTTACTCAGATCTCATTATTTAAATTCCTGGTTGAATTCCAGGTATTTTCTTCAGTTGAACACTGCTATTATTTCATTCCAACTCCAAGTCACTCATGTCTCTGACGGTTTTCATGGTTTCTGATCGGATAACAAAGAATCTCCCTTTTAGCATCTACCTATGCAGTGGGTAATAAAATATTTCTAATAGTGTATTTCCACACAAGCCTTTCCCTACTGTTAACTCAGCTTCTAATTACTGTACAGAAAGAGAAGTACCAATATATATGCACAAAATTTTCTAAATGTTTTTTTATTTAAAATATTCAATTCCAGGGAGGGTGATCTTACACTCAAGAATTTGTTTGGATCCTGGGTACTCTTAGCAACTGAAAACTGGAGTTTCTACCACTGGAAGTAACAAACCACATCCAAAGTCCTTCATGAGAACCTACCTTTATACAGTTCAGAGAGCAGCTATCAGTAATGGTATTTAGTAATCTTTTTTGCTACATCTTTTTATAGCTTTGGCACCTTGGTATAGTTGAATTCATAAAAAGAGTGTGGGAGATTTTCAACCACTTTTATTTTTTGAATAATTGCAGAAAAGTTATTAGTTCTTCCGTAAATGTTTTGAAGAACTTACTAATGAAACCACCATGTCTTGGACTTTTTTTTATGAGTCTTCTTATTGTTGTTCAAACCTTCTTAGGGTTATTGGCCTGCTCAGATTTTCTATTTCTTCATGATCCAAAGTTGACAATGCTGTGCTGGGTGTAGTGGTATATGCCTGTAATCCCAGTACTCAGGAGGATGAGGCAGGAAGACCACTACTAGTTTAAGACCAGCCTGGGCTACATAAGTGAGTTCAAGGCCAGCCTGCACTACACGGTGAGACCCTGTCTCAAAAAAAAAAACCCCAAAAAATGTTGACAATGCTTGATGTGAAAGAAAAACTAACACCCTGATTTGATTGTTATACACTCTATACATGTATCAATAGTTATACTCCATAAATTTATATAATTATTATGTGTTCTTTAAGTATAACAAAAAACATAAAAAAGGAGCTGGTATCAGAACTTATAAGACTAAACAATGAGAGAAACAGAGAAAGAGATTAAACATGACATCAGTCCTACTCTCATGATAGCTTAGAAAAAAATTCAGAACTAAAGGTGATACCTGAAGTGGCTGACACTCTAGCTCTACTTATACATGTGAATTTCCCAAGTAAGTGGAGGAGTGTTACAGCTGCATTCTTTTAGAATACATAGCCTAATTAGACCTTCACAGTTATTTGGACAAAAGGAGCCATAACATCAAAGAGATACAAAACATGTCAGCCAATCCACAAGAGCTTTCCATATTCTACAAAGTATCATTTTAAATATTACAATTAAAAATCTTTTTCTTTTTAAACAGGGGCTTGCTATGTAGTTTAGGCTGGCCTGGATTCACTATGTAGCCCAGACTGGCCTTGAACTTGCAGTGATCCTCCTGCCTCAGCCTCCTGAGTGCTGGGATTGCAGGCATGCCCCACTATGAACAGCCCAATTAAAAATCTAACAAAAAGAATAGCTCTTCTGAGATAGTCTAAGAGAAGACACACCTCTTACAATGGCTTCCCTCCTAAGAGTAGCACTTAAGAAACATTCATGTATTTTACAAAAATTTACTAATTTGTTATATTGCACCACTTTTCAGAATTTTCCTATGCATCTACCCTATACACACCACCCTTTATATTCCATCTAAAATGCATCCATTTATTTTCCACTGTGACTGAGATATTTTTCATTTTTCTTGCAATACAACCTGCCTTCTGCATTTCCTCTTTTCTGATTTAAGGCATGTATACAATGACCTACTTGGGTCTTTCCTTGTTTACTTTCTTGACATGGTACTAGAGAATCAGTATTTATAAAATTGATGTTTAATGTTTGACTGTAGCAGCACTTATAGAAGTAATGCTTCTATACATAATCATTTATAAAGGTGATGCTTGATGCTTATAGAAGTGATTCTTGGTCTTTGACATGTTTTCAGGCAAGTTATTGGAATGTTGTGCCATGCCAACTGACTATGCCTACTAACAGAATTAATACATGGAAGCTCTGGTCAGAAACACCTAAGTGGGACAAACAAATATTATTAGATGGTAGCCAGAAACCATGAATAATCCTCATATGTCCAGTTGGAAAAAAATATTGCTATTGGAAATGAACAGGTCTATTCATGTCAACACCTCCCTCCGTAGTTACATTTCTAGATATATCAGCCTTTAAGATATTCTTAGCAATCAAGTATTCTAGATACTTTTGAATTATATAACCCTTGCAATTTTTATTTTTATTTGTATTTATTTATTTTGGGGGTGTTCTGGGAATTGAACACAGGACCTCGCACTTGCCAGGCAGGCACTGTGCCACTGAGCTATATACCTGACACAATTGTAATATTTATAAGAAGGAAAATTTATATAAATTTCCCAATTCTATTTTTCAGAATGGAGTTGAAATGGCACTGAGGGTGTTGCAGTGTGTCTTTGGGAGAAAGAACCTAATGATTCAGGTTGATTAGCTCTAGATCTTTCTTGGGTATGACAGCCTGTGTCTTCTATTTAGATTAGCATTATCTTCCCTTGGAAAGGTGTATCCAAGCTTTTAATTAATTCACACTGTCAGGAGTTTAGGCAAAAAGGTAACCCAGACAGTTGGGTAAAAATCAAGAGAGACTTTACCTATGGCTATGTCATGTAAATCTAGCAGGAGAATATTGAATAGTAAGTCAGAAAGGTAATGCCAAAGACAAGCAAAATATACATTTCCAAAGAACTTCAACAAGAGGAGCTCAGTTGAGATTTGGGCACCAAAGTATGTAGTCAAAAAAGATTCAGAGGGCCCGGTGAGATAGCTCAGCCACATAAGCTCCTGCCTGGCAAGCACGAGGTCCTGAGTTCGACTCCCGGAACCCACATAAAGAAAAAAAAGGGCTGGTGATATTGCTCAGTGGCACAAACGCTTGCTGGCAAGCGTGAGGTCTTGAAGTCAACCCCCAGTACCCACATAAAAAAACCAATAAATAAAAATTTAAAAAAGATTCAGAGATCTAGGGATATTGGATATAATAAGCAGTTCTGAGCAGAAGTGGTGCCTATTATTCTTAATAAAGGAATATTTCCCAGCCTTGGCATGACTCCCAGGGGAGGCAGGAGCAGAGAGGAACTGTATGCTCACATCCCCTGCTACCAGCCTAGGCCCCACACAATACACACAGGAGACAGAAGGAGAGCAGCCAAACTACCAAATCCTAGCCAGCTCTGCTCCTGGGTTCTTCACAGCACAGGACAGCAGAGGTGACAGCCCAAAGACTGACCTGATTGAAGAAAACAACACCCAATGAAGAAAGTTTCATTCCAGGACTGAAGTGTTACCCTACCACAGAGATGAGGTGAGAGACAGCATTGGACTGGCTGAGAGCTAAGCAGGGATCTTTTGGGATCACCTGGGAGGCTAAGGCTTAGACCAGGAGGATCACAGGGCCTGTATACTGTGGTGAGAGGCCAGGTTTGATGGGCATAAATTTCAGAGGGGTTGGACCTGAAGGAGATGGCATTTAGTACAGTGACACACTTGAACTCTTGCACCATTACCTACATCCAGAAAAAACTAGTGGTCTGAATTAGTATAGGTCAATATCTTGGTGGCCTAAGTGTCTTCACTGAAGTCATAGTCCTCTTTGGTCTGGTTAAGGGCAGCTCATGAGTGGTAGTAAGTATTTGTCAGTATCCAGCTGATATTTGATGCCATTGTTCCTGACTTTACTACTGCAGCCCAGGTGACACAGTTGTTGCTGTCAATTGGAGATTTTCCTGTATGCTAATAACTGGATTGGTTGGGGGTCATAACAGTGCAGCTCACTCCTAAATAACTGGGCATTGGGACAAAGAAGCCACCAACACCAGCACAAAAAATACCTAATGAAGAAAAATATAAAAACATGAAAAGACAAGGCAAAAAATGCCTATAAAAATTCCCAACTAACCCAAAACTTGTTCAGGGGGAATCAAGGGGGAGGAAATCAAGCCACACAGTAGAAAGGTCTGAAGGGCTATCAATGGAGGTAAAACAGTTCAATTAGGTGTTTGGCAAATTTAAAAAAGATATAACTAATCAGATAATGATCCTAATGGAACAAATGATCCACAAGTCTAGAGAAGACACGAATAAAAATCTAGTGGAGCTAAAGAAAGAAATGGAAAACATGAATATCCACCATACAAAGGAATGGGAGTCCATAAAAAATTCCAAACAGAAATACAGGAAATTAAAAATATGATTGAAACTGGGCAGCAGAAGCAACCATTGTGAAGACAGTGTCAGATCTAGAGTGCATGGCTGTGGTCAATGATAATTAAAGACATATGCTTTAAAAACAACAAGAGAACATGACAATTGGATCCAACAGCTGCTAGGTGATTCAAAGAAGACTAATATAAAAGTAATTAGAATTAATGGAAAGTCAGAAAAAATGCACAAGAGGCAGAAAAAACAGTTTACAGAAGTAATAGCAGAAAATACCCATCTTTGTGGTTGAGTAATACTCCATTATGTTCATATAGCACATTTTTTTATTCATTCATTTGTTGATAGAAGTAGCAAAGAGGCTACTCCCATGATTTAGCTATTGTGAGATGTGTTGCTATAAACCCAGGTATGCATGTATATCTGTAACAAAATGACTTTAGCTCTTTCAGAAAGATACCCAGAAAAGGTATAGCTGGGTCAAATGGAACTTCTATTTTTCATTTTTGAGGAATTTCCATACTGATTTCCACAGTGGTTATACATGTTCACATCCTACCAAAAATGTAAGAGCTCCTTTTATCTCACAACCTTGCCAGCAACCATTATTTGAGTTCTTAAAAGTAGACATTCTTACTGGAGTAGGATACAATGTCAAATTGTTTTGATTTGTATTTCTCTAATGGTTTTAAGAGTCTTTTGGTGGAGGTTTTTGGGGTCTTCTGTGTAACAGGTGATTCCATCTGCAAATGAGGATAAATTGACTTCTTCCTTCCTGTTCATATCCATTTTCTTTCTCTTGTCTGATTGCTCTGGTAAACTATCAAAAACTCTATTGAACAAGAGTGGTGAGAATGGACTCCTTGTCTTAGTCCTGATTTTAGAGGAAGTGTTTTCAGCTTTCCCCCATTTAGTATGATCTTCACAGTGATTTTGTCATAAATGGCTTTTATCCATTTAAGGTAAGGTCTTTCAAAACCTATTTTCTTCAGGGTTTTTATCATGAATGGATGTGTTGAGATGATGATATGACTTTTATACTTACCTCTGTTTATGTGGTGTATTGTTTGTTTTTGCATATATTGAACCATCCTTGCAGCCCTGGAATGAAACCAACTTGGTCATGATGTATGAACATTTTAATGATTTGTCATATGAGGTTGGCAAGTATATTGTTGAGGATTTTTTGCATATGCAGTATTCATTTTCTGTTGAGTCCTTGTCTAGTTTTGATATCTGGGAACCCAGGAATGGGTTTGGCAATGCTGCTTCCCTTTTAATTTCATGGAAGGGTTTGAGGATTTATATCTCCCCTGAAGTTCTGTTAGAATTCTGCTATAAATCCTTCAGGTCCTGTGTTTTCATTAGTTGGAAGGATTTTTATTGCTTCCTCTATTTCATTGCATGTTATTGGTCAGTTCAGTTTTTAAATCTTGGTTCAGTTTTGATAATTACTATTTGTCTAGGAATTTATTTCTTCTGGGTTCTCCAATTTGTTGGAATATAAGTTTTTAAAAGAGTTTTTTATAATTATCTAGATTTTGGTAATGTCTGTTGTGATTTTGACTTTATCACTTCCAATTGCATTGTTATGGGTCTTTTCTCTGTTACTTTTAGTAAATTTGGTTGTTTGTCTATTTTGTTTATCCTTTTTAAAGAACCAACTCTTGGATTCATTGATTTCTTGTACCTTTAATCTCAATTTCATTAATTTCTCCTCAGATCATTATAATATTTTTCCTTATACAAAGTTTGGATTTAGATTGCCTAGGTACCTCTAGGACCTTGAGGTACATCATTAGATTATATATTTGGGATCACTTTACTTTTCTAATGTTGCTATTCACAGCTATATACTTCCTTTTCTGCATTTCTTTGTGTCCAATAGGTTTGACATATTGTGCTGCCACTGTCAGTTGATTCTAGGAAATTGTCAATTTAATCCTGATTTCTTCTATGGTCTCATGATTATTGAAGAGTGTATCACTTAATTTCCCTGTTTTTGCATAATTTCTGTGGTTTCTTTTGCTGTTGAATTCTAGTTTCATTCTTCTATGATCTGATATTATGCATGATTATTTCAATTCTTTTGTATATTTAAGCATGCTTTATGGCTTAAGATGTGATCAATTTTGGAAAAATTTCTGTGTGCTGTTGACAAAAAAAATGTGTATTTTTGTTTTTGGATGAAACATGTCACCAGACAGGGTCGAAGGAATTTCCTAAACCCATTCTTCCTATAGGGTTAAGTTGCAGGTTTGATGATTCCCATTGTGGAAAAAGAATATTCAGGATACATCAGAAAGAGACATAAAGGGATTAGGCAGAAATTTAAAGTAAAGTACACCTTCAAAGAAATAGAGAAAAGTGCCTTATGATGTGGAGTTGCGTATATTTACAGGGGTTAGGGGTATCTTCAAGATGGGTGATCTAGGATGTATATTCCTACTATCACTTTACCCATGTGGTGAGCTATGCTAGAATGTAGATCATTTACATGTATTTGAAGTTGAAACATGCTACCAACTAATATTGCTGCTTGCATGAGGGTGGAGGAAGCACAATTTACAGGTGAAAAGAAGTGATTTATTCCAGGATAGAAATGACTAATTTTCAGGTGAGAGAGAACTGCCCGAGTTTATTGTGTGTTGGAAGAAAAGAGAAAAAATTAAAATGAGCTGGAGTAGTTTTGTAACCTAAAGCTGAAGCTTTTCTTAAAAGTACAATCTTAAATTCTGATTTTCCTTATCTCTCTTCTACTTATCTTTATTTCTTCTATCCTACCTCAAACACATTTTAGATATCAGTTAAATTTCTTTGTTCAATGGCATGGTTCAACTCTCCTATTTCCATTTTGGGTTTTGTTTTGTTTTGTCTGTTTGACCTATATGTGAGGGTGGGATATTAAAGTCTCTCAGTATGATAGTGCTCATGTTTTCTGACTTTTTCTATCCAGTAGTATTTGTGAAGTTGAGTGTACTGCCATTCAGGGAATATATATTTACAATTATCTCTTCATGCTGATTTGCTACCTTTATCAAAATGTAGTGACCTTCTTTGTCTCTTTTGATCAGTTTTGCTTGAATTTCACCTTCTCTAAAATAAGATAGCTACTCATATTTGGTTTTGGGCTCCAGCTGCATGCAGTATCATTTTCCATCCTTTCATTTGCACTTTACATGCTTTTTTCATGGACGAGATGTGTCCCTTGTAGGCAAATATAGTTGGACTTTTTTACACAGTGTCTTACTTAGTATTTCAGGCTTGCCTTTAACTCACTATGTAGCCTAGGCTGCCCTCAAACCCATAGCAGTCCTCCTGCTTCAGCCTCCTGAGTGCTGGAATTATATGCACACACCATCACATGTGGCAATTTGAATTTTTAAATAAAATTTGTCAATCTGTGTCTTTTTATTAGGGAGTTAAGACCATTCACATTGACAGTGAATCATTACTGAAAGGTATTTACACCATTTTATGGTCAGCTAAGTTAGATAGAAATTAAAAGACAGTTTGAGAGGGACTGGCCCTCAAGGAAGTCAGCACAAGAAAATAAAGACCTCAGAATTGTGGCTGGAGGTGCATCTAAAGAAGGACAGGCCTCAGGATGAAGATGCAACCACCAGGCCTACATAGCTCCCTAAGGGATAAACAGTAACTTGAAATTATACTGTAATTAATAGCACCTGGCCCAGGAAGTCCAGATAAGCATCAGTCACTCAGGTGGGTAACCAGAGCATCTAGACCCCTCACTGCCCCAGAATGCCTTTGTTATTTCCATGTACCCTTGCTACATGACTTGTTGCCTTATTGGATCAATATTAGATAAAGAGTTATACTTGTAATCCTATAAGTTGATTGTAGTTGGACCCACATTGTACCCACATTGTGACTTTGCTGTATAAATTACTCCTGACAAAGGGCCTCAGTGACCACACATTCAGGACCCCTCCTGGACATCCAGTAGCTATTCTTCTCTCCTTAATTCCAAAAAACTCCTAACTTCTTCCTTTGGACCATGGCTTCATTCCTTGATGTCATGGGGGCATAAACTCAGCACATTTGATATCTAACAGGTCAGGAGTAATATTCCTCCTGTATCAATGTTATTGAATTATTTTTCCTTTGCCAATTCTTCTATTTTTCTTTTTTCTTAACTACTTCCTTTTGCTTTGAGCTCCTTGGTGTTGTTGACCACAGTGCATCCATTTAAGATTCCTTTCAGTATTACCTGCAAGGTTGGGTTGGTGGTCATGAATTTTGTAAGAGGCTCTTTATCATGGAAAGTCTTTACTTCTCTTTCAAATTTGAAAGATAATTTTTTAGGCTATATTAATTTATGTTGAAATTTATTTTCTTCCAGATTTCAAAAACTTCAAGCTATCTTGGCCTTTGAGGGTTGCATTGAGAAATCTGATATTATTCTGACAGGCTTGCATTTATAAGTTGATTTTTTAAAATTTTCTGTTTTTAATATTTTTTCTTTGTTATAGATTTCTGGGATATTGACTATGACATGTCAGTGAGAAATTATGTTCTATTCATGTCTATTTGGGGTCATATATGTCTCATTTACCTGGAAATTAAATTCTCTTATTGATTTAGAAAAATTTCTGATGTTACTTCAGTAAATAATATTGTAACAGCACAATTTATAATAGCTAAATCTTTTTTTGTGGGTACCAGGGGGCCGACCTCAGGACCTTGCACGCCAGCTGGTGCCCGTGCCACTGAGCGATATCACTGGCCCCTTGTTTGTATGTGGGTTCCAGGAGTCGAACTCGGGCCCTCACACTTGCCGGGCAGGCGCTTAAGCCGCTGAGCCATCTCACCGGGCCCTAAATCTTGGAAACAACACAAATGACTATCAACTGAGGAATAGATAAAAAAAAGATGTGGTATTTTTATACAAGGGAGTACTACTCAGCTGTAAAGAAGGATAAACTGGAAAAAGAAACTGGGATGGGAGAAGATGGTGGATTTGTAAGAAGCAGGCAGTGAACCTCTCTAAAAGTCGCCATTCCAACACTGGAATATAGTGACTGGGGGAGGACAAGAAAGAGAGAAGTGGCTCCCCTGGACCCAGGAAGGATCTGAAGAGCAGTTTGGGGCACATGGAGAGAGTGAAGAGAGAAATTTCAACAAAGAAGAAGGAGGTGGCCACCGGCGCCTTTTCCCAGTGTCAGGAATCCTGGCACAACAGAAGAGATTCAAATCTACAGACATGCGGTGACTGCTTGTGCCCCCCAGGGCCTCCACAGAAGAACACAAGACACGACACTGCTGAGAAGCAGCAGACGTGAAGGACTACACTGGATGACAGTGAGTGCTGAGGTTCAGCCATCCTGAGCCTGAGAGTGATTGGCTGGGCACCATTGTGGGGGGGCAGTGGCTGAGCTCAAAGCTCAGGGCAGCTGCCATTCCATCCATGGCTCCCAGCTGGGCTCAGGCCCACAGAAAGAGCACTGATGGTGGCAGGGGACTGAGTTGGATCTTCGCCAGAGAGTGCGGGCTATTGCCCACTGCCCCGCCAAAGGGCTACTGCTGGCTTACTGGGACAGATCTTCACATAATGGGACTCTGTCACCACATGGTGCCTGCCTACACCAGAGTCAAAACCTGGAAGGGAAATTTTTTTCTCTCTCATTTGTGTTTTTGTTCTGGTGGTGGTGATTTTTTTTTGTCTTTTTGTTTTTGTTTGTCTGTTTGTTCTTTCCTTCATTGTTTGATCTTGTTTTTATATGAATGTAAACAGAGCCTCTAACCTCTTTGTGACTGTGCTTCCAATCTGTTCTTCCTTTTATCCCTTCCTTCTCTTTTTCCCACTAGTCTTCTGCACCAGTTTCTCAATGTTAGTGGGATCTCTCTTTGTCCTCCAGCCTTACATCTAATTCCCTCCTCTACTTCCAATTCTCTATTTCCTACTTAACTCATTTTAAATTTAAACTCCTGAGGGCAAAATTGACATATTAAGGACTCGTATACTGCATATAATTTTCTGGTTTTTATTTTTAGATTTTGTTATATAACCACAAATCCAGTTTATATGGTTAAAAGTGGCAAATAACTGGTTAGCTCAGTCTGTCATTTTCTAGCCTGTGTTTGATACTTTTGGTACCACTACAGCCAAAAGTGACATAATTGTTCTAAACCGCTTTTCTTTCTGCTATTCCATGAGTGAGATTGACTAAGGGTCACAGAAAATACTGTGGCACATTACCAAAGAACCAAGGACTGGGCCAAGTGGGTAGCAACTTTTCATATCCAACAAATTGAAGAGGTAGGATCTTGCAGCAGGCTCAAAACCCAAAAATAAGCTACACCTGAAAGATATCTCAGAGAAGTAGTCATCTCCTATGGGTTTACATACTAGCAGTAAGGCAACATACCATAGGCAATTTACAAACATCACCCCAGGAATTAAACTAAAGGAAGAAAAGAAAATGAGAAGACATTTAAACAAGATGCAAATGCATACATCCAGTTCACCAAAGGCAAACACAGGGGGCAATCAGGTGGGACACTCCAAAAGCCACCCACCTGGCATCTCTGAAGTCATAACAACAAAGAACTGAATGAGGCTCTGGACAAAAATTAAGTCAGAAATAATCTCACAGATAACTGCAGAAATAATGTCCACAATGAAGACCATGCTTAAGGATGCTAGAACAGATACAGACAAAAAAAAAAATATGAGCTTAACAAAATGATGGAAGGCATGAAGTCTCAGCGTAGGAAAGAAGTGGAATCCATAAGGCAGATTGAAGCAGATATCCAGGAGAACAAAAATTCCAGTGAAAGTATTTGTAACAGATTAAGTCAATATGAAGACAGGATCTCAGATATAGAAGACAGGCTTGTGATTAGTGATCATGAAAAGAAAGAATTATTAAAAATAGCAAGGGACAATGAAAAATCAATCCAACATCTGCTAGATGAGGCAAAGAAGAATAACTTAAGACTACTTGGAGTCAATGAAAAATCAGCAGATAGCATAAATGACATCAGAACACTGTTCACAGACATTATAACAGAAAATTTTCCTGGTAGAGAAAAGGAATTTGACGTACAGATAACTGAAGCTTATAGAACTCCAATTAGCCACGATCAAAAAAAAAAATCTTCAGCCAGACATATAATAGTCAAGATTCCAGAAATTCAACACAAGAGTAGAATCTTAAAAGCTGTTAGGGAAAAGAAACAAATCACCTATAAAGGAAAGCCCATCAGAATCACAGCTGACTTTTCAGCACAAATGCTCAAGTCAAGAAGAGCGGGGTCGGTGAGATTGCTGAGTGGCATAAGTGCCTACCTGGCAAGAGTGAGGTCCTGAGTTTGACCCCCAGTACCCACAAAAAAAAGGAGCTTCGAATAATGTATTTCAAGTTCTAAAGGAAAATAACCTTCAACCAGATTGATGTACCCTGCAAAGCTATCTCAAAATTGATAGAGAAATAAGATATTTCCATGGCAAAGAACATCAGAAAATTAATGACGACCAAACAAGCACTCCAAACTGTTTTGAAGGACATTCTAGAAAGAGATAATAAGGAATACAACTCCAGGAACCCCAAAAGAAGGAATCCACCAGGCAGGGCAAACAACTAAATAGAGGGAAGGAAAAAAAAAGAGGGGGAGCCAACAACAGGCAAATAACATGACAAGGATAAGTCAATACATATCAGTTTTAAATATCAAAGTTAACAGTCTCAATTCACCAATCAAAAGGCACAGACTGGCAAAATGGATCAAGAAGCAAGATCCAACAATATGCTGCATATAAGAAGCACATTTAATTCAGAAAGAAATTCATAGACTGAAAGTTAAAGGATGGAATGCAATACTCCATGCGACAGGAACCCAGAAAAAAGCAGGGGTAGCTATTCTTTTTGCAGACAAAGTGAATTTCAAGCCAAGAATGATTCAGAGAGATAAAGAAGGTCATTACATCCTTGTAAAGGGAACAATCCAAGAGGAAGAGATAGCGATCACAAATATATATGCAACAAATAGCAGTGCCCCCAACTATATAAAACAAATAATAATGGACATGAAAAATCAAATAAGCACTAATACAGTTGTATTAGGGGACCTCAATATCCCACTGTCACAAAAAGACAGATCAACTAGACAAAAAATCAATAATGAAATATTAGAACTGAACCAAACCTTTGAACAAATGGACTTAGTAGATATCTACCGAGTGTTGCACCCCACAACATCAGAATACACATTCTTCTCAGCTGCACAGGGGACATTCTCCAAAATAGACCACATACTAGCTCATAGAAAATACTGAACTAAATGCAAAGGAACCGAAGCTCTGAATGCATATTATCAGACCATAGTGCAATGAAATTGGAAACTAATGGCAAAAGAAACCACAAGAACTTCCTAAACACATGGAAGTTAATAGCATCCTCCTGAACAACAAATGGGTCACAGATGAAATTAAAGAAGAAATGAGACAGTTTCTACAATTGAATAATAATGACAGTACAACATACCAGAACTTATAGGATACAATGAAAGCAGTCCTAAGAGGGAAATTTATAGCATTAAATATCCACATCAGGAAAACAGAGAAAGCACAAATAAAAAACTTAATTATGAACCTCAAACTTCTAGAAAATGAAGAACAGGCTAAGCCAAAAGCTCATACAAGGGAGAAAATTATAAAGATCAGAGCAGATATTAACATATTAGAGACTAAAAAAAATACAAAGAATCAATGAATCAAAGAGTTACTTCTTTGAAATATTAAATAAAATTGACAAACCCTTATTCAAACTTATTAAAAAAGTAAAGAAAAGACTCAAATACACACAATTAAGCATGAAAAAGGTGATATCACAATGGACCCTGCAGAAATCCGGAAGATAATCTATACTTATTTTGAAAACTAGTATTCTAATAAGATGGAAAGTGCAGAAGAAATGGACAGATTCCTAGATACATATGAATTACCAAAGTTCAATCAAGAAGATATAAAAATCCTAAATAAACCAATATCAATCAATGAAATCAAATATGTAATTAAAAACCTCCCAACAAAAAAAGCCAAAGCCCTTATGGATTCACTACTGACTTCTACAAGAAATTTAGAGAAGACCTAACACCACTACTTCTCAAACTTTTTAATGAAATTGAAAGCAAAGCAATATTCCCAAATTCATTCTGGATGCAAGCATTACCCTGATACCAAAACCGGAGAAGGACCCAACCAAGAAAGAGAGCTACAGGCCAATCTCCCTAATGAACATAGATGCAAAAATCCTCAATAAGATAATGGCAAAGAGAATGCAGCAAATCATCAAGAACATTATACAGCATGACCAAGTTGGATTCATCCCAGGGATGCAGGGATGGTTCAACATGCATAAATCAATAAATGTAATACAGAATGAAGAACCAAGGACAAAAATTATATGATCATCTCAATAGATGCAGAAAAAAGCTTTCGACAAAGTCCAGCATGAATTCATGACAAAAACCCTACAGAAAATTAGAATAGACGGTCTTTATCTCAATGCGATAAAAGCTATCTATGACAAACCAACAGCCAATATCATAATAAAGGGACAAAAACTGAAAGCTTTCTCTCTAAAATCAGGAACAAGACAAGGATGTCCACTGTCCCCACTCTTATTCAATATAGTCCTGGAAACTTTAACCAGAGCAATTAGACAAGAGCAAGAAATAAAAGGAATAGTGATTAGAAAGTAAGAAGTTAGATTATCATTGTTTGCAGATGACATGATACTCTACGTAGAAGACTCCAAAATCTCCACTAAAAAATTGCTGGATTTAATAAGCAAATTCAGTAGTGTAGCTGGATACAAAGTCAATACTCAAAAATCAATAGCCTTCCTGTACACGAATAACAAACTCATTGAAAGAGAAATTAGGGAAACAACACCTTTCACAATAACATCCAAAGAAATGAAATAGCTAGGAATCAATCTCACAAAGGATGTAAAAGACCTCTACACTGAAAACTACAGTACTCTGAAAAAGCACACTGAAAAGGATATCAGAAAATGGAAAGATATCCCTTGCTCTTGGTCAGGAATAACCAATATAGTGAAAATGGCCATACTTCCAACATTGTTATACAGATTTAATGCAATTCTGATCAAAATTCTAACAGCATATCTCACAGAATTAGAGAAAACAATCCTAAAATTCATTTGGAACCAGAAAAGACCTAGAATAGAAAGGCAATTCTGGGCAACAAAGGCAAGACAGGGGGCACCACAATCCCTGATTTGAAATTATGCTATAAAACAAGTGTGATAAAAACAGTGTGGTATTGGCAAAAAAACAGATCTAAAGATCAGTGGAACAGATTAGAAGATGCACAAACATCTCCAGACTTACTAAGCCACCTTATCTTTGACAAAGGTGCCAAATACATTCACTGGAAGAAAGCCTCTTTAATAAATGGTGCTGGAAAAACTGGCTCTGCACATGCTGAAGATTAAAATTAGACCTGTATCTTTCACCATGCACTAAACTCAATTCAAAATGGATCAAAGATCTAAATATTAAAACAGAAACATTAAATCTGCTAGAAGATAGAATAGGTAAAACTCTTAAAGACATTAGTGTAAGCAAAGACTATGAATAAAGCCCCAATTACACAGGAACTATCACAAAGAATCAACAAGTGGGATCTCATCTTATTAAAAAGCTTTTGCACAGCAAGAGAAACCACCAACAGAGTGAAGAGACAACCCACAACGTGGGAAGAAAATGTTTGCCAGCTGTTCCTCAGACAAAGGTTTACTATTGAGAACATACAAAGAACTCAAAAAAATCAGAACTCCCAAATTTAAAGACCCAATCCAAAAATGGGCATCTGAGATGAATACACATTTCTCACATGAAGAAATACAAATGGCAAATAAATATACAAAAAAATGTGCAACATCACTAGTCATTGAGAGATGCAAATTAAAACAACACTGAGATTCTGCCTCACCCCAGAAAGAATGGCTGTTATCAAGAAATCAACTAATAAATGCTGGAGGGCCGGTAGGGAAAAAGGAACCCTTCTTCACTGTTGGTAGGAGTGTTGACTGGTACAGCCACTGTGGAAATCAGTGTGGAGATTCCTCAAAAGACTAGGATTGGAGGTCCTATTTGACTCAGTAATTCCCCTTCTGGGTATCTTCCCAGAAGATTTAAAAACATCGTACCACAGTGATAAATGTGCACCCCTGTTTATAGCAGCACCATTTGTAATAGCTAGATCTTGGAAACAACACAAATGCCCATCAACCAAGGAATGGCTAAAAAAGATGTGGTCTTTTTATACAATGGAGTACAACTCAGCCATAAAGATAAACTGGAGACTTATAGGTAAATGGATGCAACTCAAGAAAATGCTAATAAGTGAAATAAACTGGACGCACATGTTTAAACATCGTATTGTCTCCCTAGTGTGAGAAACTTAAAGAGTAAATAAGGTCCAAAACTTACAATAGGTATGGTAATACAGGAAGAAACAGGTGAAAAGGAAAAGAGAAACTGGGATGTGGGAATGGGGAAAAGAAAAAAGGGAAAAGAAAAAAATATATATATATAAGATAGTTAAGATAGATACATTACTAATTTCACTTAGTTCATTGAAAAAGGTTTGTGCTAATAGTTCTTGGACAATTGAATGCTGATATCTTGTACCCCAAGTACCTAATTTAAAGAGAACAATACATAATGTATTAACCTTTGTTACCCTCCTATTATGTTGTTTTGAAATTTTGTTCCATTTTTTTCTCTTTAAAATAAAAATTAAGGATAAACTCAGGGCTTTTATAGGTAATGGGATGCAACTTGAGACTATACTCATAAGTGAAATAAATCAGACTCGCATGTGTAAAAATCTTATTTTCTCCCTAGTGTAAGAAGCTGAAAGAGTAAGATCCAAAATGCAAAATAAATATTGTGAAATGGGAAGAAACTTCTCAAAAGGAAAGAGAAACTGGGATGGGGAAAGGAGAAAAGAAGGAAAGAAAAAGGAAAAATTATATATATACACACACCCATGATAGTTAAAATAGCTATACTACTAACTGGTATTAGTTCATTGAAAAGAAAGATTTGTGCTCATCCTGTTTGATCAGTTTTTCATGCCTATATCTTGTAATCTGAGCAACTACTTTGAAGATAATAATACATAATATATTAACCATTGTTTATCTCCTATTACCTTGTTTTGAAATTCTGTATCATTGTTTTTATTTTTTCTCTTTAAAATAAAATATATGTGTGTTTATATATATATATATATATATATATATATACCTTTTGTGTCATCTTTTAATTTATTTTGGATTTCCTTGAGAACTACTGGCATACAAGGTAAAGCTAAATTATTTTTGTAAAATACATACTTAGAAGCAATATAAAGAGTGAACTAAATGAACTTTTTAAATCAAAGCAACTGCAAAACAGAGATGGTTGTGTAAAGTGAGGCATGAATACATAAAATTTCTTCTTTGAAAAGAGCAAATAAAGGTTGGAAAGATATAGTGTTGCAAAATATATTTCCAGAACAAGGAGAAAATACAGAATTGGATGATGACTTCAATGAATAGAATAGCTATACCAAGAAAGGAAATGAAAGTGGAAGAGGACTTTCGTTATAATAGCAGCTACAGCTGAAGAAAACAAGGAAATCAAATACATGTTCCTTGACCAAAGAAGGTGGGGTTGTGAAGGACAAGTACATGAAAGGCTTCCATTATTAAAGAGATGCTGTGACCATGTAAGACATGTAAGCATAAAATTTTTTTCAGTGGCCAGAGAAGAAATGGCTAGCAAGGCAGAGTAAAATCCTTTGTGTTCATTAAGTTCGATTTCAATCGTGATCAAGGCAGATGATACTGGAGAAATCATACATTTTGTCAAGTTGTTTTGTTGCCACGTTAGCTATGACTGAGAAAAATAAGGAGAAGTAAACCTTATATGTGAGAAGAATAAATATGTTTGACAGGCAGGGATTTAGATGACTTCCTAAAACAAAAATAACAATGATTATGGAGAGTCTGCTCTTATGACTAAAATAGCAATGGCTTGAGAAGACATAATAGTAGAAAAACAATTCTGTGATAAAGACAGTTACTTTTAGGGAAAACAAGTTACAAGCTTTTTAACATAAGAAGCTCTAAAGGATACAGTGTTTAAAGCTCAATTTTATAACCACAGCTGAATGACTTTGAAAGACATGACTTCTTTCATTATCAAAGCAGATGTACCTGGGAAATCATGATGGCACATGATTCATTTCTGGGCTAGGGGTAGAAACATTTTTTCTGACCCGGTTTGCTAAGCCTGTGGAAGTTGAGAAGTATGAATATATGTTTTAACAGAGTAGCTATGGATGAAAAAGACATTGAAATAGAATTATTGTATTACCAAGCAGTTTTGATTAATGGGGGAATTGGAACTGGAAAACATTTCACACCTATAACCATATACAGCTTGCAAAAACACGGAAGTAGACTGTGTCTTTCTTGTCATGAACATGTGTGGGTGAGGAAAACATGATAATAGATTATTTCTTTCATTGACAAAGCAGCAAGAATAGGAGAAGATATTAATACAGATAACTCCATTTGCTGCCTGAGTAGCTATGGATTGGGAACCTATGGACATGGAAAAATGGTATATCATGATCAAATTTGCAAAAACTTGGTGTCTTAGTTACTTTTTCTCTTTTATGAGACAAAATACCTGACGCCCAAAGTTAAAGGAGGAAATGTTTATTTTGGCTCACAGTTTGTAGAGGTTTGTGTTCGTAGTTGCCTGGCTCCAAGGCAGGTTGGTATGGTGGAGGGGCATTGCAGAGGAAAAACAGTTCATGGCAGGCAGAATGCAACAAAGTAGTGAAGAAGCAAAGCAGCAAGTGATAATCAGGGACCCTCATTCTTTTTCATATATCCTATACAGGGTACCTACCCTCGTGGTGGGTAGCATTCATACCCAAGGTGGGACATCCTTAATTCTAGCATCATACCATGAATCAATCACAGTAGCACATCTTTGATCCCAACATCATAGCCCCTAGATTCAGGCATTTCTGAAAAGCCCCACCTATGACCACATGAGGTTTTGGGGGCCATCTAGATACAAGCCATAACAACTGGGAAAGATGTGAACATACAGGTACAGGAGGGATTCAGAATCTTAAAGAGCCATGACTAGAAAAGAACATCGCACATCATATTACTGTTAAAATGCTTAAAGTAGAAAAGAAGAAAGACTATTGGAAGCTGGAAGAGAAAAATACCAAGTCACTTATGAGGACAAAACTGTCAGAATAACTGCATATTTCTCAGCAGAAACTAAAGATCGGGAGGACATGGAATATGTATTTCAAGCCATAGAAGAAAATAAGTGCTAACATATATTACAATATCCAATAAAAGCATCTTTCATAATGAAAGAGAAATAAAGACCTTTCAAAATAAGCATAAACTAAAGAAACTCATGACCACTAAGCTACAGTTGCAGAAGATACTTAAAGGAATCCTACCCAAAAAGAGGAAGAATAAATAAGGAACTGAAAATTAGAAAAGAATAAAACATTAGAAAATTAACAAAATGACAGCAATGACTACATAAATTACAAAATGGCAGGAAGTGAAGCTTAGTGGTATAAGATTTAACTAGCATGTGTGAGGCTTCAAGTTTGATCCCCAGCACAAAAATGTTTTAATTCTCTAATTAAAATATGAAGACTAGCAGGACAGATTTTTTAAAATGACTCAACTGCTTTTGGCCTGAAAGAAACACACCACAAAATGAAACACATATACAGACTAAAAAGCGAAATGATGGAAAATAATATTACATGCAAATGGAATTTAAAAACAAGCAGTAGTAGCTATATTGATATCTGACAAAGAAGAACTTGAAGACAAAATTAGAAAAGACAAAGAAGGCCATTGCATGTCAGTAAAGAGAACAATTTACCAAAAAGATGTAACAATGGTAAATATATAGACAACATCAGTGCACCCAAATTTATAAAAGAAGCACTACTTGAGAAAAAGTGACAGGCCCTAATACTGTAATAGTGGCCCCCTTAAATAGTGAATTATTACTAACAGATAGGACATAAAGACAAAAAATTACAGAAACATCAGAGTTAAACTACATGATAGGTCAAATAGACTGAACAGATAACTACAGAACGTTCAATCTGACAACAGCATGATATGTACATTCCTTTCAACAGCTCATGGAACTGAGCTATCACAAGAGTAGATCATGTTTTTGGACATAAAGCAAGTGTGAACATGTAAAATTATTGATATCATTTCTTGCAACTGATTAAGATCATAATAGAGTGATACTAGAAAAACCAGCAAGTGAAACAATAGAAATTCTACAAACACATGGAGATTGAAAAATATACTTTTGAACAATCAGTGGATGATTTTAAAAAATAAGGGGGAAATGAAAAAATATTCTAGAATCAAATGAAAATAGAAAAAATATAGAAGAGTCTGTGGGGGCACAGCTATGGCAATTCTAACAGTCAAGTGCCCAAATAAAAAAAAAAAAAAAAATCAGAGGTCAGAAGCAAATAACCCAATAATGCATCTCAAGGTCTTAGGAAAACAAGAGCAAACCACAAGGAACCCCACCAAAAGGAAAGAAATAAAAATAATTAGAACTTCAAGGAATTAAATAGGCACTAAAACCATAGTAAAAAGGATTGATGAAACAGATGGTTCTTTGAAAAGTTGAACAAGATTGATAAACCATCAGCAAAACTAATGAAAAAAATGAAAGAGAAACACAAAATCAATACAATTTGAGATGATATAGGGAATATTACAATGGATACTACTCAAATCCAGATGATAATTAAGGATTATTTTGAAAACATCTTCCAATAAACTGAAGAATCTGGAAGAAATTGATAATTTTCTAGATACATAGAACCTACCAAAATTGAAACAAGAGGTATAAGAAATCTAAAGACATCAATAGCCAACTATGAGAATAAGAATCAATAAAACATCACCCAATGAAGAAAAGCCCAAGACCAGAGATGCACTGCTGAATTTTAACACACCTTCAAAGAAGAGCTATTATCAATGCTCTTCATGATATTCTCTGAAATAGAAAGGTAAAGACTGAAAAACGGCCACATTATTGAAAGCAAACACTCATTGTGTGAAGCTAGTATCACCCAGATAAAGGAAACAAAAAGCAAAGCTACAGATCAAAATTCTTCTCAGTATTTAAATATAGAATGTGTCCCAAAGATTCATGTATTGAGGGATTAATACCCAATAAAGCAATGTTCAGAACTGGGCCCTAGAGAAGTAATTTCCTCATAAAGAGATTGACCACATCAATGGGTAAATCTATTAATGAACTCATACCTGAATGGGATTATTAACAGGTATGACCTTAATAGATGAAGCAGACCATTGGAGTCATCCTTTAAGGGTATATATCTCTATTTCCAGTGCTATCTGCTCCTATCTGCAATGAGGCATCCAGCTTACATCCACCATGCCCACTACCATGAGATTTATTCCTTGGAGGAGCAGACCATGGACTGAAACCTCTGAAACCACACTAAAATAAACTTTTCTCCTTTAAGTCTCAGGTATGTGTCACAGTGATAGAAAGATGACTGACAAAATCAGTGATGAACATAGATGCAAAAATCCTCAATAAAATTATTGGGCAATAAATTAATCAGAATATTAAAAATAGCATAACCATTATCAAGGTGTTTCATTCTGTGGACCCAGTAGTGGTTCAAAAATGAAAATCAAGAGCCATTGATATAGCTCAGCAGCATAAGTGCCTGCCTGGCAAGTGCTAGGTCCTGAGTTCAACTCCTGGTACCCACATATTAAAAAAAAAGAAAATCAATAGATAATATGCACTACATATGCGGAATCAAGGGTAATAATCACATGATCATTTCAACAAATACAGAAAAAAGGCTTTAACAAAATCCTATATACTTCATAATAAAACTCCTGAAGAAAATAGGTTTAGGAGGATCTTATTTCAATATAATAATGGTATATACAACAAACCATAGCCAATATCATACAGCAAGTGAAAAAAGTGAAAGCAAGTCCTCTAATGTCAGTAATGAGGCACGGATATCCAATGCCACCAATTTTATTCAATACAGTAATTGAAATTTTAGCCAGAGCAATTAGGCAAAAGAAAGAAATAAAGGAAGGAAAAAGTCAAATCATACCTATTTGCAGGTGAAATGATACTTTCTGTAGAAGAACCTAAAAATTCTACCAAAATACTCTAGGTATGATAAACAAATACAGCAATGTTGGCAGGATACAAAATCAACATGCAAAAAATCAATAGCATCAATAATTGACCCATTGATAAATGACTCAGGAAAACAATTCCATTCACAATATATTTAAAAATCAGTAAAATACCTAATCTAAATCTAGCCAAGGAAATGAAAAACCTCAACAAGTAAAATTATAAGTCATTGAAGAAGATGCTAGAAGACAGACCTCCATGTTCATGGATTAGCAGAATGAATATTGTTAAAATGGCCATGTTATCGAAAGCAATGCATAGATTCAATGCAATTCCTATCAAAATACCAATGACATTGTTCAAAGAATTAAAACATAGCTAAAGTTTATATGGAAACACAAAAGACCAATAATACCCAAAGCAATCTTGAACAAAAAGAGCAATGCTTAAGGTATGAAAATATCTGATTTCAATATATACTAAAAAGCTATAGGGGCCGGTGAGATGGCTCAATGGCATAAGCGCCTGCCTGGCAAGCACGAGGACCAGAGTTTGACTCCTGGAACCCACATATGAAAAAAGGGCCGGTGATATCGCTCAGCAGCACGGGCACCTGCTGGCACGTGAGGTACTGAGGTCGACCCCTGGTACCCACCAAAAAAAAAAGCTATAGTAACAAAAACAGCAAAGTTCTGCCATAAAAACAGACATGTAGACTAGTGGAATAGAGGACACAGAAATAAATCATTTGATTCCTGAAAAGTCAGCCAAGGACATGTATTGGAGAAAAACAGCATCTTGAACAAATATTGCTGGGAACACTGGATATACATCTGCAATGGGTGAAAACTAGATCCCTACTTCTCACCTTTACAAAATTCAGTTCAAAATTGACCAAAGAACTAAAGCTTTAAAAGTGCTAGAAGAAAACAGGGGAAACACTTCCTGAATAGGGCTCCAATAGCTCAAAAAATCATAGAAAGTATTGATAAATGGAATTGCATTATATTTTAAAATCTTATATGCAATGAAGGAAACAGCAGAGTAAAGAGACTAGCTACAGAATGGGAGAAAAATCTTTGTCAGTCACTCTTTCAACAGAAGATTAATATTCAGAATTATAAAAAACACAAATAGCATAACACCAAAAAAAGCCTCTTAATAATTCAGCAAATAAACTTAACAGACACTTCTCAAAAGAAGTACAATTGACCAATAATCATATGCAAAAATATTCAATATTTTTAGCTATATGGAAAATCCAAATAGAAACTGCACTGCAATTACATCTCAACCCAATCTGAACCATCAAGTATATAAAACCAACAAATGCTAGTGAGAATGCAAAGGTACTGGGGAAGCCTCCTACTGTGCTGGTAGAAATGTAAATTAGTACAGCTCCTATGGAAATCAGTATGAGGGCTCCTCAAAGAACTAAAAATTGACCTACCATTTGATCCAGCTATTCTACTCAGTATATCAATCCAAAACAGCTAAAGATAGTGTATTACAGTAATACATGCACACCAATATTTACAGCATCACAATTCATAATAGCTAAATACTGGAAGCAGCCTATATGTCCATCAACAGACAAATGGATAAAGAAAATGTGTTATCTATAATAATGGAATACTACTCAGATATAAAAAAGGATAAATTTGAGATATTTGTAGGAAAATGGCTACAACTGAAAAACATAATAAGTGAAATATATATTAGTTTAAATACCATATGATTTTTCTCATTTGAGTAATGCAAAGTACAAAGAACAACAAAATAAAAGACAAATAAAAGGAATTAGGGAGATAGATTTTTTGAAATGGGAAGGGGTCAAAGGCACCAAAGGTAAGGGGAGGGCATAAGGGGAAAGGAAAGTAAAAAGATTTAAAATGCATCTTGGGGGACTTCAGGTAAGATGGCAGAGTGGTGAGCAGCAGAGAAAGAGCCTCTCTGAGATTTGGTGTCCAGACACTGGAATATACCAACGTGAGGAAGAGAAGAAGGATGGAGGTGGGTCCATAGGACTCAGAAAAGATCTGAAGTGAGAATCGAAGCCCACAGGGACAGCAAAGAAACTTCAATGAAGAAAGATGGGGTGTCAGGCAGAGTTTTCTCCCTGAGCCTGGACTCACTTCATTGGAGGGGCAACTCGAATCTGCAGAACAAGGGTGACTACTGGAGACCCCAGAGGCCTCCACAGAGAAATGCACCAGTGGAGTGGAGCAGTGGATTCAGCAGACTGCAGTGGCTGTTGAGTTATTCAGTTTGGAATTTCCTCAGGGGAGGGTGATTGGCCAGGAGCCATCTTGCAGAGGGGCCAACTGAACTCATAACTCAGAAAAACTGAAGGCTCCATCTAGCACCCCTCAATGTAGGGATAAGGGAGTCAAGTTCAACTTGGCAGGAAGTCATGGAGCCAAGTTTGAGCTGGCAGGGAGTCAAGTTCAAGCTGGAGGTGGTGCACAGACTCCTACAGGCTGAACGGGTCTGGTTCCAGCCTCACAGCCAGAAACCAGCCTGAACCTCAGTGGAACTAAAGTTGCATGATCACAGGGATTATCCAATACCCCTCTTTAAAGCTACAGCTGGCTTGCTGGGATTGATCAACTCAGATCTGGACTCTGCCCGTTATCTACCAGTGACAGCAGAGACACACCTTGAGCTGGACATTTCTTTTTTTATTTTCTTTTTTTTCTTTCTCTCTTTTGCTTTTTTGTTTTGTTTTGTTTTGTTTTGTTTTTTCTTGATTATTCCTTCTAGTTTTTATATGAGTGTGAACATGGTTTCTGGTTTTTTGTTGTTGCTGTTGTTGTTCTGTTCTTGTTTTTATTTCTTCTTTCTCTCTTTCCATCTTGTCTTCTTCACCAATTTCCCAAAGTTTATGTGACTTCCTTTGCCTTAGCCTTGCTTCTAATCTCTTCCTCTTCTTCTATTTCTCTATTTTTTCACCTAACCCTTTTTAAACGTTCTCTCCTGAGGGTAAAATCTTTATATAGATGGCTATTTTGCTATATACAATTTTCTAGTTCATTTTAGACTTTGTCACATAACCACAAATCTAGTTCATATGGTTAAAGGTTGCAAATTAATAATTACCTCAGTTTGTCATTTTCTATGCTGTATTGATGCTATTGTTATTGCTGATTTTACCACTTTAACCAAAGTGATATAATTGTTCTAATCAGTTGTTCTTCCTGGCATACCAAGACTGAGATTACCTAAGGGTCATAAAAAATACTATAGGCCAGTGCCTAACAACCAGGGGCTGGCAAACTAGGCAGCAAATTCTCATCCCCAATAAATTGAAGAGGTAGGGTCTTGCAACAGACTGAAAACCCAAGAGCCAGCTACACCTGGAAGACACTTCTGAGAAGTAGTCATTTCCTAAATGTTCTATATGCTAGCAATAAAGCTACTCACTATAGGCAATTTACAAGCATCAACTGAGGAGTTAAACTAAAACACACACAAACAGAAAATGAGAAGCCAGTTAAACAAGATTCAACCCCAGACTTCCAGATCTAAAAGCCACATACCTGGACTCTCTGAAGTGGTAACAGTGGAAGTAACAAAGCAAATGAACAAGGCTCTAGAAAAAATCAAATCAGAAATAATTTCTCAGATAACTACAGATATGGTGACCATAATGAAAGGCATGCTTAATGACTCTAGAGCAGATACAGAGAAAAAATTGGAGAAGCTTAGAAAACTTATGGGAAACATTAGTGCCCAACATAGGAAAGAAATGGAATCCATGAAAAAAATTCAAATGGATATCCAGGAGATTAAATAATTGAGTGAAACTATGTTCAGCAGAATGAGCCAATGTGAGGACAGAATCTCAGATATAGAAGACAGGATTGTGGTTAGTGATCATGAAATGAAAGATTTGTTAAAAACAGCAGGAGATCATGAGAAATCAATCCAAAAGTTACTAGATGATACAAAGGAAAAAAAAAACATAAGATTGATCAGAATCAATGAAAAAGCAAGAGATAGCACCAACGACATAAAAAACCTGTACACGAAAGTCATAGAAGAAAACTTCCCAAGCAAGAAAAAATTTAACATACAGGTAAGTGAGGCATATAGAATTCCAATTAGATATGATCAAAAAAATCTATAACAAGGCATACAATAGTCAAGATTTCAGAAATTAAACAGAAGAGCAGAGTATTAAAAGCAGTTAGAGAAAAGAAACAAACCACCTGTATAGGAAAGCCCATCAGAATCACAGCAGACTGCTCAACACAAACCCTCAAGTCAAGGAGAGCTTGGAGTGAAGTAGTTCAAACCCTAAAAGAAATCAACCTCCAACCCAGATTAATGTACCCCTCAAAACTATCTTTCAAATTTGACAGAGAATTGAGGTACTTCCATGACAAGAAACAACTGAGGAAATTAATAAACACCAAACCAGCACTCTAAAATGTTCTGAAAGACATTCTAGAAAGAGATAACAGGGATTAGAACTCCATGAACCCCAACAGAATGAATCCAACAGGCAAGGCAAGCAATTAAACAGGGAGCCAACAACAGGAAAATAACATGCAAGGATAAGTCACTACATATCAATTATAACACTCAATGATAATGGTTTCAGTTTACCAATCAAAAGAAACAGAATGGTAGAATAGATTAAGAAGCAAGATCCAACAATATTCAATACACAAGAAACACATTTAATTCCAAAAGAAATTCACAGACTGAAAGTCAAAGGATGGAAAACAATACTCCATGTGACAGGAACACAGAAAGAAGCAGAGGTAGCTACTCTATTTGCAGACAAAGTGGATTTCAAGCCAAGATGGATCAATAGAGACAAAGAAGGTAACTACATCCTTGTAAAGTGAACAATCCAAGAGGAAGAGATAACAATCATAAATATAAATGCACCAAATACAAGTGAAGTCAACTATATAAAATATTAATGGACATGAAAAATTAAATAAGCATAAATACAATTGTATTGGCAAATCTCAATACACCAATCTCACAAATAGATCAACTAGACAAAAAATTAACAATGAAATATTAGAATTGAACCAAACTTTTGAACAAATGGACTTAGTAGATGTCTACTGAGTATTCCACCCAACACCATCAGAACATACATTCTTCTCAGCTGCACAAAGGACATTCTCCAAAATAGAGCACATACTAGCTCATAGAACATACTTAAGTAAATGCAAAGGAACTGAAGTTATGAATGCATATTATCAGACCATAGTGCAATGAAATTGGAAATCAATGGCAAAACAAGCCACAAGAACTTCATAAACACAGGGAAATTACATAACACTCTCCTGAACAACACCCTCTTGAACAACCAGTGGGTCACAAATGAAATTAAAGAAATTAGACAGTCCTACAATCAAACAAAAGTCCCAATACAATATACTGGAACTTATGGGACATGATGAAAGCAGCCCTATGAGGGAAATTTACACTTGTGAATGTCCATATCAGGAAAACAGAATGAGTTCAGATAAACAACTTAATGTTGAACCTCAAGCCTCTAAAAATAGAAGATCGAGCAAGTTCAAAACTTGTATGAGGGAGGAAATTATAAAGATCAGAGCAGAATTTAATGCAATGGAGACTAAGAAAATAGTACAAAGAATCAATGAAACAAAGAGTTGGTTCTTTGAAAGATTAAATAAAATTGGCAAACCATTAGACAACCTCCTAAAAAAATGACTTAAATCCATGCAATTAAGAATGAAAAGGGTGAAATCACAACAGATCCTGCAGAAATCCAGAAGAACATCAGTACCTACTTTCAGAACCTGTATTCTAATAAGATGGAAAATACAGAAAAAATGGACAAATTCCTAGATACATATGAATTATCAAACCTGAATCAAGAAGATATGATAATTCTAAATAAACCAATATCAGTCAATGAAATTGAAGATGTAATTAAAACCCTACCTACAAAGAAAAGCCCAAGTGCTGATGGATTCACTGCTGAATTCTATGAGAAATTTAGAGAATACCTAATGCCACTGCTTCTCAAACTGTCTAGTGAAATTGAAAGGGAAGCAATACTCTCAAATTCATTCCTGGAGGTAAGAATTACTCTGATACCAAAACCAGAGAAGGATCCAACAAAAAAGAACTACAGGTCAGTATCCCTAATGAACTTTGATGCAACAATTCTCAATAAGTTACAGGCAAACAGAATGCAGGAAATATCAAGAAGGTTATACTCCATGATCAAGTAGGATTCATCCCAGGGATGCTTCACCCTACACAAATCAATAAATATAATACACCATATTAACAGAACCAAAGAGAAAATCATACGATCATCTCAACAGATGCAGAAAAACCATTTGACAAAGTCCTACACCCATTCATAATAAAAACCCTACACAAAATTGAAAGAGAGGGTTTTTATCTTAATCCAACAAAATCCTTCTATTACATACAAAGAGCCAATATCATACCAAATGGTCAAAACCTGAAAGCTTTCACTCTAAATTCAGGAACAAAACAAGGATGTCCACTTCCACCACTCTTATTCAATATAGTTCTGGAAACATTAGCCAAGCAATTAGACAAGAGAAAGAAACAAAGGTAATAATGATAAAAAAGGAAGAATTTAAATTCTTATTGCGTGCAGATGATATGATACTCTACATAGAAGACCTCACAAACTCCACCAAAAGACTTCTAGATTTAATAACCAAATTCAGTAGTGTAGCTGTATACAAAGTCAACAATCAAAAACCAATGCCTTCCTGTACACAAACAACAAACTCTCTGAGAGAGAAATTAGGAAACAACACATTTCACAATAACATCCAAAAAAAGAAAAAAGAAATACCTAGGAATCAATCTAACAAAGAAAGTGAAAGGCCTCTACACTGAAAACTAGAGTACTCAGAAAAAAGAAAATTGAAGAAGGTATCAGAAAATGGAAAGAGGGCCGGTGAGATGGCTCAGCAGCATAAGCGCCTGCCTGGCAAGCACGAGGGCCTGAGTTTGACTCCCAGAACCCACATACAAAAAAAGGGATGGTGATATTGCTCATCAGCATGGGCGCCTGCTGGTGCATGAGGTCCTGAGGTCAACCCCCGGTACCCACAGAAAAAAAAAGCAAATGGAAAGATATCCCTTATTCTGGAGTAGGAAGAACCAATATAGTGAAAATGACCATACTCCCAAAATTTTTATACAGGTATAATGCAATCCTGATCAAAATTCCAACAGCATATCTCACAGAATTAGATAAACAATCCTAAAATTCACACGAAACCAGAAGAGACCTAGAATAGCAAAGGCAATTCTGGGCAACAAAGGCAAAGCAGGGGAACATCACAATCCCTGACTTGAAGCTGTACTACAAAGCTACCATGATAAAAACAGCAGTGTATTGGCAAAAAAAAAAAAGCAGACCTAAGGATCAATGGAACAGATTAGAAAATGCAGAAACAACTTCAGACATACTCAGCAGCCTTATTTTTGACAACAGTGCCAAACAAATTCACTGGAAGAACAAAAATAGCTTCTTTAATAAATGGTGCTAGAAAAACTGGCTTTTCACTTGCCAAAGATTAAAGCTAGACCCATGTCTATCACCATACACTAAACTAAAATCAAAATGGATGAAAAATCTAAATGTTGAAACAGAAACACTAAATCTTCTGGAAGATAGAGTAGGTAGAACTCTTGAAGATATTTGTGTAGGCAAAGGCTTTAAAAACAATGCCCCAATTGCACAGGAACTATCACAAAAAGTCAACAACTGGAAACTCATCTTATTAAAAAGCATTTGCACAGCAACAGAAACCACAGTGAAGAGACAACCTACAGTGTGAGAAAAAAATTTTGTAATTTGTTCCTCAAAGGAGTAATATCTAAATATATTGATATGGCTAAAGTGACTCTATTTCTTCTTAGGCACCAGTTTGTCTTCAGTTTGTCTCTGCTTAACCCATAGATAAACTCACTCCTCAGACTCCTTCCCAGTTAGCCATAAAACCATAAAAGGAGAGACAAAAGGTTTTAGCACAGACTGATACCACTTACCCCCATTCCCTGTGTTAATTAACCTGATGTTTGAGGAAAACCTTGTGAAATTCCAGAGAGGTGATATAGTAAAGAATGCAGTTTCCATGACAACCAAGGACTTTGTAAGACCTCCAAAAGTGTATTTAAGGAGGACACAAAAGCTCGGGGTCAGCTTCTGCTGTCCCCAGCCGGCATCAATTAAAGAATTCATTTGTTTCTCGGATCTCGTCTTCCTGTGAGTGAATCTATCTTGTGATTTTGCCATAACAATATAAAGAACTCAAAAAATCAGGCCACCAAAATTTAAAAACCCAATCCAAAAATGGGCATCTGAAATGAATAGACACTTTTCAGATGAAGAAGAAGAAATGGCAAATAAATATATGACAAAATGTTCAACATCTGTGGTCATTCGAGAAATGCAAATCAATGTTGAGATTCCATCTCACTCCAGGAAGAATGACTATTATCAAGAAATCAACCACTAAGAAATGCTGGCAGGGCTGTGGGAAAAAAAGAAACCCCTTTCCACTGTTGGTGGAAATGTAGACTGGAGCAACTACTGTAGAAATCAATGTAAAGATTCCTCAAAAAACTAAGATTATGGGTCCCATTTGACCCAGCTATTCTCCTTCTTGATGTCTTCCCAAAAGAATTGAAAGCATCATACCTCAGTGATATATGCACACCCATGTTTATAGCAGCACAGTTTGTAAAAGCTAAATCTTGGAAACAGCCCAAATGCCCATCAACTCACGAATGGATAAGGCAGATGTGGTTCTTTTATACAATGGAGTACTACTCAGCCATAAAAGAGGATAATCTTGAGACATTTCTAAGTAAATGAATGCACCTTGAGATATGCATACTCTTAAGTGAAAAAAATCAGACACACATGTGTAAATACCACATACTTTCTCTGGTGTGAGAAGCTGGAAGTGTAAATAAGGACCAAAATGTATAATATATATTGTGAAATAGGAAGAATATGTTCAAATGGGAAGGGGTACTAGGGAGGGTGGAAGGAGAAAGGAAGGAAGGGAAAAGAAAGGAAGGAAAAAATGGAAACAAAGCTTTTGTAACTAGGGAGGGGAAGAGGGGTTGAAGGGAGGGTAGGGGAATGGGAAAAAATCAAGATATATCATGTACAAGTACAAATTCTCTATGATGAATATGATCATTACATGTACCTAAAATGTACCAGTAAACTTAATTTTTAAAAAAGATGTGTCATAGACATGTCCAAAATATCACAATAAATGTAAACATTATATGCCACAAACATGAACTAATAATAATAGCAATAATAATGACAATGTAGAAAGGGGATCTAGAGATGAAAGTAGAGAAGGAGCTGGGGAGAGAAAGGGGAATAAAAAGAACAAAGATATATTAAATACCTGTGTCTTGGTTACTTTTTTCTCACTGCTGACACAAAATACCTGATGACGAAAACTAAGTTAGGAAAGGTTTATTTAGCTCACAGTTCGTGAAGGTTTCAGTCCATAATCAGCTGGCTCCAGGGTAGGATGGCATGAAACAGAGGCGGTTCCTGGCAACAGAAGTCGGCAAAAGCAACAAGAGCACAAAAAGGGGGAGGAAGAGCAAGCATCTTTTCCTCCCTTATATTGTATACAGTCCCTCTGCCCTCAAGTGAGTGTGGCACTCACACCATCTCTGTGCCCTCCTCTTGCACAGGCTCAGGATGTTTACAAAGTGAGGACCCTGGCCCCCTGCTGAGTCACTTAATTAAACTTCTAAACTTCTAAAGTTGACACAATGAACAACATCCTAGAGCAGTAAGGGCATGTCCTCTACACACTAGGATGTAGAATTGCTGAGTTACTTAGTTAAGCTTATAGATTTCTCAAATTGACACAATGTATCAGCCCTTGCAATCCACCCCTTTTCAACTTGGCAACCAGACACATTTCTTTAAACCATTTTCCAGATACAAAGACATGGTTATTCTTATCATTTCACAACTTGAACATTATAACAGGTATAATAATCCTTAAGAACCAGTATTAAGTCTATCAACACTATATTACATTAGAAACATGACATTCTTCCCCTGGCCCCCCAAAAATTCATGCACATCCCTTTATGCGAAAGGCATTTAATCCATCTCTAAGAGTTGCCAAAATCCTAATAGTTGCAGCATTGCTGAAAAGTCCAAGTCCCAAGTTTCTTCTGAGATGTAAGGCAAAATCTTAGCTGCAAGCCCCTGTACAAATGAAAAGTTAGACACTTCCAACATTCAATGGCACAAGATAAACATTTTAATTCCAAAAGTTACAAACAAGGGATACAAAGGATTGGGACCAAACAAGTCCAAAATCCAGCAGGACATTAAATCCTATAGTTCCACATCCAGCATCGAAGAAATCTGTGGCAAAATGTGAGCTCCAAAGGGGTTGAGTGACTTCACCTCTATGGCACTTCTGGTGGTTATAGCTCCCACAACTTCTCTCTTAGGCCCATTTTGCTCCCTTCTTGCAGCTTTCCTTAGATGACCCACGTTCCTGGCTTTTCCAAACTTCTGCCCTCTCAGGGGCACACTGCCTGACCTCTTGGGCCTTCTGAAATTGAGGTGCAAGCCTTTTCAACCCCACAACTGTTGTATTCTGCATGCACCTAAAACCAGTGCCACGTGGATGATGTCAAGGTCTGCTGCCAGCTGGAGCAGTAGCCAGGTTTCCCTCTGCCTTGGTTGCAGGGGTTGAATGCCTGGGTCACTGGGCACTCTGAACCCAATTCTGAAGAACAAATTCTCTAGGCCATCTGGAACATGGTGAGGCTGCCACCATTCTGGAACATGGTGCACTGCAGCTTTCTCCTCAAAGCAGAGACTTTCACTTTTGCAGTTTTAAGGCTGCAAAGGGTGGAGTCCTGCTGCTTCTTGTGATGCCCTTAGGCCATTTTTATATTCTCCTGTTCCTTCTCAGCAATTGAGATCTCAGCTCTATCTTTGCAATCACCAGCTTTACTGGAGCTTCCTTTCTGCCCAAACTCACAACATTTTAAATCATCCTGCTGGGCTCTTCGCTCTTGATTCTCAACATATATCTGGCTAAAGGCCCCCAACAGCAGCCATGCCACAGCCTCAACATTCAACTGCCTTGAAATTTCTTCTGCCAGATTAATTAATCCACTGCCTTTAATCTCAGTCTCAGGAAAAGTCTCCAGACATGAGCAAAATGCAGGCAAGCTTTCTGCCAAGTTATAACATACATCGTCTGAAGCCCAACAACTAATGCAGTACTTCTTCCCAACAGAAACCTCCCAAGCCTGGTCTTTACTGGCAGCATTTCTATCAGCCTTCTGGTCTTCTGAGCTCTGAGCAGAATTTTTGATACAGAACTGCTAAGGCATTCCAGTGCTACTCTTTCAGGTGACATCTCTGAATCTTTCCAAACTCTTCCCACAAGCCATTCCCAAAGGCTCTTGAACCACATGGTCAGGTATACTCACAGAAATGACCCCACTTCTCTGGTACCAAATTCTGTCTTAGTTACTTTTCTCTCATTGCTGAGACCAAATACCCAACACCCAAAATTAAGGAGGGAAAGGTTTGGAGTTGTCTCCTGAAAGACTCCAAAATATCACAATAAATGTAAACATTATATGCCACAAACATGAACTAATAATAATAGCAATAGTAATGAAATTGTAGAAAGGGGGTCTAGAGGTGAAAGTAGGGAAGGAGCTGAGGAGAGAAAGGGGAATAAAAAGAATAAAGATACATTAAATACATGTAACTACTCCCTAAGATGAATGTAAACCTCTTGTACTGTAAATATGTACTAATAAAACAAAAGTTTTTAAAAAGACAGACAATAGGAAGTAGGGAGATAGATCTTTCTCAAAGGTGAAGGGGATCTGGAGATGGAGGGAGTCGGTGGGAGTGGAGGGAATGGGGATAAAAAAGGAATTAAGATGTGTTATGTGTATGTATCAACTTCCCACAAGAAATGTAAACATGTACTGCAAACATGTGCTAATAAAAAAATGTTTCTAAAAAAGAATAGAAGTGATCATACTATGAAGATACTGAAATTGGCTGTGGTAGCAAATGCCTGTAGCCCTACTTCACAAGGCTAAGGCAGGAATATCATGAGTTTGAGGCCTGTATGGGCTATATAGTAGGTTCAAGCCTAGCTGGACTACATAGCAAGCCCTTGTCTTTTAAAAAGTGCCAACAAAAATAAAGATATTTGCATGCCCAAATTTATAGCAGTGCAATTCACCTCAGATAAGCTATAGATTGGTGCCTATCAACTGATAAATGGGAAAGAAAATGTGGCATATATCCACAATCATGTATTATTCAGCTGTAAAGAATTAAATCATGTCATTTGTATGAAAGTGATTAGAACTGGAGATTACCATGTTAAATGAAATTAGTCAGATTCAGAAAGACAAATATCACATAAAAACATGAAAGTAGAAAGAAGACCATTAGACAAGAGGAAGTGGATCTGGGAGAAGAGTCAGGGGTTAGTAAGGGTAGTAAGGGGGATGGATATAATCAGTGTTATATACACATGTGAAAATGCCACAACTAAACCCAATAGTTTGTATATTTATCATTTAATCTCTCTCTCATATATATATATATATATATATATATATATATATATAGTCAAAAGCCTGAGTGGATAAAGAAGGATAAATTTGAGACATTTGTAGAAAAATGGATGCAACTTGAGACCATGATGCTAAGTGAAATAAACCAGAGACAGAAAGTTAAATATTGTATTGTTTCTCTTATATGAGAAACACAAAGTATAAATAATATAAAGAACAAAATACAATATATATGATAGGAAACAGGGACAGACATTTTGGACATGGGAAGGGGATCTAGGGATGGAGAGAGAGGGGACTGGGAAGTGAAAAGAATATATATATCTCAACTCCTCACAGTGAAAGTATTCAATTGCAAACATGTACTAATAAAAATAATAAATAAATAAATATTTTACCATGTAACAAAAGCAAATGAGTAAAAAAGACATTGTAGTATATGGCCTTTTGGGGGAGGCAATGTCTTTAATAATTATGCAAAATTTGGTATGGGAATGCTTCTTATATGGGCAGAGTAGTCATTCTGAGGAATACATTTATATGAAAAATTTCTTTAACAAAACAACTGTGTAGGAAGGAATGAAAGTAGAAGTTTTATTTGCTGGTAAGTTTATCTATGGAAGAAAATACAGAATATGGACAATATTTCATAAGCCAGACAGGAAGATAGAAGCAATCTTTTATCACCAAAATTAATACTGAGGAAACAAATCAACAAGAGTTATTTGTCAGAAAAGCATCTATGACTTTGAATGATATAGAGATGGGTAATTTCCACAACTATCAAAGCAAGTACAGCTGTGAAAGACAAAAATAACAGGTAAATATGAATTGGAGGCATCTCTAACTTGAAGAAATTTCAAAGACTTGTAACTAGATTTCCCTGTTGACTAGAATAAAATGGTAAAGATATAAATGCTAAAATACCTTCACAACTTACATAATATGATGTTGAATTATTTCTTTATTGGCCAGAGCATAGAAGACTAGATAAAAACTGGATATAGAATACTTTTTTTTTAATGAAAAAAGCAGAAATAGCTGGAATAGACAGAATGCAGAGAATGTCTTTCATGATTAATGTAGCTCTGGCTTTGGAAAATATCACATGGAAAGGCTTCTTCTTTTGGCAAAAAATAAACAAATGAGGAGGCCACAGAAATCAAGGCAGCTATGTTTGAGAAAAACATGGATTTGAAGCATTTAATTCTAGGGACACATAAATATAAAAGGTAGATTTTATGTCCAAGGAAGCTCTTTCTAGAAAGACACAGAAATGAAATATTCCTCTCAATGTTAGACTAGTGATGTAGTTTAGAAGAAAAATGTCTCCAAGCTGGGCATGGTGGCACATGACTGTAATTCCAGCTGAAGTATGAAAATCAAAAGTCCAAGGACAGCCTGAACTGCATAGAGAAACCTTGTCTCAAAAAACAAAAGACAAAAAAAGAAGTCCCTCAAAAGTTGTGTATGTGTTCAGAGGTGGGGATATTGGAAGGTTATTGGATAATGGGGTTGTTAAACTCATCAGTGGATTAATTCATTAATGAGTTGATAGCTGAATGTGCTATTAGGAGGTGGGCCTAGTTGAAGGAGATGGGTCACTGGGGATGTGACCTAGAAGGGTGTACTCCTGCCCCTGACCCCAACATCTCCATTTCTCTCTGGTCTCTGTCTCTGTCTGTCTCTGTCTCTGTCTCTCTTCTCTCTCTCTCTCCCGCTCCCCCTCCCTCTCCCTTTTCTCCCTATTTCCAGCCACTATGACATGAGCAGTTTTCCTCTGCCATGCACTTTCACTGGTATGTTTCTTCCTTGGATTCACCTAACCAAGGATTGAAACCTATCAAACTGAGCCAAAATAACTCCTTCCTCCTTTATGATGTGTATGTCAGATATTTTGTCCCAGTGACAAAAACTGACAAATACAACCAGATATGCAGAAAAAGACATGGAGGTGAAAGACATTACTTTGTCAAAAAATATGATTGAGAAACACAGGGATCTTAAGGAATTCTTTCTTGGCCAAAACTAATATATCTAAAGAAAACATGGTGAAAGAACACATGTTGAATAATCAAAGAAGCAAGGAAAGGAAAAGATAGAAAGATAGTTATTTTCATCATAAGAGCAACAGTGGCTAGAGAAGACATGGCAGCAGCAAATTTATTTCATTACCTAATCAATTACAGTAAAAAGATGGTAATTTGAAGGCATGTCTTAGCGCCAAAGCTGGTGTAGTTTGGGAAGATGTGTGGATGAAAATCTTACATGTTCCAAACACTGTGTGCAGAAAATATATGAAAGTGGATGGCTACTTTTGCAGCCAAAGTTCCTATGAACATAAAGTTGGCAGATATAGCTCATGAAAGGTAGATGATTTCTTTTTGCATGAAAATCATTTTTCTGTGGAAGAAATAGTCTTAGAAAACTTAATAAATCACTGGTTGGGGAAAATATGGTCACAGAAAATTTATTTTAATAACTAAGCAGTTACTGCTATGCAATGTAATAAAGCGAGGTGGAAGAATTCTTTATCACTAAAGTAGCTATTGTTGATGAACACACACAGTTAAATGGCACTTTTCATTATAGAAGCCAGAATTTCCGATGAAGATATGGTGATAAAAGACATGTCTTATTAGGGAAATATGTCTTCTAAAGAAGATAGAGAAAAAAAAGATGGCGGATGTGTAAGAAGCAGGCAGCAAAACTCTCTAAAAGTTGCCCTTGGACCACTGGAATACAGGGAATGGGAGAGCACAAGAGGAAGGGAGGTGCCTCCCCTGGACCCAGGAAAGTTCGGAAGTGCAGTTTGGGACTCAGGGTGCCAGTGAAGGGTACTTTCAATGAAGAAGAAGGAGGAGACCATGGCGCCTTCTCCCTGTCCCAGGAGCCGCAGTATGACAGAAGCTCAAATCTGCGGACACATGGTGATAGCCGGCGCCCCTGGGAGCCCCCGCTGAGGATCGCGAGACAGTGGCAGTTCAGGGGAGCGGTGGAGGACTGCACTGGCCGATGATGAGGGTCTCTCAGGCACAGCTGTCCCACACCAGAGAGCAACTGGCCGGGTGCCATTGTGGGGGTGTATGAGACTCAGAATGGTGCGAAAACACAGCTCTCAGGACTCACGCTTGGGACTCAGCATGGCGCCATGGCGCTCAGGCCCACAGAAAGTGTGCTGGCTCAGGCCCACGGAAAATGCGCGGACAGTGGCAGGTGAACAAGTCTGGTCTCTGCCTGAGAGTACACACTTCTGCTCACTGCCCCACCAAAGGGCCACTCCTGGCTTACTGGGATGGACCTGCATGGAACAGGAATCTTGTTGCCTGGCTACAGCAGAGTCAAAACCTGGAACTGATTATTTTTATTTTTTTATTTTTGATTTATTTATTTATTTTTATTATTTTTTTTTCTCTCATTTGTTTTTTGTTCTGGTGAAGGGTTTTTTTGTGGGGTTTTATTTTTGTTTTTGTTTGGTTTGTTGTTTTTGTCTTCATTTTTGTTTCTGTTTCTCTATTTGCTCTTTCCTTCATAATTCTCTCTGGTTTTTATATGAGTGAAAACAGAGCCTCTAACCTCTTTGTGATTGTGGTTGTGATCTGTTCTTCCTTTTATCCCTTTCTTCTCTTTTTCCCACCAGTCCTCTGCACCAGTTTCCCAATGTTAGTGGGATCCCTCTTGGTCCTCTAACCTTACATCTAATTCCTTCCTCTTCTCCCAATACTCTATGTCCTCCTTAACTCATTTTAAATTTAAACTCCTGAGGGCAAAATTAATATATTAAGGACTTGCATACTGCATATAATTTTCTGGTGTGTTTTAGATTTTGTTATACAACCGCAACTCTACTTTATATGGTTAAAAGTGGCAAATAACTGGTTAGCACAGTCTGTCATTTTCTAGGCTGTGTTTGATGTTTTAGGTACCATTGTAGCCAAATGTGCAATAATTGTTCTAAACAGCTTTCCTTCCTGATATTTCATGATTGAAATTGACTAAGGGACACAGAAAATACAGTGACACAGTACCAAAGAACCAGGGACTGGGCCAAACACGTAGCAACTTCACATATCCAAAAAATTGAAGAGGTAGGATCTGGCAGCAAGCTCAAAATCCAAAAACAAGCTTCACTTGGAAGATACTGCAGAGAAGTAGTCATCTCCTAAGGATCTTGAACACTAACAATAAAGTAACCTACCATAGGTAATTTATAAACATCACCCCAGGAATATAACTAAAGAAAGAAAAGAAAATGAGATGACACTTAAACAAGATGCAACCCCACACATCCAATTCACCAAAAGCAAACCTAGGGGGCAATGAGGTGGGACAATCCGAAAGACACCCACCTGGCCTATCTGAAGTGGTAACAACAAAGCAACTGAATGAGGCTCTGGAAAAAATTAAAACAGAAATAATTTCAAAGATAACTGCAGAGATAATGTCCACAATGAAGACCATGCTTAAGGACACTATAGCTGATACAGACAAAAAAATAGAAGAGCTGAAGAAAATTACAGAAACCATGAATGCTCAGCATAGGAAAGAAATGGAATCCATAAGGCAGATTCAAGCAGATATCCAGGAGAACAAAAATTGCATTGAAAGTATTTGTAGCAGGTTAAGCCAATGTGAGGACAGGATCTCAGATATAGAAGACAGGCTTGCAATTAGTGATTATGAAAAGAAAGAATTCTTAAAAATAGCAAGGGAACATGAAAAATCAATTCAGCAGTTGCTAGATGACTCAAAGATAAATAACTTAAGAATAATTGGAATAAATGAAAAAGCAGGAGATAGCATAAATGACATTAGAAACTTGTTCACAGACATTATCACGGAGAACTTCCCTGGAAGAGAAAAAGAATTTGATCTTCATATAAATGAGGCTTATAGAACTCCAACTAGACATGATTTAAAAAAAACTTCAGCCAGACATATCATAGTCAAGATCCCAGAAATTCAACAGAAGGGCAGAATCTTAAAAGCTGTTAGGAAGAAGAAGCAAATCACCTATAAAGGAAAACCCATCAGAATCACAGCTGACTTTTCAGCACAAACCCTCAACTCAAGAAGAGCTTGGAATGACGTATTTCAAACACTAAAGAAAAATAACTTTCAATGCACATTGATGTAGCCCGCAAAACTATCTTTCAAAATTGATGAGAAATAAAATACTTTCATGACAAAGAACATCTGAGAGGGATGGTGAGATGGCTCAGCGGCTTAAGCACCTGCCCGGCAAGCACGAGGCCCTGAGGTCGACCCCCCAGTACCCACACAAAAAAAAGAACATATGAGAAAATTTATGACCACCAAACCAGCACTCCAAAATGTTCTGAAGGACATTCTAGAAAGAGATAACAAGGACTACAACTCCAGGAACCCCAACAGCAAGAATCCACCAGGCAGGGCAGATAATTAAATAGATGGAGAGGGGGAAAACAAACAAAGAGTGGGAACCAACAACAGGAAAATATCATGGCAAGTATAAGTCATTACATATCAGTTTTAACCATCAATGTTAATGGTCTCAATTCACCAATCAAAAGGCACAGACTGGCAAAATGGATCAAGAAGCAAGATCCAACAATATGCTGTATACAAGAAACACATTTAATTCAGAAAGAAATTCATAGACTGAAAGTCAAAGGATGGAAAACAATACTCCATGCAACACGAACCCAGAAAAAAGCAGGGGTAGCTATTCTTTTTGCAGACAAAGTGAATTTCAAGCGAAGAATGATTCAGAGAGATAAAGATGGTCATTACATCCTTGTAAAGGGAACAATCCAAGAGGAAGAGATAACGATCATAAATATACATGCATCAAGTACCAGTGCACCCAGCTATATAAAACAAGTATTAAAGGACATGAAAAATCAAATAAGCACTGATACAATTATATTGGGAGATCTCAATACTCCACTGTCACAAAAAGATAGATCAACTAGACAAAAAATCAATAATGAGATAGTAGAACTGAACCAAACTTTTGAACAAATGGACTTAGTAGATGTCTACAGAGTGTTCCACCCCACAACATCAGAATGCACATTCTTCTCAGCTGCACATGGGATGTTCTCCAAAATAGACCACATACTAGCTCATAAAACCTGCTTAAGTAAATGCAAAGGAATTGAAATTATCCCATTCATGTTATCAGACCATAGTGCAATGAAATTGAAAATCAATGGCAAAAGAAATCACAAAAACCCCCTAAACACATGGAAATTAAGCAGCACCCTCCTGAACAACCAATGGGTCACAGATGAAATTAAAGAAGAAATTAGACAATTTCTACAACTGAATGATAATGATAGTACAACATACCGGACTTATGGGATACAGTGAAAGCAGTCCTAAGAGGGAAATTTATAGCATTAAATACCTATATCAGGAAAATAGAGCAAGCACAAATAAACAACTTAATGGTGAACCTCAAACTTCTAGAAAAAGAAGAGCAGGCTCAGACAAAAGCCCATACAAGGGAGGAAATTATAAAGATCAGAGCAGAAATTAACGTATTGGAGACTAAAAAAACAATACAAATGATCAATGAAGCAAAGAGTTGGTTCTTTGAAAGAATAAATAAGATTGACAAACCCTTATCCAACCTTATTTTAAAAAGAAAAGAAAAGACTCAAGTCCGTGCAATTGAAAATGAAAAGGGGATATCACGACGGACCCTGCAGAAATCCAGAAGATCATCTATACTTATTTTGAAAATTTATATTCTACTAACATGGAAAATGCAGAAAAAATGGACAGATTCCTAAATACGTATGAATTACCAAAGCTGAATCAAGAAGATTTAAAAATCCTAAATAAACCAATATCAACCAATGAAATTGAAGATGTAATTAAAAACCTCCAAACAAAGAAAAGCCCAGGCCCTGATGGATTCACTGGCGAATTCTACAAGAACTTTAGAGAAGACCTAAGACCACTACTTCTCAAACTCTTTAATGAAATTGAAAGGGAAGCAATACTCCCAAATTCATTCTTGGAAGCAAGCATTACCCTGATACCAAAACCAGAGAAGGACTCAACTAAGAAAGAGAACTACAGGCCAATCTCCCTAATGAACATAGATGCAAAAATCTTCAATAAAATACTGGCAAACAGAATCCAGGAAATCATCAAGAAGATTATACACCATGACCAAGTTGGATTCATCCCAGGGATGCAGGGATGGTTCAACATACGTAAATCAATAAATGTAATACACCGTATTGACAGAACCAAAGACCAAAATCACATAATCATCTCAATAGATGCAGAAAAAGCTTTTGACAAAGTCCAGCACCTTTTCATGATAAAAACACTACAGAAAATTGGAATAGATGGTTTTTATCTCAATCTGTTAAAAGCTATCTATGACAAACCAACAGCCAATATTATACTAAATGGACAAAAACTGAAAGCTCTCTCTAAAATCAGGAACATGACAAGGATGTCCACTGTTCCCACTCTTATTCAACATAGTTCTGGAAACTTTAGCCAGAGCAATTAACAAAAGAAAGAAGGAAAAGGAATAATGATTATAAAGGAAGAAGTTAAATTATCATTACTTGCAGATGACATGATACTCTACACAGAAGACCTCAAAAACTCCACTAAAATACTGCTAGATTTAATAAGCAAATTCAGTAGTGTAGCTGGATACAAAGTCAATACTCAAAAATCAATAGCCTTTCTGTACACAAATAACAAACTTACTGAAATAGAAATTAGGGAAAAAACACCTTTCACAATAACATCCAAAGAAATGAAACAGTTAGGAATCAATCTCACAAAGGATGTAAAAGACCTCTACACTGAAAACTACAGTACTCTGAAAAAGGAGATAGAAGAGGATATCAGAAAATGGAAAGATATCCCTTGCTCCTGGATAGGAAGAACCAATATATTGAAAATGGCCATACTTCCAAAATTGTTATACAGATTTAATGCAATTCCTATCAAAATTCCAAAAGCATATCTCACAGAATTAGAGAAAACAATCCTAAAATTCATTTGGAATCAGAAGAGACTTAGAATTGCAAAGGCAATTCTGGGCAACAAAGGCAAGGCAGGGGGCATGAGAATCCCCGACTTGAAATTATACTATAAAGCTACTGTGATAAAAACAATGTAGTACTGGCAAAAAAATAGACCTGAAGATCAATGGAACAGGTTAGAAGAGGCTGAAACAACCCCAGACTTACTAAGCCACCTTATCTTTGACAAAGATGCCAAACACATTCACTGGAAGAAAAATAGCCTCTTTAATAAATGGTGCTGAAAAAACTGGCTCTGCACATGCCAAAGATTAAAACTTGACCCATATCTTTCACCATGCACTAAACTAAATTCAAAATGGATCAGAGATCTAAATATTAAGACAGAAACATTAAATCTGCTGGAAGGTAGGATAGGTAAAACCCCGAAGGCATTGGTGTAGGCAAAGACTTTATGAATAAAACCTTCACCGCACAGGAACTATCACAAAGAATCAACAACTGGGTCTCATCTTATTAAAAAGCTTTTGCACAGCAAGAGAAACCACCAACAGAGTGAAGAGACAACCCACAACATGGGAAAAAATGTTTGCCAGCTATTCCTCGGATAAAGGATTACTATTGAGAGCATATAAAGAACTCAAAAAAATCAGGTCTCCCAAATTTAAAGACCCAATCCAAAAATGGACATCTGAGATTAATACACATTTCTCACATGAAGAAATACAAATGGCAAATAAATATACAAAAAATGTGCAACATCACTAGTCATTTGAGAGATGCAAATTAAAACAACACTGTGATACCATCTCACCCCAGAAAGAATGGCTATTATGAAGAAGTCAACTAATAACAAATGCTGGAGGGGCTGTGGGGAAAAAGGAACCCTTCTTCAATGTTGGTGGGAGTGTCGACTGGTACAGCCACTGTGGAAATCAGTGTGGAGATTCCTCACAATCTAGGGTTGGAGGTCCCATTTGACCCAGCTATTCCCCTTCTGGGTATCTTCCCAGAAGAGTTAAAAACATCATACCACAGCGATATATGTGCACCCATGTTTATAGCAGCACAAATTATAATAGCCAGATCTTGGAAACAACCCAAATGCCCATCAGCTGAGGAATGGTTAAGAAAGATGTGGTATTTTTATACAATGGAGTAGTATTCAGCCATAAAGAAGGATAAACTGGAGACTTTTATAGGTAAATGGATGAAACTTGAGAAAATACTCATAAGTGTAATAAACTGGACACACATGTGTAAGCATCATATTGTCTCTCTAGTATGAGAAACTGAAAGAGTAAATATGATCCAAAATGTACAATAGACATGGTGAATCAAAAAGAAACTGGTCAAAAGGAAAGAGAGACTGGGATGGGGGAATAGGGAAAAGAAAGAAGGGAAAGGAAAAAAATTGTATATATATATATATATATATATATATATATATATATATATATATGATGGTTAAGATAGATACACGACCAATTTTACTTAGTTCATTGAAGAGTAAGTTTTGTGGCAATAATTTTTGAACAATTGAATGCTAATATCTGGTATCCTGAATAACTAACTTAAAGATAACAATATGTAATGCATTAACCATTTTTACCCTCCTATTATGTTGTTTTGAAAATTTGTTCTTTTTTGATTTGTTTTTTTTTTCTCTCTTTGAAAAAAGCAAAAAAGAAGATCAGAGAAGGAAAATGCTTATTACAAGAAATGTTATGGCTTTGCAAGATGTAGATTGGAGAAGTTCCATGAATACCAATGTAAAATTAAAGCATGTATGGCTAGAAAAATACATGTACATAAGAATTTTTTTTTCCTGTAATCTCAGCACTCTGGCAAGCTGAGGCAAAAGGACTGCAAATTTGAGCCCTGCCTGGGCAACTCAGCAACTTGGCAAGATATCTCAAAATAAGAAAGTCTGGGGATGTATCTTGATAATAGGACATATTGATTTGAAATATTTCCATGCTGGGCAGAACATACACACCTATGAAAAACTCTGATATAAAAAACTAATTTTTATCAATATCCACATTTTTCTGTAAGAACAGACTTGAAAAACAGGAAGTGCATAATACTTTTTTGATCATCATAACTTTGACTAGAACACATTAAGTTAGAGGAGCTTTTTCTTCCTCATATATTCCTGGGAAAGCCACAGAGGTAGAAAACTTCTTTTGTACAAGAACAGAAATTGTTGGAAAAACTTGGATGTGGAAATGATTGTTGCTTGATATAGCTACCATGTAGCAAAACTAAATTCTAAAATTAGTCAAGCAATCTATAATATGGCAAAAAAAAGAGAAAATGGAGGAAAAGCTAAAATAAAATGGTAGATTTAAGCTTTAGCATTTGAATACAGTGGTGTCTCAGTTCATGAACTTAATTCATTCCACGATTTTGGTCATGAAGCAAAGTGCTCAGAAGCCAAGTCAAATTTCCCCATAAGGTTCAATGTAAATAAGCTTAATCCATTTTGTATCATATATATTCTTCAACTCAAAAATATGAAACAAAGTATAGTACAGTACAGTATAAAGAGAGAGAGAACACTAAACTTGCTTGAGGCAACTTCTGATGCAGAAGATAGGAATGTGAGAGGGGAGGAGGTTATTGTTTGGAGGGAGAGTCCCCCTCCATAAGGACATTGGGAAGATCTCTTTCAAGGAGTTCCTCTTTTCTTTGGCTCTTAGCTACAGGGTCAATTTTGATTAAAAAAAATCTGTCTGATATCACTTTTTTCTGTGCTGCACAACCCTCTAGAAATGAAAGGCCACATTATTATTCATCTGACTCAACTCTCTGTTTTTTTTGTGAGTACTGAGGGTTGACCTCAGGACCTCACGTGCCAGCAGGCGCCCATGCCGCTGAGCGATATCAGCAGCCCTTTTCTCATATGTGGGTTCCAGGAGTCAAACTTGGGCCCTCACGCTTGCCAGGCAGGCACTTATTGCCACTGAGCTATCTCACCAGCCCCTCTGTTACAGTTGTGTTGGGGTGGTGCTTCTCAAAGAAGTCCTGGCACTCATTCCATTTTTCCATAATACATTTTATCACACCATGGCCTACATCCTCCTTGTCTTCCTCTTCCTCAGTGGAATGCATCTCAACAAATGCCATCTGTGGCTCACTCTGGAGTTCAGCAAGTTCTGTTGTCAGCTCCTCCTTATGGTCCTCAACAAGCTCTTCTATGTCTGCACTATCAATGTCCAGACCTATACTCTTGCCCATGGACACAATCTCCTCACTTCCTGTGCATCAGACCCCTCAAAATCATGTTCATTGACACATTCTGGCCAGTTTCCTCCAGGATGAGTTTAAGGTCCAGTATGTGACATCTTCTCAGGCTTTGTCAATGAGATTGGTGCAGTGGAGGACACTGAAATGTTTCTTCCAAAACTCTTTGAGAGTCAAGGATATCTCTTCAGTCACATTAAAACACCTAATGAAGAGGGACTTTGTGTGGTGAAGAGGTTCCTGAAATTGCAGATCACTTGCTGGTGGGCTGCAAAATAGGTGTCATTTGGCAGGGGACTTGACCTTTCTAAAGTCATACTCAGCATCCATATCACTTTCCAAGTCTCGAGGGTGCGCCAGATCATTGTCCATCAGAAGAGGAAGGCACCTTTCAGTAGTTGGTTGTCAGAAAGATATTTCTTAATGGTGGGTGTGAACAACTCATGCAGCCATTCTGTGAGCAATTCCCTTGTTACCCAAGCTTTTACATTGGCCCTGCACATGACAGGCAGTCTGGACTTGTTCACATCCTGTTCCTTGAATGCATGAGTGCTCTGGTTATGTCACACCAGCAGTGGTTTATTCTTCAGACTGGTGCTTGCATTCACACATGGCAAAAGAGTCAATCTGTCTTTCATGGGTTTGTGCCCTGGCAGTGCCTTTTCCTCCTATGTGATATAGGTTCTATTCAGCATCTTCTTTGAGAAAAGCCCTGTTTCACCACTGTTGAACACTTGTTGAGTGATGTATCTTTCTGCTTTCATGAATTCTGTGAGTTCTTTCTTGTAGGCTTCTGCAGTGGCCTTGTCAGAACTGGAAGCCTCACCATGTCTTATCACACTGGATGCCACTTCTCTTGTGGAATTTTTCAAACCACCCACTCCTGGCTTTATATTTGTCACTTGCTGCACTTTGCAGAGGGATTTTCTTACAGGAAATCACTGTGCACAGATCTTAGCTTCACTAATGTTATCACCTGCCTGCTGTTTTTCTCACAACCACAGTAAAAACAAAAAGCTTTTCCACCTCTTCCAGCACTTGCATCCTCTGCTTGGTTAACATCATTACTCCTTTTGCCACATCAGCTCCTTTGATATCATCTTTATTCATCAAAATAGTCAAGATTTTTACTTTGCTAGCTTGTACTCCAAGGCCAGATCAGTCAATACCATGCTTATGCTTTTCTACAATTTCCTTTTCTAATTCAATGGTTATTTTCTTCAAAACCTTCTTCTTACCATTCTTGCTCTGCACTTTCTTTTTACCACCATTCTTGCTCCATACTTTCTTTGGAGCCATGCTGGATTGAATAATTCTGTACAGTACTCTATGTACTAAAAAGCACAAAAGATAACTTCACAGCAAGTGTGTACAGGTCTGTCTGCAACTGCAATCTCAACTAGAGGAAGCCACAACCACGTGTTCATGCAGAGAACATAGCCATCACCTGATGTGGCATTCATAAAAGGAAGCAAAACTTTATCAAATGTTTCTGTTCGTGAACCAAATCATTCACAAACAGAAGCATTTGTAAACCAAGGTATTACTGTACTATTATGATATATGCAAATTGTATAAATATACAAATCTTAAAACAGAGATTGGGGATGACATCATTAAAATAGCAAGTAGGCAACTACGAACTCCTTTATATATACAGAAATCTTGAGGAAAAATCCAGATGCTGACTCTGTCAGAATCTGGATAACAAAGGTATAAAGCAACCAAGCAGATACTGAATCAAGTAAAAGGTTAAAAATGATACGAAAACGGTGGTATTTTTACTTGCTGTTGTTCTCACCAATCTTCCTTCTCAAATTTGTCATTTATCTAGAACATGAGCACTCATCTACCTAGTGTGGAACTTGGTCTCTGGTTTCAGAGGGAGCTAATTAGACACTATTCAAAAATGATTGAGTTTCTCTCTTCTAAACTGGAAGATACGTGAAGAAGTGATAAAAAGCAACTGACATTATGTCACCTAATTGAGAGTCAGTGTAAAAAGGGGAAGCATTGTTCATAAACATTGTAAGTCAATTGAAAAAACACAGAGCACAATGAAGCAAATGATTATAGTTGAAACATACTAGAGACCACCTATAGCTGAGAGAAAAGTCATGGAGAGAATTTCTTTCAGAAATTAGGGCATTAAAAAGTGCTCACATGTACTGAACATTTTAGAAAACCACACATTTACTCAGGACAAGACATGTGCTTAGAAGAAAAAAAATGGACACTATCTTAAGTTTTCACCATGGGCTGATCTACATGCTCACTGCAACAAGGAAGTGAAGACTGAAGCAGAATTGCAAGTGCCCTGGTTAAGTGTTAGGAATATGCAGAGCAGTGTTAATCAGAAAAGTCTAGGAAAGATGTTTTCTTTTCTTTTGTAAGCTCCTGGAGTTATGAAAAACTAAGCCATAATAGACAGGAATTCAACACAAGCCAATTTTTCAACCTCTAAGTACAGAAAATGCTAGAGAAAAGGGGACAATTTGATTCCAGAGTTATATTATAACATTTGACCACCTCATATTTAACAAAAAATCAGAAAGCATGCAGAAAAACAGAAAAGTATGCCCTGTTCACAGCAAAAAATTAACTGAAAGAAATTTTCAGGCATTGATCCTACTAGAAAAATACTTCATCTTACATATACTCAAAAGATTTAAAGAAAAAAAAGAATTGAAAAAAATGGAAATAGAGCTTTTGTAAATGTGGAAGGAAGACCAATAGGAGGAAGGGAAGGGGAAGGAGACAAAAACCCAAATTAAGATGTACTATGTACATGTACACACCCCCCATGGTGAATGTAATCATTATGTACTGGAAACATGTACTAAAAATATAAAACATACCAAAAAAGACTAAAAGAAATCAAGAACAAAGAACTAAAGTAAACCAGGAAGACAAGACATAAACAAAATGAAAACATGAATAAAAAGCTTGAAATTATTAAAAGGAACCAAATAGAAACCTGAAGTTAAAAATCAAAATAACAGAAATTCTTCACAAGTAGAGCTCAACAAAGAGATTTGAACAAGAAGACAAAAATCATCAAACATATAGACTATTGAAATTCTCCAGTCTGTGGAACAGAAAGGACAAAAAATGAAGAAAAGTGAACAAAGCCTAAGAAACTTGGGGGACACTACCAAGCAGACCAACATATATGTTACAGGAATCCTAAAAGAAGAAAAGAAAGAGAGAAAATACAGAGCAGAAAAACTATGTGAAGTCATAGCTATCATAGCCTATAACTTCCAAATATGATTAAATATGGTATATGATTCAAAATATTCAAGAAGCTGCAAAACTCTAAGAAGGAAAAATAAAGAGATCCTCAAGATATATTTTAGTCAAACTCTCAAAAGACAAATAAAATCTTGAAAACAGCAAGAGAGTACTGATTCATTGCACACAAAGAATAAAAACTAAGAGTAACAGCTGATTTCTCATAAGAAATGGCAGCTAGATGATATACTTAAAGTCCTGAAAGAAAAAAATTTGTAAGCCAATGTTATGGACTGGATCGTATTCCCTAAAATGTATGCATTGAAACCTTCATCCTCAGTGTGACTGTACTTCAAGATAAGGTCCTTAAGGAGATAATTAAGGTTAAATGAGGTATTGAGAGACCATATCCAATAGGACAAGTGTCTTCTTAAGAAAATGAACAGACACCGGAAGTGTGCCTGCACAAAGAAAAGGGCATGTGAGGGTATAGTGAGAAGATGTCTATCTTCAAGTCAAGAAGAGAGGTCTCAGGAGAAACAAACCTTGCCAGCACCTTGATCGTGGACTTCTACCCTCCAGAACTGTGAGAAAAAATTTCTGTTATGTAAGCCACTTAGTTGTGGTTTCTTATTATGGCAAAATTGGCAGGCTGATATAGATTTTGGGCACTATCAAATGAGTAATATTATAACAGATGCCTAAAAATGTAAAGGTGACTTTGGATATGAGTATTAAGTAGCAGCTGGAAGAGTTTTGAAGAGAGTGTTTTAAAAACGCCTAGATTGCCATGAAGGAACTATTGGTAGACATATGGACATTAAAATTGATTCTGGTGAAATGTCAGATAGACATGAGACACGTGCTATTGAGTCCCTGAAGAATTGTGATCCTTGGTATAACATGGATGAATTGTGTTGTAGTGTTTTTTTGAAGGAAGAATTTATGATTGACAACTTTGGATATGTAACAGGAGATTTCTAAGTGAAGTATTGAAGTTATGACCTAGTTTTTCCTTAGTGTTTGTGGTAAAATGTGAAAGATGAGAGATAAATTGAAGAAAAAATTATTAAGCAAAAGGAAGCAGAACTTTAAGAATTGGAAAATTATCAGTCAGTATGTATTGCAAGAAATGAGAAAGTATGTTCTAGAGAGAACACCAAGGGTATGGCTGGACTATCAAATGATAAAGAGAAAGTGGATTTTACCAGCAGAAATACTGCTAGTTTGAATTAATGGGGACAGAGACAGGGAAAAATGAAGGAAGGCTGTTGGACTTCTTGGATTCTACAGAATGGAATATAACAGACTTTCAACTATGAATGTGCAACATCCTTCAAGAAAGGGAAAGAAAAACCCCAAAGGCAATTCAGAGATTAGTATGCTTGCCATCCCACCACAGGTGCAGGTGTCGAAGCAGTCTTATCCACTGAGAGTGGGGCAATCTCTTCAATTTCACAGGGACCAGCTGCCCCCATCCAAGGCTTCAGGGGCAGTGCTGTCATCACAGTGGGCATTGCTTCCAGGGGGAAGACTATCAACCCAAAGAGGATTATTCTCAACCTTTAAGATCTAATGGAATTTGCCTTTCTAATTATATCAGAATTGCCTGGGACTGTTACCCTTTTCTTTTTCACTGCTCTCTCCTTTTTGGAATGGAATGTCTATTCCATGATTGTCCATCATTGTATTTTGTAAACATAGCTTCTCTGGCTTCACAGATTTATAGCTGGGGAGGTATTCTTCAGTCTGGATGAATTACAGCATGAATCATACCCATGCATGATTTAGATGATAGGTAGATGAGATTTTGGACTTAGAGATGATGCTGGATGACACAAGATTGGGGAGGCTGTTGTGATGTATGTTATGTGCAAGAATGACCTAAATTTTTAGGGGGCAGAGGGAAAAACATAAAGGGCAGAATTGTACAGCCCCAAATTTCTATTTTGAAGCATCATCTCAATGTGATTATATTTAGATATAGGGCCTTTAAGAAGGTAATTAGGGGCCGGTGAGATAGCTCAGTGGCATAAGCATCTGCCTGGCAAGCGCGAGGTCCTGAGTTCGACTCCTGGTACCCACATATGAAAAAAGGGCCGGTGATATCACTCAGTGGCATGGGTGCCGGCTGGCATGTGAGTTCCTGAGGTTGACCCCGGTACCCAGAAAAAAAAAGGTAATTAGGGTTAAATAAAGTCATTGGGGGTCTTAAAACAATAGGGCTGGTGTCCTTATAAGAAGAGACAGAGACACCAGGAATATGCATGCATAGAGAAAAGGCCATGTGAGAATGCAGCAAGACAATGGTTAACTGCAAGTCAAGGAAAGAGGCCTCAGGTGAAACCAACCCCACTGGCACCTTAACTTTGGAATTTTTCCTCCAGAACTGTGAGAAAATAAATTTCTGTTGTTTAAGCCATCTATTCTATGATATTTTAGTATGGCAGCCCTACCAGAATGGTACAGTAAAGAATCCTATGTCTGGAAAATTATTTGCAAATTACATTTCTGATAAATGACTTGTACCTAGAATATATGAAGAATTCACCAGGTTCCCAGAAATTGTCAAACTTAAGGACTACCTAGAATTTTTCTATGTCTGTGAAACATTCCTAAATTTTCTATCATCAGGCCTGTCTGAATTTGACCTATTTTATTCACATAGTTCTAATTCTGATGCTACAGATCATGAAAAATGAGACCTAAGTTATCCACCATGTATTTATTTACAGACACTCTACTATCTAAAATTGGCCTGAGATTTCCCCTATCTATAAAATAAGATTACTAGTGCTTGGACTACTAATAAGAATAGTGACACTGTTGTTGTAAGAAGTTTGAAAAGTATTATTAGCCTCATTTTACTGACTAGAATAATGAGAACCTCCAAGAGATGGAGCAAAGGGAAGGAAGGAGAAGGGAAGGGGAATTAAAAATAATTAAGATGAGTTATGTACATGTACCAACTCTCCACGATGAATGTAATCATTGTGTACTGCAAACATGTACTAAGAAAAATAAAAAAAATTTAAAAGAATAATGAGGACTCTAAAAGATGCAGTAAGTGGCCTAAGATTATGTACCTAAGTAGAAGATACTATTGCTGAAACTGAAAGCCAGAGTTTTTTCTTCCTAGTTGGGTGCTCTTTCTCTTCACCATACAGTATTTCTCATACCATTTCCCTCACTAGTATCAGAACATACTGGTACCTACAAGAGATTCTTTTTAATGTACAGCTTATAGAATTGGTAGTATATGAAAATCAGCAAGTCACTCATGTATCATTTTAAAAATAATGACAATTTATTGTCATGGGACCTGAACTAGGTATTATGAAAATCTTGGAGGTATTCAAAGAGGAACTACTACTGACAATTCTTATTAAATAAATCTCTAGGAGAATTTCTACATAACACCTCCAATCAGAGCTTCATTTAACTTAGATGACTATAATTACAGCTACTATGATTATAGTGTCAAACACTAATCCCATCTAGCTACAAGGAGATGGAGGGGAAGAGACAGAAACACACACACACACACACACACACACACACACACACAGAGAGAGAGAGAGAGAGATTCAAAGATTTAGTCCACACAAAAGACTCACGATGGAACTGATCAAGCTATCACAAAATTCTCAGGTGTTTATTGTTCCTTCCCCCCACCTTCCAGCCAGAGACCTCTAGAACAGATGACAACCTGCCACATGTACAAATGCTGTCCTATTCCTAAAGACTTGCATATGAATGTTTTGTACTTCCTCACTCATTCCACAGCCACAGAATTCTTCATCTTGTCAAATCCACATCTTTCTTGGACACCAACAAAACCCTTCTTCAGCTGATATCTGTCTGGGCTTGGGTTTGGCATTTAGGAGTACTCAATCATACTATAGTGTTCACCTTGGTTCATCCTTTTGATGACCAAAGAGATGGGGTGAGCCTCAGGAGCTTTGGAGGCAATGTCTCCAAAATGCTTAACCTTGTTGACCTCCTTAGTGACTCTATCACATCCTAGAGGCAAAGTTGCAATTAGTTTGGCCTTATCTGGCATAGCTACCCCAGTTGTTCTTGGTCAAGTAGGTAATTAGTGTGAACTGTTTCATGATTTAACAGGCCCAGCAGGGAATAAACCTCATGGTAAGTTAATGCAAGAAAATTGAAGATTGAAAATTCCAGCCACTGCCATTATGGTAACAACATAGTACATTTGAAGGTTAAAAGTGAGGAACAAAATATGGCAATGAGGAGAAAAAGATCAATGATTAACTTCTGAATATAAACTTTTCACTTATTGTTTGCATGTCAGAAATACAGTTCAAGAAACTGCTTTATGTCTCAAAGCTAAATTTTTGCCTCAAATATTTCTGCACAGTTCCCAAATGCGTGCTCTGTATATAAGACCCTGTATGTGGTTAACAAAATCAAACAGTACAAGATAGGCCTGAGAAGATGTGACTTTGTAACAGAAAACACTAATAGACTAAGGTCCAGCTAGTTGATTCTGAGTTTAGGATAAGCTAGCAGCCTGTCAAAAACACAAGTATAAAGTTAAATTGCATTAACAGAGATACCATGCTCATAGTTAAGATGATAATTCTACTTTATCCTGAGCTGTTAAAACCATACTTGAGATCATTGTTTTACTGCTAGATACTATACTTTATGACAAAGACAATTCAAGGTGGAATCCCAGACTACCCTGAGGAAACCAAAAAAACAGAAGAGATGTACATAGTAGTTGTAGACAAATTTCAATTAGGGTTTCTGTTGTTGCTTTTTGGTTTCTTTGTTTTTGTTGTGCTAAGGATTGAACCTAAAGGTTTGTGCAGACTAGGGAAGCACTCCAACACTAAGCTACGCTCCAAGTCCTGACAAAGTCCAGGAAGGAGAAACAAAACAGAAACAGTGGCTATGGTTGGAAACAGCATTGTCAATTGATTTTTACCCAGAAAGCTGCATGACTCCTTCAGAAATAGAAACAATGTGATAGGGTGACTCAGAATGACAAATGACTATTAAAAAGTGGCTGATGATCTTTAAAGCTAGAAGACATCTTGCATAGCATATAACCCATACTTTGTTTCAATTCTACCTATGAAAATATTTCCAGCAGTTTTGGGTGTATGTGTTCATAACATGCTAGTTTCAATTTGAAAACCAGGCAAAGTATACAACTTTATACTGAATAATACCATTTACTTACAAGACAACTACATAGCTTTCCTCACTAGGGCAGAGAACCTTTATAACACTGTAATGTACTTCATCTGAACACTATTTTCCATACCAACTGTAGGTTAAAATCTAGCCATTTCCTGCACTCTGCCTCTCCACAACTTTCTCTACTGTGCACTGTTACCCTAGGTACTAAGAGCAGCATATATTGACTTCCAGTTCTTTTTTCAATACTCCAAAGGCTTAGAAATGACTAGGTGGAAATGGAACTCCTCATGGAATCCTACCAATGCAGGAACATGATGTAGCTGCTCAACCAATCTCTGTTCCTTGAATTGTAAATTCCATAGCTTTGTGGCTAAACCTATCACATATTCTCAAAATGTATCCTGCTTTATACTGATCCTCAGTCAAAGTCATTCCCACACTCTAATAACCATTAAATAACTATTAATCAGCTTTCTGCTCACTGAGACAAACACTCACAACTTAAAGAACAGTTTTAGTTTGCTCAGTTTCAGTCCATGATTGGTGGGGTCCAAGGCAGAGATATCCCAAAGGAAGGGTGTGGAGGAGCAAATATGCTCAGTTCATGGCAGCATGGAATCAGAGAAGGGTAACTGTGGTGGATTAACTAATGGTCAACTTGTAACACCCAGCTGAATTGAATCAGTGTGGTTCTGGGTGTGGAAGGCCCACCTGAGGATTGTTGCCAACAGCATAAAAGGAGAACTGGAGGGGAAGATGATACGCTGTTGATTCTCCTGGAGAAGCTTGTCATGCTGATTTACCTGTAAACTCCACTGTTATCAGCAGAGGAGCTTGGGTCCTCACTGTCACTGAGGATGGCTGCAGTTCTTTTCAGGGGAGCTCTGGTCCTTACCTTGAGCATCACTGCCTGGCTCCAGTGTGGATCCTTCAGCCTGCTGGTGCAGACTTTCTAGCTTCCACACTGACCTTTGGGCCTTCCCAGTACAGATCCTTGATACAGACTTGCATGAGACATTGCCATGGGCTCTAGATCTTCAGCTGGACTCATGCAGGACATTGCTGTGGGATCCAGGCCCTCAGCTGGATTCTATGGGTCTCTAGTGTGTGGACAGATCTCTTGCACTCTTCTGCATTTGACTTTTTGGGTGAATATTACAAAATAATCCTATAAATTATGTGTCCTGTGTTAAATCTATTCCCTTGCAAATCCTGACTACAACAGCAAGACTGTCAAAGCAAAAGGGATGAGGGACCAGATACAGACTCCAAGGCCACATCTCCATAAACTACCCACACACACCTAGAAGTGTGCTCCACCAATCTCTGGGGTGGATGTAAAAACCAATCAAGTTGAAACTACACCCTAACTGCCACAGGAGAGTTATATGCAAGCAGATCAGAATATTGCTGCAAATGTTCTGAAAATTAGACTATCATTGAAATCAAGGTCACAAGAGTAAGCAATTAGAAACTGTGCACTAAACTTATCCAGGGTAACTATGTGCTAAAATTAAAATTTTAAACAGAACTAAGAATCTGCTAATAGATAAAATGTCTGAGAAACAATAAAAAAACTCTCAAACCAAAAACAAAGAAATTTACAATTTGAATGAGAAAGGGCATTCAACTGATATGAACACCAAAATGTAATAATTATGTGACAAGGATTTTGAAGAAACAGGATTTATCCAGGTATGGTGGCATACTCCCATAATCCCAGCACTATAGGAGGCTGAGGCAAGAGGATGGGAATTTCAAGCCCACCCTGCAGAGGTTATGACTTAGTGAGACCTTGTCTCAAAAATTTAAAAAAATAAGAGCTTGGAATGTAGTCCAGTGAGAAGGTCCTAGGTTCAAGCCCCACTACTTCAAAGAAAGAATAAGGGAAGGGAGGAAGGAAGGGGGATAAACATAAACATATATCTCAACAAAGAAATGGAAATTATGACAAAGAACCAAATGGAAATTACAAAACAGAGAAATAGATAATATATTTTTAAAGGTGCTATATAGATTCAGTAGTCAAGTGTAGAAGTCAGAAGACAAAATCAGTGAATTTGTGAGTGTATCAATAGAATTTATCCAACCTGAGCAACAGAAAAGAAATAGACTGGTAAAAAAATTAATGGAGTCTCAGGGACATATAGAACAATGTCTTGGTTACTTTTCTCTCATTGCTGAGACAAAATACCTGACACCCAAAATTAAGGAAGGAAAGGTTTATTTAGCTCGCAGTTTGTGGAGGTTTCAGTCCATAATCAGTTGGCTCCAAGGCAGGATGGCATGGTGAGAGGCAACAGTTCAAGGAGGCAGAAGACAGCAAAAGCAACAAGAGCAGAAGGGGGAGAAGCAAGCCTCTTTTTCTCCCCTATATTGTAAGCAGGCTACCCCCTGCAGGGTGGGTGTAGCACTCACACCATCTCTGTGCCCTCTTCTTGCACAGGCTCAGGATGTTTACAAAGTGAGGACCCTAGCACCCTGCTGACTTGCTTAGTTAAACTTCTAAACTTCTCAAGTTGACACAATGTCCCAACCATTACAAACAATAACAAGTGATCCAACATACATATCATCAGGTCCCAGAAGAAGAGAAAGAGTAGAGTTGAAAACTTCCCAAATTTGTTGAAAGATATAAACCACATATTCAAGAACTGAGCAAAAACCAAATAGGAAAACCCAAGTAAATTCCTGCCAAGACACATTATAATTAACCTTCTGAAAACTAAAGAGAAAAGTATCTTGAAATAAAAAATTCAAAAATTATAAATCAAGATTTGGCAATTTCATATGACATAGTTACCATTGATGGTTTCTATAACTCAAGATGATGAAAATTTATACCCAAAGATAATTTCTATAAATAATTTTACCCCTCACCTCATAGTCACTACTTCACTGTTATTTCCATGATATGCTTAGACTTCCAGAGGCTTGAAATTCTAAATTAGAAAATACCCTTCCCATCACCCAAGCTAGAACACTTCATATTTACTCCTGACACTATCATAATCTATGATTTATACCCTTTAGCATTTTTTAAGTTTCAGAGTTTCTACCTACTCCCATGAGAAGATGATGCTATAATTCATTAAATTTGCCTGGTAAGATATTTTCTTACATTGTCAGCATATATTCTAATACCCATATTAATTTCATATAATTAATTGTATTTTCTTCTCTTGATGTTAGTTAGAATAATCATTCTCATTTTCTCATATTTGTAGATTGTTATCTTAGTCCCTTCATCCCTCTCAGACTATACCAGACAGTAAACCGTTCTCCCTACATCTAGTGCCTTCAAGCAGTCTTGAAGGTCGCTCTGCATTCTACCTTTTCCCACAACTTCATCCATCAGGAAGTCCTATTCTCTATTTGGCTACTCCCAATTATTCTTCAATAATTCCCTTGAATTTTCTCAAATTTGCTGACATTTGTTTAAGAGCAAGACACATTTGGACATTTCCTGAATAATTTTAGTACCAGCACAATACCAGAGTTAATAGAGCATTTGCATAATAGCAGAATTCTGGAACTGATGAAAAAGATTTTGCAATGGCCTTTTTAATTCCTCTATTCTTCCTGTCCCTCTTTTCATTCTTTGATTTCCCAGGTTTCCTGGATCTGAAAATGATTCAGGACCAAAATTGGAAACTTGATACAATTTTACTTACATGTTGTTACTAATGCTTTCTGTTGCTGAAAAATTGGATTTGATGAATGTATGAATATTTTTTTTTTGTGGGTACCGGGGGGTCGACCTCAGGACCTCGCGCACCAGGAGGTGCCCGTGCCGCTGAGCGATATCACCGGCCCCTTTTTCGTATGTGGGTTCCGGGAGTCGAACTCGGGCCCTTGCGCTTGCCGGGCAGGCGCTTAAGCCGCTGAGCCATCTCACCGGCCCTGAATGTATGTATATTGAAGTGTTGAAGGCTTAAGGTGATATCTCTTACTGGGTTATTGCATTTAAAAATAGTTAGGAGAAGCAATGAAAAACCCAAAACTTGACTAACCTGATAATCCTGGAAACAAACTTTGTTCCATCAAAATAGACAATGTGATGTAAGTAGAAAAGAGGTAGAGTAGAAGTCTGCTACTAATTAACCTATAGCATTGACAGTATAAACTTGAACAAGTCATTTCATCCTTCTGAGTATGCAAAAGTTTAGACCACCCGACTTTAAGGTTTCTTCTCATACACAAAGTTTATGAATTGGTAATAATGGATACCTTCCTAACATGAAACTTGTTTTGGTTTCTTATGAACAAAGCTGACTATGAAAATGAGACCTTCTTTTCCCCAGCTATGAGAGCAGAAAATAAGCAATTAATCCATATGAAGGCATTGCAAAAATAAAACTACATAAAGGGTAAGTAGAATTTTTCAGGTGTCAAATGATAGAGAAGGACATTCCAGGTAAAGAGTAAATGTTATGGTTTAGATCTAAAATGCTTCCTCCACCCCCATTCTCATGTGTGTGGAAGGTGATTGAATCATGGGACCTCATATTCATTAGTGGGATAATCCACTGATGAAGCCATAGTTTAATGTGTTTTCAGGAGGTCAGATCTGGTCAGAAGAGGTGGGAGTGTAACCAAGAAGAGTATATCTTCATCCTTGCCTCCTCCCTTCATTCTCTGCTACATGGTCAACATGACATGAGCATGGCCAACATTTACTCCAACAGTCAACTTTGCCCTTCCTGCCTTGGAGCCAGCTGACTATGAACTGAAAATGTGACCCAAAATAAACCCTTCCTCCTTTAAGTTGCAGGAGTCAGGTATTGTGTCCCAGGGACAAAAAAGTGACTAAGACAGTAAATATTTGAGATAACATACTAGTTTGTAAGAATGTTCCATGTTATGGTGAATCAAAAAGAAACTGGTCAAAAGGAAAGAGAGACTGGAATAAGGAAAAGAAAGAAGGGAAAGGGAAAAAAAATTGTATATATATATATAAGATGGTTAAGATAGATACACTACGATTTTTACTTAGTTCATTGAAGAGTAAGGTTTGTGCCAATAATGTTTGGATAATTAAATGCTAATGTCTGGTGTCCTGAATAACTAACTTAAAGATAGTAATACGCAATGTATTAACCATTCTTACCCTCCTATTATGTTGTTTTGAAAATTTGTTCTTCTTTTGATTTGTTTTGTTTTTTCTTCTCTTTAAAATAAAATTAAAAAAAAAAAAAAGAATGTTCCATGTTAGAGAAATAAGGAGTAATTGGATAAGGCTAGAGAATCAGATGTATGGTGGGATTTAAACCTAAAATAGATAAGGTCCAGACTGTGAAAGGCACTGAATGTTATTCCTAATTTTGAAAATGAATCCTATAGGCAATGTGTAACCACTAGAGATTAGTAAACTAGACAGTGACATTTATACTTTAGGACAAAGTCTCTGGCTACACGTTAAAGTTAAGATTTGAAGACAGCAGCCCAGAGGGAGAGAAGCTCCTTAGGAAGCTATTGCAGAAGTCTAAACTAAAGGTGATGAGTGCCTCTGAATCTCTTTCTTTAAAAGAAGGAAGAAGGGAATGGGGCAGGGAAAGATGGGTAGTACATTGGGAAATAAAAGCAATATCAATGTAGCTCTCCTGAAGCTTTCTCAGGACAAAAACAAAGGCTTTGTGGAAATCTTTCAGACTTCCACAATGCCCAGTTCTCCACTGTTTCACAACACTAATCCCCAAAAGTTGAATACTCAGGGTGTCCTTGGCCCTACTAATCGTTCTGAGCTAGCTTTCATTGAGGTAATGTAGAAGCAGGAAGAAGTCTATATCCAGATATTCTAAGGAAGTCAAAAAGTTTGTCTTGGATAATTTTAAGCACTTATTTTGTTGATAAAAGATTAATTTGTTAATCTCTACCAATAAGATAGGACTAGGCTTTATCAAAAGATTTGTGGGCTTTTGTGTGAGACTTCTCATGTAGTTTTGGATTAGAATCCTTATTAATTAAATGGGAATTACTTATTACTTTATCTAAACTATACCTTAAAGTTTATTTAATTATTCTTCATCCCAGCCTAGTACAGGAATCTCCTTCATAACATCCCTGACAAGTGCTACCAGCACAGCATCCACCCAAAATTCCCCAAGGATGAAATTTTCACTATTTCCCAAAGGCACCTAGATTTACACCCTCAAGGCAGAAGGACTGTAGGCATTTTATGACCATGTACTAATTTTCCAAGGAAGCTATTTTGAGCATACAAAAGTTTCCTCTCAACACCTCTCCACACCCTAACATTTGTTCTATTTACATGATAATAGCAAAAAACAAACATATTTGCTACATTATTTTAGCAATGCATATTTAACTCTTCCTGCATAGCACTGCTGTGTGTGTCATAGTGAGAGAAGAGGAAGGGGGCAGAAGAAATACAGAGGATAAAATCAGAAATACTCATTACCCTCAATAAGTTTAACATCTAATGGGACCAAATCATCAGTGCCAAACATTGTTTACCAAGCTAGATACTATTAGAAGCATGGCTCACCCTCCTGAGAAGGTACAAAGGAAACTGGCTTATAAATCCTTTCATATTTATCCAGTGACTTGTCGCATGATGACAAATGTTTATCCCCTCTCAGTTTTCATTGGCACACACCACTTACTCTGTGGCTGGCCTGCAGACTGTTCATAGTGAGTAATAGCCTCCAAATACCAACTTCCATTGGGCCCATTAGTCATGAGCACTGTCTAGTAGAGAAACTAGATTTGAAAATCCTTTCTTAAGGACTCTGGTCATCTCTTGATGATATACAATCTAAAGAACACCTAAAACCATTACTTTCTCCCTGGTGAGGCTTCAGAATTCTATAGTTTCCCTGAATTGCCAATAATGCTACTAATATTTGGCAAAGGGGCAAACGAATACTATATCGCAATCTTTCTCTTTGTGACATTTCAAAGTCCAATAGACTTTATTAGCAGAAGTGTCCTGTCTTGTCTTACATCTCCTCTAGGTTGTTATTCCCTCAAAAATAAGTGCTTACTATATTTGGAAATCATTTCTATCTTACAACCATCCTTCACAGCAAGAAAACAATCCGAGGTGGTATGTTCAGGATAATTTGATTAGAAGGAATTTCTTTGAGTCCTAGTCTTAAGAACCATGAATTTCACATGAATTGAGTAAATGAAACATAATTTGTCTTAATAACTCAAATTTGTCATTATAAACAAGAAATGCTGTGCTATGCTGCCCCATTCTCAGGTGTAATACAAGTGTGTAAGTTAGCAACTAAACTAAATAATTCCAAATTGTTCTTTTTTTCTGGTACTAGGGATTGAATTGAGGGCCTTTGCACTGAGATACAGCCCCAGGCCTTTTTATATTTTATTTTGAGATAGGGTCTCACTAAATTGTCCAGGCAGCAATCAAAATCATGATCCTCCTGCCTCAGGCTCCTGAAGGATTACAAGTGTGTGTCACTGTACCCAGCTCAGATTGTTATTCTTAAGTAAATCTCCTAACTTAATCTTCTTTTCACTGTAAGCTGTTTCTCTTGTTGATGTCATTGTGGGTGACTTTATGTGGGATGACTGTATCATTATCTATAGGGATAAAATAGTTATTAATTAATCTAGCTATATATTGTTCAGCTAAAGAATAAAAATATAACATACCTATGGAACTGCCAGCCTTAAATAAACATCCACTCTTCCATAAAATTATGTTCTTCTCAGCCTGTACCACCTCTCAAAGTAACAGGTTCCTTGTGTTCATCACTTCTTTTATTTTCATAAATTTACTTGAAATTTTGTTATGCAGAAATATGGGTGGCCCAATAAAAGATTTTGGTAAACAAATCTAAGCCTACCTAGCCACAGTTTTATGGACTTCAATGAAAAACTTCTTTCACTTCTGTAGTTCTGAATAACAAGTTCCTATCTTTTAACTTTTGTTACATGACATTAGTACTGTATTGGTCAGCTTTCTTGTTGCTGGTACAAAATACCTACCAGTCACAATTTAAAGGAGAGCTTTATTTTGGTTCATGGTTTTAGAGGATTCAGTCCGGGCTGGCTAGATCCAAGGTAGAAACATCCTGGCAAAGGGGTGTGATGGAGCAAAGTCACTTCGTTCATGGCAGCCACCAAGCAGTACACAGAAGGACACCAAAGAGTAAGGGACCAAGGACTAACTGTAGTATCCAAAGTCAGGCCTCTATGAACTACACAGACATACCCTGAAGTGTGCTTTACCAATCCCTTGGGTGGATTTCAAGCCCATCAGGTTGATAGCTGTCACAATATCTTATATAATAAGATCTTTATATAATATCTCCCACTGCTGGTAGTTTTTGTTACCTTTCTTCCTTTCTCACACTTTTTGTTCTTTTCAAGATCAATACATCGTTACTTAGGCACATTGACAAGGAATTTGGACAGTGCCTTTCTATACTGGGCATTCCAACTATCAGTATCCTTCACTTGTCATGTAGTAGATGCCACCTTGCATTCTCAAGATTTTCATATCATCAGTAGTGGTCAGTATTGAATATTTAATATGCAAGGGACACAGAAGGGAAATAAGCACCAACTTTCAGGACACTGATAATTTCAAATAGCCTACCTAAATTTTCAGGTGATATGCTCCAATTTTTGGTTTGGAAAATATGGTCACCATAAGTACAAAAAACATCAATGAAAAAACACACAGTATGTAATTAGATCAGCACAGTTCAGTACTAGGGACAAATGAAGTTAAAGGCTGAAGATATTTAAGGAAAAGATCAGTATAGCCTGAAGCAAGAAGAGGGGCTTCAGAGTAAGAAGGCTTATCTTATTACCCTGAGAGAGGGATCATATCTGAATACAATTAGGGTAGAAGTAGGGAAGAGGCTTATCATCTGCACCGATTAAAGGGCCCATTTCTATGGACTGTCAAACATTGCTCAGCAGCATCTTCCTTCATCAGCCAGTTCCTTGGCATCTACACTGGATTCTGAGATCAGTTGTTGGAAGAACCCATTCAACCTCTCAGAGGTTTCTCTCTTGATCTCATATCACATCATGCCAGTTTATTCCCTATCTTCATACTACTGGGCTCCCTAACATGGTCCACTTCCAGCCACTCAGAAGTTACCAGATTAGTGTAGTTGGATACATGGATTAAAAATATTCCAACTTGAAGGATAAAGAATTCCAATCATACTACTAAAAAGCCAGACAAATTCACCTTTGTTTTAATTTCCAAGTTGGTTTTGGGTGGTTACATAGATATAACACATAATGGACAATATCTACATAAATGAATATGTAAATTATTTCAAAATCATAAATAAAAGTACATACAGACATGAATAAAATATATAGATTAAATAATTATACAGTATGCATACCCAGTCATATTAGGAGGAAATGAGCAAAGAAACGCAATAAAGTTTCATGATTAGACAGAGTAAGTTGGGCAAAAATTATTAAATTTCTCTTGAGAGGCCTAGGAAAGCTTGGAGGAGTTAGGATAGAGAAAGCTACTTGGATAGAATCAAGTGAGCTAGGGGAAAAGCTTTGACTAAACCTTGTGAACAGAAATAAGAAAATTTAGATAGGACCTTAGAGCAGCTGACACTAAGAGTCCCTTTATTCTTATCTATTGGTTTCTTTTATTAGTGCCTTTTAAAATGAATGTGCCCAACACTTCAGATCACCAAAGAACTAGCAAAATCCAGAAATCCTTAAGAGCTGTGAAAATTAAGTAATACTACTAATACTAGAATTATGAATAATATCTAAACATATAAATACAAATAAGTACAATTGCTAAAACAAATGTTACAATACAGAGATATCATAAGGATAACCAGTTAGCATCTTGAAGATTTCCTATATATCTGAGGCATCTTGGTAATTGCATGTATGTTACAGGCATTGTGAACAATTTCTAGGAATGACTTACAAACATTATACACATTGCCTAGGAATTGTTTACAATTCCTGATTTAACATTCTGCCTGTAACATAAATATCAGTTAAAATGCAAGAAACTTGATCATACACTGGCATCAAATCAGAAGGCAGTACCTCTGCAGGCCAGAAGACTAATTTTCGTGTAAAAAATTAACATAGCATAGGTAATAGCCAAATAACTCTACTGTAAATTTTAAGATTCATTCAGGAAACTATGAAAGAATTCATTGAAAGGATCTAAGTGCAAAGAAAAATTTGATTCAATGCATTTAAAGCTAATTTGATAACTACTCGAGTTATGCAGTTGTAAGTGTGAAGAAAATATACATGTATGTTAATATCTAAGTAGTTTTTGAATTCTAGGTCTCTTTTTATTTTTGTTTTATTTACTTTTATTGGAGACAAGGTCTGACTGTGTAGTCTAGTCTGCTCTGAACTCACTACCTTCCTGCCTCATCCTCCCAAGTGTTATCATTATAGGCATGAACCACCATGCCCAGATTCTATGTCTTTTTTTTTACTGACTTTTAAGCAAATTAACTGCTAACAGAATTTATATTAATAACATTCCAGAACATGTACACCCAAATATATACTGTCATCTTGGTTAGATACATGCTTGTTCTGATGAAGTTGCCATTGCTCAGAATATTTTTAAGTGCTGAGTTTAGAACTGCCTTCAGAGCCAGTTTATGAGCTATACAAGAAAAAGTCACATTATTTTCTTGCCATATTTTAAAAGTAATATATGTGATATACATTAACTATAAAACATATTAACTGTATAATTTATATAAACCAGTTTAATCTGAAAAATCAAAATAGAGTTACAATGTTACTAAAACCCCTTCCCAAACCACTCTGAACCCTTTCTCAGGTTGGATGCAAGACTATTGGTATCTCCTCTACCTTCACCTAACAAATTCTCTGAAAAACATGTCCAGTTGAAAAATACTGACCAGCATTTATTTGAAAAAGCCAGACTGAACTTTGTTCAATAAAATTTCTTGGTACACTACATTGACCAAATCAGGTACCACTGTAAGCTTTATGATAGCAGGGAATTTTTTTTTTTTTGGTTCAGAGCTGTATCCCCAGTGCCTAGAACAATGTTTGACATATTGTAGCTGTTCAACAAATATTTGTTTGTTTGTTGGATGAATGGATGGATGGACTTCTTTAGAGTTATTATGGGTTGCTCATGAGATACAGCCTAATAATATAGTACTTGCCTAGCCTGTATGAGGTTCTGTGTTTGATATCCAGCAGCACAAAAATTTTTAAGTTATTGCCAATTAGCATATATAAATAGAAAGCATTAAATACCAAGATGATGGCTATATTGAAAGTAAGATCATGCTTCCTTTTTTACAATAAACCCAAGATATCACTGTTCAGCAGTAGTTAATCAAGAGGTGGATATAGTATGTCACTGGATTAGGAGCTGGTAAGCTTAATGCCTTTAGAGGTTAGTACCATGCTGGCTGTGGACCAATTTGCTCAGACCATATTCCATTCACAGTTTGTGCATCTGGTATAGGTCAGCTACTTGCAAATAAGTGCCATATGGCTTTATTTTCGAGAGTGGGTAATGAAACCGAGTTATCTAAAGTGCTTTTAACTAGGCCACATAAAAAACTAATAAAGGGTAGAAGAGCTTTGTTCTGAGCTGAGGAAAATAAAATACCAGGTCTCTACATTGGTCTAGTACTTACATTATTTCAATCTCAAAGTACAGTTCTGGAATCTTTCTCCTTAGGACTACAACCTTCTTCACAGCGTAGGAAAATACAACCCTCTACAACTCCCAACTTAATTTGGGAATAGCACTTATTGCTTGTACTAGTAATAGCAGCAGTAGTATAAAAGTAGTAATAATAAATGTAAAAGTACTTCTAGTAACAAAAGTACTCTGTATGATTTATTGAGTTTTTTATACATGATATACACTCTACAAACACTTTATGTGTAATACATTTTAATTCACTTGACAAACCTATTAAGCAATATTATAATCCCCATTTTACAGACAAAGAAACTGAGGCTATGAGTGATTAACTCACCAACCTAGTCAGAGATCTAAGCCTCCACCTGCCTAACTCTGAAGCACAACACTATGCCAACTCTCAGTACTCTACTTTACTCTCTGACCCATCCTTTCCATGAACTACAATAAAGAATTAAGAAAACTGTAAATATACACCATAGTTCAAACCTTAAATTGATTTGGTCTCAGTTAAAACATTCAATAATAATGGCTGCAAAGCAACACAATCTTAGAGACCAAACATCTGTTTTAAGATTTTGAGTATTTTTTTTTCTGGAATATCCCCTTAGAAATGTTTTTTGAACATTTGTTCAAACAAGTTGAGGTTTGGACACCCTCTGATGCCTTTCTCAATTGGTTATGAGCCAAGTATGACATGATCTTTCTGCATGTGGTTTGAGTTAAGTGGAAGTGTTGTGCATGCCTGAGATACTGGGCAAGCTCACTATAGTTGTCCCTAGATCCAGCCAGCAAGACCACCGAGGGGATGGCAAAACTATGGTAGCTGAGCTGGGATCATGGCTGAGCCATGCCATAACCTTCATTGGAGGCAGTCTTCACCTGACGGCTAGGACATTTATATTCTCCCAAACTTTCCTTTCACTTGGACATTTTCTTGCCTTTGGGACAAGTTCCAGAAATGTCCAATGGATTCTCATTGTGCCTTGAGAATTTAAGGAGCTCTGAGCCTAAACCACTAGACCAGTGTTGCTATGGTCTTACTTTCTTGCTACAAGCCACCTGAGCTCTACCTTCTGTGCCATGAAATCATTAGGAAATTGATTAATGTCTTTGGAAAGTGCCTCCTAGTGTATATAACTGGAAGAAACCATAATCCAGACACATTTACAGCTTTGGCAAGATGGAAATATACTCTATGGGTAGATTGAATATCATCTCTTGGCCTGGATTTGTGGGAGATGGTTGCAGAGCCCATCAAGAAAGCTGCCATGTGGCCAAGTCTGTATGAGTGATGGAAAAATGACTGTGGGAAGAGACCAAGGCCGGAAATGAAGATGGAAACACTCAAACCTAAGGGAATCCTTGAATCCCCAACATCTGTGATATGGACTAGACAAGGCTAAAGGAAAGAAAAAAAGCAACAGTAAAGCATTCAGCTGATGTATGTGAATAAAAGAAGAATCAAATGAGACCAAATCTTATGTTGTGGCCCTGGGAAAACTACAGGTGTCAGGTCTGCTTTAACATCCAAATTAGAGATAAAATACACAGTGAAAGTGCTTCAAAGTTAGATACAAATCTAATTATGGGTGAATGTTTCCTTAAGCAACTATGAACTCTTGATATTGCCTTCAATTATTCTAGGAGGTTCTGCAAGCTGATGACTTCCTTGTGACTGAAAATGTCATTCCTTCCTCATTTCCATCAATGCAAAATGCACACATACCACCAAGGAACTAAGCTAATGCTTGCTGTAGTCAACAAAGCTGACTTCAACATTTAGAGAATAAATTAGCCAAGAAGTTATTACAATACTTGAAATAAGATGTCATGAAAGCCTAAATGATGGTGGTGGTAGTAGTATGAAAAGAAGTTGCACATTGTGGGACAGATTATAAAGGAATATCACCATAACTGGGTAACTAACTAGATTTAGCAGGGCAATAGAGAAATCAAAAATATTGCTAAAAACCAGGGGTGGTAAAGCACTACTTTAATCCCAGTACTCAGAAACTGAAGCAGGAGAATCACAAGTTTGAGCCCAGCTGAGGCAATTTAGTGAATTAGCAAGACCCTGTCTCAAAATGAAAATTTTAACAGCTGGGAATGTAGCTCAGTGTAAAGGCTCTGGGTTCAATTCCCAATAAAACAACAACAACAAGTACTGCTAAAGTTATTAGTGATTGAGAAAATTAAAATAGTGGTTCCAGAACAGTGAATTCAAGAATAGAAAAGGTCTTGGAGGAAAGATAAATGAGTTGGGGGTGCCAGGTTAAAAAATAGAACGGGGGGGGCGGTGAGATGGCTCAGCAGCTTAAGCGCCTGCCTTGCAAGCGCGAAGGCCCGAGTTCGACTCCCGGAACCCACATACGAAAAAGGGGCCGGTGATATCGCTCAGCGGCACAGGCGCCTGCTGGTGCGCGAGGTCCTGAGGTCGTCCCCCCGGTACCCACAAAAAAAAAAAAAAAAAAGAACAGGTACCTTAAAATTCTGGTTTGGTACTCACAAGAGTGATTTGGGCTAGAAATGAAAATTCAGACAGGCATCACATCATTTGCATGCTCCTTCGCCTAAATCCAAACCTGCTGGTTCCTAATCCCTACAAGTTGAGACGATATTTAAAACTTAGAGACAATGAATATTTGAAACGTCTGCCTCCTCCCTGCTTCTGCTGCTGGCTACCCCAACACACATACACACACACACACACACTCTCTCTCTCACCTTGAATTCTTCTACCCTCTATCTTTAGAACCTTATAATAGAGAAACCTAGCTGATCTCTTTGTCTATTCTAAGCATCAACAGTAAATGTAATGATGAGTTTCAAGAATGGTTATTTATAATCCCAAACACATGTCGTTTGTAAGTGATAAATCCAAGCAATTCACATTAATCGAAGCTTCAATTACTTTGAAAAGTATACACACTGATAAAAATAATTGATATATATGACATAAAACTAGGAAGGAAAGATAAGGTAAGTATAACAGAGTAATGGTGACCATATTTTCTGCAACAAAAATCAGGCCTTGGTTCCTGTTTGGATTTTTTTGTTGCAATTGTTGTTTGTTTGTTGTGGGTTTTGTGTGTGTTATGTTTGTTTGGTTTGGTTTTGCTATTCAAAAGTCCTTTCTGATTGAACTAGGCAATTGAGGAGATGTAATTGGAAAGGTGAAACACTGCAATTTCCAGGACATTCAAATTGTTTTAAGGGACAACGGGATAGAATATTTATCCTGGAAAGTCTTGGAAATACATACAGGGGAATACTAATAACTATTTTGTGTTTTTTGTACTCTAAAATTATTTTATTTTATTATTTTTATGTTCTATAACTTCCAGTTAAAAATGACAAAGAGTCCTATAACTTGAGGAGAAAACTTGAGGACTCAATATTTTAATATGTAAAGAAACTGAAGCCCAGAACAAAAAATGACTTCTTCAAGGTCACACAATAAGTTAATGGCATATCTGGGACTAGAATGCAGGTATTTTGACCTTAAGACATCATTTTTACAAGCACCAAAACTCCACTTGAGCAGCAGGTGTTTTATCCTTTATTCTTCACATCTTGTCCCTGATCACTGTCTTGAAAATCTCCAGGAAAAATGGGGCTTACTACCAGTATGGTATAGTATAAAAGTGCTGAATCCTCAAGGCCCATAATCTCAACTTTCTTTGATGTATAGCAGCACCCCCCAACATAAACATACACTTAGACATCTTTCCCATTTCTCAGGTGAAATATCCATACCTCTGTTACACCAAATATCTTAGAGTCAAATGGGACAACAAGTAGAAACATGGGTAGAACTTGGGTCCCTACTATTCTCAGAATTCCATTCCCAGATGATTAAAGGTTGAGAAATTTGCATATATGCAGCCTGATGCAATGTCAGTACATGTCTTGCTTTCCAAGCTTTTCCCAAAGTTGTTGGAAGAGCCAAACCTTGACCTCAAGGGCAAAGATCCACTGCTGGGAAAAAAATTCATTGATGATTATTTATTGATGGTTATATCAGTCCTTGGAGTTTCCTAAGATTAAGCATGAAAATTATATTACATGTGCAAATGTTGCAAGAAGTGACTTGCTCAAAAGCAACACAACAAAACTAGAACCTATAACTCCCATAACTAAAATCTGTTCTCTATTTTCTATTGTTGCCCAAGGCTTTCAGAAAGACCAGTGGTCAGAAGTGGAACAGTGGTGGTTCCTACTTCCTTGTGCAATACTTCTTTATGTGGAACAAATTTCTATAATCCCATTCATCATGTATGATACATTAGAAGCTTTCCCTGTGAGCCTGTGGACTTGGGAGCTTCTTAAAGAAGGACCTGTAGATACATTCATCTTTCTATCCCCAGGTCCTACCATGTGGTCAGCAAGTACATTGCTAGCACTCAAATAAATGTATATGGAACTAAACTAAAAGAGTGAGTGCAATAGATTAGAATGGAAAGCAGAGAGGACAGCATAATGGTAAGGGTTTTAAATGAAGTTTGTGGAATTTACAGTTCCTGACATAGTTTGCAACTGTGCATATCATATCTAATGCAAAACAGAACTCTTTCAGCATTGGAGTATAGCTCCAAAACAATTAGAAAATTTAAAAACTATTATATTTAATTTGGTGCCTGTACATGAAGTATTCAGTCTTTTTTTTTTAATATTTGAGGCATTCATAGTTCCTAGGCACTCATTTCAGTATGTAGTAAGTAATTTTATTGAAGTGTTACATATATCTTGGGCCTGAAACCAAGTGCAAGAGATTTCACTCCATCAGAAAAATCATTGAGATAGCTTAAGGTAATGGAAACTGGTGCTTTGGATTAAACCTGCCTTTTCCATCTCTGCTTTTTTGGTGCAGAGATAATGCCTCCAAAGCAACAAATAGAAAGCATGTAGTTTAAGTCCTTTGGAATTAAAGAGGGAAGAAAAACAAAATGGAGAGAATATGGAGATATGTTCCAAGCTTTAACGGAGTTCCCAAATGAAATCTATAGAGCCACGTGGAAATGAAACCTTCAAACCACGGTCACCCCACTGATCATTATGTTCCATTATCACCACTCAAGCTTAGATTATCTGTCCTTTGTACTAAAATATGCATCTGTAGCCTTTTTGTTGTCCTTTCCTGTTTCTGACATTTTTTAGTGCATTATCAAGACAGTATTTGATAGAATTGAGTAATTACAGTGTTGAAAATCAAATGTTAAAGGCTACAGGTAAATTAATTGCATGCATATAGTATAGTTACCCATTGCAGTTTTTTTTTTTTTGTGGGTACCGGGGGGCCAACCTCAGGACCTCACGCGCCAACAGGCACCCATGCCGCTGAGCGATGTCACCAGCCCCTTTTTCGTATGTGGGTTCCAGGAGTCGAACTCGGGCCCTCGCGCTTGCAAGGCAGGTGCTTACGCCGCTGAGCCATCTCACCAGCCCACCCACTGCAGTTTTAAATGGCTTAGCTATAGAAAAGGAGGAAGATTAATAAGAATAGGATATACATATATATATGAAATTAAGATTTTTAAAGATTACTTGCTATGAAGTAATGTTCATGATTTTAAGAACTGTTGTTTACTTGCTCTGTCATAACAAATTATGGCAGATAGGATGGCTTAAATAACAAATATTTATTTTCCCACAGTTCTAGAGGTTAGATGTCCAAAATCAATGTGCCAGGGTTGCTTTTTGGTGGGGCTGCTCTTCCTGGCTTGTAGATGGCCACCTCCTTGCTATGTAAAGACATAGCCTTTCCTCTGGCAGAGAGAGAGAGAGATACAGAGAGATAGACAGAGAGACAGAGAGACAAAGGGAGAAAGACAGAAAGAGACACAGACAGACTGACACAGATATCTGATGTCTCTTCCTTTTCTTATAAGGATGCACAGGTTTATTGGATTAAGGCACCATCACTATGACTACATTTAAACTTAATTCCTTCAAGTCCCTATATCCAAATACAGTCACATTGAAGGCAGAGCACCAACATATGTATTTGGGGGTGGGAAAACACAATTCATTCCATAACCATATTATTAACTGTGCTTTAATGATGAACAAACAGACTGAAAGAGTTTAATGATTTGCACATACTAGTAAGTAATTGAAGTCAAGACTAGAAATCAGTAGTGTTGAGCCCTGGTCCTTCTGGTTTTTTATTGAACTTTTTAAATGATTTAATTTTCTCTCCTTTTTAAGCATATAACATAGTTTTTTTCTTTTTTTTTTTTTCCTTTTTATACTGGTTGTCCTAGAGTTTGCAATATACATTTACAACTAATCCAAGTTCATTTTCAAATATTACTATACCATGTCACAAGTAGTGTAAATACTGTACCTTATAACAGAGCATTCCCAATTGCATTTTTCCCTTCCTTATGACACTGATGTCATTCATTTCATTTGTCCATAAGTTAGCCACCATATAATACATTATTTACCCATTAGATAAATTAACAATAAGAGATATAAAGGATTTAATTTTACATTTATTCCTTCTCTAACACTCTTCTTTTCCTTACATAGATCCAGGTTTCTGATCTATATTATTTAGCCTATTTCTTAAGAACTTTTTAAAACATTTCTTGTAAGGAAGATCTACTGGTAACAAATTGCCTCTACTTTTGCTTATCTGAAATAGTCTTATTTCTCCTTCTGTTTTGAACTACAAATTTATAAGTATAATTCCATGGAATACAGAATTCCAGGCCCATGAGATTTTTCTTTCAAGATTTTAAATATTTCATTTCAATCTCTTCTTGTTTGCATAGTAGCTCAAGGTCAATATAATTTTCAATTCCACGGTTATCTATAGATAAGAGTTTTGTTCCTCAGTCTTCCTTCAAGATTTTTCCTTTTAGTTATTTTTAATTTAACTATATTTTTATCAATGCCTATTAATTTTATAAAACACTGGGTTTAATGTGGTATTTTCATACATCTTATGTAAGTCACTTTCTCATTTCTGGGATTTAATACCTGATACCTGCAGCTTAAATGACAAAGTTTATTTTAGTTCATATTTTTAGTCCATAGTTAGCCAACTCCAAGGCAAGAAGGCACAATGGAAAGACCTGAATGGAGAAAAGCTGCTCATATCATGGTAGCTGGGAAGCAGAAAGAGAAGAGAGGAGCCAGGGAAGGAGGCCCTTCCACATCAAGCCCCCAGTGACCCATCTCTTCTGACCAGACTCCACCTCCTACCAGCAAGTTATCTATGGCAACCCCATGATCCAAATTACCTTCCAAAAGCCCCACCTCTGAGACATGAGGCCCTTGGGGGACATCCAGATATAAACCATCTAACACATGTATGACATACTTTGATCCTATCCATCTCTCCATTACCCTCTGTTATGCTTCCTTCTTCCTACTAATATTCCCACCTCTACTTTAATGTCTCACTTCAAGATTTTTCCTTTGCCTTTGATTTTCTGCAGTTCAATTGTTATATGTCTACAAAGAATTTTGTTTTAGTATTTATATTACTTGGTGTTTTCTGAGCTTCCTAAATCTGTAATTTGGTGTCTTTCACTGGTTTTCAAAAATTCTCAGTAATTATTAGTTTGAATATTTCTTCTGGTCCTTTCACCCTTCTCCTCATATTCTCTGATCTACACTGTAGAACATGGCCAAGCTCCTAGACAGAAAACTCATGAAAATATGGGGGAATCTACTAAAATTGAGTCTTTATGGAGATTTGAAATGTCAAGCTTATCTACACTGAGCCTCTAGCAATTCATCAGTTATAATATAAATTTTCTCACTCCACTGTTGGCCAGATTGGTGGGTTTTGCTCCTGAATTTCTCTTCCAGTAAGCTGTGAATCTCTCTCATATAATTGTATGTCCAATTGGAGGGTGATGGGTTTCCCTGTGACCTCAATTCTCTGATGCATCTAAGAAGAGTTGTTGATTTTCCATGTATTCCTCTTTGTTCTTGTTATGAGGATGGGAGTGATGACTTTCAAGCTTATTACATGTTGGGAAAGATATCAGAATTTTCTGTTGCTTTAACATACTATATCCCTCCTCCCCAGTTATAGCCATTTTCATCTCAAATTTCTTTTCTTTACTCTTGGAAACTCTACCCCTAGGAAATCTTAAAGCTTGTCCTGCTTGGTTTCAAACACTTTTCATTCCACATCTCAACTGGTCTTAGATCAAAACTCCCTATTGCTTCACCATCAACATCTACCTATTAATGGAAAATACAGTTAAAATGTTCATATTGTTCCATTACTATGGTTTTGTTTCAAGTCCAAATAATCAGCTACATTCAAGTATGCATTCCAAGAACCCATTCACATTTTTGTTTTCCCCACTGAATTTGGTACCTAGTAGTTATTGCACAAATGGGGAATTTCTTGAAAAATTTGTTTTTCTAATGAGTATGGTAAATGCTATTATGTATAAGATGGGTTCCATGTGCATGGGGAAAGCATGATGTTTTGGAATGACTACAAAAGGCTTCATGATGGAAGAGGAAATTGAATATTACCTTGAAGAACGGATAGGATTTATATTGACTCAGTAGAGAAAATGGTATTCCAAAGTTTGGACACAGCATGAGCAAAAACACAGAAACAGAATACAAAAAAAATCTACTTCTGAGGGACATATTCTAGTTTGTAAGACTAGCTGTTACTGGGATAACTTTAGTAATTTAAAAGCTTTAAAAATATTAACATACTCCAGAGTTAATTAAGCATGGTTATATGAAGGGAGTATATCCAGCTTGGAAGATATTAATTAAGTCAGTAACAAGCAATGACTAAAGTCTTATCACAAAGTACTTAATAGTTAAGAAATGCTTCCCTGATTAAAAAGATTTCTTATGATGAGGTCTTGAGTTCATTTGTGGACCCAGGTAAAGGCATATATATGGGAATATTTGCTAACTAAAGTTCAGAGAGGGGAAGCAACTTTCTCAGTATCACCTAGTGAAGTGTTAGGGACAGTATTCAAATCCATGTAGGCCTAACTTTAAAAGACCATGCTACCTAAACAACACTGTAATTTGTCTACAAAACAGAAGTTCAAAAATGGAATTACTATCTTGAATTTTGAGCATGCAGCTAGAGGTGGATCACTATTAGGATAGGATTTTATACTCAGGATTCAAACATGGGGTTAAGGAAGGAACTAGAGTCACTACTTAACTATTAAATATCTTTTTCGGGCCGGTGAGACGGCTCAGCAGCTTAAGCGCCTGCCTTGCAAGCGCAAAGGCCCGAGTTCGACTCCCGGAACCCACATACGAAAAAGGGGCCGGTGATATCGCTCAGCAGCACGGGTGCCTGTTGGTGCGTGAGGTCCTGAGGTCGTCCCCCCGGTACCCACAAAAAAAAAAAAATAAATAAATAAATATCTTTTTCAACCCATATAATCTATGAGCTAACCTAAATGCCTTAAGGGAAATTTTAACTGTTATGTAGTAGATGTACAAATACATATACACACATGCACACACTAAACAACAAAACTTTTTTCCTTCTGGGCAAATTTCCCCATGTATCCTTTCTTAGAACTTATATTTCAGCTTCAAAATGTTCTAAATCATTATAATCTAAGGTTTTCTGACCAGCAAATGTCAGCTCTTACGAGGCTTTTTCTATTCTGAAATACAGTACTGGGCCATGTACTCAGAAATATTAATCTTGCAGAGTCCTCCAGACAAAAGTCAGGCTGTCATAGTTATCTTAATGTAAAATGGCTGGCAAGTGAGTATCCTGCAAGTGCACAAAATGTCTATTTAGAAGTACCATGAAGAAAATGTATCTCTGTTGGTTCAATCAAATCAGAGACATAAAGGTGTCACTACACAACTTGAGAATCCATGAAAATTGTATGTTGTTGGGTTTACTGAACATTATTAGTGGTTTCCATTGAGTACTATCAAGGAAAAATAAACATTACAACACATGGTAACATTGTGCTCTGTTCATATCAACACATCTGCTCAAAATGTCTTTGGTGATAGAGACTTTGAGCTCCCCTCTGAGTCCTCATCTTGACCATGGAACATAGTGCCATTTCATATATGTTCGGTAGTGACCAAACAAATTTTAATTAAATGAATCTCCTTCTTTAAACAACAAGACAGAGATGAAGACAGCTTTAATCATGCCTGAATTGCAGTAAAGAAACACATCTTCCTTCATTTCCCTTCCCTCTGACCCTCTGGGTTTAGAGTCAATCACCTGGAACTGGGGTGACTATTAGGAAAAGATCTTAGCTAAGACATCAAGATGGAAAATTGGCAGGATTTTGTTGTTTGCTTAGCATAACATAATTGCATTATCTCTTTCAGGTTTTCTCCAATTTTTGGTTTTTACTTCCTTTATTTTCTTTTAGGTTGTAAAGAGCCTCTCCCCCCATCTCTCTCCCTCCCTCCATCTCTCTCCCTCAGTACCTCATAACCCAAATTATGAGAGTAACTAAATTCCCTGTGATAATTGTACATGAGATTGGAAATACTTCTCCCCTATCAGAATTAATAAATTAATTCAGAGAAGATCCTAAGTTGACACCTTGAAGCCCCAAAACTAACAATGGGCCTTAAAAGAGTAATAATTTTTTTTAAATTTAAAAACAATAGCAAACTTGTCCTATGCCATGGATGTTCACCCCACTGCATATTTACTAACTCCACCTTCTTACAAGGAAAGCCGGGATATGACACAACATTTGTATCTAAAATATACAAAAAAATACTTGAGGTCAATAACCACCATTTGGCCATAAACTCAAGGCAAGCTGGAGCAACCTTGTGGTAAATGCCTTTGAACCAGGGCAAAACAAAATCAGCTGTCCATGGCCAATAGTCTTTTCCTTGTACTGAACCCAACTGAAAAGCTTCCAGAGCAGATTGTGTACAGATTTCGTGTAGGAGTCCTCCAAAGACTTCCCAAAGGACCATTGCTAAGTCTAAGACAGTGAATCCTGTTCTCTCCATGTCCAGCTGAAATTCTACTGGATATCATTTTGGTATTAGAAGAATGATGAACTTGACTCTTACTCTTATAGCCTTTTAAAAAAATATCTTAATGTTTCTGAACTTACATAGCATGAAATCTATCTAGTAAGGCTTTCAGAACCAGAAGAAATAGTCACAGATCTGAGCATCTAAAATGGGGCCTTAAGCAATGTGTCACTGAATATTTCCAGATAATATGTGTATTATGTTAGGAGAGGAAGAATGAGCCATACAAGTATTTTTACTGATGGTTTTACACACTTAACTTTACCAAGGAGTGCAAAGGTTCACCAAACTGAGAAAGAAGCATCAGTAGGTCTAAGCCCTGATCTGCCACTATGGGCCTTACTGTCAATGCAAATACTAGACACTGAATAACAACTTCAACACATTTTACTTAGATCCTATTATGTATTTGTGTTGTTTATAATGGATACTGGGAAATACGAGATACAGTCATGTGTCCTCAAGGAGCTCTTACAGTCCATAGGGTAGACTCTTTCCAGACACTACAATTAGTGCTTACCTTTCACTATCCCTATAACACAATTAAAACACAGAGGAGGTTATATTGTCATGTATATATTTGCAATGATATATATTTCCCCGCTGAGTTGTGAGGTCTTTGAGGTCCTTCTTTTCATTTATGTATTCATTACACCTGGCCAAGATAGTAGACATTCACTGAAATACGTTTGAATGAATCAAGAAATTAACAAATAATAGAAGGCAAGTATGGATTACCAAAAAAATCAGGAATAGGTCAAAGAAAGAAGCATCTAGGGCCAGTGAGATGGCTCAGTGGCATAAGCGCCTGCCTGGCAAACACGAGGTCCTGAGTTTGACTCCCAGTACCCACATAAAGGAAAAAAAGGGCCGGTGATATCGCTCAGCAGCACAAGCACCTACTGGCAAGTGCGAGGTCCGGTACCCACATAAAAGAAAAAGGAGCATCTAATCTCATTTTTCTCCAATCTATTCTCTATACTGCCATCAGAGTAAATTTTCCCACAAATTTGAGCAGGTTGCTGCCTTAGTTAAATGGGTCAACATTAACTTGGTGATAAAAATCTAAATCCCTTAAGCAAGGCTATTCATGATATGCTCTCTGCCTACCTAAAATCTCACCATAGCATGGGTCATATTATTGTAATCATGGTAGAGGCTTCAACTAGACTGTAAGTTCCTTGAGGCTAAAGATGTCATTCAATTTATCTGTGTGCCACCAGTGCCTAAAGAGTATATCACAATACTCACTATTCTGTATGTACCAATGCAGTTCTGTGACACTGCAATGCTACTACATATTCAATTATCCTTGGATTCTCTTTCATTTAACTGGGCCTCATATCCCTTATAAAACTATCAAATAATAATTCCATATACCTCTATATAAGTCAATAAACTCAGTTTCTAGTCCTGGCTACACTGCTGTTTATCCAAATTATTAATTACTACCTGTAGTTTATGCTTTACATGAAATGCTAAACTGATATGTTTCTTTTTTTTTTTGTGGGTACCGGGGGGTCGACCTCAGGACCTCGCATGCCAACAGGCACCCGTGCCCCTGAGCGATATCACCGGCCCCTTTTCCGTATGTGGGATCCGGGAGTCGAACTCGGGCCCTCGCGCTTGCAAGGCAGGCGCTTACGCCGCTGAGCCATCTCACCGGCCCAAAACTGATATGTTTCTTAGAATAAGATAAAGTCTAAATAAATACCAACATGCATAAAAACTATAATGTAATTTTGCAAATATAAAGTAATCACTTTCCTTGTCACTGAGACACAAAACCTGAAACATACAACTTGAAGTAGAGTTTTATTTTGGCTCATGGTTTGTAGAGGTTCCAGTCTATACTCTAGTGGCTCTGAGGCAGGACAACATGGCAGATGGGCATAGCAGAGGAACACCTGTTCATGTCATGGCATCCAGGAAGCAGAGAGATTATGAGTGGAGGAGCTGGGGAAGGAGATAAACTTTTCCAAACCATATCTTCAGTGACCCTCCTCTTCCAACCAGATCCCACCTACTAACAGCAAGTCAGCTATAAGCCCCCATAGTCCAATCAACCCCAATAGCCCCACAAATGAGCTCATGAGGCTCTTGGGGACATCTAGATATAAACCATAATAGTAGTTATAATTATTATTTATATGAACTGACTGAACCTGGAGTCATATTGTCTGTATTTGAATCACGACTCAGTCACTTGTGCTTGGGGCTTTCTTCATCACATTCTTCATCAATAAAGTGGAAGCAATAATTATACCTACTTCCTCAGGTTGTGTTGAAGATTACATGACTAAATTAATATAAAATTCTTAGAACATTACCTGACACATAGTAGATATTCAACAAGTGTCAGGTAGTTTTTCCAGTTATCTATGCCTTGATTGTGGCAGTGACTGTCAAGTTATCCATCAAATAAGACATCAGCTGTACACATCTGATGGCTGGCCAGTCTCTAGGAGTTAAATGCTAGCATGCTCAGAGATAGAATTGCCTTTAAATTCTCTCCACAACCTCAAAATGTAATATATATGGCAAGCTCTTGAGAACATTACAAACACTTAAGGTATGGCATCTGGTCAAGACTGAGTACAATTTCATTTATTTGGAAACTTTGTGAATTTGTCTGAGTAACCAGAGATAGTTCCAAGTTTACATATTTCCAGTGTAAGAGCCAACTCCCCACAAGTAGGTGTGATATAGGGGTTCCCCCAAACCTATTTTCCTAATAATTTCCTATCAAACTTCTCTGGTCCTACCACCCTCCTGCCTGATGAGAAAACCAATTATCAGAGCCTTCTTGATACAGCAAGAGCTCTGGAGAATGAAAGACGAAGGAAAGACCTTTTAGTACTTTTTATGTTTATTCGCTATTACAGTTATAAATAGACTATCTCAGCTCCCTTGTGCCAGTTCAGCTAGAATTATGTCTCATGACAGTTTCCCAAATCCTGTTTGAAGGATATCTTAGAAAATTTTACTTGGACCATGGCATGGTGACACACACCTGTAATCATGGCACTCCAGAGGCTGATGATTGCTGTGAGTTCAAGGCCAGCCTAGGGTACATGGTTAGCTCAAGACTAGCTTCAACTACATAGTGAGACCCTGTCTCAGAAATCCTCCCCCAACAAAAAAAAAAAAAAAAAAAAAAAACAAAGAAAAAAATTTATTTGGAATGGAAACCAAAAAAGGGGAAGTGAGGAGACATACACAGAAAGTAAGTGTATTTGATTTTATCTATCTAAATATGTAAATTAAGTTTATCAGTACATTTTATATATACATAATGATCATATTCATCATAGAGAATTTGTACCTGTACATGATGTATTTAGATTCTTTTTTTCCCAATCCCCCTCCTTCCTTCAAGCCCTCTTCCACTCCCCATTTACAAAGCTTTATTTCCATTTTATCCTTTTTTCACCTTTTCCTTTTCTCTTCCTTCCTTCCCTCCTTACCCCCACTCTAGTGCCTCTTTCCTTTTGAACAATTTCTTCCCATTTCACAATATATATTGTACATTTGTACCTTATTTACTCTTTCAGTTTCTCACACCAGAGAGACAACACAATGTTTACACCTGTGAGTCCAATTTATTTCACTTTAGAGTATGGTATCAAGTTGCATCCACTTACCTAGAAATGTCTCAAGTTTATCCTTCTTTATGGCAGACTAGTACTCCATTGTAGAAAAAAAAAGCCACATCTTTTTTTATCCATTCCTCGGTTGATGGGCATTTGGGTTGTTTCCAAGATTTAGCTATTACAAACTGTGCTGCTATAAACATGAGTGAACAAAAATTGCTGTGATAGGATGTTTTTAATTCTGGGAAGATACCCAGAAAGGGAATAGCTGGGTAAAATGGCACCTCTAATCCTAGCTTTGTGAGGAAAAAAAAATGAAAGAGTAAATAAGATCCAAAATGTACAATAGATATTGTGAAAGTGAAAGAGGAAGAATCTGCTCAAAAGGAAAGAACAACTGGGATGGGGGAAAGGAGAAAAGAATGATGGGAAAAGAATATATATATATATATATATATATATATATATATATACATATACAAGATAGATAATTATACTACTAATCTGTATTAGTTCATTGAAAAGAATGGTTTGTGCTTACGTTGATCAATTTTTCATGCCTGTATCTTGTAATCTGAGCAACTACTTTGAAGATAACAATACATAATATATTAACCATTGTTAATCTCCTATTATCTTGTTTTAAAATTCTGTAGCATCCTTTTTATTGTTTTTTTTCTTTTTAAAATAAATAAAGCACAACAAAACAAATCCCCAATCAGAAAAAGAAAACCAATGAGACAAACAAAGAAAAATAAAAGTAGTAAGATTCCTCTGGTGTCCACAGCTCTGTAGTAGTGTCCAAGTCAGATCCCAGAAATGTGCTGTGTACTCCAGCCAAGTTTGTAGTGGGATTTGTGCTGGGTATGGGGCTGATCTTGGCCTCCGGATGTGGAGGCTGGGACTGGTCTTCTGTTGCTGGAGTTTTCCCATAGCGCTTTGATATAAAATGGTGGCCCCACACTTCTGTTCCACATGTCTGTGTGCCAGAGCACAATTCTGGTACACCTAAATTATCAACTGCTGGCTCATAGTCTCTCTGCTGGTTTGGACTTTTCCACGCCACTGGCCCCACCTGCTGGCCAGCGCATACACGTCAGGGCCTGCTGTGGCTGTTCCAGCCTGGCCAGCATGTATGCCCAGTCTGGGGCCTGCGCTCACTGGTTCCATCAGGCTGGCCTAAACATCTAAATTTGTAGTATAGATGGAACCAGTGGTACTTATGAATCCTAAAGCCACAGACTGCCAAAGATTGGAAGAGTTTTCATCAAATGGCTTCCTCTACAAAAACTGATGCAAAGACTGGAAGTGAACCTCTGACTGCCTCATCCCCATCAGAGTCATTCAGAGTCAACAGATAGGGTATCATTGTTTTGGTTTTCAGGAGCTTGTTAAGTTAAATTTATGATGCTTCAGTGAATTCTAAGTGTATTTTAAGTATATGTGTTTTATATACCTTCCTTCAACACACTTATTTCTGATACTACCTTTGAAATAAACTATTTCAGTTGCTTCTACAGATCACACATAATTCCCAATAACTAATTTTAACTTTTTTATTTGATTCTAGGAATTAGCCAGTGCCCAAATGAGAGCTGATGTTGCTCTTGGAAAATGCTCTCAAAAGACAAATGAACCTTCAATTCATTGGGCCAATGGTCTCTCTAGGTCTAATAGGAGACATTGTGTATTTTGAAAGCCCAATCCTTACCAGTGAGGCTTTTAATTCGGTCATTCCTTTTGAATGTCTATCCCTCAAGGATACAGAAATGTCCAGTTCTGCAACTCTTTCTTAACTTTCCTTATGGTTACCACGAAGCTATCAAATAAACCATTTTCATTTAATAAAGTAGTTCTCTATAGCAAGGAAAGAGTTGACTTAATCACATACCCAGGTTCATTTTCTAAGAAAATCTAAAGAAATTTTAGGTCAATTTCATCTAAGAAAAATTCTTCTGGTCAATTGAATTAGTTACTTCAGTGAAAGAGATAATATAGTCTAACAACAGGTCAATACTAACAATAAATTAATTCAGTATAACTATTTATTAGTTCTATCAATCAACTGATTCATTCAGTCTATCAAACAACCAGACATAATAAATCCTATTCCATTGGATGAACTTAGAAGAATAGGTAGAAATACTTAGGACTGTGGAGGGGCACAGAGTTCCTGAAAAATTCCCACATCTAGGGCCGGTGAGATGGCTCAGCGGCATAAGTGCCTGCCTTGCAAGCGCGAGGGCCCGAGTTCGACTCCCGGATCCCACATACGAAAAAGGGGCCGGTGATATCGCTCAGTGGCACGGGCGCCTGCTGGTGCGCGAGGTCCTGAGGTCAACCCCCGGTACCCACAAAAAAAAAAATTCCCACATCTAAAGTGATAGATATATTACTTTCCTTGTATATATTAAATGTGCCAAGCCATAGCAACGTCATAGAAACCCTGAATTGAGGGTTACTTTGTCAGAAAATTAAATTGCAAAATAATAGCTTGTTGCTAATAAGATATATTCAAAATAGATTCTGAGAACATTTTAGATGTATCTTTTACACTTTGAAATATTCAGATTTTATAGTTCCACTGGAAGAAAGACCTTTATCCATTTGAATCCTTAACAGGTCATTCCATAAATGACTATCAGCATTATCAGTTGCATCAAAAAGCATTTAGTAAGAAATTTACCACACAGGGAAATTGGACAAAAATTTCCCTAGGTGTAGGCTTTTTCACCAGTAGTTTATATTCTAAGCTGAGCCAAATACATATTTATAGGAAATATATAATAACTAGATCAAAACAGTAAACCTGCGATCTGCACAAACATTAATATATATGCATACAAGCCAGGTACAGTGACCCATGCCTGTCATCCTATCACTTGGGGCAGCCGAGGCAGGAAGATCCCAGGTTTGAGCTCAGCCTGGGCAATGTAGTGACTTGGTGAGATCCTGTGTCAAAATAAAAAATAAAAAAAGACTGGGGATGTAGCTCAGTGCAAAGGCCCAGGGTTCAATCCTAAGTACAACAAAAAAGAAGATATATGCATCCATCTCAATGGTAAATATAACCTAATAATATGACAGCATCAGAATGAAAGATATTCTGTTCAAAATAATGCTATACTAAGGGAACCTTCACTTCTCCTTCATTAATTCCAGATGACATTTTAAAGTTGGAAATGCATTTTGACTAAATTAGATCCACTTAGACATTCACTTTACCTTGCTTGCACAAGCTACATACCACATGTCCATGAGTTACAGTAACTAGAATATTTTTAGTTCTCTAGGATATGCTCCTTTCTGCTTCTAACCCCAATTTAAGGACAGTTAGTGAGAGATGTAGGTAGGGATGATATAGGATGTGACTTGGGTGGCTGGTGGTTGTGTATTTAGCACAAGCTTATCATACCCTATGTATCTGAGGAAGCTGGCCCTTGAGAAACTCTAACATGCACTTGCTGTAACCCCCTAACCCCTTGACCTTTTCCTCAACCCAAAAACAAAGGCTAAAACTCTGATTGGCTTAGATTACACCAATCAGTGAAATAGTTATTTTTAGGAACCGGTTTACCCTTATATAAGTATTAGCAGATTCCAGGCCCCACCTTGGGAAATTCGGTGGAATTCCTGCTGCCTTCTAGAGCGCCCTGTTGCTTGGCAGCTCTTCCTTGCATTGGCAACCTCATAAACTTTTGCCTACGTTACTTTCACTTTTAACTTCCTCTTTATGCACGGACCTGAGTTCCTCATTCTCTGCTGGGGCCTTGCACTCTGAGCCAGTCTTACATCACTACCACATTCTTCCTTGAGGTGAAGGTGAGGAACCAAGAGATACCCAGGGGGAGGAGACAGGAGGTCATTGAAGACCCCTGGTCCCTCAAAGACCACCTGCCTGACACTACACCAACCCCCATACCAGTGCATTATGAAGTCCACTTAGGATTTAAATTATAAAATTTCATAATAAAGCCTTCATTTCAAGGCATACGTGGCCACCAAAAATATTCTTTAATAGCTGGAGGAAATTTCTACATTTCTAAAGTGTCCTTTTCAAATGATTGATACAACATTCTTCAGAATGACACAGAATTAGCAATATTAAGAAATGAAAAATTATCTTTTATTTTCCTATTCTAAACCAAAATAATAGAAGAAAGCAGAAAAACACAATACTTCATCATTTATTTAGCTCATGCTAAGTAAGCTCTAGGCTCTTTGAGAGTAGGAACTATTTATTTTCATCTTAAAATGACCAACACCAGAATGTCTGGCAGAAAATACAAATTTAAAATATATTTGGAAATCAGATGACTTAATTAATAAGAAGTACATTACCAGAAACAAAAATAACTAAGACATAACTCATGCCCTCAAAAAGCTCACAATATAAGAAGAATCTATTGTACATATAGATAATAAAATACAGGACAGGGACTATGAAAGTAGAAGAAGAGCAGTTATTTTTGATGAGGGCAACTTGCAAACCCCTCTGAATGAGGCAGTACTTGAGTTGAACATCAATTATGATTATCTCTTCCCCCACCCCTGTTCTGGGGACTGAATCCTTATCCATTAGCAATGTCCCCAGCCATTTTGTTGTATTTTTGTGTTTTGAGATCGTGTCTCACCAAGTTGCCCAGGTTGATTCCAAATTTTTGATTCTCCTACCTCGGCCTCCCTAGTAACTGGGATTACAGGTATGTACCTCCAAACCTAGCGTCAATTCTGATTTTTATATACCCATTCTGACACCAGAAATTTTCTGACCTGACTACTTTAACCCTAACCATTTTATTTATGCTTTCTTAAAAAAGGCTGAGTGTAGCAGGACAGGTTTGTACCTTCAGCACTGGGGACCCTGAGGAAGGAGGATTAATGCAGTTCAGGACAGCCTGGGATACATAGTGAGTTCAAGGCCAACTGGGACTTGTCTCAAAAAACCAAAAACACACTCACACTCATAGACACACACACACACACACACACACACATACACACCCCATTACAGTTTCAGCTATTCTATAAATTATGAAGTAGTGTATAAAACAGATAACCTTCCACCCTTCCCTCAGATTCATCTTAGTGCCTGCCTTTGCCAGATGAGGTTCATGGCTGTCATGAGAAGTTGGCATTCACTAAGAATGATATATGTTTACTACCCTATATCATCTCAAAGCACCATCATACTCAGTAAACTATCTTCTCACTGCCTGAGAACTTACTTGTATCGTGATACGTACTTCAAATATCTTTATTTTTCCCCTAAAAGTCAGTGATGTTGGAAACAGAAGATATTTGATGTTGAAGAGAAAAGATATTTGAGCTACATTGTGATCTCTTATTCTCAAACTCAGAATGTACAGGAAATCTTCAGGGGTTTTTTTTGTTTTTGGGTTTTTTTGGATTTCTTTTGCAGTACTGGGGATTGAACCCAGGGCCTTCTCACTGAGCTACATCCCCAGCCATTTTTTTCTTATTTACTTTGAGACAGGGTCTCATCTCACTAAGTCATTAAGTTGCTCAGGATGAGCTAGAACTTGTGATCTTTCTGCTTCAGCCTCCAAGACTGCTGAGATTACAGGCATGCACCACCATGACCAGCTTCAGTTCTACTTCTAACGCTACTCTTAGATATCTCAGTAATATAACTATATTTAATATCATAGCACTCCTTTAATTTGGGATTTTCAAAAGCATGATTGATACTATTTAGAAATTAAACAAGGGTGGGAATGTTGCTCAGTGGTACAGCAAGATCCTGGGTTCAATTGTCAGCTGACCAAGGGTGGGGGGGGCAATAGAGAGACAGAGAGACAGACAGAGACAGAGACAGAGAAAAAGTTAATCTGACTGGCTCAACAAATATATATTTGTAAATTTTTTTCTAACTATAAAAGTAATGTACTCAAACTTTTTAATGAAGAAATGAGTGTAGGAAAAAGTGAAAGACTGCTAAGTAGTATTGGAATTATGTAGAGATATATGCTACACGGAGCAACTGATAGGTTTAAAACAATAATAACAGTTCCTTGTTGAAACAGTTTCTTCCAATTGACAGAGCCAAAATGTCTTACTTTAGATCTTTTTTCCCTATAGTGCTGAGGATGAAACATAGGGCTTTGTGCATACTAGACAAACATTCTACCACTTCGCTATACTCTCAGCCCCCTGATTTAGATCTTTGATATTAGGAGATGGTAGCTAAGCTGGAAAAGGTGAGGGGCCAAAATAAGAGACTGATTAGCTAGAGATAACTAAGAAGATCACCAGAGTAAAGCAAACCTGGCATCAAATGAGACTTCACTAATGTCAACAGCTACCTAGAAATGCATAGTAACTTAATAAAATGGGGACATAAATTTTAATGCCCCACGGAAGTGAGAGGTAAGCTATAATAATGACGGCAGAGTTATACCAAATAACGTGAAACATATAAGAAAGCTTTAAAAGTATACATCTTTGTTTGCACTTCTTTAGACCTTACTGAACATTATGAGCTATGGAATATGTAAGAAAAAGGTCAATATTTATGCTTTTATTTTATCCAAAGACTGATCTCCACACTCAACTATCTTGAGATACAGCATGTCTAACTAATGCATCTACATGATGAATATAAAAGATTCTAGGCATTCTACTGTCGTCTAATACCTAAATATCAGGACAACTAATCAGGGGCAAAAATTGTAAATATGCATCTATGTAGCAGTAGCTGTTAACTTTTAAAGAGGTTTAGATCCTTAGAAAATCTGATCAAAGTCAAGGACTCCAGAAAAGTGCACATATGAATACACAAACACTTTTTTCATGTAATTTTGGAGGTTTATAGACTTGAGGTTAAGGGACCCTGTCTTAGTTTCTTTTGGCCCTGAGTGGCAGCTCCTTTTCCTGGCTAAAGATAAAACATTCTTAGCAGTTACTAGCAGAGTCACCTTGTGGAGACATGCTCCTTGCCCTCTGTCTGCCTCAAATATTATGCTGATAAAGTGTAGATTATGGCACAGTTCAACTTCACTTGAGGTCCTTGGGAAACTGGCACTTTGCCACAATTGCTAACCCTGTCTTGGAAGTTCATATGCCAGCTCATGTATAACAATAACATAGTAAAAATAACAGAATAGAGACTCCCTAAGTATTTTTTTTAACCCAGCACATTGACAGGCATTCAAAACCCAACTGGAGATATAATTTTTTCACCTTCTTTCTACATTGTTTTTTCTTCCTGATTTCAATTAGCCAAACTTGAATGGAGACATTACAGACAGTTCAACCCCACCTCAGAGCTGTGCAGACAGCTCTTGCTGCCAAGTTGTCTATCACCAAGACAACTAGGCCAGTGTGCTTTGCTCTGGGTAAATACCTCATCAAGGCCAGTTACAAAAGGATCCTCTTTGCAGTGACCTCCCATCAGATCCAAATCCTTACTCTTAGCAATCCAAAATATGTTTTGAAAGCACATGGGGGATAAATAAGTAATCACTGATATTTTAAAACAGTTATTTATGCTGGTGAAAGAAACACTTGATTTCAGAGATCATCTCATATAAGGCAAGTTGATTTGAGGGATCTAGAAAAGCTCTATCCTCCCCAGGAAGCCTGAAGTTCCTCTATTTGTGAGTCATTATTATTTTTTTCCTTTGCATTAATCATAACGTTTTTCCAATAACTTCTTCTAAGCCACAAATTCCCCTGAAGTGCTTGTCAGTAATAGAACAATCTTCCTATTTCTGGTCTCTCCTGTTTAAAACATTTTGGATAAAAAGAGATCATAAAAGAATCTCTGGGATGGTTAGCATTCTTGCCTCAGGTGAAAATTGGAGGAGATAGGTTAGCTTTTTATGCACAATGGCATTTAACAAAGTTATATTTTTGATAAATTCAGCACACATAAATGAGTCAAAAACAAAAACTATTTTCACCAAATTCAACAAAAGTTTTTTAAAAACTCAGCATAGCAGTGCTGAGTTTTTGGGTCCTTGGAGACCTAATAGAGATGGCAAATCATTGTACTCCTCCCATCCAGACTCCATTAATGTTGATCCACCCTCAGGAACTTTCTGAGCAGCCTCTCACTGCTTTTTTGTTTATTGGTCTCCTTGGCGGCAGGTGTCTGCTAATCAAAGGCTTAAGAAGGTGTGGGGTTTAGGAGTCAGCCCTGACTGGAAGGAAAACTTTCCATTCAGCCTTGGGCAACAATATTGGAACTTTTTTGAATGTTGTAATCAACTCTGTGCCAAGTGGGGCCCAAGCTCCCCCTACACAGCCCCAGGAATCCAAAGAAAGAAGTGTTTTCAATTCTCTTCAGAACGTCTGATCTCACACACGCAGACCAAATAAAACAGTCTGGGCTAATTGTGCCTTCTCCTACCCCTCATCTATTGTGGAATCTGCCTGGGAGAAAGTTAGGAAAGTTGGCTTAAGGCCAGGACTGGTCTTCTATGGATGAAGAAAAATTTCCTCACCTTCCTTCCATGGACTGTTTGGAACAATGAAGGAAGAGTCCCCACTTCAGATATCCCGAGGAAAGGGGTAACTATGGGGGAAAAGGCAGAGTCTAAAGTGCTGTAACTGATATAGCAAAACCTAGAAAGTTCTAACACTTTAGGTGATATTTGATGTGTGCTTACTATTTTGTTATCTTTTTTCTTTATCAAGTAGACTGGGAATGGAAAAAGTTGCTTGTAAATTCAGCCAACCAGGGATTGACTGACACACTACCTATGTCCAGGTGACATGTTAAAAGCAAGAACAGATCAAAACTGCAGATTTCAGGCCATACATGTCAACTTATAAGCTAATAACAGGGTAATAGGAGCTTTTCCCTATGAATTTTACCAAGCAAACCTTGCCAAGTAAACAAAAGGTACCTTGGACAACATGGTTTAAGAACACCAGAAGCAATTCTGGGCTCAGCTTATGTACCCTGAGCAAATTAAGACAAAGACAAAAGTTCCAGTGGAGGAGAATTAAGGAACATTAGGATGGGAATGTTCTTGGGGACAGAACTATAGAAAGAACATTTAAACATTCAACAGGCAAAAAAAAAAGAATAGAAAGTTTTTTATGTTACAGGAGTTATCAACTACAAGCCAGAAGAGATGATGCAAAAGGACTAAATAAGCCACCAACAAATACTGAAATAAGGACTCTTGAAAACTGAAACTCCTGTCAGGATGTAAATGAACAAAAGATTAAAAGTCTAATCAAAATTTCAGGTACAGTCATTGTTTTGTAAAGAAAAGAATTGGGGGAGTACAATGGAATTGTAATGTTGTAAAGAATCACATATAATTTTTTGTCCTTAAGATAGAATTGTCCCCACCTAAACCTGTAGGGAGTAAGAAAATGAAGGAGAATACAGTGGAGTTCTGAGCAATATAATGGCTACAGTAGAAAAGCAGACCATTTCTATTCTCAAAATATTCTAATCTGGATTCATTAAAACTAAATTAAAAATGGACAAGGCTGAACTTAAACTTATGTTTTTGTGTTTATGACACTAAATAAACAGATTTTAGTGAATTCTCCCTTTTTAACTAGTTCATTGGTATTATATAGATGCAGCCAGTATCTAATATGCTTTCAATTGTGTCCTCAGTCTTCAAGACCCTGGGGGTCTGAAATCTCAGCCAACTTTGCAATTTCATCTAAAACCCAGAGCAGTTCAGTTTTCAAGTAACCTGTTACTCTCTGCTAGCAAAACATCACTTGTGGTTTGACAAATACCATTTTTTAATAACCTCTTTTCAGTTTCCTGGCAGGCCCCCAGCTTTATTTCAAAGTTGATTTTTTTCCCAGTGAGAGTATAGCTGGAAGAATCCATAAGTGCCCTGTGCCATGCTTCCACTACCCTAGGCTGTAAAGGCCCAGCTATAGAGCAATGAAGAAGAGGGGGTGGGCACTGGAGGCAGGTCAGGAATAGGCAGTATATGGCTCACAGAGAAATGGCCTCAACTCAGGCCTTCCTAGAGACAAAATAATGTTTTAACAGTGAAGAACTGGGGGAACTGAATGCAAATTAATTTTTAGATTTTATCATTTTGTTTTATTCTTAATTAAATTTGATTAAAAGAAACCATTATAATTTGGGCTGCTTCTGAGTGTCATTTTTTTTCATTGACCCATTCTTCAGATGTCGCACAATCAGATGCCAAAAAACAATCTCTAAAGACAGGTACTGGAGGCAAGGAAGTAGAATGTCATCTTTGAAGACCTAGGGTCTCTTAATGCAAGTTCAGACTGAATTCATCTTAAACTCCAAGACAGTAGCATTGCAGTTCTGAATTTGTTCTTGTATTTCTTACTCAGGACTGGTGGAGTTGGGATTGCCAATAAAATGACCACTTTGCTCAAAATGTTTCATTTAAACTCTAAGTCTTCTTAAAACAGCAGAGTAGGACTTTGGCCAAAAAGCACTTTCTAATACAAACACTAGTGCATTTTTACAAGGCAGGTAAAGTCCAAAATTATGTTGCTAATTAATTTTATATTTCCTCCAGCTACCTAAAACCAACTGCAACCCAACATTCCCCAATTGGGATTTTGCCAAGAATTCAGATAATGCCATTTATAGACCATGCCAACAGCTGAGGTCATAATTTCTGTCTAAAGGGAAAAAAGAAAGAAAAAAATAAATAGGAAAGGATTCATGGAAAGTACATATTAGGGATTAGGGAAGAAGAGAAAGGAATGAGACAAGGTAAAAATCTTCATATAGCAATGAAGCCCAAACAAACATACCAGAAGAGTGTGAGGGAGCTTTAAGTTTCTATGATTTGGGGGTGAAAGTAAAACAAACCAGGAGAAAGCAGTGATTGTAGGGAATGTTAGAGAAATAACTATTTGACCTCAAAGAAGTAAACCCTCCCCTCAAAAATGTGAAGAATACAAAAAGAAAAAATCCTTATGTCATACATCATGGCTGATGCAAATGCTTTGTGACATGTACTACTTGATTTGGAATTCAGTAACAATAAGTGAAATTGTTTTCCAACACAAATTCAAATTCTAAAGACTAGAAAGAACATAAAAAGGTCCCAAAGTTCTGATATTAGAGCTGGAAAAAACCTTGGATTTCATCAAATCTAACTGTCCCTATTTTAGAGGTGAGAAAACTGAGATCCCAAATGGTAACAAAACATAGTCAAATGTCCTGCAGTAAGTTAATAGCAGAGTGAAGATTAGAACCTAGATCTAGTAGGGTGGTTCACAGATATCAGTTCATAACAAATATTTCACTGGTCTCAAGGAAAAATGACAAAAACCAATGTAGTGATTGTTTTATGAGCCCAAAGTATAAATAAAGAACAAAATAAAAGACAGATGATAAGAAGTAGGGAGACAAAGTTTTCTCAAAGGGGAAGGGGATCAAAAGATGGAGGGAGGGGGGTGGGAGGGGAGGGAAAGGGGATGGAAAAAATGAATTAAGATGTGTCATGTACCTGTACCAACTGCACACAAGGAATGTAAACATTGTGTATTGTATACATGTACAAAAAAAAAAAAAAGGAAAGGGACCAAGAGATGGATGGAGGGTAGAGGAAGAGAAGAGAAAGAGGATGAAAAAAAGGAATTAAGATATATTATGTACATACAGCAATGCCCCACAGGGAATGTAAACATTATGTACCATAAACATGTACTAATAAAGAAAGCTTAACAATTTTAAACTTTTAATTAATATTATATACTTTTCATTTTTGATGTTAAAATTTCCCTTCTTTTATGATAAATGATAACCATATAGTAACTGTTGTTTTACAATGTCCTCAATTACCAAAATAATAAACTTTCAGACCTATGTGATCCCTCAATATTTTGGGGAAATTTTTGGTTTGTGAAAACCACTAGTCTAGTCCAATTTCTGCAAGATATCACCACTCAGTTGAACATCTCTTTTGATCCTAAGTTTCTGAACCCACAGCATATGCCACTCCAGTGTCTTGTAGTGAACAATGTATTTGAAATAAGATGGTTTGTCTGGGATGTGGAATAGAGGTCAAACTAGAAAACTAAGTACATGGAAGAACATGGAAAAATAAACTGGCTTCTGATCAATGCCTCATTCTGTTTTTTGTTATGGTAATTTCAAATAACCATTATAACCTAATTTAAAAGGCAGTAGTTCTTCCACTATATATTAATATTTTTATTTGCAGCTTAACTCAAACTTTCATCACGTGGAAAAAGTCAACACTGAATTTCTCTGAGGTAGGCTCATTGTAAAGAACAAGTTTAGAGAGTCTAAGTGACTTGCCTAAAATCACTTGTTCATATGGTGTTCAGCCAGAAATAAATCTTAGAACTTCATTCTGTATCTCATAATCCTTCTTCAGGTCTACATTTCCATTCTGTGTGCTGTTAACTCACTTACTGGGTATAATTGATCATCAGCTAGAAAATGACATTGTGATATGTGCTATCTGCCCACAAAGTGGTCAGCATCACCACTCCAGGTGCCAGGCCCAAAAAGCACCGAACTCCAGAACCCAGGAGAATTACAAAGTTACCAGGAGTGTAGAAGTCTGTGGCTCATGGCTACCCAATAATGTGATTGTGAGAGATACGTGTTTCAACAGTCCTATCACTGTAGCCACCTGTTGCTATCACTTCTAGCCAGATAAAGGCCAGAAAAGTGAAGCTGTGTGTCAAAATGTATACCAAGCATCATGAAGCTTTCAATGATTCTCACTGAGATGACTCAACTGATGCACTATGTTGGAAAAATGTTTCTTCCTAGCCACCACACTCCAGGACTCAATCAAGATTCAATCTTATCATCTAAATGGATTTTAACACCATCCTAAGCCAAACAGGTAGAGCAATTACTAACAACAAAAATAATATATACCAACTCCAAATTTAAATGCCTTTGAGATTCCTGCTATTTGGAATTGTCACCATTTGGGACTGCTGCTATATACAAGATTCTAGCTGTTTGAGGTAATCCCCTTCTCTGTACCTCTTTACATGGGCAAGAATAATGTGTTTTTTAAAGTGAATTGAAGGCTAGCAACTTCAGGGACCTTATTCAACAAAGTACTGAGAGAAACTATCTAGTAATCACTTATCTGTGGTCTACCCAGAAATTGCCTTTATTCACAATACATAACATTTGAAAAAGAAACCTGTAGCTCTCTTTGGACCGGCAAAAGCCCAATACTGATCTTAGACCTGGCTTATCGATAAATGTTTATCTCTTAGACCCTGATAAAATAAAACTGGATTCAGGAACTTTGGATAAAATAGTCACTCACATGGGAAACAGTTAATGTGGTGGTAATGAGCCACTTAAATGTCTGCCTGTTTATGTCACAGTAGCAGTTCCTTTTCATTCCTTTCAATAGCTCTCAAATGTTACTGAAGACAGCCATATTTTGTGGGTGCTTGTCTCTCAATTTACACACCTAACCAAAGAAAGTGAATCACTTATCTTTCCCAAACATTTTTTTGTTGAGGCAGGGTCTCACTATGTAGTATAGGCTGACCTCGAACTCAACAGTGATCCTCCTGCCTCAGCCTCCCAAGTGCTGGGATTATACGCATGCACCACCATGTCCCCAAACATTTTTTTTAACATGGTGGATTTTTCACTTTTTTTTTCTTTTCCCTTTTTCTTTCTCATATATTTTATCAATTAGGATTTCTTTCATTTTATCCTTTACAGTGTTTCAAAGTATTGTTTTTCCCTTTCCTTTTTCTAGGTACTCATTTTTTCCTTCCTATATTTTTAGAGCAGTATTTTTTTCTGTTTAGAAGAATTTATTTTTCTGTGTATGTTTTCAGATATTTGGGTTTGCTTTGTTGTTTTAGGTTTTAGAGGTTTTTTGTTTTGTTTATTTGCTTGTAGTTCTTGTTTTTATTTTTTCTTATTAAAAGTTATTTGCTTATTCTCTGGACTTTTTTCTTCTTGCATTTTTATCATGAGTTTTCACTTTGCTGAATTTTGGGTTTTAATTTTTTCCTTTTAGGGGTTTTGTTCAGGGTTGGGTTTTGTTTGTTTGTTTGTTTGTTTTAGATGTTTTTAAAATTTAGGGCAGAGCCAGTGAGATGGCTCAGCAGCGTAAGCGCCTGCCTTGCAAGCGCGAGGGCCCGAGTTCGACTCCCAGATCCCACATACGAAAAAGGGGCCAGTGATATCACTCAGCGGCATGGGTGCCTGTTGGCACACGAGGTCCTGAGGTCGACCCCCTGGTACCCACACACACAAAAAAAAAATTAGGGCAAAACTGTGTTTTCCCCTTCCTATATTGTTTTCTTTAATTTTAAGTTTTTCTTCCTCTAATCTTTCTTAAGTGCATCATGTTTTCCTTTTGCCTTACTTCTTTTAATCTTTGAAATGATATATTTATTTTAGACTAGTTTTGATTTACAGAAAAGTTGTGAAGATGTTACAAAGGATTCAATGTACTCAACACCCATTTACCCTATTATTAACACCTCTCACTAGTTTTATATATTTCCTACAATTAATGAACCATGTATATACTATTTTATAACTTACAATTTTTAACTAAAGTCCATACTTTATTCTGATTTCCTTAGTTTTTACCTACCGTCCTCTTTTCTTTTCCATGGAGCACATGCAAGATACCTTATTACATTTAGTTGTCTTATCTTCTTTGGCTCTTCTTGATTGGACAGTTTCTCAGACTGTCTATTTTTGAAGACCTTGAAAGTTCTGAGAAGTATTAGTCAGGTATTTTGTAGAATGTCCCTCAACTGGGACTTTTCCAATTGCTTTCTCTCGTGATTAAACTGAAGTAATATGTTTTGGAGAAGAAAACCACAGAGGTGAAATACTCTTCCAATCACATCAAAACAAGGGTACATACTATCAATATGATTTATCACTACTTATGTTAACCTTGACCACCTGGATGAGGTGGGTTTGCCAAGTTTTTTCCACTATGAAGTACCTTTTCTTATTTCCTATACTGTACTCTCTGCAATCAAGTCATTAGGTCCAGTTTATTCTTGGTAAAGATTAAGCTCTACCTTGTGGGAGGTGACAGATAGCTAAGTAACTTATTGGGAATCTGTACCATGTCATTTATTTTGTTGCTTTAATTGGTCAACTTTGGCCAATGGGAGTTCTCAGACTGGTTCTCTGTTCCTTTAACATGCTTTCTTCTTCTTTTTTTTTTTTTCACTTATTTGCCTTTCTAAAATTGTTTCCTCTAATTTTCTTCATTTCATTTTCTTTCTCCTATTCTCTCTTTTCTTTTTTAATCCCATCTCCTTTCCTCCTTTTTCCTTTTATGCTTCCAGCTATGTTTTAAAAACTATTTTCTCCTTTTCCATGTCTTTTTATCTTGTTTTTTACATAATACTTTATGTATTAAACACTTAAAATATATACCATATCACTGATATATTATGCAAAACTAGTAAAACAATATAACAATGCAAAAAGAATACTAAACCATCATTCTCATTCTATCAGACTCACTGCCACTATCACTTGTGACCTACTTGATTTCGTACCACTCCTGTAAAGCTCTGTGTTCTCTCCCAGGAATGAGCAAAGGACCCTGTGTGATAATTGCTGAGAGTTGGTTATCTAACTCAACAATTCAGATCCTCCAATGGTCATAGTAATTAAATTAAAAAATTTGCTGGAATTTTGAAACAATAATCTTATTTTAATGCCTCTCTTATATTGAAACATATGCATTCAAATCACCTTGCCTGGCTGAAGCAATGAGATATATCCTACAAAGCACTTTCCTAGGATTTCTTTTCACCTAGTATTACCAATTTTTTACCCTAAATTAGGTCCTTTCCTCCCTTGTAGCACTGGGGAACCAATTACAAGATGCAGATCAAGCAGTGAAGGAGACTTTTATTCTTGCCTAAGAATAGGAAAAGGGAGAGATAAACTCACAAATCAACTTCTCCCCTCATTAGAGGTAAAGAGGTTATAGACATAAAGTAAAAGAAATGAGGGGGGTGGTAGGCTAATAAAGGGAAGACAATGTCATGCCCTCTTTGGGAATGGGTGGAAATTTTCCAAGAATTCAGTCACCACCTAATTTTACTTCTTTTCTGTTTCTTTCCAGTCATCATCATGGACATTGTCAACTGTCATAGAACTGGGGGTGGGGATCATTTAGCATGCAGATGGGATTATAATTAAGGCAAAGGTTATCTGGTTGTCACTCTTACAGCCATCTTAGATCCAACCACTTTCTGTGGTTAGCCTACCTGAAGAGAAACCTCTGGCCTACAAGTAACCTGCACTCAAAGATGAATAATCGTTACTCTCTTACTTTCACTCCTCATTCCTGAAGGGTGCTGAAGGGTGATGTTCTGTCTTCTGAAATTTCTTACAGCTGAACTTGGGAGTCAATAAAAGCCCATTAGAGGAGTGAAAATTTCCCTAGCTAATCTTAAATAGGTTTGGTAACTGATCGGAGGACTAGTGGTTCATATCCCTATCTTTTGTAATTTAATGGCCTCCAGTCTTTTACTTAACATGAGATCAAATAGTTGAAGATGCATGGGCTAAAGAACAGGAGAAAGTGGATAGCTATTAGGGGACACAAAGAGGTAAAACAAGCCAAGCACAATGTTGCACACTGTGGTAGATTGACAACTGGTGGTCAATTTGTAACATCCAGCTAAACTGAATCAGCATGGTGCTGGGTGTGGAGGGCCCACCTGAAGATTGTTGCCAACAACATAAAAAGGAGAACTGGAGAGGAAGAGGGGTGCTGTTGGTTCTCCTGGAGGAGCTTGTCATGCTAGTTTTCCTGATAGGAACTTGGCTGTTCTCATCATGGGGGGGAGCCCGGGACCTTGATGTCACTGAGGATGGCTGTGGTACTTTTTGCGGGAGCTCTGGTCCTTACTTTGAGTGTCGCTTCCTGACCTTGGTGCAGATCCCTCAGCCTGCTGGCACAGATCCTTCATCCCATTGGAATATACTTTCTAGCATCCACCACAGGCCTTTGGGCCTCCCCAGCGCAGATCTGTAAAACAGACTTCCATGAGACACTGTTGTGGACTCTGGGCCTCCAGCTGGACTTGTGCAGGACATTGCTGTGGAATCCAGGCCCTCAGCTGGATTCTTTGGGTCTTTAGTGTGTGGACAGATTTTCTGCACTCTTTTTGTATTTGACTCTTGGGTGACTACTATAAAATAATCCTATAAATCATGTGTCCTGTATTGTATTGTTTCCCTTGCAAACCCTGACTACAACACACACCTATAATTCCACTGTATGGAAGGATGAGGTGGAAAGATTGCAAGGTAGAGGCCAGCCTAGGCAACTTGGTGACTTAGCAAGACCCTTTCTCAAAATAAAAAAAAAAAATTAAAAACTCTTGGGAATGTAGCCCAGTGCTCCCTGAGTTCAATCCCAAGTACCAAAAAGGGGGGAGGGATACCAAGTAATGTTTGGTAGCACTTCTTTAATCATTCCAACTATCTTGAGTGGACATGGTTACAGTTTGATCATGGAGCCAAATTGCTTTTTCTAAAAGCCCATAGACTCATTTCTTACGGTTCTACTGGCATTTATATAAAGATAACAAAATACGATGCTCATCCATAATTGTTTCTGTGCCATGTTACCTTAGAAAGAAGCAAGATGTTTAATCCTAGAGTAAGAAGAATCATTATAAAACACAGGGCAGAGCACAAAAAGGAACGTAGCCTGATACAAAGCCAAATAAAGATATCTACATATGCTCCTGTGTGACCACTGGACAGTCTAGATATAAACCATAACAGCCTAAAAGATACATCCCCAAAAGAGCTAGTGGAACTGGGAATTTGTACTTCTCATGTCTGACTAGCTCTGCACCTGTTATGGTTTATATCTGGATAGCCCCTGCCAAAGTTTCATGTATGAGAATTGGAGCTTCTGCAAGGTGATTAGATTATGGGGGCATTAAAGCTGACTTGCTGTTAGGAGGTGGGGTCTGGCTAGAAGAAGCAGGCCATTGGGGGCAGGACCTGGAAAGGTATATCTCCTTCTCTAGCTCTCTCCTCCTGCTCTGCTTCTCCATTGCTATGCTAAAAGCAGCTCTCCTCAGCTCTCCTCCACCATGCTCTTGTGCTATGCCAACCTGCCTTGGAGCCAGCTGACTATAGACTGAAACCTCTACAAACTGTGAGCAAAATAAACTTTCTCTCCTTTAAGTTGCAGGTGTCGGGTATTTTGTCCCAGTGACAAGAAAAATGACTAAGATGGCACCCTACCTCAAAGCCCATCCCATTTTGTATGCCTCTGTTCTGATCCATTTTTTTTTTGGTACCAGGAATCGAACTCATGACGACGCACTTGCCAGGCAGGCACTGTGCTGCTGAGCTATATCCCCGGCCCCTCTGATCATTTATTAGTATGTGAAATCAAACAACAATCATTTCTTTAACTGTTAAATGTGGAGTAGAGAAGTAGGCCAGGAAACTTACTATACTGATAATCAACCCTTCAGTCATCACACAGATTTATTAACATAAGTGAGATTTTATTTAATGCTTTCTCCTAGTGAAGCCAAGTGTCTTTTGGGAGTCACATTAGACCTAGAGTACTTGATGATCACTAAAAGGCGCAGAAAGGCCCAGCCCAAAGGTGCCTAAGTCATACTCTGTCAGGCTTGTTACCTTTTGTGCTAGTTAAGATGCCACAGTATTGCGAGAAACCACTGGGATGTGTCAGCTTTTTTCCCTGGACACTGCGGCCACTGATGACTTTCTGTTTGTTTCTTTGTTTGAATACTAGGGATTAAACCCAGGACCTTGCACATCCTAGGCAGGGGCTCTACCATTGAGCTACAAAGAATTTCACTAAGTTTTTCCGACTGGCTTGGAACTTCTGATCCTCCTGCCTCAGCTTCTCAAGTAGGTGAGATTACAGACACATACCATGCCCAGCCTTTCAGTAGATCTTACAACAGCTGGTACAGTATTTGGAGCCCCAACTCATATCCAGTCTAAGTCTCTCTCTATTTCCTTTTCTTCACTGAAGGCTCTAGGAACTCCAACTTTCTTTTCTCTGTGCTTTAGATTATAATCAATTACCCATCTTTTAGGGCCTTCCTCTCTCCCCTAAAGTGGAACATGCTAAAAGAAACTAAAATTATACATATTTTCTATTAATTAAGACCACTAAATAATAGTGGTAGGATATAGTGATGAGCCTTTCTGTATCTGCCAAAAATCAAAATAACAATAATTCTTGGTCACAATGATTAATAACAAAAGTGGCCTCAGCCTGAGGTTGAACAGGCAGTTGCCAGGCAGCCATCCTTATATAATTTATATATAAGGTTATGGTGGTCTTGGTGCAAGTTTGTGACCTGGAACAATCTTTTCTTTTCTTTTTTCTTTTCTTTCCTTTCTTTTCTTTTTTCTTTTGTTTTCTTATCTTTTTCCTATGACACAGTCATGTTATGTAGTCCAGGCCAGCCCTGAACTCACTGTGTAGCTCAGGCTACCCTTGAACTCATGATCCTCCTGCCTCAAGATTACAGGTATGCACCACCACTACCAGTTTGCCAGATATTATGAGGCCATCATGCATAAGTACCCTTCTTTTGTAACCTCCTGGTTCTAGTTATTTGTGTAAGGCTGACACTAGTGAAGAGAATCACAGTCATTCCCTTTTAATTGTCCATGAATGATCTGTTCTTTGACTTTTCTTACACCCCCATTATTACATTTATTTTTGGTTTTACTTCCCTGCTGTGTGTTCAAGACCAAGTTGGTAGTCCTTATGTAAGCCACAAATAAACCTTTCCCTTCCAACTATTAAGGTCACCCAGGGCACCTCAAGGGTTACTATTAAGATCTTGTGAGGAGACTCTTGGCTCCTTCATTCTTGTTCCTCTACCAGTTGTGCCATCTGCCAGGAAGGGTCAGGGTCTCACTGACCACTTGACTTCCTTTGGAAGCATTGGGGACACTCCTCTCTCCAATGGCTCACTCTCTGCATGCGCTCGGTGCTCCAAGTCTCTAGGTTACTCAAGATACCCCTGATTTGGAGGTCAGGTGACTTACCAGTTTGGGGACTCATTTAAAGGGGTCCCGTTGTCCCTTTGATCATGGCTCACCTTGCAGGATGATGATCAAACTATTGGCTGTCTTCTTAGCCCTTTTATTCTCCTTGGCTTTGGCCTCCAAGGCTCAGTTGTTGAGCACCCAGAAGCCAAGGTTACAAATCTGAATGTGGGAGTAATGGATTTGTACTTTGGCTCCTGCAATTTTCAACAGATATTGAGGACACTATAAGATGTAAATTGAGACCAAAGGACAGTTGCCTCTTACACCAATAGGTGTCAGCATTAGTACTGGGAGTCAGTGTCATTACCTGTTCAGCCAAATTTGAGCAACAAAAGAGGTTTAGGAGTGGTTCTTAGGCCAAGCTTACATGGAATCCATTGTTAAATTCAATCCTATCTGCCCTATAGGCAAAATCTTACGTCAGAAAACATTGGACTAAAATATTTTGTTAGAAGTGATACTTCTGCAGAATATTAACCAAATTTTACAAAGAAAAACAAAACCAACAAGACTAAAATAGAGATAGTACAGTGTACTTGAACCAAAAAACTAATTTTTATAATAACACCAATGTATATTTGATATCTAGTCCATCTCTACAAAAGCCCATAAATAATTTTCATCAACTCAATCACAAATAAAATCTTTTACAAGTTCAATTTCTTCTCAAACCACTTGTATGGCATTTTAATCATCTTTTACAACTTTTATAAACTCTTACTCAGTTCTGTATTATAGTTCTCTCTCCTATTTTTTTTAATGTGGATACCAGGAGTCGAACTCAGGACCTCACACTTGCCAGGCAGGCGCTTATGCCACAGAGCTATCTCCTGGCCCTCTCTCTCCTATTTTTAATCAGCCATCTTTGGGACAAAAATTTACCTTATTAAACAGAATTTTAAATTGGCTTAATTTTAGCCCAATTTGGGGAACCATCCTAACACAGAGTAAGCCAAGAGCTGAACCTTATCCCAGATGAGGCTGGCTTTTTGACAAATCTTAAAGGGTTCTTTAAAATGTTAATCTATGCCTCTTCTCTAAATATCATTTTATTTAGAAATATAAGAAAGCAAAGTTCTCATACACTGTTTTTCAAGTCTATTTGAAAATCAGTTAACATAACATCACATTTGAAATATGAATCAAACAGAAAGCCTAAGAGCTCTTAATTTCCTCTTTGTGGAAAAAGTGGCAAAACCTTTCCATATTTTAAAATTGTTAACTTTTAAATGCAATGAAGTTCTCCTCATTACAAAAATACAGTTATATTCTCTTCCCAGTACAAAGAATAATACAGTCCTCCATATAGAACTTATACAAAATACTGACATAAACAAATCCCTAATTTTGCTATTTTTATGTTTTTCTTTTGTCTTTTAAGAATGAATGAAATTTTTTAAAGTTTGATATGGTTTTCCAAATAAAATATACTTGTTTACAGGTGTACTTTCCATGTGACTAATGCCCAATATTTTTAACTATCAGAGTGGCACTGCTTGAAGTGCACTGTGTTTGTGCAAAGATGATACAATTAGGAGCACACAAACATAAACCTGTAAAATTCTATCACTACAAACAATTTCACTCTGGAAGGCACTAGCTTGGTAAAGTGCTCTCTTAGGCTTTACATGTATACATTTGGGGAACATAAATACACTTATCATGCAAAGTACCCAATAATAATTAGTACCACCAGTATATGGAAATCTTTGTTACATACATCAATTTAGCTTTCTTTTTCTTTTTTTAAATAATACTGGGGATCCATTCCAGGGCCTTGTGCATGCTTGGCAATTGGTCTACCACCAAACTATGTTCCCAGCTCTATTTATTTATTTTTTTTTTATTTTAAAGAGAAGAAAAAACAAAACAAATCAAAAGAAGAACAAATTTTCAAACAAACATAATAGGAGGGTAACAATGGTTAATACATTACGTATTACTATCTTTAAGTTAGTTATTCAGGACACCAGACATTAGCATTCAATTGTCCAAACATTATTGGCACAAACCTTACTCTTCAATGAACTAAGTAAAAATGGTAGTGTATCTATCTTAACCATCTTATATATATATATATATACAATTTTTTTCCCTTTCCCTTCTTTCTTTTCCCTATTCCAGTCTCTCTTTCCTTTTGACCAGTTTCTTTTTGATTCACCATGTCTATTGTACATTTTGGATCTTATTTACTCTTTCAGTTTCTCATACTAGAGAGATAATACGATGCTTACACATGTGCTTCTGGTTTATTTCACTTATGAGTATTTTCTCGAGTTGCATCCATTTACCTATAAAAGTCTCCAGTTTATCCTTCTTTATGGCTGAATAGTACTCCATTGTATAAAAATACCACATCTTTCTTATCCATTCCTCAGTTGATGGGCATTTGGGTTGTTTCCAAGATCTGGCTATTACAAATTGTGCTGCTATAAACATGGGTGCACATATATCGCTGTGGTATGATGTTTTTAATTCTTCTGGGAAGATGCCCAGAAGGGGAATAGCTGGGTCAAATGGGACCTCCAACCCTAGTTTTCTGAGGAATCTCCACACTGACTTCCACAGTGGTTGTACCAGTCGACACTCCCACCAACAGTGAAGAAGGGTTCCTTTTTCCCCACAGCCCCTCCAGCATTTGTTATTAGTTGATTTCTTAATAGTAGCCATTCTTTCTGGGGTGAGATGGTATCTCAGTGTTGTTTTAATTTGCATCTCTCGAATGACTAGTGATGTTGCACATTTTTTTGTATATTTGTTTGCCATTAGTATTTCTTCATCTGAGAAATGTGTATTCATCTCAGATGCCCATTTTTGGAGTGGGTCTTTAAATTTGGGAGGTCTGATTTTTTTGAGTTCTTTATATGTTCTCGATAGTAATCCTTTGTCTGAGGAACAGCTGGCAAATATTTTTTCCCACATTGTGGGTTGTCTCTTCACTCTGTTGGTGGTTTCTCTTGCTGTGCAAAAGCTTTTTAATAAGATGAGATCCCAGTTATTGATTCTTTGGGATAGTTCCCATGCGGTTGAGTTTTTATTCATAAAGTCTTTGCCTACACCAATGTCTCCAAGGGTTTTACCTATCCTACCTTCCAGCAGATTTAATGTTTCTGTTTTAATATTTAGATCTCTGATCCATTTTGAATTTAGTTTAGTGCATGGTGAAAGATATGGATCTAGTTTTAATCTTCGGCATGTGTAGAGCCAGTTTTTCCAGCACCATTTATTAAAGAGGCTATCTTTCTTCCAGCGAATGTGTTTGGCACCTTTGTCAAAGATAAGATGGCTTAGTATGTCTGGGGTTGTTTCAGCATCTTCTAATCTGTTCCATTGATCTTCAGGTCTGTTTTTTTGCCAGTACCACACTGTTTTTATCACAGTAGCTTTATAGTATAATTTCAAGTCGGGGATAGTGATGCCCCCTGCCTTGCCTTTGTTGCCCAGAATTGCCTTTGCTATTCTAGGTCTCTTCTGATTCCAAATGAATTTTAGGATTGTTTTCTCTAATTCTGTGAGATATGCTGTTGGAATTTTGATTGGAATTGCATTAAATCTGTATAACAATTTTGGAAGTATGGCCATTTTCACTATATTGGTTCTTCCTATCCAGGAGCAAGGGATATCTTTCCATTTTCTGATATCCTCTTCAATCTCCTTTTTCAGAGTACTGTAGTTTTCAGTATAGAGGTCTTTTACATCCTTCGTGAGGTTGATTCCTAGGTATTTCATTTTTTTGGATGTTATTGTGAAAGGTATTGTTTCCCTAATTTCTCTTTCAGTAAGTTTGTTATTTGTGTACAGGAAGGCTATTGACTTTTGAGTATTGACTTTGTATCCAGCTACACTACTGAATTTGCTTATTAAATCTAGCAGTTTTTTAGTGGAGTTTTTGGGGTCTTCTGTGTAGAGTATCATGTCATCTGCAAATAATGATAATTTAACTTCTTCCTTTCCAATCATTATTCCTTTTATTTCTTTCTCTTGTCTAATCGCTCTGGCTAAAGTTTCCAGAACTATGTTGAATAAGAGTGGGGACAGTGGACATCCTTGTCTTGTTCCTGATTTTAGAGGGAAGGATTTCAGTTTTTGGCCATTTAGTATAATATTGGCTGTTGGTTTGTCATAGATAGCTTTTACCAGATTGAGATAAAGACCCTCTATTCCAATTTTCTGTAGGGTTTTTATCATGAAAAGGTGCTGGACTTTGTCAAAAGCTTTTTCTGCATCTATTGAGATGATCATGTGATTTTTGTCTTTGGTTCTGTTAATATGCTGTATTACATTTATTGATTTACGTATGTTGAACCATCCCTGCATCCCTGGGATGAATCCAACTTGGTCATGGTGTATAATCTTCTTGATGATTTGTTGGATTCTGTTTGCCAGTATCTTATTAAGGATTTTTGCATCTATGTTCATTAGGGAGATTGGCCTGTAGTTCTCTTTCTTAGTTGGGTCCTTCTCTGGTTTTGGTATCAGGGTAATGCTTGCTTCCAGGAATGAATTTGGGAGTATTGCTTTCCTTTCAATTTCATTGAAAAGTTTGAGAAGTAGGGGCGTTAGGTCTTCTCTAAATTTCTTGTAGAATTCGGCAGTGAATCCATCAGGGCCTGGGCTTTTCTTTGTTGGGAGGTTTTTAATTACATCTTCAATTTCATTGGCTGATATTGGTTTATTTAGGATTTTTAAATCTTCTTGATTCAGCTTTGGTAATTCATACGAATCTAGGAATCTGTCCATTTCTTCTGCATTTTCCATCTTAGTAGAATATAAATTTTCAAAATAGGTTCTATTTATTTTTTGAGACAGAGTTTCATTAAGTTGAACTTAAGATCCTCCTACCTCAGTCTCCCCAGTGCTGGCATTACAGGCATGCACCATTGCACCCCACTACCTTTTATTTTAAAATAAAATTCTGAATCCATGGCTCAGTAGGATAACTATAATTATGTTATTTTGTTTTGAACAGGTCTATGTAGGTTAAATTAATATCTTTCCCTACTTTTCTTAGTCTGTAGAAGACACTCTTAGAAATGGAAATTTCTTTAGATGAAAAGCGAGAGTGTCAAAAATTCTTACTTTTCTTTTCTTTAGCCATATTGGGGATGACCTCAGGACCCAGTAACTATGTCCCCAGCCACTGCTGAGATCACAGATATATGCCACCATGCTGGGCTAGAAAGTCATACTTTAGAGACCTATTTAGTTTGCTAAATCCTTGGGAGGAGGTGCAGTCTCACAATAGAGATTTCAGAAGGTAACTACAGCAAGAATCAGGTATCCTTCACAATCCATGTCTTTCCAAGCAAATATTCCTGCCTTACTTACAGAGAGCAGAAAACAGACAAAAATCGACAACTGAAAGTTTCTTCACTGGTTATTATTAATTTCTTATTCACAAAAAAATGGTTTTCCAATTCAGAAGATGGCTAATCATGGATCATACCATGTCCCATCAGAGGTACCGTTTCTGTTATGAACTGTTTTTATCCCAAGCTGTGTCCTATATCCCTCTCAGAATTATGGAACTGATAAAACCAATTGGGCAGTGAAACTTCTCACCCCAACCCAATTAGGGATAAGGAGGTTATAGATATAGGGCAAAAAAATGGGGGAGGGGATGGGGTAATAAGGAGAGGAATATTCATGTTTTTTCTAGGAATGGGCAGAGATTTTCCAGGAATTTAGGCACCACCTCCTTTTGCTCCTTTTATGGTTCTTTCTGGTTATCCTCATGGATACTGTCAACTATATCACTTAACATGTAGACAGAATTATAATGAAGTTAAATGTTGTCTGGCAGTCACCCTAGCAGTCATCTTGATCCAAATAAATTGGGCTAGCCCACCTGAAGCCCACAGACATCCTTCCTTCAAAAATAAACCAGATTAGAATGGGGTAACACTAACATCAGAACAGTGTGTATAAATATGTGCTTGTATCCTTAAGTTCTCTACCCCCAAGCTCAGGGACCTAATGGGAACCAGAAGTAAGAAGTGCATGGGGGCCTAGGCATCTTAGGGAGAAAGACCTTGTGGGAGTGAAATAGTCATGTAAATAGAAGGTACAAATAAGAGCCCACAAGCTTCAGAACTCAGCTGACCTATTTGAGGGCCCTATTCTATCATTACTCTCTCATCTTAACTACCTCCTCATTGTCCAGATATGTTTTCTGGGAAGTTTGTGTTCCAAGCCTAACCCAGTGTGCACCCAAGCTGGAAAGTAAAGCTGAGCCCCCGATAAATTTTGTTTTTTGTACTCCAATTTTCCTGGGTGAAAACGGACATGATACTACTAGAGCCTTTTCTGACAAGTCCCAACAAATGCAAAAGTTAAGAGCTTATTTCAGATATAATTCTGCGTGGGAGCTAGAGGGTTGGGGAAAAATAGAGTGAATTAGATGACCTCTGAAAGCTACTTGTGATGATGTGACTCAGTCATCTGAGAGTTTCTGCTGTTGCTATAAATTAAGATAGATACCAGGAGCCAGACAGACTGTGAGCCAGGACAAAACTGGATTACTTTTGGAGCCAGGGAGAGAACATCATTCTAGATCTTCCCAGAGCCTTCTACCAATCCCTTTCATTATCATCCCATCTGTTTACAAAATAACCCAGGGATGACACTGTTTTAAAAAAAAGATGTCCCATGCTTCCAAGAAAGAAATCCCTTCTATCCCAGCCACAGTTGGAATGTTGTTCCAGATCCAGGAACCTGGCCAAGAGCAGTATTCTGGCTGGTAGAGACCTACTCCAGTGTCAGAGAGCTGTTCTTCCTGTCTTTGCTTTCCATTATGTATCAGCCAAGGTCTTATACTAGCCCTAGGACTAGAGACCATGTGACTTTATCTTCCTTCAATATGGTATTAATTTTTACCAGGAAAAAAAAAGAGAAAGTTGTTAATGGAAATTAGGCACTTAAGGTAATAAGAAGGACAAAGTTTTGCCTTAGGAAAAACATAAGGGTTTGATTTTCCTGGAATTCTCTAGATGATTCTGAGGTCAGCAGCAAGTATGGGGCAGTGAAAATGCATGAGGTGAAGACCTCAACTCAAACCCCAGAGCCAGAAGAAGCTACTGGTTCAAACCAGGGCCTTCACACTGAGCTACATCCCTAAAGTTTTTTTTTTAATTTTGAGACAGAGTCTCACTAAGTTACTAAATTGCCCAGGCTAGGCTTCAGCTTGTAATTTTTCTGCCTCAGCTTCTTGGAGTGCTGGGACTAGAGGCATGCACAACCATGTCAAGAGTTCTCAGTACCAAACCATAATTCCACCTGGAGTTCTGGCAATCTACCACTCCCACCTCCTCCTGCATCTTCAGAGATCTCTTTCCATCATTCACTGCCCTAACTTCTGAATCTTCACCCCTTCCCTCTCTAATGGTTCTTTCTATTCTGCACAATATGCTAAGACCTCTCATCATTCAAGAAACAGTTCTTCAACATTGCCTCACTTTTTGCAGCCTCTCATTTCTTTCTAACTGCATTTTTTGAATGAATAGTCTGCATTCATTCTCTTCACTTCCTCTTTCCATCAACACACTGCAATCTGATTCTGTATATTGGGTAGGTCCTTTCCTACCCTTGTTTGTGCCTCAGTCATAAAACTTATCAACCTACTGTAACCACCACTAGATCTAAGCACCTCAAAAAAGGAGGTGCTTGCCTTACTTATGTATGTGGTCCCAGAGCTAGCACAGTGCTTGACTGATAGGAGGTGCTCAATAAACGAATTATGTCACAAACACTTACTGAACACCTACTAGGAACCAAGCACTATATCGGCTCTGTTGAAATCCACATACTTGGACTCTAATCTGTCAGAACATCTATATTTAAGTACCCTTATTCAGACAGAGACTTTCTCCCCTTAGTGAATGTTAAGTTAGTACATTTAATTAAGCCATACAATCCCTAGTCTGTGCTTGGCCACACTCATAATAGTCATTCAAAACTTATTGAATGAATGCCTGATAGATGTCAGCAGACACAAAAGGACTAATTATGATGAGTTGCCATTGAAAAGGCCCATAGAGGAGCCTGTTCTGGAGCTGATAACTTACAGAGAGTTTTTCAGGCTTTCAGAGTCATTTCTGAACAGTTCTACACAGTGACATTAATTTGTAACTCTATCTCAACATACCTGATAATTTTGCTACTCCTGTTTGTGACTTCTTCCTTTCCTTCATCTTCAACTTCTTTCCCCTCTCTCCAGGCTTCTCCTCCATCTCTAAACAAGTGCATGAGTCTCTTCTAGTCACAATATGAAGAAGCATTCTAAGTTGCTAAGTTTTCCAGCCTGGGCTAGAACTCATAATCTTCCTGCTTTAGTATCCAAGAGAGCTGGGATTACAGGCATGTACCAATTCACTTGGCTAAAAATATTTTTAGGTAGGAAGAACTATGTGAATTAGAAACAGTCTCTTGACACCAAAGTCCCACTTTTCTAATCTCTTTCCTTTCTCCACTAATGATTTGCAAGAGTACTTTACATTTGCCAACTCCATTTTGCCCTTCCCATTGATTTCCACACAAAGTGGTTAGAAAGGACAGGATATCCAAGTGTGGTGCTACACATATGCAATACCAGCACTCTGGGAGGCTGAGGCAGAAAGAAGACACATTCGAGACAAACCTGGGCAACTTAACAACTTAGTGAGACCCTGTCACAAAAAGGGTGGGGCTGAGGATGTTGAAAGCCCTAGATTCAGTCCCCAGTACCACCATCGACAAAAACAAACAAACAAACAAACAAACAAATGATAGGATACAGGTTAGAATGGTCAGGAAAAACCTTCATGAAAAATTAAGGGCATAGGACACGGGATATTTTGTGATCAAAGTACAGGAGATGGAAATATATTGGGGGCTATGAGTTTTTTTGTTTGCTTGCTTTGTTTTTAAAAGGAGGAGAGGTTTATTTTGGCCCCCATCTATTTTGTTTTTAACCTGTTTTATAAATAACTTTTTGTGATGGTGAATACATTGTGTCGACTTGAGAAGTTTAGAAGCTTAACTAAGTAACTCAGCAGTTCTACATCCTGGGATGTAAAGGACACACCCTAGGGTGGCTGTCTATGGTCCAGGATGTTGTAGTGATTGATTCCTTGTGTCAACCTGAGAAGTTTAGAAGCTTAACTAAGAGACTCAGCAGGGGGCCAGGGTCCTCACTTTGTAAAAATCCTGAGCCTGTGCAAGAGGAGGGCAGGGAGATGATATGAGTGCTACACCCACCCCAGGGTGGGTAGCCTGCTTACAACATAAGGGAGGAAAAGAGGCTTGTCCCCCCCTTTTTTGCTCTTATTGCTTTTGCTGTCTTCTGCTGCCATGAACGGTTGTCCATCACCATGCCACCCTGCCTTGGAGCCAGCTGATCACAGACTGAAACTTCCACAAACTGTGAGCTAAATAAACCTTTTCTTCCTTAATTTTGGGCATTGGGTATTTTGTCTCAGCAATGACAGAAAAGTAACTAAGACACTTTATTTGAAGTTTTGAAGTAAGTAACATGTATGATACACAGTTCAACAGGTACAAAATGAAAATCAGTATTCTTCTCACTCCTACCGGGTTCCCCTCTCTGGAGGCAATCACCATTAAAATTTTCTTGCTTGTATGTCCAGGGATACTATATGCCTCTACAAATATTTACATATATGGAGACTATATCCACTATTTTAAAAGATAATAGGAAGTGTCATAAGCAGGGGAACTTACAGGCACAGGGGAGGTGTTAAAGAATTAGGGAATATCATCTTCCCTCCATATAGTCTAATTTTATTTACACAAATCCTACTTCTTGCCACCTCCCTTACCCCACCATCCTTCAGGTCCTCATTACTTCTCAACTGCAAAATTGGAATAACTGCTTAGTTTGGAGGAGTTGTTAAGTGCATTAGTTAAAATTAAATACACTTTGTAATAATTAGCAAGTACTCACCAAATATTTCTCTCTCCTTTCCCCAGTATCAACCTACTAAACTATCACCCTTAACCATTCTCCACATTACATACTTGATTCATCAAAATGATGCAGAATTCTTGAAATGTTCCTGTTTACCCTCTATTCATCTCAACCTAGAACATCACAATATAAAAGTGTACCAGAATTCTGAGGAAACACATTACAGATTTTCACCTATAGCCATCGCAAAGGAAAATCACTTTCAGTGCCTCACAAATATATTGCCTTTACAATCAAGGGTAATTTCACTGACACTTGAAGGCTAAGAAGGTCTTCAATAAACTTCAGCCTCAAATAACTTTCTTTCATTTCTTCTTTTTCTTTTTTTTCTTTTTCTTTTTTTTTTTTTTTTTTTTTTTGAGACAGGGTCTCTCTACGTAGTTCAGGCCAGTATTGAAGGCAAAGGCACTGTGTTGTACAGACTGGCCTCAAACTTGCTTCCATCTTCCTGTCTCAGCATCCCAAGTGCTGGGATTACAGGAGTGAGCTACCACACCCAGTTTAAACTTCTTTATTTTCAACTTGATTTATATTGTACATATAATTTTACCAAAATTTAATTTTTATCATATATGCCTATATAATTGGCTTCCTTTTCATTGAATTATGAATATTTTCCTATGTCATTAATTGTTCTTTAAAAGCATTTTAGTGGTTTTCTAAGTCTCTCATCCATTTCCCATCTATAATACATTCATTACCCTCTTATTAGATATAGCTATGTTGATTTCCATTTTTGGTTTTTATAAATAATGTTATTGAAGGAACATAAATCATGTTAATCTCTATTTCCCCAGGAGACATTGGAAGTTAAGTTTTCAAACCCTGCAACATTACCATTTCTACAGGTGTCGATAAAGACCACCAAACTTCTTCAGTACAGATTTAATCTACTGTCAGTAAAGAATGAACATCTCAAAACACTCTGACTGGCATAGGGTATTAACAATAATCAAATGACTTTGCAACTTTAATTTGAAGATTTGTGTTTCTGTTTAAAGATATATGTTTCTCCTTAAAGATAACTCATAGAACGAGGTGTGTGCCTGTAATCCCAACACTCTACAACACTGACAAAGGACAGTCACAAGTTTGAGGCCAGCCTGGGCAACTTAGTGATTTAAGAAGATGCTGTCTCAACAAAAACAAGAAAGATTGGGGATGTAGCTCAGTGTCAAGGCCCTGGACTCAATTCCCACTACCACAAAATAAAAGCATTTAAAAATCAAGGACATCTCATTTAATATATATTGTTGGATCAGTAATACTGAGATCATGGTCAACAGTGCTGTAAGTCATGCCTGAAGCTTATCTAACACATGTAGTTTCTCTGTAACACATATCACAGCCTTTGTGAGCTTGGAAACACTAGATAGCATTACACTTTAAGGACCATGTTCAGGAAAATCAACAAAAGGGTTGAAAAGGGGCATGAAACAGGACCAGGAAAAGGTCACTTATTTATAATGTGATAGCTGAAACAAAAAGTTAGAGCTGGAGGCAGGAGTGGTGACCCACCCGTGTCTTCCCAACACTCTGGGAGGCTGAGGCAGGAGGATCTCAGGTTTGAGTCAAGCCTGTGCCACTTAGCGATGTGGTGAGATCCTGTCTGGAAACAGAAAATAAGAAACGACTGGCAATGTAGCTCACTGTGAAGGACTTGGCTTCAATCCCCAGCACCACACACACACACACACACACACACACACACACAGAGAAAGACAGAGAAGGAAAAACAGGAAAGGAAAGGAAAGGAAAGGAAAAAGAGAAGAGCAAAGAAAGAAAAGGAAAGAGAGAAGAAACGAGAAGAGGACAGGAAAAGACAAGACAGGACAGGACAAGACAGAAAAGAAAAAAGATTAAGGCAGAGCAGGGCTAGAAATGTGTACAGCTGATAATGCAAATCCTCTGCCACTGTTCATGTATCATCAAATGAGTATGAAAATGACATGAACACTGATCTTCACTTTACAAATAAAATTTGCTGGATAGGCAAATTTGTAAACATGCAATGCATGTATAAGGACTGATTATATTTATCATATTGTAATGAAAATTGTATTTTACTTTTCATTTGTTTTACTTTGGTTCCTCTTCTTTCTGATTTTCAGGTTTTTATTTTTACTTATACAAATATATAACCCTTTTCTTTAAAAATTTTTTATTACTACATGTGTGCAGTACATAATGATTACGTTCATGGAGGGGAGTTGCTATGTGTACATAACATATCTTAGTTCTTTTTTTTGCATGAGAAAAGGAAAAATGAAAACAAAGCTTCTGTAAATAAGGAAGGGGTCAAGGGGTTCAAAGGAGGGTAGGGGAATGGGAAAAAAATGAATCAAGATATATCATGTATAGATACAATTTCCCTATGATGAATGTCATCATTATGTATACCTAAAAAGTACCAACAAACTTAATTAATTAAAAATATTCCTTTCTTTCTTCACCTACTCCTCCCCACCCTACCTGCCCCTTTCAACTCTTGGTCCCCTTTCCATTTGCAAAAACTCTATTTTCTATTTTCTATTTTTCTTCCTCAACTCTTTTTTTCCACTGCCTTTCCCTCCCCCCTTCCACCTCTTGTTCCCCTACCCTTTGAAAAACATTTTCCTAATTCCTATGTATGTACCTTCCATTTGATGTGAGACAGAGAGACAGAGAGCGAGCGAGAGAAAGAGGGAGAGAGTTTCTCATATAAGAGAAACCACACAATATTGAAGCTAATGTGTGACTTATTTCACTTAACATTAGGGCATCCAGATGCATCCGTTTACCTAAGAATGCCTCTTTTTTATCTTTCTTTGTGGCAGAGTAGCACTCCAGTGTGCATATCATATATTACTTAAGTCCATCCAGAGAGGAAATAAGGTATTCAATTACATTTTCTTCTATTTTTTAACTCTTTAGTATTCTTCAAAAATCTACTTAATATGCCTGGAATTTATCTTGATGGCCAGTGTATCTAATCATTTGGGGAGGTAACGATCCACGATCAGCAATCGATGACCTTCATCTCTTGAGCACTATGTCATTCCTGCTGCCAGTGAAGTGCAGGTAGGGCCCTTCCAGAGAACCTAAGAGGCTTACAAACAATGGCAAAACAAGGGAAAAGATTCTTGCCTTTCCCATTAAATCCAAGTGCTGAATATCAAGAGATGAGAAGGAGCTGGTAATATCCCACAGCCACCTCATGACTGCATTGCTCAGTGAAGCAAGGCACCATGAGTCTAGAAGCCTAGTCACTGCCAGGCACGGATGGCTAGGACACAGTTCTCTGCATGCCACGGGGAAGTATTAGAGTATTGTCGAGGACAACCCGCATAGAATCACCTGAACTGTGCATTAGAACAAAGATAACTGGGTCTCACTGAAGACCTACTGAATCAGAATATCAGTGACTGAGTGCCCAGAGTCTGCATTTTTATTCACGTTTTTAAAAACTGTGGTAAAATACACATAGCATAAAATTTTCAATTTTGACCTTTTTAAAAAAGTGTACATTTCTGCGGCAGTAAGTACATTCAGTGTTGTACAACTGTCACCATCATCCATCTCCAGAAACTTTTTGTCTTCCCAAACTGAAGCTCCAGACCCAAATAAACTCCAGAGCCAAGAAATACTAACTTCCCATCCTCCTTCCCATTCCCCACTTCCAGTAACTACTACTTTCTGTATCTAGGAATTTGATCATTCTACGTAGATCATATAAGTAGAATCATGCAATATTTGTCCTTTTTGATAAAATCAGACTTTTAAATGGAGCGAACTGTAGGTGCTGAAGCAAATCTCTGTCTGTATAACATCTTCAATCACTTATTATTTTAGCAAAATTAAGTGTGGTCCAGGGACCTCGAGGGGTTCCAAGACCCTTTCAGGGGGTCCAGGGTCAAAATGACAAAATGCTGAGAAGACAAAATGACAAAATGCTAAGAAGAAATGCTCATTTTCTCATGAGTGGAGTTTTCCAGAGGCTAAGTGGCAAAAGTCTCAATGAGGAGAAATAATACAGCTCTCATTTGTTAAGTAAAAACACTAAAGACAATTACAAAATTTAAACAGAACCACTTTGAAAAATATAGTGATTTTTCCATTACAAGACATGTTTTTATATTAACAAACATGTTTTGGGCTTACTGTTGTTCTTACTAAATAGTGAATTTCTAAATTTATTTTGTATCCTAACATGGCAGATACCAATAGATATGAACTGCATAAACAAAAACTTTTGAGGATCCTGAAAAAAATAATTTAAGAGTATGATAGGATTCTAAAAGCAAATTGAAGAATTGCCACATTATGTTAACCTTCTCCACAATAAAGGGTACCCGGAGTGGCCCAGAATCAGCATTTTCCCAAGTGAAGCTTATGCACATCAGAGTTTGAGGTTCGCTGCCACATACAATCCGTATTTCACAGTGATTGGGGATGAATAATATGGCCCAGCAGTAGTCCCTGGTAAAAAACTTAGGCAATTTCATCAACAATACATCAGCCAGTGGTGTTGAGGTAGGATAGAAGATATATGTACATATATACTTCTTTAGCTCTGCCTTGTAAAAATCTGTTATGCCTTTCACTGATGCATCCTGAAATTCTTTTCCTGTGACAAGAATCAAGAACCTACTCTGACGGGCGTGGTGGCACACGCCCTGTCATCCCAGCACTCTGGGAGGCTGAGGCAGGAGAATGACAAATTTGTGCCCAGTCTGGGAAACTTAATGAGACCCTGTCTCAAATCTTAAAAGTTGGGCAAGGGAGATTTGGGCTGGGGTAGTAGCCCAGTGTAAAGGCCTTAGTGTCAATCCCTAGTACAAAAAAATAAAAATAAAAAAATAAAAAATTAATAAACCAAAACAAAACAACTACTCAGTATGCTGAATTGTAGTCCCCATCTTTCCTTTGGGGGAATTCTTTACAGCCTGTCCAGTGACAAGACACAGAAATCAGAAATGAACTATGGAAATATTAGGCCATGTTGAGACTAGAACAGCGTCAACAAAGAGATGATTACCTTGCTCTAACTACACCCCATACTAGTGGTTCTATTTTTATCTTTAGAACACTACATATTAAGAGTGACAAAACCAAGTCAGGCCAGGTGGCACATGCCTGTAATCCCAGCATTCTGAGGTTGACGTGGAGGCAGGAGGATCAAAAGTTTGAGGCCAGCTTGGGCCAAATAGAGAGTTCAAAGCCAGCCTGAAGCACATATTGAACCCTTGTCTCAGCCTCCCTACCAAAGTATTAAAATCAATGTATGATATATCCTCAAAGGCTCACTCAGCTGACCAAGAGGCTGAAATTCAAGACAAATAATGTCTAGTGATGTCAAATCTAGACAATTGAATAATTGTATGACCTGACTTTCAACCTCAAGTAACCTAAGGCATTGTGGAGGACCATCTGGATGACTTTCCTTGAAAGAAGAACAATTATCTCCATTTTGGCTAGACCTGGCCCCATTTGCATGTATTGATATGTACAGAGCTGGCTAGGACTTTTCCTTATCCCTTCAGTTGGCTTTAAGCAATGCTAATCGGTCCAGCTGAGGTGCTGATGTGTAGTCTTTGAATCAAGGGATAGGTAAGTGTTTCCCCACCACTTTAGCTCCCAAAACACATGCATGAGGTCAGCAGGATGGAGAGCCATGCTCCAAGCTGTTGGCTGGGATCAAGTAAGTCATAGCCTCGAGTAAGAGGCTATGACTTCCCAGGGCATAGAAGATTACACATCAGAGCTGAAGCACTGATCCCAAAACATTAGATACTGCCTTGAATTGTGTTATGCAGATTACTCTTTCTGCATATCCTTTTGCATATTGCAAAGGTGATTTCAGGCCTCTTGCCTAGCCCAGCTCACAGTACTCACGTACTTCCCGCCACTCTCACAATCACTCATCCCCGAGCCACTCCCCTCATCATGAATTAATAAACCCCGGTTCAGCCCTGGGTTGAGGCCTTTGTTCCAGTAATCACCACCCTGGCTGGACTTAGGACTCCCTTGACTCCCCACAACTATAAATATGCCTTAGTGTCTTTATTCTCACCATGGGTTGCACTGAAAGTGGTAGATTGGAATTAACTCACTAGAATTCCAATAACTTTTCCATGGAATTACAAATATAAACTTCCCAGGCCATGATGAGGGCTGGGAAGGGCTCGCTATAAGGCATGTCATGTGGAAGAAATCCCTCTGCCTAGGCAATCCTATCCATATATATTGCTTTATATAACTCCCCTTTGGCTATTAATTCTCAAAGCTCTATCTACATTCAGGTAGGGTCATTCTCCCAATTTTTAGCCCTCCCTGGCTCTCTCCACCTGGACTTTCCACAGGTACCTCACATTCCACAATACTAAAATCAAACTATTATTCTCATTTTTATGAATAAAGAATCTGAAGCTTAGAGAAGTTAAAGAACTTCATCTTTGTTTCAGGAAAGAAACCCAATATGACTGACTCTAAAGTTCACGTTCTTTCCATTCTTATTACATTCGTTTCTATAACAATAAGGAAAATACTACACCATTACCTATTTATTTTGTAAGTCTAAAACAAAATACCAAATTTCACAGGGGAATTGGTGTTTTCTGAAAAAACAAATATGCTCTACAAAGCTGTAACCCTAAATTTTCTATAATACATTTTAAAAAGAAATTATTGGCACTATTAAGCACAAAGAAGCTAAAAGTCCTTTCTCTCATCCACAGTTTCCTGCTCTTTTAAAAAGACTTCTATGTTCTCTTACAGTTGTGCCATTTCCAAGAGTCTATGGAAGACAGTGTTCCATATAAGGTACAGACATTGTGAATAAACACTCATTCCATTTAGCCTGTGTAATAGCTCAGCTGTTTTCCAACGCCATCCTTCAGGACCTGCTGGATTACAGGCTGATCATATATCTTCATGATATTCTCATCTACTCCAGGCACCCAGCCCAGCATGACGCACTTGTCCACACAGTCCTGCCTTGTCTCTGGCAATACCATTGCTTTACTCAACTTGAGAATTGATCACGTAAAATGAACACTTCTGTGATATATTTCCCTATGGAGGTTTCTGATGTGTTTCCCCCAGGTAAATTACTAACTGCATGAACTTGGGCAAGTCACTTAACATTTTTAAGCCTTAATTTTCTCATCTATGAAAAAAAGATTAGTAATATAATTCACCAAATTGTTGTGAAAATTAAGAAATAATGTATGTAAAAGCAGCTGCAGGCATATACTGGGTGTTTAGTAAATATCTCCATCCTTCACCACCAACCCCAAAGTATCCTTGGATTTACTAGTTATTACCAAGGTTCACATTTTACCTCTCCTTTCTGATCAACCAAAGGATACTCAAGAAATGCCTATGGTGATTCTCAGTCTGCAGAACTATTCAAATTAAGGCTGTATATGATGTCAGATAGCAAACTCGAGTCACTAATATGTAGTCAGCCAGGTTCTGCTTAGATGTTTCCCATAACATGGAGCTCATTCCCTTCCTACACTCCCATTTCACCTTAAGTCAGCTCTGCTATAATTTCCATCCAATAATCCTAATTTTGTTGCTAGGGGTCAAAACATACAGATACTGTCCTTTCTCTCATGCCAGGCCAAAAGATATTGGAAGACAGCAATCATGCCCCATTTCACCCTCTAAGCTAGAGTTTGCTGTTTAAATTCTGTTTTGTCTTTGTCTTTCTTTAAAAGACAACTTCCATAGCAGATCAGAGGACTTGATTGAGGTGTGGTATCTACAAACTCAGAAAAGAATAAAATAATCACATCCTGGATTCTAGACTCTATACTATTATTGGTGTAACCTATAACATTTTTGGCAGCCACATTAAACATGTACCCATCCTGTAGAGTTGCTAATTTTAAAATTTTTGTTTGTTATATGAAACTAGTACTAGATGATGCCACATTTACTCTTATTAAGTTTATTTTGTTTTTATGAGCCATCTTGGTAGTCTAGTGAATTCTTAGATTCCTGATTCTTTTATCCAGTATATTACTTCCTCTCCCATTGCAGTTCTCTTATAACACTTGATTAGCAAACTTTTCTACATCTCCAGTGAAGACATTAATTACAATGTTGAATCCAAGACAGAAACAGGTACAGAGTCCTACAACCTACCATCTTTGCAGTAGTAAAACTCAACCTTTTTCCTACCTCAATATATCTGACAGAGCTTGCAACCACCCATTCACATGAGTTAGAGCTTAAAAAACATTAGAGATGTCCAAGGTGATGAGATGCAGGTTTCCTAAGACAGAAACTAAAATGAAGGTTAAGAGCTTTGTGCTTTGAAAAAACTCTTATCCAAGTGAATCTGATAAATTCTGTAGCAAATATGGCATCCTCTTCCACTCTTAGGAAGAATTCCTGCTCCAGGAAAACAGAATCAATAATTAACATCCTTTGTAAATGGTTAACTCATCTGCATGATAGAATTAGTAATGCAGAGTTTATAGGGTTTTATGAGGATTAAATGATTAATGCACATAAAATATTCAATACAATGCCTGTCACATAGTAAGTGCTCAATAAAATTAGTATGTAAAATTTTTCAAAATTCAACTAAAGGAACAATGTTCAAGCTCATATTTCCTCCATTTTGTTCACTAGGATGTGTTAAAAATAAGTCATTGTCATGCTCCTTGCTGCAATTTAAATACATTATAACCATAATAGACCTACATCTACTAATCAAATAACTGTCAAAAAGGCCATGTTTCCCAGCCCACCAAAGTGAATACAAGACACAGCTTCCCAATTGGGGCTATTATGGCCAAAATATACTGAAGTTTAATTTTTCAAGCTGAGGTTTTGCTGCATGATCTGGCACCAATCCCCATCAGCTACGAAAGACAGAATCAGGATATCCACATTCTTGAAGGTCCACATCATTGCCTTTCCTGTTGCTCCTTTACCCGATCCTGCTCCTTTCAGAGAGGGTAACAAGAGTCCAGGTGAGGTACCCCAGGGTTGTCTTGCAAGAGGATAATTCCCACATATTTATACCCCACCATGTTCACACCAATGTCTCTGACATGACCCCCACACATACACACACATTTCATCCCTCACTGTGGGTCGCTGGGGTTTACAATGCTGCATACCACATCTCAGGACTTCTGATAGCCACAGGTCCAAAGTAAAGTAGAGCAAGAACTGAATCCAGAATCAGAGCAGTCCATGAGTTTGCAACACTGAAAGATATTTTATGCTGTGTATTTTTGTAAGTTCTACTTTAGTGATATTATTATAAAAATAACAACTGTTCACATCTCTATTATGCATTATAGTTTATAAAGTTCTTCAGTGAACAATTCAACCTTTGATCCTCAAGACAGTTCAGTAGCTTCATTTGGGTGAAACTGCTGAAAATGTAAAAATGAAGGTCTTTATCAAGTAAAATAGTTTATTGTTACCATACACATACACAAAAATAATCACTAGCACACAATCTAGTTTAATGAGGCAAAAATGTTGAATGGCAGCTACTTTGTACCAAAAGGCATTAAACTCCAAAGTTCTTATCTTTTAGGGCAGATGACATTAATTTTATTTTACAAATAAGGAAAACAAGTCTCTTGGAGATTAGATAATTTGTTCAGGTACATATAGCAAATAGCAGAGTCAGGACTCAAAGCCCAGATTGTCTGATTCCAAATCTTCTGAATTTTTAATACCTCAACATTTGGAACTACCATTCAACTGCTCTGACTAAAATGGCTACCATCCTCCCTTTCAAAAAATAGACAGTGACTAACTGAAGCCACCTTCTTAAAAGGCATCTTTCATCTTACTGGTTCCTAAGCCAAGTACTTTCACAAAAGGATCAGTTTCCCTTCTAGGAAGCCAACTTTCTATTCCATTCCATGAAACTTTTCCTTTTTACCTCACAGGTAAACAGTCACAGAGCCTCATTAATCTACAGAAAAGATGTGAAGACATACTGCACCAAACACAGCTCCAACCCTACCTTCAACCTTGCAGCATTATGTTACATGTCATCAAAGCATCTGGTCAGCCCACTGTCCCACTGCAGAGTTTACACAAATTAGAAATGCTGCAGTCTATGAAAATTTCATTTTTCATCCTCCATGTTTTTCAGCCTCTACTCTTCACACTGCAGTCCCACCAAGGCCAGAAACACAGCCAACAGGGAGAGATCCAGACATCACAGTCCAATCTCCACATCAGGCTACAAACCAAGAAGATAGATAACCAGTACCATGGAGGAGAGATTAGATACTAAACTTAACCCTAACCCTAACCCTAACCCTAACCCTAACCCTAACCCTAACCCTAACCCTAACCCTAACCCTAACCCTAACCTTCTCCTGCACATCTCTCTCAAAATTTGTAAGGCAGGGGCCAGTGAGATGGCTCAGCAGTGTAAGCACCTGCCTGGCAAGCGTGAGGTCCTGAGTTCAACTCCTGGAACCCACATACAAAAAAAGGGCCGGTGATGTCGCTCAGTGGCACGGGCGCCTGCTGGTGCGCGAGGTCCTGAGGTTGACTCCCGGTACCCACACACAAAAAAAAAAAATTTGTAAGGCAAACCCCTCAACTCAATTCTAATTAATTGACTCATTTACTTTATGGCCCACGTATTCTAGTTAGCTCTTTTCTAATTTGCCATTGCCTCCTACTAACTTAAGTAGGATTTGTAAATAACTGGACAGTATTGTGATCATTCCCAATTAGAGGGGTGAGAAGGACTCTTGGCTTGGAATTTTATCAATTTCAGCTTTAGTTGAGACCAGACCCAAAGAATGGCCCTAGGAGCTGGCTTGCAGAGCCACAAATCACTGGGGCCACAGACAATCCAGTCTCAGCTCCAGCCAGATGAGGTAACTGGATAGTGTCACTACACATACTGCTTCCCAGAGAATCCAAGGCAGACACCCAAACCCTGCATTACCTCCTCAAAATGGTCTCTCACCTCTCAAAAAAATGTTTAAAATTGAGTATGACTAACCTCTTCTGAACCTCCCCTCAACCAACCCTGACTCCTGTATTTTCGTACCTCCTTATTTAATCTGTTTTCTTTCCTAGTTCTCAGCTCACTTTCAACTTCTATAAGTACCTGGTTCCTTGCTTTGGCTTTAATCCAGCATAGTCTTCAGCCATCTTCCTGGGTTTACGGATCTCAGGCTCCAGCTCTGCAGAATTATCTTAAACTGGTCAAAGTAGATTTCAACTGGTCAGATCTGACTTTTCCTTGTCAGAAAAGATTTTGATTGATCAAGAGCAAATTCTGACCCTTTAAAACCCATTTGGGCCAATTTTACATTACTAATGCCTTAATAAGCCACTGAGGGGATAAGTGTGAATCAAGAACGAGATGAAGCTGCTACAAATCTGCTTAGAAAACCTTGGGGGGGCAAAAAAAAAAAAAAAGAAGAGAGAAAGGATCTGATGCTTAAGGACTATACCATTTGTGGTGGTGATCCTGGAGAGGAAATGAGAAATAACCTAATAGCCGGAGAGGTAGGATCAAACCACTGTGGACCCCGGGGGAGGGCCTAAAAGAAACTGATCCTCAATGACGCAGGATCAAATCATCGATGCGAGAAAGGAGGGGGAGGATACCGATTGTCTCCCGACAGGATCAAACCACTGAGACGTATAGGGGACTGAACAGGGGTGCTTTTCTATAAGGTGCCTTCAAACCACTCTGAGAAAAGGTCGGACAAGATGATAAAGGAGTAAGAACATAAAAGGCCTAGTAATCTGTGAAACAGAATTTCACTGTTGACAGAAAGGCGATGCTATTCTAACAAGCAGGAGCAAACCACTGTGGAAGAGAGGGGAGTTAAAGGAGCTGACATTTCTTAAAGCAAATTTAAATCCCTTATAGTAAAAGAGGACACAATGCTTTGTAAGACAGAATCAAACCCTGTCTTATAATTAATAAATGGTGTTTAAATATATTATCTCATCTGCTCTTTATTCTGCCCTGACGGCTGAGTCAGACCATCTTTCCACAAAGGCCTCTGCAGAAATTCTCAGCTATTCCCGATGGTTGCTAGGAAACAGTGCAACAGCTGCTTGATGAACCTTGCCTTTTTGACATTAGTCTCTGAGTTTTTGGAAGAGAAATTAGATGTATACACATGAAAAAATTGGGGAGTAAATTGAGATAGTATCATCAAATGCTAGGTGGGTAGGGATGAAAGACAAAAAGACTTTCAAAAATAAAAAGAAAAGCGGTTGGGAGATGATTGTCAAATGGAAGAAGCAACATTGACAAAAAAGCACAGTCCTATAGATAAGGTTTGCCTTTGAGTCCTGTTTCCTGTGACACCACTAGCAAGTGATTCTTGAACATCTTTTTTGAAAAAGTATTAGTTGTAACTTCTTGGGCAACCTATCACATTTTCTTGTAACTCTGGTCATTGTTTTTGTATCAGCCAAAATTTCTCCCTCAGAGCTTTTGTCCAGTAATGTGAGTTCTGTCTTCTAGAGCAGGGATTGGCAAACTAGAGTTTGCAGGCCATATCCAACTCACTGCCCATTTTTTGTGCAGATTGTTAGCTAAGAATAGTTTTTGAATTTTTTTGTGTGTGTGGGTACCGGGGGTCGACCTCAGGACCTTGCGCGCCAGCAGGCACCCTGCCGCTGAGCAATATCACCGGCCCCTTTTTTTCATATGTGGGTTCCGGGAGTCGAACTCGGACCCTCGCGCTTGCCAGGCAGGCACTTACGCCGCTGAGCCATCTCACCAGCCCTTTAAATTTTTAAATGGTTGAAGAAAATCAAAAGAAAAGTATTTTGTGATACATGAAAAATTACATGAAAATCAAATTTCAGTCCATGGATAGTTTGGTTGGAATATAGCCATGCTCATTCATTTACATGTATCTACGGCTGCTTTCCTGCCACCAAGGCAGAGTTGAGTAGTGGTATCAAAGATATTATGACTCTTAAAGCCTAAAATATTCACTATCTGGCCTATTTTAGAATAAATTTCCTGACTCCAGATCTAGAACAAAAAGGAATCAGTTTTCAATAGGATTCTGCTTAAGTAAAAATGAAATGGAAATAGTAGATATAAAAAAAGTAGAGACCTCATATAGAATCCCACATTCTCAAGAGGAGGGAGGGTACTTGTGCCAAAGTCCTCAGAATCCACAATAACTTTGAGTCACCTCCCATGGACTCCAAGGGAAAAAGACAAGATTTAGCTTGTGTGGCAATCTAGAAGTCTCTAAGAAGAATGAAGTAATACCTGGAGAGTAAGGTTGAGATTAGAATAAAAAGCCTTGAACACCAAATGCAGTTGCTTGGCCATTCTGAAAGCAAGAAAAGAGCCACCACCAAGATTCGAATTTGGGTAGTTTCAGGTGACAAAAAGTAAAAGACAAGATTGATGGAGATGATTAATGCTCCCAGATATTATCCTAGCTCTGTCCCAGCTCTAGACAAGTTGTACTTCTCTCAGAAGTTCATGTCATTCTGGTCATTCAGGTTCAAATCATGTAAACACAATGTGATTGGAGTCCAACATCCTACAGTGAACCAAAGATATTTTGTCAGGTTAGTTTGAAAGGATTTCTACCCTAAGGGCATAAAATAAGTCTCTCAACAGAGGCCAAGGAAAATGGGCCTGGATGTCCTATTTCCCCAGAAAGACTTTGAGCTCACAGAGGAAAGAGATCATAACAGAGATTTCTTTGTATTCTCATGGACCCTGGTTTGTTGGTAAAGATACTGACCCAATGATTTAGTAGTCACTCAGTATAGGGAGGTGCTCACTTAGGGAGATGTCAGGCACTTTGGGAACTGTGTCACCTGTTGCCACATGTCTGCCTCTCTAAACTGTATAGCTTGGAAAGGGGTGAGACCTAGTGATATATTCTAGCCAGGACTGGACTACAATGACCATGAAGAAATGGTGCTAATGCCACAATGTCCCTGGCTTCCCATTATGCCTGCCTTTATGGGATCAGGGCTAAATGCCCTGGTCAGAAGGACAAAGCCCACAGTTCTGGCTGCCAGGCATCCAGTCCCATTTTCCATGGCCTCTGTTGATTTTGGACCCAACCTTCTGGCTGGACTCAATAGATTCAAGAAGAAAATAGGCCCTTGGCCTAAAAGGGTGGCTTTTCACAAAGTGATCTTTCCCCCAATGACCAAAGCAAATGCCGCTTGCCAGGGCAAAAAGCCAGCCAGCCACTCCTGAACTTTGCTGGCCAGCACCAAGGTCCAGAGTCAACAGTGCATAGACAGGTCTGATATTTAGTTCTTTCTCATTCCTCAAACATCAGATTTCCCTTCACTGAATCTAAACAATCAAATAGAACCCTAAATCATCTCTAGCCTCTAGGAAAATGTCAAAGATCTCCCATGGGCCTGAATTACAGAAATCCACATCTATCCCCTTCCTTCTCTGGAGGGTACCCAAGCCCACAGGCCTCCCTTGAGGGAGAAAAGGAAGGCATACAGGAATGAGCTATCAGTATGTTCTTCCTGGCTCAGAGGCCAAGCTGAGAATTTTTTAAAATGTGGAATCAATCAGTCTTCCTGAATTAAGTAGCCAGGCTCCCCTCATCATGAGGGGGCAAGGAGCAGGGGCCAGGTTGTGCCTAAGAAAGACATGGAAAGAGGAAAAGGAGAAAGGAGAAAGGAGAAAGAAAAGGAGAGAGGGGAAGGCCTAGCCTACACAAAAGAAAATACTTTTGATCTAACATACAGAAATCTCCTCTGGGAATGGGAAAATCTTGGTAGTGGCAAAGCTAAAAAATGGCACCACGATGTTTATGAAGTTTTCTTGTCTGTACATCTAAAAACAATTTTCCCAAACTATGTTCCTGATACTCAGATCTTCCCTAATGATAATCACAGACATTTCACAACAATAATAGCTATCATGTAATTAGCACCGACTGTGTAGCTAGCAATGTTTGTTCACCAAAGCCCCCCAGAATGACGGTCAGTGCACAGGGGTACTTCAAGATATTTTAAATTATTTGCTGGGCATGGTGATGCACACTAGCACTAGGGAGGTTGAGGCAGGAGGATTTCCATGAGTTTGAGGCTCACCTCGGATTATATGAGTTCAAGGCTAGGGTGAACTAGAAAGCAAGACCTTGTCTTGAAAAAATCAAAACCCAAAAAAAGAGATATTTTAAATTTTTGAGGGAAATACACGTAGTTAACTACTACTAAGCTTTTTATATGCAACTACTCAATAAACAGAAATGTTACATATTTCTTTGGGTTTAGGGCTGCTGTGGAAAAAAAATGCTGAGACATAAGGGTGCAGTAAACCAAAAACCTCTTAGGAACCTTTGCTGTATATGTTACTTGGATTGTTTTATGTAATCCTCAGATGTTATAAGGTATGTCTTAGTACTGTTTCCATTTCTAGGGAAACTAAGGTTCTAAAAGATTAATTTGCCCAATGCACACACATGATATGTGAACCCAATAGTGAAGACTATAAAGGACTGTGCTTTTAAACTATTTACAATATTGCTTTCCTGTAACTGGCTTTGCATATGTTGTATGCACCCACTGTGAAGAATGCCTTGATAGGACAAGGGATCTTTGTGTTACGTAAATAGCATTCCTATTATACAAGTTCAGAATTTATTAGTCTCTAAATCACCACACATACCATAGGAGGCATAGGGAAAATGTTGTCACTTGAAAATAAAAAACAAAACATGAAGCCAAATTCTGGCTTCCTTTCAAACTATTAACTTTTCAACTTCTTTTAGACAAATTCTTGGGAGACTTCTCATTGTGGTTCAGATCTGAAAAGTACACCAAAAGCTCGTGTGTCCCCAGTGGTCCCCAGTGCAGCAGTGGTCAGAGACAGGGCCTTTGGGAGGTGACTGGATCATGAGGGCACTAACATCCTCAATGGATTAATCTACTGATGGGTTCATAGCTATTGGGCTATTAGGAAGTAGTGGACATTTAAGGGGGTAGGGGCTAGTTGGAGCAATATGCCACTGCAGTCATGTCCTTGAAGGAATACTCGTGCCCAGTTCCCCACCCTTGTGTCTCGCTGCTATCGGGTAAGCAGTTCCTCCACCATGCACTCCCCAACATGATGTTCTGCCTCACCAGAGGCCCAAGGCCAGCAGGGTTTCAATCAATCATGGACTGAGACTTCTGAAACTAAAAGCCAAAATAAAACTTTCCTCCTTTAAATTGTTTTGCCCAGATGTTTTGTCACAGCGATGGAAAGTTAGTAGACCTTCCTTGTCTGGTAAAATCTTACCCTAAATTTTAGTAATCCTGATTCACTAAGGTTTATTTTTGAGTTATGGTGTAACAAGCAATGTCCTTAACTAATGGAATAGAAAATAGTCCTTATTCTCACTATTTTCCTAAGGAAAGCAAGCAGAGGCCAACATACAGAGGAGGGCAGTCAAGATAATCACATAGAAAAGGAGCCAGAGTCATGACTGAACCACGCTTGAAGCCTGTCCAACCTTTGGACTTTCTTGTTTTATGAGCCAATAAATCCCCTTTGTTTTAGTCCATTTGAGTTTTTTAGTAATTTGCAACCAAAGCATCCTTAGTAAGAGTTACTTTCCTAAATCTCTTAGCACAGTGCTTAGTATTCCCATTCATTCAAACCCAGTTCCAATGTCAATTTTCCACTGAAGATTACTCTGAACCACAAAATATAATTTATTCCTCCATCCTTTGTATATCAGAGACTTGTATACATAACTTTAAGGTATAACATGCCTTTCCAAATGTAGTATAAATCTGTAATGCCTTATAAAATGTCTAGCATGTAAAGTGAACCTCCGTAAGTGTGTCCTGATCTAAAGTAAAAGGAAACATTAATCACTCAGTCAAGGTCATTTCAATACTCCTCCTTCTGGTAGGCAGAATGATGCCTGACAAGCCCTATTGGTACTATAGGTTCTGAAGGCTCCGGATCTTTACCTACAACAGCTCCAGGAGCATGCAGAACAGCTGTGAATGCCAATACTTATTCGGTTTTCCCAGCATCCAACACCCTGCTCCAAACCCAAAGGAAGTCAATGCAAAGGTTCCTAGGATAACTCCTGGGCCCAAATGGAGCCAGCCAGTACAATGATGGCCACCACAAACACAGTCAACTAACTACCATCAGAGGTAGACAAAAATGTTTTCTGGAAGACCCCCCAAATAAATCCATTCAATTATTTCCTTTGTGTCCCATCTCCAAGTCTGCAATTCTATCATAGAAATATAATTGCGTTAACTGACGGCTCTGGCTGTTTTCAAATGCCAATTCCTCTCTGCATAATTGTTGTCTCCTATTCTAAACTCCCACACTGTCATACACATTTTACTATTACCATTTTTCCCATTGACTTGTGATTATCTCTGTATATGCCTGTCTTTCTCACTACACTATGAGTTTCTTGAGGACAATAATTGTGTTTTCTCAGTCTCTGCATCCCATGGACCTAGCACAGTGCCTAAAGTAGAAAAGCTGCTCAGAAAGCATTTTTTAAATGAATTATTATTGACTCTCCCTTAAAATAATGGATTAGATTTGATGACAGTCAATCTCCTTGGGAAGTAGAAACATTTAGGATTTGAAGATGATGGTAGAAGTGGTGGATCTTAGCTTGTCTTTGCCAATGACTAGCCCAGTATAATTTGTCAAGTCCTGTAGCCTCTCTAAACCTCAATTTCTTTACCTTCAAAATTAGGACAATTATAAACATACCTTACAAAGCTGTTGTAAGGAGAAAAATTAACTGAGACAGCAATTTATGAACATGATATCTTGTGGAAAAGTTGGGGTAATTTATAATGCAATTTAATTGAAAGAGGGTTTTTATCATAATCCTTTGTGCCTGGGGATAAATAGGGGTTTCTTCAGAGCTCTGCAGGGATTGTCATTGTACATGCCCTCCTCATACAGGCACACTTCAGTTAATATTAACACCAATTTATGCTTCATGTGCAACTTCAGGCTAAATGGTTAGAGACATGATCTAGGAATGGGGAAGGAGATGGGGGAAAGAGTCACCTTGGAATGCCAAACTAAAGGCAGCCAAATTGAACTACTCACTGCTTTTTGTACATGTTGTGATTTTTATACCTTTACATTTTTGCTCATGCTAATCCAGAGGTCACAAATGGCCTCCTTCCATCATTTTCTCAATGGCAGGGACTATTCATCAAAGCCTGGCTCAAATTCTGTCCTTATAAATCTTTCCTGATACACCAACCTCCCTCTTTCACCTACTTCTTTCTCCCTCTTCCAGATTTCCTCAGAGCACCTGGCTTCTGGCACTACTACTTTTCAATCTGTCTCAGCTAATGTCTCTCCAATTTATCCTTTCTTCCTGGGCAATCATCTCTTTCCTAAAATATTAAAGTCTCCTTGGCACCACTCCTTGCTATTGGAAAGGCAGCTTTAAAAATACAGACCAGACACTAGCAACTGGGGGACTGGTGCCTTGACCCCATATGAGACAGCAGACCCACGCTGGAGGAGTGGCACCCCACCCCCCACATGAGAGCACAGACAGGCACTGGAGGAGCAGCTCCCGGCCCCAGAGGAGCACAGCATGGGACAGCAGAGGAGACTAACCAACTGAATAGATTCTAGATGAGGACAACACCCAGGGAGAGAAGGGAGCCATACTCCACAACACTCGACATTGAGTCCAACAGTCCACTTGAATCATCAACTTACAGCCTGCATACAGCACAGAACAGAGGACTGATTGTGTTCTCCACCTACCAAAAGGAGCAAGGACATGCCTTGGCTTGAATGGTAACCACAGTCCAGGGAGAATGAACAGAGGGACCTCTAGTGCAAGGAGGGCATCTCAAAGACCCATAGACCCTACAGCTAGGCATAAAAAATCATCACTGCTGGATTGCAAGACTGCAGATCGTGGAAAGAAACCACTCATTCAATAATATAGGAATTTTTTCTTTTCTTTTTTTTTTTTTTTGTGGGTACCGGGGGTCGACCTCAGGACCTCGCGTGCCAGCAGGTGCCCGTGCCGCTGAGTGATATCACTGGCCCTTTTTTCGTATGTGGGTTCCGGGAGTCAAACTCGGGCCCTCGCGCTTGCAGGGCAGGCCCTTAAGCCTGCTGAGCCATCTCACCAGCCCGTAGGAATTTTTTCTTTGCCTCAATCTATTTATGATTTTTCTATTTTGTATTACTTTTATCTTTCCTTCAACAGGCTTTTTTGGGGTTTGGGGGTTTTCTCCCACTTCTTTTCTCTTCTTTTAGTTCCTTTTTGGGCTTTTATCTTTTTCCTCTCCAACTTTTTTCTCTTCCTTTTTATCTGTTATTTCCTGGTTTTGCTGGGTTTTTTCTTCTTTTTCTTATTCTTTCTAGTGACTGTTCTCTATCACTATTAATTACCTTTTATTCCTCAGTAAGACCCCCATCTTAATTTTCTCTCCTCATTTTCATAGCTCATTAATTTTTCAAATTTTGCTTTTTTCATTTTCTGTTTCCCTACCCCTCCACCTTTACTAGCATAACTACTAAGATTTATGAATCTCTAGATACATAGTTAACTTTATGCTATTGCTGTTGAATACTGTGCTATTAATAGAGGTAACAGTGTTCAATTTAGTAGATATTTACAGTAGGTCAATATATGGCTTGTCTTAGTGCTCATACTCTAATTATAGATTTCTTATCTATAGACAAAATAGGTACTTTATTGGTCCTTAGGGTTTGTCAATATTCAGTTTATATTTAATGTTATAAATGTTGCTGATTTTATTACTACATCCAAGGTGACATAGCTATTGCTATCAATTAGTTTTCTTGACATACCATTATCTAGTTTGCCTTGGGGTCATTAATAACACTGTTCTGGGAGAACTGGGTACTGGGCCAAACATGCTGCCATCTCTCCATCTCAAGTAAATGGAGGTGGTTGGATCCCGGGACAGAGGCAAAGGCCAATAGTTAGCCACATTCAGAGGACACCACTGAAAAGTAGACATTAAAGAGGTCTCCCTGCTAGAAACAAAACTTTCCACTACAATAAACTCACAAGCCTCAACACAAAACAAGCAAAGTAGATCATAAGAATAGAAACTAACAAAATGCCTCCAAAATCTTCCCATGTCACCTAGAGCTGAACCACAAGGCATGAAGGAAGGCAAATATTTTTCACACCATGAATTAATTCAAATTGCCTACAAGTAGCTATTTGGAATACTGCATTTAGAAGGACCGAAAATCACATCCAGGTTCACTGGGAAAGAACATGTCTAATTAACAATTTCTGCCAAGAGCAGTGGGTAGAGCTCATAGTGCTGACCATGCCAGGCATTTTCAATACCTGCTCTAGACAAATAGAACAACACTTTTGTGTGCTATTCCATTTGTCTTAAATAACTTCCCTCAACCAGGGGGGAAGGGTACAAATAACCCCCCAATACCTGAGTCCCTATGAAACTCTTAATTATCCCCTAAGTTCAGTTCAAATATTATCTAGTATCAGAAGCTTTGGTTGACTCTTCACATCATTCCTTCTCTCATCTGGCTACTCAAAACAATTTGTTAATAAGCAGAATTTAGCATATTTGCTATTTTCAATTTTATTTTTTAAATGAAGGGGGATATAAAAAAACTGATTTTGTAAAAAAAAAAAAACAAGAAAAAAACTGAATTATCTTATCCTATTAGGTTCTGATGCAGTGGAGCAAGTGACTGTACCGTATTCATCTCCTTCTTATTCCATGTCCCTGGCTCAGTGCTTGGAACCCTCAGGATGCTCAGTAAACATCTACTGAACTGAAAACAGACCTCATGGGGTGAGGGCAGGAGCAGGGAAGGGAGATGAAAGAGACCTGACAACTAAATCAAACATATCTTTCCCTGGAGAACTGAGGAGACAGGGTCATGTCTATGGGTGCAAGTGAGCACTTCTGAGTGAAGGAAAACAAGGAGTACAGCTTAAAATATGAATAGGTGCAAAGATACATCTTTTCCTCCATAATGCATTGTTTCAGGTCTCAGTGGCCTCTGACTATTCTCAACAGTACTTCTTGTGTGTATCTCACAATGTGTCATCTGTTTCTTTCAAGCAGATAAGTCTTGCCTCTACTGTCAGAATACCCCTAGAGAGCCCTATTGAGGGTTTCAGTGCTCCCTAAGTAGCTAGCACAGGTCTGGAGGCTTCCCAAGCATTCAGATAGGCTTAGTAATTGATTTATTTAATGATTCTGTTATTTAAGGTTTAATAGATCAGGTAACTATGAGACACTTGGTCCACTTATTACTGTTCTTCAAAATCAGTGAAGAAAATGTCCAGGAAAACTCCTGTCTGTGGAAAAGCCAAATTCTTCTGTCTCCATATTAATCTATTTAGAACTTAATTCTGCAGAATGACAACACCTTGCTTGTGCCCTGTGGTTGGCAAATAAGACCAGTTTGTATAACTAGCAGGGTGCAGTGGGAAAATTTGTGAATCTATACCCACATGACAAATTCTTATTCTGACTCTCCAACAACTTGCTAAAGGCAGCTGGCAAATCTTTCCCCTAAGTCTTACTATCTATTACATGAGAGAAGTAGACTAGAAAGTCTCTAAGGGCTCTTTCTGCTCCAGGTTCCATTTGTTTTATTAACACAAGTTTATCTAGCATGAGGAGCATGAATGGAGGAATTAAATAGAATTTTCCTTAAGGCTTTTATGGTATTATTTAGTTATTCATCTAATGTATTTTTAATGTCTACTGTATATCAAACACTGTTCTAGTTACTGGAATGGTAGCATTGAACAGAACAAAGTACTTTTTCTCAAACAACTTATATTCTAGTGAGGAAGGATAGACTGTAATCAAATAAAAAACCAAAATTATAGTAGGCCAGTGAATGAAATAGAAAGGCCTCTTTTACAATGTAACATTTGATTAGAGACATGAAGAGAGAGAGCCAGATATAAAAATATTTATATTTCCAGGAAGAAGGAACAGAAAGTATAGATGCTCTGAGAAATACTGTCCTATAGGGCACTCAAGAAGGCCAGTGTAACTGCAGCAGAGCAAGTAAGGAAAGAGTAATAAGAGAGGAAGTCTGAGAGGTAACTGGCAGACTGAAGAGCATAGAAGGGCCTTGTAGGCCATTGTTGAAATACTGGATTTTATTCTGAATGAGTCTGGGAACCATTGTAAGGTTCTGAGTCACAGGAAGTGACATGTTATGACTCATATATATATATATATATATATTTTTTTTTTTTTAATATGCGGGTACCGGGAATCAAACTCAGGACTTCATGCTTGCCAGGCAGGTGCTTATACCGCTGAGCTATATCACCGGCCCTATGACTCATATCTTAAAAGGAATGTTCTAGCTTCTCTTTTGAGAATAGACTATAGAAAAGGCAGTAAGAGTTGAAATAGGAAAAACAATGAGAAGTGGTTGTGGCTTACAGAGGGAAAATAGACATTCAAATTTACAAAACAGCTGGAGCTCAAACAATGATGGGGTGACTACACGGGGAATACAGCGTTTAAGAACTGTGGTTGCTGGGAAGTGGCAGGAGCAAGTATGTGAATGAAATTGTCCTAGAGTAGGTGAAGTTCAAGCTGGGCCTTAAAGGATGAAGAAGTACAACCTATGAAATGTAAGAATCTAAGTCCTATCAACCCTAGAAGGATTCATCTGAAACTTAGCTGAGAGTCTGAACAGCTAGAACACAATGTAGCATATGGAAGGAAGAATTATTACCCCTGTTCCTTGATGCACCAATTCCCTATTGCTAATGACTAACTAGAAAAAAGGGACAAATAACAGTGTAATTCCAGAATCTTGAATGCTACATTCACACTAAGAACCTTACTATCAACTCAAAAACTTTCATATGCTGTAGCTTGTATGAGATATCCCATTGCCATGAATAGATAAGGCAGTCCCAACTGGTTAACCACAGCCCAGATATTCTAGAGCATTTGAGTCTGTGAGTTAAGGCTAAACACATGGCACATATTGTCAACATCAAGCATGGCCTAATTGAAAAGGCCCAGTGTTGGATAACCAGCACCACAGAAGCAGCTCCAACACCCAAGCCTAAGGAGTCTTCTTTCTCATTGTGTGAACTGACCCATAGAAAACTGTCAGTGTCACAAGCTATGTCCCTCTCTTTTAATGTTTCCTTATTTCTGTGAACTGTCATCACTCAAGAAACCTCCCACAAATCTATGAATGGACTATGAAGTAGGATGAGGGAGGTCTGCCAGTGCAGGGAAGGAGGATCTGAACTACCAAGTATGCAAAGATCATCCTGCCCAGGGATAGACTCTGATGAAGCAGAGGGGTGATCACTAGTCCTGCCTGTCCTTTTCCCCTTCATCTGCACCTCGGTATCCCCTAACTGGGCTCTCTACATTCCTGGTGTGCCAAAGAGCATCTGCTCAACCAAAAGTCATCTACCCAACCAAGTATTCTCACTTGTAGATGAGGTAACTAGGATCCAGAGACAAAGAAAATTGTCCAGTCCAAACCATGTTCCTAGCCTAAATCCAGGTCTGCTCTTTGCCTCATGATCTTTCTGCTATAATTAAGCTGCCTTATTTTATATAGGTTTGCACGTTCACTTTTCATAGCTGTTTCAACATTTGCACTTACATATCCCACTTGTCTCCACAGTTAAAAGTCATTTGGACTCTCCCATCATTTTTGAGCCTTGAACACTTTTTGAGGATTATTTCAATGCCAGTAGAACTGAAGTGAAACAGCCCAATTGCTGTATCAATTTTTGCTAGATGAATGACCTTTTTCCAAGCTCAAAATGCTGATTTTTTTTCTGCCTCTACTTCATCCTTCATCTCCTCAGTATTTTCTTCTGTCACCATGTCATTCTGATTCTCAAACACTATCTAAAATTTAACTTTAACATATGACCTTTGCCCGTCCCTGTTTTCTTTTTCTTCTCAGCATTTAACATCATTGAACACACAGTGTTTTATTTGTTTGTGAAGATTGCCCTCCAGCAATAAATTAAGCTCCAGGCTGGCAAGGAATACTGTTTTACTTACTGGCCTATCTCTGGTGCCTAGAACACCATCTTGCATATATTAGTCACCCAGTAAACATTTATTGAGTCAATACAAGGGTGGCTTAACACTGTTGAGAACCAAAGTTTCTATGTTCTTGTTATGTTATACTTAGCACATAACTTCTACCTCATGATACAAATTGGCATGGTGGTGCATGCCTGCAATCTCAGCATTCAGGAGGATGAGGCAGGAGGATCATAGATAGTTCAAGGCAGCCAATGCACTACATAGTGAGTTCAAGACCACTCTGGAATACATGGCAAGAACCTGTCTCAATCAGAAAAACAAAACAAAACAAAACACAAACAAAAACAAATTGGCTACCCTAGATCCTACCATCACACCAAGTTTCCAGTCAGGAAGAAAAAAGGAGAAGGAAAAGACAACCAAAAAATTGTATACATCACATCCACTGTGCAGAACCTAGTTAGAGAGTCATAACTAGGTGCAAGAGAGGCTGGAAAATGGTCTTGACCTGGGAAGCACTGTGCATAGTTAAAATATTCATGTTATCTAAGATATCTAATTGTCTAGGTTTGACATCATGAGACATTATTTGTCTTGAATTTCAGCCTCTGGGTCAGCTGAGTGAGCCTTTGAGGATATATCATATATTGGTTTTACTACTTTGGTAGGGAGGCTGAGACAAGGGTTCAATATGTGCTTCAGGCTGGCTTTGAACTCTTTATGTGGCCCAGGCTGGCCTCAAACTTTTGATCCTCTTGCCTCCGTGTCAACCTCAGAATGCTGGGATTACAGGCATGTGCCACCTGGCCTGACTTGGTCTTGTCACTCTTAATATGTAGTGTTCTAAAGATAAAAATAGAACCACTAGTATGGGGTGTAGTTAGAGCAAGGTAATCATCTCTTTCTTTGTTGAAGCTGATCTAGTCTCAACGTGGCCTAACATTTCCATAGTTCATTTCTGATTTCTGTGTCTTGTCACTGGACAGGCTGTAAAGAATTCCCCCAAAGGAAAGATAGGGACTACAACTCAGCATACTGAGTAGTTGTTTTGTTTTGGTTTATTAATTTTTTATTTTTTTATTTTTATTTTTTTGTACTAGGGATTGACACTAAGGCCTTTACACTGGGCTACTACCCCAGCCCAAATCTCCCTTGCCCAACTTTTAAGATTTGAGACAGGGTCTCATTAAGTTTCCCAGACTGGGCACAAATTTGTCATTCTCCTGCCTCAGCCTCCCAGAGTGCTGGGATGACAGGGCGTGTGCCACCACGCCCGTCAGAGTAGGTTCTTGATTCTTGTCACAGGAAAAGAATTTCAGGATGCATCAGTGAAAGGCATAACAGATTTTTACAAGGCAGAGCTAAAGAAGTATATATGTACATATATCTTCTATCCTACCTCAACACCACTGGCTGATGTATTGTTGATGAAATTGCCTAAGTTTTTTACCAGGGACTACTGCTGGGCCATATTATTCATCCCCAATCACTGTGAAATACGGATTGTATGTGGCAGCGAACCTCAAACTCTGATGTGCATAAGCTTCACTTGGGAAAATGCTGATTCTGGGCCACTCCGGGTACCCTTTATTGTGGAGAAGGTTAACATAATGTGGCAATTCTTCAATTTGCTTTTAGAATCCTATCATACTCTTAAATTATTTTTTTCAGGATCCTCAAAAGTTTTTGTTTATGCAGTTCATATCTATTGGTATCTGCCATGTTAGGATACAAAATAAATTTAGAAATTCACTATTTAGTAAGAACAACAGTAAGCCCAAAACATGTTTGTTAATATAAAAACATGTCTTGTAATGGAAAAATCACTATATTTTTCAAAGTGGTTCTGTTTAAATTTTGTAATTGTCTTTAGTGTTTTTACTTAACAAATGAGAGCTGTATTATTTCTCCTCATTGAGACTTTTGCCACTTAGCCTCTGGAAAACTCCACTCATGAGAAAATGAGCATTTCTTCTTAGCATTTTGTCATTTTGTCTTCTCAGCATTTTGTCATTTTGACCCTGGACCCCCTGAAAGGGTCTTGGAACCCCTCGAGGTCCCTGGACCACACTTAATTTTGCTAAAATAATAAGTGATTGAAGATGTTATACAGACAGAGATTTGCTTCAGCACCTACAGTTCGCTCCATTTAAAAGTCTGATTTTATCAAAAAGGACAAATATTGCATGATTCTACTTATATGATCTACGTAGAATGATCAAATTCCTAGATACAGAAAGTAGTAGTTACTGGAAGTGGGGAATGGGAAGGAGGATGGGATGTTAGTATTTCTTGGCTCTGGAGTTTATTTGGGTCTGGAGTTTCAGTTTGGGAAGACAAAAAGGTTCTGGAGATGGATGATGGTGACGGTTGTACAACACTGAATGTACTTACTGCCGCAGAAATGTACACTTTTTTAAAAAGGTCAAAATTGAAAATTTTATGCTATGTGTATTTTACCACAGTTTTAAAAACGTGAATAAAAATGCAGACTCTGGGCACTCAGTCACTGATATTCTGATTCAGTAGGTCTTCAGTGAGACCCAGTTATCTTTGTTCTAATGCACAGTTCAGGTGATTCTATGCGGGTTGTCCTCGACAATACTCTAATACTTCCCCGTGGCATGGAGAGAACTGCGTCCTAGCCATCCGTGCCTGGCAGTGACTAGGCTTCTAGACTCATGGTGCCTTGCTTCACTGAGCAATGCAGTCATGAGGTGGCTGTGGGATATTACTAGCTCCTTCTCATCTCTTGATATTCAGCACTTGGATTTAATGGGAAAGGCAAGAATCTTTTCCCTTGTTTTGCCATTGTTTGTAAGCCTCTTAGGTTCTCTGGAAGGGCCCTACCTGCACTTCACTGGCAGCAGGAATGACATAGTGCTCAAGAGATGAAGGTCATCGATTGCTGATCGTGGATCGTTACCTCCCCAAATGATTAGATACACTGGCCATCAAGATAAATTCCAGGCATATTAAGTAGATTTTTGAAGAATACTAAAGAGTTAAAAAATAGAAGAAAATGTAATTGAATACCTTATTTCCTCTCTGGATGGACTTAAGTAATATATGATATGCACACTGGAGTGCTACTCTGCCACATAGAAAGATAAAAAAGAGGCATTCTTAGGTAAACGGATGCATCTGGATGCCCTAATGTTAAGTGAAATAAGTCACACATTAGCTTCAATATTGTGTGGTTTCTCTTATATGAGAAACTCTCTCCCTCTTTCTCTCGCTCGCTCTCTGTCTCTCTGTCTCACATCAAATGGAAGGTACATACATAGGAATTAGGAAAATGTTTTTCAAAGGGTAGGGGAACAAGAGGTGGAGGAAGGGGGGAGGGAAAGGCAGTGGAAAAAAAGAGTTGAGGAAGAAAAATAGAAAATAGAAAATAGAGTTTTTGCAAATGGAAAGGGGACCAAGAGTTGAAAGGGGCAGGTAGGGTGGGGAGGAGTAGGTGAAGAAAAAAAGAATATTTTTAATTAATTAAGTTTGTTGGTACTTTTTAGGTATACATAATGATGACATTCATCATAGGGAAATTGTATCTATACATGATATATCTTGATTCATTTTTTTCCCATTCCCCTACCCTCCTTTGAACCCCTTGACCCCTTCCTTATTTACAGAAGCTTTGTTTTCATTTTTCCTTCTTTTCTCATGCAAAAAAAAGAACTAAGATATGTTATGTACACATAGCAACTCCCCTCCATGAATGTAATCATTATGTACTGCACACATGTAGTAATAAAAAATTTTTAAAGAAAAGGGTTATATATTTGTATAAGTAAAAATAAAAACCTGAAAATCAGAAAGAAGAGGAACCAAAGTAAAACAAATGAAAAGTAAAATACAATTTGCATTACGATATGATAAATATAATCAGTCCTTATACATGCATTGCATGTTTACAAATTTGCCTATCCAGCATATTTTATTTGTAAAGTGAAGATCAGTGTTCATGTCATTTTCATAGTCATTTGATGATACATGAACAGTGGCAGAAGATTTGCATTGTCAGCTGTACACATTTCTAGCCCTGCTCTGCCTTAATCTTTTTTCTTTTCTGTCTTGTCCTGTCCTGTCTTGTCTTTTCCTGTCCTCTTCTCGTTTCTTCTCTCTTTCCTTTTCTTTCTTTGCTCTTCTCTTTTTCCTTTCCTTTCCTTTCCTTTCCTGTTTTTCCTTCTCTGTCTTTCTCTGTGTGTGTGTGTGTGTGTGTGTGTGTGTGTGGTGCTGGGGATTGAAGCCAAGTCCTTCACAGTGAGCTACATTGCCAGTCGTTTCTTATTTTCTGTTTCCAGACAGGATCTCACCACATTGCTAAGTGGCACAGGCTTGACTCAAACCTGAGATCCTCCTGCCTCAGCCTCCCAGAGTGTTGGGAAGACACGGGTGGGTCACCACTCCTGCCTCCAGCTCTAACTTTTTGTTTCAGCTATCACATTATAAATAAGTGACCTTTTCCTGGTCCTGTTTCATGCCCCTTTTCAACCCTTTTGTTGATTTTCCTGAACATGGTCCTTAAAGTGTAATGCTATCTAGTGTTTCCAAGCTCACAAAGGCTGTGATATGTGTTACAGCGAAACTACATGTTTTAGATAAGCTTCAGGCATGACTTACAGCACTGTTGACCATGATCTCAGTATTACTGATCCAACAATACATATTAAATGAGATGTCCTTGATTTTTAAATGCTTTTATTTTGTGGTAGTGGGAATTGAGTCCAGGGCCTTGACACTGAGCTACATCCCCAATCTTTCTTGTTTTTGTTGAGACAGCATCTTCTTAAATCACTAAGTTGCCCAGGCTGGACTCAAACCTGTGACTGTCCTATCTCAGCCTCCCAAGAGTGCTGAGTATCAGGCCTGGACTACCAATCTCACCTGAACCTCTGCTTCTTTGTTTGTCAAATAGATACAGTAACTTCAACTGTGCTTCCCTCCATATTAAGGGAAGGGCCCAGTGGAAAAAAATGCCTTTGAGTACTCTTTCCAATGTACCAATGGGTATCAAACAGGAAGCACAAGAAAAACCCAAGTGTTTAGGCCCATTGCAAAGGCATGTATGTGTTTACCAAGGGAAGAGGAACCTAGTCCAATCACACTTTTCCAGATATTCTTTCTTTCTTCCTTTTTTCTTTCCTTCTTTCTTTCTTTTTGTGCTCCGAAAAGGATATCTTGTATAATTAATGCCTTACTCTGCTCTTCAGAGGTTATTAGCTCTGAGCTCTCACAAGCTCAATCTTATTTGCTTTTCTTTTCTTTACTTTTCTGTTCTTTTCTGTTCTATCCTGTCCTGTCCTGTCTTGTCCTTTCCTGTCCTCTTCTCTTTCCTTCTCTCTTCACCATGCCATCCATTCAGTTATCTAGGCCTGAAAGCAAAGCAAGGATGATAATCTAGTTGATGGCTGTCATACTGGACAACTCATTTTTAGATTTCAGGAGGCAAATAAGTCAAGGATAGGAACACCAGAGCATGGTAGATCCAAAATGAGCTCTGACCTCAGGGTGGAGGCTGTTTGTTCTTTGATACCCACTTCCAGATATACAGAGCCCAAGGACTATTCTTAACCAAAGTAAATCATGGGCTTGCAGATAACAATTCTAGGCCAATAGTCTGGCAGCTGGGGAAGTTAATGAAGGTAACATCTGGAGTAGGATTAGCACCAGTCCAGAGCACAGTGGAAAGAGGGAAGAACATTTGTCCTTGGCAACTGTGAGGTTTGATGTGATTTGGTATAAAGTTTAGGTTGTACAACTGTAATTCTGATGTGTGAGGCTGGGTTACAAAATGGCTGCTATCGTCACAATATGTTGGCTCAAGTTTCTAAGTTTCCGTTTTAAATAGATAAGTTTCTTAAGTTTCTGTTTCCCCACATCAGGGTAAATTCCTGGAAATCATGTGATTTGGTCAGTGACCCAAGCCCACACGCGGGCTGCATTCCTGCGCCCGGGCTCCTTTGTTAGCCTTTCTCAAACTGATTGGTTGCCCGTTTGCTGAACTCCCCTGCCCATAGGTTCCCCTAAGTAACCAATGAATGTACTAGGTACCCCTTAACTCTCTGCGATTGGCTTCTGTAAACTTTGCTTGCCTATCCCTCATTACCATGCCTAACCCTATAGAAACCCCTTGCTTCTGCCCTTCAGGATCGCCTCGGCACATTCGCTGGGTGACCCTATGCCGGTGTAGCCTTTCAATAAACCCCGTGCCTTTTACATAAGAGCCTGTGTGGTTCTTGGAGCGTCTCCTTTCTCGGACCCCTCTTCCGTGGACCTTACATTTGGGGGCTCATCCGAGATTAAAGGGGGGCCGGGGGAGAGGCTTCAATGGCCGACACCGTGCCTCTTGGGGTAAGTATGGCCGTTTCTTTATATCTCTCCCTCTTGATTATACCTCTGACTTTGTCTGTGCCTCCATTTGCCTGATGCTGCAGTGTCGTTTGGGGGAGAGAATTTCCTTTTCCTTCTCTCTCCGTTCATTTGGGTGGCCCTTAACTGGGCCCCATCCTCCGTGGAGTAATTTTGGGGTCCTTCCAGACCCGTTAGTTACAGCAGTTACTGCTGATTGTGCTTTGTTTTGGAGTCATTTCGTTCTTTTGCTTTCTCTTTCACTCCCCGGTGCAAGCGTTATCACTGCATTCTCTCCACAGGACAATGGGACAAACTGTCTCCGGACCGCTAGACCTCACCCTGGTCCACTGGCTGGAGGTCAAACAAGCCGCTCACAACTTATCTCTCCTCATAAAAAAAGGGGAAATGGATAACTTCTTGCCGCTCCGAGGGGCCTCTTTTTCAGGTTGGCTGGCCACTCAAAGGTTCCTTCAATCCAAACCAGATCCAAGCAGTTAAAGAAGTTATCTTCAGAGAAGGCCCTCGGGGACACCCCGACCAACAAGCTTACATCCTAGTTTGGCAAGATCTCAGTGAAAACCCGCCCACTTGGGTAAAACCCTTCCTGGCCCCCCTGCCGGTGGGGGGACCTAAGGCGCTTCCCGCCCATATGCCCCCTGTGGTTTTGCCTGAGTCGCAGGGTGACTTGATTAGCTGGGACATGGACCCCCCCCCAATTATGCCCCACCGAGGAGAGTTCCTCCACCTCCCGTGGCTGATCCGCCTCCATCAGCCCCTGTCACTCCACCCCCTCCAGCCAACCCCTCACCTCCATCAGCCCCTCCCTTTCCAGCCTCGCCACCGTCAGATTCCAACAAAGAAGGTCCGGCATGGAGAACACGTTCCCACGATAGAGACGTAGCCATTACCCTACCCCTCCGGCCCTATGGGCCACCCATAGATGATGGTCATGGGGGAGAAATGCCGGCTCTCCAATACTGGTCTTTCTCTACCTCCGACCTTTATAATTGGAAAAATAATAATCCTCCTTTCTCCGAGGATCCATCTAAGTTAACTAATCTTATGGACTCTTTGATGTTCTCTCATCACCCCACCTGGGATGATTGTCAACAACTCCTAGGTACCCTTTTCACGACAGAAGAACATGGACATATCCTGGTTGAGGCACGCAAACTCGTTCCAGGACCCGATGGTCAACCCATGCCGCTACAAAACCTCATTGATGATCTCTTTCCCTTAAATCGCCCGACCTGGGACCCTAACTCGCCTCAAAGTAGGGAGCATCTGTCCATTTATTGCCGGACTCTAATGGCGGGTCTCCGGGCGGCTGCTCACCGTCCCACTAATTTGGCTAAGGTAAGAGAGGTTATTCAGGGACCTACAGAGGCCCCTGTGGCATTTTTAGAGAGAGTAATGGAGGCTTATCGCAGGTATTCGCCATTTGATCCTCAGAGTGAGCAAATACAAGGAACGGTGGCTATGACTTTTATTGGGCAGTCGGCCCCTGATATTAGAAAAAAGCTTCAATGTTCTGAAGGGTTACCTACTTTTAATCTGCAGGATTTAGTTAAAAAAGCAGAAAAAGTGTATTTTAAGAGAGAGACAGAAGAAAAAAAAAGAAATTAGAAAAGAAAAAAGACAAGCTAGAGAGTTTGGAAAGATCTTGGCCACTGTAGTTACTAAGGCAGCTCAAAATAAGGATCAGAAAGATAAGGAAAAACCACGACGCCCTCCCTTAGACCCTGACCAATGTGCATATTGCAAAGAAAAGGGACACCGCATTAGAGAATGTGTCAAATTAATGAAAAAACAGGAAAGAGAAAAATTAAAACTAAAAACTTCCAGACACACTTTTTTAGCCCTGGAAGAAGAAGATGATTAGGGGCGATGGGGTTCGGATCCCCTCCCCAAACTCAGGGTAACTTTCAATGTGGAGGGGACCCCTGTCAACTTTGAAGTGGACACGGGGGCCATGTATTCTGCTCTGCAAGCACCACTTGGAGCTCTTTCTCACAAGAGGTCTTTGGTTCAGGGGGCCAATGGTAGCAGATATCGAGCATGGACAACTCAGAGAACAGTAAACGTAGGAAAAGGAACTGTACAACACTCCTTCCTAGTGATACCTGAATGTCCTGCTCCTCTAATGGGCAGAGATCTATTGACAAAACTCTGGGCTAAGATAACGTTCGAACCTATGGGCCCACAGGTTGTTTTTCAAAACCCTCTGGTAGATCAGCCATTGACAACCATGTTAACCTTGTCATTAGAGGATGAATATCGACTCCATGACCAACCCCGGGTACTTGCCCTAGCCCAAAATTGGATGACTGACTTTCCCGAGGCCTGGGCCGAAATGGCTGGGTTGGGGCTGGCTGCCTTACAACCTCCAGTGGTAATCACATTAAAGACCTCCGCAAGCCCAGTCTGTGTCAAACAATATCCAATTAATAAAGAAGCCCATCAAGGTATAAAAGTACACATCCAAAGATTCTTGGATTTAAGAGTCTTAAGACCCTGCAAATCCGCCTGGAATACCCCATTGTTGCCCGTTAAAAAGCCAGGCACAAATGACTATCAGCCTGTTCAGGATCTAAGAGAAGTAAATAATAGGGTAGAAGACTTGCACCCCACGGTGCCCAACCCATATAACCTGCTCAGCATGCTCAGTCCCACAAAAACTTGGTATACCGTTCTAGATTTAAAAGATGCTTTCTTCTGTTTGCCTCTTCATAAAGACAGTCAATTGCTATTTGCTTTTGAGTGGACTGATCCCCACGGAGGCACATCCGGACAACTCACTTGGACACGCCTCCCTCAGGGTTTCAAGAACTCTCCGACGATCTTCGACGAGGCACTCCATAGAGACTTGATGGGTTTTCGAACTCATCACCCTGAGGTAACCCTCCTTCAATATGTCGATGACCTCTTGCTGGCGGCTGAGACGGAATCAAGCTGCCTGTCTGGGACCAAGGGCCTACTGCAAGAGCTGGGTAAGATGGGATATCGAGCCTCTGCAAAGAAGGCTCAAATCTGTCAAAGGGAAGTCCACTTCCTGGGATATTTGCTCAAAATGGTAAGAGATGGCTCACAGATGCCAGAAAACAAACTGTTGCCCAGATTCCTATCCCCAAAAGATGCAAAGAACTATGAGAGTTCCTAGGAACAGCAGGCTTCTGCCGCCTCTGGATCCCGGGATTTGCATCCCTGGCAGCGCCACTCTACCCACTCCTTAAAGAAGGAACTCCTTTTGTGTGGGATAAAGAACAACAATTGGCCTTTGATAATATTAAAAGGGCCTTGCTGTCTGCTCCGGCTTTGGCCTTACCAAACATAGACAAACCCTTCACCCTCTACATAGAGGAAAGAGAAAATGTTGCCCGAAGGGTTCTAACTCAGACATTGGGACCCTGGAAATGACCAGTAGCCTACTTATCAAAAAGACTGGACCCAGTGGCAAGTGGATGGCCCTCCTGTCTAAAAGCCATAGCCACAGCCACCCTATTAACCAAAGATGCGGACAAACTGACTCTGGGGCAAAACCTCACTATTGTGGCCCCTCACGCATTAGAGAGCATAATTCGTCAGCCACCCGATAGATGGCTCTCTAATGCTAGGATCACTCATTATCAAAGCCTCTTGCTAAACAAGGACTGAATAACCTTCGGTTCGCCAACCGCTCTCAATCTGGCCACCCTGCTCCCCGCTACCTCCGCCGACCAAATCCTCCATACTTGCCAAGACATTCTGGCTGAAGAATCTGGGATCCGGTGCGATTTGATGGACCAGCCTCTTCCAGACACGGAGATAACCTGGTACACTGATGGCAGCAGCTACATGTTAAATGGTCCAACGGGCGCTGTGGACACAACTCTCCCAGGCTTATCAACCGGGAGACACCCTTGTCCCCCATCCATACCAAGTTGGAGACTGGGTGCTTGTCCGTCGACACCAGGTTGAAACTCTCCAACCACGCTGGAAGGGACCATATCAGGTGCTTTTGACAACCCCCACAGCCGTTAAAGTGGACGGCATCGCTTCTTGGATACACACCTCACACCTCAAGCCCACAGCCCCTCCGTCAGAGACCGACTCCTGGATTCTCCAAAAGACTCAAGATCCTCTTAGGATCAAGCTTACTCGCAATCCGTAAGACTGCTCCATGCATTGCTATCTGTTAGCATTTATAATCGCCTTTGCTCTTCTGATTCTAATTTTTGCTGTAGCCTTTTGGACTGTTTTACATCAACAGCACTGGGAATTTCCCCAAAAGTTGTTTTCATCCTAACTTACTTAATTACTGCAACAGGACTAAGTGTCCTTAATTGTCTAAGATGTACTGGTTAATTTTCAATGGGTTACTTTCCCTCTGTATGGGACATAACATACACCAACCATGGAAATGGACTGTCACCCATATGGAAGATCATAATACCCTTGTAACTTGGGAGGGCCCTGGGACTCCAACCTTTTCGTTACACACTTGTAACTTCACTACACCCCCTTACCCAACTCGTAATGGGCGACATCATTGCTGGTATGCTCATTTGTATATGTGCCCTGCATCCAATCCCGGTAAGGGTTATTGTAATAGTCCCGACCAGTATTATTGTGCCTATTGGGGATGCGAAACAATTGCCATAGGCTGGAAGCCCCCGTCTCCAGATCGCTACATTACAGGAAAATGGACCGACAAATGTGATCATCCACCATCAACTGCACCATATTGGAGTAAGAAAGACACCTCCTGTAAATTCAACCTGACGGTCCTAAACCCCCATGACTCACGTTGGTTAACAGGCCAATGCTGGGGCGTTCGATTCTGGGAAAGTGATACTGGGGGCAATTTGATATTGATTAAGAAAGAAGCCATACCAGCAAAAGTCGCTACTGGCCTAAATCCGGTCCTAAAACCCGAGGCTCAACCCAAACTCACTCGGGCCCCAAAACTAATTGCAACCATCACTACTCCTGGGCCCCAAAATCCTGCCTCCTTTACTACGCCTCGCTCTGCCATGACATTAGCTTCGCAGGCTAAGTCCAACTTTACACGTCAGCCAGACCATCTCCCGATCAGACGGCCAATTGGGACCATAAACAGATTATATAATCTCATATTGGGAGCTTACTCAGTGTTAAATTATACCCAGAGTGACCTAACTCAATCCTGTTGGCTCTGCTTGTCCGCGGTACCTCCATACTATGAGGGCATAACAATTAATGGCACTTACCAAAGCCTGCAAACAGATGATTCCTGTAATTGGAATGGCAATCACCGCCTTGCCCTTTCTAAAATCTCAGGAAAAGGGACCTGTATAGGAAACCCTCCACAGGATATAAAGCAGCTGTGCCAACAGGTTTATGATGTTTTTACATCAGCAGGATATTTACTCCCCCTAGATGGGACCCGCTGGGCCTGTAACACTGGAATCACCCCCTGTATCTCTACCGGGGTATTTAACAATTCGGCTCACTATTGTGTGATGATAAAAATATTCCCCCGGATTATATATCACTCTAGTGAGTCTTTTGAGAAAATCATGACAAAAGCTACAACCAGGCTCCCCAGAGAACCCATATCCTTAACCCTGGCTGTCCTAGCTGGCCTAGGAATTGCCGCCGGCATGGGTACTGGGACCACAGCACTCGTACATGGAACAAAACAAATAAGTTCAATACAACAGGCAATAGACCAAGATCTACAAGAATTAAAAATGTCCATAAAAGCTCTCCAGGCTTCTCTAACTTCCCTGTCTAAAGTGGTATTGCAAAATAGACGCAGACTAGACCTCCTCTTTATGAAAGAAGGGGGACTATGTGCTGCACTCCAAGAAGAATATTGTTTCTATGCTGACCACTCAGGGGTGGTCAAAGAATCCATGGACAGGCTAGACCAATGCTTAAAACAGCGACAAAGGGAGAGGGAAACTCAGACACCCTACGGGGGCTTATGGAATGGCATCCTCCCATACTTAATACCACTAACAGGCCCACTCTTGGTTATACTCCTCCTGGTCACAATAGGGCCATGTGTGTTAAATCGAATAACTACCTTTGTTAGACAACAACTATCAACAGTCAAACTTATGATCATTAGACAACAATATCAACCCCTCCAACAAGATTCCCATCTTTAAGATTAAAGATCCTCCTCAAGAAAAGGGGGGAATGTGAGGGTTTTTTTTTTTGTGGGTACCGGGGGGTCGACCTCAGGACCTTGCGCACCAGCAGGCGCCCATGCCGCTGAGCGATATCACCGGCCCCTTTTTCGTATGTGGGATCCGGGAGTCGAACTCGGGCCCTCGTGCTTGCAAGGCAGGCGCTTATGCCGCTGAGCCATCTCACTGGCCCGAATGTGAGGTTTGATGTGATTTGGTATGGAGTTTAGGTTGTACAACTGTAATTCTGATGTGTGAGGCTGGGTTACAAAATGGCTGCTATCGTCACAATATGTTGGCTCAAGTTTCTAAGTTTCCGTTTTAAATAGATAAGTTTCTTGAGTGACGGGTGACTTCTAACAAAGAAGACGGAAAGAAGGAGCAGACCGCGCGCGTGCACCTTCTAATATCCCGGGAGTTGGAGCGCCGGCGGAGGCTCAATTCTACGGACACACGGTGGCAGCTGGTGCCCAGGGAGCCCCCACGGAGGATCCTGAGACAGCGGCGGGGCAGGGGAGCGGCGGAGAACAGCGCTGACCGGCGGTGAGTGTCTCTCAGCCACAGCTGCCCCGCGCCAGAGAGCGACCGGCCGGGCGCCATTGTGGGGGGTGTGGCGAAACTCAGAGCGGCTCGGAAACTGCTCTGGGAACTTGTGCTCCGGACAGGGCAGCACAGGGCCTCTCAATTGAGCCCACGAAAGTGTGCTGAGGTCAGCAGGCGAACGAGACTGGACTCTCAGCCACACCTGTCCCGCGCCAGAGAGCGACCGGCCGGGCGCCATTGTGGGGGGTGTGGCGAAACTCAGAGCGGCTCGGAAACTGCTCTGGGAACTTGTGCTCCGGACAGGGCAGCACAGGGCCTCTCAATTGAGCCCACGAAAGTGTGCTGAGGTCAGCAGGCGAACGAGACTGGACTCTCAGCCACACCTGTCCCGCGCCAGAGAGCGACCGGCCGGGCGCCATTGTGGGGGGTGTGGCGAAACTCAGAGCGGCTCGGAAACTGCTCTGGGAACTTGTGCTCCGGACAGGGCAGCACAGGGCCTCTCAATTGAGCCCACGAAAGTGTGCTGAGGTCAGCAGGCGAACGAGACTGGACTCACAGCCACACCTGTCCCGCGCCAGAGAGCGACTGGCCCGGCGCCATTGTGGGGGGCGTGGCGAAAAACCAGAGCGGCAGGAACCAGTGCAGGAAATCCGCGCTCGGACAGCGCGCTGAGCCTCTTAGGCCCAGGGATCCTGAAAGGGCGCTGAGAGCGGAGGCGAGCTAGACTGGTCTCTACCTGAAAGTACGCGCCTCTGCTCACCGCCCGCCAGAGGGCGCTCCTGGCTTACTGGGACGGACTTGCACAGAACAGGTAGCTGCCTACAACAAAGTCAACACCTGGAACTGATTCTTTTTAAATTTTTTTTTTTTTTTTCTTATTTTTATTTTTTTTTTATTATTATTTTTTTTTCTTCTCACTGATTTGTTTTTTGTTCTGGCGAAGGGTTTTTTTTTTTGTTTTTGTTTTGTTTAGTTTTGTTTTTTGGTGGGGTTTTATTTTTGATCTGTCTGTTTTATTGCTTTTATCTTCGTTATTGTTTCTGTATGTGTATTTGCTCTTTCCTTCATTATTCTCTCTGGTTTTTTATATGAGTGTAAACAGCGCCTCTAACTTCTTTGTGATTGTGGTCGTGATCTGTTCTTCCTTTTATCACTTCCTTCTCTTTTTACCACCTGTTCTCTGCACTAGTATCCCAATTTTAGTGGGATCCCTCTTGGTCCTCTAACCTTACATCTAATTCCTTCCTCTTCACCCAATACTCTATTTCCTCCTTAACTCATTTTAAATTTAAACTCCTTAGGGAAAAATTGACATACATAGGACTTGTATACTGCATATAATTTTTCTGGTGTGTTTTAGATTTTGTTATATAACCGCAACTCTATACAGCTAAAAGTGGTAAATAACTGGTTAGCTCAGTCTGTCATTTTCTAGGCTGTGTTTGATGCTTTAGTTAACATTATAGCCAAATGTGAAATAATTGTTCTAAACATCTTTCCTTCCTGATATTTCATGATTGAGATTGACTAAGGGACACAGAAAATACAGTGGCACAGTACCAAAGAATCAAGGACTGGGCCAAACAGGTAGCAACTTCGCATACCCAACGAATTGAAGAGGTAGGATCTGGCAGAAAGCTCAAAACCCAAAAGCAAGCTCCACTTGGAAGATACTGCAGAGAAGTAGTCATCTTCTAAAGATCTTAAACACTAGCAATAAAGTAACCTACTATAGGTAATTTGCAAACATCACCCCAGGAATTAAAGAAAGAAAACATGAGACGTCACTTAAACAAGATGCAACCCCACACATCCAATTCACCAAAGGCAAACCTAGGGAGCAACGAGGTGGGACAATCCGAAAGCCACCCACCTGGCCTATCTGAAGTGGTAACAACAAAGCAACTGAATGAGGTTCTGGAAAAAATTAAAACAGAAATAATCTCACAGATAACTGCAGAGATAATGTCTACAATGAAGACCATGCTTAAGGACACTATAGCTGATACAGACAAAAAAATAGATGAACTTAAGAAAACTATAGAAACCATGAATGCTCAGCATAGGAAAGAAATGGAATCCATAAGGCAGATTCAAACAGATATCCAAGAGATAAAAAATTCCATTGAAAGTATTTGTAGCAGAATAAGCCAATGCGAGGACAGGATCTCAGATATAGAAGATAGGCTTGCAATTAGTGATCATGAAATGGAAAAATTCTTAAAAATAGCAAGGGACCATGAAAAATCAATTCAGCAGCTGCTAGATGACTCAAAGATAAACAACTTAAGAATAATTGGAATAAATGAAAAAGCAGGAGATAACATCAACGACATTAAAACCTTGTTCAAAGACATAATCAGGGAGAACTTTCCTGGAAGAGAAAAGGAATTTGACACCTCTATAAGTGAAGCTTTCAGAACACCAACTAGACATGATCAAAAAAAAACTTCAGCCAGACATATTATAGTCAAGATCCCAGAAATTCAACAGAAGGGCAGAATCTTAAAAGCTGTTAGGGAGAAGAGACAAATCACCTATGAAGGAAAACCCATCAGAATCACAGCTGACTTTTCAGCACAAACCCTCAATTCAAGAAGAGCTTGGAATGATGTATTGCAAGCTCTAAAGGAAAATAATTTTCAGCCCAGATTGATGTACCCTGCAAAACTATCTTTCAAAATTGATGGAGAAATAAAATACTTTCATGACAAAGAACATCTGAGAAAATTTATGACCACCAAACCAGCACTCCAAAACGTTCTGAAGGACATTCTAGAAAGAGATAGGAACCCCAACAGAAGGAATCCACCAGGCAGGGCAAATAATTAAATAGCCGGAAAGCGGAAAAACAAAGAGTGGGAACCAACAACAGGAAAATATCATGACAAGTCAATACATATCAGTTTTAACCATCAATGTTAACGGTCTCAATTCACCAATCAAAAGGCACAGACTGGCGAAATGGATCAAGAAGCAAGATCCAACAATATGCTGTATACAAGAAACACATTTAATTCAGAAAGAAATTCATAGACTGAAAGTCAAAGGATGGAAAACAATACTCCATGCCACAGGAACCCAGAAAAAAGCAGGGGTAGCTATTCTTTTTGCAGACAAAGTGAACTTCAAGCCAAGAAGGATTCAGAGAGATAAAGACGGTCACTACATCCTTGTAAAGGGAACAATCCAAGAGGAAGAGATAATGATCATAAATATATATGCGTCAAATACCAATGCACCCAGCTATATAAAACAAGTACTAAAGGACATGAAAAATCAAATAAGCACTAATACAATTATATTGGGAGATCTCAATACTCCACTGTCACAAAAAGATAGATCAACTGGACAGAAAATCAATAATGAAATAGTAGAACTGAACCAAACTTTGGAACAAATGGACTTAGTAGATGTCTACAGAGTGTTCCATCCCACAACATCAGAATACACATTTTTCTCAGCTGCACATGGGACGTTCTCCAAAATAGACCACATACTAGCTCATAAAACCTGCTTAAGTAAATGCAAAGGAATTGAAATTATCCCATGCATATTATCAGACCATAGTGCAATGAAATTGGAAATCAATGGCAAAAGATCCCACAAAAACTCCCTAAACACATGGAAATTAAACAGCATCCTCCTGAACAACCAATGGGTCACAGATGAAATTAAAGAAGAAATTAGTCACTTTCTACAACTGAATGATAATGACAGTACAACATACCGGAACTTATGGGATACAATGAAAGCAGTCCTAAGAGGGAAATTTATAGCATTAAACACTTATATCAGGAAAATAGAGCAAGCGCAAATAAACAACTTAAGGGTGAACCTCGAGCTTCTAGAAAAAGAAGAGCAGGTTAAGCCAAAAGCCCATACAAGGGAGGAAATTATAAAGATCAGAGCAGAAATTAACGTATTGGAGAATAAAAAAACAATACAAAGAATCAATGAAGCAAAAAGTTGGTTCTTTGAAAGAATAAATAAGATTGACAAACCCTTATCCAACCTTATTAAAAAAAGAAAAGAAAAGACTCAAATCCATGCAATTGAAAATGAAAAGGGTGATATCACGACGGACCCTGCAGAAATCCAGAAGATCATCTATACCTATTTTGAAAATTTATATTCTACTAAGATGGAAAATGCAGAAGAAATGGACAGATTCCTAGATTCGTATGAATTACCAAAGCTGAATCAAGAAGATTTAAAAATCCTAAATAAACCAATATCAGCCAGTGAAATTGAAGATGTAATTAAAAACCTCCCAACAAAGAAAAGCCCAGGCCCTGATGGATTCACTGCCGAATTCTACAAGAAATTTAGAGAAGAGCTAACGCCCCTACTTCTCAAACTTTTCAATGAAATTGAAAGGGAAGCAATACTCCCAAATTCATTCCTGGAAGCAAGCATTACCCTGATACCAAAACCAGAGAAGGACCCAACTAAGAAAGAGAACTACAGGCCAATCTCCCTAATGAACATAGATGCAAAAATCCTTAATAAGATACTGGCAAACAGAATCCAACAAATCATCAAGAAGATTATACACCATGACCAAGTTGGATTCATCCCAGGGATGCAGGGATGGTTCAACATACGTAAATCAATAAATGTAATACAGCATATTAACAGAACCAAAGACAAAAATCACATGATCATCTCAATAGATGCAGAAAAAGCTTTTGACAAAGTCCAGCACCTTTTCATGATAAAAACCCTACAGAAAATTGGAATAGAGGGTCTTTATCTCAATCTGGTAAAAGCTATCTATGACAAACCAACAGCCAATATCATACTAAATGGCCAAAAACTGAAAGCCTTCCCTCTAAAATCAGGAACAAGACAAGGATGTCCACTGTCCCCACTCTTATTCAACATAGTTCTGGAAACTTTAGCCAGAGCGATTAGACAAGAGAAAGAAATAAAAGGAATAATGATCGGAAAGGAAGAAGTTAAATTATCATTATTTGCAGATGACATGATACTCTACACAGAAGACCCCAAAAACTCCACTAAAAAACTGCTAGATTTGATAAGCAAATTCAGTAGTGTAGCTGGATACAAAGTCAATACTCAAAAGTCAATAGCCTTCCTGTACGCAAATAACAAACTTACTGAAAGAGAAATTAGGGAAACAATACCTTTCACAATAACATCCAAAAAAATGAAATACCTAGGAATCAACCTCACGAAGGATGTAAAAGACCTCTATACTGAAAACTACAGTACTCTGAAAAAGGAGATTGAAGAGGATATCAGAAAATGGAAAGATATCCCTTGCTCCTGGATAGGAAGAACCAATATAGTGAAAATGGCCATACTTCCAAAATTGTTATACAGATTTAATGCAATTCCAATCAAAATTCCAACAGCATATCTCACAGAATTAGAGAAAACAATCCTAAAATTCATTTGGAATCAGAAGAGACCTAGAATAGCAAAGGCAGTTCTGGGCAACAAAGGCAAGGCAGGGGGCATCACAATCCCTGACTTGAAATTATACTATAAAGCTACTGTGATAAAAACAGTGTGGTACTGGCAAAAAAACAGACCTGAAGATCAATGGAACAGATTAGAAGATACTGAAACAACCCCAGACATACTAAGCCACCTTATCTTTGACAAAGGTGCCAAACACATTCGCTGGAAGAAAGATAGCCTCTTTAATAAATGGTGCTGGAAAAACTGGCTTTACACATGCCGAAGATTAAAACTAGACCCATATCTTTCACCATGCACTAAACTAAATTCAAAATGGATCAGAGATCTAAATATTAAAACAGAAACATTAAATCTGCTGGAAGGTAGGATAGGTAAAACCCTTGGAGACATTGGTGTAGGCAAAGACTTTATGAATAAAAACTCAACCGCACGGGAACTATCCCAAAGAATCAATAACTGGGATCTCATCTTATTAAAAAGCTTTTGCACAGCAAGAGAAACCACCAACAGAGTGAAGAGACAACCCACAATGTGGGAAAAAATGTTTGCCAGCTGTTCCTCAGACAAAGGATTACTATCGAGAACATATAAAGAACTCAAAAAAATCAGACCTCCCAAATTTAAAGACCCACTCCAAAAATGGGCATCTGAGATGAATACACATTTCTCAGATGAAGAAATACTAATGGCAAATAAATATACAAAAAAATGTGCAACATCACTAGTCATTCGAGAGATGCAAATTAAAACAACACTGAGATACCATCTCACCCCAGAAAGAATGGCTACTATAAAGAAATCAACTAATAACAAATGCTGGAGGGGCTGTGGGGAAAAAGGAACCCTTCTCCACTGTTGGTGGGAGTGTCGACTGGTGCAGCCACTGTGGAAGTCAGTGTGGAGATTCCTCAAAAAGCTAGGGTTGGAGGTCCCATTTGACCCAGCTATTCCCCTTCTGGGCATCTTCCCAGAAGAATTAAAAACATCATACCACAGCGATATATGTGCACCCATGTTTATAGCAGCACAATTTGTAATAGCCAGATCTTGGAAACAACCCAAATGCCCATCAACTGAGGAATGGATAAGAAAGATGTGGTATTTTTATACAATGGAGTACTATTCAGCCATTAAGAAGGATAAACTGGAGACTTTTATAGGTAAATGGATGCAACTCGAGAAAATACTCATAAGTGAAATAAACCAGAAGCACATGTGTAAGCATCGTATTGTCTCTCTAGTATGAGAAACTGAAAGAGTATATAAGATCCAAAATGTACAATAGACATGGTGAATCAAAAAGAAACTGGTCAAAAGGAAAGAGAGACTGGAATAAGGAAAAGAAAGAAGGGAAAGGGAAAAAAAATTGTATATATATATATAAGATGGTTAAGATAGATACACTACGATTTTTACTTAGTTCATTGAAGAGTAAGGTTTGTGCCAATAATGTTTGGATAATTAAATGCTAATGTCTGGTGTCCTGAATAACTAACTTAAAGATAGTAATACGCAATGTATTAACCATTCTTACCCTCCTATTATGTTGTTTTGAAAATTTGTTCTTCTTTTGATTTGTTTTGTTTTTTCTTCTCTTTAAAATAAAATAAATAAAAAAAAAAAAAATAGATAAGTTTCTTAAGTTTCTGTTTCCCCACATCAGGGTAAATTCCTGGAAATCATGTGATTTGGTCAGTGACCCAAGCCCACACGCGGGCTGCATTCCTGCGCCCGGGCTCCTTTGTTAGCCTTTCTCAAACTGATTGGTTGCCCATTTGCTGAACTCCCCTGCCCATAGGTTCCCCTAAGTAACCAATGAATGTACTAGGTACCCCTTAACTCTCTGCAATTGGCTTCTGTAAACTTTGCTTGCCTATCCCCCATTACCATGCCCAACCCTATAGAAACCCCTTGCTTCTGCCCTTCAGGGTCGCCTCGGCACATTCGCTGGGTGACCCTACGCCGGTGTAGCCTTTCAATAAACCCTGTGCCTTTTACATAAGAGCCTGTGTGGTTCTTGGAGCGTCTCCTTTCTCGGACCCCTCTTCCGCGGACCTTACAGCAACCTCTACCTTCCTGACACCCCGGGTATTACCGCTGATCCTAACGTCTTGCTTCCCACTCTCACCAAACTTTGCTTCCAGCCAACTGGCAATGTCTCCTGGATAAGATTTTAGGCCTTGATAGGATTTTAGGTTATCTCTTCTTTCACATCAGGTTATGCTGCTGCTTATGCTATGATTTTCCTCTTACCCTATAATAATATAAATCCTTAGAAACTTTCTCATACTATGTCATTCTACCAACACCACAGGACAGCAGGAAAGAAAAGAAGAGCAACTAGCTTAGTTTCCTGGGTCTAGGGAGAGGTTAGAATAAATTCTTAGCATTCCTCCATTTCCATTAGCACATTCATCAAGGTCCCCCACACCTTGTTTTTACTCCATAGATGTGAGCAAAAGGAATCAGTAATCCCACTTTAAGTGGAAGAAGAAGAGACACAAGATGGTAATGACTCCCTTGCTTAAAGCTGCAATGCAAGTTAATGGCAGACCCAGGACCTGAACCCATCTCTCCCCACACACCCCCAACCCAAGTCATCTGGAGTGTCTGTCCAAGGGTATATGCTTCTCAATCAGAAGATGACTTCTTCCTGTTGAAAGCCAGTCAGTAAAAGAAATGCAACCAGCTGGAAGCATGAATATGCCCAGCAGGAACCTGTTCCATGAACCTCTCTGCCCTACCCATACCCCCAACCCCAGAGACTAAATTCCAGTCCTGAAAAATGCAAGCACCAGCCAGGTGTTCATGCAGAGTTGGGGCAGGGAATGTTGGCTGTTACAAAATCTGGACCCCTCTTCTGCCTCCCCTCCAGATCCCTGGAGTTTGAGTCTTGGAAAAGCCACACACTACAGGGAGGGGGCTACCCTATGACAGCTGCAAGCAGGTTATTCCAGAGAATGTTGAGATGGCAGGAATATTTTCCAGTAGAAATGAGTCCAATTCCCTTTGCATTTGAATCTTGGGAACATTCATGATGAAAATTCAGACAGCATGACATTGTATGAACTCTGAAAGCTGGGCTGATGCTACTTTGGTTGATGTTGCCTTTGGCTTATATTAAAGACCCAATCAGAGCCCTGGAACAGTTCAACTAAAACAGCTTCAGCCAAAGATCCTGTGCCATCCACATTTTAAAGGCTGCTATGTGTAGTGCTGACCTTATCTCTGAGTCAATGGTTGGCATTTTGTGTTTTTATGCAAAGTAAATCTGAAGTTGTGAGCCTCACTTGGGGTGGTTCAAGGAAAGGAAGTCACTCGGCTGCACATTTGCTCCAGCTATCCAGATGATAAGATTATCAGATGGGAAAAGAAAACATGTCAGACTGCACGAAAAGATGATACATTCTCACCCAGAGTATCACTGGCATCAGACAGAATGAGGGTACAGGGCTGTGGACAAACAGGTACAATAATTTGAGGGGAAGAGGCAGCATGGTATTGAGGGAAAAGCCTTGGATAAAAACGAAGAGAAATCTGGTGTCCTGACTTTCACCTTCCACACCCAAATCTGGGCCTGGTCTGAAATCGGAGCAGCTGTTCAATATGATCACCCCAACTCAAAGAGCACAAGTATAAGCATTCCTGGAATATTACCTGGAAGGCAGAAGTGGGCTGTGGCACTCACTGTCTGCATGACAAATTATTTCCCCCACTCTGGTCTTCAATTTCATCTTATGAATTATGAGCATGATAAGCCCTGCCCAACTCACAAATCTATTGTGAGCAGCAAATGAGATAATGGGAATGAGAGAATCCTTAGAAGGTATAAACTACGAGACTCTTTGTTGTAGCTAGGGTCTCCAGAGCTGCCTGGGTGATGCAAGGGACATGGCGATATGTATAAGCAGTCTCTCTGGGCCTGGGGTTTTGTGAGAGGAGCAAATGAAAGAGCCAGGTGCTCCCTAAATTGTGAACCCTGGGCTTATAACACATGGAAATCTGAGTGCAAAATGAAAGTGGAGAGCAGAGAGCAGCACTGTTGGCAAGGTCTAGTCTAAGTGCAGTTCGAGAAAGAGATGCCTCCATAGTGTGATGCTCCAGGGCCAGGAAGACTCCAGCTCCCAAATATCCCCATCACTAAGGTCTGTAATCACAAGACAAATGTACTCATAGCACCAGAAGGGGGAGAGATTCTATGGCATTTCTAGCTTACAGTATGAGTTACTTCTTAGTTGTTCTGCTTCCTCCAAATATTGTCCCACTCTGATCCACCAGGTATTGTTATACTACCTATTAGAGTAACCTTCCCAAATTACACATGGTACCACAACTCTGCTCCAGAAACTTCAGCAGCATTCTGCTACCTACAGTAAAAACTCCAAAGGCTTCAGGCTGGCATTCCATATTCTCAATAGTCTTCCCTAGCCATCTTTCAGCTATGCCTCAAACATCCCTCCTAAACTCTGCACTATGACCAGACTATGCAGTCCCAGAGGCCTCAGGGCAAATACATATTACAAGGGAAACACTGGACTAGAAGCTAGGAGAACTGGATTCCAGTCCCAGATCACCCATTAACTTTATCACCTTATATAAAATCATTTATTCAACCATAATGTCCAGAGTGTTGAGATTACTTTGGAAGTATGTTAAAAACCAGTTTGTTACTAAATTAAAGTATAAATATTTTAATTACTTAATTTTTAATTTCTTTAACAGAGTCTACGTCCTCCCTATATTGTCACCCATATTCACTTTTTTACCTTTATGCTGTCTAGATTGAGAAGACAAGACTAGAATTATAGTCAACACCCATATTATCACTCAGAAACTTAGATAAACATAAGGATTCTTCTAATTTTAATAACCACACAAGCTGAGGTTACACGATCTTTTTTTCCTCCCTTTGTGCCTAAACTTCATATTCATCCCTCACGTCATCTCACTTTTCCTGGAGAGAGTTTAAATCCTCCAATTCTTCAATACCCCACCACAACCACTAATACTAACATTTTTCCAATTCCACGACTCCCAGCCCACAGTGAGCTTTCCTTCCCCTTGATTCTCTAATACTGGAAGTGCCTATTTTCTCATTTTTCAGCAGTCTTCTATGGCTTCTCTGTTAACCACCTGGAATAGTTTGCCTTATCTAACTTACCTACTCATACATCATCTCTTGTCTTGCAGAACTTAAGAAAAATTTCATAAGGAATGAGGGGTAAAGGGCTTAGGGGATGAACCTGGATGTTGTGGTATGGTATAAATGCAACAGGGGCATCGTATTATCACTATCATCTCCACCACCACCACCCCTGAAACATATTGGGCACAGTTTAAAATATATTTTAAAATGCATTACCTCACACAGAGAATCAAAGCTGGAAGGAAAAGCCTAGATGCTTCCAGTCCTGTGATTCTCTTTGCCCAGAGGGGTTGTGAAAGATTCCAACATCAGAGTAACTGATTCACAGGGTTGGGGATGAAGACCAAGACTGGCATTTCTAAAAAATTTCCAACTGATAGTGCTGCTGCTGATTTGGAGTTCACATTTCAAGAACCACTGATCTGGTCCAATCCTAATACTTTACAAATGAAGAAACTGAGGCCTGTCGGGAGGAAGAGACTTATCCAAAGTCACTCCACAAGTCAGTGAACTGAGCTGTGTTTCCTTACTCTTATAACAAAGCTCTTTCTTCCCTACCACAGCTAAACCTCTTCCCTTTCTTTTTTTCTCTCCCAAGGGTACAGTGGAGATGAAGAAAATGCTGTCTGGAAAAGTCCTTTGGGTTCTGCAATCCTAAAATGCTCATAACCAGGTGGCAGCGTTATTGCACTGCAAAGACATCTGATACCAATTATGCCTCCTCTCCTTTCTGCCTAGACTGTGAGGTTTGGATGACCCCCCCACACACATACACTCCCAGCTGTGTCTGCAACACAAAGCCACCCTTTTTACCCTGAGCCAACTTGGGCCACTGTTACTAGCTATGCATTTCCTGAGACTGTATGCACAAAGAATGGCCTTGCTGAGCCCAGGAGGTAGTGGGGGATGGAAAAGCTCCTTTGCTTCAGGCAGGGCCACAGATGGGAATGAGGTTCAGGTTGCACTTGTGACCTGTACCTATCCAAGCTTCCAGGCCCAGCCAAGAGCAGTCTGGAAACTACAGGCTATAAATTCTTATCTCTACTCTTATCCTTGTCTGGTAAATTCCTTTTGCTACTTGAATCGCAGACCCTCCATAACCCTATCATGGGATAAAAAACAACACAAAGAATAAAAATATTTGGTAAATATAGTGATTAGATGTGGCCTATATGATACAAGCCACGTTCATTTGCATAAAGGAAGAAGCCAGTCTTTAGCAATCTCCTATTCCCACCAGAGCATTCTGGGTGAGCACAAAAGCAATTAATCTAAAAACAGCATGGGGCCGGTGAGATAGCTCAGCAGCATAAACACCTGCCTGGCAAGTGCGAGGTCCTGAGTTCGACCCCAGTATCCACAAAAAATAAAAAATAAAAAAATAGAAACAGCATGAAATTAAATGCAAATGTAGAAGTGGTTTGTTAGATGTTTTGTTCCTTTTAAAGTGACGATGAGGGGTGGTTGAAAAAGAAATGGAGGTGAACCAGCCCAGAGATTAATGTTCTCTGTTTGTAGGAGGTAAGCTAGGAATACAGGCAAGAGATGGATATTCAGTATGAGCAGGATGAATTAAAAGGAGGAAAGTTAGGATAAATAGTCCCTAAGACCCTACTCATCTTGGGGCTCACACCCAAGGAAATTTCCAAAACAATCACATAGGGTCTGAGGAAGCAACTGCAACCCCCTCTTCCCTCAAAATTCTGGACCTTCCCCTTTTGTAATGGCCATCTGCAAACACTCTGGGCCCACATTGCAACTGACCTCTATTTGTAATACACTCTTGAGCTTTTAGTCTTTTTTGAATGTCCCTGGCCAGGACATAACCAGCTCAATGAGGCAGTATGAGTATGTAGAAAGTACCAGGCTTGCAGTTAGAAGACCTGGGTTCCAGCCCCAGATTGTCTCTAACTTTCTGTGAGAACTAACTCTACTCCTAACTTAGGCCTCTTTTAAAATAAGAGGACTTATGGAACATATATCTATTTCCAAGCCAGTAAGAAACCTTCAGAGTCTCAACACCCACTATATTTATCACCAGTATTTTGGCAGCTGCATTCAGATCCCAGCAGTCCTAGCAAATGTACAAAAAGTTAAAGCTCCTGTACAAATTAGTGGCTCTGTGTACCTCTCAATAAGGACTAGATATAGAAACCTACTAGTTAATTCCAACTCATTTTTAAATGGAGAAACTAAAAACTAAAACCCAAAGAAATATAACCCCATAGGAGATCATAAGGATAATTAGTATATACCAAGGACATAAAGCAACCTGTGGAAAAGAGCCCTAGAATGCTACCCCAAGATTTCTCTTATATCTAGACTTACCTCTGCCATTAACTAGCTGTGTGGTTTTGGGCATTTCTGTTCACCATTTAGGGTTTTGGCTTCCTCATTAGTAAAATAAATTAATTTATCTATTGTCATGCCTGACCCAGATGAGACCCTGTCAGCAAACATGCTGTTCTCAGCAAATGACAGGAATCAACTAATGGGCCATGCTGTACTCAGTACACAGAGCAGAAGGCCATAAGGATGAGACCAGGACAAGATGGGCAATCTCCCTGGAGCCAAAGAGTCTGACATTATCTATACACCTGCCCAACCATTCTGAATGTTCTGTGACCCTTGACCACTGGCATATCACCTCCCAAATTCATTCATAGAACAGCTCCCTCTAGTATCTCACCCCCCTTCTGGCAGGCACTGCAGCTGTTCCCCAGGAGGACCCAAATTGGAACTATCAGGCAGGAGCTGAGGATATAGCCAACCGAGATTGCACGGTCTCCTATCTAGTAGAGGGACTTCGCAAGCCAACCCATAAGGCAGTTAATTTTTTTTTTTGTGGGTACCGGGGGTCGACCTCAGGACCTCACGTGCCAGCAGGCGCCCGTGCTGCTGAGCGATATCACCGGCCCTTTTTCGTATGTGGGTTCCGGGAGTCAAACTCGGGCCCTCGCACTTGCCAATGGCCCTAGGCAGTTAATTTTGACAAGATAAGGAAATCATTCAAAATAAGGATGAAAATTCAGCTCAGTTTATGGCTTACCTGCCTGCTGCCCTTAGGTGATTCACAGCATTAGACCCAGAAAAACCAGAAAGACAACTTACCCTTAAGATGTATTTTATTACCCAATCAGCATCAGACATTCATAAAAAAAACTACAGAAACTGGAGGCTGGCCCTCAAACCCCACAACAGGAGTTAATTGACCTGGCCTTTAAGGTCTTCCTAAACAGAGATGAAAGTGCTTCAAAGCAGCATGTTTCTGAGCTGCAGATGCTTGCCTCCACCATAAGACACCCTCCAAGCCCAACCACCGAGCTGACCACAAATGGATCAAGAGTGCCCCTGACTCACAACACACCTCCAGGACTTTGCTCCAAATACTGACAGAATGGTCACTGGACTAGGGAATGCTCACAGCCTGGGATTCCCCCTAAACCATGTCCCTCCTGTGGGGGACTCCACTGGAAGTTGGATTGCCAAACAGTGGTTACTTCAGCCACCTCTGGGTCATGACTTCTGACCAGCTCCATCCCAGACTTTCTTGGTTTGGCTATCAAAGACTGATGCTGCCTGGAGGCCTCAGAGACCCCCTGGAACATCTTGGACACCAAACTCTGGGTAACTCTTACAGTGGAGGGTAAGTCCATCCCTTTTGTAATCAATACTGGGGGGACCCATTCCACCTTCCCTTCTTTTCAAGGCCCTTTTTCTCTGGCCCCAACTACTGTCATAGGCATTGATGGCAAAGTCTCCAGACCTTTTAAATCACCCCTGATCTGGTGCCAATTGGATCAACACCTTTTCCCACACTCGTTTTTAGTCATCCTTACCTGTCCTGTTCCCCTTTTAGAGTGAGACATCTTAACCAAGTGGTCAGCTACTCTGACCATTCCCAGGATGCAAACAATGCTTGTAGCCACCCTAATGACTCCTTCCCTCCCCCACCCCATGGCTCCCATAATCTCCCTTCATCTCAGTCCCAGTCAGGGATACCTCCACCCCTTGCCTGGCCTCATCCCGACAACTGCTTGTCATGCCTTTCAAGCTTAACCACCCTTACCCTGTCCAACAGCAATATCCCATCCCTGACCTGGCTCTATGGGGACTGCAACCTATTATTTCTCTCCTACTGTGACATGGTCTTTTAATTCCCATCAACACCCCTTAGAAAACCCCCATTCTCCTGGTACAAAAAGCAAATTGTTCCTACAGGCTGCTACAAGATCTCCACACTATCAATCAGATTGTCCTTCCCATACACCCCGTGATACCTAACCCCTACATACTTTTGTCCTCCATCCCTCCACCTACCACTCATTACTCTGTCTTACATTTAAAAGATAGCTTTTTCACTATTCCCCCTGCACCTCTCCTCGAAGCCTCTCTTTACCTTTACCTGGACAGCCCTGACAGTCATGAGTCCCAACAGCTGACCTGGTCTGTTTTGCCATAGTGTCTGGGACAGTCCCCACTATTTTGGCCAGGCCCTTGCCCATGACTTGCTTTCTTTCCAGCCCTCTTCCTCTCATCTCATACAATATGTAAATGACATCCTCTTCTGCACCCCCTCCTATGAGTCACCCTGTAAAGACACCATCTTACTATTACATCTAGACTCAAAGGGATACCACGTATCTCCCTCTAAGGCTCAAATCTCTTCTCTATCCCTCACCTATCATTCTCTGCAAACATATCCATGCCATACCCCCTGGTTGCGTTCAATTGATCTCTTAGATTCCAACCCCCACTGCCAAAAAACTTCTTTCCTTTCTCAGTATTATAGGATACTTCTGCCTCTGGGTTCCTGGCTTTGCCTTCCTTACTAAACCCTTCTAAAAACTCATAAAAGGAGACCTCACTGAGCCCTGAGATCACAAGACCTTTACTCACTTGTCCTTTCAGAGCTTAAAAGAGGCCCTAAAGAGAGCTCCCTCCTTGGCCTTTCCAGACCTCACCCAGTCCTTCAGCCTCTACACAGCAGAGCACAGGGAATGTGCAGTAGGGCAAAGGTCTCAGCCCATGCCCAATCATATTTTTTTGTCCAAACAACTTAACCCCACCATCGTGGGCTGGCCACCATGCCTATGGGTGGCTGCTGTGGTGGCTCTGTTACTACTAGAAATGCTCAAAATCACTAGACATGCCCTGCTCACCCTCTACTCATTCCATAATCTTCAGGGACTCATGTCTTCCTCCCACTTCTCACACTTTCTCTCTGCCCCTCATCTTCTTTGGCTCTATGCACTTTTCATGGAAATTCTCATGGTTACCTTCGTTTTGGGCCTGATTTTAACCCAGCCTCTCACTTCATTAACCTGCTCCCTTTTAAAGGGCCCAAACTACATGACTGCATGTCTCTAATATACCTAGCAACTTCCCCTTTCCCTCACGTCTCCACCTTTCCCCTGTCTGACCCTGACCATGCCTGGTTCATAGACAGGAGTTCATATAAGCCCACCCCCAATGCCCCTGTCAGGGCAGGTTATGCTCTATCATCTCCCCTCACTTTATTATAAAGGCTGTAGCTCTCCCCCATCCACCACCTCTCAACAGGCTGAACTAACCATCCTGACCTGTGCACTTACACTAGCTAAGGGCCTACAAGTTAATATCTATACAGATTCAAAATATGCATTCTATATATTACACAGTCACACTACCATCTGGGTAGAAAGGGGATTTCTCACCTCCTGAGCATCTTCAATCCTTAACACCCCACTCATTAAAGCCCCCATTCAGGCTGCCCTATTGCCAACTCAGGTGGGTGTACTTCATTGCAGAGGACACCAGACGCTTTCAAACCCCATAGCCACCAGAAACACCTTTGCAGGAAAAACTGCTAAACAGGCAGCCAGCCTCCCCCTCCACACCCCTAAGGGTCAATATTTTGCCCTTTCTTGCATGATCCTGGGCTATTCCCTTTCTGAGTGCCAACAATATCAAGACTGTCCTACCAAAGATGGACGGTTCCTAAGCCACGGAAATTTCCTCCTTCCCACTTCTCAGGCCCATGCTATTCTTTTACCTTTTCATGACAATTTTCACATAGGCTACAGATCCCTAACCAGACTGCTAGAGCTTCTCATTTACTTTCCTTCCTGGAAGACTCTTCTTAAAACTATCACTGCTCAACTCTCTGTCTGCCATGTAATCACCCCTCAGGGTTTTCTGAGGCCCCCTCCTTTCCCTACATATGAACTGCAAGGCTTTTCCCTGGCTCAGGACTGCCAAATTGATGTCACTCACATGCTACAAGTAAAAAAGCTAGGATACTTTCTGGATGGGTGGAGGCCTTTCCCACCAGCTCAGAAAAGGCCTCAGCCATTATCCACTCCCTCCTAGCTGATATTATCCCCTGGTTTATGTGGGGAGTGGCTGAAGCTGGAGATCGATCACGTGTGCAGGGCTAAAGCAAGGCCAGCCCAGAGAACATGGAGCACCCAAAGCAAGCCACGTGAACAAGCTATTCCAGCTCTGAGAACTCAAGGTGCCTGAGGCAAGCCAAGCAAACAAGTTGCTAGGCAGAGGGGTTTCAACTGACAATAACCCCCTGAGTGTATAAATAAACACACTGCAGTAGTTGGGTTGTTCTTTCTGTCCCACCAAGAAAGGAGGTTCCACCTGACCTCAGCTTTCTGCATTCCGATTCTTGTTTCTATTTCTTCATCTTCCACTGTCCTCCCCCAGGGAAATTTGAGAACTGTGCTAGATGGGCCAATTTGACCTTCCCACTTCCATTCAATCAGACAGTGGCCCAGCTTTTATTAGTCAAATTACCCAGCAGATGTCTAAGTCACTTGGGGTCCAATGGAACCTTCACACCCCCTACTGGCCTCAATCATTTGGGAAGGTAAAAAGAATTAACAGCCTCCTCAAGGTCCACCTCACTAAACTCACACTCCAGCTCCATAAAGACTGGGTTTCCCTGCTCCTGATTGCTCTCCTTCACATCCATACCACCCCCTGAGAGCCTATGTGATACAGTTCATTTGAGCTTTTATATGGCCATACATTTCTGCTTGGGCCAAACCTCAGCCCAGAGGCCAGCCCCATTGGAGACTATCTCCCAGGTCTGCAACAGACCCAAAAAGAGATATGACATGCTGCTAACCTTCTCCTGCCCTCTCCTGACACCCAACCTTATGAGGATAGCCTGGATAACAGATGGGTTTTACTTAAAGATTTAAATCCACACTCACTACAACCCAAGTGGACAGGACCTTTCCTGGTCATCTACAGAACCCCAGAGGTGCCTATGGGACCCTCCTCAGTGCATACATCATTCTCGGATGAAGCTGTGTCTTGCCAATGATTCGCTGGACCCCTCTTTGTGGAAATCGCAAGTGATCTCCTCCAACTCCCTCAGACTCTCCTGAATTCCTGAGCATCCCTGAAGTGTCCATAATCGATACAGAGAGCCCAAAACACCCTCTGTTTCTACTATGCGTTCTACTGTGGATCTTACTTATAATCTTGTTATGGTCCCAAATCAATTGTCTTTTGCCTCAGGAATGGAATCACTTCTCATGCTCATGCTTACACTCACCCTAACTAGGCTCCCCTCCTTTGCTTCTCTGTGCTCTCTTACCTGGCTAGCTTTCTTGCTTCTTTCCCTATGCCCCACAGTCACTCTCCTACTGCTTTCCCTGACAGTTCCTGACTATCTTTACAAAACTATACAATGAACTCACTCCCTGTTAAACTGGTCCAATCCCTCTCGGGCCAAAGACTTCTGTCTCTGTGTCTCTGTATCTACAGCCACATATGAGGCCATTTCTGTTTTGCCCAAGGTCTATACCCTTACCAATCTCACTTACCATCACCAATATGAAAGGGGATTCCCACTCTTGAGCATTAATATCCAAGAAATGTGGGGCTTCTTTTCTCCTTGGGGACTTGCCCTAACAGACAGTTTATGAAGAGGTGATGCAACATGTTGCACAGCCCAGTTCCTACAGTCCTATATTACTAATCAGTCCATGAGAGCTCAGCAAAACCCATTAATGGCCCCAAAACCACAGACACTAGCTTGACTTTCCAAGCCCCCATCTGCATTCAGCATAATCTGTCCTCAGGCTCACCACTGGGACACTTATCCCCCCATCAGTGCAATTACATGATAGTTTTACTGGCCTCTACAGACCATGCCAATTATAAGATAACCCAAAACCCCAAACCTTTCTGACAGCTTTTGCACTTTTCTGCCCCTCCCAGGGTGATCATACCTTCACTACTCAATTAACACTCAGGACTTTGTGATGGTCGCCACCTCCCATCTGTGACCATACACCCATGGAACACTTGTCACCTACATCCTGCTCACTTAGATTGTCTCCTGCTGCCTACCTTTAACCATTCCTCTGAATGGCTTCTAATATATATCAAAGGTTCTTCCTCCAATGGGAAAACCAGACAATAGGCACCCACCAGACCTCCGTTGCCCAGGGGCCTTTCCAACCTTTAACAGGTTTTACCCTATTGGGTACTCTGGGGGTCTGGGATAATGAAGATAAAAGACTTAGACACTTTGTTTTTTGTAGGTACCGGGGTTTGACCTCAGGACCTTGCACGCCAGCGGGCACCTGTGCCACTGAGTGATATCACCAGCCCTTTTTATGTATGTGGGTTCCGGGAGTCAAACTCAGGCCCTCGCGCTTGCCAGGCAGGCGCTTACGCCGCTGAGCCATCTCACCGGCCCTCCATATAGTCTTGTTTCTGCAAATTTTTATTCCAGTTAGGTTGCCCGCACCACCCCATTTGTCATGCAAGAAGTAGCTATATGAAATGTTGCCCATTTTCCAGCTCCTTTCTGTTTATAATAACAAAAAGATGGGAACTCATGCTTGACCCAGATGAGACCCTGTCAGCAAACATGCTGTTCTCAGCAAATAACAGGAGTCCACTAGTGGGCCATGCTGTCCTCAGTACACAGAGCAAAAGGCCATAAGGATGAGACAAGGACAAGATGGGCAATCTCCCTGGTGCTGAGGATTCTGATGTTATCTACACACCTGTCCAACTGTTCTGACCATTCTGTGAACCTTGACTACTGGCATTCCACCCCCACAATTCCTTCATAGAACAGCTCCTTCCCTAAGCCCTGTTAAAGTCTGCCTCCCCACTGGCCATGGCCTGACATCTTCCATGATCTCAGCCCATCCCCACAGAGATGAAATAAAGCTAGCTTTGTTACTTTACACAAAAGCCTGTTCAGTGGTCTCTCACACACCATTTATCACATCTATACATATCCTAAGGGCCTGTTCACTACTTGTGAAGCTCTAGCATAAGTGATTCTGAACTTGGTTCCTTCAAGTTTAAGTTCCTAATGTGGTTGGCCCCAGGAAGCCTCATTGCAGGATACAAGGAGAACGAGACTGTGATAAAAGCTCTAGTTACCGCTCCACAAAAATGATCAGGTCCCTGCAGACATCAAGAGAACTATCCTCCTCTTGATTGAATCATGGTTTTCTGGGGTGGGGGTGGGGGGCTCCTTCTGAACCTTTGATACCCAGTGTTAAGCATCACCTCATTTGTGAGGGCTTTTCTAACACTGTAGAGAAAAATTGATGAAATCTTCTTTTAGAATGTCTATGCTTAGGGCCGGTGAGATGGCTCAGCGGTTTAAGCACCTGCCTTGCAAGCGTGAGGGCCTGAGTTCGACTCCCGGAACCCACATACAAAAAAGGGGCCGGTGATATCGCTCAGCGGCACGGGCGCCTGCTGGCGCACGAGGTCCTGAGGTCGACCCCCTGGTACCCACAAAAAAAAAAAAAAAAAAGAATGTCTATGCTTGGTATAAATGCCTATATTATATTACTTCTAATTCTAAGTTAGACTTTCATTTATGAAATAAATAAAAGATTATAAATGCAATGAAGGATGAGTTTTGGGGAACAGTAGGAAATAAAAGTGAGAGTCAAGTCTTGGAGCACCTTAAAAGATAAACAGAAAGGCCTGAACCAAATGAGGGTACAATATGGAGCCAGTGATGACTTTTATGTAAGGCACATGGCAAAACAGGTTGTGTTAGTCAGCTTCACTGTCACTGGGACAAAATAGTGACAAAATAGGGACACTTGCAACTTATAGAAGGAGAGATTTATATTGGCTCATGGTTTCAGTGAGTTCAGCTTATGGTCTGCTGGCTCCAACACGGAATTTCCAAATCTTACCCCCAGTGAGCTGCCCATTCCAACCAAGCCCCACTTCTAAACATGAGACTTTTGGCGGACATTTTAGACCTAAACCATAGCACAAGTGTTCATTACAAGAAGAGTACAGGCACAGAGGTGGGAGTGATCCTGAATTTCATGTGTCTATGTATGTATTGAGCAGGTAGGAGAACTAGTGAGAACCTAGGTGTGACCCAGACTGAACTTTTAGATAATTTCATGATGCAAAGACCTGTTTCATTTATGGCAGATAGGTCCCAGTAAAGTCCTGAAGACCATGTCAAGTGGCTCATAAAGGTTTTTAGGTCAGCTTCATAAAGGAGCATAAAGACCAGGTTGGGCAAGGGAGAAAGGAATAGCGGTAGGAACTACTTTCAGATAATAATAGGATCTGTAGCCCATTTTGCTCTTGAACCATTTAGGAAGTAAGAGGGAATGAAAACAGCTGAGTCCAAGTTCCAGCCCACACTGTACTGTGGTCTACCTCAGGAGTCACCACAGGGACAGCCCCTATACATACATACACTCCTGGCAGCAGTTAGTGCTCCACATAGCAGGAAAAAACCAACCTTCCCAGCAAACTATTTAAAGGCCAAGCAGCTGAAAAGCTCTTGAAGAGACAATTTAGAAGGTATAAGAGGGTTCATGGTGTGACCAGGCACAGTGACCAGTGAAAATTTTGGATTCTTGGTTCACAGTGTGCTTCAGCTGGTACCACCAAGTAAGGGAGAAAAAGACTAAGCTTGATTTTGGCCTGACTTCAGAGGGGGCAATAAGTGCCCAGAAACAGCCAGCTATGAAAAAAATCTGTTCCCTATTGAAAATCATGGCCTTTAGCACATTTCCCAGAATGACATCAACCAGGGAACAGTGCCAAAAATGTGACTTTCACATTTTTGCAGCAAAAGATGATTTCCTCTCCTCTCTTGGCTTTTTTTCCTATATGTATAAATAAAGGAGCCAGTCAGTCGTTCAAAACATATGAACATATTAAGCGCTTCCAGGCTTTGCAAGTAGTAATTATTAGTAGAAGAAAGTGACCATGCCTCTTAGAAATATTATTTCACATATTCCTTTTCTAGTTCCTTAAAAGGAGATTTATATTCGCAGCCATGATGAACTGAAATGAGAGTTGACATAATGACCACACTAAAATGGATTTTTCCTCACTTGATTTATATCACCAACCTTGCACATGAATATTCCATTTGGTCTTCCCAAAGACTCTTAAGCTGAGGGTAGAATCCACCAAGGCTAAAGGACAATGGAAACTTCAGGGAACCCCAGATATGTAAATAGCCCACTGGTGTTCAAACTTACCCAAATTTCACTCCAAAATCTAACAAGGAAAAAGCAATATTCATTGTTTTGCCCTCAATCTCTATCCCTTCTTCCTTACATCCTTGTTTAAGCAGGGTTTCTTTCTGAGCCATACGATTCCTCTAAACTCTGGAAGTGATGTGTCCTATTCATTGACTACCTGGACTCCTCTTTCCTTTCTCTCTATGAAGCATTTGACTCATTAGCCTGCCCAATTTAGAGACTGTCTAGCTATAATAGCTCAGATATAATTTCACTCTAGATAATAGCCCTTTGGCATGAGTTATAGCTAGGGTTTTAAAGGAAGCTAAGGCCCCAAAATTATTCCCTCTGCTCAAGTATGGATGGGGGTCCTGATTAACAGAGAAGTGAATGGACTACTTACTGCTCTATATATTGTATAAATAGCCTGCTGTGTTGGTAAAAGAATTTCTCCTCAGCTGCTGCTTATCTAGATATCTAAAAGCCTAGCTAAGTGACACCTGTCCCATTCCAGAAAATGGCAATAGAGATGCTGAAATAGAGGTATCTGTGATATAAGACTGGATATAAGAATTTTCACTTAGGAACAAGTAGGTCTGGAGTCAGGCACTGAACAGTCAAGAAATGCCAGCTAAGGGTTTGCATCAAGGATTAATACTAAGTAAAAAGTAGGTCAAATTAAGCTGGGAGCAGTGCTCCAGTTACCTGGAATACAGGAGACAACTTAAGAGACCAGTTTTCTGTAGCACTTTGATGGAGGTATTAGTTATGTTGAAGAAATATAAGGTGATCTTCCCAAAATTATATAAGAATCCAAAGAAACATTAGAAGTTCTTAGAGCTTTCTGGTATACCAGCTCTAATATGTGTTGACTTTGTTGGGACCCTATCAAAATAACCCCTGAGGAGATAGTTTGAATCAAAACTTTAAACGTGGCCTTATCAAATATGCATTTTACAAATTTAATTAAGGGTTAGAATTGCCATGAGCATGCTGGGCTCAATCAGTCCCTACTATAGCTTGGATACGGTTCTATATGGCCCCCAAAATGTTCATGTGCTGGAAGCTTGGTCCCCAGTGTGGCAGTGTTGAGGCTATGGAACCTTTAAGAGGTGGGGCCTAGTGCAGTGGAATTAGGTCATGGCATCATTGCCTTCAAAGGAGATTAATGCTTGTCTCACTCAGTGAATTAGTTTTTGTGAGAGTGGGTTATTACAAAGCAAAACCACCCATGCACTTGGCCCCTTCTGCATGCGACCAGTTGCCATTTCATTCTCAGCCATTTGTTACATAATCAGTGGGGTTGTCACCAGAAGCTGAGCAGATGGGGCCACCCAAACTTGGACTTTCACCCTCCAAAATGACAAACTATAAACCATTTTCTTTATAAAGTATCTAGCTTCAGATATTTTGTTATAGCAACACAAAATGGACTAATACGATCCTTCAAAAAAGTCAAACAGGGCCGGTGAGACTGTTCAGTGGCATAAGTGCCTGCCCGGCAAGCGTGAGGTCCTGAGTTCAACTCCTGGAACTCACATAAAGGGAAAAAAAGGGCTGGTGATATCGCTCAGCGGCACAAGTGCTTGCTGACAAGCACGAGGTCCTGAGGTCGACTCCCAGTACCCACATAAAAAAAAATCAAACAATATATTTCAATGATTTAGTTCATGGATTTCAGTCAAACAGACCTGGGAATAAGTTTCCTTGATATATGCACCATCTTCCTGAACACCCAATCTCATAATTTGTAAAATGGGAGGAATTATAATACCAACCTAATAAATTTGTTATAGGGATTTAAAATATTATGCTATATATAAATCACTTACTGCAGTGATTTGCATATGATAAGCATCTGATCGATAACTATTATCTTCTAAATGATATCTTAATTTGATCACAAAATATATAAAGCTTAACTAACATGTATATATGTAAACATTACAAAGACAGGATGTCATGAATCTATATCCACAGTGCTTACATCTGATTTAGGATGCCATCTTGCAAGACTATAAATAACACTGTTATCTCCAAGGGACCAGCTTTGTAAAACTTAGTGGTATAAAGTTAGTGAAATAGCCAGGCATAGTGGTGCATGCTTTTATTCCAAGCACTCTGGAAAGATGAGGCAGGACAATTGCAAGTTTCAGCCCAGTCTGGGCAACTGAGTGCTTAGTGAGACACTGTCTCAGAATTTAGAACATTTAGAAAGGACTTTTCAGATGTAGCTCAATGCAAATGTCATGGGTTCAATCCCCGGGACAACAAAAAAGTTGTTGAAGCAACTCAAGGACAGTGATTATACTGCAGGCCTAGTAATCCTTAAAATGTACAACTTCCCATTTGTGATGAAACTTATATATGCCTAAGACAAGAAAAATAAAAAAAGAAATCATACCATAGACTAAACTTAAGGAAGCACTACAGCACTTGGCCATGCCCTACCTTAAGTACTCAAAGTGTTTCCTAGTTCAGGAGCTTCTTCTAGAACCTAAAAACTTTCTCCAGCATCACCAGTTTATCTTGTTTTGGTATCCACCTCTACCTAGTATACAAACAAAAAGGGTGTTTTCATGATGTAGCTCCCTTCCTGTTAATGACCAAATTCTCTGCTCTTTATCACAGAAAAACTTCCTCAAAGTAGAGTCACTGGCTCTACTTACTTGCCTCTTTCTGAAGTCATCTCATGCCAACTGGGATTATTCTATTCCTGAAATTCCACAAAAACTACTCTGCTGAGGTCTTTAATGACATCTATATCACCAATGGGTAGAAACCTCTGTGTCCTGGGCATCATTCAACTTGATTAATTTGTCACTCCTCCCCTTCTTTTAACAATTTGTTCTATATTCATGCAATTATAAATTTCTATCACACTTCATAAAGATACACAAAACAGGACTTCCAGCACTTCAGAAAGTAGCAAGAATGATGGGATGAGTGTGTTGGAGGTGTATTTTGAAAGGGATTAATGACAATGTGTATTTTTTTCAAATTTTAGTTTTTATCAGTACATGTTTGCAGTATGTAATGATTACATTCATTGTGGTGATTTGCTATATGTACATACCACATCTTAATTCTGATTATGTCCTCTTTCTTGCCCCCTCTATCTCTTGGTCTCCTTCCCATTTGCAAAAGATCTATCTCCCTGTTTCCTATTATCTATCTTTCATTTTACTCTTTAATTATTTATGCTTTAGATTTCTCATGTAAGAGACACCATGCAACATTTAAGCTTGTGTGTCTGATTTATTTCACTTAACATTATGGTTTTAGTTGCAACCATCTTTCCTACAAATGATTCAAATTTATCAATGCGTCTTTTACTGTAACACAATTTTTAACTAAAGCATTCACCTTATATTTCAATCACAACTTGTATACCACTTTAGTGACTTAAAAATGAATTAAATAGAAAACGGTTCCCTAGGGGGTAGAAATTACATAGGCATAAAGTTCCATATATATTTATTCATACAAGTACATTGATTACATGATTCAAACTTTCTATTTTCTTTTCCTATAAACCTGTGTCCAATCTATCATAACTTCTTATCAATTCTTCCATGAGAACATATCCCAAATCCATCCATTTCCCTCCATACCCACAGATAACACTTCATTCATTCCAATAATTTCTTTTGCGTATATTAGCATAACAGTCCTGTTATGAATTTGCCAATGCTATGACCTCTCCTTCCACTTTTGGGTAAAGATGGAGGATTGAACACATACATGTTACCTTCATCTTCTTCCAAACATCCACTTGAACAATGGTATGGGATTATTTCATAAGGCAGGAATTTTAAGAACATTATGTGAGCTGAGCATGGTGGCTCCCAGCACTCTAATGCTGAAAGTTTGAGCCCACCCTGGGCAAATTTGTGAGTCCCTGTCTTAAAATAAAAAGAAGATGAAAGAACTCCTAATGTAGCTCAGTGTGATAGCCCTGGAGTCAATCCTCAGAACCAGAAAAAATGGAGTCTATGTGATAAATTTGACTTGTTTATAAAGGTAGACTTTATATATTGACACTGAGAATTTCTCAACTAAATAGCTTAAGCAAGATTATTCTATGGTAAGGCCCACAGATTTCAAACCCTAAGCACCTGTACAAAGATTCCAATACATTTTATGATACTTAAATATGTGGAGAATCCAGAGAGTACCATGTATCCAAAAGAAGTCTGTAATAAATATGCAGAGAACAAGACAAGCATGAAAAATCAATTTCATGTTGTTGATTTAGGAAACACAGGAAATGGAAAAGGAAACACTAATTTTAAAAAACTTCATTATATATTCATAAAGAAATGAGAATATTTTTAAATTCAGCAAACAAGAACAGGTTGCTATTACAAATAGGAAATTCAGAAAATTTAAAGGGATCTTGGAAATTAAAACTAAAATGAGAGTAAAAAGCTCGACAGAACAATTGGACAATAAAGTTGAGGAAATCACCCAGTGACTACAAAAAAAAATTGAAAATAGGAGAGAGAAGATAAGAAAATTAAGAGGATTTATCTTAAAATCACACCATCCAAATACTATGACTCCCATGGAAAAGAGAAAAAAAGAGGAATAAATACGAAGGAAATAGTTCTTTTAATTTCCTAGAAGTAAGAAATATGAGTTTGTGGGTTGAAGGGGCCCATGGAGAGCCTACCACCATGGGTAAAATATAGACCCAATTAAGGCATATCACAACAAAATTTTATAAACTTGATTACAAACAGATGATTACACAAACTTCTAGAAAGAAAAAAACAAGTTTTATCTAGAATACATATGGTAATGGAGTTGTCATTAACAACACTGGAAGTTGAAAAACAATTTAACAATGACTTAAATATTATTTCCAAACTGAAACTCAATCTACAAAAACTCAATTAAGTGTGAAGGACTACTTTTCAGGGATTAACAGAATTCAGTATTAAATAAATATTTTCTTTATACTTTTTTTTGCTGGAAGCTAATGAAGGATGAACTCCACCAAAGCAAGACAATAAACCAAGAAAGATAATATGGGGCCCAGAAAACGGAGGATCCAGTAAGAGATTAAGAAGAATCCTTGGGATTTACAATAATACAAGAGGTATAAAGCAGGCCCAGTAAGCAACTACTCCATACTGAGGCGGGGTAGAACTCTTAGGGAGACTTGATCAGGAGGGCGAAAGTACTTAATGTCACTGAATATGTTTAAAGAAAATTTATACAACTGATGGGGAGTGAAGATATATTAGAAACATCCAAAACAAAATAAAGAAACGAGAAAATAACCTTCATGGAAAAAAAGGTTGTATACAGACAGAAAAATATTCATTCATAGTAAATACATGATTCACATAAGTTTATTTGGTTATAATCACATACTCACTGAATATCGGCAGAATGAAGAACTGAAAATGTACATATGTAATACGAGTGGAGTTAAGGAGAGTAAAAGTCTCAATTTCCATAGTAAGAAATCAAAAGATGCCTAAAATTCAAAAAATCTATGAGTAGCAACATAAAAATATTGTTTAAGGATCTGGAGATAAATTTCAAAATTTTATGAAATGAATGGAGAACAGGGAATTGATTATTTACAAGAGTTGTTATTTAATGTTTCAAGCACCCTAATTTTTTTTTTACTTTTATTAGTACCTGTTTGCAGTACAAGATTACATTCAATGTAGGGAATTGTACATGTACATAACACATTTCAATTATTTTTCCCCTTCTCTCCATCCCCTTTTACATTTCCAGCATCAGATTCATTTATTTATAAGACCTTATAAAGTTAATTATTATGTATACAGATTAAAAACCAGACTAATAGGCCAAAGAATATATAAAACATGTAAGACAATTCTACTAAGTCAAAGTACACTTTTAGACACATTGTCTGCAATGGATTACAATACATTTTTTCTCCCTCTTTTTTCCTATTATCTGTCCTTTATTTCATACTTTATATATGTATTCATTTTTTTATATAAGAGAAACCATCTGATATTTAAACTCGTGTGTCTGAGTTACTTCATTTAATATTATGGTCTCAAGGTGCATCCATTTTCCTACAAACGACTCAAGTTTATCCTTCCTTATGCAGAGTAATACTCCATTGTGTTTAAATACCATATTTTCTTTATCCATTCACCAGTTGGTAGGCATATAGGCTGTTTCCAATGTTTGGCTATTATGAATTGTGCTGCTATAAACATGAGTATGCATACATCACTGTAGTATGATGTCATTAAATCTTTCAGAAAGATACCTAGAAGGGGAATAGCTGGATCAAATGGAATTTCCATTTTTAGGTTTTTGAGGAATCTCCATACTGCTTTCCATAGTGGTTGTATCAGTTTACAGTGCCACCAAAAATGAAGAATGGTTCCTTTTTTCCTCACCAGCACTTGTTATGGGTTGATCAATCTTTCTGGGCTGAGATGGAACCTCAGTGTTGTTTTAATTTGCATTTCTCAAATGGCCAGTGATGTTGAACATCACTGCTTTCATGTATTTATTGGCCAATTGTATTTCTTCATATGAATAGTGTCTATTCATTTCAGATGCCCATTTTTAATTGGGTTTTTTAATTTGGGGGGTCTAATTTTTTGATTTCTTCATATGTTCTAGATATTAGTCCTTGGTCTGAGGAGTAGCTCAGACAATGATAAAAATTTTTCCCACTCTGTAAGTTGTCTCTTCACTCTGTTGGTAGTTTCCTTTCCTGTGCAGAAGATTTTAAATTTGACGTGATCCTATTTGTTGATTTTTAGTATTGTTTCTTGAACAACCGGGATTTTATTCAGTCTTTGCCTACACCTACGTCTTACAGAATTTTATATATTTTGTTTTCCACCAGACTAAGTTTTTCTGTTCTAATGTTTAGATCTTCACTCCATTTTTATTTTAGTGTATGGTGAGAGATGTGGGTCTGGATTCAACCTTTAGTATGTGGATAACCAATTTTCCCAGCACCATTGGTTAAAGAGGTGATCTTGAGAATTCAACATGGCTGAATACAGGAGCCTCATTCAGGGCTACTCAGAGAAATTCAACTAAAACACAGGTAGCTGGAAGAAAGGGGAAAGACATACATCCTGAAACTAAAATCAATCCGACATGAGACTAATAGATTCAAGCAAAACATAGATAAAGGACTTAATAAAACTGCCAGCCAGGCTACCTGGCTACTGGTGGGTTGCCGGATCAGGACAACTGCCCACCATACTTGGAATCTTAAAAGAAGAAAAAATAGGATATACTAAAATAGTGTGGCTAAAGCCAGCCATACAGGATAGACTTGGGATCTAAGGTCCCCTGCCTCTTCTGCCTTCCTCCAAACAGAAGACACTACAGTCCAGCAGTAAATTCTGCCCACATGAACTGCTCCCTCCCTGATGATCAGCCAGTTTTCCCTTTTTTTTTTTTTTGGTTTTTTCTTTCCTTTCTTTTTCTCTTTTCTTTTCCATTTCTTTTTTCTTTTCTTCCCATTCCTTTTGTGCACCAGAGTGCTAACTGGAACCACCAGGAACAATATTAAATACTACAGGGGTGCACAGTAAATGGAACAGCTAACCCCTCCCCCATGACCTATGGTTAGAGAGGCACAAGGAATTACACAGCCCTGCACCTTGGGATTGTGCAGCCCTGGGATGTCCCCATGCTGCTGGTAGTGGGAGCAGAAAGGCACCCCACAGCACTACATCTCACCCAAGGAAGTTACAGACTACAGCAGAGGTGGGTGATGGTGGCAGTGGAAGTTGTAAAGCAATGAATGGGAGGTTAGCACCCTACCTTGGGAGAGGAGTAAGAATTGGAACTGAGCAGCCTTGGACTGCAACAGCAGGAGCAGAGAAACAGACCATATCACAGCATTTCACCCCACCCTGCGATAAATGACCTGAAAGGACAGAGACTTGCCAGTGGAGGAGGAAGACAGAAGGCTGAGCAAGGATCAGGAGGAGCCAAAGGTGCATGGGACAGGGAACAGCCCAGCACAGCAACTGGGAGAGAGATGCCACTGCCAAGAGAAACAGGGTGAGGAGAGAGAGGCCACTAAGGGACATCCAGAAAGTACTGGCTGAAGACTCTGGCCCCAGGCCCCCACATCTGGAGACCAAGATCAGCCTCAAATCCAGCAAAAACACTACTGCAGGCTTGGCAGTGTTATCCAGTAGTTTTAGACTCTTGGTGGACACCAGAAGAATTTAGTATTTCTATTTTATTTTATTTTTCTTCTTTTCTTTTGCTGGTTTGTGGTTGTTTCCTGCTCCTTTTCCTTTTTTTTTTTTTTTTTTTTTTTTTTTTTTTTTTTGGTCTTTTACCTGCATCTTTGTTCTAAGAAATCAACCAATAACAAATGCTGGCATGGCTGTGGGGAAAAAGGAACGCTTTATCACTGTTGGTGGGAGTGTAGAGTGGTACAAACACTATAGAAATCAGTGTGGAGATTCCTCAAAAACCTAGGATTAGAGGTCCCATTCGACCCAGCTATTCCCCTTCTGGGTATCTTCCCAGAAGAATTAAAAACATTATACCACAGTGATATATGTACACCTGTTTATAGCAGCACAATTTGTAATAGCTAAAGCTTGGAAACAACCCAAATGCCCATCAGCCAAGGAATGGATAAAAAAGATGTGGTATTTTTATGTGATGGAGTACTACTCAGCTACAAAGAAAGATGAACTTGAGGCTTTTGTGGTTAAATGGATGCAACCAGAGACCACACTCATAAGTGAAATAAATCAAACTCTCATGTGTAAACATCGTATTGTCTCCCTAGTGTAACAAACTGAAAAAGTAAATAAGATCCAAAATGTACAGTAGGTATTGTGAAAGGGAAAGAAACCACTCAAAAGGAAAGAACAACTGGGATGGGGGAAAGGAGAAAAGAAGAAAGGGAAAACAAAAAAGAAATATATATATATATGTACACAAGACAGCTAAGATAATTATGCTACTAATTTCTTTTAGTTCATTGAAAAGAATGATTTGTGCTTATATTGTTTGATCAGTTTTTTTTTTGTGGGTACCGGGGGGTCGACCTCAGGACCTCGCGCACCAACAGGCACCTGTGCCGCTGAGCGATATCACCGGCCCCTTTTTCGTATGTGGGATCCGGGAGTCGAACTCGGGCCCTCGCACTTGCAAGGCAGGCACTTATGCCGCTGAGCCATCTCACCGGCCCATTTGATCAGTTTTGAATGCCTATATCTTGTAATCTGAGAAACTTTAAAGATAAAAATATGCAATATATCAACCACTGTTAATTTCCTATTACCTTGTTTTGAAATTCCATATCACTATTTTTGTTTTTTTCTTTAAAAAAAAAAAAAACTTAACAGCAAAGAAAAGCCCAGGTCCTGATGGATTAACTGCAGAATTCTACAAGAAAATTAGAGAATTAATGCCAATACTCCTCAAACTCTTTCATGAAAAAAAAATTTTTTATATGCGGGTACCGGGAGTTGAACTCAGGACCTCGCCAGGCAGGTCCTTATGCTGCTGAGCTATATCACCAGCCCCTCTTTAATAAAATTGAAAGGGAAGCAATTCTCCCTAACTCATTTCTAGAGGCAAGAATTACCCTGATACCAATACCAGATAAAGACCCAACCAAGAAAGAGAATTACAGATCAATCTCCCTAATGAACATAGATGCAAAAATCCTCAATAAAATACTGGGAAACAGAATGCAGCAAATTGTCAAGAAGATTATACAGTATGATCAAGTGGGATTCAGCCCAGCAGTGAAGGGATGGTTCAACATATGCAAATCAATAAATGTAGTACACCATATCAACAGAGCCAAAGACAAAAATCACACAATCATCTCAGTAGATGCAGAAAAACTTTTGATAAAGGCCAACAATCATTCATGATAAAAAAAAACCTACAGAAAATCAGAATGGATGGTCTCTACCTCAATCTGATAAGAGGCGTCTATGACAAACCAACAGCCAACATCATACTAAATGGATAAAAACTGAAAGCTTTCACTATAAAATAAGGAACAAGACAAGGATGTCTACTATCAACACTCTTATTCAATATAGTTCTGGAAACATTAGCCAGAACAATTAGACAAGAGAGAGAAATAAAAAGAATAATGATAGGAAAAGAAGAAGTTAAACAATCATTATTCACACATCACATGATACTCTACATAGAAGACCTCAAAAACTACACCAAAAGACTCCTAGAGTTAATAATCAAATTCAGTAACATAGCTGGACACAAAGTCAACACTCAAAAATCAATAGCACTCCTGTACACAAACAATAAACTCACTGAGAGAGAAATTAGGAAACCACACCCTTCACAATAGCATCCAAAAAAGAAATACTTAATAATCAATCTAATGAAGGAAGTGAAATATCTATACACTGAAAATCACAGTGCTCTGAAAAAGGACATCAAGGAAGATATCAGAAAATGGAAAGATATCCCTTGCTCATGGATAGGAAGAAACAACACTGTGAAAATGGCCATAATCCCAAAACTGTTATACAGATTTAATGCAATCCTGATCAAAATAACATTAGCATACCTCACAGATCTAGAGAAAATATTCCTAAAATTCATTTGGAACCAGGAGAGACCTAGAATAGCAAAGGCAATCCTGGACAACAAAGGCAAGGCACTAGGCATCACAATCCTTAACTTGAAACTATACTACAAAGCTACTGAGATAAAATCAGCATTGTACTGGCAAAAAAACAGACTTGAGGATCAGTGGAACAGATTAGAAGATGCAGACACAACTCCAAACACACTCAGCCACCTTATCTTTGACAAAGGGGCCAAACATGTTCACTGGAAGAAGGAAAGCCTCTTTAATAAATGGTGCTGGAAAAACTGGCTTTCCACATGCCAAAGACTAAAATTAGACCCATACCTATCACCATGCACTAAAGTCAAAATTGATCAAAGATCTGAATATTAAAATAGAAACACTAAATCTGCTGGAAGAGAAAATAGGTAGAAATCTTGAAGACATAGAGGTAGGTGGAGAGTTCCTGAGCAAAACCCAAACTGCACAGGAAGTACTTCAAATAATCCACAACTGGGATCTCAGCTGATTAAAAAGTTTTTGCACATCCAAAAAATCACCAACAGAGCGAAAAGACAACCCACAGAGTGGGAAAAAATTTTAGTCAACTGTCCATCAGGCAAAGGACTTCTGTCTAGAACATATAAAGAATTGAAAAAAATAGGCCCCCCAAATTCAAAGACCCAATCCAAAAATGGGCATCTGAGATGAATACAAACTTCTCAGATGAAGAAATACAAATGGCAAATAAATATATGAAAAAATGTCTTATATCATTGGTCATTTGAGAAATGCAAATTAAAACAACACTGAAATTTCATCTCAGCCCAGTAAGAATGGCTATCATCAAGAAATCAACCAATAGGGCTGATGAGATAGCTCAGCGGCATAAGCGCCTGCCTGGCAAGCACGAGGTCCTGAGTTCAACTCCTGGTACCCACATTAAAAAAAGAAAGAAAGAAATCAACCAATAGCAAATGCTGGAGGGGCTGTGGAGAAAAAGGAACACTTCTCCACTCTTTGTGGGAATGTAGAGTGGTACAAACACTATAGAAATCAGTGTGGAGATTCCTCCATATCCTAGGATTAGAGGTCCCATTTGACCCAGCTATTCCCCTGCTGGGTATTTGCTCAGAAGAATTAAATCATCATACTACAGCGATATATGTGAACTCATGTTTATAGCAACACAATTTATAATAGCTAAATCTTGGAAACAACCCAAATGCCCATCAACCAAGGAATAGATTAAAAAGATATGGTATTTTTACATGATGGAGTACTACTCAGCTATAAAGAAGGATAAACTCGAGGCTTTTAGAGGTAAATGGATGTAACTTGAGACCATACTAATAAGTGAAATAAATCAGACTCACATGTCTAAACATTGTATTGTCTACCTAGTGTAAGAAACCAAAAGAGTGGGCCGGTGAGATGGCTCAGCGGCTTAAGCGCCTGCCCGGCAAGCGCGAGGGCCTGAGTTCGACTCCCGGAACCCACATACGAAAAAGGGGCCGGTGATATCGCTCAGTGGCACGGGCGCCTGCTGGCGCACGAGGTCCTGAGGTCGACCCCCCGGTACCCACAAAAAAAAAAAAAAAAGAAACCAAAAGAGAAAATAAGATCCAAAATGTACAATAGATATTGTGAAAGGGAAAGAAACTGCTCAAAAGGAAAGAGAAACTGGAATGAGGGAAAGGAGAAAAGAAGGAAGGGAAAAGAATATATATAAATATATATATATATATATATATATATATATATATATATATATATATATACACACACACATATATGTATATATATATATATATGATAGCTAAGATAATTATGCTACTAATTTCTATTAATTCCTTGAAAAAGAATGGTTTGTGCTTATATTGTTTGATGAATTTTTCATTCCTATATCTTGCAGTCAGGGCAACTATTTTGAAGATAACAATATACAATATATTAACCATTGTTAATTCCCTAATAGCTTGTTTCAAAACTCTGTACCATTGTTTTTATTGTTTTTTCTCTTTAAAATAAAAAAAACAGAGATGATTTTTCTTCCAACAAAGGGATTTGACCCATTTGTCAAAGATAGTATAGCTAAGTGTGCCTGGAGTTTTTTCTGTATCTCCTATTCTGTTCCATTGATCCACAAGTCTGTTTTCTTTTTCAATACCGTGCTGTTTTTATCATTGTAGCTTTGTAGTATAACTTGAAGTTTGGGATTGTGCTGTCCCCTGCCTTGTCCTTGTTGTCCAGAATTGCTTTTGCTATTCTAGGTCTCTTTTGGTTCCATATGAATTTTAGGTTTGCTTTCTCCAGTTCTGTAAGCAATGTTATTGTAATTTTAAATGGGATCACATTGAATCTGTATAACAGTTTTAGAAGTATGGCCATTTTCACTATATTGGTTCTGCCTATCCAGGAACAAGTTTTATTTAAGTATATATAATGTTTATGAAAAAGAAAAATTAAATTAAATATGGTATGACCTCTGTGGCTGAGATTCTATAAAGGTGCCTAATATCAAAGTCAGTAAAGAATTCAGTGGTAAAATAGCAGTTTATTCAATCTACGTCCCCCACCAGGACTCAAGCTTCCTATTACAAATAGAAACTACATCTACTAGATTGCAATCTAGTAGATTGCATCTACTATATCTACTACATTAGGATTCCCCTAATCCCTGACCTACATGACAGGCTCCAGATAGGTAACATACACCATAATAGGCTTCTTAAGGCACATTAATCTAGTTCAAATTTAAGTATTATTATGGTTTGGATATGAAATTTCCCCCCAGAGGCTTGCGTGATGAAGTATTGGTTTCCAGTGCAGCAGTGTTCAGAGATGGGACATTTGGGAGGAGATTGGATCCTGAAAGCTCTGATTTATCAATGGGTTATGTCACTGATGCATTCATGATTTAATGGACTATAGGGATGTGATAAAAAAAATAGGAGATAGAGTCTAGTTGAAGGAGTCGAATGGGAGTCAAACTCAGGACCTTGCGCTTGCCAGGCAGGCGCTTACACCTCTGAGCCATCTCACCGGCCCAGAAACATCAATTTTGATAACTTCTCACAGACAAGAGTATCTATGTGATGTTTGGGAATTCAGTGAAGTTCCAGAATCCTGTTAGGGTGAAAATTTCAAGGATAGATGAATAGGGTGAGAACAGTTCAGCTTTACCTGTGCTCACTCAACTCCAAGGCAGCAGAACTCAGTACAAAGAGAGACCTCCCTAAGATCACAATATCTCTGACAGAGGAAAGTAATAACTTAGTAAGTGATAGCTTGGCATTGCCAAACATTTTGAGGTGCTGCTCATCATATTCTCACAACACCCCAAATGCTCATGATGTCAGCACATCTGAGTGGTTCAGAGATGGCAGGATCAGTGAAAATAAATGGGGAATCACAACAATCAGAGTTCTGAACTCAACAATGGGCTACAGATTCTACCAACCTATGGACTCCATCAAGTAGCCTACATAGGTAGATGTTTGGCAAGCCTCATCTATACAAGACCCCCAATTGACCCAGATATTCCAAAAAATGGTCCCCATACCTCACTCCTGCCCTGTGGCCAGCTTCCCACACCTTACTCACACAGGCAAAAACAGTGAGCCTCTGAAGATTGTTTGCAAGTGAGTGCAGTCATTCCAGTTCTGCAAGATTAAGAGGAGGCACACGAAACTAAGCATTTCAGTGCACATCCTAGAAAAACAAATAGGAATATTTTAGTACCTCTACTAGCTTTGGAGGATCTGGAGAAGGCATACAATCTTAAGAATTCCCCGACTAACAGGGAACAAGTGGTGTGGAGCAGGCACATCTATGGAACCTTGGAATTCCCAATCAGTGTCACTGACAAAAATGTATCTCTCAAAGTAAGTCAGCAAAGACTGGACATGATGACTGCTTCATCAAATGTGAAAAAAGCACCAACATTTAGCAACCATGACACCTCCAAAGGAAAACAATATTCCAGTAACCAACCCCAAATGAATGGAGTTACATAAATTGGCTGACACAATTTTTAAATAGTTCATTTAAGTAAACTTAGCAAGCTAAAAAGAGAACAAAAATAGACAACAAAATCAGAAACAGTTACATGAGCAAAATGAGAAGTTCAATAAGGAGACAGAAATATTTTTTTAAAGATCGGAAACTCAGGAGTCAGTCATGGTGGGACATACCTGTAACCTCAGCACTCTGAGAGGCTGATGCAGGAAGACCACAATTTTGAGTGCAGCCTGGGCAACTTACCTGTCTCAAAATAGAAAAAACTACAAAGGGCTGGACATGTAGCTCAGTGCAAAGGCCCTGGGTTCAAACCCTACTACAACAACAACAACAAAAAGAAAAGCCAAGGAAGCTCATCAACATTAGACCTGCCTTACATGAAATGCTGGAGTTTTTAAAGCTGAAATGAAAGAATGTCAGTTAGTTACATAAAACACGTAAAGTATAAAATTCTTTAGTAAAGGTAAGTATAAACTCAACTTTAGAATTCCTTGTAATGGTAGTGTGTAAATTGCTACTGTGCTATAAAGATTAAAAGACAAAAGTATTAAAACTAATTGCCTACAACAACTTCTTAATAGACATATATACAATCAGATGTAAACTGCAACATTAGTTACATACATTTTAGGAAAATTGGAAGCAAAATATAGACTCTGTGCAATTGAATATAAATTATAACCTTAGAATAGACCCTTATAAAATGTTTTATGTAAGCTTCATGGTAACAGATATACAAAAAACTAGAGAAAGAAGTAAAAGTACCTGCACAAAAAGCTACCAAATCAAAAAAAAAAAAAAAAAAAAAAAAGCAAGATGGAGAAAAAGGACAAAAAAAACCACTATAAAACAGTCAATAAGCAATAAAATGGCAATAGTACATCCTTATTTATCAGTAATTACATCAAATTTATATGGATTAAGTCTTCCTATAAAAAACATGGTGGGTTGACTGTATTGGAGAAGATGGCTGCATATAGGGTGACAGCAAATGTGAATGTCTCCAAACTGGCACTGAAAAAACAGTAGGGTACCCTGAGGTAGGAGCAAGAGATAAAGTCTTATGTGGGAGGATAAATGAAAAGAGAATCTAGCTGGACCAAAATCCAATCTCTAGATTGTATGTGGGGAAACCAGGCCACTCCTGGATCATGACACCCCATCTCCAACCCCACAATAGACATACACACCATCTTGGGAGATAATTGGAGTGAGTGAGGGAGCTGGCCCTTCAGCGACAGTCTGGCTGATGGAACAGACCCACAATCCCTCTAACCTCCCTACCAGGAATGGTGAGTAAAATATATGAAAGCCAGGGATTCAGAGAAGCCAAAAGCAGGAGAACTGGGCAGGACAAAATGCCAATCACTTGCATCCTGAAATCAATAGCGCTAAAGTGTTGGGGAGTTGCCAGACTGTGGGGAGAGAGAAAACTTACATAACAGAAAAAAATAAGCCACCCTGTTATGGTTTGTGTCTAGATGTCCCCTCAAAGCCTCATGCAGTCACACCATACTCTGTCTGCAGAATTCTTAGCTGACCTTTCAGGATGGCCACATCTACAGCTGAGATGCAAAGTGCTTCATATATACATTTTCAGTGTTGACTCCCACACCTATAAGTCCTGATATATTACACTGGCATTATCATTTGATTACAAATAAATTAATCTATTAATAGGCTATATGCAGAATGGTTCTGTTATACAAAATAATTTAGATCTGTCTCTTGGATGGGCCCCTTTCAGCGTAAGATGTTTTGTGCTGTGTTAGGACTCTTCGGGGCCTCCCTCCCCCACACAGGCTAACACCAACTCTGAGCCTCAACCTCTTATCTCCCTGCTTCCAAAACCATGAGCTCAGTAACCCTATATTCTTTATAAATTAATCAGTCTGTATGAATACATAAGTATTAGATAAGCTGTGGTTTTACATATTATATTAGCCCTTTGGACTATGTCTCTAAGAAAAATATAACTTTGCTGTTAGTTTTGTTGGTTTTATACAGAACACTACATTTTAAAGCTCTTTAAAACTTTAAGAAGTTTTAGATAATTGTGTACATTTTTTAAAAAGATATTTATTTTGTAAGGAGCTAAATGTTATTTCTGATTGTATAAACTATGCCACTGACATATTTGGCATTTAAATGGTGCCTGAACCTAAATATTGTTTAAGAAATCTCTGCTTGAAAACAACGAAAAAGCACCTCAGCAATTGCTAGTTGTGATGTAGATTGTTTTATCATATTTTACTTTCTATAAACTTTAAGGGTTTGCTTTTTGTTTTTTACTGTTGTAATCTTAACACAAGATAATTATACTTTATAGATAAAAGCATGTACTGATCTATCTCTTTAATATATAACTCACATTATGATTATCATAAACTCTAGGTAAGTTATTTTTATATAAAAGTATGCATATCTAATATGTAAGGAAACTTAATGGGAGAAAAATGTCATAGAAATATTTTACTTACATAGATAACCATAGGCAAATTTTTTCTCCACAACCAAGAAAGTAATAGCACTCTTACATGTTATAATAATGAACACAGAAATGATAACAAGAAAGGATCTAGCAAACAAAAAGCATAAATTTAAGTAAAATTTTAATGAATATATACTAATAAACATCTTGCAAAATCATGTATAAGACTTTATTTAAAAAATATGTTTACAAACAGTCCAGTGTGGGTGGAGCAGTGGCCCATATCTTGAGAAAAATTAAAACACTTACAAAATTTGGCTCAAGAACAATAAGAAGCTGGGCATACTGAGCCCTCTACAATTCCCTAGAACACCCCTATCTTTACCATTCTGAAAAAAATCTGAAAAATGGTGGCTATTTCAGGACCTCCAGGCTGTTAAAAGTCTTATAGTCTCTAGGACCATTATGAACTGGTCTCCCAAATCCAGCCATGATCCCAGAAGGATGGACCTTAATCATCATTGATCTTGAGGACTGTTTTTTCACCATTCCTTTATACCCTCAAGATAGGGAAAAATTTGCTTTTTCAGTCCCTGTATATAATAATCAACAACCTTTATCTAGATATCAGTGGAAATATCTTCCTCAAGGTATGAAAAACATTCCAACTATGTGCCAACATATGGTACATCAGGCCATTTATCCAATTTGTGAACAGTTTCCTCATGTTTTAATCTATCATTACATGGATGATATCTTACTTGCTGCTGCTTCTGCAAACATGCTGAATAGTATCTTTTCTGTGCTAATGACGCAAATGTCCAGACACGGCCCATGCATTGCCCCTGAGAAAATTCAGCATATGCCACCTTGGAGATATTTGGGATTAACTATTGGCCAAAGATACATTAAACCCAAAACATTCTCTCTTAATATCCCACAGTTATGGACACTCTCCTTGGGGCAACTTCTTGGAGATATTAATTGTGTACAGCCATACTTGAGCATACCAACAGCACACTTATCCAATCTATTTGATAGTCTATGGGGGCCCACAGAGCCTTCCTCTCCCTGTTTCTTAACACCTGAAGCACAGCAGGAGTTACATTCAGTAGAGACAGCTATCTCCTCACACTTCATGCAGAGTATTTCACCCTCTCTTCCTATGCTTTTAATGCTTTTTCACACAAATCACAGCCCTACCAGTCTCATAGCTTAATATGATATTCAGCTCCACTGTGTGCAATGGCTTTTCCTATGCAGTAGTTACCCTAAGGTAATTAACCCTATCTTATTCCTTATAGCACAGTTAGTATCCGAAGTACGACAACATTGTGTGCAACTCACTGGAGTAGATACCCATGAAATTGTCATCCCTTTTCCACAGGATACTCTTTTTCAGCTATTAATGAGGAGCATAAAATGGCAAACAGCTCTCACTGATTTCTGCAGCCATATCCGCAGTCATATGCCAGCAGGCCCTTTACTAAAGTTTCTCTTTTCTCATATGTTTTTAACATCTCCCATCTTCTGGGTTTTACCAGAACCCATCAAAGCAACACTTGCCATCTTTACAGACCGATCTGGTAAAACAGGTAAAGCAGTGTTGGCCTGGTTTGTTAATGGAATGTGGCATTCACATCATACTTCCCCACATAAGACTACACAACATGCAGAGCTTGCCACAGTCCACCTAGCTTTATCCTTGTGGCCTGACACACCACTCAATATGGTCTCTAATTTTAGTTATGTAGTCTTAGCAGTGCCCATCCTAGTGGACTCCTTTCTACAATATGCCCTGATAAAATTTATATGCAACACTTCCTTGCCATCCAGACAGCCATTCAGCAGTTTCCTGCTCCTCTTTTTATTATACATCTACAGTCACATACTGGCCTCCCAGGTTTTCTCTCTGAAGGCAATAAAGAAGCTGATGCCACTGTGGCTTTACTGAAATCTTCTTTTGTGGCTAATGCTTTTTCTCATGCCCAAATATTCCATGACTTTCATCACTGCATTGGTTTTACGGCATCATTTCCACCTCACCAAAGCTCAGACTTCCTCTATCATCAAGGGATGCACCATTTACAGTTTATTTTCCATTGCCTGCCCTCCTATGGTAGGCCATTTTTCCAATCCTGTGGTGATAAGGTCAATCACACCTGGCAGACTGATGTCACCCAATTCATGCCTTTTGGGTGTCTCAAGTATTTATATGTATCCATGGACACCTATTTAGGTTTCCTCTATGCAACAACTAACCAAAAAATTAATGACAAAAATTCTATTCAATATCTGTTGACATGCTTTGCTGAGATGGGAACCCCTCACTGCCTAACAACTGATAATGGTCCAAAATTTTAAAATACTGTTTTTAAAAACTTCCTTCAAAATTGAAACATTACGCATATTACTGGCATTCCCTATAACAGCACAGGTCAAGCCATCATAAAGTGTCAACATAGAACATTAAAATCTTAAATAAATTTAAAAAGGGGGTAGGCCCCCTATATGAATCACCACATAACATTCTTCATCATGCTCTTTACACTCTGAACTTTTTAAATGTTTCATCTGAAGGTGTTTTGGCTTATCAATGCCATGTTCTTCCTTTCACCTTTGTGCCACAGTGCATGGTACTTATTAAACAGGATATGTCTGATGAGTGGGAAGGCCCCTGCCCAGTAAAGTGCTGGAGGAGGGGATCTGCTTGTGTGCTTACAGATAATGGAACCAAAAGCGTTCCCACCTGATGGCTGCAGCCATAGATTGCTGAAGGATGCAAAGCAGCTGATAGCCCAATGAAATGCCTGATGATCCACCCATATCTGAGTGTGGTATCATGCCAGGCTCAGAGGGTAACTGTTCTCTTAGGGCTATGCCTCCTGCTTTTGAAGGCACTTATTGCATCTGGAAACACAATCTATTTGGCTCATTTGCTTAACCCTCCTCTTTTCATGGCTTTAACCTGGTGGCATGGGGACTCCCCTCTCGCTTCTAACAATTTGGCTTGGACAGGAGGAGTATAGATCCAACTGACCGGGGCCCCCCAGAGTACCAGCAGTTGTCAGGAAATGAAACACTCACACTCCTGACTAAAAGTCCTCCATTCTGTCTTATTGTGCATCATAATCACACATCCTATGTCACAATCAAGTTGCAGCCATATTTGTATTATCGACCTAAGAAAGATTCACAACCAGCCAATCTAACCTTTATAATGGCAGTCTCTACAGATTCACACAAGAACAAGAGGACAATTCAACTATATTTCCTCCTCCCTTCACAATCTGCCAACCAAAAAGGGATTGGAGGTACAAACAGTATTTAGTGCAATCGTCTCCATACCACATGGAGTGACCATGCATCAGTGTCCTTTTTAACACCATTGTGCTGGTTTGGGGGCCACATGGATCACTCCATAGCAGGAATGAGACACTTGCCTTTGGCACGTACTCCAATAAGTGTATAAGCTGGAGTGAGCATGGACCCTTTGGGCCTATTTTATAACTAATGTACAATGATGGCCATACAAGACCCCTGCATGCACAATGGTTGATGGCTGGACTGCCTTTCTTTCCTCGCCTTCTATCACACAGAAAATATTCAAAAAATACTGGCAACTATTCCTTTCATCTTGATCAAAACATGACTGACTTTGTAACTGTCTGTATAACTCATCCTTCTGTTTTTCTATGGGGCAATGTTCCTCCATCCATAACTATGTCTTCCTGGTATAGTATTACTATCAGTTTTCCTTATTGGTATAGCAATTGTATTTCCTATAATAATGTCTCTCAGCATAATACTACTTTTACTATGGTTCTAAAATGTAGGGCAGCAGAGTGGCTACCAGTAGATCTGAATAGAACTTTGTTGGAGAAACATAGTATCCAAATACTACTCAAGGCTTTACAAAAGTTTAGACCAAAATGTTTCATCACCCACTCTAATAGCCTTCATAATATCAGCTGTAGTTATAGTTACATCCATTATCATGGCTAGTATTTCCCTTGTTGACAGCATCAACACTGCTACAACAGTGGAGTCCATACTCACCAATGTTATTGCTAAATTACAACAACAAGTAGATATTGACAGAGGTATTATGGCTAGATTTCAGGCTCTTGAAGCTGCAGTAAAATGGTTAGGGGAACAGAAGGCTGCTATGGCTACCCATTTGTAGTTAAAATGTGATTGGCAGTATGTTAAACACTATGTAATAGCCCTTCCATTTAACTATATAAAAAGAACTTGGGAGGGGGTAAAATATCACCTACAGGGTACTTTTAACATCTCACTGGAACAACACATTGATTCCCTACATAATCAGCTAGCACATGAAATAAATGCCATGCACCAACAATTTGCTCAAAGCACATTTAAACAGCTAGAGAAGGTGTTCCATATGCTGAACACTTCACAATGGTTTTCAGGACTAAATATTCACATACTGGTGATATTTATTATTGTAGGATTGTTGTTATATAATAGCTTAACTGTTGTGACTGCTCTATCCTGTATGTTCTACAGAATACAATCTCAAAAGTGAATCTTAGTTTTTATGGGACTTCTGGCTGAAGCTTGGCTCAATGTTTTCCAAGCCACTGTTGCTAATAATAAAAAAATGGGGAAATTTGGGCATCAACACAGAAAATGTATATATGAAGCTCTTTACATCTAAGCTGTAGATGTTGCCATCCTGACAGGTAAGCTAGGAATTCTGCAGACAGAGTATGGAGTGACTTGGAAGGAGGCCATAGCTTTGTAGCCCAGGATGTAAGCACATTTTCTGTGCTGTTCCCAAGCATTCCCAAGCCTGTCTACTCTAGCCTATCAGCCCAGTTCCCAATGCTGTCAGTCCAAGTGTAACATGTACTTTTCTCAAACTATCTTTTGGATTTCTCTAAAAATGCCTTTGTTCTCTTCATGTACTTAAGACAGAGTATCCCTTTAATAAACAGAGTGGTCATGAGCCCACTCCTTGTGTCATGAGTCTTATTTCATTGTACAATATGAGTCATCAGAGATGACATCAGCTCCAATATTAATAATTGGAGAAGTGCATATGGGACAAAATGAAAGCAATCCTAAGAGGAAAGTTTATAGCTGTGAATGCCCACATCAGAAAAACAGAGTGGGCTTAAATAAATAACCTGAGATGCACCTCAAAGTCTTAGAAAAGCAAGAAAAATCAAAATGCAAACTTAGTACAAGGAAGGAAATTGTAAATACAGGCCAGAAATCAATAAAATTGAGAACAAAAAAATATAAAGAATCAATGAATAAAGGAGTTGTTTCTTTGAAACAGTAAACTACACAAAACATTAGCTAATCAAGTAAAAAAATGACAAACAAGATCCAAATCAAAGTAATAAGAAATGAAAAAGTTGAAATCACAACAGACACTGCCAAAATCAAGAATATTAACAACAACTAGACAAACTTGTATGCCAATAAATTGGAGAATTGAGAAGAAATGGGTACATTCCTAGACAATTATGAATTACCAACACTTAACTGGAAAGACTATCAAAGCTGAATAATTCAATAAAAGGCAATGAAATTGAAGCACTATTAAAAATTTACCAACTAGGAAAACATCAGGTCTCATGGATTCACAGATGCATTCTAAGAAACTTCAGGGAAGATCTAACATCAGTACGCCTGTTCTTTAATGAAATTGAAATGGAAAAAGTATTCCCAAAGTCTTTTTTTTGTAAGCTAGAATTACACTGATTCCAAAACAAGACAAGAATTCAACCTAAAAAGAGAACCAGGGCTAGTGATATAGCTCAGCGGCATGAGTGCCTGCCTGGCAAGCATGAGGTCCTGAGTTCGACCCCTAGTACCAGCATACATATATAAAAAAAAAAAAGAACCATAGAACAATCTCTTTAATGACCATAGATGCAAAAATCCTCAACAAGATACTGGCAGACGAAATGCAGCAAGTCATGAAAAACATCATACATTATAAGGAAATAGGTTTCAACAAAGAGATGCACAGATGGTTCAACATATGCAAATGAATACATGTTTTATAGCACATAAACAGAAGCCAAAAACACATGATCATCTAAATGAACACAGAAAAAACCCTTTGATAAAATTCAACATTCATTCATGAAAAAAAAACACTGAGGAAAATACGTATAGAAGGACCTTATGTTAACTTGATAAAAACCATTTATGATAAACCTACTAAATCATTATAATAAATGATAAAAATCTCAAATCTTTCCCTCTAATACCAGGAACAAAACAGGGATGTCTGCTGTCACATCCCTGTTTAACGTAGCACTTGAAATATTACCAAGAGCACTTAGGCAAGAAAAAGACATAAAAGAGATATTTATAGAAAGAAAAAAGTCTAATTATCATTATTTGCAGATGCCATGATCCCCTACAGAGAAGACCCAAAAAATTGCACCAAAAGACTTCTAGAATTAATAACAAGATTCAGCAATGTAGCAGGATAAAACACACACAGAACAGTGTTCCTATATAACAATATTGAATCCACTGAGAAAAAAATTAGAAAAAAATACAATTCATGATAGCACCAAGAAAAACTGAATACTTAGGAATTAACCTAACTAAAGAAATGAAAGAGCTTTACAGCAAAATCCACAGTACTCCGAAGAAAAAAATTGAAGAAGACATCACAAAATGGAAAGATTTCCCCTGTTCCTTGATCAACAGAACCAATATAATCAAAATGGCTATACTTCTAAAATTGATATACAAATTTAATGCACTCCCAATGAAAATACAGACAACATTCTTCACAGAAGTGGAGAAAACAATCCTAAAATGCATATAGAACAAGAAAAGACCAGAATAGTAAAAGAAATTCTTGGTAAGAGAAAAGCAGGAGGCATCACAATCCCAGACTTGAGGATATATCACAAAGCTACAGTGATAAAAACTGTATGGTACTGCATGGTACTGGCACAGAAACAGACAGGAGGATCCATGAAACAGAATAGAGGACAAAGAACCCCAAGCACATTGAACCATTTCATCTTTGACAAAGGAGCCAAAAAAACAAAAAAGAAAAAAAACTCAACTTTGGAGGAAAGATAGCCTCTTTAATAAATGATGCTGGAAAAATTGGCTATGCACATGCAGAAGACTGTATCTAGACCCATCTCTTAACATATGTTAAACTAAAAGCAAATTGGAACAAATGTCTAAATATTAAAATAAAAATACTTTTTCTGATGGAATAAAAATAGGAAAAACTCTTAAAGTGAAAGGCACAGACAAGGATTTTCTGAATGGAATTTTGGTTGCACAATTAATAACATCATGAATAAAAAAGGAAATCATAAAGATAAGAGTTGAAATTAATGAAATTAAGATTAAAAGATAATATAAGAATCATTGAATCAAAGAACAGATTCATTGAAAGAATAAACAAAATAGATACATCTTTACCCAAGTATACCAAAAGAACAAAAGTAAAGACCCACATCAGTGCAATTAGAAACAAAAAAACTGGGGCTGGTGAGATGGCTCAGTGGCGTAACTGCCTGCCTGGCAAGCGTGAGGGCCCGTGTTCGACTCCTGGAACCCACATATGAAAAAAAGGCTAGTGATATCGCTCAGCAGCATGGGCGCCTGCTGGCGTGCAAGGTCCTGAGGTTGACCCCCGGTACCCACAAAAAAAAAAAAGAAACAAAAAACCTACAATTATAGTGGACACCAGCAAAATCTAGAAGATTTAGTAACTACAATGAAAAATTTTGCTCAAAAAATTAGAGAATCTAGAAGAAATGGACAGGTTGATAGACAAACAAATTACCAAAACTGAACAAAAAAGACATTAAAAACTCTACACAATATGACAACAAGCAATAAAATTCAGGCAATAATAAAAACCCTACCACCTAACAGGAGCCCAGGGCCTGATGGAGTCACCATTGATTTCTACACCACCTGCAGGGAGGATGTAATGCCACTACTTCTCAAAACTTTAATGAAATTGGAAAGAACTTCCAAACTCATCCCTGGAAGCTAGCATTACCATGATCTCAAACCCAGAAAAGAATCAAACCAAAGGAAGAAAGCTAGAGGTCCATCTCTATAATGAACATAGTTGCAAAAATCCTCAGCAATATACTACCAAACAAAATGCAATAAATCATCAAGAAGTTCGTACGTCATGACTTAGTAGACTTCATACCAGGGATGCAAGGATGGTTTAACATATGCAAAAAATAAAAATAGGCCGGTGAGATGGCTCAGCGGTGTAAGTGCCTGCCTTGCAAGCGCGAGGGCCCGAGTTTGACTCCCAGAACCCACATACGAAAAAGGGGCCGGTGATATCGCTCAGCGGCACGGGTGCCTGTTGGTGCGTGAGGTCCTGAGGTCGACCCCCCCCGGTACCCACAAAAAAAATAAAAAATAAAAATAAATGTAACATACTTTTTACAGACATGCAAGAACAAAAATAACAGTATGATATCAATAGATACATAAAAGGCTTGTGACAAAATACATTTTTAATTTTTAAAAAACCTGAAGTAAATAGGTGCAGAAGAATCTTATCTCAATTTGATAAATGACATTTATGACAAAGCTACAGCCTGCATCATACTAAATGGGGAAAAGCTGAAAGCTTTCCCTCTAAAATCAGGAACAAGACAAGGATACACACTATCACCACTCCTATCCAACATAGTCCTTAAGATATTAACAAAGAAATCATGCAAGAGAAAAAAAGTAATACATATAGCAAAAGAATAAATAAAATTATCATTCCTTACAAATGACATCATCCTTTATATAGAAGACCCAAAAAATTCCACCAAAAAACTCCTAGAGTTAATAATCAAATTCAGCAATGTAGCAGGATACAAAATCAACACAGAAAAAATCAATAGCATTCCTGTACACTAACAATGAACTCACTGAGAAAGAGAATAGGAAAATGATACCATTCCCAATAGCCTTAAGAAAAATCAAATACTTAGGAATTAACCTAACCAAGAAAGTAAAAGGCCTCTACAATGAGAATTATATCACTCTAGAAAATGAGATTCAAGGGGCCAGTGAGATAGCTCAGCAGCATAAGCGCCTGCCTCGCAAGCGCGAGGTCCTGAGTTCGACTCCTGGAACCCACATAAAGGGAAAAAAAGGGCCGGTGATATCGCTCAGTGGCACAAGTGCTTGCTGACAAGCGTGAGGTCCTGAGTTCAACTCCCACCAAAAAAACAAAACAAAAAAAAAAAAAAAGAAAATGAGATTCAAGAAGACATCAGAAAATGGGATGATATCTATCCATGCTCCTGGATTGGCAGAAGTGATATAATAAAAAATGGCTATACCAGTGATGGTGAACCTTCTAGAGCTTTCAATGATATGAACAGCCCACTTTGGCATGCATACCATAAGTTCGCCACCACTGGGCTATACTTTCAAAATGATATATAGATTTAACACATTTCCAATCAAAATATCAACAGCATTCCACACAGAACTAGAAAAATCAATCTTAAACTTCACATGGACCAGATGAGACCCAGAATAGGAAAAACAATCCTGGGCAACAAAGGCAAAGCAGGAGACATTACAATTCTAGATTTCAAATTATATTACAAAGCTACAGTGATTTTTTTAAAATACCATGGTACTAGCAAAAATAAATTAGCAGAGTAGGAAATACTCCAGCTTGAGGATGATTGGGAATCAAATTATGTAGGATGTACAGCTTTGTAGGCTGGGAAGTCACTAGAACTTTTGAGCAGAGAACAACATGAATGTAACTCTAGAGTGAGGAAGTGTGTCATTCTGAGATACAGAGTGTGGTATCTACCTATTTCCATGATAGAAACCTGATCAGCTAGTGTGCTGTCTTAGTTACTTTCTCATTGCTGGGGAAAAATACCCAACACATACAAATTAAAGGAGGAAATGTTTATTTCAGCTCACAGGTTGTAGAGGTTTCAGTCCGTAGACAGCCGGCCCCAAGCCTGGGTGGCATGGCAGAGAGGCGACACAGAAGAGAAACCATTCATGCCATTTCAGGCAGAAGGCAACAAGCAGCAAGCAGCAACACCAAACTTCCCTATCCCTTTTGTTCCATCCAGACTAAAAGTGGTGCCACCCAGAGTGGGACTTCCCATTACCCACACCCAGAACTGATAAACCAATTAGTGGTCTAATCCAGTACCACACACCCTTAATCCTATTATCACTCACCCTAATTCCAACTAGTTCTGAAAAGCCCCACCTATGAGCACATGAAGCTTTGGGGTGACATCTAGATACAAGCCATAACATTCTGCCCCAGGCCCCCAAAAGATTCATGTGCATCCCTTTATATAAAAGGCACTTAGTCTACCTCTAAGAGTTGCTAAAGTCCTAACAGTTTCAGCTTGGTTGAAAAGTCCAAGTCCAAAGTCTCCTCTTAGGCTTAAGGCAAACTCTTAGCTGCAAGCCCTTGTACAAATGAAAAGAAAGTGAAACAGTTCCAACATACAATGGCACAAGAAAAACATTCCCATTATAAAAGGTACAAATAGGGAGGTAGAAAGGAATGAGACCAAAGCAAGTCCAAATACCAGCAGGGCAAACATTAAATCCCACAGTTTTATGTCCAGCATCCCCAACAACCTGTGGCAAATTGTAAACTACAAAAGGCTTGAGTGGCTCCTCCCCTATAGCACTTCTAGTGATTGTAGCTCCCATAGCTTCTCTCTTGGGCTGGCTTTCCTCATTCCTTGCAGCTTTCCTCAGATGATCCACATTCCTGGCTTCTCTAACATTCTGGAGTCTCCACTGCACCTTCAGCTTCGTACTCACAGCTTCACATACTGCCTTCTCAGGAGAACACTGCCTGGCCTCCAAAGCCTTCTTCTGAAAACTGGGTGGAAGCCTTCCTGACTTCACAACTCTTGAATTCTGCATGCCACCAACACCAGAACTTCATGTATGATACCAAGGTCTGCCACAGATGGGGCAATAGCCAGGCTTCCTTGCTACAATGAAACTAGAAATCAGAGGCAAAAGAAACCACAGAAAGTTGTAAAATGCATGGAAATTAGAAAACACACTCTTGAGTAATCAGAGGGTCACAGAAGAAATTAAGGAAGAAATAAGACAGTTCCTAGAACTAAATGATAATGCCAATAAAATATATGCTAGAATATGTGGGATACAATGAAAACAACCCTAAAAAGGAAGTTTATAGCTTTTAATACACACATCAGGAAAAGAGAGCAAGCCCAAATAAATAACCTAATTATGCATATCAAGATCCTAGAAAAACAAGAACAATCCAAATCCAGAGCTAGTACTAGAAAGAAAATTATAAAGATCAGAGCATAAATCAATGAAGTGGAGACTAAAAATTATGAAGAATCAATGAATTGAAGAGTGTCTCTTTTAAAGAGTAAGCAAAATAGACATACCCTTAGCCAATCTCACCAAGAAAAGGAAAGAAAAGGCATAATTGAATGCAATTAGAAATAAAAAAGGCAAAATCCCAACAGAAACTGCTGAAGTCCAGAAGATTATTAGCAACAACTGGGTGAACCTGTATGCCAATAAACTGGCGCATTAAGAAGAAATGTAGAGTTGTCTAGATACATGCAAATTACCAAAACTAAATGAAGAAGACTTAAAAATCCAGAATAATCCAATAGCATGCAATGAAATTGAAGCAGTAATTTAAAAATTGACTAAAAAGTGCCCAGGACCTGATGTATTCACTGACAAATTCTGTAAGAACTTCAGTGAAGATCTAATGCCAATAGTTCTCAAGCTCATTAATGAAATAAAAAGAAGAGTACCTTACAAGTCATTCCTGGAAGCTATCATCACACTGATGCCAAAACCAGACAAGAATTCAACCAAAAAAGAAACTACAGGCCAATCTCTCTCATGAACATAGATGCAAATATTCTCAAAAAGATACTGGCAAACAGAAAGCAAACAAATCATCAAAAAGATTATACACCATGACCAAGTAGGCTTTCTACCATGGATGCAAGGATGGTTCAAAATATGTAAATCAATAAATGTAATCCATCACATAAACCGAGCAAGGACAAAAATTACATGATCATTTCAGTAGATGCAGAAAATGCCTTTGACAAAATCCAATGATTCATGATTTAAAAAATGCTGAGGAAAATAGGTATAGAAGGACCTTATCTCAATCTGATAAAAGTCATTTATGACAAATGTACTGCCAACATCATACTAAATGGGAAAAATCTCAAAGCTTTTCCTCTAAATCAGGAACCAAAGATACCCCCTTTCACCACTCCTGCTCAACATAATCCTCAAAATATTAGCAGATCAATCAGCCAAGAGGAAGAAATCAAAAGGATACGTAGAGGAAAGGAAGAAGTCAATGTATCATTACTTGCAGATGACATCATTCTCTACATAGAAGACCCAAAAAATTCCACCAAAAGACTCCTGGAATTAATAAGCAAATTCAGCAATGTAGCAGGATACGAAATCTAAACATAAAAATCAATAGCATTCCTATACACTAAAAATGAACTCACTGAGACAAAAATTAGGAAAACAATACTACTCACAATAGCATCAAGGAAATCAAATACTTAGGAATTAACCTAACTGAGGAAGTGAAAGGCCTGTACAATAAAAATTACATCACGCTAAAAACAGGGATCAAAGATGACATCAGAAAATGGAAAGGTATCTCACTTTCCTGGATAGGCAGAACCAATATAGTCAAAATGGCTATACTTCCAAAACAATATACAGATTTAAAATAATCCTAATCAAAATATCAATAGCATTCCTCACAGATCTAGAAAAATCTGTCCTAAAATTCATATGGAACCAGAAGACACCTAGAATACTATGCAATACTGGGCAACAAGAACAAAGCAGGAGACATCACAATTCCAGATCTGATGTTACATTACAATACTACATCATAAAAATAACATGGTACTGGCACAAAAACAGAAAAGATGATCAATGGAACAGAATAGAGGAGGCAGTACAACCCCAGGCACACTCAGCTATTTGATCTTTGAAAAAGAAGCCAAAAGTATACATGTCAGGAAAGTCAGACTCTTTAATAAATGGTGTTAGGGAAATTGGATATTCACATGCAGAAGATTGAAGCTACAACCGTATCTCTCACAATCTACTGATACAATCAAAATTGATTAAAGATTTAAGTATTAAAACAGAAGCACTTCGTATGCCAGAAGATCAAATAAATGAAACTCTTGAAGCCCTATGTATAGACAAGGGCTTTCTGAACAGAACACCAATTGCACAAGAAATAATATCAAGAACCAACAAATGTGATCATATCAAATTAAAAAGAGTCTGCACAGCAAAGGAAACAACAAACAGTGAAATACCAATCTACAGAAAGGGAAAAAGATTTTGCTAGCCACAGCTCAATCAGAGGACTAATATTTACATTATACTAAGAACTCAAGAAAATTAGAACACCAAAAATAAAATACTTCAGCAAAAATGGGGAACTGAAATGAATAGACACTTTTCAAAAGAGGATGTACATATGACAAGTAAATTCATAAAGAAATGTTCAATATTGCTGACCATTAGACAAATGCAAATTAAATTAAAACAATACTGAGATTCCTTCTTACTCTAGAAAGAATGTTCATCATCAAGAAATCAAATAATATCAAATGCTGATAATGCTATGGGGAAAAAGGAACACATCTACATTGTTGGTGAGAATGTAAACTAGTACAGCTGCTATTGAAAACAGTATAGAAGGTCTTCAGAAAACTAAAAATAGAAATTCCATTTGAATCAGCTATTCCTCTTCTAGGTATCTTCCCAAAAGAGTTAAAGACATCGTATTAGAGTGATACACTCAAGAAAGAGGACTTTCAGACCTGCTTCAGAAAGTGGAAATAATGATGGAACATCATACTAGAAGGACTGAAGCTGAAAGCATTCCCTCAAAAATCAGGAAAAAGTGGAGAGAACTTCTGGGAAGATGGATAAGTTGTAAGCAGCAACAAATCAACCTCTCCAAGATTCAGAATACAGACACTGGATAATAACAACTTGGGGAAGAGAGGAAGGAGAGAAGTGGATCCCCAGAATCCAAGAAGGATCTGAAGCAAAATTGGATCTTGCAGAGAAAGCGAGGAGAGAGAACATAGTGCAGAAAGAGGAGGCAAACTGGACTCAGTCCCCCCCACTCCCAGCTCACAGCATGAGAGAGGAGTATTGAATCTACAGGACACAGTGAGGATGAGTGACTCTAGAGGCCACCGGGGAGAAACACATCAGTGGAGCAGAACAGTGGATGCTGTGCAGTGCAAGGGCTAGTGAGTGACTCCAGTCCAAGTGACAGCTGTGTTCCCTGGAAAGATTGCTTGGTTAGTCACCTATTTAGAAAGAGGCCAACTGAAACAGGGACTCAGAATGGCTGTGGGTTGGCTTTGTCTCAGGGCTTCCAGTGTTGAAATCCCACAGCAACTGAGTGAAGGGCCACTGTGGGAGATGTCCAGAGTCAGGGAGCCATGGGCAGCCCAGTGAGGACACCCAGAGTGTTGCTAGCTGAAGACTTAGACCCCAGCCACATAGCCAGAAGCAAGGATCAGCCTGAACTTCTGCAGAATTGAAAGCACTGGAATCTGTGCACCATCCCAACCCTACAGTAGGCTTTCTGGAATTATCCAGTACCCCAGCATAACCCTACTGCAGACTTACTGGCATTACTCAGAACAGATCTGAGCTCTGATTTGGACAGAAACACAAAACTATAGACACCAGAAAATAACTACAGGCACAAAATCAGAGAAATTTCATTTTTGGTTTTCTTTGTTTTGGGGGTTTGTTTTTACTTGTTTTGTTCATTTTTTTCTTGATTGTCTGTTTTTGTTTTTCAATGTATAAACATTGTTTTTAGTTTTTTAATTTTCCTTTGTCTTTGCTTTTTTTTCCTTCTTTCTTTCTCTCCTGTCCTCTTTACCAGTTTCCTGAAGTTTGAGTGATCTTCCTTTGCCTTTCAGCTTTGCTTCTAATCTCTTCATCTTCCTTTATTTCTCTATTGTTTCATATTACCCCTTTTAAATTTTTTCTCCCCTGCAGGTAAAATTTTTCCATTAACAATAAAGCTTGTACCTATGGTTAAAGGTGGCAAATTAATTGTTATCACAGTTTTTCATTTTCTGGACTGTGATTAATGCTATTGTTATTACTGGTCAGATTACTTTAGCTGAGATGGCATAGTTGTTGTAATCAATTGTTCTTGCTTGTATGCCAATACTGAGACTGTCTGGAGGTCATAAACAATATCATAGTAAAGTACCATAGGACTGGGTGGCCAAACAGACACCAACCTTTAATTCATAACAAATTGAAGAGGTAGGATCTTGGGACAGACTCAAAAGCCAAAAGCCAGCTACACATAGAAGATATCTTTGAAAAGTGATCATCTCATAGAGAGGTCTTGGTACTAGTAACAAAGCTGTCTACCATAAACAATTTACAAACAGAAATGCAGAAAACAAATAAAAAACATAAAAAATGAGAAAGCACTGAAGCAAGATGCAACCCCACACCTCCAGCTCACCCACGGCAAATCTAGGGGACATTGAGGTGGAATAAATAAAAATCCAACCATCTAGACTTTCTGAAATAGTAGCAGCAGAAGTAGCAAAGCAAATGAATGATGCTGTATTAAAAAATAGATCAGAAATAATTGCACAGTTTACTAAAGAGATGGAAACCATAATGAAGGACATGGTTGGTGAATCTAGAGTAGATACAGATTAAAAAAAGAGGCACTTAAGAACGTGATAGAAAACATGAATGACCAACATAGGAAAGAACTGGATTCCATAAAACAGACTCAAAGAGATATCCAGGAAATTAGAAATTCTATTGAAAGTATACACAATAGAATCAGCCAATGCAAAGACAGAATATTAGACTTAGAAGACAGATTTGTGGTTAGCAACAACCAAAGGAAAGACTTCTTAAAAACAGCAAGGGACCACAAAAAATCAATCCAAAAGCTGCTAGAAGATGCAAAGAAGAATAACATAAGATTAATTGGAGTCAATAGAAAATCAGAAGAACAAAGGACATAAAAAACCTGTTCACAGAAGTAATAGCAGAAAACTACCCAAACATTGAAAAAGAAATTGACATACAGACAAGTGAGGCATATAGAACTCCAATTAGCCATAATGAGGGAAAAAAAAAACCATCAAGGCATGTAATAGTCAAGATTCGAGGGATTCAACATAAGAACATAATATTAAAAGGTGTTAGAGAAAAGAAATGAGTCACCTATAAAGGAAAGCCCATCAGAGTCACAGTAGACTTCTCAATACAAACTCTGAAGTCAAGGGAACTTAGAGTGAACTATTTCAAGCCTAAAAGAAAACAACATCCAACACAGACTGATGTACACTGGAAAATAACCTTTCAAAATTGATAGAGAAATAAGATACTTCCATGATAAAGAACACCTGAAGAAATTCATGACCACAAAACCAGCACTCCAAAAAGTTCTGAAGGACATTCTAGAAAATGACAATGAGGACAACAATTACATGGATCCCAATAGAATGAATCCACCAGGCAAGGCAAGCAGTTAAACAGAAGGGGAAGAAAGGGAACCAACAAAAGGAAATTAATATGACAAGGATAAGTCAATACATGTCAGTCATAACTATCCATGCAAATGGTATCAATTCAACAATCAAAAGAAAGAGATTGGCAGAATGGATCAAGAAAAAAGATCCAAGAATGTGTTACATACAAGAAACATATTTAACTCAAAAAGAAATGCATAGATTGAAAGTCAAAGGATGGAAAACAATACTCCATGTCACAGGAACCCTGAAAAAAGCAGAGGTAGCTATTTTATTTGCAGATAAGTGAATTTCAAGCCAAGACTGATGTGAAGAGACAAAGAAGGTCACTGCACGCTTGTTGAGGGAACAATCCAAGAGGAAGAGATAACAATCACAAATATATATTCACCAAATACTGACATACACAACTATATAGAACAAACACTAACCAATATGAAAAAATCAGATAAGCACCAATACAATTGTAGTGGAGGACCTTGATGCACTACAGTCACATATAGATCAAATAGATAAGAAATCAACAAAGAAATATCAGAGCCAAATGAAACATTTGAACAAATGGACTTAGTAGATATCGATCTAGTGTTCCACACAAAACAATAGAATGCACATTCTTCTAAGCAATACATGGGTCTTTCTCTAAAATAGATCACATTTTAGCTCATAGAATATGATTAAGTAAGTGCAAAAGAATTTAAATTATATCATGCATATTATTGGATCATAGTGCAATGAAATTGGAAATCAGTGACAAAAGATACCACAAAAACTACATAAAAACATGAAAATTAAATAACACCATCCTGAACAACCAATAGGCCACAGATGAAATTTAAGAAGAAATTAGATTGTTTCCACAGTAAAACAGTAATGCTGATATGACATAACAGACCTTATGGGATTCCATAAAAGCAGTCCTTCAAGGATGATATATATCAGTAAATTCCCACATGAGAAAAACAGAGCAATCCCAAATAAATAACCTGATGCTGAACCTCAAGCTTTTAGAAAAAGAAGTGCAAGTCAATCCCAAAGCTCATATCAGGGAGGAAATTAAAAAGATCAGAGCAGAAAACAATGCAATTGAGACCAATAAAAAAACAATACAAAGAATTAATTAATGGAAGAGTAGGTTCTTTGAAAGATTGAGTAAAATAGATGAATCCTTAGCCAACCTTATAAAAAAAAGGAAAGAAAAGACTCAAATTTGTGCAATTAGGAATAAAACAAGCTAAATCACAACCAAACCCACAGAAATCAAGAAGATCGTCAATATGTATTTTGAGAACCTGTATACAATGTGATGGAAAACTCAGAAGGAATGGACAGATTCCTAGATACATATGAATTACCAAAGCTGAATCAAGAAGATATAAAAATTCTAACTAGCCCCATATCAGTCAATGAAATAACTAAAAAATGACCAACTAAGAAAACCCCACATCCTGATAGAGTCACTGCTGAATTATACAAGAAATTTAGAGAACATCTGATGCCACTAACCTTTGAACTCTTTATTGAAATCAAAAGGGAAGCAATACACTCAAACTCTTTCCTGGAAGCAAGCATTACCCTGATACACAAACCAGAAAAGAACCCAAACAAAAAAGAGAACTACAAGCCAATCTCCTTAATGAACATAGTTACAAAAATCCTCAATAAGATGACGACAAACAGAATGCAGCAAATTATCAAGAGGATTATACATCATGACCAAGTAGAATTCATCCCAGGGATGCAGGGATGGTTCCCCAAATCAATAAATACAATACACCACATTAATAGAACCAAAGACAAAAATCACATGATCATATCAATAGATGCAGAAAAAGAATTTCACAAAGTTCAACATGCATTCATGATAAAAAAATACAGAAAATCAGAATAAAAGGTCATTATCTCAATCTGATCAAAGCCATCTATGATAAGCCAACAGCCAACATCATACTACATGGTAAAAAACCTGAAAACTTTCACCTTAAAATCTGGAACAAGACAAGGATGCCCACTATCACCACTCTTCTTCAATATGGTTTTGAAAACATTAATCAGAACAATTAGACAAGAGAAAGAACTAAAAGGAATGAGCATGGGAAAAGAAGAAGTTAAATTATCATTATTCACAGATGACATGATACTCTGTATAAAAGACCCTAAACACTCCACCAAAAGACTCCTAGAATTAATAACCAAATTGGGTAGCATAGTAAGATACAAAGTCAACACTCAAAAATCAATAGCCTTCCTGTACATGAATAACAAACTCACTGAAAGAGGAATTAGGGAAACAACTTTCACAATAGCATTAAGAAAAATGAAATACTTAGGAATCAATATAACAAAGGAGGAGAAAGACCTATACACTGAAAACTACAGTACTCTGAAAAGGAGATCAAAGAGGATATCCAAAATGGGAACATATCACCTGTTCTTGGATAAGCAGAACCAATATAGTGAAAATGGCCATACTCCCAAAACTGTTATACAGATTTCATGCAATCTCAATCAAAATACCAAGAGCATACCTCACAGAACTAGAGAAAACAACCTTAAAATTCATGTGTACCAGAAGAGACCTAAAATAACAAAATCAATTCTAGGCAACAAAGGAAAAGTAGTGGGCATCACAATCCCTGACTTGAAATTATACTACAAAGCTACCATGATAAAAAATCCAGCATGGTACTAGAAAAGAAACAGACCTGAATATAAATGGAACAGAATAGAAGATGCAGAAACAACTCCAAATACACTCAGCCACCTTAACTTTGACAAAGGATCAAAACACCTTCACTTGAATAAAGATAGCCTCTTTAATGAATGGTGCTGGGAGAACTGGCTTTCCACATGCTGAAGATTGAACCTAGACCCATATCTTTCACCATGCACTAAACTAAAACAAAAATATATAAAAAGATCTAAATATTAAAACAGAAAAACTTAATCTGTTGGAAGATAAAATAAGTAAAACTCTTGAAGACTATGTGTAGGCAAAGACTTTATGGACAAAACCCCAATCACACAGGTAATATTACAAAGAATCAACAACAGGGATCTCATCTTATCACAAACTTTTTGCAAAGCAAAAGAACCACCAACAGAGTGAATAGACAACCCACAGAATTGGAAAAAATTTTAGCAGGTATTCCTCGGACAAAGGACTTATATCTAGACTAGTATCTAGAAAACATAAAGAACTCGAAAAGATCAGACCCCCCCAAATTTAAAGACCCAAATACAAAAGTGGCAATCTGAAATAAATAGACAATTCTCAGATGAGGAAGTACAAACAGCAAATAAACATATGAAAAATGTTCAACATCTCTGATCACTAAAGAAATGCAAATTAAAACAACACTGAGATTCCATCTCACTCCAGAAAGAATGGCTATCATCAAAAAATCAACCAATAACAAATGCTAGTGAGGCTGTGGGGGAAAAACTCTTCTCTACTGTTGGTGAAATTATAAATTGGTAATTCAATATGGAAATCAGTATGAAGCTTCCTCAAAAAACTAAAGTAGAGGTTCCATTTGACCTAGCTATTCCCTTTCTTGGTATCTTCCCAGAAGAGTTAAAAGCATTATACCACAGTAATATATGCACACTCATGTTTATAGCAGTACAATTTGTAATAGCTAAATCACGGAAACAGCATAAATGCCCATCAAAAGATGAATGGATAAAGAAAATATGTTTTTTATAAACAATGGAGTACTGCTCTGTTATAAAGAAGAATAAACTTTAGACATTTCTACATGAGTGGATGCACCTTGATACCATACTTTGAAATAAATCAGACATATATGTTTAAATATTACATAGTTTCTCTTGTGTGAATACCAAAAAAGTGAAATACCTTTACAAGGAAAACTACAGTACTCTGAAGAAGGAAATCAAGGAGAATATCAGAAAATGGAAAGATATTCCCTGTTCCTGGATAGGGAGACCCAATACAGTGAAAATGGCTATACTTCCACAACTGTTATACAGATTTAATGCAATCCTGATCAGAATACCAATAGTGTTCCTCACAAAACTAGAGAACACAATCTTAAAATTTATATGGAACTAGAAGAGAACTAGAATTTAGCAAAGGCAATTCTGGGCACTAAGGGCAAGACAAAGGACAACATGATCCCAGAATTCAAGTTATACTACAAGGCTACAGGGATAAAAACTGCATGGTACTGGCAAAAAAGAGACTTGTGGATCAAAGAGACAAAATAGAGGATTGCAGAAAAAATCCATGGCACACTCTGTTAACTTATGTTCACTAGAGGAAAAATAGACTCTTTAACAAATGGTGCTGGGAATACTCACTATCCACATGACAAAGATTGAACCTGAACTCATACTTTCACCATGCACTAAACTAAAATCAAAATGGATCAAAGATCTAAATATAAAAACAGAAACATGTAATCTGCTGAAAGATATAATAGCTAAAACTCTTGAAAACATAGATGTATCCAAAGACTATGAAGAAAACCCTGATTGCACAGGAAATACTACAAAGAATCAACAACTGGGATCACACCAAATTAAAAAGCTTCTGCACATCAAAGGAAATTACCAACAGAATGAAGAGACAACCTATAGAACGGAAAAAAATTTTACCAGCTACTCCTCAGACAGAGGACTAATATCTAGAGTATATAAAGGACTCAAAACAATCAGGCCTCCCAAATTTAAAGACACAATCCAAAAATGGACATCTGAAATGAATAGACACTTCTCAGATGAAAAAAAAACAAATGGCCAATAAATACATGAAAAAAATGTTCAATATTGCTGGCCATTAGATGAATGATTATTAAAACATCACTGTGAATACATTCTCTCCAAAAAAAATTACTATTATCAGGGAATCAACCAGGGGACTTCCGAGAAGATGGTAGATGGCAGTGAGCAACAGAAAAAGAGCCTCTCCAAAATTTGGCATCCAGACATTGGAATAGGGCAACATGAGGAAGAGAAGGAGGAGGGAATTGGGTCCCTGGGACCCAGAGAGGATCTGAAGTGAGAATTGAGGTCCTTGAGGAAAGAAAAGATACTTCAATGAAGAACAAAGAGGTGGCAGGCAGTGCTTTCTCCCTGAGCCCTGATTCATTGTGTGGGATGGGCAGCTCAAATCTGCAGATGCCTGGTGACAACTGGCAATCTCAGAGGCCTCCACAGAGAAATGTACCAGTGGAATGGAGCAGTGGATGCAGTGGAGTGCTGTGGCTGGTGAGTTATTTCGGTTCAGACATCCACCAGGGAAGGATGATTGGTTGGTAGCCATCTTGGAGAGGGGCCAACTGAGCTCAGAACTCAGAACAGCTGCAAGCTCCATCTAGTGGTTCCCAGTGACAGGGTCAGGAAGCCAAGCTCAAATCAGCAGGAGGTCAGCGAGCTGAGTTCAAGCTGGCAGGAGCTGAGTTCAAGCCAGTAGGTCTACTGCAGACTGAACAAACCTGGTTCCAGCCTCACAGCCAGAAACCAGCTTGAACTTCAGTGGATCTAAAGGTGCAGGCTCACTTGGATTATCCACTTCCCTACTGCAAAACTACAGCTGGTTTGCTGAGATTAATCAACTCCGATCTGGGCTCTGTCTGCCCATGTTGTCTGCCAATGACAGCAGAGACACACCTTGAAGTGGACATTATTTTTCCTTATTTTCTTTTTCTTTTATTTTTCTCTCTTTTCTTGTTTTTTTCTTTTGTTTTGTTTTTTCTTGATTGTTTATTCTTATTTTTATATGAGTGTGAACATGATTTCTAGTTTTTGTTATTGTTGTTCTGTTTTGCTCATTTTCATTTCTTCCTTCTCTCTTTCCCTCCTTTCTTCTTCACCAGTTTCCCAAAGTTTGTGTAATCTTCCTTTGTCCTCCAGCCTTGCTTCTAATCTCTTCCTCTTCTATTTCTCTATTTTTCCCCCAACTCCTTTTAAATTTTCTCCCCTGAGGGTAAAATCACCATATTGAGGACTTACTGCATACAATTTTCTGGTTTGTTTTAGATTTTGTTATATAACCACAAATCTAGTTCTTATGGTTAAAGATGGTAAATTAATGGTTACCTCAGTTTGTCATTTTCTAGGCTGTGTTTGATGCTATTGTTATTGCTGATTATACTACTTTAGTCAAGGTGACATGAATTCCAATCAGCTGTTCTTCTGGGTGTGCCAAGACTGAGATTGCCTAAGGGTCATAAAAAATACTATAGGCCAGTGCCAAAGAACCAGGAGCTGGGCCAAGTGGCAGCAATTTCTCATCCTCAATAAATTGAAGAGATAGGATCTTGCAACAGACTCAAAACCCAAAAGCCAGCTACACCTGGAAGACATCTCTGAGAAGTAGTCATTTCCTAAGGGTTCTAAAAACTAGCAATAAATCTACTCACAATAGGCAATTTACAAGCATCAACCCAAAAATTAAACTAAAAATAATAGCAAATAAGAAGACACTTAAACAAGATGTGACCCCAGACTTCCAGCTCACCAAAGGCAAATGAGGTGGTGCACCTCATTCCAGCTCACCAAAGGTAGCAATCAGGTGGCACAATCCAAAGGGGAAAAAATAAAAAAAAAGAAATCAACTAATAACAAGTGCTGGCTAGGTTGTGGTGAAAACTGAACCCTTCTTTATTGTTGTTGGGGGAGTAAACTGGTACACCCACTGTGGAAATCATTATGGAGAATATTCAAAAAACTAAAACGTGAGGTTTCATTTGACCCAGCTATTCCCCTTTGTTATGGCCTGTATCTAGACATTGCCCCAAAGCCCCATGGTCTCATAGGTGTTGCTTTTTGGAGCTGGCTGGATATAGGCTGTGTGATACTGGAATTAAGGGTGTGTGGTACTAAATTAGTCCACTGATTGCAATTAGCATAGTTCTGGGTGTGGCCGAATGGATTTATTGAGGACAGAATCCCCTCCTTGGATGTGGGTGGCACCACCAAAAATGTTTGTAGCTTCTCTGGGATAAAAAGGAAAGGCAGGCTCACTTCTGCTGCTTCTTTACTACTTTTTTGACTTCTGCCTACATGCCATGAACTGTTTCTCCTCTGCCATGTTCCTGTTCCATGCTGTCCTGCCTGGAATCCAGCCAACTATGGACTGGAACCTCTACAAACTGTGAGCTGAAATAACCCTTTCCTCCTTTTACTTGTAGGTGTCAGGTATTTTGTCCCAGCAATGCAAAAAAATAACTAACACACACTTCTATCTACCTTCCTGAAAGAGTTAAAGTCATAATACTACAGCAATACATGCATACCCATGTGTATAGCAGCACAATTTATAGTAGCTAAATCTTGGAAACAACCCGTATGCCCATCAGCAGATGAATGGATGAAGAAAATGTGATATTTATATTCAATAGAGTACTACTCTGCCATAAAGAAGGCAAAACTTGAGGCATTTTTAGATAAATGGATGCACTTTGAGATCATAATCTTAAAAGAAATAAATCAGACATGCAAGTTTAATGGTCACATTGTTTCTCTTGTGTGATAAACCCAAAGTATACATCTAGAGAAAAATAAATGATAGATATAGGGAGTATGAAGTACTTTTTCAAATGGGAAGGGGAATGAGAGATGAGGGAGAGGAGGAGAGAAGGAAGGGAAATGGGATTTTTAAAAAAATGATTTGAAGGAAAAAAGATTGAAATAGAGATTTTGCAAATATGGAGGAGAAGGGTTGGAGGGACAGGAGGAGAAGGGGACAAAAAAAGAATTAAGATGTTTTATATACATGTACAAATTCCCCATGATGAATGTGATCATTATGTGCCACATATGTGTACTATAAAAAGTCTTCATACAAATATATTTGTGTCAGCAATAGAAATTTTAGGGTATGTGAATGTACAATAATAGAATATTAGTGTATGAGCTGTTTTTTTTAACCGTGAAAAAGGATAATTATAAATACTGTGGCAGCACAAAACGTGATTTCATATGAGGTAGGATTTTTTTAAGGTAGAAAGAATATCATAACTAAAACTTGTATTTCTAAGAAGACTGCAACTTCAGAGATCCAGTCCACATTAACCAAGGCTATCCATATCAGCATTCCATTGGTTAAATTTAGGCTCCTTGCCTTCCAGATCCATCACACCCAAAATTCTTCAGGAATACTGATGGACCATATATTGGCTTAAATGAGAAAATGAAGAGCATGAACTTCATCTTAACATAAAAGAGCAGGTTGAGAGAATACAATCAATGTTTGAATTTCTACCAGAAAAGCCAGGTATGGTGGCTCATGCCTATAATCCCCACACTCAGGAGGCTGAGTTCAAGGCCAAACTGTACTACATAGTGATTTCAAAGTCATCCTAAACTACATAGCAAGACACTATCTCAAAAACTAAACTAAATTAAAAAAAAAAAAGTGGGCTCATACCTGTAAAATAAGCTAGCACCCATCTGGGGAGCAGATCAAATTTCCTGAGGTTTCCACTCCTTGAGAGAAGCATAAATATTCTGTTTCAGGAAATAATGCATCTCTCTCTCTCTTTCTCTTGAGGGCCCATACTCTATTTATTTGAATGCATACCTTTTAATTTCTGCCTAATAAAACCCATCCTGTGTCTTTTACTGACTACTCCTGAAAATTCTTTTGCTGTGACAAAAGCCAGCAAACCTCTAATGCTGTTCTAAAAAAAACATGGACTAGGTTCCTTATTGCAACTTCAAGAACCTCAGACCTTGTACAATTACATGTGAGAGGCAGGATATTAGGGTATGACTGAGCAAATGGGCATGACCTGTCAGTCATGGAGATCCAGATTACATGCACAGGACAGTTTCCAAGCATTGCACCTGGGACCAATTAGAAAGTGCTATGTTTAATTCTTCTGCCACAGAATCAACCAGATTTTTGATAGGATGGCTTAGATTTGCCATCAGCCTGAAGGATGAGGGATACAAAAGACATCTACCAATAACCCTGTGGCCACTGTGAACTCTCTTGGCAGCCTGTTTTCACTATACAGAGTGTATTTCTTTTCTTACCTTTAATAAATGTAAGACCTTACTATGTTTTTCATGTTTCTTGTCCAATTCTTTGTTCAGGACACCAAGGACCTGGAACAAGTCTACCAAACCCCAGAATCTGGTAACATAGGGAATATAGAAAGATCATTTGACTAAAATTTCTATCTCTTCACTTGTCCATGTATAGTATGTCCATGGCATATTGTAGAATTTCAGACTGGCTTCTAGCATTCTTTCTCTGGTGACTCATCTTCCTATTAATCAACACATGGAAAGAATAAGAGAAAACAAACAGATGTACAGAAGGGTATAGAAATGATTTTGAGAAAACCATAGTACTACAAAGAATACCAAAAAATAGGAATGCTACCTGATGGAGGGTCCTGTAGGGCTCTTTCCTTGTTCTTGGTGTCCTGAACAAGAACTGGACAAGACATACAGAAAAGACAGTGAAAGTGTACATTTATTAAATGCAGAAAATAGATTTGCTCTACAGGGTGAGAGTGAGCCAGTGAGGACTCTCACTGGACCCAAAGTTAAGGCAAAGGTGTCTTTTGTATCCAAAATTCCTGGGTTAAATTTCCCCCTCATGAAAGTGGGGCATTTGGGAGATTTGTCCTATCAAATACTCACTTGGGCTCAGGCCAAATTTAAACTAGCCTTATCAAAAATATTCTCTTGGCTTCCTGCCAGGTGTAAATGAAGTATTGAAAAGAGCACTTTTCCAATTGGTTCTGCAAACAGTGCTAAATTCACGTGAGGGATTGAAAATATCACTTTCTGATTGGTTCCATATACACGGCTCAGAAGCCATGAAGTCATTTTGTCTCATGTATTCTGAATATGTCCTCTGGGATTTTGTAAGCTTTGACACATTCCACCCATTTGTTTGTCCAGTTTGCCACATTAATCTCCTGCCTCAGGAACACAATCCCTTCCTCTGAGCAATATATAAATAAGAATGTGTCCAGAATCAAATACTATAGACCATAAGCATCAAGGGAAACTTAAATGGTATGAAGATGATCTAAAGGAGGTAGAGGTTGAATCTGAAGAGTAGGTGTGGCTTTTAATTAGAGGAAACTGGGATGGTATGAACAAAATTACAAAGGCATCTTTAAAGACCAGTGAAGAGACTGTCTTGACTGAAGAATACATGAATGATGAGACTGGAAGGTAAATTTAGGGGCAGAATATAGAGTCTTGAAAGCCAAGCCTTCAATTCTGGAGTTAAGACTATATATGCAGGGGACTTTTGGGTGGCTTTTGAGAAGGAAGCACCATGAAAAAACTAGTTTTAGAAAGTTCTTATCTTTTAACATGTAGAGAACAGATTTGGAACCTGGTCTGGTGGCACATGCCTGCAATCCCAGCACTCTGGGAGGCTGAGGCAGGATTTCCAAATTCAAGGTGAGCCTGGGTAATGTAGCAACTCAGCAGCACACTATTGCAAAAATTTTAAAAAGTCTTGAAGATGCAGCTAAGTGTGAAGGTCCTAGGTTTGTGGTAGGATAGAAGAAATAAACACAGGTAAGAAAGAGACAAGGAAAATCATGATGTTAAAATAGAAACACTTAATCAGCTAGAAGATAAAATAGATAAAACTCTTGAAACGTCCTTCTGAACAGAACCCTAATTGCACAAGAAATAATACTAAGAATCAACAAATAGAATTGAGACAGGAGGATAGGGCATGGCAAACCTGGCTGGGGAAGTAGGTGTGGCCTCATTACAAAATCCCAAGACACATGTGCAGAACAGTTTCCAAAGCCCTGCACATGGGCTTTTCACAATAACTCAAGCAAGTTTTTAATAGGATGGCCTAGACCTGATGTCAGCCTGAGGACTGGGTGATACAAAAAGAACAGTCACTGAAAGGAGAGAGAGGCAGGACACAAACTCAACAGTCTAAGTAGATTTATTGGCAAACCTGAAAGCGACCTCTCTGGTCTAGCAGGTATAAGAGAGAAGATGCTCTCTTACAGGTTCAGGGAAATTTTGAGGGTTTGAAAGGGGTGAAAGTGTCTTCTGACAGGAAACTTTAAGGAAAGTTTAGCAGGGACTTTTGATTCCATTTTTTGGTAATCTGGACATTTCACCTGGGAAAACAAAGGTTAAATAAACAGAGATTTAGATCTCCTGAAATGGTGAACTTTGGTAAAGATAGTGGTACTCCTGTCCAGTCTCTGTCATTCCAGGCTCTAGAGGAGCATAGGGAAATGGCCTGTGATCTCTGGACTAGCTATTTCCTGCTGATCAGGGGCAGTAGTTGTTGGGGTTTTGTCTGGACTAAAGAAGGAGAACCATATTGATGTGGTATTTGGCCAGTGCCTGTGAAATGGCTGAAATCTTGTTGATGAGAAATCTTTGAAACAAAGTGATTAGGCATGGCAATAATAAATAGGCAAATATAAAGAGGAGAAACAGCCACCATAAAAGGAAAAATCCAAGATAGAATAGTGGACTTCCATGAACTCCATGAACTCTGTGGGAGTCCTGAGACATTTGTTGTACTGTGTGAACCTCTATGTTTATCTCCTACAAAGCCACAGTGCCCACTGGGCAGCTGTATGGAGATCCAAAGCCAAATGTTACATAACACACCATATAACAGAGTTTGTTTGGGGGAGGGGTAGCAGGTTTAGATATTACCCACCTCCACCCATTGTGGAAATATTACCCATCTCCACCCATTGAGGACAGCATATCATATGAGCAATCACCCTATTTTATCTTACCTGAGCAAGCTTTTTATTGCGTTGAAGTGTCCCTCCCACTCAGGTCCTTGAATGTTCTGGAGAGGCAAATCTGTCCAATTTTCAGCCATTGCCAGAGCAGGATGTCAAGGGAGATATTGTGGGCTTTGCATGGGGGCAATGGATCCCAGGCACCATTATTGTTGGTTTTCTCTGCATGATCAATGGGAGTTAGGTGAGAATAAACAAACTCTACCAAAAGATTAAAGCACGTATGACTAAAGCATGAGCATCATAATGGAAAGGTAGATTGGGGAAGGCATCACCTCAGTGACTATTCTTAAGGGATTGGAAAAGCAATCATAACCAGCTGGCTCCGAGGCCTGTCCACAGGTGCAGCCGGAAGCTGTCAACAGGGGTCAGTGATTGGAGCCCCCTTTTTATGTCTAGCCTATATTATTATTACTTTTATGTGTCTTTGGTTATACCTTTCTGCAGGATGTTCAAGACCAAGTTAAAGTGAGTCCTGGGCCAATCAAAATTAACCTCTTGCAAGATCTTGGAATGACGTATTTCAAGCTCTAAAGGAAAATAATTTTCAACGCAGATTGATGTACCCCACAAAACTATCTTTCAAAATTGATGGAGAAATAAAATAATTTCATGACAAAGAACATATAAGAAAATTTAAGACCACCAAACCAGCACTCCAAAATGTTCTCAAGGACACTCTAGAAAGAGATAGGAAACCCAACAGAAGGAATCCAGCAGGCAGGGCAGATAATTAAATAGCAGGAAAGGGGAAAAACAAAGAGTGGGAACCAACAACAGGAAAATATCATGACAAGTACAAGTCAATACATATCAGTTTTAACCATCAATGTTAACGGTCTCAATTAACCAATCAAAAGGCACAGACTGGCAAAATGGATCAAGAAGCAAGATCCAACAATATGCTGTATACAAGAAACACATTTAATTCAGAAAGAAATTCATAGACTGAAAGTCAAAGGATGGAAAACAATACTCCATGCAACAGGAACCCAGAAAAAAGCAGGGGTAGCTATTCTTTTTGCAGACAAAGTGAATTTCAAGCCAAGAATGATTCAGAGAGATAAAGATGGTCATTACATCCTGGTAAAGGGAACAATCCAAGAGGAAGAGATAACGATCATAAATATATATGCGTCAAATACCAATGAACCCAACTATATAGTACAAAAGGACATGAAAAATCAAATAAGCACTAATACAATTATATTGGGAGATCTCAATACTCCACTGTCACAAAAAGATAGATCAACTAGACAGAAAATCAATAATGAAATAATAGAACTGAACCAAACTTTGGAACAAATAGACTTAGTACATGTCTACAGAGTGTTCCACCCCACAACATCAGAATACACATTCTTCTCAGCTGCACATGGGACGTTCTCCAAAATAGACCACATATTAGCTCATAAAACCAGCTTAAGTAAATGCAAAGGAATTGAAATTATCCCATGCATATTATCGGACCATAGTGCAATGAAATTGGAAATCAATGGCAAAAGAAATCACAAAAACTCCCTAAACACATGGAAATTAAACAGCACCCTCCTGAACAACCAATGGGTCACAGATGAAATTAAAGAAGAAATTAGACAATTTCTACAACTGAATGATGACAGTACAACATACCAGAACTTATGGGACACAATGAAAGCAGTCCTAAGAGGGAAATTTATAGCATTAAATACTTATATTAGGAAAATAGAGCAAGCGCAAATAAACAACTTAATGGCGAACCACGAACTTCTAGAAATAGAAGAGCAGGTTAAGCCAAAAGCCCGTACAAGGGAGGAAATTATAAAGATCAGAGCAGAAATTAATGTATTGGAGACTAAAAAAACAATACAAAGAGTCAATGAAGCAAAAAGTTGGTTCTTTGAAAGAATAAAAAAGATTGAGAAACCCTTATCCAACCTTATTAAAAAAAGAAAAGAAAAGACTCAAATCCATGCAATTGAAAATGAAAAGGGTGATATCACGACGGACCCTGCAGAAATCCAGAAGATCATCTATACCTATTTTAAAAATCTATATTCTACTAAGATGGAAATTGCAAAAGAAATGGACAGATCCTAGATTCGTATAAATTACCAAAGCTGAATCAAGAAGATTTAAAAATCCTAAATAAACCAATATCAACCAATGAAATTGAAGATGTAGTTAAAAACCTCCCAACAAAGAAAAGCCCAGGCCCTGATGGATTCACTGCCGAATTCTACAAGAAATTTAGAGAAGACCTAACGCCACTACTTCTCAAACTTTTTAATGAAATTGAAAGGGAAGCAATACTCCCAAATTCATTGCTGGAAGCAAGCATTACCCTGATACCAAAACCAGAGAAGGACCCAACTAAGAAAGAGAACTACAGGCCAATCTCCCTAATGAACATAGATGCAAAAATCCTTAATAAGATACTGGCAAACAGAATCCAGCAAATCATCAAGAAGATTATACACCATGACCAAGTTGGATTCATCCCAGGGATGCAGGGATGGTTCAACATACATAAATCAATAAATGTAATACACCATATTAACAGAACCAAAGACAAAAATCACATGATCATCTCAAAAGATGCAGAAAAAGCTTTTGACAAAGTCCAGCACCTTTTCATGATAAAAACCCTACAATAAATTGGAATAGAGGGTCTTTATCTCAACCTGGTAAAAGATATCTATGACAAACCAACAGCCAATATTATACTAAATGGCCAAAAACTGAAAGCCTTCCCTCTAAAATCAGGAACAAGACAAGGATGTCCACTGTCCCCACTCTTATTCAACATAGTTCTGGAAACTTTAGCCAGAGCAATTAGACAAGAGAAAGAAATAAAAGGAATAATGATTGGAAAGGAAGAAGTTAAATTATCATTATTTGCAGATGACATGATACTCTACACAGAAGACCCCAAAAACTCCACTAAAAAACTGCTACATTTAATAAGCAAATTCAGTAGTGTAGCTGGACACAAAGTCAATACTCAAAAGTCAATAGCCTTCCTGTAACACAAATAACAAACTTACTGAAAGAGAAATTAGGGAAACAATACCTTTCACAATAACATCCAAAAAAATGAAATACCTAGGAATCAACCTCACAAAGGATGTAAAAGACCTATACACTGAAAACTACAGTACTCTGAAAAAAGGAGATTGAAGAGGATATCAGAAAATGGAAAGATATCACTTGCTCCTGTATAGGAAGAACTAATATAGTGAAAATGGCCATATTTCCAAAATTGTTATACAGATTTAATGCAATTCCAATCAAAATTCCAACAGCATATCTCACAGAATTAGAGAAAACAATCCTAAAATTCATTTGGAATCAGAAGAGACCTAGAATAGCAAAGGCAATTCTGGGCAACAAAGGCAAGGCAGGGGGCATCACAATTCCCGACTTGAAATTATACTACAAAGCTACTGTGATAAAAACAGTGTGGTACTGGCAAAAAAACAGACCTGAAGATCAATGGAACAGATTAGAAGATGCTGAAACAACCCCAGACATACTAAGCCACCTTATCTTTGACAAAGGTGCCAAACACATTCGCTGGAAGAAAGATAGCCTCTTTAATAAATGGTGCTGGAAAAACTGGCTCTACACATGCCGAAGATTAAAACTAGACCCATATCTTTCACCATGCACTAAACTAAATTCAAAATGGATCAGAGATCTAAATATTAAAACAGAAACATTAAATCTGCTGGAAGGTAGGATATGTAAATCCCTTGAAGACATTGGTGTAGGCAAAGACTTTATGAATAAAAACTCAACCGCACGGGAACTATCCCAAAGAATCAATAACTGGGATCTCATCTTATTAAAAAGCTTTTGCACAGCAAGAGAAACCACCAACAGAGTGAAGAGACAACCCACAATGTGGGAAAAAATGTTTGCCAGCTGTTCCTCAGACAAAGGATTACTATCGAGAACATATAAAGAACTCAAAAAAATCAGACCTCCCAAATTTAAAGACCCACTCCAAAAATAGGCATTTGAGATGAATACACATTTCTCAGATGAAGAAATGCTAATGGCAAATAAATATACAAAAAAATGTGCAACATCACTAGTCATTCGAGAGATGCAAATTAAAACAACACTGAGTTACCATCTCACCCCAGAAAGAATGGCTACTATAAAGAAATCAACTAATAACAAATGCTGGAGGGGCTGCGGGGAAAAAGGAACCCTTCTTCACTGTTGGTGGGAGTGTCGACTGGTACAGCCACTGCGGAAGTCAGTGTGGAGATTCCTCAAAAAACTAGGGTTGGAGGTCCCATTTGACCCAGCTATTCCCCTTCTGGGCATCTTCCCAGAAGAATTAAAAACATCGTACCACAGCGATATATGTGCACCCATGTTTATAGCAGCACAATTTGTAATAGCCAGATCTTGGAAACAACCCAAATGCCCATCAACTGAGGAATGGATAAGAAATATGTGGTATTTTTATACAGTGGAGTACTATTAAGCCATAAAGAAGGATAAACTGGAGACTCTTATAGGTAAATGGATGCAACTCGAGAAAATACTCATAAGTGAAATAAACCAGATGCACATGTGTAAGCATTGTATTGTCTCTCTGGTATGAGAAACTGAAAGAGTAAATAAGATCCAAAATGTGCAATAGACACGGTGAATCAAAAAGAAACTGGTCAAAAGGAAAGAGAGACTGGAATAGGGAAAAGAAAGAAGGGAAAAGGAAAAAATTGTATATATATATATAAGATGGTTAAGATAGATACACTACCAATTTTACTTAGTTCATTGAAGAGTAAGGTTTGAGCCAATAATGTTTGGACAATTGAATGCTAATGTCTGGTATCCTGAATAACTAACTTAAAGATAGTAATACGTAATGCATTGACCGTTGTTACCCTCATGTTATGTTGTTTTGAAAATTTGTTCTTTTTTTGATTTGTTTTGGTTTTTTTCCTTCTCTTTAAAATAAAAATAAAAAAAAAATTAACCTCTTGCTATCTGTCAAGGTCAGTTAAGGCTCCACAGGCCTTACTTTTGGAAACATGTACAGAGCCTCTCAGCTCCTCTGTCAGGGTCAGCCACCAGGATGGGTCACAATCTTGCTTGACCATGTGGCTTCCCATGGAAGCATAAAGACACTTTTCTCTCTGATGACCCTCCTTTTAGCATACTGTATATTTGTTGACTCCTGTCCTCTGGTGTCCAACAATTTCCCTGTTCAGGAGGTTGAGGGATTCACCAACATTGTAGGATCTTGTAGGAATATGTTCCCATATGTCCTGGGTCCTTGTTGACCTTGGAGGGCCAGGCCCAAAATATTGGCTATCTTCTTAGGCCAGTTGTCTTTTAAACTCTGGTCTCCAAATCTCAGTTGTCAAACATCCAGGAAATCAGTTAAATCAGTATTGCAGTGGGAGCAGTAGATTTAATTTTATGATTCATTTAGATAGCAAATACATAATATGACCAGGGAACTGCTATTTTCTTACCAATCATGGTTGAATTAGAAGTTGAGTCCCTGCAAAATGTTAACAGATGATCTCAAGAGAAAATTTGAGATCAAAGGCAACATATCATTTTAGTGTATCAATCATGGTGACATCAGTAATTTTGAATCACATGAAAAACTTTTACCTAAATTTATCATCTTTCAATAGATTGCCATCTAAGAAGAATGTACCTTATGTGACATTGCTGAACCGCATAGTGTTTGAGCATCTCTAAGTGTTGTAATACATACATGACATATTGTCATGCACATCTCATCACCAGGAGCTAGAATACACATCAAGAAAAGTGATGCTTGAGCCTAACAAGTTTATCATCATAAACAACTTTAGCCCATAAATTACCATTATAATGAGGTGTTTTTCAGTTTCATATCTTTGAAGACCTGTACACTTGGGAAAAACATTTGATACAACATGAAGTTGTTAATAATGAGTGTCACAGACCAAATCAGAATTGCCCAAGGAGTCAGTTCTGCTCTCTCCTATCACCAGTCTATGCACCACTGCTAGTAAACACCAGTTGGACCTGAGAGGAGAGCTGGGACATGGCGGGGAAGTGATTGATGAGAGTCAAGGCCACAGCCTCCTTAGTCTCCTTTGAGCAACAAGGAGTTGGAGTGTTTAGAAGGAACAGCCTGGGTTCAACCAAGCCAACAAGCAAACATCTTTGACATGCTTGAGCCTTTCAGTTCTGCCACTATCAAAATTCCTTATCATACAAAATCTTCTCACATCAAAAATATATCTCTACACTTTATAGCTTTCTCTATATTTTTACTCTCAGTCCTACTTAAAATGTAGTCTTTCTATAACAAATTTGTTTGGCTCAGATTGTTACATTGTAATGGAAGAGCAAATTAATCCTGTAATTGTAGTCTAAGAATTTACAAAGCACAAGAAATGTTTTAAGGATATCGATTAAACAAAAATACCCCCTCAAATTGGAAGCCAAAACCAAATTTATTAAATTTTGTTCCCTTAGATGTAGAATTTTTATTTTCCAGTTTTGGCAGGTAGTGGAAAGGTAGTAGAAGCAGCAGGGGCTGCATGGAAGTGAGTAACTCGTGGGGAGGCCATTCCTCTGGATAAAACTGCCAAGGCCCCATAATAGTTGGAAGTCAAATGTCCCACTGGCAGACCAATGACAGGCATTGTGCACCTTGTAATTTGGCCACACAAAGGTAGAATAAAAATAGAGTTTTTTGGGGGGGGCATTTTATACCTCCTTAAGGCCCAATTGGCAGAGATCATGGAGAAGACAACCCAGGGAGGTGTCTCCTGAAGGTTTTGAGGAATGATTGTCCATCCTGGATGGGCCAGAAAGCCAGCCAGGGTCAGTAATCAAGTCGCCTGTGTTGTAGTCAGGGTTTGCCAGGGAAACAATACAGGACACAATTAATAGGATTATTTTATAGTAGTCACATAAAGAGTCAAATACAAAAAGAGCACAGGAAATCTGTCCACACTAAAGACCCAAAGAATCCAGCTGAGGGCCTTGATTACAGAGCAATGTCCTGCACGAGTCTAGCTGAACACCTAAGGCCCATGGCAATGCCCTCATGAGTCCAACTGGAGGCCCAGAGCCCACAACAATGTCTCGTGCAAGTCTGTTTCACAGATCTGTGCTGGGAAGACCCAAAGATCAGTGGCGGAAGCTAGAAAGTCTGCACCGGTGGGATGAAGGATCTGTGCCAGCAGGCTGAGGGGTCTGCACTGGAGCCAGGAAGCAATACTCAAAATAAGGACCAGAGCTCCACTGAAAAGAACCACAGCCATCCTCAGTGACAATGAGGTACCAAGCTCCTCTGATGATGAGAACAGCCAAGTTCCTATCAGGAAAGCCAGTGCAACAAGCCCCTAGAGGAGAACCAACAGCACCACCTCTTCCTCTCTAGTTCTTTTTATGTTGTTGGCAACAGTCCTCAGGTGCGCCCTCCACACCCAGCATCACACTGATTCAGTTCAGCTGGGTGTTACAAGTTGAGCACCTGTTGTCAATCCACCATAGGGTGTTAGGTCAAGCTGCTTCTGAGGCTCTTTGGGCTATATCTATAGTGGGAAGCAGTGCTGGCTCAAGAGGGGAAAAGGGATTAAGCTGGTATGGTGGAGGCTCATCTGCCATTCAAAGTCATTTATATAAAAGGAGACATAAACCTTGACGGGCTCTCAATACCTGCTACCACTTGGAGGGGTAAGACTTGCTGAGGCTTGGGAGAAGGAAGGGTGCCAGTTCAGGAGGCAGTGTGAGGAGGGGAAGTTGGAGGACTAGGGCTGGTGGTGGAAAGGTCAGAGTACAAGAAGCTCAAAGACGTGGCCAGGAGTGAAGGGGATGGAGAGAGTGGGACTAGGGCTGGTGGCCGGAAAGTCAAAGTGTGAGGGGCCCAAAGAAGCAAGTAGAAGTGGGGCAGGGATTTGAGGGTTGGATGATTCAGGGGGTGTGGGGGGTGGAGGGTGGTGCAAATAAGAAGGGAGTGTAGGCAACGGGCCAAGGGAGGTTTTTATCCATGAGGAACATTTAGAGAAAGAAGAGGGAAGAGCAGAGAGAGGGGTGATTTTGGAAGGTGAAGAAAGCCTAAATATAGGGGAACTCAAACCATTGGCCATTCCTCTGGATGAAATTGTCAAGGTCCCATAATAGTTAGAAGTCAAGGGCCCCACTGGCCGACCAATGACAGACATTGTCCACCTTGTAATTTGGCCATACAAAGGTAGAATAAAAATAGAGGGTTTTTTGGGAGGGGATTTGATATCTCCCTTAAGGCCCAATTGGCAGAGATCACACAGGAGACAACACAGGGAGGTGTCTTCTGAAGGTTTTGAGGAATGATTATCCATCCTGGATGTGCCAGAAAGCCAGCCAGAGTCAGTAATCAAGTCCCAAGGATGTCTTTCAGGGAGCGATTCAAGACTGGAGTCTGTAATCTCCTGGAGCAGGATGGAAGTGTTTCTGGCTGCCAAGAGGGAACATCTCCCCTGGTTGACAGAAAGAGGAAAGAGGAAAACTATTGGGAAAAGGGGTTGGGAGAAGCAGGACAGTGGTTCAGACCTCTCTAGACACCAAGAGAGCCCCAATAAGACAGTGTCTTACCTTTCTAGGAAAAAGCAATAGAATCAAGTTGGATGTTTTGGGTGAGGTCTGGCAAGGAGGTTCTTGGACTGGAGTTCATGAGGGTCGGGGAAGACAGGAAAGAAAAGGCTGATTTAAATAGAAGGGACAGAAAGAGTGTCATTACTCGCCACTTGTCACTTGTCACTTGCCTTGCTGACTTCTGCCTTCTGCCTGCCATGAAATGTTTCTCCTCTATGATGCTGCTCTGCCATGACATCCTGCCTTGGAGCCACACAACTATAAACTGAAACCTTTATGAACTGTGAGCTAAATAAACCTTTCCTCCTTTACTTTTGGTCATTGGGTGTTTTATCTCAGTAGTGATTAAAGTAACTAAGACACCCAGTCAAGCAGTCAGGGTTTGGTGTTTAATCCCAAGGGTTTCAAGAGTTCACTGATGAGAAGACTTGGCCAGAAGCTTGAGGTCCCACAAAAAACCATTGACCCCTCACAGTCAGCCCTATGGAAAAAGAAGAGGGGATGGGGAAAGGGATGGGAGGACCCTCAGGATCCAGGAATTAGCCTGGGACAAGCTGTTGTTACCCACTGCTTCCTGGGTTGTGAGAGAATCCCTGTTATCAGCTCCTGTTCCTGGGTTTCAGCACCAGATGAGAGGAAGGAGAGGCAAGACATGAACTCAAGAGTCCAAGGAGGTTTATTGGCAAACCTGAGAGGGACCTTTCTGACCTGGCAAGCAGAAGAGAAAAGGTGCTCTCTTACAGACATAGTTTTTAAGGGTTTAGAAGGGGTGGAATTGTCTTCTGACAAGAGAATTTAAGGAATCTTTTGCAGAGGACTTTTGATTCCATTTTTTGGTAATCTGGCTGTTTCACTCACAAAACCAAAGGTTAAATAAACATAGATTTAGATCTCCTGAAATGGTGGGCTTTGGTCAAGATAGTGGTACCTCTGTCCAGGCTCTATCAGTTGTCACTGAGTTTTTAGCCACTGTGTTCTCTCTTGCACAAATGGCCCACCCTCACGCTATATGATGTACTTCTTCTCTGACATTTACTTGGCACAAACTCACTCTGCAGAGCCTGTTTATTTTCCCAGCTTTAATAAAACTTTGCTACCATTTGCACTTGTATTGACCAATTATTTGCTCAGGACAGAAAGAACCTAGAAACCACATCCAGAAGGAGACTCCAGCACCCCAAAACACATTAACAGATCCCATCAAATTAAGAAGCTTCTGCACAGCAAAAGAAACCACCAACAGAGTGAAGAGATAACCTACTGAATGGAAAAAAATTTGCCAGCTATTACGCAGACAGATAATTAATATCTGGAATATATAAAGAACTCAATACAATTAGACCTCCCCAAATAATGGACCCAATCAAAAAATGAGCAACTAAAATAAACACTTCTCAGAAGAAGCACAAATGACCAATAAATACATGAAAACATGTTCAACATGTATGGTCATTAGAGAAATCCAAATTAAAACACTGAGATTCCATTTTACTCTAGGAAGAATGCTGATAATCAAGTAATCAAATCACAAATGTTGGAGAGTCTGGGGGCAGAGGGGGAACCAATCTACATTGTTGGCAGTATGGAGATTCCTCAAAAAACTTAAAATAGAAATTTCATTCAACCCAGCTATCCCCCTTCTTAGTATCTTCTCCAAAAGAGTTAAAGTTATCACATTACAGTGATACATGCATACTCATGTTTATACCAGCACAAATCACAACTAAATCATGGAAACTTGCCTATATGTCCACCCTTGAATGGATAAATAAAATGTAATGTTTATACACAGTAGAGTACTACTCTGTTATACAGAAGGATAAACTTGAGTCATTTGTAGGAAAATGGATGCACATTGAAACCACAGTGTTAAGTGAAATACATCAGACATACAAGCTTAAATATCACATGGTTTTAGGACAGTTAGAACAATGGAGCTGAGGAAATCACTCCCCTCCACCCATTTGACTTTGGACAGCACCCTAAGACCATTCTTCCTTCTATCTCCTAAGAGAAGTAAAGAATAACATACCAAAAACTCAGGAAATTTTTGAAGCTCTAGGCAAGAGCACATGCACATTGGATCTCCTGGCCTGATTTTCAGTCATCTTTACCCTACTTGAAACTTATTAAAGGCTCATAAATATGCACTGTATCTCACACATGTAATTAAGATCAGAGTGAATTCTGGGACAGGCTTGCGTGTTGAAAGCCTCTGAGATGACTCAGCATCCTGTCAATCATTCCTGTCAGTCTTACCTAGAAATTCATTTGGAGGCACCCAGGCTGGGGTGTGTATCCATTAAATTCCAAAAGCCTGGTTAATCAGTGTACTGTGCTTTTTATTTTCCTGTCATCCTAGCACCACTGCTCATTCTGTTCATCCCATATTTTGCATTGGCATGGACTTGCCCTGAACACATCTTCCCATGATCTTAAATAAATGTAGCTGCTTTTCACTTGCATCGGGTGTACACTTTACAATTCTTTGCTTGCTGTACACAAGAGCTTGCAATCTATCTGTTGGATACACAATATGCTAAGAGTTTCTCTTATATGAGAAACCCAAAATATAAACAAAGAGCAAAAGAAAAGCTAATAGGAAGTAGGGAGTCAGATCTTCTGCAAATGGGAAGGGGACTCAGAGATGGAGGGAGTGGAGAAGGGGATAAAAAAACAATTAAGATGTGTTATATACATGTACCAACTCCATACAAGGAATATAATCATTATGAACTGCAAACATGTACTAATAAAAAAATAGGGGCCGGTGAGACGACTCAGCGGCTTAAGCGCCTGCCTTGCAAGCGCGAAGGCCCGAGTTCAACTCCCGGAACCCACATACGAAAAAGGGGCCGGTGATATCGCTCAGCGGCACGGGTGCCTGTTGGCGCGTGAGGTCCTGAGGTCGTCCCCCCGGTACCCACAAAAAAAAAAAAATAGAAGTTAAAAATTAAATAAAAATAAAAATAAAAATGACAACTTCAGCTTCAGGACACATGCCCAATTTAAAATTTTCTTTTTCTTTCCTCCTAGGATAAAATAAGCCTAGCCAATTCCCTTTTACCAACAAGTGGGTTCAGGCACTCCCTTTTTGCTTGCAAATGGTCTTCTTTCATCTGTGAGTAAACCACAGTTTTTCACCTGTAAGATAGATATTTTCCTCTGAATGGGCCATTATCCTCTGGTTGAGCCAACCTTCTCCAAGACCAAAGAAGGGAACTTCCTATAGAATGACAAATTCCACAGATTTCTATCACCAAAAACCAATAAATAGTTTCTGCTTCAAACTGTAGTGTGCCTCTCTCTCTTGAAAGCCTGCATTCTATTTCTTTGAGTGTGTATTTTTAAAAGTTCTTTCTAATAAATTCCTTCATGTTTCTTACTTTCATGTCCAGAAAATGTTTTAACCTTTTTTTATTTTAAAGAGAAGAAGAAATATAAAAATAAAATAAAAAGGAGTTTCAAATCAGGCTAATTAGGAGAGTAACAATAATTAATACATTGTGCACTGTTATCTTCATAGTAGTAACTCAGAGTACAAGATATAGGCATGAAATAATGTCCAGACAATATTAACACCAATCTTTCTTTTCAATGAACTAAGAGAAACTAGTTATATAACTATCTTAATTATCTTGTGTGTGTATGTGTATATATATATATATATATATACATATACATATACATATGCATATGCATATACATATATTTTTCCCTTTAATCTTCCTTCCTTCCTCCTTTCTCCCTTCCCCCAACAGTTTCTCTTTTCTTTTGAACAGTTTCTTCCCAATTCACAATATCTATTGTGCCATTTGGATCTTATTTACTCATTCAGCTTCTCACACTAGTGAAACAATGTGATGTTTACACATATGGATCTGATTTATTTCACTTATGAGTATGGTCTCAAGTTGCATCCATTTACCTATAAAAGTCTTAAGTTTATCCTTCTTTATGGCTGAGTAGTACTCCATCATAAAAAAAAACATATCTTTTTTATCCATTCCTTGATTGATGGGCATTTGGGCTGTTTCCAAGATTTAGCTATTACAAATTGTGGTTCTATAAACATGGGTGCACATGTATCACAGTGGTATGATGTTTTTAATTCTTCTGGGAAGATACCCAGAAGGGAAATAGCTGGGTCAAATGTGACCTCTAATGCTAGTATTTTGAGGAAACTCCACACTGATTTCCACAGTGATTATACCAGTCTGAACTCCCACCAACATTGGAGAAGTGTTCCTTTTTCCCCACAGCCCCATCAGTATTTGTTATTGGTTGATTTCTTGATGATAGCATTCTTTCTGGAGTGAGAGGGAATCTCAGTGTTGTTTTAAATTGCATTTCTTGAATGACCACTGACGTTGAACATCTTTTCACGTATTTATTTACCATTTGTATTCTTCATCTGAGAAGTGCGTATTCATCTCTGATGCCCATTTTTGGATTGAGTCTTTGAATTTGAGGGGTCTGATTTTTTTCAATTCTTTATATGCTCTAGATAGAAGTCCTTTGTCTGGGGGACAATAGGCTAAAACATTTTCCCACTCTGTGGGTTGCTTTTCACTCTTTTCATGATTTCTTTTGTTGTGCAAAATCTTTTTAACAGGGTGAGATCTCATTTGTTGATTATTTGTAGTATTTCCCATGCAGTCTGGGTTTCATTCATGAAGTCTCTGCCTACATGTATGTCTTCAAGATTACTACCTACTTTATCTTCCAGTAGACTTAGTGTTTCTGTTTTAACATTTAGGTCTTTGATACATTTTGACTTTAGTTTAGTGCATGGTAATTGGCATAGGTCTAGTTTTAGTCTTCAGCATGTGGAAAGCCAGTTTTTCCAGCACCATTTATTAAAGGGACTGTCTTTCTTCCAGTGGATGTGTTTCTCAAAGATAAGGTTTCTTAGTGTGTTTGGAGTTGTGTCTGCACCTTCTATTCTGTTACGCTGATCCTCAGGTCATTTGGAACCAAAAGAGATCTGGGATAGCAAAAGCAGTCCTGGGCAACAAAGGCAAGGCAGGAGGCATCACAATCCCTGACATGAAATTATACTACAAAGCTACTGTGATAAAATTAGCATAGTACTGGTAAAAAAAATTTATATACACCTGTTAATGGGTTTTGGGGTGCTTGAGTTTCCTGATAGTGGTTTACAGGTTCCTTCTCTCCTTGGTCAAGACAAGTGCAAAACATAGAGAGGTTTTTACATTTATTAAAAGTAGGAAAATAAATGGGCTCTGCAGAGGGAGTTTGGGCCAACTAAAAGAAGAAAAATAAGTACACTCTACAGGATAAGAGCAAGCCACTGTGCAAGAAAGAACACAGTGGTCATGAAAACAATAGAGGCTGGCTTTTTTTATCTCCCACTCCTCAGGTTGCTGTCAGGTTTAGGCCATCCAACCAAAAAGATGTTCAAATTCTCATGAGAAGAATTGAAGATAGTACTTTCTGATTGGCTCCATGTGCAGGGCTTTGGGAATTGTTCTGTACTATGTCCTGGAACTTTGTAATTAACAGGTCATTCCCACTTCCCCAGCCAGTCTGCCACACACAAGCTTCTAGTCTCATTTCTCACTGAGAGACACAAATCCCCATAATTCTTTATGGGTGCTGAGGGAGTAGAGATCTCCATCTTCATACAGTTACTTTCTGCTGAAATAGGTTGTAGGCCCTACATTATGGGGATTATTTTGACCACCTTGGGTTGTTGTGGCTCAATGATGGGGTTGAAGAAAAAAGAACCTGTCAGAAGATAATGAGAAAAGAGTTACTGACTGTTGAGCTGGCTGTTTGATAGGGGAAAGCTTGGTGAATTTGTAAGAAAAGTTACTTTACTATTAGTTTGGGGAATTGAAGCCCAAATATGAGAAGGAATAGGTCAGATTTTTACACTTCCTGTGGAGGAGAAAGGATGGCAAAGAGGGATGTTAGATAAATTATCAAGAGCCTGAGAGTCATATCATCAGCAAGATTACCCACAGTATGTATCTACTTAAAAACAGGAGTCTTGATAGAGATGCTTATTTAAGCTGTGGTGAAATAGGGTCATTAGTGACTCTACTTATCTGTACCCAGAGCAGTACTGGAGCCTTGCTTTTTGAAAAGGAGCCTCAGGTCTTCCAGAGGTTCACAGGAGATTTCTTCTTTTGGGTGGTTTTCTTCAGACAGTTCAAGTGGGGCTGGTTTTATCCTAGAAATGTGAATTCATCTATATTTGCCACCTTTACTGCAATGGGTGTGGCAAGTATCTCTGAAAAGGGGCTCTTCCATTTTGGTTTTAATTGGTTTGCAGTATTCTCTTCTTTCTAAGTTTTAATGAGTACTTGGTTGCCAGGACAGACACTAAGTAATCCCACTAAGTCAGGAGCCAGCAGTACTTAGTTTCCACACAGTTGGATAGCCTGGTGTACTTGGCGTGGATTAATAAGATCTAAGAGACATGTGGTCTCTGGATCTACCACCATATCAGATGACAGAAAAAGCCTTGCTTATAACATCTCAAATAGACTCACATTTAATCCAGATTTTGGGGGTGTTTTGAACCTTCATAAGAGCTATTAGCAATAATCAAAGTCAAGTCTCATACAGTATTCTGAAAAACGAGATTGAGGAGGATATCACAAAATGGAAAGACAGCCTTTGCTCTTTGGTAAGAAGAACTAATATAGTGAAAATGACCATACTTCCAACATTGTTATGTAAATTTAATGCAATTCCAATCAAAATTCCAGTAGCGTATTTCACAGAATCAGAGAAAACAATTCCAAAATTCATTTGGAACCAGAACAGACTTAGAATAGCAAAGGCAATTCTGAGCAACAAAGGCAAGGCAGGGGGCATCACAATCCCTGACTTGAAATTATATTATAAAGCTATTGTGATAAAATAACATGGTACTGGCAAAAAAAATAGACCAGAAGACAAATGGAACAGATTAGAAGATGCAGAAACAACTCCAGACATACTAAGCCACCTTATCTTTGACAAAGGTGCCAAACACATTCACTGGAAGAAAGATAGCCTCTTTAATAAATGCTGCTGGAAAAACTGGCTCTACACATGCCAAAGATTAAAATTGGACCCATATATTTCACCATGCACTGAAATAAATTTGAAATGGATCAAAGATCTAAATATTGAAACAGAAACATTAAATCTGCTGGAAGATAGAATAGGTAAAACTCTTGAAGATATTGGTGTAGGCATAGACTTTATGAATAAAACCCCAATTGCACAGGAACTATCACAAAGAATCAACAACTGGGATCTCATCTTATTAAAAAGCTTTTGTAAAGCAAGAGAAACCACCAACAGAGTGAAAAGACCACCCACAATGTGGGAAAAAATATGTTTGCCAGGTATCCCTCAGACAAAGGATTATTACTGAGAACATACAAAGAACTCAAAAAAATCAGACCTCCCAAATTTAAAGACCCAATCCAAAAATGGGCATCTGAGATGAATATGTACTTCTCAGATGAAGAAATACAAACAGCAAATAAATATATGAAAAAATGTTCAACATCATTGGTCATTTGAGAGATGCAAATTAAAACAACACTGAGATTCCATCTCACCCCAGAAAGGATGGCTGTTATCAAGAAATCAACTAATAACAAATGCTGGAGGGGCTGTCCCTTCTACATTGTTGGTGGAAGTGTAGACTGGTGCAACCACTGTGGAAATTAGTGTGGAGATTCCTCAAAAAACTAGGATTGGAGGTCCCATTTGACCCAGGTATTCCCATTCTGGGTATCTTCCCAGAAGAATTAGAAACATCGTACCACAGCAATATATGTGCACCCATATTTATAGCACCACAATTTGTAATAGCCAGATCTTGGAAACAACCCAAATGCCTATCAACCAAGGAATGGATAAAAAAGATATGGTATTTTTATACAATGGAGTACTACTCAGCCATAAAAAAGGATAAACTTTAGACTTTTATAGGTAAATGGATGCAACTTGAGACCATACTTATAAGTGAAATAAACTAGGCCCACATGTGTAAACATCATATTGTCTCCCTAGTGTGAGAACATGAAAGAGTAAATAAGATCCAAAATGTACAAAAGATATTGTAAAATGGGAAGAAACTGTTCAAAAGGAAAGAGAAACTGGGATGGGGGAATCAAGAAAAGAAGGAAGGGAAAAAATATACATGTATGATAGTTAAGATAGATATACTCCTAATTTCTCTTAGTTCATTAAAAAGAAAGGTTTATGCTAACATTGTTTGGACAATTGAATGCTGATATATTGTACCCTGAGTAACTAATTTAAAGATAACAATACACAATGTATTAACCATTGTTACCCTCCTATTAACTTGTTTTGAAATTTTGTTCAATTTTTTTCTCTTTAAAATAAAAAATAAATAAATAAAGTCAAGTCTCAGAAGTCTCCCAGCAAAGTTTTGCCAGAGTTCACTTTAGGGTCTGGTTGGCTCTCTCAACCTTTCCAGAAGATTGCCATCTCCATGCAGAATGGATGTGAAACTTTTTTCCTAAAGTTTTTCCCAATCCCTGAGTTATTTGAGAGGTAAAAGAATTGTCATTCTGAAGTGACTTGGGTAGCCTAAACTGAAGAATGATGTCTTTGATTAGCATCTTAGCCACCTCCATCGCTTTCTGTGAATAGATAGGGAAGGCCTCAATCTAGCCTGTAAAGATGTCAATTAGGACCAATAGTTTTTAAATCCCCCACATGGTAGAATGTGGGTAGTCTAATTTCCAGTCACCTGCAGGGTGTGTCCCCCTTTCCTTTGTACAGGTTCTAATAAAGGAGGTGGTTTGGGCTTACCAGGGTTATTGTAGGCACAGAGTGGGAAAGATTTGTAGACCTGTTGGGTGGTCACCGCTAGTCCTAGTCCTGTGAAAATTCAAGTGACCATTTCCCATGTAGGATTTTTGTAGCTTTCTACTGCATCCTTTGAGGAAGGACCATGTTAATAGTTCCTCAGGAACTGGGAATAAGGTTAGGGTTTTAAGGAGTTATAAGGTTGCCCTTCTTGCCTCTTTACCAGACTTTTGATTTACCAAAGAAACTTTAGTCATGTTTGAGGTTCCATGCAGTGAATGACAGCAACTTGTTTGGGAAAATTGACTGCCTTTAGGAGTTGCAGAATTCCTGCTTTTGCTTTATAGATGACTGCTTGTTAGCCAGCCTCTTTCTCTCCAGATTGCTGCATAGGCATATAGTGCCAGAAAGACATACAATATACCCCCACAAAGTTGAGGTCCAGAGTTCACAGTCTCAGTCATTTGTGGATTTTCTTTAGAACCTAAACAATAATTGCTCTTGGAAGCCCCCCACAATTTCACAGAAACTGCAAATATCCTCCACATTTTTTTGGCAGGTGGCTTGCAAGGAGCCTGTTGGAGAGCTTTATTCAGTTCTCCTTGCTGCTGATTGGCTGCAGCCCTGTAACCCATCTCCAGCAGATGTACAAGCATTTCTGCATCATAACAGGTTGCTGTACTACATGTAGCTATCTTGAGTGTTCTTGGTTTCATTTTTCTTAAAGAACTAAGATCCCCAGGATGCCATCAAAATGCCCTGCACCTTCTAAGGCTGTATTAATACAGTATTTTATTAAACTAAATTACATAACTGTAGGAGATATAACATATTTAAACTATAAAAATGCATTTATAGGCATTTTTCTGACCATATCTGAAATTTGCAGTTTTTCACAATTGTGGGTGTTCTAGGAACATAACCCCCACAAATTTTGGGGGTCCACTGTATTTTGGCTTAATATCAATGCCCAAGTAAGTGAGTTCTGCTTTTTATTTTTTAGCAGAAGTCCCTGGAAGAAGGGTTTTGTCCTCAGTAACCTGCTCTGAACTGACAACTATATAATCTGTCTTTTGATGTCCTTCTTGCACAAAGCTACTTCAATCAGTGAGCCACAATTCCTCAGGGTTTTAGAGGGACAGGTCATTAATGCCCTGTCTGCTTGCATGGGTCTGTGAAATCACCTATTCACAAGAGTGGCTAACCTCTATAGGCATCAAAGATACAAGATTAAGAGTAGTACAAGTCCTGATTATAACCTCAAAGTTTTCTAAGAAGCATAGCCTGGCACAGTCCCAATGAGTAAAATCCACTTTGGCCTTTGACAGAATTGGAAAATTACCTCCAGTTTTGCTAATAAATCTCTTCCTAGTAAGGTAGTAGGACACTGTGGGACAATTAAAAACTCATGGTTAAACATTTGACCTTTAAGGTGACTTGTCAAAGCAGGATTAAAGAAGCTCTGACTAGGACTGCCTTTAACCCCAATTATGGCAATAGATCTGAGGAGAGTTTTTCAAAGAAGGCAACTAAAACAGATCTATAAGTAATTAAATTTTCTTATCCATGACATTCAGGGTCATCCAGGGTCGTTCACAGGAAACCAACATGTCTGGGGACAGGACATTGCAGGTTGCCCCTGGCCTCTTTAGTCCTCTTTATCATAGCAGAAAATGAGTGTTTTGACTGCACTAGCCACTCTCTGGGAGCAGGGACAGTCAATCTTCAAGTGCCATGAGTCAAGCATATTGGCTGCCTGACACTTGGAGCAGGGCCTAGACAGTGGTTTGGTACATTCATATGCCCAGTGTCCAGTGTCCTTGCAGGCCTCAATTGGCCCTGGATTTTCCCTTGGACAACTTGGGTGTGCTTAAAGTATTGCCAATTGTGACAACTATAATTTCAATCTGACTTTTATTACAGCCATTCTCCTTTCATCTTCATCTAAATTCTGATTGTTGAAAACATAAAGACCATGTGCAGTGACAGGGTCATATTTGAAAATACTAGGTCGCTCTGCAGTGCTAGCTTCTGGTAGAAACAGGTAGAAGAGACTCATATCCCTCTGAGAGACAGGTGGGCATCTGAGGACAAGATATGATGTTTTTTCTTCAGAGACCTCTTTAAGTAACCTAGTTCTTGGGCCTTTTCAGAGAAAAAAATTCATAGAATCCTGAACACAGGATTTTACATGACTGCACTTGCCTTTTCAAAAAAAATTCTGACCGAAGAGTATTATTGTAATTTAGACTGTCATTCTGTACCCATCTCTTGCTATATAAACAACAGTGGTGCCCCGAGGGCTCCAATGAGCTACATTTAGGGTCAGATTGTTCCAAATTTTTAAGGATAAAGCCTAATAGCAAGGTGGCTGGGATCCTAGGGGTTTTCTGTGGTGCATTGGCTCACCAATTTCCTAGAAGAAGGCTGGAGCCCACCCAGGGGCTCCCTTAGAAACTCCCAAGAGCTTGGGGTGGAGACCACCAGAGGCTGACTTAGGCAGCTAACTCCCAAGAAGTCAGGGTGGAGGCCCTGGGTGGGTTCTCTAACCACTTGAGCCCAGGAGATCAGGGTGGAACCCTATGGGGGCTCCCTTAGGTCAGGGTAGAACCCCACCCAGTGGCTCCTTTAGCCACCTGAGAAAAAAATCCTTGTATTTACCCCAATAATAAAATCTTTAGAGCTTTGTTTAAGGCAGTAAAGATGAAAAGAAACTCTTTTTAAAAACCTGAAAAGGTTCCAAGAACAAGGATGGCTCTAATTTTTCATACTCTCAACCACTTGAGTTAGTATGGTTCATCCTTTGTTCTACTCAAGCTGCCAGGCAAATGTTTTTAAATTACCTGATTTTTGTTAGAAAAAACAAGGAAAAGATCTAACCCAATTCAGAACAGAAGGGAGGAGGCCCGTGTGATCCTTAAAATCAGAGGTTTTAATCCTTACCTGTGAGGGTGAGATTTCTTCTTGTCCATATGGTCAGTTGAAAAAGTGGTGGATAAATATAGTGCAACCACATGATCAACACACATGACAAACCAAAACTGCTAAAAAACGTGGCAGAGCCATGTGACTAGAATGAAACAAGGCCCTGAGGAAGAAACTCACTAAGGATACCCAAAGATAAAAGACCATCTAGGAGAAAAGCTCAAATGAGAATTTAAGTACAAAAAGGGGTAAACTGGGGTAAAGAGCTACTCAAGCAAAAGACCAAGTTACAAATGGATATTTTTCCCAAGAGTGAGAAAGCTGAGCCAAGTATCATGAAGAACAGAAACATGAGGACAAAAACACATACTAAACTCTAGGCAAACATGAAATGCACACATGGAACCTGAATGGTATGTTCTGCAACTGGGTTAATAACAGACACTCTAGCAGCTCTTTTCTGACTTGTACCCACAATGAGTGACTGAAAATGAGAAAGAGAAAGAAAAGGGGAGATAAACTTAAGGCATACCTGTGGGGCTCTTACCAGCTGGAAAAAACACATAGGCCATGTGCTTCCCTTCTTTGACACATGGTGGGACACACTAGAAAACTGTTTCTGGAGCCATGAAAAGCTTCCTGTGTTCCCAGCTTCCATTAATTTTTTACTACTCTCTAGCTCCCTACCTCTAATGGATGAAAGCCTGTCCTGGGAAAGAAGGAATAAGGAGATTGAAACTTTTCTAGGAGAGAGAGGGGGAAAGCAAAAAACTGAATGGTTCATCTTGGCACTAAAAAAGAGCTCAAAATGTCCTTACCTTGTGGCTGGCTTTGCCAAGACATGTTACCAGAATTGAGGGTGCTAGATTCTTTTTTTTGTTTGTTTGGGAGGGTTTTGTTTTGTTTTGTTTTGTCTTGTTTTGTTTTGTTTTGTTGAGTAAGGGATTCAGTATGTAGTTCAGGCTGGCCGTGAACTCACTTGTGTAGTCCAGGCTGGTCTCAAACTCATGGTGATGCTCCTGCTTCAGCCTCCTGAGTGCTGGGATTACAGGCATGTGCCACCATGCCCAGCTGGAGTCTCCCTTTATAGGTGAATTTTAGGTTCTTTCTGTCCTAAGCAAAGAATTGGTCAAGAAAAGTGCAAAAGGCACTGAGGTTTTACTAAATGTAGGAAATGAAATGTGCTCTGCAGAGCAAGTTTAGGCCAACTAAAAGAAGAAAAATAAGTAAGCTCTACAAAATAAGAGCAAGCCACTGTGCAAGAGAGAACACAGTGGTCCTGAGTTCTGTGGTGGCTGCCTTTTTGCATCTCCCACTCCTCAGGTTGATGTCAGGTCTAAACCGTTCTTATAAAAAACCTGCTCAAGTTCTCATGAGAAGAAATGAAGATAGCACTCTCTGATAGGCTCGCCATGCAGTCATTTGGGAACTGTTCTGTACATATGTCCTGGAACTTTGAAATTAACAAGTCACATACATTTTCCCAATCAGTCTGCCATGCCCTAGTCTCATACCTCAATCCTCAAATTAATTCTCTGGGTAGAATGGGTTTAGGAACTTCTTAGGATCCTGTTCAGTAAAAAGTTTAGTGGCCTGTGCTGGGAAATGTGCACACACACACAAACAGATTTAGATTTACAGGGTGTTAGAATTGTAACAGAAAACCAGGTAAGAAGTCTCTGCAGTAATCTATAACTAGGAACACAAATTTTTTAATCAAATTTTTTAGACTGAATACTTTTAATGTTTGAAAAAACTGGAAAAGAAAAGGAAATGCTATTTTCTGTGGCTCCCTGATTTTCATACTGCACTTTTAATAACATGGATTGCCTTTTCTAGTGGATCAACAGGTATGCCTCCTTGCTTCTTTTCTGCCCGGTGTTCGTATGAGTTGTGCAACCCACATTAGGAGTCATAGAAGAAAGAGAATTCTGACTTCATCCATCCCAGGAGATTGTCCAAGCATACCAAATGTATGCAAATGCCACTTATCAAGAGGAAAACAAAGACCTCTCACCAAATCAAATCAAGCCCTGGAAATCACTCACAAAATCAACAACAAAGTATAATTTTCTTCCCAGAAATTCCTATTTTGGAAAACTTCTCTTGTTGCTGCAACAGAATACCCAACACCCAAAGTTAAAGGAGGAAACTGTATTGGCTTACAGTTTGTAGAAATTTCAATCCATAATCAGCTGGCTCCAAGGCAGGGTGGCTTGGCAAAGGGCCATCACAAGGGAGAACAGTTCATGGTGGGCAGACTATAGCAAAGCAACAAGGGACTTTAACAGAATCTTTCTGCCCCTTTTATCTTTTATTATCCAGACTATGGGGATTAGGAGGGTGCCAAACAAATCAGTGGACTGATTTAGTAATCACACACCTCAATCCCAGCATCACACACTCTAGATTCAGCCACCTCTGAAAAAGCCCTATGACCACATGAGGCTTTGAGGGAACATCTAGACACAAACCATAACATTCAGGATCTAAAAACTGGAAATGTTTATATAATCTTATATTTCAGGTTTATTTTGTCATTTTTATAGTGAATTCCCACACCACAACAAGGTTTCTTTTCACTGATTGAGCACTCAGGAAGCATCTACTGTACGCCAAGTGGTATATTCCACATTGGATTTATGGAAAGAAAGAAACTATGGATTGTATTCTTCAAGAGTTCTTAGAAGAAGAAATAAGAAGTAAAAGTGCAGTGGGAACTTCATTAAATAAATAACGCCTATTGTCTTCTTCCTTGCTAGAAGTATAGTACCTCACCAGCCTCAAAAGGTAACTCATGATTACTTATTTTAAACTATTCAAAGCACTCTCATTTCCCTTTGCCAAATTCACTTTTGCAGACTCCCTTCCAAGCAGAAGTTGTCATAAGATGAAGTTCTTGTCCAAAGAAATATAAGTGGAGATCTTTTGGAAGGCTTCTGTGGAACATTTCTGTGGAACATTTTACTCCAGCCTGATGAGAAAACCTTAAACCCTTGGCCCATTTTCATGTAAGTGTGAGGATGCCATGCCTGCAGCTACAGCAGCTACCTTGCAACCACAAGGCAATACAAATGAAGACAAAAGCCAACATATGAAAAATTGTAGAGCAAAATAATGGAAATAGTTTAGGTTTTTCATGAAATCATTGAATTATATGAGTGAAATTTAGAACCAACATCTTCAGACTTTATATAAGTAAACAAAACTATCCTTATGGTTTAAGTCACCCTTAGGTTTTGCATTACTTGCAGATAACAGAATTCACACATACTGAGCAGTCACAATGTGCCAGGAAAAATATAATGCCTGACATTTTATCTTATTTTAATCCTCACACAAACCTCATGGCATAGATATTCTTATCACTTTTGCCAATAAAACTTAGAAGGCCAGTGTTACCTTCAAGGCAACAAAATTATTGCATGATAGAAACAAGATTCAAAATAACATATGTCCAAATCTAACTCTTCCCACTAAAAATATATTCATAACTACAATTCATAAAACAAATGAAAAGTATCTGTTGGTACTGTTAATTATCTTTCTGTTACCATAAAAAATGCCTGAGATTATCAACTTAAAACATAACATTTGTCTTGTCTCACACTTTTCAAGGTTCAAATCCATGATCAATTGGCCCTGTTGCTTTGGGCCTGTGGTAAGGCAGCACATCATGGCAAGGGCACAGCTGCTTACCTCATCAGCCAGGAAGCAAAAAGTGAGGAATAGGGCAAGGTCCCATGATTCTCTTCAAAAGTGGGCCTCAAGTGACCTAGGGGCCTCCTACTGGGGCCTACCTCCCAAAGGTTCTACCTCCTCCCAACAACATCACTTTTGGAACCAAGCCTTTATACATGGGTCTTGGGGGGATATTCAAGAACTAAACTATAATAGAACCATAAAAGCTGTAGAGATAAAATTAATCTGAGTGAAAAGTCAAAGAAAAGAATTTTTCCAAATAAAGAAGAAGGTGTCTGGAGAGAGGTAGCACTTAATATAGGCCCTAAAAATTGGGTAGGATATGTTTATTTAAAGGCAGAAAATAACCAAAAGGCAGTCAAAAATATTAATTAGTAACATTTTTGTTGTTTTTACTCACATACTTTTTCAAAAGTCTAAGGAAAGCATTGGACCCTCTCCTCCAGAAAAAATCACATATTCCTAGACTCATAAAATTGTGCATAAAATTTACATATTCTCGTGGAACCTTTGAAGTTCTTTCATTGACTAACATACTCCAAGTTAAGGATTTCTGCTCTCTTTTTGTTGTTGTTGTTGTTGTTTTGAGACAGGGTCTTGCTATGTAGTTCACACTGGTCTTGAACTCAATGTGTAGCCCAGGCTGGCCTTGAACTCACAGTTATCCTCCTGCTTCAGCCTCCTGAGTACTGGGATTATAGGTATGTGCCACCATACTCAGCCAAGAATTTCTGCTCTAAACGAAGCAAGACACTAAGACAGGAGGGTGCAGGGTATTTAAGGAGGCAGTAATTAAGAGTTTTGCCAAAGTATCAAGTACTTTAATGGGATATGTAGGAATAATATGGCAGAGATAAATAATGGTCAGGATTTGAGATCCATGAGTGTTAAAAATTTGAGTGTTACCCTTAAGTAAAAAAGGAACTATTGAATATATTTAGATATAGGAGTGGCATGATCAAAAGAGAATATGATTTACCACTGCATTTTTCAACAGTTTCCATTCTGACACACGATGATACATTCTAAGAGCATTCCTCATGCATATCAAGACAAGTCACTTTCCAGTTTATACAAAATAGATTGACATGCAAAACTTACCATTCAATGGCAAGTTCATATGCCTATTTTAAAATGACAGGTAATACTCATAATTTTCTATGCATCATTTCTTCCTATAATGAATAACTATCAATGAGTATATTCTACCATTCCTGGTGGTTTCTTCTGCAGTACCTTTTTGAACAAACTATTTTTTCAACAACAACAAAAACTCACTGAATTCAAAATATACTTATTATTTAATTCAGTAAAAGTTCTTCTTAAAGTTAATGGCACTTTGGAAATCACTGCTTTTAGACCACTGTGCTCTCTCCTGTATGGTGGCCCACCCTCACACTGTAGGTTGCATTTCTTTTCCAACTTGTACTTGACCCAAACTCACTCTGCAGAACCTGTTTCTTTTCCTAACTTCAATAAAATTTTGCTACTGTTTGCACTTGTCTTGATCAATTCTTAGCTCAGTACAGAAAGTACTGAGAAACCACCTTCACGAAGAGACTCCAGCAGCCCAAAACCTGGTTACATATTTGGCTTAGCTAGCCAGGAGCAGCAGGTAAGGCCCTTTGGGCACATTTTTTTTTGTTTCTCTCTAAAATGCCACAAAGGTTTTTTTTTTTTAGTAAGCCTGAGGAGTAGGTGATACAAAAAGGACAGTCCACATTGAGTTTTTCTACTGTGTTCTCTCTTGCATGGTGGCCCACCCTCACACTGTAGGTTGTACTTCTTTTCTGACTTTTACTTTTCCTAAAATCACTCTGTAGAGCCTATTTCTTTCTCTATCTTTAATAAAGTTTTGTTACCATTAACATTTTTTAAAAAATAAAATCACTGATTTTATTTGCCTTAGGTCACTGACCATAAAACCTTAAAATAAGATTTCTATGTACTCATCCAGGTCCTATTTGCTAAGGAACAGGAGTGAAACTTTGATATAATGTAAATAATTTTTAAGTACCTACCACCTCTATCTTCTCAGTCAAGATGCCACTCTGGGGGTTCTGGTATGTCCTACCTTAGTGACTGAGTGTGAGATGGCCATGTGCAGAGAGCATGGGTAAAACATAGATCACTACTGTAAGATATTTAAGCTCAGACAGGGAAGGATATAGGGGCTCTGCCCTTTGTGGTAAGAAGCCAGGCTGGCCATGTGTGGCTTTGAGGGGGCTGGATCTAAAAGTGCTGACATTAAGTCCAGAGCACACAACAACTCATAATAGCTAAATCTTGGAAGCTGCCTATATGTCCATCAACAGATAAATGGATAAAGAAAATGTGGTATTTTTACACAATGGAGTACTACTCTGCCATAAAGGATACATTTGTAGGAAAATGGATGCACCCTGAGACCATAATGTTAAGTGAAACAAGTCAGTCACACAACCTTAAATATCATATGATTTCTCATATGTGAGAAACCCAAAGTATAAATAAAGAGCAAAGTAAAAGATAAATAGTAAGAAACAGGAAGATTGATCTTTTGCAAAAGGTAAGGGGATCAAGAAGAGATGGAGAGAGGGAGGAAGGAGAAAGGAAGAATGGGATGAAAAAAGAATTAGGATGTGTTATGTACATGTGCCAACTCCTCACAATGAATGTAATCATTCTGTACTGCAGACATGTTCTAATAAAATTTTAAATCATTAAAAAACAAATTATATGAGGCATGAGGATTGTCACAAGCTCAAGGCCAGCCTGAACTACATAGTGAGACCCTGTCTCAAAAGAAAAAGTATATCTTATGCAACCCAATAACAAAAAATAGTAATGACCTTCTTTAAAACACAGAAAGAACCTAAATAGACATTTTTCCAAAGAAAGATATACAACATTACTAATCAACAAGGAAATGCAACTCAAAACCTCAATGACATATCACCTCATATCTGTTAGGATGACTATTATCAGAAACTAAAAAGATAAAATTGGGTGATATCATGAAAATGGCAGAGTGAAAGATACCTGCCTTCATTCTGTCCACTAATGAATAAATGGACAACTATCCATAAGTGAAAATAATTCTAGAGGGGTTCAGGATTTTAGTTAAGAAGCTACAGCAACACAGTGAAAGAAAAGATCCAGCAATAACTACACACAAATAGGAAGAACAGTTTCATTTTGCCTGCATCAGCACACACCAGGCCAGCACTGCTTGGAACTCCCTGGATATGAGTTCCACTCCCATGAAAAAGGACCGTGGGGTGAATACTCAACTTCCTCAGCTTATCAGAGCATTGCTGGAATCACCAACTTCAGTTACACATTACCCAAATCATTGGGGGAACTGGCATGGCTGAGCTATCTGAAGATAGATGGGAACAAAGAAAGATGGTGGATATTGGTATCAGGACACAAGGTAGGAGCCTCTGTGGCCCACAGTGACCTACTCAGAGGACTTCAATAGCACCTGGAGTTGCCACACATATGCCACAGATTTCATCACAGAAGACCCAGCACTTTTTGCTATTCTGAACAACAGGGCATTTCTCTATGGAAAACCCAACCAGCTATTGACACTGAGGATATCAACAGCCAGCTTTTACCACAAAGGGCCCCTGAAGATTTCTACCTCCAATCTCCAGGTGCCTAAGCCACTATCCTTCTCCCTCCTCCAGCCCCAGAGCCACTTAAGTTGCTACAGGCATGGGCTTCCTGGCCAAGGAACCCAGCACAACTACCATATGCATACTCACAAGTAGCCTTGGGCCCTTACTACAGGCTCTGGTCCCTACTACCATATGAGAAATCATAGCTAATCCCTGCAGCTGAAGTTGTACACATCACCAGCCCCAGCCACAGCTGGCCATAGAAAAGCAAGCAACACCAACTCCTGTCACCAGCTGCTATTGTTGCATTTGTGTCCACAGTTGTCCATTTTTGCTATGCACATGCTTTTGACCAGTCCAGGCCCCTCACACTTGCACATACACCCATAGATGACACTAATTTCTGGCAACTATCCAAACTGATGAGTTTCTCTCTCCCCAGCCCCAAGCTGGTCCTTGCAGTAACACTGTTAGTTAGGTCTTGTTGTGATAACAAAATAGCTGATGTTTACTTAACCAATTGGCCCTGTTGCTTCAGGCCTGTGGCAGCAAAGGACATCATGGCAGGGGCACATGGCAGGGGAAGTCATTCATCATATGAATTGGAAAATGAAACAGAAAGAGGAAGAGACTAAATTACTAAAATCCTCTTCGAGAGCAAGATCTTAATAACCCAACTTTTTCCAAACTAGGCTCTATTTCTTAAAAGTTCCATCATCTCACAATAAATAGCACCATAGGCTAAGGACAAAGACTTTACCACATGGGCCTTTGGGAGGACATTTAATATCCAAACTATAGTAGACATGTATGTACACCATTAGCTTGGGCCCCTAGGGTGTGCAAATATATGCAGCTACTCTGACCCCTGTCATTGGTCTAGACATTGTAACCATGTAAATTCATGCACTAACCCAGACTATTATAGTCAAACATGCACACACCACTAGCCCCCACTGCCACAGATTCCCCAATAGTGGGCCCTGACCCCTTCTACTGGACCCAACCCATGCTGCTATGTATATGCCTGTAGCCATCTGCTGCAGCACAAATATCTGAAGTCAGGTTCAGAAGGTCAAAAAGAGAAAAAGGAACAGGAAACATCTAAAGGAACAATGGCTGAAATTTTGAGAAATCTTGGGAAAGATAAAAAATTCAAGTATATGAAGTTCAAGTATCTCCAAAAAAATTGAATAAGATTTTAGCAGGACATATTACAATTATACCTGAAAAATTAAAGACAGAATTTTCACAGCAACAAGAGAAGAGACTCCTCACAGATAAGAGAACCTCTGCAGGACTATTAGCATATTTCTATGCAAAAACCATGCAGGCTAGGAGTGAATGGAATGATACATTCAAAGTGCTAAATGAAAGTAATAAGTGTGGGTCCAGGAAAAACATGATTGTAAAACTAAAATCACAGCATTTGGATAAAGACCCTAATCCCAGCTCATGGGAGATTAAATTCTGAGCTATGAGAATCTCAGTGGGGGGGACAGAAAAAGAAAGAAGTGGCATTTTGAAAACACCAGCAGGCAATGAGATCAGTCACGTGGGATTTTGCAGTGGGTTATTATGATTTGTGTCTAGATGTCACCCCAAAGCTTCTTGGGGTCATACAGTTTTTTCAGAGGTGGCTGACTCTAGAGTGTGTGATTCATTGATGGTCCAATGCTAGGATTAAGGGTGTGAATGCTACACCCACCCTGGGGTGGGTAGCCTCCATACAATATAAGGGACAGAAAGAGGCTTGTCCCTTCCTCTCCTTGTTGCTTTTGCTGTCTTCTTTCAGCCATGAACTGTTGCCCCTCTGCCATGTGCTACCCTGCTTTGGAGCCAGCTGATTACAGACTGAAACTTCTACAAATTGTGAGCTAAATAAACCTTTCCTCCCTTAATTTGTGGATGTCAGGTATTTGTCTCAGCAATGAGAAAAGTAATGGAGATAGTTCTGAAATGAGTCTGGGGGTGCCCTTGCAGGAATTGGGGAATTCTGGGAACCCACAGCTTTTAATACAAAGACCCAATTCATCCATTCACCCCTCTGATCTGTTTTAAAGCATTCAGACTAAACACAGCAACTAACAGACACTGTACAGCCATACTTGCAAAAAATGCAATTTGTAAATTTATGGAGCTTTGACCCATGCTCCAGACCAACTCACACACTATATAAGTATCAGATACAGCAAAAAGCCTAGGTTTTTCTGGCAGCTTCATTTCAAGGTATAGATGAGATTAGGTTGATACATATGAAGCAGTCCAACCACTGGTAGACCTATCTGAGTGCCCATCTACAGCAAGATAGGGGCAGAGATGAGCCTCCTGCCTGCTCTGAATGGGCTCTCCTACTTGAACAATGCAAAGGAAAAGTCTGCACTAAAAAATAAAAAGATGTTCACAACCTAATTTTATCAAGCAGCATCCAATAATTGACTCCAGTATAAATACCATCACAGGAGGAAGTACCTGGAGTTTTGTTTTGTTTTGGGTGTTTCTTTTTGTATGTGCAGGGTGGGGGATATGTGTATAAGTGTCTACAAGTGCTACTTATTGCTTTTGATTCTACAGTGTGTGAATATGCCACATTATATTCTCCAATACCAAGGGTTGTCTCATGAGATTTACTAAATTCATGCTTTTGTAAGTTCGTTAATTAGATTTTCATTTAAATTTCCTCACCATCTATTTTTTTCTTCTCTCACCCCCTCTCAAATCTTCCCTCCCTCCCCCTATTTTCTTAAGTGTTATTATTAAAAACATTATTTTCCATTCTCTTTTAGAGTAGGGGTTGGTATGTTTTTATGTAACTGTGTTCTTTTCCTTCTATAATATCTTACCTTGTTTTTGTCATGTTCTCCTCCCACCAAGGGTTGTTTCATAGATTTTCTTACTTTTTCTGCTAGCTTATTAATTTATTCAGTCTCCCTGTATCCTCTCTCACTTTTCATTTATATTCCCTTCCCTACTTTCCTTTTGTTCCCTCAACTCATATAACCTCTCACTGATAAATGTTATCATTGATACCTATTTCTTTCTTACTCTTTATTCTCTTGTCTTTCTTTTTCCTAATTTTTTTCTTATTTCTCACTTTTTTCCTAGCCTTTTCTATATTATTACCATTCCATTATCTTCCTGGATTCTGGAAAGAGTAGAGAGCTCCTAAAAGAAGTTTTACATTATATCTTGATATACAGTTAGGATCTTCAAATGTTGACATTACTGGTAGCTGATATCTCCTCAATGTTCAGTACTAGAAATTTAACCTACTATTTTGAATAGGTTGGATGGGTGGTTTCACACTGAGTCACACAAAAAGATCAAGTGTACATCAATGGGAGAAAGCCACTTACTAAAACAATATCCATAATAGTGGTAGATTTCCAACCCAACTAATGTACTAACCTCAGAACACTAACACGAAACACAAAAGTCATGAGAAAACAAGACAACAAGATGCCTCCAAAACTTCAAAACTTCAGAGACAAGCATGGTGACACATGTCTGTAATCTCAGTACTCAGAAAGCTGAGGCAGGAGGATCACGGTGAGTTTTAGATTAGTCTGGGCTACATAGTGAGTTCAAGACCAGCCTGGGCTATATAGCGAGACCCTGTTTTTAAATAATAAATAATTCAAAACTCCCTAAAAGTTGATCCCACAGATACTAAAATGTTTAAAAAACTGGAGAGAATTTCAAAAACTGATAGTCAAAATGATCAATGAAATCAAAGATAAGACAAATAAGAAACTGAACATATCAATTACTAAAATAATCAATGAGGTCAAAGAAGATGTAAATAAGTAGGTGGACGAATTAATGAAGACAATTCAGGATATGAAAGACCAGTTAAGTAAAGAATTAGAAGTTCTAAGAAAGAACCAAGCAGAAACCCTGGAACTAAAAACCTCAATAAGTCAAATGAAAACTTGTTTGAAAGTCTCAGCCGAAGGTAATATGAATCAGAAGAAAGGCTATCAGATCTTGAAGACAAGATGAACATGCTAGATAATAATTTTAAAAAGAACAAGAATCAATAAGAAAGATTATCCAAGAGTTCCTAAACAACTCAAAAAAAAAAAAAGAAAAAAAAACACAGAGCCATTGGCCTCAAGTGTGATGCTGAAGTATAGGCTAATGGCATAAAAAAATTATTCATTGAAATCATTGTGGAAAACTTCCCAAATCTGGGAATTGAGATAGATACCCAGATTTAGGAGATATTTAGAGTCCCAAATAGACATGATATGAAAACAATCTCTCCATAACACATCACAGTTAAATTGCCAGAAACTCAGAATACAGAAAGAATCTTTAAAGTGGTTAGAGAACACTAATAAGGGCAAACTCATCAGAATAAGAGTATGTTTTTGAATAGGAACTTTAAAGGCCAACAAGGCTTGGAATGAAGTTTTTCAAGCACTGAAAGAAAATAATTGCCAATCTACATTACTGTATCCTGAAAGTCTATCCTTCAAAAGCAAAGAAGTAATAAAGACCTTCCATCATAACAATAAAGAAATTCATGACCACCAAATTGGTACAGCAAAAAATACTTAAGGGAATTTAAAAAAGTGAACATGGGCATAAAAGCAACCACAAGGATGAAGGAAAGAACAAATCTTACTGGGAGAAGAGATAAATGAACAAGAAAGAAAGAAATGAATCCAACACTGGTAAAAGAACAAAATCACAGCAATTAGCACACTCATTTCAATAATAACACTTACTATAAATGGGCTCACCTCTTCAATGATAAGACACAGACTGACAGAATAAATAAGAAACAAAAGCATCTATGTGCTGCCTGCAAGAGACACATACCATCTACAAGACATACATAGATCAAAAGTGAAAGGATGGAAAATGACACTCCAAGCAGCTGGAGTCCCTAATCAAGCAGGAGTAGTGTACTTACATATAATGAAATTTATTTTAAATCGATGCTAGTCAGAAGAGACAAAGTGGGCCACATATTATTAGAGGCAGCAATATGCCAAGAGATAAAATTGGTAAATATATACAGCTAATGTCAGCAGGACTAATTTTATAAACCAAACACTACTTGTGTAATGGTTGATACATTGTGTCAACTTGAGAAGTTTAGAAGCTTAACTAAGTAACTCAGCAGGTCTACATCCTGGGATGTAGAGGATATGCCCCAGGTTGGCTGTTTGTGGTCCAGGATGTTGTAATGGTTGATTCCTTGTGTCAACTTGAGAAGTTTAGAAGTTTAACTAAGTGACTCAGCAGGGGGCCAGGGTCCTCACTTTGTAAATATCCTGAGCCTGTGCAAGAAGAGGGCAGGGAGATGATTGAGTGCTACACCCACTCCAGGGTGGGTAGCCTGCATACAATATAAGAAAGGAAAAGAGGTTTGCTCCTCCCTTTTCGCTCTTGTTGCTTTGCTGTCTTCTGCCACCTTGAACCATTGCCCCTGTGCCATGCCATCCTGCCTTGGAGCCAGCTGATATGGACTGAAACCTCTACAAACTGTGAGCTAAATAAACCTTTTCTTCCTTAATTTTGGGTGTCAGGTACTTTGTCTCAGCAATGAGAGAAAAGTAACCAAGACAACTTGGGATAAAAGGATAAATAGATATCAATACAATCATGGTAGAAAAATACCCTACTTTCACAAATAGTTAACCAGAAAAAAAAATCAACAGCAACAACAAAAATCAGCCTAAGCAGGCATGGTGACAGATGCCTATAATCCCAGCACTCTGGCAAACTGAGAGTGTAGGATTGCAAGTTTGAGTCCAGCTTGGGCAACTCAGTGATTTAGACTGACTAGCAAGATCCTATCTCAAAATTTTAAAAAAGGGGATGTAGTGCAGTGTACTGCAGTGTGAAGGCACTGGGTTTGATCCCCAGTACAAAAAAGAAGAAGAAGAAGAAGAAGAAGAAGAAGAAGAAGAAGAAGAAGAAGAAGAAGAAGATTTAAACTATAGTACAGAGCAAATAAATTTAAATGATAGCTACAGTTTTTCATCCAAGAACAGAATACATATTCTTTTCCACATTCCACAAAAGCTTTTCCAAAATAGACCATATTTTAGGCCATAATGCAAGTCTCAATAAATATAAAAAATTTAAATAATCCCATGAATCCTACCAGATCACATTGCAGTGACATGAGAAATGAAGAGCAAAAGAAATTGCAGAAGTTACACAAATATATGGAGATTAAATAATTCACTCTTAAATGATCAATGGGTCAAAGAAAAAATCAAGGAAGAAATTTTTAAAATTCCTAGGCTCAAATGAAAATGGAAACATGTATCAGAATCTGTGAGACACAAAGAAAGCAGTTTTTAGAAAGAAATATATAGTAATGACTTCATACACTAGAAAAAAACAGTGCATCCCCAAATAAATAACTTAATAATGCATTTCAAGTTCAAGAAAACAACAAATCAATCACAAAACCAGTGAAAGTAAAGAAATAATGAGTGAGCCTACATGGTGGTACATGCCTGTAATCCCAACACTCAGGAGACTAAAGCAGGAAGATTGCCATTGAGTTTGAGGCCAGCCTGGGCTACACAGTGAATTCAAAGGTAGCATGAACTGCATAGAGAGACCCTGTTTCACAAAAAGAAAAAAGAATTAATAGCAGAGGAGAAATTAATAAAATCAAAACTGAAAACAATGCAAAGGATTAGCGAATGAAAGTGTTGTTTCTTTCAAAAGATAAAAAAGATAAATTAGTCCTTTGCCAAATTTCTCAAAAAGTAATGAAGGCCTATACTAACAAGATTAAAGATCAAAAATGTAAAATCAGAGACATCACAAAAGTCCAGAAGATGATTAGAATTTTGAAAATGTATATACCCATAAATTGGAGAATCTCAAAAAATGGACAAATTCTTGGACACATATAACCCACTGCAATCAAAGAAAATATAAAAATCTAATTAAATCTATAACAAGCAATGAAATTGATGTACTAATAAAAACTCCACTAATAAAAGCTCAGAACCCAGTGGGTTTACAGGTGATTTTTACAAGACATTAGAGAGTAAATAACAATTATCAAAATTTCCAAGTAATAGGAAAGAAAACTTTCTAAATTTATTCTATGAAGTTAGCATTACTCTGATAACAAAACCAGATAAGGACTCAATACAAAAGAAAACGACAGGCCAATATCCTTAAAGAACTTAGATGCAGAGGTCCTCAATGAGATTCCTGCAAATAGAATTCAACACCTAATTAAAAAGATCATACATTATGATCAAGTCAGTTTCATCTGAAGGATTCAAGGATGGTTCAACATAGCTAAATCAATAAATGTAATACACCATATAAACAGAATCAAGGATAAAATCTCACATGATCATCTCAGTAGATTCAGAAAAACCCTTCAACAAAATCCATCATCCCTTCATGATAAAGAAAAAACTATGATGAAAATAGGTACTGAAAGATCTTCAAACTGACAAAACCCATATATAACAATCTCACAGACAATATGCTACTGAAAGGGAAAGGCTTAAAGCTGTTTCTCTAAAATCAGGAATCAGACAAGGTTGTCCACTGTCACCAGTCCTGTTCAATATAGTAAGTGGAAATTTAGCCAGAACAATCAAGCAAGGAAAGGGGGTAAATGAGACACAAACAGGAAAGGAAGAAGTCAAATTATCCCTATTTGTAGATAGTATGATGCTTACATAGAAGACCCAAAATTTCCATCAGACAACTTTTACATCTGATGAACAAATTCAGCAAAGTGATAGGATACCAAATAGACACACACAAAAAATCAGTAGTGTTCATTTACACCAATAATAAACCCACCAAAATAGAAATCAGGAAAACAATCCCATTCCAAAATTAAATACATAGCTTCCAAAATTAAATACATAGGCAAAAACCCAACAAAGGAGCTGAAATGACTGTACAATGAAAATTACAGAACTCTGAAGAAAGAGTTGAAGAGGACACTACAAAATGCAAAGACATTCCTTGTTCTTGGATGGGAAGAACTACTATTGGAAAAATGCCAGTATTTCAAAAAGTGATCTATAGATTTAATGCAATTACTATGAAAGTACTAAAAACTTTCTTCACAGAAGTAGAAATTTATATGGAATCAGAAAAAAAAAAGAATAAAGCAATCCTGAGCAAAAAGAACAAAGCTGGAGGCACCAAAACACCAGATTTAAAGTTATAATATTATAGGTAGCTAAATTAGATAGAAATTAATAGGCAGTCAGACAGGTAGGGCTAGGCCCTTAAGGGAGTCAGTGCAGAAGATGAGAACACATCAAAACTATGGCTGGTTCACATTTGAAGAAGGCAAGACCTTGAGATTAAAGTTACAATGGCCAGATTTACATACTTCCCTAAGGGATGAATAGAAGCTTGAGATTATACTGTAATTGATACCACCCTTTTGGGATTTCCCATAGAAACAGACCATTACCTCACTAGGTGTGGACCTTCCTCTGTCACCCACTAAGACTAAGACTAAAACTAAGACTAAGACTAAGACTATTAAGACTGAATCAATCAAGGTTAATGATGTCATTCATATGCCTTTGTTACATACCCTCCTTCACTACTAGCTCAATATTATCTAAGCAGCTATACTTGTAATCGTATTTGTTGATTATAGTTTGATCAATGTTGTACCCATCTCATGACTTTGCCCAATAAGTCATTCTTGGTGATCTCAGCAGTAACCCACTCAGGACCCCTCCTACCTCTCAGGAGCTATTCCTATTTCCCATTCCTATCCCCCAGTTCCAATTTGTGTGTGCCTCATTCCATTGAGCACCTCCACTCCCCTCTTGAGTGTGTACTAACTCTCTCTCTCAATAAATTTTTCCCACACTTAACCTCTATTGTTCCTTGGAATTCATTCTTTGATTTCAGAGAACATTAACTCCACACATCAGATTGGGAGTTATATCTCTCCTATATCAATACTACATATCAATAGTAACAGAAACAACATGATACTGGGACAAATAGACATGTAGACCAATGGAAAAAATAAAAGACACAGAAATAGCTCTATGCACCTACAACTATTTAATTTTGACAGAGGTCAAAAATCATATATTGCAGGAAAGATAACTCTTTAAAAATGGTGCTGGGTAAACTGGATATCCAATTGCAGAAGGTTGAAACTAGATCACATCTCTCACCATGTACTAAAATCAAATAAAAATGTATCAAATATCTAGATATAAAATGGAAACAGAGACTGCTGAAATTTAGGGAAAACACTTGAAACCATAAGCACAGGAAAAGACTTGATGAATAGCACAGAACTCCACTCAACAGCACAGGAATTAATATCAAGAAATAATAAATGCAAGGGTAGAGTGTAGCTCAGTAGGGAGTGCTCACTTAGCATGCAAAAGACCCTGGATTTTCTCCCTACCACTACCAAAACTAAAGCAAGAATTAACAACTGGATTGTATCAAACTAAAATTTTCTGCACAACAAAGTAAACAATCAACAGGCTGGTGAGACAATCCACAGAACGGGAGGGAATTATGGCTAGCTATTCTTTTGATATAGGACAAATGTATAGAATATATAAAGAACTCAAAAGAATTAACACCCCCCAAAAATGACTCCAATCAAGAAATGGGCAACTGAACTTAACAGACACTTGTAAAAAGAAGGAAAAATAGTCAATTAGTATATGATAAAATGTGCACCATCTTTTGTTATTCAGTAAACATAAACCAAAACAATTTTGAGATTCCATCTTACCCCATAATGGTTATCATCAAGAACACAGAAGATTATGAAATCTGGCAAGAATGCAGGAACAAAGGGACCCTATCGACACTGTTGGTGGGAATGTAAAATAGTAAAATCACTATGGAAATTTCTCAAAAACATTTAAAATAAATATATAATTTGACCCACCTATACTTCTCCTAGGTATGTTATCAAAAGACTTAAAAACATCATATACAGTGATACATGTATGCCCATGTTAATGATAGTGAAATTCACAATAGCTAACCTCTGGAAACACCCTAGATAAGTGGTGGTGAACCTATGGCACACATGCCAGAGCCAGCTGTTTGTTATCATTGAAACCTCTAAAAGGTTCACTATCACTGCCCTGGATGCTCATCAACAGATGAATGGATAAAGAAAACGTGTTATATGTTAACAATGGAATATTATTTAGTGAGAAAAAATAAAGAACTCATGTCATTTGTGAGAAAATGGATGGAACTTGAGATCATCACATTAAGCAAAATAAGCCAGTCTTACAAACAGGATCAAGCTGAGTGGTCACAAGTTCATCACTTGCCTGGGCGACATAGCAAAATCCTAGTTCAAAATAAAAAAAATTTAAAACTCCTAGGATGTAGCTAGGATGTGAAAGGCCTGGGGTTCCTCCTATTGTTTTAGTTACTTTCTGATTGGTGGGACAATATACCCAACAACCACAATTTAAAGGAGGAAAGGTTTATTTTAGCTCTCAGTTTGTAGAGGTTTCAGTCCATAGTCAGCTGGCTCTAAGGTGAGACAGCATGGCAGAGGAGAAACAGTTCATGACATGGCAGGCAGGAAGCAGTGCAGCATCAAGGGAATAGGAAAGATATATATACATATATACATGTATGTATATGCATATCTATCCTTCTGAGGTAGAATAAAAGCAATAAAGCTAGGTAGAAAGGAGACAAGGAAATCAAAATTTTAAAAATTATACTTTAAAGAAAAACTGCAGCCTCAGAACACAAGCCTGGTTTATTTACTTTTTTGCTTCTCCCAAAACAGCAAACCTGGGCAACTCCCTTTCAGCTGCAAATGGGTTTGTCCATTCCCTTTTACTTCCAAGTGGTCCTCTTTCATTCATGAATGGACCACTTTTTTGACATTTCCCATAGGAATAGGCCATTGTCTCACTAGGGGTGGGCCATCCTCTCCTCCCCACACACACTAAGACTAAGTCTGTGATTAACACTATGGATTATCCAATTCAACATATTTCCATCTCCCCAAACATAAAAGATCCCCACTTTCCAACTGTATGGTGCCTCATTTCTTTGAACACCTGCACTCCACTCTTGAGTGCATCACATTTATCTCTAATAAATTCTTCTTATGCCTCTTTTATTAATGTGTTCTGAAAATTCTTTTTCCATGACAGGAGTCAGTGAACCTGCAATTCTTATTTTACGGGGGTGGGTTAAATTCCTTATTTCAGCCTTGGGGACCCTCAGACCCAACCTGTGACACTCCCAGGCTATGCCAATAGTGACCTACCTCTTCCCACCAGGCTTCATCTCCCAACCTCACACCCAGCTATAAACTCACCAGAGGACTAATCCAATATCACATGCTCATGATCCAGTATAACACACCCATGATCTAGTCACCTCCTAAAAGCCCCACCTATGATAATATTATAGACAGCTAAATTAGGTAGAAATATTATAGGCAGCCAGACAGGGCTGGGCCATGAAGGGAGTCAGTGTGGAAGATGAAAACACATCAAAATTGTGGCTGGAGGCACATCTGAAAAAGATTAAACTTACAATGGCCAGATTCACATACTTCCCTAAGGGATAAACAACAGCTTGACATTATTGTTACTACCCTTTTTGCATTTCCCATATAAATAAACTGCTATCTCATTAGGAGTGGGCAAACTTCTCCCACCCACTAAAACTACTAAGACTAAGACTAAAGCCAAGACTGAAACTATAGATTATTGACCATGGTTAATGATGTCATCCATATGCCCTTGCTACTATTGGATCAATATTAGCTAAGTGGCTACACTTGTAATTTTATTGGTTAATTATAATTTGACCCACATTGTACCTACCTTGTGATTTTGCTCTATAAAACTCTCAGAAAAGTGAGCTCTGTGGCAAACCACTTTTGGGTCCCCTCTGTCACCCAGGAGCTATCTCTCTCAATAAATTTGCCTATTCTTAACCTCCATTGTTCCTTAGAGTTCTTTCTTCGATTTCAGGGAACACAAACTTGGCATATCTGACATCTAGCAGGTTGGGAGTTATTTTCCCTATATCATTTTGGAGGTCCCACGGAGATCATCATTGTCTCATGGATTATGAATTGTGACTCATTTAGGTAATTAGATGTTGTCATTTTTGTTTGCCAGTTATTTATGCCTTATCTTTTTATGTTGTTGTTTTATGCCTTGTTTTTTTTTTTGTCAAATGAAGGTAAATTTAAATTGAGAACATGGGAAGATTATGATGTTTCTTTAATGAGACATTTTATTTTTGTAGGCAGGTTTTGTATTCCTGTTTTGAGTATGGACTTACTAGTTGCTGAATTTACTGGTGTTCTTTGCTTGACCTGTTTGACTTGTTTTGATTGTTGTGGTTTGTTGTCTTATCTTACACAGCAGCACTAGGGAGAAGTAATGTTAGAGCGTCCCCTAGTGGACTTTAATACTAACCAAAATGTGAATTTGTAAAATGCTGTAAAATGGGTCTTTTATGAAATATAGTTTATACCTAGGAAATATAAATGCCTCTTAAAAATTCAGGACTCCCTCAGCCAGTTAATTGTGGCAGTGAGGCTGCCAACCTTAAATCTGGGAGGACAGGATTTACTGAAATGGCCTGGCCTGATCCCCTCTCCGTGCTCATGGAGGGGAATGTTGAGCCTCTTCTGCCTCCATTTCCTTTCTGGTCTGATCTTCTGCTGGTGAGGAAGCAATTTTAGCTCTTGAGATTCCCCATTCTCACCTTTTCAGGCTGAGAAGGACAACTCATGGGCAGATTGTCTCAGCAACTCACTGTGAGTGTGAGAAGAGAAGATCTTCTTTTCTCTGATCTCATTTCTGAATCTTTTCTGTCACTTTTTACTTTCCCTTTTTTTGAAGATATGTTTCTTCTAAAGCTCAGAGAGAAAGAGACTCTGAATAGGTTTTCAGCCCCAATCTGTCTCAACCTTTCCCTCCTATCCAACAATGAAACTTTCAAATTGAGCTTATAGAAAATGAGTGTTTGTTAATGCTGAAGACAGGGAAGTCATCATAGTTGAGGAACACATCCTGTCTCTAGGTCAGATGAGACATTGGAATTTTGCCCATCCAGGAGTACACACATGGAAGTGATGACCCTGCTTAATGTTCTGAGCACAGTTTCCATCCAGCAGGTATGGGGAAATTGAAACCTGGGACACAGTGGAGAGAACCAACTTCTGGGTGACACCAGAAGGAGCTATTTGCTAACCATTATACTTAAGAGACCAAAACACATTCAGTTCAGGAAAGAGTTTCTAAACTACTTGTTTTATCTCTCTCCCTTGTACTCTCAAAAAGGCCTCAACATCCAGGCTCTCTCCCCTCCTAAGCCTGGTTCTCATCATTTATGTGTGTAGGGAAGGGAAATACTTTTGCTAATGTTTAAATTGTGGTTGCCAGACAATGAGTACAGGTTTTAACCCGTGTGTTTCATAAGTGTGTTAAAGATATAGAGACATAGAAATCTGTAAAGTGGATTTTGAGTAAAACTTGGTCTTGTCTTGCTGATAAGGGAGATTGCCTAGGTGATTAGGTAGATAGCACACAGGTAGATAGCACAAATGTCTCAGTGATTTCTTTGCCCTAGGACCCAGGGCAGGACTTTCTCAAACCATTACTTGCCTCTATCTAGGAAATGCTCCAACCACTTCCAATCTGTCATTTTTTTCCCTCTCACTCTCTTTCAAAGAATTGGAAAGCAGTTGTTCAGGTCTCTTAATTATTGGTTTAATTTTGCTAGTGATGCTTCTTTCTTTAAACATGACCATTATAGTGGTAATCAGTTGTAACTTGTGTTTTTGGAAGTACACTTTGGAATTAGGAATGTGAGTTTCAAAAAAAGGCAGGGTCATGAGTTGTTAAGGGTGGTTAGTCTGGCCTGACCTATCTTCTGGTCACTCTGCAGATAGCAGTCTGGAGTAGGGCATCTCAGGGGATGCCTTGAAAGCACATAAAAACCAAGTAGTGATTAAAGGTGATGCTTAATTTTTCCCTTGTTGTTTTGCAGATGGGAAACTCAATGTCAAATTCTCTTACTCCTTTGGAATGTATTTTTAAGCCCTGGAATTTGTTTTACCCTCAAGTATTGAGGAAGAGCTGTTTAATATTTTTCTGTACCCATGTGTGGCCTGCTTACCCCCTAGAGACAAAGTGCAATGCAGAGGGAAGCATTGATTATAATACTATTTTGCTTCTAAAATTATACTCTAAGAGAGAGAGAGAAAAAAATGGTCAGAATTACCTTATATTCAGACTTTCTTTACATTAAGAGACAGTCCTTATTTGTGTTTGAAGTATAGATGTAAGCCACAGGAAAACCAGACACCTCTAGACCTTAAGGCACAATCTGATGCATCTACTATCACTGAGCCTGAAGTTCTCCTCCTTTACCTTCCAGATCCTAAGGATAAGGTTTCCAAGCCAGCTTTAATTGAAGCCTCTACTGGGATGCATCCATCTCTATCTGATTTTGTTCAAGCTCCTCAAGAACAGTATCCCTTACAGGAGGTGGGTGGAGAATTTGGACCTACCTATGTCCATGTGTCCTTTTCTCTCAGTGACCTCAAACAGATCAAACAAGAGCTGAGAAAGTTTTCAGATGACCCTAACAAGTACATTGAGGTCTTTAGGGGACTTACTCAGACCTATGAATTAGACTGGAAGGATGTAACATTACTGTTAAATCAAACATTGACTTCTAATGAGAGACAAGCAGTGTTGCAAGCTGCCATTACATTTGGAGATTAATATCATATTGTTAATTTTAGAAGGCCAGAAGATAGCCAGTCCCTACACAAGATCCCTACCAGCCCACTAACCAGACAGGAGATTGGAATAGGAAACATCCTCAGACATGTATTCCTGAAGGTCTAAGAAGTGAAAGAAGCAAGCCCTTTGATTGTTTTAAATTGACAACTGTTCATCGGGTAAAAGATAATAACACTTCTGCCTTCTTAGATCATTTACAAGAGGCATTGAAAAAACATACACCCCTGGCTCCTGATTCAGTAGAAGGACAGATTGTTCTTAAAGACAAGTTTATTACTATCAGCCTCAGATATTAGGAAAAACTACAAAAGATGGCTTTTGCTCCAGATAGATCACTTGGTACTTTAGTGATAATTGACTCCTCAGTATTTTATAATTGAGACCAGGAGGAGGCCAAGGGGATAAAATAAAGAGAGCAAGAGAAAGTGGCTGCCTTGGTTGTGACCTTAAAAGGAATGGCCTCTAAGTCTGATTCCTGGGGCTCCAAGAAGAGCTCAACTACTAAACTTACCTGTTACTGCTGCAGAAAGCCAGGCCACCTAAAGAGGGACTCTCATGACAAGAGGCCCCCTGAGCCATGCCCTAAGTGAAAAAGTGACAACTGGAAGCCAGACTGCCCCTGAGACAGAGGTCCCAGGGATCAGACCTCTCTTACCAGATGGTCCAACAAGACTGAAGGGGCCCAGGGCACTCTTTGCCTTCTCCCTCTGGCTGGACTGTCATCTCCATGGAGGAACCCTGGGTAATCATGACTATAGAGGGAAAAGAAACCAGCCCATTGCTGGACACTGGCTCAAGTCTCTTGTTTTTTCTTTACAACACTGGCCTTCTTTTTTTTTTCCTTTATGTGGGTTCCAGGAGTCGAACTCAGGGCCTCACGCTTACCAGGCAGGTGCTTATGCCACTGAGCTATCTCACTGGCCCAACCCCGGCCTTCTTTCTAGCCATCATACCTTAGTAAAAGGAGTCACTGGGGAGGAGGTAACCTACTATTTCTCACAATACTTAGGCTGTAAATGGAATGGCTTTCTTTTTGCCCATTCTTTTTTTATTTTATGAAAAAAAGTAAAACAAAATTTCATAACAAAATAATAGGAGAATAACAATAGTTAGTAAATTGAGTATTATTATCTTAAAAGTAGTTATTCAGAGTAAAAGATATGGGCATAAAATTTCCCCAAATGATATTAGCACAAACCTTTCTTTTCAATGAACTAAGAGAAACTAGTAGTATAGCTATCTTGTATTGTTTCCCTTTTCCCTTCTTTCCTTTCCCCCATCCTAGCTCCTTTTTCATTTTGAAAAATTTCTTCCCATTTCACAATATCTATTATACATTTTGGCCCTTATTTACTCTTACAGTTTCTCACACCAAGGAGACAATACAATATTTACACACGTGAGTCTGATTTATTTCACTTATGAGTATTGTCTCAAGTTGTATCCATTTACTTATAAAAGCCTTGAGTTTATCCTTCTTGATAGCTGAGTAGTACTCCATTGTATAAGAAGACCACATCTGTTTTATCCATTCTTCATTTGATGACCATTTGGGTTGGTTCCAAGATATAGCTATTACAAATTGTGGTGCTATAAACATGGGTGCACATATATCGCTGTGGTATGATGTTTTTAATTCCTCTGGGAAGATACCCAGAAAGGGAATAGCTGGGTTTAATGGGACCTCTAATCCTAGTTTTTGAGGAATTTCCATAGCGATTTCCACAGTGGTTGCACCAGTCTGAACTCCCACCAACAGTGGAGAATGATTCCTTTTTCCCCACAGCCCCATCAGCATTTGTTATTGGTTGATTTCTTGATAATAGCCATTCTTTCTGGAGTGAGATGGAATCTCAGTGTTGTTTTAATTTGCATCCCTTGAATGACCAATGATGTTGAACATTTTTTCATATATTTATTTGCCATTTGTATTTCTTCATCTGAGAAGTGCATCACCTCAGATGCCAGTTCCCCTTCTGGGGAGAGATATCTTATCTTGTTTAAGTACTATAATATACATGCACCCAGGTCAGGTATGTTGCCTCCTCTCATGGAGACAGAAATAAATCCTGAAGTATGGGCAACTAAAGCAAAGTAGGAAGAGCAATAACAGTTGCTCTTGTGCAAATACATCTTAAAGACCCCACTAATTTTCCTCACCAAAAACAATCTCTAAGGCCAGAAGTTAAAAAAGCATTATTACCTATAATTGACAACTTAAGGGGACCAGGTTTACCTACACCCTATAGCAACCTCTGCAATACTCCAATTTGGGGAGTTCAAAAACCCAATGTAGAGCAGAGTTTGGTACTGGATCTTAGATTGGTAAATGAGGCAATAGTACCAATCTAGGGGCCAGTGAGATGGCTCAGTGGTGTAAGCGCCTGCTTGGCAAGCATGAGGGCCCAAGATCAACTCCCAGAACCCATATATGAAAAAAGGGCCAGTGATATCGCTCAGTGGCACGGGTGCCTGCTGGCGTGTGAGGTCCTGAGGTTGACCCCTGGTACCCACAAAAAAAAAATAGTGCCAATCTACTGATAGTACCTAACCCATACATCATTCTTTCTCAGAACCCAGAAGATGATTGTTGGTTTTCAGTTTTGGATTTAAAAGATGCCCCTTTTTGTCTTCTTGTACATACAGATTCCCAGTTTCTTTTTGCCTTTGAAAATCCTCAGGAGCAGGCCTCTCAACTGACTTGGAATGTGCTTCCCAAAGGATTCAGAGACAGTCCTCATCTTTTTGGACAAGTGCTTTCCCATGACTTGGCTTGCTTTGAATTTTTCCAAGTCGCAGTTTTTCAATATGTAGATGATATACTGTTATGTGCCCCTCAGAAGAGCTCTCTAGCCAGAGCACCCATGTCCTGCTGAATTTTGTAGCAGACAGAGATTATAAGGTCTCTAGGTCTAAGGCACAACTTTGCAGCCTTGAGATATAATACTTGGGCCTTAGCATATCTACGGGGACCCAAAGAATGGAGGAAGAGAGAATTAAACCAATACTGTCCTTCCTGCAGCCCAAGACCCTAAAACAGCTAAGAGGATTCCTAGACATTACAGGATTTTGTCCCCTTTGGATAGGAAGGTATGTTGAGATTGCACGAACCCTCTGTCACCTTATCAAGGAAGCTCAGAAGGCAGATACCCATATTTTAACCTGGAAACCTGATTCCCAGACTATATTCCAAAAGCTTAAGCAAGTGTTTCCAAATGCCCTAGCACTGAGCCTACCAACAGGACACTGGCTCAATCTGTATGTTGATGAAAGGCAGGGCATGGCTTTGGGAGTACTTACACAGGATTGCAGAACTACTCAACATCCTGTAAGGCATCTGAGTCATGAATAAGACATTGTAGCAGAGGGATGGCCTGCTTGCTTTAGAACTGTGGCTGCTATAGCTCTCCTGGTACCAGAGGCATCTAAGCTGACTTCAGGCAAAGCTCTTACTGTATATACACTTCACATTGTTTCAGGACTACATTCTTCCAAAGGGAGCCTAGACAGCTGACTTCTTAAATATCAGGCACTACTTCTAGAAGGACCAGCCATTCCAATAAAGACATGTTCTTCGTTAAACCCTCCCACCTTTCTACCAGAAAAGGAAACTGAAGCTAAAAGACATGACAGCAAACAGGTAATTCTCCACATGTACACAACCAGAGAAGACTGATTAGAAACACCCCTTACTGACTGACCCTGACTTGACCCTCTTCTGTGATGCCAATTTCTTCATGGAAAATGGGATAGGAAAGACAGGGTATGCAGTAGTGACTACACATCAGATGCTTGGAAGTTTCTCACATGCTCCAGGGACTAATGCCCAGCTAACAGAACTCAGAGCTCTGATCAGGGCTTTACAACTCAGTAAAGGACAGATATTAGATGACAGATTAAAGCTATGTCAGATCCTGAAGCTCCTTGGACCCTCTGCTTACCCTCTTTGTGGAAGGCTATTACTGGTTCTTCCTGGTGGAAACATTTGCTGGTTATATTCATAATAGTCCTGTTGATCTTATTTGGCCCATACATACTTAACTGTTTCTTTGGCCTTGTCTGCTCCAGATTTAAATCTATACACCTACCCAAGACAGGAAATGCCTGATGTCTATTGAAGGCCTTTAGCTAGACCCTATGGAGAGTATCTCTGACTGCCAATCATGACTATGACCCCCTTTAGTCAGAAATAGCCAGAGTGGTCATCAACCCTTGTCCCTTCACAGCAGTTAGGAGTACCTGTTCAGAGGGGGGAATATTATAGACAGTTAGGTAGAAGTATTATAGGCACTCAGACAGGGCTGGACCCTCAAGGGAACCAGTGTAGAAGATGAAAACACATCAAAATTGTGGCTGGAGGTACATCTGAAAAAGATTAAAGTCACAATGTCATTCTTCAATTTGGGGAACACAAACTCAGCGTATCTGACACCTAGTAGGTTGGCAGTTATGTTTATTTCCCTTATATCAATAACATAAAGCTTTGGGGGTTACATCTAGATATAAGCCATGACATTTTTCCATGACCCCCAAAAGATTCACGTGCATCCTTTTATGCAAAATACATTTAGGCTATCTCTAAGTGCTGCCAAAATCCTGTTTCAGCATTGCAGAAAAGTCCAAGTCTAAATTCTCCTCTGAGTTTTAGGGTAAATTCTTAACTTCAAGCCTCTGTAAAAAAAAATGAAAAGAAAGTTGAATACTTTCAACATACAATGACACAAGATAAACATTCCCATTCCAAAGGTACAAATAGGGGGACTGACACAAGACCAAAATCCAGTAGGACAAACAGTAAATTGTGTAATTCCACATCCAGCATCTAGGGCAATCTTTGGCAAGATGTGAACTCCAAAGTGCTTGAGTGGCCCCATCTCAACAGCACTGTGAGAGATTGTAGCCCTCATGGCCTCTCTCTTGGGCTAACTTTGTTCACTTTTTGTGGCTTTCCTCAGAAGATCCATGTTCCTGGCTTTGGCAACTTCTAGGGATCTCCACTGCACTTTTAGCCTTGCACTCACAGTTTTGTATGCTGCCCTCTCATGGGCACTCACTGTCTGGTCTCCCAGGCCTTCTTTTGAAATCTAAGTGCAAGCCTTCTTCACCCCACAACTCTTGCACTCTGCATGCACCTAAAACCAGCACCATGTGGATGACATCAAGATATGCTTTCACCTGGGGCTGTAGTCATGTTCTTTCTCTCTAGCACACTCTGAGTGCCTAGATTGCTGAGCACTATGAACTCAACTCTGAGGAATAAGTTCCCTGCCACAGCCAATCTGGGCCGTGGTGCCCTGGGGCTCTCTTCTCAAAGCAAAGTCTTTCACCTTTGCTATTTTGAGGCTCCAAATGGTGGAGTCTTGCTGGTTCCTGTAATGCTCTCAGGCCATTTTTTGCTTTCCTCCCATTCTAAAGTACAGTACTTGGCTTTTTAATGCTAATCTTTTTAGCAACCAAGTTCTCCTCTGCTCCATTTTTGCAGGCAAAAACTACTGGAGCTTGCTTTCTAGCCAAACTCAAAAATTTTAAATGATCCTGCTGGGCTCTTTGCTCTTGATTCTCAACATAGATCTGGCTGAAAGTCCCCAACAGTAGCCATGCCACCACCTCAATATTAGACTGCCTTGAAATTTCTTCTGCCAGATAAATTAGTCTGTTGCCTTTAATCTCAGTCTTCTTCAGTGTCTATGGACATGAACAAAGTTACATTCACAGTGACCCACCTCCTCCCACCAGGCTTCACCTTCCAGTATCACAGCCAGCTATAACCCCAAAAATATACCAATCCAGTATCACACACCCATGACACAGTCACCTTCCAAAAGACCCATCTATAAGTACATGAAGCTTTGGGGGATATCTAGACATAAGCCATAACACCCGAGTACCACAAAATAGTGAAATAAGTCAGAATCTGAAAGTTAAATATCTCATAATTACTCTTACATGAGAAGCCCAAAAATAAATAAAAATAAATAAATAGTAAGAGGACTTGTCAAGCTTAAAAAGGCTACTAAAACATGAAAGTATAAAACTCACTGATAGAGGCAATTACAGGCAAATTTATAATACTGTAATGCTGTAAGGACAGTAAGTGAATCACTTATAATTCTATACTGTAAAGGTTAAAAGACAGACATATCAAAACTATGTCTACAATAACTTGATATAAGCCAGGTGTGATGGTGCACACCTGTAATACCAGCTTTCTGGAATTCTGAGGCAGGAGGATATTAAGTTCAAGCTCATCATGGGCAACTTAGTGAGATCCTATCTAAAAACAAAAATTTTAAAAAGGGCTGGGGATGCAGCTCAGTTAGGAGGCCCTAGGTTCAATCCCCACTGTCATGTGGGTACAAGGAAGTAAAGAAGGAAATAACTGTCTTAGTCACTTTCCTTGTTCTTGGGTTAAAATACCCAACACCTACCACTTAAAGGAGGAAAGGTCTATGATTATGCTATCATGAATATTCCAAGTCTCTCTGATCTCTAAAACTAAGCAGGGTCAGGCCTGGTTAGTACTCGGATAGGAGATCACCTGAGAATGCTGGGTCCTGTAGGCTTTTGGGTGAGGGAAAAGAAGGAAAAGAGGGGAGGGAGGGAAGAGAGGGGAAGAAGGAAGGAAACAGGGAGGGAAAGGCAGAAGGGAGGGAAGGGAGATAAGGGAGGAATTAAGGGAGGAGAAGGGGATGTAAAAATAATTAAAATGTATTAAGTACAAGAACCAACTCTCCACAAAAATGTAATCATTATGAACTGCAAACATGTACTAATAATTTTTCTTAAAATGTAAAATGGAGGAAAGGTTTATTTTGGCTCATCTTTCAGAAGTTTCAGTCCTTACATGTTTGAGATCATGGTGTAAAGGCAAGGGGGAGGAAAGCTGCTTGCCTTATGGTGGATGAGAAGTAGAGAGTCAAGGGAGGTGCATAGAAGGGAGACATACCATTCCAGGTAATACCCACAGTGGCCTACCTCTTGCAACCAGAACCTACCTGCTAACAAGTCAGCTATGATGATCTCATAATCCAATCATCTTCCAAACACATAAGGCTTTAGGGGCAATTTTAGGTCTAAATCATAACAGGAAATGTGACATCAAATATATAAAATGAGGAGTAATAAAAGTGTTGAGCTTATCTATGCAATCAAATGCTATAAGCTTAAAATAGACTGGTACAATCACAATGTGTTTTATGAAAGCATCATGATCACCATACAGCAATATCTACTGAAGATTTAGAGAAAGAAACAAAGCATACCACTAAAGAAAACTATGTTTTTTAAAAGAGAAAACAGCAAGAAAGGAAGAAAAAAATGATTTTAAAAACAACAAGAAAAGAATCACAAAATGGCAATAGCAAATCCTTATCTACTCAAAATTACATGTAATGAACACACTTACTAATCAAAAAACACACAGTGGTCAAATACATAAAAAAACAAGGCTCTAATATGAGCCACATATTGGAGACTCATTTGCCCTGTAAGAGCATATATAGAGTAAAATTTAAGGGATTAAAAACAAGATTTTTCATGTTAATGATATCCAAAACAGAGCAGGTGGCTATACTAGTTTGAGACAAAACAGAAAGCAAATCCAACACTGTCATAAGAGAAAAGGGACTTTAATAATGATAATGGGGACAAAGAATCAAGATAATAGAGTACTGAGTGGCATCAAAATTCAGCCTCTTGGAGATCCAGAATCAGGCCCTTGCAAAATAACAACTTGAGGAAGAAATAAAGAGAAGTAGATCACGGGAAATTAGGACAGAACTGACAACAAAATTAAAAGTTACAGAGAAGTTTGAGACATGGACCACAATGCAGAGAAGGAAATCAAGCAGTCTGGACTCTCTCCCTGGCTTCTGGTTAACAGCTCATAGGGAGGGGAGCTTGGCTCTACAGAAGCAAGGTGACTGCTGGGGACTCCAGGAAGAAATGGTGGCAGTGAACTGGGCTGGTGATGTGGGCTCCAGATTGTTGTGATCTGCAGGAACAGTTTAAGCTTTTATTCCAAGCTGACTCCCTCAACATAGCTGACAACAGCCAGATAGGGAACCCAGTGCAGGTGTTCACCATATTGCTGGAGCGTACTGAGCCAGTTGCTATTTGCAAAAGGGGATAATTGTTTGAATATGGGACTCAGAACTTCTGGGAGCTGCCTTCACTTCAGGGTTCCCCATGTTAGTCACTGGGTGAGAGGCAGCCATAGGAGACAGCTGCAGACCAGGAGTGGGCAGGAAATAGACCCCCTGAGGGATTTGAGCTCAGGCAAGGGAAGACATGAGCCCCAACCCCTGAAGCGGGAGACCAGGCCTACCTTAAGTTGTACTGTGTCTGAAAGTGCTGGCATTGAGTACTTGATCCCGTCCCCTACTTCCTGTATCCAGCACAGATCTGGGGTCTGATTGCCTTACTTAATTAACAGTGCAAGTAGGGACATGTCTCAGTTTGGGCTTTGGCACAGTCTCAGATAAACAAATGGACCTCTAGAATATGGAGGCACCTCAAAAAACCCATGGGCCATAAGGGTAGGTGGAGAAAACTGAATTGATGGACTTCAAAACTGGAAATTCAGTAAGAAACCCTCTAATTCAAAACTAGAATTTGTTTTTCTGTTTCTGGACTTTTTTTTTCTTTCCCCTTTCTTCTTCATTAGTTTAATGGGGTCTGGGGAATTTTCCTTTGGTCTTCTACCTTGCTTTTTTCTTATTTCTTTTATTTTTTCTCTTTCCTTTTAATTTTTTCATATTATTCTCCATATTCTTTCTTTTTCTTCTTTCCTCCCTTTTCCTTTTAACTTCTACTTCTTTTTTCTTTGTTACCTTCATGTAATTCAATAAATATCCTTCTGCTCCTTCATAGGATCCTTTGTCTTATATCTCACGCCTGTATCACATTTTATCTCACATTGTTTAATTTTTCAGATTTTCCCCTTGCATGTTTGCATTCCCAACCCCCTATACATTTAATAGCATAACCATTAAGCTTTATTAAACTTTAAATAATTAGTTAACTCAGTGTTATTACTGTTGAATTCTTTTCTATCATTAGTGTAGGTATAGTTGTTGCATTTAGTACATATTTGCTGTATGTCAATATCTGGGTTGTTTTAGTGTTTATACTGTAATTGTGGATTTCTCCATGGGTAAGGGTGGTACATTATTGATTTTATGGTATGTCAATATCCAATTCATCTTGGATGATATTATTGTTGCTAACTTGCTTGATATTGCCAGAGCCACATAATTTTTGCTATTAATGGGTTTTCTCTGTATGCCAATACCCAGATTATGTTTGTGACATTAACAAAACTGGTTCATTCCTAGAGAATTGAGTGTTGGGCCAACTGCAATGAATAATCCCCTCCAAAATTAACAGAGCTTGTTGGATCTTGTGAGAGAGGCAAAGACTATAGTTAGCTACACCCAAAGTACAACCCTGAAAAGCAGACTAAGGAAATCTCCACACTAGCAGTAAAGTCTTTCCAATATAAAAGCCCATGAATCTAAGCACAAAACAAAACAAAATAAATAGACTGGAAAAACACCCACAGAAATGTGACAAAACAAGGCAAAAAAGAGCCTCCCAAAACTCCTAACTTCCCCAAAGCAAACTCTGAGGACTCTGGGTGAGGAGCAACAGCCACACACTGGAATTATTTGAAAGGGTAACAGAGGATATTAAAAAGCATATCAATGAGGCGTTCTGTGGGATCACAGAAGGTATAAAGAAATAGACAATGAAAGTACTAAACAAAATGATCAGGGAACATACCAAAGACACTAACAAAAATCTAGCTGAGATAAACAACATGATACAAAACATAACAACCAGTTTAGCAAAGAATTAAAGTCCATGCAAAGTTCCAAGCAAAAATCCAAGAGATTAAAAATTAAATTGAAATTATGGTCAGAAGTGACCACCATGAGGACAGAATATCAGAATGAGAAGACACGGATGCTTTCAAAGATAAGTTACTCAGAGATACCTGAAAAGCAACAAGAGAACATGAAGAAATGGATCCAACAACTGCTACATGAAACAAAGAAGACTAATCTAAGATTGACTGCAATAAGTGAAAATTAAGAAGACAGCACAAAGGGCATTAAAAACCTGTTTACAGAAATAATATCAGAAAAGTTTCCAAATATAGAGAAAGAATTAAACATGTAAATATGTGAGGCATATAAAACCCCAAATAGCCATGATCAAGAGAACCTCTGCATGTCACTTTATAGTCAAACTACCAGAAGTTCAACACAAGGAAAACATCCTAAAAACTGTTAAAAGAAAGCTGTAAGTCACTTATAAAGGCAAACCCATCAGAATTACCTCAGACTTCTAAACACAAACCTTAAAGTCTGAGAGATCTAAAAGGTAACAACTTCCAATCCAGACATATATCTTGCAAATTTGATGAAGAAATAAGTTATTTCTATGACAAAGAGCATCTCAAGTAATTCAAAACCACCAAACCAACACTCAAAATCTTCTCTAGGACATTATAGAAGAAGACAATGAAACGAACAATGCCAAATATTCTAATGGAATGTATACACCAAGCAGGGTGAGCAGTTAAGCAAAATAGAGAAAAAGAAAAAGAAATTAGCAACAGGAAAATAAAGCAATGATGGAGATAAGTCAATAACTTTCAGTAATAATTCTCCATGTGAATGGTCTCAATTACCCAATCAAAAGATACAAACTGGCAGAATGGATCAAAAAGCAAAACCCAATGATATGCAGAATACAAGAAATACCTTTAGTGTCTGATTTCTCTGAGCACCTGCATTCCACTCTTGAATGTGTCCTATATCTACCTCTAATAAATCCTTCTTATGTCTCTTTCTAAAAAAGAAAAAATGAAAACTTTTCTATCAAAAAGAAGATAAAAGATGAAAAATCAAAGGACGGAATACGATATTCCATGTAACAGAAACCTGGAAAAAAGCAGGAGTAGCAATCCTAATTTAAGACAAAGTAGATTTCAAGCCAAAACTGATCAGAAGAGGAAAAGAAAGACACTACATATTTGCTAAGGGAACAATTCAACAGGAAGAGATGTTATGCCCAACTTCATAAAACAAACACTACTGGATATAAAAATAAATCAGATAAAAATATAACCACAGTGGAGGGCCCTCAATACCATCCCATCACAAAGAGACAGATCAACTAAACAAACAAACAAAAATCAACAAATAAATATCAGACTTCTGTGGAGGACTGCCACATCACCCTACCCCAGACCCAGATGTGATTGTGCTTACTTGCAAGCAGTGCAGGCTGCATAGAGGTAACTTCCCTAAATTGACTTTCAGTTTGAATAGTGAGTCTGGTTGAGGCTGTGTACTGTCTTCATGGAAGCAAGCAGGTGGAGTGCTGGGCTAGCATTGCTCCTTGCCAACAGCCATAGTTGAGCCCAGATAAGCAGGCCATGAGACTGTGGGGCTAAGATATGAGATAGCATTTCTACTGAGGCCTGTATGACTCTAGAGAAAATTCCTTCCTAGAATTGACTACAAAACATGCTACTCATTAACCACAACCTGAATCTGGCTGTTCTGCTCCTTTGTCTCTTCTTTTACAAGCCTTGCCTGTCTAGCCACTTATCTAGCACATCCAGCCATAATCCCCTCACCATTTTCCTCAATGTGAATGTGATCAATAAATACCGAGGTTCTGGATGCCTTGGGGCTTTTTGTTCCTGGTGAAAAACTGGCCATCCCAGATCCCCATTGCATCACCATTTTGTCTCTTGCTCTTTCTTTTCGCTGTGCACCATAACACCTTGAAGGAGATTGGGGTCCACTGCAGGGGTCCCTGATAGACTTCAACTAAACTTTTGAACAAAAGAACTTAATTGACATCTACACAATGGTACACTCAGCAACAGTAGAATACACATGCTTCTCAGCAACACATGGGACTTTCTTCAAAATAGAGCACATTCTAGCCCATAAAACTGGCTTAAATAAATGCAAAAGAATCAAAATTGTCTAATGCATATTATGAGATCATAATTCAATGAAGCTAGAAATCAATAACAAAAGAAACCACTGAAATTATGTACATTCATGGAAACAAAACAATAATCTCTTAAATAATCAATCTGTCACAGAAGAAATCAAGGAAGAAATTAGTTCCTAGAATCAAAGAATAATGCAGTACAACATAACAGATCCTATGGGACACAATAAAGCAGTCCTAAAATGGAAGTTTATAACTATGAATGCCCACATCAAAAAGAAGAGAGTGCATCAAAATAAATAACCTAATGATGCACCTCAAGTTTTACAAAAATAAGAACAATGCAAATCCAAAGCTAATATGAGGAAGGAAAATAGATCAGAGCAGAAATTAATGAAACTGAAACTAAAAAAATGCAGTGTCAATGAATTAAAGAGCTCATTCTTTGACAGAATAAACACAATAGACAAACCTGTACCAAATCTTATTTTAAAAAGGAAAGAAAAGACCCAAATAAATGCAATCAAATATGAAACAGTCAAAATCACAATGGACTCTGCTGAAATCTAGATCATTAGTAACTATTTTGATAAATTATAATCTAATATAATGTAGAATTCAGAAGAAATGGAAAGATTACTAGATACACATGAACTATCAAGACTGAGCCAAGAAGATGTGAAATTACTGAATAATCAGGTATAAGGCAATAAAATTGAAGGAGTAATTAAAAAAAACTATGAAGTAAAAAGCCCAGGTCCTGATGGATTTGCAGCCAAATTACAATATAACTTTAGAGAAGATCTAAGATGAATATGCCTCAAAATCTTTAATGAAATTGAAAGGGAAGCAGTATGCCCAAACTCATTCCTATAAGCTAACATTATCCTTATTCCAAAACCAGACAAGGATCCATCCAAAAAAGAGAACTACAGGCCAATCTATTTAATTAATATAGATACAAAATTCCTCCAAGATATGTACTGGCAAACAATGTAAAAAAATCCTCAAAATGATTACACATCATGACAAAGTAGGACTCATCTCAGGGATGCAAGGATGGTTCAACATACACAAATAAATCTAATATACCACATAAACAGAAGCAAAGATAAAAGCCACATGATAGTTTCAATTGATGCAGAAAAAGCCTTTGACAAAATACAACATCCATTTGTGATAAAAGAGAGAAAACCTGAGGGAAATAGGTACAGAAGGAACATTTTGTAATCTGCTAAAATCCATTTAAGACAAATGAATGGCAAACATTATATTAAATGGAAAGTTGAAAGCTTTTCCTCTAAAATTAGAAACAAAACAGGGATGCCTGCTGCCACCATTCTTGTTCAATACAATAATTCAAACATTAGCCAGAGCAATCAGGCAAGAGAACAAAACAAAAGAGATATGTATAGAAAGGAAGAAATCAAATTATCATTATTTTCAGATGACATGATTCTCTACAGAGAAGACCCTAAAAATTCCACCAAAAGCCTCCTAGAATCAACCAAATTCAGTTGCATAGCAGGATAAAAGGCCAACGCACAAAAATCAGTAGCATTCCAGTACACAAATAATAAACTCAACTGAGAAAGAAATTAGGGAAACTACCTTTCACAATAGCATCAAGAAAAATTAAATACTAAGGAATTACCTAACCAAGGAAGTGAAAGTGTTCTACAACAAAAAGTAAAGTACTCTGAAAAAGGAGATCAAAAAGGATATCAGAAAATGGAAAGATATGCCTTATTCCTGGGTAGAAAGAACAAATATATTCAAAATGACCACACTTCCAAAACTGATATACAGATTTTATGTAATCCCAATCAAAATGCCAACATCTTTCCTCACAGAACTAGAGAGAACAATCCCCCAATTCATAGGAAACTATAAGAGCTCTAGAGCAGCAAAAGCAATCCTGGGCAACAAGAGCAAGGCAGGGGGCATCACACTCACCAGACTTCATGTTATACTACAGAGCTACAATGATAAAAACATCATATTATTGGCAAAAAAGGAAAACATACTTGTGGATCAATGGAACATAAAAGAGGATGCAGAAACAACTCCAGGCACATTCAGCTACCTGATCTTTGACAAGGGACCAAAAACTTACACTGGAGGAAAGATAGCCTCCTGCACAGATAATGCTGGGAAAATTGGCTATCCATGTGCAGAAGATTGAACCTAGACCCAAATCTCTCATCATGTTTTAAACTAAAGCCAAAATGGATCAAAGATCTAAATGTTAAAACAGAAAACTTGAAGTGTTGGAAGATAAGTTAGGTAAAACTCTTAAAGATATAGATGTAGGCAAGGACTTTCTGAATAGAATCCCAATTGCATAAGAAATAATACCAAGAATCAACAAATGGGATCATAACAAATTAAAAAGCTTCTGCACAGCAAAGGAAACAAAAAACAGAGTGAAAAGACAACATATAGAATGGGGAAAAACTGCCAGCTATTCATCACACAGAAAACTACTATCTAGAATATCTAAAGAACTCAAAAAATTAGGCCAGCCACAAAACAAAAGGCCTAATTTTAAAAATGGGCAATTGAAATGAAGACACTTCTCAGAAGACCTACAAATAACCAATAAATACATTTAAAAATGCTCAACATTGTTGGCCATTACAGAAATGCAAATTAAAACAACACTTCAATTCCATCTTACTCCAAACACAGTGACTATGATCAAGAAAATAACAACAAATACTGGTGAGGATGTGGGGGAAAGGAACCATTCTGTATTGTTGGTGTGAATGTTAACTAGTACAACCGCTATGGAAATCAGTATGGAGATTCCTCAAAATACTAAAACAAGAAATTTCATTTGACCAAGCTATTCCCCTTCTAGGTATCTTCCAGAGTTAAAGACAACATATTACACTGATATATGTATATCCATCTTCTTAGCAACACAATTCACAATAGCTAAATCTTGGAAGCAGCCCATATGTCCATCAAAAGATGAAGGGATAAAGAAAATGTGGCATTTATACCCAAAGAAGTACTGCTTAGCCATAAAAAGGTTAAACTTGAGTCATTTGTAGGAAAATGGATGCACCTTGAAACTATAATGTTAGGTCTATAATGTTAAGTTAATGTTATCCAAAACAAACTGGATGCACAAGCTTCCTCTTATATGAGAAACCCAAGCATGAGTAAAGAGCAAAATAATGATAGATAATAGGAAAAAAATAAACAAACTAAGCAAACCATGATGGATGTATTTGTGAAAATAGTGATACCACCTCAGGAAGAAGCTCAAACAGGACCTTCTGAAGGAAGGGATTCCAGAAGAAGGCCCTGTCATCACAGGAAGTAAGAGCTCCATGCATGTTATTGCACTTGGAAGCCTTCTGATGAGATAAGATGTGGAGGTGGAAGACAGTGATACAAACAATCCTCACCCCATGTAGGCTTAGTCTAATGTGTATGTTTTTTATATTTTTATTAGTACTTGGTTACACATATAATGATAACATTTTTTCTGGGGAGTTGGTACATTTACCTAATTCTTTGGTACATCTTAATTCTTAGTTTTTTCATCCCTTACCTCTCTCATCCCTCCTTGGTCTCTTCAACTCTCAAAAAGTAGATTAAAAATAGATAGATTATAGATAGATAGATGATAGATAGATAGATAGATAGATAGATAGATGATATAGACAGATGAATAGATGATAGCAAAATAGAAGATAGATAAATTGGAAGTAAGTAAGGAGATCTTTTTCAAATGGAGGTGGAACAAGAGATGGAGGAAGGGGAGGGAAAGGAGAGAAAGGGGATAAAAAAGAATCAAAGGGGAAAAAAGATGAAAATACAGGTTTTGTAAATAGGAAGGGGACCAAGAATGTATGTTTTAAAAGTAAAACAAAACAGGGCCAGTGAGATGGCTCAGTGGCTTAAGCGCCTGCCCGGCAAGCGCGAGGGCCCGAGTTCAACTCCCGGAACCCACATACAAAAAAGGGCCGGTGATATCGCTCAGCGGCACAGGCGCCTGCTGGCGCATGAGGTCCTGAGGTCGACCCCCCGGTACCCCCCCCAAAAAAGTAAAACAAAACAAAAACTTAACATAGAAAAAGTTTATAGAATAGGATATAAAGAAAGAAAAAATAATGATAATGGAGTGTATTCATCAAGAGGATGCAAATATTATAAATACACATGTACCTAAGTATACAAAGCAAATATTAAGAGATTTTAAGAGGCAAATGGATGGCAATACATTAAGAATGGAAGACATTAATTCTTAATTTCAACAATGGATAGTGCATACACACACAAAATCAATAAGGAAACATGTTACTTAATCTACTCTTCAGATCAAATTCATCTAATACATGTATACAGAACATTTTATCCAACATCAACAGGATATGCATTACTCTCAGGCATACACAAAGCATTCTCTAGTATAGATTATATGTTAGGCTACAAAATATATGTTAACAGCTTCAAGTAGACTGAAATTATATCAAATAACTTTTTACCACAATAGCATGGAACTATAAATTAGTATCATGCACTCAACCTGAAATTTCACAAATGTGTGGAAATTAAACAGTAAGCTCTTCAACAGCCAATGAACCCAAAAAGGAATAAAACCAGAAGTGAAAACAAAAAACCACTTGATACAAACAAAAAACTGGAACTGCAGCCTACTAAAGCACCAAGGGCAGTTCTAAGAGGGAATATTATACTGCAAATGCCTACATTAGAAAAAGACCTTAATAAACAACCTATTATACTGCAATGAAACACATGAGAACAAACTGAGTCCAAAAATTGGTAGAAAGAAGAAAATAATAAAAATCACAGTAAAGATAAGATAAATAGAGAAGAAAATTCAATAGAAAAGATTAATGAAATAAGAGTTGAGTTTTGGAATACAAAACAAAATTGACAAATTTTTAGCTATATTAAGAAAAATAGACTCAAATACATAAAATCAGGAATAAAGAGGGCTGCAGCAGGAGGATTGCCACAAGTTTGAGGTTAGCCTGGACTATATGAGTTCAAAGTCAACCTTAATTAAACAGCAAGAACCTGTCTCAAAAATAGAAAAAAAGAAAAAGAAAGAGAAATGAAGAGAAAACATTACAACTGATGCCACAGAAACACAAAAGATCATAAATATCTACTGTTTTAGTTACTTATCTCATTTGTGAGACAAAATACACAGCACCCTAAGTTAAAGGATGAAAGCTTTACTTGGCTCAGCATTTGTAGAGGTTTCAGTCCATAGTTGGCTAGCTCCAAGGCAGGGTGGCATGGCAAGGGGCATCTCATAGCAGGTGCAGGGCAGAGTTGTCGATCAGGAAGGCTTCCACCCAAATTTCAGAAGGAGGCCTGGGAGGCCAGGCAATGTGTTCCTGAGAGGGCAGTTTGTGAAGCTGTTAATATGAAGCTAAAGGTGCAGTGGAGACCTCAGAAGGTTGGAGAAGTCAGGAGCATTGACTGTCTGAGAAAAGCTGCAAGGAGTGAGCAAAGCTGGCCAAAGAAAGAAACCACAGGAGTTACAATCACCAGAAGTGCTATAGGGGCAATCCATTTGGAGTTCAGGTTGTCACAGATTGCTGGGGATGCTGGACATAGAACTATGAGATTTAATTTTTGCCCTGCTGGATTTTGGTCTTGCTTTGTTCCCATTCCTACTTAGTGCCCTCTTTGTACCTTGTGGAATGAAAATGTCTATCTTGTGCCATTATATGTTGGAAGTGTTTAACATTCTTCTCATTTGTACAGGGGCTTGCAGCTAAGAGCCTTAAATCTCAGAGGAGATTTTAGACTTGGATTTTTCAGCAATGCTGAAACTGTTAGGACTTTGACAACTCTTGGAGATGGGCTAACTGCCATTTCCACAAAGGGATGAGACTTTTGGGGGCCAGAGGCTGAATGTTATGGCTTGTGTCTAGATGTCCCCCCAAAGCCTCATGTAATCATAGGTGGGGCTTTTCCAGAGGTGACTGGATCTAGAGTGTGTGATGCTGGGATTAAATGTGCATGATTACTAAATTATTCTACTGATTGGTTTGGCGTAGTTCTGACTGGATAACGGGAAGGCTCACCCTGTGTGTGAGTGCTACCCACCCAAATGGTATGTAGCCTAGATATAAGTGACAGAAAGAAGACTGCTATTGTTACTCTGGCTGCTTGTTGCTTGCTACTTTGCTGCTTTGCTGCCTTTCTGCCTTCTGCCTGTCTTGAATTGTTTCTCTTCTGAGATGCCCCTCTGGCATGCCACCCTGCCTTGGAGCCTGCCCACTATGCACTGAAACCTATACAAACTGTGAGCTAGAGTAAAGCTTTCCTCCTTTAACTTGGGGTGTTGGGTATTTTGTCTCAGCAATGAGAAAAGTAACCAAAACTTCTACTATGAAATTATATACACCAGAAATGGATAATGTAGAGAAGTGGATAAATTGGTAGAAACAGCATATGAAGATTGAGTTAAGGTTAAATAGAAAATCTGACCGGAATAATGATGAGAAATAAGATTCAATCACTAATAAGTGGTCCCAATAAGAGAAATGTCCAGGACCTGATGTCTCCACCTAAATTCTACAAGGCATTTCAAGGATTAATACAATATATCTCAAACTTGTCCAAAATTTGAAAAGGAGAGCACTTCCAAACTCATTTTACAAGGTCAGCATTACCCTAGTACCAAAAGCGTAAAAACATACTACTAGAAAAGAAAATTAAAGGGCAATATGCCTGATGAACATACATGCAAAAATCCTCAAAAAATTACCAACAAACCACATTCAAGAGCACATTAAATGGATTATGCATCCCCTACCCCACTCTTCCATTTCTCCTCCCTCTATCTCTTGGTATTTTTCCCATTTATAAGAGAAAATGTATAAACAATAAAGATGTGTTATGTACATGTAACAACTCCTATGATGAATGTAATTGTTATGTATTGCAAACATGTACTAACAAAAATTAAAATTTTCAGAAGGATCATACACACCAATTGAATGGCATTTATCCTTGAGGTGTAAGGGTGGTTTAAAATATACACATAAATAATTTGATATATCACATTAGCACAATGATGGAGGGAAATTATATAACCATCTCAATAAATGCAAAATATTGACAAAATTTAACATTCTTTCATAATAAAAACTCTCAACAATTTAGATATATGAAGAATATACTTCAACACAACAAAGCTCTACATACAAAATCATGATACAAAGCAGAAAGCTATTCCTCTAAGATCAGACACAACACAAAGACACCACTCTTGCATTTAAAAACACAGTATTAGAATACTTGAGGCTGGGAATGTAGTTCAATGGTAGAACACACACCTACCATGTGCAAGGCCCTTGGTTCTTTCCCCAGCACTAAACACGCACACACACAAACCTGGTCTGAACAATTAAGGAAGAAAAAGCATCAAAACCAAAAGCACTCAAAAAATTCCAAAATAGAAGGCAGGCAAATCAGAAAGGAAGAAGCGAAATTGTCTCATTAGAGGGCATGATCTGATATGTAGAAAATCCTAAAAGCTCCACCAAATTCAAAATTAAAAACCCCAGTGCATTGCTATATACTAAAAACAAACAATCAAAAAAAGACATAAAGAGAAAAATCACAGTAGTGTCAGAAAGAATAAAACACAAAGGAATACATTTAACCAAGGAAATGAATGAATTTTACACTGAAAACTATAAAACATGGGATAAAAGAATTGTAGAAGACAAAAATAAACAGAAAGTATCAGAAACATTAGTATTGTAAAATGTCTATACCACCCAAAGCAAACTATAGATTCAGTGAAATCCTTATCAAAATTCCAATGGTATTTTTCACAGAAATATTCTTTAAAAATCCTAAAATTTATACGGAGCAACAGTATATCATGACCAGCCAAAGCAACCTTGGGGAAGAAGACAAGGCTAGAGATATCACAATTCATGATATCAAATTATATTACAAAGTTTTAGTAATTAAAACAGTATGATAATACCATAAAAGCAGATGCATAGACAAATTCAGCATTACAGAGATCTCACCTAATCTTTAAGAAAGGCAGCAAAAATGCACAATGGGCAAAGGATAGTCACTTCAATAAACTGTGCTGAAAACTAGATATTTGCATGCACAAGCATGATATTGCATCCTTATATTACATCATACATAAAAATTCATTCAAAAGGAATAGAAAACTTAAATACAGTACTTGAACCCATAAAATTCCCAGAAGATTTACAGGGAAAGTTCCTAGATGTTGGTCTCTTTAATGATTTTGGGGGGAGAACAAAATAAAACATAAACAAGTGGAACTTCACCAAACTAAAATTTTCTGCACAGCAAAGGAAACAATCAACAAATTAAAGCCAGGTGTGGTAGCACTGGCCTATAATCCCAGCTACTCAGGAGGCTTAGGAGAGAAACAGGATTACAAATTTAAGCCCAGCCAAGGTAATTTAGTGAGAGCCTCTCTCAAAATTTAAAATAAATAAATAAATAAATAAATAAATAAAAAGCTAAAAATGTAGCTCAGAGTGAAGGCCCTGGTTCAATCCTAATTACAAAAAAAAAAATGTAAAGGCAGCATAAAGGGAAAAAAGAGTTCTAAACCATGTATCCAGGGAGAGATAATATCCAAAGTAGGTAAGGAATGCACAACCCAGAAGTTAAAAATTAATAATAATCTAATTAAAAATGGGCTGAAAACCTGAATACACATTTCCTGAAGAAGACATACAAATTGGCCAAATGATTCTTAATGTAATTAATCATAATGAAATTGCAAATTAAAACCACAATGAGTTATTTTTCCTAATGGGGCTGCAAGGAGTCAGGTCCTGAGAATCCAAGACCTGGAAATTGATAGTTTCTTTTCACCCCAGTTTGGAGGATGAACATGTAATTCTGCAGCTGTCACCATGTCACAAAATGCATGTAATGACTTACACCATAAATGCTACAGATGTCGTTTAGACTACCATGAGCAAAAAGAAAAAGAAGGAAAATAGAAAGTGGTCATTAATATTCAAAGAAGATAAAAAAATGAAATATTGTGTTGAAGACTAAGATGTAACATTCATAGCACCACACTGAGAAAATACAAAGAAAAAACTATCGATATACAAGAAAAGAAAAACACCAAAGGAATGATAAAAACAACTCCACAGGGGGCCATATCTACTTATTTTCTGGTCAAAGGCAGTACCTGGCTAAAGTACTTTCCTATATAACTAAAAGATAAAAACAGAAGGCAGGAAAATGGCAAGTCCCTCTGCCCAAAGTTTGTGCCTAGTAAGAACCAGAAATATTAAAATTTATTAAAACTATAAACAAAAATAAGGTGAGGGAAGAGGACAGTTACTAAAGTTTGTTTTGTTAGAGATGGCTTTATGACAAAACCATTGAATGTAAAAAATTCATTAGGCCAATGGGCTTAAAGACTCATATAATACATCCTACATGGAAAGCCACTTTTTGCCTGCCAATACTTGGTGTAAAAAAGAATCCATATCCTAACTAAATTACTATAATTTTGTAATATAATTTGAGTGTTACTACCAAAGGTACTATCAACAAAGTAATTATATGTTGGACTTTGTAACACAAGCAGACAAGTCTATCTGGAGGAAATGGGCCCAGGTCATGAACAAGCTTGAAAATGGATGCATAAATGCAACCTTAACAATTAGCAGTTTCAGAAAGTAACTTCTTATACTTATTGAAGACTACTAAACAATTAGGAAAACTACTGCTCTGAGGATTCTGAATACTGCCAAACAGCCTTACTAATCTGCGATCATAAAAATAACTATTTTGTTTTTTGGGCTTTTTGTTTTGCTTTGTTTTGTTTGTATGGTACAGGAGACTGAGCCCAAAGCCTTTGCACTGGACTACACTTCCAGACTAATCATCTATCTATATCTATCTATTTATCCATCTATCTCTCTATCTATCATCTATCTATCTAATTTTTTTGAGACATACTCTAAGTCACTAAATTGCCCAGGCTGGGCTCAAACCTGTCATCCTCCTGCCTCAGCCTCCCAGAGTGCTGGGATTAAAGGCATGTGATGCCACATCCAGTTATATTTTGTTTTTTGTTTCTGTTTTTTGATGCAGGGTCTGGCTAGGTTGCCCAGGCTGATCTTGACCTCCTGTGTTCAAGCAATTGCCCCTCCTCATCCTCCCAAGTGACTGGGACTACAGGTTTGCCATTGAATGTGGCTATCAAGAGAACAATATACTAAGTTGAAAAAAACACTAAAATGACCAAGTTTTTTAAAATTAAAAAATACAACACATCTGTGGAATGCATCTGTGGTCCCAGCTACTTAAGACACTGAGGCAAGATGGTAACTTGACTCCAGAATTATGAGACAGTGTGAATAATGCAGTAAAACCTATCCTTAAATAAACAAATAACACAATGAGATATTACTGCATCCCTTTTAGGATGACCATTACAAAAATCAGAAAGATATTTGTTAATGAGAAAAGGAAGCATTTGTATATCATTGTTTGAAAAAAAATTGGTCTAGCCATTACAGAAAACATTATTGTAGTTATGCAAAAAATTAGAAATTAGAACTATCATAGGACCCAGGCAAATACACCTCTGGGTATACACCCAAAGAAAAAAAGTCATTATCTTAAAGAAACATGTGCACTTCTATGTTCATTGCAGCATCATTTAAAAAGAGCCAAGATATGGAAATAGCCCTGAGTATCCATCAAAGGATGAATGGCTAAAGATAATATTGTATATGGACACAATGGAATACTATTCAGGCTTTAAAAATAAGGCAATTCTGCCATTTGCAACAACATGGATGAACCTATAGGATATTATGTTTGGGGAAATAAACCAGATTCAGGAAGAAAAATACTGAATGATCTCATTTATACATGGAATCTAAAAAAATTGAACTTAGAAGCAATGAGCCAAATAAATGGCAGTGGCCAGGTACAGAGAGGTGAAGGAAACTAGCTGATTTTGGTAAAAGGGTACACACTTTAAGTTAAAAGATGTAAAGTTCTGGAGATCTGATGTACATTATGGTGACTACAGGTAATATTTTATTTTTTAAATTTTAATTCTTATTCGTACATGTTTGCAGTACACAATGACTACATTCATTGTGGAGAATTTGTACATGTACTTAACACATTTCAATTCTTCTTTCTCCCCCTTCCCCTTCAACCCCTTTTTTGCCAGTATCATATTCATTTGCTTATCTTATAAGTCCTTATAGAGTTAATTCTCATGCATACAGATTAACAACCAGACTAATAGTTCATAAAACATGTAAAACACATAAGACATTATACTAAGTCAAGGTTCACTTTTAGATACATTACCCATGTTGGATTACAGTAATTTTTTTCTCTTCATTTCCTCTAATCTGTCTTTTATATTGGACTTTATTTATAAATTGAGCTTCTCATATAAAAGAAACCATGAAATACTTAAGTTTGTATGTCTGATTTATTTCACTTAATATTATGGTCTTAAGGTGCATCCATTTTTCTAAAAATGACTCAAGTTTTTCCTTCTTTATGGTAGAGTAGAACTCCATTGTGTATAAATACCACATTTTCTTTATCCATTCATCTGTTGATGGACATATAGGCTGCTTCCAAAATTTAGCTATTATTAATTTGCTGCTATAAATTTGGGTATCCATATATTACTGTGGTATGGTGTCTTTAACTCTTTGGGGAAGATACCTAGAAGGAGAATAGCTGGGTCAAATATCTATTTTTAGTTTTTCTGAGGAATCTCCATACAAATTTCCACAGTGGTTGTATCATTTTATACTCCCACCAACAATGAAGATGGGTTCCCTTTTCCCAACAGCCCCACCAGCATTTGTTATTGGTTGATTTCTTGATGATAGCCATTTTTTCTGGAGTGAGATGGAATCTGTGTTGTATTAATTTGCATTTCTCAAATGGCCAGTGATGTTGAACTTTTTTTCATGTATTTATTGTCCATTTGTACTTCCTCATGAAGAAATGTCTGTTCATTTCAGATGCCCATTTTTTGATTGGATCTTTAAATTTGGGGGGGTCTAAATATTTTGAGTTATTTATACATTTAGATATTAGTCATCTGAGGAATAGCTGGCAAAAATTTTTCCCATTCTGTAGATCATCCCTTCACTGTGTTGGTGATTTCCTTTGGTGTGCAGAAGCTTTTTAATTTGATACAATTCCATTTGTTGATTCTTGGTATTATTTCTTGTGCCACTTGGTTTCTGTTCTGACAACCTTTGCATACACCTATCTCTTCAAGTGAATAACCTATTTCATCTTGAGCAGATCAAGTATTTCTGTTCTAATGTTTAGATCTTCAATCCATTTTGATTTTAGAGCATGGTGAGATATATGGGTCAAAGTTCAATCTTTGGGGCCAGTGATATAGCTCAGCAGCAAAAGCACCTGCCTGGCAAGCACGAGGTCCTGAGTTCAACTCCTGGTACCTGCATTAAAAAAAAAAAGTTCAACCTTTGGCATGTGGATAGCCAGTTTTCCCAATACCATTTGTTAAAGAGGATATCTTTCCTTGAGAGAATGGATTTGGCCCCTTTGTCAAAGATCAGGTAGCTGAATGTGCATGGAATTGTTTCTGCATCCTCTTTTATGTTCCATTGATCTACAATTCTGTTTTCCTTTTTGCCAATAATATGATGTTTTTATCATTGTAGTTCTGTAGTATAACATGAATTATGGGATCATTATACCTCTTGTCTTGCCCTTGTTGCCCAAAATTGCTTTTACTATTCTAGGTCTCTTCTGGTCCCATATAAACTTTAACAATGCTTTCTCTTATTAAGAAGGAATGCTATTGGTATTTGAATTGAGATTGCATTAAATCTGTATAACAGATTTGGAAGTATGGCCATTTTGACTATATTGGTTCTGCCTATCCAGGAACATGGGACATGTTTCCATTTTCTGATGTCTTCTTTGATCTCCTTTTTCAGAGTACTGTAGTTTTCATTATAGAGGTCTTTCACTTCCTTGGTTTGGTTCATTCCTAAGAATTTTATTTTTATTGATTCAATTGTTCAAGGCATTGTTTCCATAATTTCTCTTTCAGTGAGTTTGTTATTGGTGTACAGAAGCACTATTGATTTTTGAATATTGACTTTGTATCCTGCTATGGTACTGAATTTGGTTCTTAATTCTAGGAGTCTTTTGGTAGAGTTTTTGGGGTCTTCTATGTAGAGGATCATGTCATGTACAAATAATAATAATTTAACTTCTTCCTTTCCTATCCATATCCATTTTATTTCTTTCTTTGTCTAATTGCTTTAGCTAATGTTTTGAGAACTATATTGAACACAAGTTGTGATAGTGAATATCCTTGTCTTGTTCCTGATTTTACAGAGAAAGCTTCCAGCTTCTTTCCATTTAGTATGATGTTGGCCATTGATTTGTCACAGATGGCTTTTATCAGATTGAGATAAATTCCTCCTATTCTTATTTTCTTCCAGATTTTTATCATGAATGGACATTTGACTTTGTCAAATGCTTTTCTGCATCTATTGAAATGATCATGTGGGTTTTTTTGTTCTTGCTTCTATTTATGTTATATTACATTTATTGATTTGAATATGTTTAACCATCCCTGCATCCCTGAAACGAATCCTACTGGGTCATGATGTATGATCTTTTTGATGATTTGCTGCATCCTGTTTGCCAGTGTGTATCTTGTGAGGACTATTGCATTTATGTTCATTAAAGAGATTGGCCTATAGTCTTTTTTGACTGGGTCCTTTTTCTGATTTTGCAATCAGGGTAATATTTGCTTCCAGGAATGACTATAGGAGTACTGCTTCCTTTATGATTTCATTAGAGAATTTGGGGAGCACTGGCATTAGATCTTCCTAAAGTTCTTGTAGAATTCAGCAGTGAATCCACTGGGACCTGGGGTTTTCTTAGTTGGTAATTTTTTTATTACTTCTTCAATTTCACAGATGATACTGGCTTATTCAGGACTTTTATATATTCTTGGTTCCACATTGGTAGTTCATATGCATCTGAGAATTTATCCATTTACTCTGAATTTTCCATTTTATTAGAGTAGAAGTTCTCAAAGGACCTACCAATAATCTTCTAGATTTCTTAATAACCTATTGTAAGTTTGTCTTTTTATTTCTAATTGCATGGATTGGGGTCATTTCTTTATCTTGGTAAGATTGGCTAAAAGTCTAATTTGTTTAATCTTTCAAAGAACCAGTTTTTCAATTCAATGATTGTAGTTTTTTAGTCTCAGTTGCATTAATTTCTGCACTGATTTTTATAATTTCCTTCCTTATACTAACTTTGTGGTTTGGATTTTTCTTGTTTTTCTAGGAGCCTGGGGTACATTATGAGATTACACATTTGGGTTTGTTCTGTTTTTCTGATGTGGGATTTCAGAAATGTTGAGAAACAGCTATAAACTTCTCTCTTAGGACTGCTTTTGTTGTGTCTCATAGGTTCTGATAAGGCATACTGGCATTATCATTTAATTGTAGAAACTGCCTAACTTTTATTTTAATTTCATCTGTGACCCATTGATTAATCAAGAGGATATTATTTAATTTCAATGTGTTTGTATAGTTTCTATGGTGTCTTTTGACATTGATTTCTAGTTTCATTACACTATGATCCAATAATACACATGGAATAATTTTGATTACTTAAGCATGATTACTTAAGCATCCCACTTAGTTAAGCATGTTTTATAGGCTCATATGTGTCTATTTTGGAGAAAGTCCCATGTGCTGCTAAGAAGAATGTATATTCTGTTATTGTTGGATGGAACACTCTGTACATGTCTATTAAATTGTTTGAAGGTTTAATTCAAATGCGATATTTCTTTACTGACTTTTTGTCTAGCTGATCTGTCCATTTGTGATAGTGAGTCATTGAAGTCCCCATTACAATTGTATAGGTGCTTATTTGATTTTTCACATTTATTAGTGTTTCTTTTATGAAGTTGGGTGTACCAGTATTTGCTGTTAATGCATCCTGTTGAAGTGTTCCTTTAACCAATATGCAGTGACCTTCTTTGTTTCTTCTGATCATACTTGGCTTGAAATCCACTTTGTAGGAAATTAGGATAGAAACTCCTGTTTTTTTCCTGAGCTCTTCTTGCGTGGAATATTGTTTTCTATTCTTTGATTTTTAATTCATGAGTTTCTTTTATAATTAAATGTGTTTCTTGTATACTGCATAATGTTGTGTTTTCTTTCTTTATCCATTCTGCCAATCTGTGCATTTTGATTGGGGAAATGAGACCATTCACAATGAGAGTCATTACCAAGGTGTATTCAATTATTTCTCTCATTGCATTATTTCCTGTTGCTGATTTGTTTATTTTTTCCCTTTTGCTTTGTTGCCAACAGGCACCCGTGCCGCTGAGCGATATCACTGGCCCTTTTTTCGTATGTGGGTTCCAGGAGTCGAACTCGGGCCCTCACTCTTGCCAGGCAGGTGCTTATGCCTCTGAGCCATCTCACTGGCCCATATTCTTACTTTTTGACTTAATGGCATTGTTGATTTCATTATCTCTTTCTAGGATAGTCTTGAGAAATTTTTCTAATGCTGGCTTTGTGGTCATGAATTTCTTGAGGTGTTCCTTGTCATGGATATATCTTAATTTCTTGTTCAATTTTAAAGGGAACTTAAGTCAGAGTTGGAAATTTTTATCTTTTAGGTCTTGAAACACTTCACTCGAAGATGTTCTGGCCTTTAGGGTTTGTGCAGGGAAGTCTGCTGTAATTCTAATGGGTTTACATTTATATGTGATTCATTACCTTTTTCTAACATCTTTTAAGATTTTGTCCCTTTGGTAAACTTCTGGTACTTTCAGTATAAAGTGGCACAGACAGGTTTTCTTTTGGTCATGGCTCTTTGGGTTTTTTTACGACTCGCCTATTTGTATATATTTTCTTTCCCTATATTTCAGAATTTTTCTGCCATTATTACTGTGAACAGGTTTTTTTTTATGCCATTTGTGTTGTCTTCTGATTTTTCACTTATTCCAAGTGTTCTTAGTCTTCTTTGCATTACCCAACAGTTATTGCATCCAGTTTTCATGTTCTTCTTTTTGATTTTAAAGTATTTTTGAGTAGCTGGTCTCTGAAGGTATCATCACCTTCTAGTTCTGAAATTTGGTCCTCACATTGGTCTGTTTTGCTGCCCATAATTTCCATATGATTTTTGATCCCCTGAACTTCTGATTGAAGCCTTTTTACATTGGCTCTAATTTTTTAGTAAACTGGTCATTCATGTTTTATATCATATTTTTCAGCTCATCTAGCTTTCTATTAGTGTCTTTTGAAAGTTCTTGTATCGTTTTGGTTATTACTTCTATTATCTGTTTAGTTATATATCCTCTTATCCTGCTGAGTACCTCTCTGATCTCTTTTCTAATTTCCTTTGTTCTCCTTTCAACTAATCAAGTGTGAGGTTTATACTATTCTGCCCTTTAATGACCCTGGATTGGCTTCAGGATAGTAGGGAGTATTGGTAGTCATTTTCTTGCCTTGTTGTCTCATGTTCTTTTTTTTGTTTGTTTGTTTATTCATTTTATTTTGTGCTGAGTTTTGTGGATGCTTATAGCCTAGAGACTTTGCTGCTAGTATAGAGATCTCTTTAGCTGCTTTTAAGTGATATACTTTGGGCATGGCTAACTATAATCTTTTGCTGCAGCTCCAAGATCCTACTCCCTTGGTTAATTTGGCAGGGGAGGATGCAGTGTAGTTAGCCCAGCAACCCAGTTCTTTGAGAACATACTCTAGCATTGTTATTGTCACCAAGGTAATGAGTGTTGGCTAACAGAGAAATAGTGACACTTATGTGACCTTGTTAATATAAAGTGAAACAGCTACAGAAGTATTGTTCAAGAAAAATTATATATTAACATACCATATGTACCAATTATGTACCACCCTTAATCCTAGAGAAGAAATCTGCATTTATGGTGTAAACATTAAGACAAACCAGGTATTGCCATACAGCTAATATATACTAAATGCAACAGCTATATCTCAACTAATTGTAGAAAAGAATTCAACTGTAATTTTATAGAGTTAACTATCAAAAATTAATAAAGCTTTATGGTTGTACTACTAGAGACATTGGGTTTGGGAATGAGCAAATGCAAGAGGAAAACATTGAAACCTTAAATTCTATCATATGAGAGGGAGCAGAGAGAAGTGGTACAGAGGATTTTATTGGTGAGTAGAAGCTTGTCTACAGAATTAGATAAAGGTAAGAAAAAAATCTAGTGAAAAATAGAAGATAAAAGAAAATGATGAAGACAAAAGAAATTATATAGAGACTAAAAATGAGAGATAAATAACTAAAGGGAGAAAAATTAAACAGAAGAAGAGGAAAAATACTTTTAAAAGGAAGTAAGAAAAAGAGATAAGAAGCAAAGCAGAAAGACACAGGAAGATTTCTCAAGCCCCAGGAAACTGATGAAGAAAAAAAGGAGGGAGGAATGAAAAGAAAAAGAAAACAAAAAAGAAAACAAAAAACTGAAAGCATACACATACACACAAAAAAACAGAAAAAAATCCCAAAATAAGACAAACACAAAAACAAAAACAAACAAAAAAAAAGAAATAAATATCTCTATGACTTCAAATGTGTGATTTTCTTCCAAGACCTACAATTTTGGGGCAGTGTCCAATTCAAGATGTGTCCCTGCTCATGCTGGTAGATAAGGAAGGCAGTAAAATCCCAGATCTGGGCTGTATACATTCACCAGAACATCGCAGGATTAGGGCAAGGACTACAACACTGTTACTTACAAATCCAGAGTGATTTAGACTAAGCCTGGCCTCTGGCCTTGGGAGTGGGGCCTGAATCCTTTACTTTAAAACCCTCTGGGGATCACTTGACACCCTGAATGTGGCTCCCTGACCATCATTGTCTCCCATGGCTGTCTGTCACCTAGTCACTGTGGGACCACTGTGGGACCAGTAGGAGCCCTGAAATAAACCCAATCCATAGCTGCTCTTAGTCATGGGTTTAGTCAACCACTCCCTGGAATGGCATTTGACCACTCTCTCCAGGGGTATGTCAGGTATTTGGATTAGTCACTCACCAGCTATTGTAGCAGACAGCATCCACTGGTCCATTCCACTGCTGAGTTTCTCCATGAAGGCCTGGGAGTCCCCCACTTTCACTGTCTCTCTTTAGATTCAGCCTTCCTTTCTCAAAAGCCATGAGCCATGAGCTGGGGAGAAAGAGCAGATTGATCCTTCCTTTTTTCCATGTTGTGTTCTACCTGTTCAATTTCTCTGTAGGCTCTAATTTTCCTGTCAGATCCTTCCTGGGTCCAAGGGATCCACTTCTCTCCTTCTTTTCTCCCCCAAGTTGTTATTTTCCAGTGTCTAGATTCTGAATCTTGGAGAGGATGAGTTGTTGCTTACCACTATGCCATTTTTCCAGAAGTCCCTCAATAGTATTTCATTGTATACTTGAAATTTTCTAAAAGAGTAGATCTTAAGCAGTCTCATACACACAGAAAGAGGTAAATGTGTGAGGCAATGGATAGGTTATTTAACTTCAATGGGGAATCTATTTAAGTATATGTGTATCAAAACTATCACATTTTATACCTTAAATATAAAAATGTTTACTTATAAATAATGCCTCAATTGAGAAAATATAGAAATAATTCTTCAAAACCTTGAATTTGAAAATGGATTCTTAGTTATGATAATAAAATAGTAGCAAAAAAATAGTTAGATTGGACTTCTTCAAAATTTTTTTAAAGTTTTGTGTATATAAAAGGACACTATTACAAAATGAAAAAATATCTTACAGAGTGAGAGAAAACATTTGTAAACCATATATCTCATAAAGGTGTAGTGTCCCAAATTTTTAAAGAATGGTCACAACTCAACAAAGCAGGACAAACAACCCACTGGAAAAAATGGGCAAGAAACATAAATAGATTTTTTTTGTGGGTACTGGGGGTCGACCTCAGGACCTTGCACGCCAGCAGGCGCCCGTGCCACTGAGCGATATCACCGACCCTTTTTTGTATGTGAGTTCCGGGAGTCGAACTCACCCTCGTGCTTGCCAGGCAGGCGCTTATGCCGCTGAGCCATCTCACCAGCCCCATAAATAGATTTTTTTAAAGGAAGATGTGCAAATGCTCAATAAACACAGAAAATGATGATCAACATTATTATCCATCAGGGAAATGCAAATCAAAACTACATTGAGACACCACTTCATGCCCACTACATGTGAAGCTTTGGTGAGGATTTAGAAAAATTTAAACCTTCATATATTGCTGGTCAGAATCTACAATGATACAATGGAAAACAGTTGACATTTCCTGAAAAATGTTAAACATAATATTACCATATTACCCAGCAATTTGACTTGTAGGTATATTCCTAAAAGAATTGAAAACTAGCATTTAAGCAAGTCTGTACACGTGGATATTCATCACACCACTACTCGCAATATAGTCCAAAGTTGGAGAGAACCCAAATGTCCCCATCTGTGATGAACAGTTGATAAGCAAAATGTGACATATCCATATAATGAAATATTATTCACCCATAAATGAGTAAAATACTGATAATGCTGCAACATGGGTAAACCTCTAAAACATTACATTAAATAAAAGAACTCATATACAAAATGTCACATATTACATGGTTCCATTTATATTAAGTATCTAAAATAGCTAAATCCATAAAATCAGGAAGCAAATTAGTCATTACCAGGGGGAGGGGGAAGGAGAGAATGGAGAGTGATTGATTAATGTATAGTTTCCTTTGGGGGTGATAGGAATGTTTGAGAACTAAATAGAGGTGGTGATTGTACAATATTGCAAATGTACTGCATGACACTGAATCATACACTTTAAAATGGCTAATTTTATATCATGTGAGTTGCACTTCATAAAAGGCATCAAAAACATGAAGGAAGGGAAGATTAGTCATTCTAAGAACCTCTTTATATTAGTCACTTCCCCGTCACTGGGGCAAAATACCAAACACCCACAACTTAAATAAGAAGTGGTTTAATTGAATCACAGCTGCCAGTGGATTCAGTCCAAAGTCAGATGATTCTAGGGAAGAAACGTGTGGCAGAAGGGTATGGTGGAGGAAACCTGCTCATCCCATGGCAGCCAGGAAACAGAGAGAAGGGAGGAGCCAGGGTCACAAATACAACCTTCTAGGTAACATTCCTATAGAGAGCCCTCCCGGTCCTCGTCGTGGTCCAGGAAGTTTATATTTGTAATCCCATGGAAGTTATTGGAATTCTAGAGAGTTATTTCCAATCTACCACTTCCAGTGCAACCCACGGCGAGAATAAAGACACTAAGGCATATTTATAGTTGTGGGGAGCCAAGAGGTCCTAAGTCTAGCCAAGATGGTGGCTACTGGAACAAAGGCCTCGACCCAGGGCCGAACCCAGGTTTTATTAATTCTGAAGGAGGGGAGTGGCTTGGGGATGAGTGACTGTGAGAGTGGCAGGAAGTACATGAATCTCATGAGCTGGGCTAAGCCTGAAATCACCTTTGCAAATGCAGAGGGAAGGATATGCAGAAGGAGTAATCTGCATAACACAATTCAAGATAGTATCTAATGTTTTGACGTCGGTGCTTCAGCTCTGATGTGTAATCTTTTATGCCCTGGGAAGTCATAGCCTCTTTCTCAAGGCTCGATCCCAGCTGACAGCATGGAGCATGGCTCTCCATCCCACCAGACTCAACCAGGTATTGGGAGCAAAGGGGCGGGGAAACACAGGCCTGTTGCCTTGCTGCAAAGATTACATATCAGGACCTCAGCTGGACCGATTTGCATTGCCTAAAGCCAATTAAAGAGATAAGGAAAAGTCCTAGCCAGCTCTGTACATATCAATATGTGGAAATAGGGCCAGGTTCAGCCAAGGTGGAGATAATTGTTCTTCTTTCAAGGAGAGCTCTCCAGGTGGTCCCCCACAATTCCAATGACCACCTCTAACCAGGTCTCACCTCCTGTCAGCACATTTAGCTACTGAACTTATCAGTGAACAATTCTATTGATGAATCTAATGCCCCCACAATCCAATCATCTTCCAAATACTTGAGACTTTGGGGAACATTTTACATCTAAACAATAATATTATCTATGATATATACACATATTTCAAGACCCTGATTTAGAAACAGTGGGAAGAAGGGGAAGACTTTTCAGATGAAGAGTCTAGAAATTATAATTTAGGATTCACTATGAATTGTGTGGCCTGAAGCAAGTTATATAGCATCTTTGGGTAACTTTGCATTTGTGGAATACAAAGGCTCAAATTTGTAGCCCTTACAATAAAAGTTTCAGGAGCATCACTGATGTGAAGAGCCTTATAAAAGAATTATACACAAAAACCTACCCACTCATCCTCAAAGGACTTGCTGAGGGAGCTAGAATGAGCCAATGCATGAGAAATCATTTGATATATAAGAGCTAGCTGATGCTGGACACATTGGTGCACACCTGTAATCCCACCAATATAGGAAAATGAGGCAGGAGGATCATAAGTTCAAGATCACCCTGCACCACTTAGCCAGACCCTATCTCAAAATAAAAATTTAAAAGGGCTAGGAGCCAGGCATGGTGGCATACACTTATAATTCCAGAACTATAGGAAGCTTAGGGAGGAGGATCACAAATTTAAGCCCAACCTGGAAAATTTAGTGACTGAGTGAGATCCTGTCTCAAAAACAAAAAACAGGCTAGGGATGTAGCTCAGTGGTAGAGTGATTCCCTAGTAATGTTATAGGCTCTGAATTCAGTCCTCAATACCAGAAAAAGTGAGAGAGGAGAGCAAGCTGAATTTAAAAATAACTATACCTGTGTTTATCACTTTCTTTCATTCAGAAATCAATTATTCAGCAGCTAATATACATCAAACAATATGCTAGGTACTGAGGATATGGATAAATAAGTCACTATTCTCTTCAAAAAGCCATATAATCTCATGAGTGAAGACAGGTAAACAGATAATTATAGTTGAGTATGATAAAGCAGAATGATAAGGAATGCAATGGGATATTATGGGATCATACAGGTATACCACCTCTCCCAAACTGGAAGATTACTGAGATGAAAGTAATAAAAAGTTAGCCAAGTGAAATAACTAGTATGGAAGACTCATACCAATAAGATAGAGATGGCAAAAATAAAACAAGAGATGATTTCAAATAATTTCTTTGGGGGAATCTCAAGTAGCTGAATGTTGCTGGAGAATAAAAAGCAAGACAGGCATTTGAAACATATTTAAGAGATAAAAAAAAAAATCAATAGGACTTGCTGATTGGTGATTTTGTGCCTACATGGTAAGGGGAGGAGGTAATTCAAAGATGACTTTACAGTTTCTAGGCTAGGTGCCTAGCAGATAATGGTACCACCAGTAAAATCAGAAACCCTGGGGTAGGAACATGTTCAATGATAATATGATGAGTTATACACATTGGACATGTTGAATTTATGGTGCCTGTGGTACACCTAAGTGACAAAAAGCTTGATATTTTAATTTGTAGCTTGGGGATGAGGATGGGCATATAAAATTGAGGGCCACCAGAATATAAATGATAGTTGAAACTTGGAAAGTAGGAAAGGTACCTCAAAACAATATTTTAGATGTGCTTTTGAGCCTCTTCTAGATTGAAAATCTTTCATGATTCCTCTTCTGTATCCTTCCTTTGTATGAGATCTCCTATGGAATTGGAAGAAGAGCTGAATAAAGTAAAAGTGATAACTTTTTGAATTATCAATGGAAGGCTTCTAGATCAGAAAAGAATATAGGGAACCAGAAAACAGGCTTAAGATTTTCTGGAAAAGCTAGTCTGCAGAGTTAAATCAGCTGTTGGCACAGAGGCATAGAGCTCCAACCAGGCCATGTACATTTTGATGTTGACCCAAACAATACTGTCCCTGCCCTTGGCTTGGCGTGGCATATTGGCATTACATACTGCTACTTTGAGGCTCATGCCTGTGACTGCCAGTGCAGAGGCCAGGAAATATATTTGTGAGGTCATGAGCAAGTCTTCTCTGTTTTGCCTCCAAATGTAGGAAGTTGACTTGGCTAATATTTGGAAATGCTGTCTCGGAGGTGTGAAGCAGGTTTCTCATCTTGCTCTGATTAGACATAAATTAAGATCTTGTTTATTCAGAATGACTACTGCCTCATCCTGCCAGAATCTCCACGGTGCTCTCTGGGGTGTAAAGCCTCTATTTATTAGGTTATTTCACTGATCAGGGGCTCACACTGTGGTTTGTTCTCATTGCTCCACCACTCCCATAGACTGGCTGCCAAGCAAACCAGACAGTGAACCCTGATTCACTCTTCCATCAATTCTATTCATACTCTTCATTTTCTTTGGATGGCATGGCCAAGCACCTCAAAGCAGATGCTGTGAGCCTTGAGTACAATTCCAGAGTGACAAGCTCCTCCCAGGCCCTGGAGATACATAGGAAGTCCAACTGCAAAACTTCTCCTAAGCCCACCAGGAAATAGCAGTAGATTTGGGAACACTGGAACTCTGGAGCTCTAGGTCTCCTAGGCTGCTTTGAGCATAAGTAAAGAAGTCCCTATTTGAAGACAGAGAAGGCAACTGTCTACAAGGAATTTTGAGAAGAACTTAAAGGCCTCAGTGTTCTATAACATTTCCACTCATCTACCCAACCTCTAATACACTTGGAGTCACTCCTTTCAGGTTAAGGAACTCCAAAATGCCTCCAAAATATCCCAGAGGAAATTTTATATAGTGAAAGGCTTAGAACTGTGCATCAAATTACCTAGCTTGTAGCCCTAACTCTGCTGTATGATCCTGAGGAAGTCCTTTCTCTTTTCTAGGCCTCAGTTTAATAGTACTATATAAATTAAGAATCATATGAGATTATACCTAAGGCCCCTCCTGACTTTAACATTCTATATTACTGTGACCCAAGTTTGAGTTCAAATGTTACTTTTCATGGGCTACTATTTATTTACCAGAATTCTTTTATCTATTTGTTTGAATACACTATATATAGCAGGAGAAAAACAGAGTAAGGGACAAGATTACTCATGGATATCCCAGAGGTGCAAAAACCCTTCATAGAAACACACCCTGACAAGACAACTGGAGAAAATTGTCCTCTTTTCTACTCTGATTAGCTTATCTCTACTCAACCCACTTCCCTGTATGCCCACTACTGGTCAGCTTGGGCAGTAAAAAGTAAATGCCCATGAGAAGATAAAGAAGCATATTTGTGAAGATGCACATGATCTCCCAGGTTGGAGAAGCAACACCAAATCCTAGATGAACCATTTTCTAAAGAGGTCCAGATTGAGGCCCAAATACAGTAGCCCCAAGGTTTCTACAATAGAGGAGCAGAAGGTTTCTTTCCCCAAAGGGAGGTGAGGTAGTGTTTGGAGGTCCAGGAAGGCAACCACTAGGTGTTCTCTTTTCTCAGAGAGGAGGAAAGGGCTAGAGCCTGAAATCCCAGATACTCTACCCCAGCTTCTTCAGGACAGCCCAGAGAAATAGCCCTATAATAATAATAGTAGATAATATTTATTAGCATTTACTATGTGCCAGGAAATATTCTAAGTATTCCACACAAATTGAAACAATTGGTTGTTTTTACAACAATCTTATAAGGCAAGTAATATTATTAACCTCATTTTAAGGATAGTAAAACATAGAGAGGTTAAGTAAAGTGCTTAAGGTCACACAGCCAGGCAAGTATTTGTCCAGGTCACAAAATCAGGTAATCCAGCCCCAGACTAATGGAGGGAAGTTATCCTCTCATATAGCCAAAAAAAAATTGGAACAAAGAGGAACTTTATGGACCACCAATGGCCATCCCCTTATTTTATACACAAAAACCTGAGACTAAGAGACAGGAATTTGTGTAGTGCCACACAATAAGCAAGTAAGTGTGTAACAGAAGGAAAATCAGAGCCTGGATCTATTGACTCCCAACCCAGTGCTCTTTCCACTACTGCTTGTTTTTTGCTGTGTCTCTTCTTTAAATTGCCTTCCCCATCACCATACCTGGCTGACATTGCTGGCTTGGTCATTGCCTCAGCCTGTCTGAGAAGATTGTAGAGAGGCAGCCATTTTTATAGTTTGAGTCATTATCTTCACAAAACATAAATGAGACTAGAGTTGTCTACAATGAAGCATTTTCCAAATGACTAGAACCCTCACTCCCAATAACACCTCTGTGCGGTTTACTGATACAATGTAAAATCAATATTTTGCATCCATAAAGACATCAACACCCAACCATGCCAAAGCTTCAACCTTCTGAAAAGATGAGTGTTCAGTGAGGTATGAGGCATACCTCTTGCTCAGACTTATCCTTTATTTCAAATCTGAACTTTTTAAGGGTAATTCAGGGAAATTTCTATGGAACCCAATTGGAAAAATTCTGCCAGAGTCATTAAGAATTGATGACCAGAGCTTGTGGAAGTGGAAAGTAAGGCTGGACAGTGGGCTCTGGAGAGAGAAGAGTTACCCTGGTTTATAATACCAACTACGTGTGCCAGCAAGGGTCAAGGAGATGGGCAGCCCAGTGTGGGGGACCACCTGGATGGCTGTCCTTGAGAGAAGAGCAACTATCTCCACCTTGGCTGAACCTGGCCCTAATTCCACCTATTGATATGTACGGAGCTGGCTAGGACTTTTCCTTATCTCTTTAATTGGCTTTAGGCAATGCAAATAGGTCCAGCCGAGGTCCTGATGTGTAGTCTTTTAAGCAAAGCAACAGGCCTGTGTTTCCCCGCCCTTTGCTCCCAATACATGGTTGAGCCTGGCGGGATGGAGAGCCATGCTCCACGCTGTCAGCTGGGATCGAGCCTCGAGAAAGAGGCTATGACTTCCCAGGGCATAAAAGATTATACATCAGAGCTGAAGCACCGACCCCAAAACATTAGATACTATCTTGAATTGTGTTATGCAGATTACTCCTTCTGCATATACTTCCCTCTGCATTTGCAAAGGTGATTTTCAGGCCTAGCCCAGCTCACGAGACTCACGTACTTCCCGAGACTCACGTACTTCCCGCCACTCTCACAGTCACTCATCCCCGAGCCACTCCCCTCCTTCAGAATTAATAAAACCCGGGTTCGGCCTTGGGTCGTGGCCTTTGTCCCAGTAGCCACCATCTTGGCGGGACTTAGGACCCCTTGGCTCCCCACAACTATATATATGCCTTAGTGTCTTTATTCTCGCCGTGGGTTGCATTGGATGTGGTAGATTGGAATTAACTCGGTAGAATTCCAATAACTTCCTTTTGGATTTACAAATCTAACTTCCTGGACCGTGACGAGGACCAGGAAGGGCTCTCTATAGCCCAGGTCCTCCAAAAGCCCAGGCTGCTGTTCTGTAAATATTAATGGCTCAAGTTGGATTTCACAAAGTATTTCTCCCCACTCCGTGTCTAACTCCACCATTTCAAGTGGGTTTGTGAAATAAAAAGCTCTAATATGGAGGGGAACTTTTAAATGCCTCTTGTGAGACTGAGACTTTTACCCACATGAGACCCTCTGTGCATTATCAAATTCATTTATGGGCCTCTGAGCTGGGAACACACCATTGAATCTGGAGTCCAAAGACTTGGAAATGCAGAAGAGTGCAGGAAGAGGGGATCTTTTTCTAGGCAGTAGAAGAGAGTGGTTCTAAGAGGCTGAGTGATGTCCCGGGACAGTATCAGTGCCACTTCTATCATGTTCAGATTTTCAATTGTATACACTTGGCATAAATCCTTCTTATGATGAAAGAAGAGCAAAAGTCTGAATGTGAAGCAGTTGTGACATTCACTTCATTCACTAACTCATTTATTCATTCATTTATCCAGACAACAGTTAATAAGGGCCCACTATGTGAAGAGTATAATGAAAAATAGAAATATACAAGGAAGGGACAGGAGACATGGCCTATACACATCTCCAAACATTATCTAGCTTTCTATAATGAAGACCTTTAAATGGTATAGATGAAAGAAGTGGTCTGCTACCTTGAGGGACCTTAATAAAGAACCATCTAGTTCAACCTCTTCATTGCACAGGTAAAGCCACAAACCCAGGGAGAAAAAACATTCACACAGTTGAACAACCAAATAATAACAGAGCTGACCATCCCACTAGGACCTCAATGGACTAAAATTTACTGTGGTTTCATGCTCACTTTAGCAGCATTCATACTAAAATTGAAATGATACAGAGAGGATTAGTATGGCCCCTGCACAAAGATAACACTGAAATTTATGAATATATCCATATGTTTATATATATGCAATCAATATATCACATTGTATCTCACTGGTACATACAAATATTATGTACCAATTTTAAATTTTTAAAAATTACTGTAACTTGATACAGAATGTCAATGCTACACAGGAATTTGTGTTAAGATTTAAAGAATATGTTCCCAAACTTGTATTATGAAAAGGTGAAGTGCAATATCAATAGTACCTCATTCACTAACTCATTCATTCATTCATCCAGACAACAGTTTAAAAAAGCCTATTATGTATAGGGTACAATGGAAAATAGAAAGATGAAAGGCAGACACAGGAGACATGGCCTATAGATGTCCCCAGACACTACTCAGCTGTCTATAATAAAAGTCTTTAAATGGTATAAATGAGAAAAAGTGCAATCTCCCAACTTCAAAGACATTTAGAAAGAAAATTTTCAAAAATATACCCAGAGTGAACTGCATAATATGTGAGGCCCAGTGCAAAATCAAAGTGTGAGCACTGTAATTTGAAAATCAAGGGGAAAGTGCTGCTAAAGGTACTAAAATAAAAAGCGTGTTAATTCTTTTATGTATTTTTATGCTTTTTCACCTCTCTATTTCTCTCTTTCTCTTCCTCACCGTTTCATGTGTCATGGTATTTTTATGTACTATTTAGTGTTGTTCTAAGTATGCAATAATTAAAAATTTAAATTATTAGCATAAATTTTACTGTTCGTATTTGTATTGTTCAACATGAGTTTAAAAGTAATACATAAGAACATTCAGTTCATATGAAGAATCACCAAAATTACACAATTCATATGTCTTTTCTTTATTTAATTTTATTGGTACATTTTAGATATAAATAATGATCGTATTCATCATGGGAAATTTGTATGTGTACACAATATATCTTGATTCTTCTTTTTCCCCCAATCCCCTCCACTCCCTTCAAACCCTCTTCTCCTCCTTATTTACAAAATCTTTGTTTAAATTTTTTTTCCTTTTATTCTCAATTTTTTCTTTTCCTTTCCTTCCTTTCCTCCTCCATCCTCCCTTGTTCCTCTTCACATTTGAATATATTTTCTCACTTCCCAATATTTATTATATATTTTGGTCCTTACTTAACCTTTCAGTTTCTCATAAAGAGAAACAATGTAATAATTAAACATGTGTATCCAATTTATTTCACTTAAGATTATGGTCTTGAGATGCATCCACTTACCTAAAAATGTCTCAAGTTTATCCTTCTTTATGGCTGAATAGTACTTCATTGTATACAGAACCACATCTTTATCCATTCATCCAATAATAGGCATTTGGGCTGTTTCCAAGATTTAGCTATATAAAATTGTGCTGCTGTAAACATGGGTGTGCATATATATCACTGTGGTATGATGCTTTCAATTCTTCTGGAAAGATACCAAGAAAGGGAATAGCTGAGTCAAATAGAACCTCTACTTTTAGCTTTTAAGGAATCTCCACACTGATTTCTGTATGGGTTGCACCAGTTTACACACCCACCAACAGTGAACAAGTGTTCCTTTTTCCTTACAGCCCCAACAGCATTTATTATTGAATGATTTCTTGATAATAGCCATTCTTTCTGGGATGAGATGGAATCACAGTGTTGTTTTAATTTGCATCTCTCAAATTGCCAGTGATGTTGAACATTTTTTCATATATTTATTTACTGTTTGTAATTCTTCATCAGAGAACTGTCATTTCATTTCAAATGCCCATTTTTGGATTGGGTCTTAAAATTGGGGGGTTTTGACTTTTTTGAGTTCTTTATATGTTCTAGATATTAGTCCTTTGTCTGAGAAACAGCTGGCAAAAATTTTTTCCCACTCTGTGGGTTGTCTGCATTCTGCTGGTGATTTATTCTGCTAAGCAAAGCCTTTTATTAAGATGAGATCCCAGTTGTTGATGCTTTGTAATATTTCCTTTGTGATCAGGGTTTTGTTCATAAATTCTTAGCCTACATCTATGTGTTCAAGAGTTCTATCTATTCTGTCTTCAAGTAGATTTAGTCTTTCTCTTTTAAGATTTAGATCTTTGATCCATTTTGAATTTAGTTTACTGCATATTGAGACATATGGTTCTAGTATTAATCTTTGACATGTGGAAAGCCACTTTTTCCAGCACCGTTTATTAACAAGGCTATCCTTCTTCCAATGAAGATGTTTGGCCCCTTTGTCAAAGATAAGGTGGCTGAGTGCATTCGGAGTTGTTTCTGCATTGTAAAGCTGTTCCATTGATCGTTATATCCAGTTTTTTTTTTTTTTTTTTTTTTTTTTGTGGGTACCGGGGGGTCGACCTCAGGACCTCGTGCGCCAGCAGGCGCCCGTGCCGCTGAGCGATATCACCGGCCCCTTTTTCGTATGTGGGATCCGGGAGTCGAACTCGGGCCCTCGTGCTTGCCGGGCAGGCGCTTAAGCCGCTGAGCCATCTCACCGGCCCTATATCCAGTTTTTTGCCTGTACAATTCTGTTTTTATGATGGTAATTTGGAATATAATTCCAAGTCAGGGATTGTGATGTCTCCTGACTTGCCTTTGTTGCCCTTAATTACTTTGTTATTCTAGTTCTCTTCTGATTCCAGATGAATTTTAGGATTGTTTTCTCTAATTCTGTGAGATACGCTATTGGTATTTTAATCAGGATTGCATTAAATCTTTATAACAATTTTGAGAGTAGGGAAATTTTCGCTATATTTGTTCTTCCTACCCAAGAACAGGGGAGATCATTCCATTTCCTAATATCCTCTTCAATGTCCTTCAGGGTACTGTAGTTTTCAGTGTGTAGGTCTTTCATGTCCTTTGTGAGACTGATTCCTAAGTATTTCATTTTTTTCAATTCTATTGTGTAATGTGTGGTTTCCTTAATTTCTCTCTCAGTGAGTTTGTTATTTGCGTACAGGAATGCTATTGAGTGTTGACTTTATATATAGCTATGGTACTGAATTTGGTTATTAAATCCAGAGTATTTTGGTGGAGTTTTGGGGATCTTCTATGCAGAGTATCATGTCATCTGCAAATAATGGTAATTTAACTTTTTCCTTTCCTATCTTTATTCCTTTTATTTCTTTCTCTGTCTAATTGCTCTGACTAATGTTTCCAGAACTATATTGAATAGGAATGGTGATAATGGACATCCTTGTCTTGTTCCTGATTTTAGAGTGAAAGCTTTCAGGTTTTGACCATTTAGTATGATCTTGGCTGTTATTTTGTCATAGGTGGCTTTTATGAAATTGAGATAAAGACTATCCAAGTTTTTGGTAGAGTTTTCATCATGAATGGGTGTTAGATCTTGTTGAATGTTTTTTCTGTATCTTTTTGGATGATCATGTGGTTTTTGTCCTTGGTCTTTTGATATGATTTATTACATTTATTGATTCGTGTATGTTGAACCATCCCTGCATCCCTGGGGTGAATCCTGCTTCGTCATGGTGTATAATCTTCTTAATGATTTGCTGCATTCTGTTTGCCAGTATTTTATTGAAGTTTTTGCATCTATGCTCATTAGGGAGATTGACCTGTAGCTCTCTTTTTTGGATCCTCCTCTGGTTTTGCTATTGGGGTAAAACTTGCTTCAAGGAAAGAGATTAAATGTATTGCTTCCCTTTCAATTCCATTAAAGAATTTGAGGAGTAGCGGCATTATGTCTTTCCTAAATTTCTTGCAGAATTCAGCAATGAATCCATCTGGACCTGGGGTTTTCTTTGTGGGTAGATTTTTAATTACTTATTCAATGTCATTGCCTTTTATTTGGTTACTTAGAATTTTTATATTTTCTTTGTTCAGCCTTGGTAATTTATATGTATCTAGGAATCTGTCCATTTCTTTTCTGTTTTCCCATCTTATTATAATACAGGTTCTCAAAGTAGTGTCCATGATCTTCTGGATTTCTGCAGGATCTTTTGTGATTTCACCCATTTCCTTCCTAATTGCATGGATTTGAGTCTTCTTTCCTTTTTTTGATAAGGTTTGCTAAGGGTTTCTCTGTTTTATTTAATGTTTCAAAGAACCAACTATTCAATTCATTGATTCTTGGTATTGTTTTCTTAGTCTCAATAAATTTAGTCTGCATAAATTTCTGCTCTGATCTTTATAATTTCCTCCCTCACATGAGCTTTGGGCTTGACTTGCTTTCCTTTTTCCAGAATCTTGAGGTTAAACATTCAGTTGTTTGAGCTTGCTCTGTTTTTCTTATGTGTGAATTCACTGCTATAAATTTCCCTCATAAGACTCCTTTCACTGTGCCCAAAAAGTTCTGATATGTTGTATTGGCATTATTGTTTAATTGTAGAAACTGTCTAATTTCTTCTTCAATGTCATCGGTGACCCATTGGTTGTTTAAGAAGGAGTTATTAAAAAAAAAAAAAAGAAGGTGTTATTTCATTTCTATGTCTTTATGTATTTTTTGTGGTTTCTTTTGCCATTGATTTCCAATTTCATTGCACTACGGTGTCATAATATTTATGAGATAATTTCAGTTCCTTTACATTTACTTAAGTATGTTCTATGACCTAATATGTGGTCTATTTTGGAGAATGCCCCCTGTGCAATTGAGAAGAATGTGTATTCTAATGTGGTGGAGTGAAACACTCTGTAGACATTTACTAAGTATATTTGTTCAGAGGTTTCCTTCAGTTCTGATATTTCTTTATTGATTTTTTCTATATTTCATCTATTTGTGACATGGGGAATTGAGGTCCTCCATTGCAACTGTAATTAACACATATTTCATTTTTCATGTACATTAATATTTTTATATGGTTGTGTATGCTGTTGGTGCATATATATTTATGATTGTTATTTTTTTCCTGCCCTGGAGTGTTTCCTTATCAAGTATGTCATCATCTTCTTTGTCTCTCTTAATCAGTCTTTGCTTGAAATCCACTTTGTCTGCAAATAGAATAGGTATCCCTCCTTTCTTCCAGGTTCCTGTTGCACAGAGTACCATATTCCATCCTTTGACTTTCAGTCTATGCATTATTTTTGAGTTAAATGTGTTTCTTGTATGCAACATATTGTTGGATCTTGCTTCTTTTTTTTTGTGGGTACCGGGGGGTCGACCTCAGGACCTCACACGCCAACAGGCACCCGTGCCGCTGAGTGATATCACCGGCCCCTTTTTTCATATGTGGGTTCCGGGAGTCGAACTCGGGCCCTCGCGCATGCAAGGCAGGTGCTTACGCCGCTGAGCCATCTCACCGGCCCCAGGATCTTGTTTCTTGATCCATTCTCCCTATATGTTTCTTTTGATTGCTGATTCAAGACCATTTACATTGATGGTTGTAACTGACATGTATTGACTTATCCTTGTCATATACTTTTTCTGTTGTTGATTCCTTTTTTCCCCTTCTCTTTAATTGCCTGTCTTGCTTAGTGGATTCATGCTATTGAGGTTCATGGAATTGTCTTCATGATCTCTTTCTAGAATATCCTTTAGGACATTTTGGAGCACTGGTTGGTGGTCATGAATTTCTTAGCTGTTCTTTGTCATGAAAGTCTTATTTCTCCATCAATTTTGAAAGATAGTTTTGAAGGGTACATCAATCTGGGATGCAGGTTGTTTTTCTTTTAGGGCTTGAAATACTTCACACCAAGCTCTCCTTGACTTAAGTATCTGAGTTGAGAAATCTGCTGTGATTCTGATGGGCTTTCCTTTATAGGTGATTTGTTTCTTTCTCAAACAGCTTTTTATATTCTGTTCCTGTGTTGAATTTCTGGAATCTTGACTATTATATGCCTTGGTGTAGATTTTTTATCATGGCTAATTGGAGTTTTATATGCCTCATTTATCTGTATGTCAAATTCTTTTCCATGCTTAGGAAGTTTTCTGCCATTACTTCTGTGAACAGGTTTTTTTGAGCTATCTCCTCATTTTTCGTTGATTCTGATCAATCTTACATTATTCTTCTTTGCATCAAATAGCAACTGTTGGATTGACTTTTTGTGGTCCCTTGCTATTTTTAAGAAATCTTTCTTTTCATGACTGCTAACCACAAACCTGTCTTCTAGATCTTAGGTTCTTCTCTCACATTGGTTCATTCTGCTACATGTACTTTTGATAGAATTTTTAATCTCCTGGATATCTGTTTGAATCTGTTTCATGAAATCCAGTTCTTTACTATGTTGGACATTTACATTTCCATCATTTTCCTAACTTCATCTATTTTTTAACCTATATATATCTACCTTAGACTCACTAACCATGTCCTTTATTATGGGCATTATCTCTTTAGTTATCTGAGAACTTATTTATAATTTGATTTTTTTTAGCCTCATTCATCTGCTTTGTTACTTCTACTGTTACCATTTCAGAGAGTTTGGGTGGATCACTTTTGAATTGTTCCACCTCATTGTTCCATAAGTTTACATTGGGCAAGCTGGAAGTCTGGGGTTACATCATGCTTGTGTGTCTTCTCATTTTCTATATTTTTACTTTAGTTTTGTTGTAGTCAGGGTTTGCAAGGGAAACAATACAATACAGGACACATAATTTTTAGGATTATTTTGTAATAGTCACCCAAACAGTCATATACAAAAAGTGCAGGAAATCTACCCACACACTAAAGACCCAAAGAATCCAGCTGAGGGCCTGGATCCTACAGCAGTGTCCTGTATGAGTCCAGCTGAAGACCTAGAGCCCATGGCCATGCCCTCACGAGTCCAGCTGAAGGCCTAGGGACCACAACAATGTCTCATGCAAGTATATTTCATGGATCTGTGCTGGGAAGGCCCAAAGGTCAGCGGTGGAAGCTAGAAAGTCTGCACCAGTGGGATGAAGGATCTGTGCCAGCAGGCTGAGGGATCTACCCTGGAGCCAGGAAGCGATGCTCAGAGAAAGGATCAGAGCTCCCCTAAAAGGCACCACAGCCATCCTCAGTGACAATGACCTTCCAAGCTCCTCCAATGATGAGAACAGCCAAGTTCCTATCAGGAAAGCCAGCGTGACAAGCTCCTCAAGGAGAACCAACAGTACCAACTCTTCCCCACCAGTTCTCCTTTTTATGTTGTTGGCAAAAGTCCTCAGGTGGGCCCTCCACACCAGGCACCACGCTGATTCAGTTCAGCTGGGTGTTACAAGTTGACCACCAGTTGTCAATCCACCACAAGTTTCTACATTGATGCTTGTAAATTGCTTATGGTAGGTAGCTTTATTTTAAGTATTGAGAACTCCTTAGGAAATGACTCCTTTTCAGAAACATCTTCTAGGTGTAGCTGCCTTTGGATTTTGAGTCTGTTACAAGATCCTACCTCTTCAATTTATTGGGAATGAGAAGTTGCTGCCTATTTGGCCCAGATCCTGGTTCTTTGGTACTGGCCTATATTGTTTATGTCCATTGGGCAATCTTGGTCTTGGCACACAAGGAAGAACAACTGATTAGAACAACTGTGTCACTTTGGCTAAAATGGTACAGTCAGTAATAACAATAGCATCATACACAGCCTAAATAATGACAAACTATGGTTACTATGAGTTTGCCACCTTTAACTATATGAACAAGATTTATGGTTATATAACAAAATCTAAAACAAATCAGAAAGATGTACATAGTAAATATCCCCTCAGTAGAATGATTTTACCCTCGGGGAGAAAATTTTAAAAGTATAAGAAGGAAAAAGAGAAATAGAAGAAGAGAAAGAGATTAGAAGTAAGACTGAAGGACAAAGGAAGGTTATGCAAGCTTTGGAAAACTGGTAAAAAAAACAGGGGGAAAAAAGTTGGAAAAAACAGGAACAAGAACAGAACAAAATAAAACAACAAAAAAACTAGAAACAATGTTTACAGACATATAAAAACAAGAGCAAACAATTCAGAGAGAAATAAAAGCAAAGAAAGGAAGGGGGAAAATGTCTACTTCAGGGCATGTTTCTGCTGCCTCTGGTAGAAAAAGGACACGAACAAAGCCCAGATCTCTGTTGGTTGATCCTAGCAAGCCTGCAATAGAAGTACAGTGGGGTGGTGGATAATTCCAGCAAGCATGCACTTTCAACTCCACTGAAGTTCAGGCTGATCTGTGTTTCTGGATGTGAAGCTGGGACCTGAGTTATTCAACCCACAACCCTCTGGGTGCCTCTTGCCGACTTGAACTCAGCTCTCTGACCCTGGGTGTCTCCTCACCCTGTACCTCATCCTAAAACTGGGAGCTACAAGATGGAGCTAAACAGTGGCTGCTATGAATCCTGGGTTCAGCTGGCCCCTTTCCAAAATGGTGATCAGCCAATCACCCTCTCCTGGGGACTTTTGAATTGGAATGACTCACCAGCCACTGCAGCCTGCAGCATCTACTGCTCTGTTCCACTGGTGCATAATTCCATGGAGGCCTCTGGAGTCACTCAGAGTCACTGTGCCTCTGTGCAAGTTTGAGTCACCTCTCACTGTGAGCTTTGATTCAGGGAAAAAGTGCTGTTTACCATCCCCCTCTTCTGCACTGAGGTCCATCTCTTTGCTCTCCCCATGGGCTCCAATTCTTACTTCAGTTCCTTGCTGGGTCTCAGTGACACACTTTCCTCCTTCTCTTCCTCACATCACTATATTCCAGCTCCTGGACTCCAAATCTTGAAGAGGCTGATTTGCTGCTGCTCACCACCCTGCCATCTTCCCAGAAGTCCTCCCACAATTAGTATTTCAAAGTTTGTACATGCATATGTACATTCCTTTTACCAGAGAAGTAGAAATGCTGCACAGAAGTAACTCAACTGTTCTTTATTTCACTTTTTAATATGTATACACACTACAATAGACCACACCTTTAGTTTGTTGATGAGTTTGGAAGGACAAAATGAAAAGCAACTGAGTTGCTACATCTTTCCCTTTACTCCCATATCATATTCACTGATAGTAGTTGTCTAATACAAGTAAAGTAACATGAGTAGCAAAGAATATGATAGGGTTCCTAGGTTATTATTCATGTTTCTTACATCACCACTGCCATCTTGCAATCAAAGCAAGTCCTGCTCTAAATGGAAAGTGTACTCTTTTTTTAAGAGACATGAGAAGCTTTACTAGAGATAGAGACGTAGAATATACTCAAAGAATGGAGTGCAGGTGCTCAGAGAAATGAGAAACAATACAGTTGGAAACTAGGAATCTTTTATAGGTTTTGGGTGGTGGAAATCTGTGAAATTTGGTAATCTATAGTTTTAGTCTTGTCTAGTAGGTGGGAGAGGATGGCCAACCTGAACCACTTATAGTGAAATAATGGTCCATTCATATGGGAAATTTTAAAAGGTGGTCTATTCACAGCTGAATGAGGACCATTTGCAAGTAAAAATGAAATGGGCAAAACCATTTGTAAGTGAAAGGGAGTTGCTAGGTTTAGTATGTTTCAGGAAAAGAGAAAGAAATAATAAATATATAAATAGGGCTTGTGTCCTGAAGCTGCGTTTTGTTTTGTTTTGTTTTGTTTTAGAATCAGGGTATCACTATGTAGTTCAGGCTGGCATTGAACTCACTATGTACCCCAGGCTTGGCTTGAAATCATGGCAATCCTCCTGCCTCAGCCTCTCAAGTGCTGGGTTTACAGGCTGAACCAACATGTCTGGCTAACAGTACAATTTTAAAATTCTCAATTTCCTTGTCTCCTTTCTACCTAGTTTTTTTAAAAATGTCTTCTATCCTACCTCACCTCTCACCACTGACGTCAGTCCCTTATTCTTAAGGGGGTGCAGAAGGCCCAACAGTCTGACTTCATGTAACTACTTCACGTTGAGGAGGAGCATTGATCTGGCCTAGCCAGGGACCAAAAGTCTCATACTGATGATCTAAAGTAGACATAGAAATATCACATCCTGCCTTTTGAAGAACCATCTTCTTTTCATAGTCTGAAAAAGAGGGCAAGGACATATAAGACATTAGTTCACAACAACAATGGACTATGCAACAGAAAATAATTCCAATGCACAGTATTACAGCCAGAAAAATTAGAACTTTTTTCAGGTTGTTCCAGAGAACCAAAGGCTAACCAGACATTAAAGTGTACATCAAAGTCTGACATTGCACCAACTTGTGAACATTTATCTTGTAATGAATTCAGAAGAAACATTTGCAAAGTTGTTAGGAATGTACACACAACATTGTGTTTTGATAATGGTACAGGTTTCACCTTGTGTTATTTTTAGACTATCTAAGGCTATTTGTTTTTGTAGAATGGCTTTTTTCATCATTATTATTTCCAAATTTAGTAATGACATACACTCTGCAGTGTCATTTAGAGCTTTTTGTGTATAGTTAGTAAGAGATCCAATGTCCTCAAGTCCTATTTGGGGAATAAAGATGCACACCAGATGATCATACCAGTGAAAACTGATCTCATCCATTGATGCCTAAAGACTGGGGGATTAGCTGGTTAATATATGGTTTTAATCCAGTGCTGTTGGACCTATGAATACTCCAATGTACATCTTCCTGTCCACCCCAGAGGCAACCAAGGCCATATCTTAGCTATTGTAATCAGCATAGCAACAAACATAGGCACATAGATACTGCTACTGATTTCAAATCATTTGGATATATATCCAAAGGTTGGAATTGCCTAATCATGTGGTAGTTCTGTTCTTAAATTTGATGAACTTCCATAATATTTTCAGTAGTGACTATACCAGTGAATACTCTCAACAACAGCATACAAGGTTTCCTTTCCAGTATGTCCTCATCAATAGTTGCTAACTATTATGTTTACTAAAAGCTGTCCAAACAAGCTTCATAATATCTTATTTTTGTAGTTTTGATTTGCATTTTTCTAGTGACTAGTGATATTGAGCAACTGTTGTAGACCTGTGGCCATTTGCATGTCTTCTTTGAAAAGATATCTATTCAGTTCCTTTGCCAATTTTGTAATCATATTACTGTTTTTTCTATTGAGTTCTATAAATACCTGATATAGTTTGAATAGTAACCCCTTAACAGATATATGATTTGTAAGTACCATCTTCCATTATGTAAGTTGCCTTTTCATTTTGTTGTTTCCTACACTATGCAGAAGCTTTTAAATTTGGTGAATTCTCACCTGTTTATTTTTTATTAGCTGTGCTGTGGTTTCTTATCCACAAAACTCATTGTGTAGACCAACATCAAGGATATTTTCCCCTACATTTTCCTCTAGAAGTTTTATGATTTCAGGTCTTATGTTTAGGTCTGTAATCCATTTTGAGTTAATGGTGTAAGACAGGGATCCAAATTCATTATTTGCATCTGTATATCTAGTTTTTCTAGCATCATTTGTTGTGTGTTTCTCTATTGTGTATTCCTAATGCTCTTGTTAAAGATTAGCTGATTGTATATGAGTGAGTTTATTTCTGTACTCTTGATTCCATTTCTGTTGGTCAATTTGTCTGTTTTTATACCAATACCACCATTTGATTACTATGGCTTTTAATATAGGTTGTGATCAGAAACTGTATTAGTAACTTTCCTGTTATTGAGATAAAATGCCTGATGCCTACCACATAAAAGAGAAGAGATGTCATTGGCTTATGGTTTCGGACAGTTTAGTACATGGTTGGCTGGTTCAAAGGCAGAAATGACATAGTGGAAGGATCTGCCTGAGGAAAGCTGCTGAACTCATGGGCAGCCAGGAATGAGGGAGCAGAAAGAGCCAGAGAGAGATGTATTCCCTACAGGTATGTCTCCAGTAACATACTGTACTTCCTTCACCTGGTCCCCATATCCTAAACACATATTCTGCTATGAACTCATTAATGGGCTAATTTGCTGGTGAGTATAACACCCTCATGATCCAATCACCTTCTGAAAGCCCTACCTTTGAACAATGAGATGTTGGGGGGCATTTTCGATCTAAACCATAACAGTAAGCACTGTATCTCCAGCTTTTTCTTCTTGATCAATATTGTTAGGGCTACTGGGGGAATGTAGTGATTCCATGTGAATTTTAGGATTCATATTTTCTATTTCTATGACAAATATTACTGGAATTTTAGTGGAGATTGCATTAATTTACAAATCATTTTAGATGATATGAACATTTAAAAAACATTAATTCTTCCTATTCTTGAACAAAGGCTGTCTTTCCATTTGTATTTTTTTGAATTTCTTTTATTAATATCACATAGTTTTCATCGAACAGGTCTTTCCCTCTCCTTGGTTAAATTTATCCCTAAATATTTTATTAATATTGATGCTATTGTTAATGAAAGTGTGCTGTAGTTTGAACCTTGAATGTCCCCCAAAGGCCCACGTGTAAAAGGCTTGATCCTCAGGTGTCACTGTGGAAGGAGATGAAGCCTTTGAGAGGTTAAGACTTATAAGTTCTTTGGTCATTGGGTTGTGCCTCTGATGAGGATTTTGGAACTTCAGATCCTTTCTTTTTTTTTCTTTGCTGCTTGGGTCATAAGGTCAGTGTTTTTGCTTTCTCATGAGTTTTCACAATAATGCGTTGCCAGCTACAGAACTATAATAAAGGGAGAAATTCTAACATGGATTAGAACCTCCAAAAACATAGCAAAAGTAATTCTTTTTTCTTTATAATTATCTCAGGTGTTTCTTTATAGTAATGAGAAGCAGACAAATGCAGATTATAACTTTATAATTTGTCAGTTTATTATTAGTATGTAGAAACACCACTGAGGGCTGCCAGTCTGTTTCTCTCTGGAGCTGCTGGCCCTCCTTCCCTCTCCACCATGGGAGCCAGGGTTGGTGTTGTGGACTACTTTGTACTTTTCTCTGAGTTGTCTTTCTGCTTCTCTGTATTTCTTTTTTATTGTTTATTTTATGGTACTGGAGATTGAGGATCACACCACAGCCTTTGCACTGAGCTACAACCTCAGCCCTTTTAAAATTTTGAGGCAGTGTCTCACTAGGTCAGGCACTAAGTTTCTTGTGATCCTCCTGCATCAGATTTCCATATTGCTGGGATTATAAGTGTGCAATATTATGCCCAGATTTTTAGCCATCCTTTTACTACTTTCTTGATTCCCAGAGCTCTTTCTCTCCCTAGAATAGTTTTTACCTTTCTAATATAACCCTTTTCACTTACAGGGGCAAGTGAAATACAGTTCTATTCTCCCATTTTATGCAGAAGCCCTTCTTATTGCTTCTTGATGAATTGACCTATTTATCAGTATATAAGGACCTTCATTTCTCTTGGGACAATTTTTTACCTAAACATCTATTTTGTCTGATGTAACTATAGCCATGACTATTTTGTTTTAGTTATCATTTGCATGGCATATCTTTTTCTGTCTATTCACTTTCACCCTGTGTGTGACCTTAAAACTAAAGCAGGGCCGGTGAGATGGCTCAGCGGCTTAAGCGCCTGCCCGGCAAGCGCGAGGGCCCGAGTTCGACTCCCGGAACCCACATATGAAAAAGGGGCCGGTGATATCGCTCAGTGGCACGGGCGCCTGCTGACGCGTGAGGTCCTGAGGTCGACCCCCCGGTACCCACAAAAAAAAAAAAAAAAAACTAAAGCAAGTCTCCTGTGGGCAGCATATCATTGGATGTTACCTTTAATGCATTAAGTTGCTTTGTATTTTCTATTTGAAGAATCTAATACATTTACATTTAAAGTAATTATTGGTAGGTAAAGACTTATTATTGGCATTTTAATTGTTTTCCATTTGTTGTTCTTTCTTTCCTTTGTGTCTTCCTTTTTGATCTGATTGAGTTTCTGTGGTACTATGCTTCATTTTATTATATTAATCTTTTGTGTACAGACTATAAATTTTTCCTCTGTGGTTACTATGAGTCTCACATAAAATATCTTGTTATCTTATTATAAGATGATAACAATTTCAATCACATACAAACACTATGTACTTTTTTATATTGCTTAAGAAATAATAAATGATTCTAATTACATTGATTTCAGAGTGATAGCCATTTAGCTTTTTATTTTGAAATAAGCATAGATTGTCAGGAAGTTGTAAAGATACTACAGAGAGGTCTTATATTTTCTTTTCTCAATTTATCCCAGTCACTACATCATATTTATTGTACAATACCAAAAACAGGAAATTTACATCAGTAGAATTTATATATGTAGTTCTATGTCATTTTATCACATGTGTAGATTGACAGCCACCACTGCTATTAAGATACTGAACTAGTCCATCACAACTATCCCTTTTATCTTTTAATCACCACAGTCACTTCTCTTCTCCCATCTCTAACCCTTGTTAACTACTAATCTGTGTTCTGTAGCTTTATAGATTTGACATTTTGAGAATGTTATATAAATGGGATACTAAGATATGTGATGTTTTGACCTTTTTTACTCAGCATGATATCTTCGATATTCACCTAATTTTTGCATTTATCAGTAGTTTGATTTTTAATTGCTATATAGTACCCTTTGGTATGTTTGCAGCACAGTTTAAAAATTTATTGTAGGAAATGTTGGTTGTTTCCAGTTTTAGACTATTATGATTAGAGCTTCTATGAGCAATCATGTCTAGGTATTTATGTAGACATAAGTTTTTTTTCTGTAGGGTAAGTGCCCTGGGGTGATCCTCCATTATTTATAAATATATGTTTATATATATAAAGTGTATCAAATATTTCCCCTACATATATTGAAGGCCATATAAGATAATTCTATAGTTATTTGTCAACCATCAAATATAACTTCAGAAAACTTCTGAGAAATAATGTTTATCCTCAAACTTATTATGTCATTGAGATGGGGATTATTATACTCAACTGACAGAAAGAGAAAGCAAGGCATAAAGAGGTTATGTGATGTTCTTTTCAGTGTTACATAGCAAGTTAATGGGAATGGGGTCCTTGACATAAGTCTTCTGACTTTCAGACCAATGTGGTTTTTGAAGATACAGTCAGTAAATTTATCTGATTTCGTGAATTTGAGATAATAGCAAGAAGGCTGGAAAGCAGATTAGGGCCAATTTATAGAGGCCTTCACATTCAAGGAAGAGGATTTCCTTGGTAGGCACTGGGAAGTCATGGAAAGAATTGGAACAGTGGGAGTGACTGTCCCTGCTGACTTGTCTTCCTTGCCACTTCAGCACTGTTTGGCCCTTACAAACCAAGCTGACAAGTTAGTTTTACACTCCTATTAAAAACTAGTAGTTCGTGGTCAAACTGTTTATACACTTTCTTTTAACAATTTTTCTCTCAGCTATTTTCAGCTTTAAGAGCATTCCATTCATTTCCATCTGTCCTTTATTACTGGCTAACCTTAAAGAAGCCCTGTTATGCCCTCCACCCTGTCCTGCCTCAATGAGAAAGCTGGCTTCTCTAACTCTGAAATCAGACCCAAACCAGTAAAGACACAATCGCTTTGGACACTGAACGCTGAAATTGTGATTAACTTTCTTTCTGAACATTCTTGTCAAATGTTTACTTCATATCATACCTTTTTCATTTTGCAAAAAATCATCTGGCACACAACTTTTTCCTTTCTCCTTTATATGTGTTCCTTAATCTTACCCCTCCTCTTCTTTCATCTTCTATTTTTTGCTATTTGGGAAAGAAAATACTAAAAACAAGATTAGGATGTCAATGAATCAGGTATGTGGTGTTGTCTCTTTGATCCCTACTACAGCATTTTCAGGGAGGGCAGGTGAGAGATTACCCCCATTCTAATAAAACAGAGAAAGTCATATATCAAAAACTACCTAAAGATAATGGAAGAAAAAAATGGGGCAAAATTCCAGGGATGCTGATGGGCTAGGTAGTGCCTTGCATGGCATGATTTTAAGGATATAGACACTATGCTCAGAAAGCTTAGGTAAATTTGTGAAGGTTGCAGTGCTAATAAATTGCAAAACCAGAACCTATTTTTTGTGCTTTTTGGTATGAAAAGAGTTAAGACATGAACTCTCTCACACTGTGAAACTTTTTGGAATAATGCTTAGTTTTATTTTGTTTGTTTTGGTTTTTTATTTGAACTTTTCATTTAGAAATAATTTTACATTCCCAAGAAGTTGCAGGCATTGTAAAGAACCCCCTTGAATCCTTCACCTAATTTCCATTGATTATAACATCTTACATGACCATGTGCATTAGTTAGCTTTTTGTTACTGGGACAAAATACCTGGCAACTGCAACCTAAAGGAGGGAGAGGTTTACTTTCAGCTCATGGTTTCCAAGTTTCAGTTTATGGTCAGCTGGCTCCAAGGCAGAAATATCATGGCAGAAGGGTATAGCAAAGAAAAGCAACTCACCTCATGGCATCTGGGAGGCAGAAAGTGGGGAAAGAGCCAGAGAGGAATGGGCCAGGGACAAGATATAGCTCCCAAGGTCACACTTCCATGAACCTCTCCCTCAAACTAGGCCTCATCTCTTAAGTGCCCACTCAGCCATGAACTCATCAATGAGTTAACACATTAGTGATATTAGTGCCATCAACATAATCACATGTCCAGAAACCTCTCAATCCAGGCAAGTTGACAAAGAAGATTAACTTGACCTGCACACTATGGTACATTTACAAAAACAAGAAATTAATGTTAATACAGTACAATTAACTAAAAATATACTTTTCTTATGGCCTGAATCATGTCCTCACTAAGTTTGTATGTTGAAGTCCTAACCTCCAGTGTGACTGTACTTAGAGATAGGGTCTTTAGGGAAGTAATTAAGGGTATATGAGGTCACAATGGTGAATTGGCACCTTTGTGAGAAGAGCATGGACAGCCAAGTACTCCTTCATCTCTATAAGTACAGAGGAAAGGCCATGTGAGGACACAGATAGCAGGTGGCTACATTAGTCAGGAAGAGAAGCCTTATATGAAACCAACCATGGCACCTCCTTCTTGGTCTTCTAGCCACCAAAACTGTGAAGAAAAAATGTCTGTTGCTTAAACCCCCCAGTCTCTGTTATGTTGTTATGGCAGCCTAAGCAGACTAATACATCCTTATTATATTTCGTCAGTTTTATATGTGAATTTCCTTTTTGCTATATAGTGCTATATTAGTTTTCTGGGTATACCATAAATGAAATTACACAGACTTAGTGGCTTTATGCAAAAGAAATTTGTTTTTCATAGTTCTGGTAGGTAGAGGACAAAATCAAAGTATCAACACAGTTGGTTTCATTTTCAGAAATCTCCTTGGCTTGCAGATGGCTTCCCTCTTTACCTGGCCTTTTCTCAGTGCACACACCTCTGGTGTGTCTCACTGTATCTTTTTTCTTTTGTGGGTCCTGGGGGTCGACCTCAGGACCTTGCTCGCCAGCAGGCGCCCCTGCTGCTGAGCGATATCACTGGCCCTTTTATTGTATGTGGGTTCTGGGAGTCAAACTCGGGCCCTCGTGCTTGCCAGGCAGGTGCTTATGCTGCTGAGCCATCTCACTGGCCCTCACTGTATCTTAATCTCTCCTTCTGATAAGGACATCAAGTTAGAATGGATTAGAGCCCACACTTGTGGCCTCATTCTAATTTAATTGTCTCTTTAAAGAGTCTATGAACAGCCTTATTCTGAAGAGCTGGAGGTTAGGGGTCCAACATGAATTTTGCAGTACACAACTCAGTCCATAACAAGTGCTATATTTTATCATGTGCATAAATTTGTTACACAACACCACAATTAGAAGAATCCCTTAGCAAAAACAAATTTTTTATGCTATCACATTATAGATATATCTCACTCCATCCCTAATCCCTGGCACCACTGATGTATATTTTTATCATTGTAATTTTGTTTTTCAGAATGCTAAATACTTCATTTTTTTCTTTTTATTATTTTAAAGAGAAAAAATAAAAAACAATGATACAAAATTCCAAAAAAGCTAATAGGGTATTAACAATGGTTAATATATTGCATATTGTTATCTTCAAAGTAGTTGCTCAGATTACAAGATATAGGCATGGAAAATTGATCAAACAATGTAAGCAAAAACCATTCTTTCAATGAACTAATAGAAAGTAGTAGTATAATTATATTAGTTATCTTGTATATATATATTTTTTTCTTTTCCCTTCCTTATTTTCTCCTTTCCCCCATTACAGTTGTTCTTTCATTTTGAGCAGTTTCTTCCCCTTTCACAATATATATTGTACATTTTGAATCTTACTTATGCTTTCGGTTTCTTACATGAGGGAGACAATACAATATTCACACATGCAAGCTGATTTATTTCACTTATGAGTATAGTCTCAAGTTTCATCCATTTACCTATAAAAGCCTCAAGTTTATCCTTCTTTATAGCTGAGCAGTACTCCATTGTATAAAAAGACTACATCTTTTTAATCCATTCCTCTGTTGATGGACACTTGTGTTGTTTACAAGATCTAGCTATTACAAATTGTGCTGCTATCAACATGGGTGCACATATATCGCTGTGGTATGATGATTTAATTCTTCTGGGAATATACCCAGAAGGGGAATAGCTGGATCGAATATCACTCCAAATCCTAGATTTTTGAGGAATCTCCAGACTGAATTCCACAGTGGTTGTACCAGTTTACACTTCCACCAACAGTGGAGAAATGTTCTTTTTTCCCTACAGCCCCATCAGCATTTGTTATTGATTGATTTCTTGATAATAGCCATTCTTTCCTGGGTGAGATGGAATATCAGTGTTGTTTTAATTCACATCTCTTGAATGACCAATGATGTTGAACATTTTTTCATATATTCATTTGCCATTTGTATATCTTCATCTCACAAGTACCTATTCATCTCAGATGCCCATTTTTGGGGTGTTTGAATTTGGGGGCTCTGATTATTTTCAATTCTTTATATGTTCTAGATAGAAGTCTTTGTCTGAAGGAGAGTTGGCTAAAATATTTTCCACTATGTGGATTGCCATTTCACTCTGTTGGTGATTGCTTTGAATGTGCAAAACTTTTTAATAAGGTGAGATCCCTGTTGTTGATTCTTTGAAGTATTTCCCAATGCGGTTTGGGTTTGGTTCATGAACTCTCTGCCTACCCCTATGTCTTCAAGGAATCTACCTACTTTCTCTTTCAGTAGATTTAGTGTTTCTGTATTAGTATTTAGATCTTTGATCCATTTTGACATTACTTTAGTGCATAGTGATAAACATGGGTCTAGTTTTAGTCTTCAGCATGTGGAAAGACAGTTTCTTCCAGCACCATTTATTAAAGAGGCTATCTTTCCTCCAATGAACATATTTGGCCCCTTTGTCAAAGGTAAGTTAGTTGAATGTGTTTGGAGTTGTGTCTGCATCTTCTATTCTGTTCCACTGATCCTTCAGTCTTTTTTTTTTGCCAGTGCCATGCTAATTTTATAACAGTAGCTTTGTAGTATAATTTCAAGTCAGGGATTGTGATGCCTCCTGCCTTGCCTTCATTTCCCAGGATTCCTTTGCTATTCTAGGTCTCTTCTGTTTCCAAATGAATTTTATGAATGTTTTCTCTAGGTTTGTGAGATGTGCTGATGGTATTTTGATCCACATTGCATTAAATCTGTATAACAGTTTTGGGAGTGTGGCCATATTCACAATGTTGGTTCTTACTATCCATTAACAAGGAATATCTTTCCATTTTCTGATATTCTTTTCAATCTCTTTTTTCAGAGTGCTATAATTTTCAATGTATACATATTTTATTACATTTGTTAGACTGATTCCTAAGTATTTCATTTATTTAGATTTTATTGTGAAGGATGTGGTTTCCCTAAATTCTCCCTCAGCGAGTTTGTTGTTTGTGTATAGGACTGCTATTGATTTTTGAGTGTTGACTTTGTATCCAGCTATGCTACTGAATTTGGTTATTAATTCTGGAAGTCTTTTGGTGGAGTTTTTGGGGTCTTCTATGTAGGGTATGATGTCATCTGCAAATAATGATAGTTTAACTTCTTCCTTTCATATCTTTATTCCTTTTATTTCTCTCTCTTGTTTAATTGCTCTAGCTAATACTTCCAGAACTCTACTGAATAGGAGTGGTGGTAGTAGACATCCTTGACTTGTTCCTGATTTTAGATTGAAAGCTTTCAGTTTTTGTCCATTTAGTATGATGCTGGCTTTTTGTTTGTCATAGATGGCTTTTATCAGATTGAGGTAAAGACCATCTATTCCAATTTTTTGTAGGGTGTTTATCATGAATGAGTGCTGGCCTTTATCAAAAGCTTTTTCTGTATCTATTGAGATGGTCATGTGATTTTTGTCTTTGGTTCTGTTGACATGGTATATTATGTTTACTGATTTGCATATGTTGAACTATCCCTGCATTCCTGGGATGAGTCCCACTTGGTCATGGTGTATAATCTTCTTCATGATTTGCTGCATTCTGTTTGCTATTATCATATTGAGGATTTTTGCATCTATATTCATTAGGGAGATTGGCCTATAGTTTTCTTTTTTGGTTGGGTCTTTCTCTGGTTTTGGTATCAGAGTAATACTTGCCTCCAGGAATGAATTACAGAGAATTGCTTCCCTTTCAAATTTATTAAAGGGTTGGAGAGTATTGGTATTAAATCTTCTCTAAGTTTCCTGTAAATTTCAGCCACGAATCCATCCAAACCTGGGCTTTTCTCCATAGGTAAGTTTTTTATTATGTTTTCAATTTCATTAACTGATATTTGATTGTTCAGAATTTTTATATCTTCTTGATCCAGTTCTAGCAGTTCATACATTTCTGGGAAACTGTCTATTTCTTCTGTGTTTTCCATCCTATGCGAGTAAAGATTTTAGAAGTAGATATTGATGATCTGAATTTCCATAGGATCTGTAGTGATTTCACCCTTTTCATTCTGCATTGCATGAATTTGAGATTTTTCTTTCCTTTTTTTGATAAGGTTGTTTAGGGGTTTATCAATTTTATTTGTTCTTTCAAAAAACCAACTCATCTTTTGTTAATTCTTTGTATTGTTTTCTAAGTCTCAATTGCATAAATTTCTGCTCTGATCTTTTTACTTTCCTCCCTTGTATGGGCTTTGGGCTTGACTTGTTCTTCTTTTCCAGAAGCTTGAGGTAAAGCATTAGGTTGTTTGTGCTCGTTCTGTTTTCCTGATGTGAGAATTCAATGCTATAAACTTCCTTCTTAGGACTTCTTTCATTGCATCCCACACATTCCAGTAAGTTGTATTTGCATAGTCATTTGATTGTAGATATTGTTTAATTTCTTTAGTTTCATCTGTGACCCATTGGTTGTTCAGGAGGGTGTTATTTAATTTCCATGTGTTTAGGAAGTTCTTGTGGTTTCTTTTGCTATTGATTTCTAATTTTACTTCACTATGGTCAGATAATATGCATGGGATAAGTTCAATTCCTTTGCATTTACTTAAGCATATTATTTGGGCTATTATATGGTCTATTTTAGAAAACATCCCATGTGCAGCTGAGAAGAATATGTATTCTGATGTTGCTGGGTGGAACACACTGTAAATATCTACTAAGTCCATTTGTTCACAGGTTTGGCTCAGTTCTGACATTTCTTTGCTGTTTTTGGTCTAGTTGATCTATTTCTTTGTGACAATGGTGCATTGAGGTCACCTGTTACAATTGTGTTATTATTTGATTTTTCATGTCTATTAATATTTGTCTTCTGTAGTTTGGTGCTCCCATATTTAGTGCATATATATTTATGATTGTGAACTCTTTCTCTTGAATTTTTCCCCTAACGGTATATAGTGACCTTTATCTCTTTTGATCATTCTTGTTTTGAAGTTCACATTGTCTACAAACACAATAGTTACCCCTGCTTTTTTCTGGGATCCTGTTGTATGGACTATTGTTTTCCATCCTTTGACTTTCAGTCTATGAATTTATTTTTGAGTTAAATGTGTTTCTTATATACAGTATATTGTTGGATCTTGTTTCTTGAACCATTATGCCAGTCCGTTTCTTTTGATTGGTGAATTGTGGCCATTTACACTGATGGTTATTACTGATATGTATTGGCATGTCTTTGTCATATTATTTTCCTGATGTTGGTTCCCTAATTTCCCCCTCTATTTCATTGCTTCCCCTGCTTGGTGGTTTCTTTCTGTTTTCTGTTCTTGGAATTGTGGTCATTTTTGACTCTGTCCAGAATATCTTTCAGTACCCTTTGCACTGTTGGTTTGGTGGTCATGCATTTCTTCAGTTGTTCCTTGTCAAGAAAGTATCTTATATATCCATTAATTTTGTTTTTTTTATTTTAAAGAGAAGGAAAAACAAAACAAATCAAAAAAGAACAAATTTTGAAAACAACATAATAGGAGGGTTAATTAACAATGGTTAATGCATTACGTATTATTATTATTAAGTTAGTTATTCAGGATACCAGATATTAACATTCAGTTGTCCAAACATTATTGGCACAAACCTTACTCTTCAATGAACGAAGTAAAATTGGTAGTATATCTATCTTAACCATCTTATATATACATACAATATTTTTTCCTTTCCTTTCTTTCTTTTCCCTATTCCCCTATTCCAGTCTCACTTTCCTTTTGAACAGTTTCTTTTTGATTCACCATGTCTATTGTACATTTTGGATTTTATTCACTCTTTCAGTTTCTCATACTAGAGAGACAATACGATGCTTACACATGTGCATCCGGTTTATTTCATGTATGAGTATTTTCTCGAGTTCCAACCATTTACTTTTAAAAGTCTCCAGTTTATCCTTCGTTATGGCTGAAGAGTACTCCATTGTATAAAAATACCACATCTTTCTTATCCATTCCTCAGTTGATGGGCATTTGGGTTGTTTCCATGATCTGGCTATTACAAGTTGTCCTTCTATAAACATGGGTTCACATATATCGCTGTGGTACGATGTTTTTAATTCTTCTGGGAAGATACCCAGAAGGGGAATAGCTGGGTCAAATGGGACCTCCAACCCTAGTTTTTGAGGAATATTCACACTGATTTCCACAGTGGCTGTACCAGTCAACACTCCCACCAACAGTGGAGAAGGGTTCCTTTTGCCCCACAGCCCCTCCAGCATTTGTTATTAGTTGATTTCTTAATAATAGTCATTCTTTCTGGGATGAGATGGTATCTCAGTGATGTTTTAATTTGCATCTCTCGAATGACTAGTGATGTTGCACATTTTTTTCTATATTTATTTGCCATTAGTATTTCTTCATCTGAGAAATGTGTATTCATCTCAAATGCCCATTTTTGGAGTGGGTCTTTAAATTTGGGAGTTCTGATTTTTTTGAGTTCTTTATATGTTCTCGATACTAATCCTTTGTCTGAGGAACAGCTGGCAAACATTTTTTCCCAAGTTGTGGGTTGTCTCTTCACTCTGTTTGTGGTTTCTCTTGCTGTGCAAAAGCTTTTTAACAAGATGAGATCCCAGTTGTTGATTCTTTGTGATAGTTCCTGTGCGGTTGAGGTTTTATTCATAAAGTCTTTGCCTACACCAATGTCTTCAAGAGTTTTACCTAACCTACCTTCCAGCAGATTTAATGTTTCTGTTTTAATATTTAGATCTCTGATCCATTTTGAATTTAGTTTAGTGCATGGTGAAAGATATGGGTCTAGTTTTAATTTTCGGCATGTGTAGAGCCAGTTTTTCCAGCACCATTTATTAAAGAGGCTATCTTTCTTCCAGTGAATGTGTTTGGCATCTTTGTCAAAGATAAGGTGGCTTAGTATATCTGGGGTTGTTTCAGCATCTTCTAATCTGTTCCATTTATCTTCAGGTCTGTTTTTTTGCCAGTACTACACTGTTTTTATCACAGTAACTTTATAGTATAATTTCAAGTTGGGGATTGTGATGCCGGTTGCCTTGCCTTGGTTGCCCAGAATTGTTTTTGCTATTCCAGGTCTCTTCTGATTCCAAATGAATTTTAGAATTATTGTCTCTAATTCTGTGAGATATGCTGTTGGATTTTTAATTGGAATTGCATTAAATCTGTATAACAGCTTTGGAAGTATGGCCATTTTCACTATATTGATTCTTCCGACCCAAGAGCAAGGGATATCTTTCCATTTTCTGATATCCTCTTTAATCTCCTTTTACAGAGTACTGTATTATTCAGTGTAGAGGTCTTTTACATCCTTTGTGAGGTTGATTCCTAGGTATTTCATTTTTTTAAATATTATTGTGAAAGGTATTGTTTCCCTAATTTCTCTTTCAGTAAGTTTGTTATTTGTGTACAGAAAGGCTATTGTTTCTTAGTATTGACTTTGTATCCAGCTACACTACTGAATTTGCTTATTAAATCTAGCAGTTTTTTAGTGGAGTTTTTGGGGTCTTCTGTGTAGAGTATCATGTCATCTGCAAATAATGATAATTTAACTTCTTCCTTTCCAATCATTATTCCCTTTATTTCTTTCTCTTGTCTAATTGCTCTGGCTAAAGTTTCCAGAACTATGTTGAATAAGAGTGGGGACAGTGGACATCTTTGTCTTGTTCCTGATTCTAGAGGGAAAGCTTTCAGTTTTTGTCCATTTAGTATAATATTGGCTGTTGGTTTGTCATAGATAGCTTTTACCAGATTGAGATAAAGACACTCTATTCCAATTTTCTGTATGGTTTTTTATCATGAAAAGGTGCTGGACTTTGTCAAAAGCTTTTTCTGCATCTATTGAGATGATCATGTGATTTTTGTCTTTCGTTCTGTTAATATGGTGTTTTACATTTATTGGTTTATGTATGTTGAACCATCCGTGCATCCGTGGGATGAATCCAACTTGGTCATGGTGTGTAATCTTCTTGATGATTTCTTGGATTCTTTTTGCCAGGATCTTATTAAGGATTTTTGCATCTATGTTCATTAGGGAGATTGGCCTGCAGTTCTCTTTCTTAGTAGGGTCCTTCTCTGGTTTTGGTATCAGGGTAATGCTTGCTTCCAGGAATGAATTTGGGAGTATTGCTTCCTTTTCGATTTCATTAAAAAGTTTGAGAAGTAATGGTGTTAGGTCTTCTCTAAATTTCTTGTAGAATTCGGCAGTGAATCCATCAGGGCCTGGGATTTTCTTTGTTGTGAGGTTTTTTAATTGCATCTTTGATTTCATTGGTTGATATTGGTTTTTTTTTTTTGCGGGTACCGGGGGTCGACCTCAAGACCTCGCGTGCCAGCAGGTGCCCATGCCACTGAGCGATATCACTGGCCCTTTTTTCATATGTGGGTTCCAGGAGTCAAACTCAGGCCCTTGCGCTTGCCGGGCAGGCACTTATGCCACTGAGCCATCTCACCGGCCCTTGATATTAGTTTATTTAGCATTTTAAAATCTTCTTGATTCAGCTTTGGTGATTCATACGAATCTAGGAATCTGTCCATTTCTTCTGCATTTTCCATCTTAGTGGAATATAAATTTTCAAAATAGGTATAGATGATCTTCTGGATTTCTGCAGGGTCAGTCATGATATCACCCTTTTCATTTTCAGTTGCATGGATTTGAGTCTTTTCTTTTCTTTTTTTAATAAGGTTGGATAAGGGTTTGTGAATCTTATTTATTCTTTCAAAGAACCAACTCTTTGCTTCATTGATTCTTTGTATTGTTTTTTAGTCTCCAATACGTGAATTTCTGCTCTGATCTTTATAATTTCCTACCTTGTACGGGCTTTTGGCTTAGCCTGTTCTTCTTTTTCTAGAAGTTTGAGGTTTGCCATTAAGTTGTTTATTTGTGCTTGCTCTATTTTTCTGATATAGGTATTTAATGCTATAAATTTCCCTTTTAGGACTGCTTTCATTGTATCCCGTAAGTTCCGGTATGTTGTACTGTTATTATCATTCAGTTGTAGAAATTGTCTAATTTATTCTTTAATTTCATCTGTGACCCATTCGTTGTTCAGGAGGGTGCTGTTTAATTTCCATGTGTTTAGGGAGTTTTTGTGATTTCTTTTGCCATTGATTTCCAATTTCATTGCACTATGGTCTGAAAATATGCATGGGATAATTTTAATTCCTTTGCATTTACTTAAGCAGGTTTTATGAGCTAGTATGTGGTCTATTTTGGAGAACGTCCCATGTGCAGCTGAGAAGAATGTGTATTCTGATGTTGTGGGGTGGAACACTCTGTAGACATCTACTAAGTCCATTTGTTCCAAAGTTTGGTTCAGTTGTACTATTTCATTATTGATTTTTTGTCTAGTTGATCTGTGTTTTTGTGACAGTGGAGTATTGAGATCCCCCAATATAATTGTATTAGTGCTTATTTGATTTTTCATATCCTTTAATACTTGTTTTATATACCAGGGTGCACTGGTATTTGACGCATATATATTTATGATCATTATCTCTTCCTCTTGGATTGTTCCCTTTACAAGGATGTAATGACCTTCTTTATCTCTGAATCATTCTTGGCTTGAAATTCACTTTGTCTGCAAAAAGAATAGCTACCCCTGCTTTTTTCTGGGTTCCTGTTGCATGGAGTATTGTTTTCCATCCTTTGACTTTCAGTCTATGAATTTCTTTCTGAATTAAATATGTTTCTTGATACAGCATATTGTTGGATCTTGCTTCTTGATCCATTTTGCCAGTCTGTGCCTTTTGATTGGTGAATTGAGACCATTAACATTGATGTTTAAAACTGATATGTATTGACTTGTACTTGTCATGATATTTTCCTGTTGTTGGTTCCCACTCTTTGTTTTTTTTCCCTCTCCCTCTATTAAATTATCTGCCCCGCCTGGTGGATTACTTCTGTTGGGGTTCCTGGAGGTGTAGTCCTTGTTATCTCTTTCTAGAATATCCTTCAGAACATTTTGGAGTGCTGGTTTGTTTGTCATAAATTTTCTCAGATGTTTTTTGTCCTGGAAGTATTTTATTTCTCCATCAATTTTGAAAGATAATTTTGTGGTGTACCGCAATCTGGGTTGAAAGTTATTTTCCTTTAGAGCTTCAAATACATCATTCCAAGCTCTTCTTGACTTGAGGGTTTGTGCTGAAATGTCAGCTGTTATTCTGATAGGTTTTCCTTTATAGGTGATTTGTCTCTTGTCCTGAACAGCTTTTAATATTCTGCCCTTCTGTTGAATTTCTGGGATCTTGACTATGATATGTCTGGCTAACGTTTTTTTTTTTCTTTTGATCATGTCTAGTTGGAGTTCCATAAGCCTCATTTATATGAAGATCAAATTCTTTTCCACTTCCAGGGAAATTCTCCGTGATAATGTCTGTGAACAAGCTTCTAATTTCATTGATGCTATCTCCTGCTTTTTCATTTATTCCAATTATTCTTAAGTTGTTTATCTTTGAGTCATCTAGCAGCTGCTGAATTGATATTTCATGGTCCCTTGCTGTTTTTAAGAATTCCTCCTTTTCATGATCACTAATTGCAAGCCTGTCTTCTATATCTGAGATCCTGTCCTCACATTGGCTTAATCTGCTACAAATACTTTCAATGGAATTTTTGTTCTCCTGGATATCTGCTTGAATCTGCCTTATAGATTCCATTTCTTTCCTATGCTGAGCATTCATGGTTTCTATAATTTTCTTAAGCTCGTCTTTTTTTTGTCTGTATCAGCTATAGTGTCCTTAAGCATGGTCTTCATTGTGGACATTATCTCTGCAGTTATCTGTGCAATTATTTCTGTTTTAATTTTTTCCAGAGCCTCATTCAGTTGCTTTATTGTTACCGCTTCAGATAGGCCGGGTGGGTGGCTTTCATATTGTCCCACCTCATTGCCCCCTAGGTTTGCCTTTGGTGAATTGGATGTGTGGGTTTGCATCTTTTTAAAGTGTCGTCTCATTTTCTTTTCTTTCTTTAGTTTAATTCCTGGTGTGATGTTTGTAAATTACCTATGGTAGCTTACTTTATCGCTAGTGTTTAAGATCCTTAGGAGATGACTACTTCTCTGCAGCATCTTCCTAGTGAAGCTTGTTTTTGTGTTTTGAGCTTTCTGCCAGATCCTACCTCTTCGATTTGTTGGATATGAGAAGTTGCTACCTTTTTAGCCCAGTCCTTGGTTCTTTGCCACTGTGCCACTGTATTTGCTGTGTCCCTTAGTCAATCTCAATCATGAAATATCAGGAAGGAAAGCTGTTTAGAACAATTATTTCACATTTGGCTATAATGGTACCTAAAGCATCAAACACAGCCTAGAAAATGACAGACTGAGCTAACCAGTTATTTGCCACTTTTAACTGTATAATGTAGAGTTGCAGTTATATAACGAAATCTAAAACACACCAGAAAAATTATATGCAGTATACAAGTCCTTAGTATGTCAATTTTTTCCCTCAGGAGTTTAAATTTAAAATGAGTTAAGGAGGAAATAGAGTATTGGGAGAAGAGGAAGGAATTAGATGCAAGGTTAGAGGACCAAGAGGGATCCCACTAACATTGGGAAACTGGTGCAGAGGACTGGTGGGAAAAAGAGAAGGAAGGGATAAAAGGAAGAACAGATCACAACCACAGTCACAAAAAAGTTAGAGGCACTGTTTACACTCATATAAAAGCAGAGAGAATATAGAAGGAAAGAAGAAATAGACAAACAGAAACAAAAATGAAGACAAAAAAAAACAAAACAAACAGACAAAACAAAAATAAAACCCCACCAAAAAAAAGAAAAAAACCCTTCACCAGAGCAAAAAACAAATGAGAGAGAAAAAAATAAAAATAAAAAAAATAAAAAGAATCAGTTCCAGGTGTTGACTCTGTTGTAGGCAGGCACCATGTGGTGACAGAGTCCTGTTCTGTGCAGGTCCCTCCCAGTAAGCCGGGAGGCCCTTTGGCGGGGCAGTGAGCAGAAGCGTGTACATTCAGGCAGAGACCAGTCTCGTTCACCTGCCACTGTCAGTGCACTTTCCGTGGGCCTGAGAGCCCCAGTGCCACGCTGTCCCGAGCACAAGTCCCGAGCGCTGTGTTTCCGTGCCACTCTGAGTTTCACCGCACCCCACACAATGGCGCCCAGCCAGTCGCTCTCTGGCGTGGGAGAGCTGTGGCTGAGAGACATTCACCACTGTCCAGTGCAGTCCTCCAATGTTCCCCTGCCCCTCCGCTGTCTCACGATCCTCCACAGGGGCTCCTGGGGTGCCAGCTGTCAGCGTGTGTCTGCAGATTTGAGCTTCTGTCACACCACAGTTCCTGGGACAGGGAGAAGGTGCCACGGTCTCCTCCTGCTTCGTCATTGAAAGTACCCTTCACTGGTGCCGGGCGTGCCAAACTGCACTTCAGAACTTTCCTGAGTCCAGGGGAGGCATCTCCCTCCCTCCTGTGCTCTCTCAGTCACTATATTCCCGTGGTCCAACAGCAACTTTTAGAGAGTTTTGCTGCCTGCTTCTTACACATCCGCCATCTTTTTCCACCTCTCTCTCCATTAATTTTGAAAGATTGTTTTGCAGGGTACATCAATCTGGTTCAGAAGTTTTGTTCCTTTAGGACTACAAATACTTTACTCCAAGCTTTTCTTGACTTGAGGGTTTCTGTTGAAAAGTCTGCCATGATTCTGAAGGGATTTCCTTTATAGGTGATCTGTTTATTTTCTCTGACAGCTTTTAATATTCTTTTGTTGTGCTGAGTTTCTAGGATCTTTATTATATATCTGGGTGTAGACTTATTTTTGTGATGGCTAACTGGAGTTCTATATGCCTCACTTAACTGTATGTCAGATTCTCTTCCCATCCTTGCAAAATTTTCTACTATTACTTGTGCAAATATTTTTATGTCATTTGTGTTACCTAATGCTTTTTCATTGACATCAATTTTTCTTATATTATTCTTCTTTGCATCGTCTCGCAGGTGTTGAATTGTTATTTCCTGATGCCTTGTCATTTTCAAGAAATCCTTGCTTTCATGATCACTAGCCATGATCCTGTCTTCAAATTCTGAAAGTCTATCTTCAGTTTCATTCAAGCAGTTTTGCCAGCTTTCAATGGAATTTTTAATTTCCTGGATATCTGTTTGAATCTATTTCATGCATTCTAGTCTTTCCTATATTGATTATTCATGGTTTCAATCCTCTTCCTATCATCATCTATTTTTTATCTCTCTCTGCTCTAGATTGACTGAGCAATTCCTTTATAAATGTGACATTTTTTTTTACCTTAGAGATTATTTCTGATATGATTCCCTCTACAGCCTCATGGATCTGTTTCTTTTTTTTTGTGGGTACCAGGGGGTTGTCCTCAGGACCTCATGCGCCAGTAGGCACCCATGCCACTGAGCGATATCACTGGCCCCTTTTTCGTATATGGGTTACCGGGAGTCAAACTCTGGCCCTCGCGCTTGCCGGGCAGGTGCTTAAGCCACTGAGCCATCTTACCGGCCCCTGTTTCTTGACTTCAGTTGCTATCATTTCAGAAATTTCAGGTATGTGTCTTCCAATTTATTCTATGTTGGTGTCTCCTGGACTTTTTCTGGGTGGGCTGGAGGTATGAGATTCTATTTTGCTGCTATGTCTTGTCTTTTTGTATTTCAAAAAAAATTTTATTTTGTTTCCTGTGATGATCCTTCTGAGTTTTTAGTAGGTAGCTATATCACTAGTATCAAGTCCTCTCTAGGAAAAGTCTGTTCTTCAGGGATGTCTTCTGTGTGTAGGAGGTTCTTGGTTTGTATCTGTCACAAGATCCTATTTTCTTAATTAATTAAGAATGGGATGTTGGTATGTGTTTGGCTCAGTCCCCAGTCTTTTGTTGTAGGGCTGTCATGAGGTTATTACCCTAGAGCTTCTGATATTGTTACAGAAGTAAGAACAATTGATTACAACAGATATGTCATCGTAACTAAAGTAGTAAAATTAGCAAAAATAATAGCATCAAGCACAGTTTAGAAACTGACCATCTCTGGTAACTATTGATTTTGTACTTTAGACCATAGAAGCAGAGTCTGTAGTTATATTATAGAACCGATCATAAATTAGGAGTTTGTATGCAAAGTGTGTCCTCTTGGTAGAGTGTTTTTACCCTTTGGTGGGGAAATTTAGGAAGGATAGTTTGTAAAACAAAGATAACTGGAAAAGAAGTAGAAGCAAGGCTGGAGGACAAAGGATGATCATGTAAGATTTGGGAAACTAGAGAAGTGGGTAGCAAAGAAAGAATAATGGAGTATTTGAGGGATTATCTGAACTTGGTCTCTGAGTTTGGAGGATGGGATTAGCTTTCTGTGGCTGGAGTTCTCCCCTGCCATTTAGAAAAGAGAGAAAAAAAAGAAAGAGTGAAAGAAAAAAGACATAAAGAAAGAAAAAAGGAAAGGAGAAGAAAAGAGAAGAGAAAGAAGAGAAAGAAAAAATATTTTTTAAATTAAATGTGAGCAAAGGGCCAATTACCAAGAGTCCTGGGTTCTTCTGGAGCTGGTTGCCAGTCCCATGGAGGCCTCAGTCATTGCTGGCTCATATTGTTATTGTTGCTTTGGACTTTTCATGCCACTAGTCTCGCCTGTCCATCATGTGTGCCTTAGTTGGGAGCCTACTGTTTTACTGGCATTCCCTCTGGTCTCTGGGCCTTTTGGCACTGTTTGCCTGGGTTCCCACAGCTGAGAGGATGGTGATGGAAGGGGTTGCCCACTTCTGCAGAGTTCACCTGGGTTTCTGCTGCTGGGTTGCTGTGGCTGAGAAGATGGTGATGGGTGGGGTCACCCACCTCCGTGGTGTTCACTTGGGTTCCTGTGGCTGAGAAGATTGTGATGGGAGGGGTTACCTGCCTCTGAGGAGTTCACCTGGGTTCCTGAAGCAGAGAAGATAGTGATGGGAGGGGTCACCCACCTCCACAGTGTTCACTTGGGTTCCCATGGCTGAGAAGATATTTTAATGCTTATAAGTTCTTAAGGGGTACAGCTTCATGAAGACATATAACTTGTCCTACATTATTGGGGACTTGAACTTCAGTAACAGGGTGTATATGTTGAAAACCCTCCATGGACTGCCCCATCCATCTGGCTTCTTTTAGCACCAATTGCAAGGGAGAGAGTGAAAATGGCTCTACTCCTGAGAGGCAAAAGTTCCAACCTGTGATGTAGCGATATTTCTCTGAGCTGAAAAGGTGGGATTTGCCACTTGTGGCTCAGTTAAAGTTATTGGGGTGGCTGTTATTCCACCATCCTTTTTCCACTCAGAACTTGAATTTTAAATAGTGCCCTGAGCCAAATACTTTGTGGTCATCCCAACAAACTTATGATCATTAAAGCACTCCCCAATGCAAATCCACAAAAATAAATACAGTAATCAAGAATACAACAAACAGTTCCCTATACATTTGTGGTTCTCAAGAATCTGTTTGCCCCATGTTTAACACCAAATAAAATCAGTACACCTCTCTCCCTTTTGTTTCTCATAAGCCCATTTTTTGGTGTTGTTTTGTTTTGTTTTGTTTTTCCTTTTTGGCCCTACTGAGCTCGTTTTTCTCTTGTGCCATTTTCAACCTGGTGATATCAACATCAATACACCTCTGTGGTTAATATTGACACTATCAATGCCCTTCTCCCTCTTTTGCACACACAATGAGAAGTGTCCCCTCACCCACTATTTCTTCTTACCCCGATCTTGTGTTCAGGTGCCAATATGCCATGTCCAGTGCAGCTCTTGAAGTTCTTGTGGGGGAAGGATGGTGAAAGGATGGAAAAATAAAGCTAAGAGACAGTATACAGAAAGCTGAGGTCAGGTGGAGCCCTCTCTCTGGCTGAGAGGAAAAGGAAGCTCTCAACCACTGCAGCATGTTTATTTATACATTTTTGCAGGTTGTGTCACATGACACCCCTTTGTCTAGTAACATTGGACTGGAGCAACTCGTTTATGTAGCCCTCCTTGGGTGCTCTTTGTTTTTGGACGAGCCTTGCCTCGCCCCCACACATGTGATCAATTTTCAGTTTTAGCCACCCCCCCACAGAATTCATAACAGTCAAAATGACCAATGTGAAGACAGTGCCCAAAATTGAGGACAAAATGGTAAATTATGAGAAAGTACTCAAAGAAATCACAAAGAAAATAGAACAAGGAAAGACAATCCAGAAGTTACTAGATGATATCAAGAAGACCAACCTAAGGATAATTGGAGTTAAAGAAAAGCTAGAAAATAACACAGATGGAATTGTTAATATATTTACAGAAATCATAGAAGACACTTTCCCAAATATGAGAAAAGAGTTCAACATACAAGTAAGCGAGGCTTCCAGAATATCAAACAACTATGATAAAAAGAAGCTCATCATAACATAAGCTAATTAAATTGTCAGATATCCAACAGAAGACAGAATTTTAAAAGCAGAGAAAAACAATCACATATAAATGTAAACCCATTAGAATTATAGTGGACTCCACAATGCAAACCTTAAAGGCCAGAAGAGCTTGGAGTGAAGTATTTCATGTCCTAAAAGCAAACAACATTCAACCCAGAATAATATAACCAGTAAAGATTTCCTTCAAAATAGGTGGAGAAATAAGAACATTTTATGAAAAAAGACCAGCTCAAGAGGTATATGAATACTACACCAGCACTCCAGAAAATGCCTGAGACTATCCTAGACATAAACAACAAAACCAATACAACTAAAAAAATGAAATGAAAATACCAATCAAGGTCAATGGATAAACAACAACAAAAATGACAGGAAAAGCAAAACAAAGGAATCACCAACAGAGAAGTGCAATAATAGTACATAGTCAACACATTGCTGTAGTATCTCTCAATGTTAATGGCCTCAACTCCCCAGTTAAAAGACACAGACTGGCATACTGGATCAAAAAACAGAATCCAGGAGTCTGTTGCATTCAAGAAACTCATCTAATCCAAAAATATATTCATAGATTAAAAATCAAAGGATGGAAAACTATATTTCATGCACCAGGATCCCCAAAACAAGCAGAGGTAGCAATTCTAATATCAGACATGGTAAACTTCAAGTTAAAACTGATTAGAAGAGACAAAGAAGGTAACTACAGACTAGTTAAGGGAACATCCAACAGGAAATGATAACATTGATAAACACATATGCTCCGAATACTGGAGCAATTATCTTCATAAAACAAATATTACTGAACATGAAAAATCAAATGAATACTAACACAATCAGAGTGGTGGATGTTCACACCCCACTTTTGCAAAGAGATCAACTAAACAAAAAATAAGTAATGAAATATCAGAACTAGACTGTACCCTTGAACATATAAACTTAATAGATATCCACAGAAAATTCTACAACAGAATATATATTCTTTTCTTTAGCACACAGTACTTTCTGCAACATAGATCACATATAAATCCACAAAGCCTGCTTAAATAAATATAAAAGAATCAAAATCACCACTTCTGGAGCCAGGCATGATGGTACATGCCTATAATCCCAGAACTTTGGAGGCTGAGGCAAGAGGATCACTGTGAGTTCAAGGCCAACTTGGGGTACATAATGAATTCAAGGCTAGCCTAAATTACATAGTGAGACCCTGTCTCAAAAATTTTATAAAAGGGCTGGGGATGTAGCTCAGGGATAGAGTGCTTGCTTATCATGCACAAGGCCCTGAATTCAATCCTTGGTACCACAAAGAAATTTTTAAAAAAGAAATCACCCCATGTGTACTATGGGACCACTGTGCAATAAAAATAGAAATCAGTGACAGAAAAATGTGGAAAATGTAGAAGCACCTGTAAAATTAATAACATACTCCTAAACAACAAATGGGTCACAGAAGAAATCAAGGAGGGAATTTAAAATTTTCTAGAAGTTAATGATAATGCCTGTACAATTCACAGGAACCTTTGGGACACTATAAAAGCAGTGCTAAGAGGGAAGTTCATTGCAATTAATGCTCATATTATGAAAACTGAGCAAGCTCAAATAAACTTTATGAGGATCCTTAAGGTACTTGAGGAAAATGGAGCAGTGAGTGGCAGCAACTCAGCTTCCCCAGAACAGTGTGTAGAGTCTGGAAAACAATATGTTGGAGAGGAACTGAAGTGAGTGGAGGGTACCTGGGAACCACAGGGAACTGACAGAGGAGAAGAAAATAGGATTAAGTGATAAAGAAGAAATAGACCACTGCTTCAGAAGGCAGACCACATGGCACTGTGGACAGTGGATCTGTAGCTGTGGTTGGGAGGCAAAGTGAAAATAACAAATTTCTGCTCATGAAGAAATGGAGCCCTGCACCAGGACCAGGAGAATCTTATGCAGTTGGAGAGAGCAGTAAGAACATGAGACACTGCTTCATGAGCCACCTGTTGACCAAACAGTCAACAGTTTGGTGAGTGACTATGGTACAAGTGCCCAAGTACACAGTCACACAAAGCAGAAGCTGGTCAGGATGCCATTGTAGGAAAGGGGTGGGTGTTTGAACCTGGGTCCCGGAACAGTCCCACAACTGCTTCAAACTGCCAAGTTCCCAAAGTGGATGAGGGAAGGACAGTCACAAGAGGCTGCTGGCAGTTGGAGGGCAGACTGGGGGAGTGCTGCTGTGAGGCAGGGACTGGTGATCACAGACTCAGATCCTGTGGTCAGAAGCCAGTTTCAGCCTGAGCTACACTGGACTGGAAGCTCACATTAGCACCTTGTTCCCACTGTTAGCAGATCTCCATACCCAGCACTGTTCTGGGTTCAGACTCCCACCTTCAGACTTCCAGCATGAAGAAAGACACATCCTGCCCTGAGCTCTACTCCTAAACATGAGCCTGAGGAATGGAGACAGGTGTCCAAAGCAATAGAAACTTTTCTTTTACTATTCTTTATGTGATTGAATTATATTTTACTTTTTATTTTTATTTCACTTTTTAAATTTTTTATTTTTTTACTTTTACTCTTTGCTGTTTTCCTCCTTCTATACATTTTCCCTACACTTTTATCTCATTATTTTACACTTTTTTATGAGAGTGTCTGTGTATGTGTGCTTTAGCTACTCTTACCTTTTTTTATATCTCAGACTATAGTTTATAAAGGATAAGGGAATTCTTCCCTGTTCATTATATCTCCCCTATTTTACCCATTTATCTTCACCTGACTTTTCTCCAGTGCTTTATTCACTCTCAATTTTACTTTTCTCTCCTCTCCACACTTCAATTGTCTCCCTTAAACTTTTTCTTTAACAGAATCATAGAATCATTTCCCATGCTCATTTCCCACTACCAAATTTATACACAATTTTCCCTGTTATTCCTTTTGAAATATATAACAACATACCCATAATATCAGTAAGACCCTTTTCTCCTCTTCTATTTCCTTCTTTCCATACCACAGGGGAGAGAACTTTAACTTTTTTTCCTTTTTTCTTTTCCTCTTCTCTTCTCTGGCATTACATGTTCCCTCAAGCCCCTGGGCTTTAGATAACTAATTCTATAAAATTACTGTTGAATCCTGTTATTCACCAGTAGGAGATACACAGTTATCACATTTAGTGCACATTAACCGTGGGTCAAGACTTGGGTTGTTATAATGCTTACATATACCTCTGCATTATTTCTCTAGGCTAATGGGAGACCCAACACAGGGTCTCCTGGTATGATATTTCTTAACTAGCCCTGATAGATTCCACTGCAATGGATTAGCCTGTTACTGCTGTAGTTGAATTGATTCCATAGTAATAATCCCAACCCAGTGGACAATATACTGTCAGTAAACTTGTCTAACAAGCCCACCATTATACCCAGGGAAAGAAACAGCAAGAGTTCCTAACCTAAGAACTTGGAATGGATCAAGCTCTGTAAAAATGGCTGCAACCTGGGAGAAAGAGGTCCTAATTCTGAGTTAACCCCAGTTTTGCAGTGGAGGGATCATAGGATTAATTAGGGTGTGAACACTCAGACTCTCTGGCAAAGAAACTATTCAGGAATCATGTACAATCTGCCATTGGAATATATAATCTGTGTTCCCATTAGACATCTTATTGGTTTATGATTTTGAATGTTTCATGATTTATTTAGTAATGTAGGGTTATGTTATGCTATTTTATGGTTTCATGTGTTTATTAGGTAATTACTCATATATTTATTCTTTCATTGGTTCTGATTTAGCAGGTATCTAGATTATCCCTCTCATCTCAGCTCTTTACCTAGTTCCTCTCCTCAAACCCTGAGACAAAATTATTAATATTGATATTAAATACAAAATATGAATATTAATTCTTTTTCTAAACACATAAACTTCTCCTCCCACGTTCTTAAAGTCACCATACTTACCTCCCTCACAGTCACTCCTCTCCTCACTTGTATAATTCCTTGATCTTTCCCATTCTAAACCTTTGGAACTTCCATATCTTACCTGTCTTTTTGTGCTTCTTATAAGCCTTTTCTAATAACCACATAGCTTTCCTTAACCACAAAGTGAACCTCTTTCTCCCATATCGCTCCCCATCCCCCACAAAATATCCTCAGGAAACCCACAATATTAAACCTTCAACTAAACTAAAAGTCCTCCAATAAAATCAGAACTCACATCAAACTATTCTTCTCATCTACCACTATTCTCCCCTTCAACCTTCCCCCTTAGTACCTAACACTACTTATCCAAGCACCCCCCCATTCTCCCTGGCCCACTTTGTCTACCTCACTGCAGATCATTCACAAATAATAAACTCTCATAGTGTGCACAGAGAATAAATAAAGGAGGGAAGAGTAACTGCAAGGACTTTCACATAGAAGTGCTGTAAGATTAATCTGTTGAGGCTATCATGAATAGAAGCAATTATTTCAGCAAAACATAAAGACAGATTTGAAATCATTTAAAGTAAAAGAAGTTGTAAACACTACTAGCACTAGCTACTAGCACTGGACATAACCCACCCCAACTGCCCCAAGGCAGAGCAAGAGGTCACAAAGTGAAAAGAAAACAAATACCAGGTAGCAGAAATCTATGAAAAGTTCTCAGAAGGGATGAAGGAAATAGATGAGTTCAAAAGGGAATGAACCAAAAATTCACAGCAATTACATTTGGTATGCCTACAGTGAATTTCAGGGAAATAGGTAAAAAAAAAAAACTGGATGAGCTAACCAAAATAGCTCAAAATTTGAAGAACAGAATAAACAAGGATATGGAATCCTTGAAAAAATGTCAGATAGAAATGTCTGAAATAAAATACTGTATAGAATTCATACAATGCAGAAATGACCAATGTGAAGACAAAGTGATACTGAGGACAAAATAGTGAATTACAATAAAGAGCTCAAAGAAGTGAAAAAGAAAATATGAGAATAAGAGAAGACTGTCCAGCAGCTACTAGATGACAACAAAAAATCAATCTAAGGCTAATTAGAGTTACAAAAAAGCTAGAATATAGCACAGATGAATTCACTAAACTGCTTACAGAAATTACAGAAAGAAATATCGCAAACATAAGAAAAGGGCTCAGGCCAGTGAGATGGCTCAGTGGTGTAAGCGCTTGCCTGGCAAGCGTGAGGGCCCGATTTCGACTCCTGGAACCCACATATGAAAAAAGGGCCGGTTGGGCCGGTGAGATGGCTCAGCGGCATAAGAGCCTGCCTTGCAAGCGCGAGGGCCTGAGTTCGACTCCCGGATCCCACATACGAAAAAGGGGCCGGTGATATCGCTCAGCGGCACGAGTGCCTGTTGGCGCGTGAGGTCCTGAGGTCGACCCCCCGGTACCCACAAAAAAAAAAAAGAAAAAAGGGCCGGTGATATCGCTCAGCGGCATGGGCGCCTGCTGGCGTGCGAGGTCCTGAGGTCAACCCCCGGTACCCACAAAAAAGAAAAAAAAAAAAAAAGAAAAGAAAAGGGCTTAAAATACAAGAAAGTGATGATTATAGAACTCCAAACAATTATGATGAAAAGAAAAGTTCACCAAGGTATATCCTTATTAAATTCACAGATATCCAGCAAAAAAATTATATATATATATATATATATATAGAGAGAGAGAGAGAGAGAGAGAGAGAGAGAGAATTTTAAAGGCAGCCAGAGAAAAACAAAATGTCACATATAAAGGTCCACAAATTAAAATCAGAGCAGCCTTCTCAGTACAAAACCTTAAGGCCAGAAGAGCTTGAACTGAAGCATTTCAAGTCATAAGAGCAAATAACTTCCAATCCAGATTAACTTACCCAGCAAAGCTATCCTTCAAAATAGATGGAGAAATAAAGTATTTCCATGAAAAACACAAGCTCAGAAGATATATGAGTGCTGAATCAGCTTGAGAGAAAATTTTACTTGAGAATATTCTTGACAGAAACAATGAGTTGGACAAAGCTGCAAACAGAGAAAACTAGTGAGGTCAATGGATAAACAGCAACAAAAACATCAGCAAAAGAAAAACAAGTGATACACCAAAAGATAAAGAAGGCAATGAGTCTCAGTAATCTCTCTCCATGTTAATGACCTCAACTCTACAATCAAAAGACAGACCAGCATACTGGACCAAAAAACAGAATCAAACAATCTGTTGCATTCAAGAAACTCATCTAATCCAAAAAGATATTCACAGACTAAAACTAAGTGTGGAAAAAACATTTCAGCAACCAGGAAAAGAAAGCAGGGATAGCAATTCTAATATCATACATGATAAACTTAAAGATAATCTGATTAGAAGAGACAAAGAAGGTCACTAGAGACTAGTAAAGGGAACAATCCAACAAGAAGAGATAACATTGAGGGATATCTATGCACCAAATATGGGTGGATTTATTTTTATTTATTTATTTTTTTTTGTGGGTACCGGGGATCGACCTCAGGACTTCGTGCACCAGCAGGCGCCCATGCCGCTGAGGGATATCACCAGCCCCTTTTATTGTATGTGGGATCCGGGAGTCGAACTCGGGCCCTCGCGCTTGCCAGGGAGGTGCTTATGCCTCTGAGCCATCTCACCAGCCCAGGGTGGATTTATTTTCATAAAACAAAAACTGCTGAAAGTAAGCAATCAAATAAACATTAAAACAATCATAGTAGGGGACTTTAACACCCCACTTTTGCAAAGGGATAGATCAACTAAACAAAAAATCACTAAAGAAATTTCAGAGCTGTACAACACCCTTGAGCATATGGTTTTAATAGATATATACAGAATATCCCACCCCTCTATAAAAGAGTATGCATTTTTTTCAGCAGCACATGGTACTTTCTCCAAAATAGATCACATACTAGTCCACAAAGCCTGCTTAAGAAAATATAAAAAAATTGAAATCACCTCATTCATGCTATCAGACCACTGTGAAATGAAAATAGATATCAAGGTCAAAAGAAATTTTGGAAAAGGCAAAACCTCCTGGAAAATTAACAGCATGCTCCTAGGAAGACAATGGGTCACAGAAGAAATCCAAGAAGAAATTTAAACATTTCTGGAAATTAATAACAATGACTGCACAACGCAACAAAATCTCTGGGGCACTATGAAAACAATCCTAAGAGGAAAATTCATTGCAATCAGTGCTCACATCAGGACAACAGAGTAAGTCCAAATAAATAACTTCATGAGAAATCTTAAGATACTTAAGAAACAAAAACAAACCATTAGAAAAATTATAAAGATGAGAGCAAAAATCAATGAAATTGAAACTAAAAAGGAGTAAAAATAACAGTGAATCAAATCTGCTTCTTCAAAAGAAAAAACACAATAGATAAGCCCTTAGCCAGACTCACCAAGACAGAGAAAATACTCATATCAATACAATTAGAAATGAAATATATGAAATCACAGCAGACACTGTCAAAATCCAGAAGACAGTAACTACTTCCAAAAATTATATTCCAGCAAATTAGCAAATTTTGAAGAAATGGACAATTTCTTGACACATACAAAGTATCAAACCTAAACCAAGAAGACATAAATATGCTTAACAACCCAATAACAACCAAAGAAATTGATTCAGTAATAATTTAACAACTAAAGGAGCCCAGGACCTGACGGATTCACTGCTGAATTCTACAAAATCTTTAAGGGTGTTATATCACCAATATTCCTCAAACCATTCAAAGAAATTGAAAGGGGTGGAGTGCTCCCAAATTCATTTATGGAAGCCAGTATCACCCTGATCCCAAAACTGGATAAAGACCCAACTAAAAAAGAGACCTACAGGCCAATCTCTTTATTGAACATAAATACAAAAATTTTCAACAAGATAGAATGTAGCACATTATCAAAAAGATCATGCAGCATGACCAAATAGGTTTCATCCCACAGATGCAAGGATGTTTCAATAAACATAATACATCACATAAACAGGCACAAGGTCAAATACCACATGATCATATTAATAGATGCAGAAAAAGCTTTTGACAAAATCTAACACCCTATGATGATAAAAACCCTGAAGAAACCAGGGATGGACCATATCTGAATATGGTAAAGGCTATGTATGACAAAACAATAGCCAGCATCATACTAAAGGGGGAAAAATAAAAGCATTCCCCCTAAAATCAGGAACAAGACAAGGATATACACTATCACCTTTTCTATTAAGCTTAGTACTTGAAACATTGGCCTGAGCAATTAGGCAAAAGAAATAAATGAAAAGGATACATATAGGAAAGGAAAAATTCATATTATTATATGCAGATGACATGATATTCTACATAGAAGACCCAAAAAACTACACCAAAAGACTCTTAAAATTAATAATTAACTTCAGCAAAGTAGCAGGATACAAAATCAATACATGAAAATCATTAGCATTTGTGTACACCAACGATGAACAGAATGAGAAGGAAATTATGAAAATAATACAATTTGCAGTACTTCCAAGAAAAATGAGATGTCTAGGAATTAACCTAACCAAGGAAGTGAAAGACCACTGCAAAGAAAACTACAATACTCTGAAGAAGGCATTTGAAAAAGTTATCAGAATATAGAAAGTTGTTCCTTGCTCCTGAATAGGCAGAAACAGTATTGTCAAAATGGCCATACTTCCAAAACTGTTATACAGATTCAATGCAGTACCAAGAAAAAATACCAACAGCATTCTTTAGAAATTTAGAGAAAAAAAATCTTAAAAATCATATGGAACCAGAAGAGATCCAAAAGGCCAAAAGTAATTTTGGGCAATAATGCAATGCATGTGGCATAGCAATACCAGAATTCAAACTATACTACAAAGCAACAGTGATAAAAAAGCAGCATGGCACTGGAATAAAAACAGACATACGGATCAGTGGAACTGAGTATACAGAAACCTCCCCAGACATATTCAACTACTTGATCTTCGACAAAGGGGCCAAAAACATTTGCTGGAGGAAAGATAGCCTATTCAACAAGTGATTTGGGGATAACTGGTTATCTGTTTGTAGAAGAATTAAACTGGACACTTGTCTCGCACCATATACTAAATTAAAATAAAAGTGAATCAAAGATCTAAACATTAAAACAGAAACATTAAACCTTATGGAATATAAAATAGGTAAAACACTTGAAGACATAGGTGTAGGAAAGGATTTCCCAAACAGAGCCTCAATTGCACAAGAAATAGCAAGAATCAACAAATTGAATTATATAAAATTAAAAGCTCTGTACACCAAAAGAATCAATCACTACAGTGAAGAGATAACCTACAGAATGGAAACAATTTTTTCCAGCTACTCCTCACACAGAGGACTGATATCTAGAATATACAAAGAATTCAAATAAATAAATAAATAAATAAACCACTTAAAATTAAAGACCCAGTCAAGAAATTGGCAAGAGAAATAAACAGACACTTCACAAAGGAAGAAATACAAGTGGTCAACAAATATATGAAAAAATGTTCAACATCTCTGACCATTAGAAAAAAACAATTTAAAACAATGCTAAAATTCCATCTTACTCCAAGAAGAAGGACAATCATTAAGAAGTCAAACAATAACAAATGCTAACCTGGCTGTGGTGAAAAAGGAACCCTCCAGCACTGTTGGTGGGAATGCAAACTAGTAAAACCATAATGAAAATCAGTATGACAATTTCTCAAATAACTGAAATTAGAAATTCCATATGACCCAGCTGTCCCCCTGCTACATAGTTTCCCAAAGAGCTTAAGCCATCATACTACAGCAATACTTGCATACCAATGTTTAAGCAGCCCAATTCATTACAGCTATATTGTGAGCAGCTGTATACCCATCAACAGATGATTGGACAAGAAAAATGTGGTATCTATATATAATAGAATATTATGTGGCTATAAAGAATGACAGATTTTTGGCATTTGTAGGAAAATAGATGCACCTGGAAAGTATAATATTAAGTGAAATAAATCAGACACACAAGCTTACCACTACATGGTAGCTCTCATTTGAATGAGGCAAAGTACAAATGATAAACAATGCATAGAAAGGTACAAGGGGACAGATTTCATCAAATAGAGGAGTGGTCCAAGGGAAACAAGGAGAAGATTAAGAAGGAAGCAATGGGAAAATTAGAAGATATGTCATATACAGGATCCTAATAACTCCAATCAGTGTAGACATTATATGCCATAACAGGAGCTAAGACAAATAATATCAACAAATACAAAAATGGTGATAGGGTAACCAGAGGAAGGGGAGGAGAAGGGAAGAAGTGGATTAGAAAAAAACCAAGCTGTAATATGTAATTACTCCCCAAGATGATTACAAACAAGTACTAATAAAATGAAATTTAAAAATTTAAAAATCCAATAGCATTCCTCAGAGAAATAGCAAAAAAATCATAAAATTCATATTGAACCCAAAAACACCAGAATTGCAAGTACAATCCTAGGTACCAAAATCATAGCAAGAAGCATCAAAATCCCAGATTTGAAGTTATATTACAATGTTTCAGTAACAAAAATAACATGGTACTGGTAGAAAAACAAACATGCACCAATGGAACAGAAAAGGGGAAGCAGAAGCAACACCAGGCAAGTCAGTTATTTGATTTTTGACAAGGGGCCAAAAGCATACACTGCAGGAAAGATAGCCTCTTTAATACACAGTGCTGGGTAAATTGGATGTCCACATGCAGAAGATTGCATCTAAACCCATATGTCTCACCATGTACTAAACTAAAATTAAAATGGATCAAGGATCTAGATGCTAAAACACAGACACTTAAGCTGCTAAATGATAAAACATGTAGAAATCTTGAAGACATGAGCATAAGCAAAAACTTTCTGAATAGAACACCAATGGCCAAAGAATCAACAAATGGACCATATAAAATTAAAAAGCTTCTGCACAGCAAAGGAGCAATTCTTCAGGAAGAGGTCTAACATCTAGAATATATAAAGACCTCAAAAATAATTGGACACCAAAATATAAAAGACCCAGTCCAAAAAAATGGGCAGCTGAAATGTGTAGACACTTCACAGAAGTATGAATGGCCAATAATTACATGAAGAAATGCTCAACATCTCTGACTTTTAGAAAAAACACAAATTAAAAAATGAGATTCCATCTTACTCTAGAAAGAATGGCTATTATCAAGAAATCAAATAATAAATTCTGGAGAGGCTATGGGGGGAAGAAAAACTTCCACATTGTTGGAGGAAATGAAAACTGGTATAACCTCTCTCCATACTGGAACTCAGTATGGAGATTCCTCAAGGAACCTAAAACTAGAAATTCCATGGTCCCACTTATTCCCCTTATAGTTATCTTCCTGAAACACTTAAAAGCATTGTATTATAGTGATGCATGCATACCCATATTTGTAGCTACAATATTTATACTAGCTAAATCCTGGAAGCAGCCTATAAAACCGTCAACAGTGGGATCCAGGTGAACAGCACCACCGGAACACACAGAGACCAGCCCCAACCATCGTGGCTGCCGGAATCCAGGTATAAAGCACTGCAGGAAGACACAGACACCAGTGGCTGCCAGGATCCAGGTGAAAAGCACTGAAGGAAGGCACAGAGACCGGCCCCTCCCATCGCAGCTGCCAAGATCCAGGTGAACAATGTGGGAAGGCCCAGAGAAAGACAGGAATGGCAGCCACACAGTAGGGCCCCCAGCCAGGGTGCAAAGGATGGACAGGCAGGACTAGTGACATGAAATTGTCAGAAGCAACAGTAACAATACGAGCCAACAGGTGGTAAGTTAGGTGAACCAGCGTTGTGATCAGGAACAAAGACACACAGAATAGAAGTAGGTGGGGTGGGGGCTTCCCCTTTTCTCTTTCACTTTTTTCCTCTCTTTTCTTTTTCTTTTTTCTTATTTTTTTCTCTTTTCTAAATGGCTGGGGAGAAATCTGGCCACAGAAAACTAATCCCATCCCCGAAACCTAGATACAAAGTTCAGATAATCACTTGTTTACTCCTTAATTCTTACTCTTCTGCCCTCTTCTCTAGTTTCCCAAAGCTTGCATGATCACCCTCTCTCCTCTAGCCTGGCTTCTACTTTTTTTAATTTATTTTTGTTTTATCCACTATCTTTCTTAAATTTACCCACCACAGGGTAAAATCACTCTACCAAGGGGAAACATTTTGCATACAAGCTCTCAATTTATCATTGGTTCTATATCACAATTGTAGATTTTGCTCCTATGCTTAAAGGTACAAAATAGTTACCACAGCTTGTCAGTCTAAGCTGTGTTTGATGCTATTGTTATTGCTAATTATACTACCATAGCTAGGATGTCATATCTGTTTTGATCAGCTGTTCTCACTTCTATAACAATACTGGGAAGTTCTGGGGTAATAACTGCACCAAGCCCCAGCACAAAAGGACTGGGTACTGAGCCAAACAGAAAAAAACATCTGATTGAATTAATTGGAAAGGTAGGATCTTGGGAAGGATAAAAACCAAGAAGCTCCCACATACAGAAGACATCCACAAAGACCAACCCTTACCTAGAGAGGCCTTGATACTAGCGATAAAACTACCTACTACAAAAACTTACAAGGATCAACAACAAAAAAAACTTTTGAAATAGAAAATGACAAGACATAGAAGCAAAATGCAACCTCAGACTTGCAGCCCATCCAGAACAATTCCAGGAGTCAATGAGATAGAGGAAAATGGAAGACACACACCTGAAATTTCTGCAATGATAGAAACCAAAGGAAAGAAACAAATCCAAGAGGCTATAGAGGAAATCAGATCAGAAATAATTTCTCAGGTAAAAACATTTTTTCACCATTTATAAAAGAATTGCTCAGACAATCTAGAGTAGACATTGTTAAAAAATAGATGATGATAGGAAGGTGTTAAAATTGTGAATGACAAATATAGGAAAGTAATAGAATACATGAAATGGATTAAAACACACATTTAGGATATTAAAAATTCCACTGAAAGCTGTCAAAACAGTTTGAGTGAAACTGAAGACAGATTTTTCAGACACTGCAGACAGAATCTCGGCTAGCCATCATGAAAGGAAAGATCTCTTGAAAATACCAAAAGATCAGGAAATAAGAATTCAACAACTGCAAAATGACACAAAGGAAAATAATACAAGGAAAACTAGTGTCAATAAAAAGCAGGAGTCAACACAAATGACATAAAAACTTTGCAGAAAAAAGCAGAAAATTTTGCAAGCATGGGAAGAGAATCTGACATACAGTTAAGTGAGGCATATAGAACTCCAGTTAGCCATAACAAAAATAAATCTACAACCAGACATAAAATAAAGATCCCAGAAATTCAGCACAACAACAGAATATTAAAAGCTGTCAGAGAAAAGAAACAGATCACCTATAAAGAAAAGCCCTTCAGAATCATGGCAGACTTCTCAACACAAAGACTCAACTCAAGAACAGCTTGGAGTGAAGAATTTCAAGTACTGAAAGAAAATAACTTCCAATCCAGATTGATGTACCCTGCAAGACTATCTTTCAAAATTAATGGAGAAATAAGATACTTCCATGACAAACAACAGCTGAAGAAATTCATGACCACCAAACCAATATTACAAAAGGGAACAGAATGATATTCTGGACAGAGACAAAAAAAGACCACAATTCCAAGAACAACAACAGAAAGAAACCACCAAGCAGGGCAAGCAATTAAACAGAGAGGAAATGTAGGGAAACAACAGCAGGAAAATAACATGACAAAGACAAGCCAATACATATCAGTCATAATGATCAATGTAAAGGGCCTCTATTCCCCAATCAAAAGAAACAGACTGGTAGAGAGGAAAGAAACAAAATCCAACAATATGTTGTATACAAGAAGCACATTTAACTCAAAATAAATTCATAGACTGAAAGTCAAAGGATGGAAAACAGTACTCCATGCAACAGGAGCCCAGAAATCAGCAGGTATAGCTATTCTGTTGCAGACAATGTGAATTTCAACCCAAGAATGATCAAAAGAGATAAAGAAGGTCACCACATACTTGTTAGGGGCATACTGGAACTTATGGGATACAATGAAAGCAGTCCTAAGAGGGAAATTTATAGCAGTAAATAAATACCCATATCAGGAAAACAGAGCAAGCACAAATAAACAACTTAATGGTGAACCTCAAACTTATAGAAAAAGAAGAGCAGGCTAAGCCAAAACCTCGTACAAGGGAGGAAATTATAAAGATCAGAGCAGAAATTAATGCATTGGACACTAGAAAAACAATACAAAGAATCAATGAATCAAAGAGTTGGTACTTTCAAAGGTTAAATAAAATTGACAAACCCTTATCCAACCTTATTGATAAAAGGAAAGAAAAGACTCAAATCGACCTAATTAGGAATGAAAAGGGTGGGGGGCTGGTGATATAGCTCAGGGGCATAAGTGCCAGCCTGGCAAGCACGAGGTCCTGAGTTTTACTCCAGGTACTTGCATATAAATTTTTTTTTTAAAAAAGGGAATGAAAATGGTGAAATCACAATGGACCCTGAAGAAATCCAGAAGATCATCTACACCTACTTTGAAAACTTGTATTCTATTAAGATGGAAAATGCAGAAGAAATGGACAGATTCCTAGATACATATGAATTAATAAAACTGAATGAAGAAGATATAAAAATCCTAAATAAACCAGTATCACTCAATGAAATTGAAGATGTGACATAAACCTCCCAACAAAGAAAAGCCCAGGCACTGATGGATTCACTAAAGACTTCTATAAGAAATTTAGAGACCTAAAACCACTACTTCTCAAACTATTTAATGAAATTGAAGGGAAGCAATACTCCCAAATTCATTCCTGGAAGCAAGCATTACCTTGATACCAAAACCAGAGAAGGACTCAACTAAGAAAGAGAACTGCAGGCCAATCTCCCTAATGAACATAGATGCAAAAATCCTTAATAAGATACTGGCTAACAGAATGCAGCAAATCATCAAGAAGATTACACACCATGACCAAGTTGGATTCATCCCAGGGATGCAGGGATGGTTCAACATATGTAAATCAATTAATGTAATACACCATATTAACAGAGCCAAGGACAAAAGTCATATGATCATCTAAATAGATGCAGAAAAAGCTTTTGACAAAGTCCAGCACCTATTCATGATAAAAACCCTACAGAAAATTGGAATAGACGGTCTCTATCTCAATCTGATAAAAGCTATCTATGACAAACCAACAGCCAATATCATACTAAATGGACAAAAACTGAAAGCTTTCTCTCTAAAATCAAGAACAAAACAAGGATATCCACTGTCTCCACTCTTATGCAACATAGTCCTATAAACTTTAGCCAGAGCAATTAGATAAGAGAAAGAAATAAAAGGAATAACAATAGGAAAAGAAGTTAAATTATCATTATTTGCAGATGACATGATACTTTACATAGAAGACCCCAAAAAGTCCACTATAAAACTGATAAATATAATAAGGAAATACAGTAGCAAAGCTGGATACAAAGTCAACGCTCAAAAATCAAGTGCTCCTGTACATGAATAACAAACTCACTGAGAGAGAAATTAGGGTAAAAACACCTTTCACAATAGCATCCAAAAATTAAAAGAAATACCTAGGAATCAATCTAACAAAGGATGTAAAAGACCTCTGCATTGAAAACTGCAGTTTTCAATGAAAAAGTGAAGGAAATAGAGTGTAGTACTGATGTGGAATGATTTCAAGTACTGAAAGAAAACAACTTCCTGAAAAAGAAGATTGAGGAGGATATCGGAAAATGGAAAGATATCCCTTGCTGTTGGGTAGAAAGAACTAATATAGTAAAAATGGACATACTTCCAAAATTGTTATATAGATTTAATGCAACTCTGATCAAAATTCCAACAGCATAAAAAACAGAATTAGAGAAAGCAATCCTAAAATTCATTTGGAACCAGAAGAGACCTAGAATAGAAAAAGCAATTTTGGGCAACAAAAAAAAGGTAGGGGGCATCACAATCCCTGACTTGAAATTATACTATAAAGCTACTGTGATAAAAACAGGGCAGTACTGGCAAAAAAAAAGATCCTGAAGATCAGTGGAACAGATTAGAAGATGCAGACACAACTCCAGACATACTAAGCCACCTTATCTTTGACAAAAGTGCCAAACACATTCACTGGAAGAAAGACAGACTCTTTAATAAATGGTACTGGAAAAACTGGCTCTACACATGGTGAAGATTAAAATTGGACCCAAATCTTTCACCATGCACTAAACTAAATTCAAAATGGATCAAGGATCTAAATATTAAAAGAGAAACATCAAGTCTGCTGGAAGATAAAATAAGTAAAACTCTTGAAGACATTGGTGTAGGCAAAGACTTTATGAATAAAACTCCAATTACACAGGAACTATCATAAAGAATCAACAACTGGGATCTCATCTTACTAAAAAGCTTTTTCACAGCAAGAGAAACCACCAACAGAGTGAAGAGACAACTCACAATGTGGGAAAAATGTTTGTCAGCTGCTCCTCAGACAAAGGATTATTACTGAGAACATATAAAAAACTCAAAAACATCAGACCTCCCAAATTTAAAGACCCAATCCAAAAAAAGTCACCTGAGATGAATACACACTTCTCAGATGAAGAAATACAAACAGCAAATAAATATATGAAAAAATGTTCAACATCATTGGCCATTTCAGAGATGCAAATTAAAACAACATTGAGATTCCATCCCACCCCAGAATGAATGGCTATCATCAAGAAATCAACCAACAACAAATGCTGGAGGGGCTGTGCAGAAAAAGGAACTCTTCTCCTCTGCTGGTGGGAGTTCAGACTGGTGCAACCACTGTAGAAATCAGTGTGGAAATTCCTCAAAAAACTAGGATTGGAGGTACCATTTGACCCAGCTATTCCCCTTCTGTGTATTTTCCTAGAAGAATTGAAAACATCATACCACAGTGATACATGTGCACCCATGTTTATAGCAGCACAATTTGTAATAACTAAATCTTGGAAACAACCCAAATGCCCATCAACTGAGGAATGGATAAAGAAGATATGGTATTTTTATACAATGGAGTACTACTCATCTATAAAGAAGATAAACTTGAAACATTCATAGGTAAATGGATGCAAATCGAGAACATACTTATAAGTGAAATAAACCAGATGCACATGTGTAAACATCATATTTTCTCTCCCTAGTGTGAGAAGCTGAAAGAATAAGTAAGGTACAAAATGTGCAATAGATATTGTAAAACACAAATAAACTGTGTAAAAGGAAAAAGAAACTGGGATGGGGGAATGGAGAAAAGAAGGAAGGGAAAATTAAAATATATATATATATATATATGGTAGTTAAGATTGATATACTACTAATTTCTCTTAGTTCATTGAAAAGAAAGTTTTGCATTAATATTGTTTGGACAATTGAATGCCAATATCTTGTACTCTGAGTAACTAATTTAAAGATATCATACACAATATATTAACCATTGTTACCCTCCTACTATCTTGTTTTGTAATTTCTATTTTTTCTCTTTAAAATTATATATATATATATATATATATATATATATATATATATATATATATCATAAAACTCTAAAGGAACAAGTAAAACTGCCTCTATTCACAGATGGCATAAGCATGATTTACAAAGTCTCAAAGAATCCATAAAAATTTACTAAAGCTAATAAACAAATTCAGTAAAGTTTCAGGGTACAAGATAAGACAAAAATCTGTTGTTTCCAGAGAGTTGCAATGAACAATCTGAAAAGGAAATTAAGATAGTGATTCCATTTACAATGCCACCAAAAATAATAATAACTAGGACTAAATTTAATGAATGATGTAAATGACATATATTGAAACTTATGAAATATTGCTGAAAAAATTTAAATAGCCAAATCAATAAAATATACCTCATGATCATAGGTCATTGAACTTAATATTGTTAAGATGTCAATACTACTGGGTATGGTGGCAAACACCTGTAATCCCAGCACCTTGGGAACCTGAGACAGGAGGATCCCCAGTTCAAGTCTTAAGTAGGCAAATCACCAAGGCCTTATTTCAAAATTTAAAAATAAAAAAACGAGAAAGAGAAGTAGCTTGGAGTGAAAGCCCTGGACTAAATCTCCAATCTCCAGTATTAAAGAAAACGAATCCCATTGTGGTGGCGCACATCTGTAATCACAGCCCTCGGGAGGCTAAGGCAGGAGCATCACCATGAGTTCAAGGCCAGTCCAGGGTACATAGTGAGTTAAAGGCCAGCCTGAACTGCATAGCGAGACCCTGTCTCAAAAAAAAAAAAAAAAACTAAAAATATCATACTACCCAAAGGTATCTACAGATTCAATGCAATTCATATCAACATTCTAAAAGCTTTTTTGGCAGGAATGAATAAACCAATCTTCAACTTCATAGCAAAGTTCAAAGTTCAAGGGGCCCCAAGTATCCAAAACAATCTTTTAAAAACTTTTTGTTTTTAGTACATGTGCAAAGTACGTAATGTTTACACTCCTTGTAGGAAGTTAGTACATGTACATAACACATCCTAATTCCTTTTTTTATTCTTTCCCTTACCTCCTTCCCCCATTATCTTAGTTGCTTTTCTCATTGCTTAGACAAAATACCCAACACCCAATGTTAAAGGAGGAAAGTTTTATTTAGCTCACAGTTTACAGAAGTTTCAGTCCATAATAGGCTGGCTCCAAGGTAGGGTAGCACATGGCAGAGGAGCAACCATTCATGGCAGTGGATGACAAACAAAAGCATCAAGGGGAGAGAAGACAAGACACTTCCCGTCTCTGACATTGTATGCAGGCTATCTGCCCTAGGGTGGGTGTAGCACTCACACTCTTAATCCTAGCTAGTATTATGCCAAACTAATCAGTGAAGTGATTGACTAATCACACACCCTTAATCCCAGCATCACACACTCTAGATTCAGCAACCTCTGAAAAAGTCCTATAACCAAATGTGGCTTTGAGGGTACATATACACACAAAACATAACATTCCACCTCTGGTCCTCCAAAGAGTCATGCACATCCTTTTATGCAAAAGGCATTTAGTCTAGCTCCAAGAGTTGTAAAAGTCTTAACAGTTTCAGCATTTCTGACAAGTACATGTCCCAAATCTCCTCTGAGATTTAAGGCGAACTGTTAGATGTGAGTCTCTGTACAAATGAAAAGAAAGTTAAACACTTCCAAAATTCAATAGCATGAGATTGACATTTCCACTCCAAAAATTGCAAACAGGAGTATACGAAGGGATGGAACAAAAGCAAACCCAAAATCCAGCAGGGCAAACATTATGTCCTCTAGTTACATGTGCAGCATTTGAGACAATCTGTGGCAAGATGTGAACTCCAAAATGCTTGGGTGGCTGTGCCCCTATGGCACTGCTGGTTTTGGTAGCTTCTTTGGCTAATCTCTTGGGCCTGCTCTTCTCCCTCCTTGCAGTTTTCCTCAGACAATCCATACTCCTGGCTTCTCCAAACTTCTGGAGTCTCCACTGCACTTTCAGCTTCACACTCACAGCTTCACACACTCTCTTTCAGGGGCACACTGCTTGGACTCCCAGGCCTTCTTCTGAAATCTGGGTGAAAGACTTCCTGATGCCCCAACTCTTCCATTCTGCATGCACCTAAAACCACTGCCACATGGTTTATACCAAGGTCTGCCACTACCTGGAGCAGTAGCCAGGCTTCTTTCTCTCTTGGCTAAAGTGGTCGAGTGCCTAGGAACCAATTCCCATAGAACAACTTCCTGTGCCCTACCATTCTGGAATATAGTGCTCTGGGGATTTCTTCTCTGTCTCTGTCTCTGTCTCTGTCTCTGTCTCTCTCTCTCTCTCTCTCTCTCTCTCTCTCTCTCTCTCTGTTTTTGAGACAGGGTCTCACTATGCAGTTCAAGTTGGCTTTGAACTCACTTTGTAGCCCAGACTGGCCTCAAACTCACAACAATCCTCCTGTCTCAGCCTCCCAAGTGCTTGGATTGGGGATCTCTTCTCAAAGTAAAGTCTTTCACTTTTGCAATTCTGAGGCTGCAAAGTGTGGGATCCTGCTGCTTCTTGTGATGCTCTCAGGCCATCTTTTCTGTTCTCTTGTTCCTTCTCAGCAATCAAGATCTCTGCTGTATCTTTGCAGTCCACAGGTTTACTTGAGCTTCCTTTCTGGTTAAACTCAAACTCAAAACATTTTCAATCATTCTGCTGGCCTCTTTGCTTTTGCTTCTCAACATAGATCTGGCTAAAAAGCCCCCAGCAGTAGCCATGCCACCACCTCAACATTCGACTGTCTTGAAATTTCTTCTACAACATTAATTAGTCTGCTGCCCTTAATCTCAGACTTAGGAAAAGTCTCTGGACAGGAACAAAATGCAGAGAAGCTTTCTGCCAAGCCATAACACACATCACCTGGAATCCAGCAGCCAATGCAGTCCTTCCCAGCAGAAACCTCCTGAGCCTGGTTTTTACAAGCTTTCTGGTCTTCTGAGCTCTGACCAGAATCTCCCATACAGCACAGCCTAAGGTGTTCCAGGGCTGCTTTTTTAGCCAGCATCCCCAAGCCTTTCCTGACTCTTCCCCTCTCCTCAAGCCAGTTCCAAAGGCTCTTGAACCACATGGCCAGGTAATGTCATAGCAATGACCCCACTCATGGTGCCAAATTCTGTCTTAGTTACTATTCTGGTTGCTGAGGCAAAATACCCAACACTCAAAATTAAAGGAGGAAAGATCTACTTAGTTCACAATTTGTAGTTGTTTCAGTCCATAATAGGCTTGCTCCAAGGCAGAGTGCTACATGGCAGAGGGGCATCCATTCATGGCAGTGGATGACAGCCCAAAGCATCAAGGGGAGAGAAGACAAGACTATTTCTGTGCCTAATAATTTATGTAGGCTACCTGACCTAGGATGTGTGTAGCACTTACACACTTAATCCTACCCAGAACTATGCTAAACCTATCAGTGAACTGATTTACTTAGCACATACCCTTAATCCCAGCATCACACACTCTAGATTTAGCCAGCTCTGAAAATCTCCACCATCACATGAGGCTTTGGGGGAACATCTAGATACAAGCCATAACACCCAATCATCCATTTCCTGATCCCCTTGAGTCTTTTGTCTTTTGTTTGCTTGATTTTTGTACATTTCCAAAACAATCTTAAAAAATAACAAATTTGGAGAACTCACATTTCCTAATTTCAAAGCTAGTATTTACTATAAATACAGTAATTAAAACAGTGTAGAATAGCATGGAGAAATACATATAGACCAATCCAATAAAACTGAAGTTTCCAGAAATAAATATATAAATATATAGTCAGTTATTTTCAAAAAAGGTGACTAGTCCACCCAAGATAGAAAGAAATTGTGCTGAAAGAACTAGATTTCCACATCCAAAGGAATAAAATTGAATCTCTAACTAACATCAGACATAAAAATTAATTCAAAGTGGATCAAAAACCTAAATACAAAAAACATAAAACTGTTAGAAGAAATCATAGGGGTGAATAACCATGACTTTGGATTTGGCAGTGGATTCTTAGGTGCAACACCAAAAGCAGAAGCAATAAAATAAAATACATAAATTGGATTTCTTCAACCTTAAAAACTTTTATACATCAAAGGGCATTATCAAGAAAATGATTCTTTTGCATTTACTTATGCATGTATTATTACCTAGTATGTGGTCTATTTTGGAGAAAGTACCAGGAGCTGCTGAAAAGAATGTGTATTCTGTTGTTTGGTGGAATGCTCTGTAGATATCTATTAAGTCCATGTGTTCAGAGATTTGGTTCAACTCTGATATTTCTTTGTTTTTGTTTCATTTGTTTTTTGTTTAGGTGATCTATTTATGATAGTGGAGTACTGAAGTCCCTCACTATAATTGTATTGATGTTTTATCTGATCTTTTCTAACCATTAGTGTTTGTTTTATGAAGTTGGGTGCACCATGGTTTGGTGCATATATGTTAATAATTATTATTTCTTCCTGCTGAATAGTTTTACTAACCTGTATGCAATGTCCTTCTTTATCTCTTTTGATCAGCTTTGGTATAAAGTCCACTTTGTCTGAGAATAGAATAGCTACCCTTTTTATTTTTAGGTTCCTCTTGTATGGAATATTGGTTTCAATCCTTTGATTTTTAATCTATGAATTTCTTTTTGTGTTAGATGTATTTCTTATATACAGCATACCATTGGATTTTGCTTCTTGATCCATTCTGCTAATCTACATCATTTGATTGGTGAGTTGAGTCCATTCACGTTGACAGTTCTAATTAATATGTACTGAATTATTCCTGTCATTGTATTATATACTTGTTGCTTGATACTTGTTGCTTATTTCCCCTTTTACTTCACTGGCAGCCCCACCTGATGCATTCATTCTAGTGGACCTTTTGGCATTGTTATTTTTATTGTCACTTTCTAAGATATTAATGATTGTTAATCTTTTTTAGTTTCTAATAAAATTTTGTTTTATTTTATAGAAGTGTGAAGAGTGTTTTTGCATTTTCTTTTTTAAATCTACTTATATTACATTAAAAATTTATAATGAAAAGACAACTTACACAATGGAAGAAAATATTTGCAATTCATAGGTCTGATGAGGGATTAATATCTAGGATTTATAAAGAACTTCTAAAACTCTAATAAAACAACAACAAAAATTTTCCAAATTTTACAATGAATAAAGGACTACAATACATAGTTCTCCAAAGATGATATAAAAATGGCTAATAAGCACATGAAAAGATGCTTAACATCATTAGTCATTTGGGGGAATGCAAATCAAACAAAAACAAAATACCACCTCATTCTTACTAAGATGACTTTAATATAAATAAATAAATAAATAAATCTGAAAATAACAAGTGTTGATGAGGATGGGGAGAAGTTGGAGCTCATACACTGATATTAGAAATGCAAAACAGTACAGCTACTGTACAAATTACTTGAGAGCTTCCTTAAAAAAACTGAAGATAGAATTACCATATGGTGCCACAATTCCACCACTAAGGATATACTCAAAAGAATTGAAAGCAGAGAATAAAACAAATATCTGTAAACTAATATTATTTGAAGCATTATTTACTAGAGCCAAAAGGCTGAAATAATCAAGTGTCCATCAACAGAATGACAGATAAACAAGATGTGTTATATACATACAATGGAATATTATTCTGCCATTAAAAATATATGTGAAAAGAGAATAGAATGGGATCTAGAGCTTGGGTAGAATATACTCTAAGCAGGAAAGACTATACTTCCTCCACTGAAACAGAGGGAAAAGAGGAAAAAACTGATCCAGATAAAAATTGAGCTTATACCTGACAAAAGAAGTTGAGAGAAATCCTATCTTCATATTCTCAGTCAAGTAACTGAGCAAGTCAACTTCTAATGAAAAGAGAGACTGTCAGAAAATAGAGATTAAGAAGCAAAGTGAAAATGTGGAATAGCCACTTAGAACTATTCAACAATGAACTGCCTCCAAGCATGGTGTGCACAACTGTAATCCCAGCAATCAGGAAGCTGAAGCAGGAGGATCACTGTGAGTTCAAGACCAGCCTGGGCTTCATAGCAAGGCCCTGTCTCAAGAAAAATGAACTGCCTACAACATATAAAAGCGATGCTATGCTGCACTGTTCATTTGATGATGTAGGTGAAAATAGGAAACCATAAATTTGTATTGGGCCCAAACTACGTGGGTGTGTGTGTGTACATGTGTGTTTCCAACAGGCTGAGTACTGAGCAGGAAAGTGGTGGGAATTAGACTTATCCTGGTTTGTGGCTGTACAGGGCAGATAGGGCAAAAGGACTGGTAAGCATCATGAGAATGACTGCAATGTTTGTTTCTTTCTGGCTCAGGATGAAGACTTGGGCAACCACCAAAATATAAAGAGCAAATAGCAGAGGAGAATGCAAAGGTAAGTGATAAGGAAGTTGCAGAAGTCAGTGTCACATCATGAAACAAGTCCTAAAAGCTACAGAGTTTGGAGAGCCCTCTAAGATCATGTAGTGCAAAGTTTTAATTCAGGAAAATGAGAAAAGTGAGACCCAGACAGGAAGAGACTTGCTTGAGGTTCACAGTGATTTAGTGGCAGAGTTGAAACTAAAATTTACGTCTTTTAACTCTGATGCTCTTAGTTCTCTATGGCACTTAGTGACTTTTTCCTTTCTGATTTAAGTCATGTATTTTTTTCTATAGATAATTTGGAAAACTCCAAAATGAATAAAGAATAAAATTTAAGTCTTTATAATCTTGCCACTAATTATAGACATGTGGTACTTTTGAAATAAGGTCACAAATTCTTTGCCATTTATCCCATCAAGAGGTGGAATCTTGGGCTGGTGAGATGGCTCAGCAGCACAAGCACCTGCCTGGGAAGTGCAAGGTCCTGAATTCAACTCCCAGTACACACATACAAAGGAAAAAAAGGGCCAGTGATATCACTCAGTAGCACAAGTGCCTGCTGGCAAGCGCGAGGTCCTGAGTTCGATCCCCAGTACCCACATAAAAAAAAAAAAGAAAAAAGAGGTGGAATCTCATTTCCCCTCCCTGGAATATGGGATGGCATTAGTTATTTGCATCTAACAGATTGAATGCAGGGGAAGTGATGCTGCATGACTCCCAACTTTAGATCATAAAAGCAATACTGGTTCCACATGGCACTCTCTCTCTCTCTCCACTTATTCTTGGAACACAGCTGTCATGCTGTGAGGAAACTCAGGCCATACGGAGAAGCCATATCTAACCATTCCAACTGAAAAGCTCCTGGGCAATCCTAGCCAGCAGCTAGCATCAACTATCAGACAAGGAAAGAGAAGTGCTTCAAGAGTCATAAGAGAGAATATTAAATGTTTTATTTCACATCACTAAGTTTTGGGGGTGGCTTGTATGCAGCACTAAATAACCAATACATAATTTCTCCCAGACTTTTCCATGCGTATATATCTTAATTACAATACCAAAATCACAATGTATATACAATTTTGTACCCTTTTTCATTTGCATTTTTTTTGTGGGTACGGGGGCGTCGACCTCAGGACTTCGCGCGCCAGCAGGCGCCCGTGCCGCTGAGCGATATCACTGGCCCCTTTTTCGTATGTGGGTTCCGGGAGTCGAACTCGGGCCCTCGCGCTTGCCAGGCAGGCGCTAAGTCGCTGAGCCATCTCACCGGCCCCCTCATTGGCATTATTCATGATCATTTTTCCATGTCATTAAAATGTGTTTAAAAGTACTATTATAAAGAGCACTGGGTATTGTGCCATATTTCCATATATAATAACATGTTTAACCAGTCTTTATTGTTAGATGTTTATATTGTTTTCCAATTTTTCACTATCATATATAATGCTGCAGTGAACATTCTTGCATCTACCATGTTTGCTTGTTTCTTTCATTCTTGTGTTGGGGATTAAATTCAGGGCTACTCACATGCTAACAACATGATCCAACAATGTTCAGCAACCCCAGCAGTACATTTGATTGACAAAAACAACACAAGTTACCTGAAACAATTCAAATAATACAAAACTTCATAAAGTAAAATTAATAGGTTTTGCAATTTTCCTTCCAAAGCCATTCCCCTGATATAACCATTATTAAAATTTAGTGATTCTTTACACAGTTTCTCCTTCACATATACAAACATATAAACACATAGTGAGTTTATTTGCTTTCACAAAAATGCAGTCACTAGAGCTTTCTCTTTTTATTAGCAATATGTTATATTCTTTCAAATCAGTATGCCTTATTCCTTCTAATAACTAATAGTCTACAGTATAGATATACCATAACTATTTATATTAATTATATATTTGTTGATTTTTTAAAATTACACAGGTAATACATTGCCATTGGTAAAAGAGATATTCAGAATACAGAGCTACTAGGCAAGGGATCTAAGCTTCAATCTAGAACTGAGATTTGGAAACTTCCAGGAAGTCAAGGTATTAATCCCTTTACTCACTGGGCCATGGAGAAGCCTAGAAGGAGGGAAGATTCTAGGGAAGGGCTTCAATGGTCAGGATGGTGGGGGACACTTGTTATGACTTGTGGTTAGATCTCCTCCCAAAGCTTTATGCAGTCATAGGTGGGGCTTTTTTAGAGGTGGTTGGATCTAGAATGTGTGATGCTTGGATAAAGAGTTTGCAATTACTAAATCAGTCCACTGATTTGTTTGGAATCTACCCTAAGTTTGGTAGCCTATATAAAATAAAATGAGTCAAAAATAAGTTACTGCTGTAGCTTAGACTTGCTTCTTTGTTACTTTGTTGTTTCTTACCTCTGCCCACTATGAAATGTTTCTCCTCTGTGATGCTTCTCTGCCATGCCACCCTGCCTTGGAACCAGCCAATTATCAACTGAAACCTCGAGAAACTGAGCTAAAATAAACCTTTTCTCATTTAACTTTGAGTGTAGGATATTTTGTCTCAGCAATGAGAAAAGTAACTAACACAGAATTTGGTACTAAGAGTGGGGTCATTGTGGTGACTGTACCTGACCATGTGGTTCAGGAACTTTTGGGACTGCCTTGTGGGAAGAGTTTGGAAAGGATCAGAGATGCCACCTGGAAAAGCAGCCCTGGAAAGCCTTAGGTTGCACTGTATGGGAGATTCAGGTCAGAGCTCAGAAGGCCAGAAAGCTGGTAAAGACCAGGCTCAGGAAGTGTCTGCTGGTAAAAAGGACTGCATTGGTTGTTGGACTCCAGATGATGTGTGTTACACCTTGGCAGAAAGTTTGTCTATACTTTTCTCATATCCAGAGACTTTTCCCAAGAATGAGATTAAGGGCAGCAGACTAATCAATCTTGCAGAAAAAAATTTGAGACTGTCTAATGTTGAGTGGGTGGTGTGGCTACAGTTGTGGGCTTTTAGGTGGATCTATGCTGAGAATCAAGAGTAAAGAGCCATAAAGAATGATTTAAAATGTTGTAAGTTTGGCCAGAATGGAAGCTTCAGTAAAGCTGTGGATGACAAAGATAGAGCATAGGAGATCTTGATTGCTGAGCAACAATGGGAGAATAGAAAACATGACCTGAAGATATCACAAGAACCAGCAGGACCCCACCCTTTGCAGCCTCAGAGTTGCAATAGTGAAAGACTTTGCTTTGAGAAGCCCCAGGGCACCATGTTCCAGAATGTCAGTGGCCTAGAGAATTTGTTCCTTGACATTGGGTCCAGAGTGCTCAGTGATCCAGGCCCTCCACCCCTACAGCCAAGAGAGAAGGAAGCTTGGCTACTGCTTCAGCTGGCAGCAGACCCTGGAGTCCTCCACATGGCACTGGTTTAAGGTGCATGCAGAATGGAAGAGTTGTGGGGTCAGGAAGTTTTCCTCCTGGATATCAGAAGAAGGCCTGAGAGGCCAGGCAGTGTGTACCTGAGAGAGCAGTATATGAAGCTGTGAGTGTGAAGCCAAATGTGCAATGGAGACCCAAGAAGTTTGGAGAAGCCAGGAGCATGAGTTGTCTGAGAAAAACTGCAACGAGGGAGCAGAGCCAGCCTAAGAGAGAAGCCATGGGTGGTACCATCACCAGAAGTGACATAGGTGCAGAGCCACTCAAACCCTTTGGAGTTCACATCTTGCCAGATTGTCTGCAAAGCTGAACATGGAACTACAGGACTTAATGTTTGCCCTGCTGGATTTTGGATTTGCATTAGTCCTGTTCCTTTCTATCCCCCTATTTTTACCTTTTTGAGTAGTAGTGTTTATCTCATGCCATTGTATTTTGGAAGTATTTAAATTTATTTTTATTTGTATGGTGGCTCACAGCTAAGTATTTGCCTTAAATCTCAGAGGAGACTTTGGACTTGAACTTTTTGGCAATGCTGAAACTGTTAGGACTTTTGCAACTCCTGGAGATGGACTAAATGCATTTTGTATAAAAAGATGTGTATCAGATTTGGGGGACCAGGATGAAATTTTATGTCTTATGTCTATGTGTCCCCCCAAAGCCTCATGCAGTCATAAGTGGGACTTTTTCAGAGGTAGCTGGATCTAGAATGTGTGATACTGGGATTAAGTGTTTGTTATTACTAAATCAGTCCACTGATTGGTTTGGCACCTGCCCAAAGCCCAGTAGTGTAGATAGAATATAAAGGGGGTAGAAATAAGCTCCTGAGGTAGCTTGGAATTGCTTCTTTGCAACTTTGTCATTTGCTACATTCTGCCTGCTATGAATTGTTTCTCCTCTGTGATACCTGTCTACCATGCCACTACACCTTAGAACCAGCCAATTGTGGACTGAAACCTCTAGAAACTGTCAGCCAAAATAAACCTTTCCTCCTTTAACTTTGGATGCCAGGTATGTAGTTTTATATTTTTGAGGAATCTCCACACTCATTTCCACAGTGGTTGCCCCAGTCTACACTCCCACCAACAGTGGAGAAGGGTTCTTTTTTCCCCCACAGCCCCACCAGCATTTGTTATTGTTTGATTTGTTGATAATAACCATTCTTTCATGAGTGAGATAGAATCTGAGCATTTTTAAAATTTGCATCTCTTGAATGACCAGTGATGTTGATTATTTTTTCATTTATTTATTTGTGATTTGTACTTCTTCTGAGAAGGGTCTATTCATTTTAGATGCCCATTTTTTGATTTTCCCAAAAGAATTAAAAGCATTTTACCACAGTGATATATGTGCACCCATGTTGATAGCACCACAGTTTGTAATAGCTAAATCTTGGAAACAACACAAATGCCCATCAACTGATAAATGGATAAAAAACATTTGGTTTTTTAATACAGTGGAGTACTACTCAGCCATAAAGAAGGACAAACTTGAAAAATTTATACCTAAAAGGATGGACCTTGAGACCATACTCTAAAGTGTAATAAATTGGACAGACATGTGTAAATATCACATTGTTTCTCTGGTGTGAGAAACTGAAATTGTAAATAAGGATCAAAATGTATAATAGATATTGTGAAATAGGAAGTAATTGTTCGAAGGGAAAGGGGAATTGGGGAAGGGTGGAAGGAAAAAAATGAGAAAAAGGATAAAATGGAAAGAAATCTTTGTAAATAAGGAGGGGAAGAAGGGTTGAAGAGAGGGGAGGGGAATGGGAAAGCAAAGGAATTAAGATATATCATGTACAGGTACAAATTTCCTATGATGAATGTGATAATTATGCATATCTAAATTGTACCAATAAATTTAATTTTAAAAATAAAAAGTAAATGGTGCTAAAAAAAAACTGGCTTTCCACATGCTGAAGATTAAAACTAGACCCAAATCTCTTGCCATGCACTAAACTAAAATTGAAATGGATCAAAAATCTATATTAAAATGGAAACACTAAATCTGCTGGAAGATAGACTAGGTAGAACTCTTGAAGACATAGGTATAGGCAAAGACTTATGAAGAAAACCCCAATCTCACAGGAATATTACAAAGAATCAAGGACTGGGATCTCATCATATTAAAACACTTTGGCATTGCAAAAGGTATTGGGCCGATGAGATAGCTCAGCAGCATAAGTACCTGCCTGGTAAGCGTGAGGTCCTGAGTTTGACTCCTGGTACCCACATAAAGAAAAAAAAAGGACCGGTGATATCGCTCAGCTGCACAAGTGCCTGCTGGCATGCACAAGGTCCTGAGTTTGACTCCTGGTACCCACATAAAAAAAAGATACAGAATTTCAAAACAAGATAATAGAAGATTAACAATGGTTAATATATGGTGTATTGTTATCTTCAAAGTAGTTGCTCAGATTACAAGATATAGGCATGAAAAATTGATCAAACAATATAAGCACAAACCGTTCTTTTCAATGAATTAATAGAAATTAGTAGTATAATTATCTTAGCTATCCTGTGTATATATATATTTTTTCTTTTCCCTTCCTTTTCTCCTTTCCCCCATCCCAGTTGTTCTTTCATTTTGAGCAGTTTCTTCTCATTTCACAATATCTATTGTATATTTTGGATCTTATTTACTCTTTCAGTTTCTTACTGAAAAAAAATGGTATCACCAACAGAGTGAAGAGAAAACCCACAGAGTGGAAAATCTTTTGCCAGCTGTTCCTCAGACAAAGGATTAATATCTACCATATATAAAGAACTCAAAAGAAATCAGACCCTCCCCAAATTTAAAGACCAAATCCAAAAATGGGCATCTGAAGTGAATAGACACTGCTCAGATGAAAAAGTACAAATTGCAAATAAATATATGAAAAAATGTTCAACATCATTGGTCATTCGAGATCTCCAAATTTAAACACCACTGAAATTCCCTCTCACTCCAGAAAGAATGGCTATTATCAAGAAATCAACTAATAACAAATGCTGGCAGGGCTTTGAGGAAAAAGGAACCCTTCTCCACTGTTGATGAGAGTATAGACTGATGCAACCAATACAGCAGTCAGTATGGATACCCTCAAAAACTAAAACTAGAGGTTTCATTTGACCCAGGTATTCCCCTTCTTGGTGTCTTCCAAATAGAATTAAAAGCATCATACCACAGCAATATATGCTATATAAACACCATGTTTATAGCACCACAGCTTGTAATTGCTAAATCTTGGAAACAGCCCAAATGCCCATCAACTGATGAATGGATAAAAAAAGTGATTTTAATATACAATGGAGTACTGCTCTGCCATAAAAAAGGATAAACTTGAGACTTTTATAGCTAAATGGATGGACCTTGAGACTATACTCTTAAGTGAAGTAAATCAGACACATATTTGTAAATATTATATTATCTCTCTGGTGTGAGACACCAAAAGTGTAAATAAGGACCAAAAGGTATAATAGAAGTTGAGAAATAGGAAGAAAATATTCAAATGAGAAGGGGAACTGGGGGGGAGGGGGAAAAGAAGAAAGGGAAAAGAAAAAATAGAAAAGAAAGAAAAATGGAAACAAACCTCTTGTAAATAAAGAGGGGAAGCAGGGTTGAAGGGAGGGGAGGGGAATGGGAAAAAATAAGAATCAAGATATGTCATGTACAGGTACAAATTCCCTAATATGAATGTGATCATTATGTATATCTAAAACATACCAATAAAGTTAATTAATTTTTAAAACAGAAAAAAAAATGAAAATAGGGACATTAGGACCTTCTTAACAAAGGAAGGAGCAGCAACTCCTCAAGTTGATTGTTCAGGACTCAGTTGAGAAGACTAGGCATGGGCAGCATGAAGGTGGAGATAAGTATGGTTTATCCATTAACCCTTCAAGCTCTATGAGCAGAGTCCATCTCAGCAGGCTTAGGATCCACAGCCTCTTGCATCCTTCATGGTGCATGTACCACCTAGCCAAATGCCTCCTGAGCCTATAGATCAGATAAAGTGGTGAATGTGGTGGCTGGGGCTGGAGTCAGCAATCAAGAAGTAGCCTGCGAAGGGTCTCAAGTCATGGGAGGAGCCCTTTTGTGTTCTGGCAAGGTGCTAGACTGTGGGCTAATCCTTCGGCTGTAGAAACCCCCCATATTTCATAGGTAAGAAGCCTGAGACCAGGTGACCTCACTGCCCAAGGTAACTCAGCAGGCTAGGGGACAGTACTCAAATGAATTTCACCCTGATGATTATTAAACCATTAAGGGTTCTGGCAGAGGAGAACTGGGTTTCAATCCAGGGCTCACCAATATTGTGTGACTCAGCAAATCACATAACATGACAAGATGACTATTCTTGGGACCCTTTGCACAGAACCTGGTGCAGAGTTAGCGCTTAATACATGGTGAAGGTGGTTGGTCCTGTTATTTTGGTGTGAACTGGGGCAGGAGAGTGGGGGTGGTGAAACATGGGAGACAAGAGCTCTGGGGAGGAGGGATGGTCTTAATAGGCTCCTTAGGAGGTGAGAGAGAAGGAACTCAGAGCCCACAGGAATTCTTAGGATATTAGCCCAGTTGAGCTGGGTCAGGTTGGAAGGCTGAGAAGTGGCATGCATGGGAATAAGAAGGCTTTCATGCCACTGACAGGAATTAGGTATGAGTGGGGCACAACAAAAAAAAGAAAAGAAAGAAAATAGAGACATTAAGTAAAAGTCTACAATAAAATTTGTTTCTACCTCCTTAATATGTTGGTTCTAAGAACACAAGCAGGCAGGTATATATTTTCTAGGAAAGAAATTGGAAGATTGATCTTTGAAGAAACTGCTTTCAGAGAAAATACCTATAGAAAATGTCATTTTGGAATCTCCAACGAACTAGCCAGGTTGTCTCCCATTCAGTCATCTTATAGTGAAGCCCAGCATAAGCTCTGCCCTTATAGGAAAGCTTTCTATATATAAAGCAAAATAGAAAGCAAGGAGATCTGAAGAGAGGAGAAAAAAACTTTTAATTATCTTCCACAGAGCTGAGATAGTACAGCCATGAAATAAAAATGAGATTCTATAAAAAATAAACATTTAGAAGACCAAAAAGAGCTGGACATGGTAGTGCATGCCTATAATATCAGCACTCTGCTAGGCTGAAGCAAAAGGATCACAATTTCAGGCCCAACCCAAGCAACATAGTGAATTGGAGAGACCCTGTCTCAAAATAAAAAATGTTAGAAATGGCTGGTGATTTAGCTCAGTGGGAAAGCCCTGGATTCAATCCCAGTACAGCGGAGGAGGTGGGGGAAGCCAAAAAGGAGTTACACAAATATTCTATATTTTCTTGAAATATCTATTACTTGCTTTTTTATAATTATATCTTGAATTCTATGGTATTTTTAGATGGTAACACTGGAGATTTAAGTGCATCTCCTTACTAATTGATGGACAGATGTGCCAATATCATTTATTGGATAACCCTTGTATATCTTTCTTTGTAGCCTTGATAGTTTCCCTAACTATCCTATAGAAATCTTTTAACTGAATACTGGGATAAGGGCAAAAACAACTTTAAAGCTTTGAAATTTCTTAAATTTCTCTCCAGAACAACTTTCATTCCCATTAATAGTTTATGAGAGTATATTTCCTACAGACTCACTGAATACTATTATCTTGTCTGATTTTCTGAGCCAACAATTGTATTCCTTTATTTGATATTTTTGTAGCAAGGGGTAGGGCTTAATTCACTTAGAGGAGGAATTCCATTGATGACTTCAACAGTTCCCTGAAACTTTTTTCCTGGCATTGCACTTTCTTTCTTGTCCAGACTTTTCCCATTCCACACATACTCCTGCATGCTGTCTTTTATATCCAAGTCCTATGTTCTAGGCCTCATCTTATAAGCAGATAGCTGATATAAGACCTCATTGATCAAAAATGACTTCACACCATATCTGATGTGAAGTTTGGCAGTGTACTAAAATTTGAAATACACTACTCTTTGACTCAGTGATGCCCACTTGAAGAATGCAGCCTAAGGGAAAGACAATCAGAGAACAATGAAAAGTTGTAGGTATAAAATTATGTATCAAGATTATAAAGGCAAAAATTTACAAATATCTTGGGCCGGTGAGATGGCTCAGTGGCATAAGCACCTGCCTTGCAAGCGCGAGGGCCCGAGTTCGACTCCCGGATCCCACATACGGAAAAGGGGCCGGTGATATCGCTCAGCGGCACGGGTGCCTGTTGGCACGAGAGGTCCTGAGGTCGACCCCCCGGTACCCACAAAAAAAAAATAAAAAAAAAATTTACAAATATCTTAAATGACATCAGTAAGGAACTGATTATATTCTACATTTGGTTGAGAGGAATGCAGATCATTTTAAGAGTTTAATATATACTTTCATGAAAACATGCAATGCTAGTTTTATAAAGAATATTTCAAAATGAGATATTCATTAGGCAAATATTTATTATTTACTATGTACCAGGTACTATTCTAGACACTGAGAAGAGAATAGAAAAACACAAACATGACTCCTCTCTTATGGAATTCAGTTCTACACTTGATCTTAGCCAAAAGGCTGAGAAGCGATGGAATTCAACTCTAATAGCATTTATACCCTAACTTCATTTATATAAAATGTTGAATGTATACATATGTGTGTTTATGTTTGTGTTTAAAAAAAAGATGTCTAAAAGCACTCCACTATAAAGCTAGTGGGCTTTTTTTCTGGATAGTAAGATTTATTAAATTTTAGTTTCTTAATGCATGCAATCAGAAGATACAATAAAGTTACATCCATTTGTAGGAGAAATTATAAGTCATCATTCTTTACCCTTTACTACCAATCCTTGTCCATGAAAAATGTCAAGTTTCCCAGGAAGAACAATTAATCTGTCATCAGCCATCAATACTCCATCATGAATTTCTATGTTACCGCCACCCCTTTTTTGAGACAGGGTCTTGCTATGTAGTTCAGGCTAGCCTTGAACTCACTATGAATCCCAGGCTGACCTTGAACTTGTGGTGATCCTCCTGCCTCAACCTCCCAAGTGCTGGGATTATAGGCCTGCACCACCACACCCAGGTGTTATACCTTTTAAGGAGTAGTTGGCTAAGGTAAAATATTACTAAACTGGGTGTGGTGCCATATGCTTATAATCCCAGTACCCCAGAGGCTGAAGCAGGAGAATTGCAACAAGTTCAGGGCCAGCCAATGCTACATAACAAGACCCAGTCTCAAGTCTCTTACTATTTTAGGCCTATTGGCAAAAGAAGTACACTCTTTTAGGAACAAATATAGCCCCTTTGTTTTAGCTGTTAGGAGATCTAGTCCTCTCTGATATTGTATGGCCACTACTGCTAGTGAGTCTCTCTGGTCTTGAAGGAAGGCAATACTCTGGTCAAGTTTGTCTAGGCTGTCTGTCAAGTTCTTAAGTGGGGTGGATTTCATCTGTATGATCACTTGGGGTTTGGCAGTTTCTAGGTGAGAATAAACAAACCTTACCAAGAGATTAAGGCACATATGACCAAAGCATGAGCACTAGAATGGGAAGGCAGATTGGGGAAGGAGCCACATCAGATACTGTTTTTAAGGGATTAGAATAGCACTTGTAACCAGCTAGGTCATAGACCTGTCTGTAGGTATGGCTAGAAACTGTCAGCAAGGGGCAGTGATTGGAACCCCTTTTATGTTTAACCTACATTGCTATTACTTTTGTATGTCTTTGGTTATACTTCCCTTTTGGGTGTTCAAGACCAGGTTAAAAAGAGACCTATGTCAACCAAAATTTACCCCTTGCTATCTATCAAGGCCAGTTAAGTTTCCTCAGGCATTACTTTTGGAATCATGTACAGAACCTCTCATCTCCTCTGTCAAGGACAGCTGCCAAGATGGATCATGGTCTTGTTTGACCATGTGGTTTCCTGTGGCAGTATGGAAGACTTTTCCTCTTTGGTGACCCTCCTCTCTGGCACACTGTGCATTGGTTGACTGAGGTCCTCTGGGGTCCCACAATCTCCTTGCTCAGGAGGTTGGGTGATGCACCGAAGTTGTAGGATCCTGCAGAGAGCTTCCCTCATGTCTTAGATCCTTGTTGACCTCAGAGAGCCAAGGCCAAAATATTGGCTACCTTTTAAACCACATTACCTTTTTAACTTTGGTCTCCAAGCTTTAGTTGTTCAACACCCAGAAGGTCAGTTGCAATGGTATTGAAGTGGGAGCAGTGAATTTAACTAGTATATTTTCATCTGGCTATCAAGCACTTCGAAATATAAATATAGCCAGAGGACTGTTGTTTCTTACCAATCATGGTTGTTTTAGAAGTTGAGTCTCTGCAGAATGTTAACAGGTAACAATTATAAAGTTTTACAGAGAAAATTTGAGATCAAGAGCCATGCATAGCATTTCAACATTACGACCATAATAACATTATTTTTTAAACACACGTGTCTATCTTAATATAGAATAGCCCTTTTAGTCAATCATCTCCACCTGATCACAAGACATTAAATGACACAAAGAAAATCTAACCTAATTTGTTATCCTTCAATAGGATGCCATCAAAGAAGAATGCACCTGCCTATAAATGTACCTTAGAAGTTTACAAAGTCTAGCATTTAATTTTAGTGTGTGACATTGCCTGGACTGCTCAGTAACTGAGCATCTCCAAGTGTAGTAACACATATATAAAATACACATCACATAAGCTTTTAAAAATTATCATTTGAGGGCCGGTGAGATGGCTCAGCGGCGTAAGCGCCTGCCTTGCAAGTGTGAGGGCCCGAGTTCGACTCCCGGAACCCACATACGAAAAAGGGGCTGGTGATATCGCTCAGCAGCACGGGTGCCTGTTGGCACGCGAGGTCCTGAGGTCGACCCCCCGGTACCCCCCCAAAAACAATTATCATTTGGCTCATGGTCTCATGGTGGTTTGATATTTATTTCTTATCACAAGTACCTGGAACACAAGTAAGAGAAAGGCAAGTTTCTGAGCCTAAAAGAAAACTTTATCAACATAAATAACCCTAGTTTTACATCTTTGAAGACCTGTACACCCAGAAACCTTGAATACACTATGAAATCAGCAATAATGAGCATCACAACTATATGAAAACCTTTGTTTATTTAGTTTTGTACCAAGATCATCTTTTCATAGGAAAAATCTTATTTTTTACCAACAGAAAATATAATCTTTTGATGGTAACTGATGTAAACACATTACAATAATATGTTTAGCAATATTTAATGGGGCATGTCTCCCAAAAAGCTATGGAAATTATTGAGGGCCCCATTAGTGAATAAAGGCTGGAATAAATGTTTCCAAGCAGCTGCTCTTTTATTCACCAAAGGGAGTCTTGTGCAGAACTTTTCTCAAGTCTAATGGGTCCCCATTTAGTCATCTTAACAGAATATTTTAGATGACCTATGAGAACTGGATCATAAAAATTAACACATTATTTTTGACCAATGAAAGACTCCCAAGTTATTCTACTCAGACAACTATAGGCATTGCATTTATAAAACCAGTCTTAACAGCATTTTGATTGGGTGGTGACCTGGATGGAAACATGTCCTTAACTTTAATGATATTTATTTTACCTATAACCCAACTTAAATTGTAGACATAAATATTTTAACCTATATACACTGTTTTCCATGAAAGTCACTAAAGCACAAAAAGAAGAAAAAACATTGAGCTCAAACAAAACAGGTGTGGGTGCTGCAACTAGTTATTAGCACAGATTGAACAGACAGATGGACAGGCACATGTAAGACAACTGTTTGTAAACCAGAGTGCACTCAGCTATATTTGGCCATGGCCTTTCTATAAATCAGACATGACTATCATTTTAGTAATTATAGTAAACAAGACACTATTGAAACTATTCACACAATCTACTTAGAAGGGGCAAACCACTGTATCCATCTCATTCATCAGAGTTGTTGTTTTCTTTCCTGAAAAGAAACTTGAGGTAGTCTATTGGCTCACAAGTGTATCAAGTTCATGGTCATTCTTTGTCTGCTGCTATCTCAGGTGGTTTGTGTTTTACCCTGGAGAGGTGAATCCAACTATTTCCCGTATCTTAATGACAAAAGAAGTTGTTAATAGGGTTGTGAGATCTTGCATAAGACAATATTTTCCACATGGCTTAACTATTGGTAAAATTGGTGTGTTGCATGGGGATTGTCATGGCAGCAGTAATCTTGCAGCCAAAAACCTATCAATAATGGTTTTTAACTCCAGTCTAGCCTCCTTTTTAAGAAAATACTGTTTCCTGAAAGGATACATACTAGGATCCTTTAGCTAAATGTCTCTTAGTGTGGCCTTGACACCCCTCCCTGGGGTGCCATCATACCATGTTAGAGAATCTACTCCTGACAGAGATATTGGGCTCTGTGAAGTCAGGATGGCTGAGTCCCTAGAAACTAGGACATGGGTTGTCAGAGGTTTGAGAATCAGAGTGTCCCTGAATAGAAAGAGTATATCTCTTCCAATTAGTGGTATGAGGCACTCCAGTATCACCATAAAAACAGCTTGGAAAAGGAAATCTTCCACATGGCAGTTCAGAATAAGGGTAAGGAAAGCTGTCTAGTTAACTCCCTCAAGGCCCACAACTTTAGAAAGGGATGAAAGCTCATCCCAGTAAGACATTAGAATTGAATAAGACACACCAGTATCACAGAAGAATGTAAACTATTTGCCCACTATGTCTAAATTTACCCAAGACTCCTGTGGAGTAATTATGATATTCTTGTGCAGGAGCCTTGCAGTCTGCCTTGGGCATCATTACCACTCATTGTCTGGACATTTTTCCCTGGCCACCATGGTGAGGGGTGGCCTTATCCCTCTCTGGGAGCAAGAGCAGTCTCTCTTCCAATGCAAAGGGTCTTCTCCCATATTCTGATATTTCCAAAAGGGGCTAGCTGGTTTCCAAGGGCATTCCTTTGCCTGGTACTCTGTTCACTTGCACTTGAAGCACTTTGACTTGCTCCCATCTCTCTTTGGATTACCTCATGTTCCCCTGGAGTTGTAGGCTTTGTAATGAGCTTTATCAAATAGGGCAAGCGTGGCTTTAGCCTACCTCCTTTCCTTATCCAGTTCTCATTTGTCCTCTACTTCATCATGGTTATGAACATTGAATAACCTTCATTGACAAATTGGTTTATTTCAGTTTGTGGGCCCGGTTTTTCAAGCCTTTTCCTAATATCTGCAGTTGACTGACTAATAAAATACTGCCTTAGGATAATCTGACATTCTCTAGACTCACAGTCTAAGTTAGTATATTCATGGAGGGCCTCTTCAAGCTGAAACTGCAAAGCAATTGTGTTCTCACTGGGGCCCTGACTAAGGGACCCAAACTTATCATAGTTCATAGGTTTGGGGATCTCTTGTCACTAGCTAAAATGCCTTTGATGTATAACTTTTGTTTAGCTTCTCTCTCCCCTGTGTTATAATTCCACTCAGGCCCTTCTTGTGATCCAGATAATGCCAAAGTTGGCTGATTATCAGAGGGTGAAGCTGCAAAGTCTTCTTCATTGGCCTGCCTTGCAACCTTTATAATCCTTTTCCTTTCTACTGCTGTGCAACAAGAAATGAGGATGAATTGGACATCTCTCCAGGTCACACTTAAAGTCATCATTAGGGTAGAATAAAGACAATGAGACTGGTACAGAAGGAAGGCAAGTTAAAAGGAAACTCCAGTGCCTAGGTAAGAGATATAATGAAGGCTTGCACTCAGGTAGTGACAATGAAAGTGGACAAAAGAATAAAGACTCTAGAGTACTCAGTATATAGGTATGGAGAAGCTTACCCTAAGACAAAATGTAAAATGAAAAACAAAGAAAGCATAGCAAATACCAGCAACCACAAAAGACATGGAGAGTTCCCAAATTCATTTGTATAGTGGCCAAAAGAGCAGTATGAGAAAAAGTAAAGCACAATGCTGTAGAAATCACGTTTCAAAATTTTCAAAGTCCAGAGTCCCTGAACCTAGCCCTCCTTTGATCTGCATACCAATATAGAAGCTTAAGATTGTGGTAGTTTTTTTAGTGGCCATGCCATGATTTTGGCTTTGACTGAGATTGTTGTCAACTACAACTCTGAAGTCTTAGTTATAAAAACTATAATCTAGTCAGATCCCCCTTTCCTATACATTTGTAATTTCAAAAGCAGGACCCATTTTGTTCTATTTAATGTCATTAGATTTCTTTTGACTTCTTATTCTAGCCTCTCCAAGAATTTTTTACATTTCAACTCTGCCATGTAACATACAGTATTGGCTTTTCTTCCCACACTCTCTTATCTGTAATTTGAACATCTCACAGCATATCCTATTTTTCAATTGTTTTAATTAATTTTATGGTACTCTTTTGATATACATAATGATCAGATTCATCATAGGGAAGTTGTACCTCAATATTATACATATATATGGATTCTTATTTTTCCCCATTCCCCTCCCCTCCTTTTAAAAATCTTCCCTTCCTTATATACAAAAGCTTTGTTTCCACTTTTTTCCTGCTCTTCTCTTTTTTCCTTTTCCCTTCCTCAGCTTCTCAACTTCCCTTTGTTGTTCCCCTTTCCAACTGAATATTTTCTTCCTACTTCCCAATATCTATCATCCACTATGGTCATTATTTATAATTTCATTGCTCACACAAGACAAACAATGTGATATTTAAGCATGTGTGTCCAATTTATTTCACTTAAAATTATGGTCTCAAGGTGCATACATTTACCTATAAATGTCTCAAGTATATCCTTTTTTATGGCAGAGTAGTACTCCATTGTGGAGGAATGCCTGGAAGACTCTCCTTGAAAGAAGAGCAATTATGTCTATTTTAGCTAAAACTGGCCCTATTCCCATGTATTGATATGTACAGAGCTGGCTAGGACCTTTCCTTATCCTTTCAATTGGCTTTAAGCAATGCAAATCATTCTAGCTGAGGTGCTGATGTATAGTCTTTGAAGCAAGGTGAATGTCAGTATTACTCCACCCAGTAGCTCCCAAAAAAATGTGTGAGCCAGACAGGAGGGAGAGCCATGCTCCATGCTGTTGGCTGCAATTGAGCCTTGAGATAAGAGACTATGACTTTCCAGGGCATAAAAAATTACACATCAGAGCTGAAACACCTAACCCAAAACATTAGATACTACCTCAAATTGTGTTATGCATATTATTCCTTCTACATATCCTTCTCTCTGCATACTGCAGAGGTGATTTCAGACCTCTTACCTAGCCAAGCTGACAGCACTCATGTACCTTCTGCCACTTTCACAGTCACTCATACCTGAGCCATTCCCCTCATCAAGAATTAATAAAACCTGAGTTTGGCCTTTGTTCTAGTTAGCCATCATCCTAGATGGACTTAGGACCCCCGTGGCCCCCCACCATCTTAGATATATAACTCTGTCTTTACACCATGGGTTGCACTGGAAGTGGTAGATTGGAATTAGCTCACTAGAATTCCAATAACTTTCCTTTCTAATTACAAATATAAACTTCCTGAACTGTGACAAGATTCGGGGAGGGCCCTCTATACTCCATTGTATACAAAAAAAACACATTTTCTTTATCCATTTATCCATTGACAAACATCTTGGCTATTCCCAAGTTTTAGCTATTACAAATTGTGCTGCTATAAAATGGGCATCCATATATCACTGGGATATGATGCTTTTCACACTTTTGGGACAATACCAAGAAAGACAATACCTGGGTCAAATGGAATCTCTAGTTCCATTTTTTGAGGAATCTCCATACTGATTTCCATACTGGTTTACAAATTTACACTCCAGCACTGGAGGAGGGTTCCTTTTTCCCCACAGCCTGGCCAGCATTGTTATTGGTTGACTTCTTGATGATAGCCATTCTCTCTAGAGTGAGATGGAATCTCAGTGTTGCTTTCATTTGCATTTCTCAAATGACCAGTGATGTTGAACTTTTTTTCATGTATTTATTTGCTGTTTCTACTTCTTCATCTGAAAAGTATTTACTCATTTCAGATGCCTATTTTTGGATTGGGTTTTTAAATTTCAAGGGTCTGATTTTTTTATTTCTTTATATATTCTAGATATTAGTCCTTTGTCTGAAGAATAGCTGGTAAAATATTTTCCCCTTCTGTGGGTTGTCACTTCACTCTGTTGGTGGTTACTTTTGCTGTGCAAAAGCTTTTTAATATGACAAGAACTCAGGTTTCTTTTTTCTGGGTACCGGGGGTGAAACTCAGGACCTTGTGCACCAGCAGGCGCCCGTGCTGCTGAGCGATATCACTGGCCCTTTTTTTGTATGTGGGTACCGGGAGTCGAACTCAGGACCTCGTGCTTGCCAGGCAGGCGCTTACGCTGCTTAGCTATCTCACCGGCCCGAGAACTCAGGTTTTGATTTTTTGTAATATTTCCTGAGTGATTGGAATTTTGTTTATAAAGTGCTTGCCTACACCTATGTCTTCAAGAGTTTTACCTATTTTATCTTCCAGTAGACTAAATTATCTGTTTTAATATTTAGATCTTTGATCCATTTCAATTTTAGGTTAGCACATGGTTATTTGTTTGCTATTTGTGTACAGAATACTATTGATTTTTGAGTGTTGATTTTATATCCTGCTGTGGTATTGAATATGGTTATTAACTCTAAGAGTCCTTTGGTGGAGTTTTTGGGGACTATATAGAGATAATCATTTCATATGCAAATAATGATAGCTTAACTTCTTCCTTTCCTGTCATTATTCTTTTCATTTCTTTCTCTTGTCTAGTTGCTCTGGCTAATGTTTCCAGAATTATATTGAATGGGGTGGTGAGGTCTAGGATTAATCTTTACAATGCAGAAAGCCAGTTTTCCCAGCACCATTTATAAAGAGACTATCTTTCTTCCATGAAGGTGTTTGAGCCCTTTGTCAAAGATTAGGTGGCTGTGTGCATTTGCAGTTGTTTCTGAATCTTCTATTGTTTCTATTCATTCTCAGATATGTTTTTTGCCAGTACCATGCTGTTTTTATCACTGTACCTTTGTAGTATAATTTCAGGTTGGGGATTGTGATCTCCCCTGCCTTTCATTTGTTGTCCAGAATTGCTCTTGCTATTCTAGGTCACTTCTGGTTCCAGATGAATTTTAGAATTGTTTCTCTAATTCTGTGAGGTATGCCATTGGTATTTTGATCGAAATTTCAAGAAATCTATATAACAATTTTGGCAGTAGAGCCATTTTCACTACATTGCTTCTTCCTACCAAAAAGCAAGGCATAATTTTCCATTTTCTGATATCCTTTTTCATCTCCTTCAGAATTCTGTAGTTCCAACATAAAGTTCTTTTATTTCCTTTGTTACATTGATCCCTTAATTATTTCACTTTTCTTGATGCTATTGAGAAATGTGTTATTTCCATATTTTCTCTCTCTGGGGCCAGGGGTACAGCTCAGTGGCACAGCACCTGTTTAGCAAGTGCAAGGTCCTGAGTTTGATTCCCTGTACCCAAGAAAATGAAAAATAAAAAGAAATATATTTTCTCTCTCAGTGAGTTTGTTATTTGTGTACTATTATACAAATAACTAGCACTAGAATGCTATTGATTTTTGAGTGTTGACTTTTTATCCAGGTGTGATATTAAATTTGGTTATTAATTCTAGAAGTCTTTTGGTGGACTTTTTGAGGTCTTCTATGTAGGGTATGATGTTATCTGCAAATAATGATAATTTAACTTCTTCCTTTCCTATCCTTATTCCTCTTATTTTTCTCTCTTGTCTGATTCCTCTGGCTAATGTTTCCAGAACTACATTGACTAGGAGTGGTAATAGTGGAAATCTTTGTCTTGTTCCTAATTTTGAAGTGAAAGCTTTCAGTTTTTGTCCATTTAGTATGATTTTGGCTGTTGGTTTGTCATAAATGGCTTTTATCAGATTGAGGTAAAGTCCATCTATTCTGATTTTCTGTAGGGTTTTTATCATGAATGAGTGTTGACTTTATCTAAAGCTTTTTCCTGCATTGCTTCCCTTTCATTTTCATTAAAGAGTTTGAGGAGTATTGGCATTAAATCTTCTCTAATTTCCTTTTAAAATTCATCCGTGAATCCATCAGGGCCTGGGCTTTTCTTTGTTGGTAAGTTTTTAATTACATTTTCAATCTCATCTTGCACTACACTAAAGTCAAAATGGATCAAAGATCTAAATATTAAAACAGAAACACTAAATCTACTGGAAAAGAAAGTAGGTAGGAATCTTGAAGACATAGGAGTAGGCAGAAATTTCATGAACAAAACTCAAACAGCATGGGAAGTACTTCAAAAAATCAACAACTGGAATGTCATCTTATTAAAATACTTTTTCACATCAAAAGAAATCACTAACAGAGTGCCATGCCACCCTGCCTTGGAGCCAGCTAATTTTGGACTGAAATCTCTATAAATTGTGAGCTACAATAAACCTTCCCTCCTCTAACTTTGGGTGTTGGGTATCTTGTCTCAGCAATGAGAAAAGTAACCATAATCTTGAAGACATAGGTGTAGGCAGAGACTTCATGAACAGAAACCAACTCCACAGGAAGTACTTCAAAGAATCAACAACTGGGATCTCATCTTGTTAAAAAGTTTTTGCACATTAAAAGAAATCACTAACAGAGTGAAAAGAAAACCCACAGAGTGGGAAAAAAATTTTAGCCAACTGTCCCTCTGACAAAGGACTTCCATCTAGAACATATAAAGAATTGAAAAAATCAGGCCACCCAAATTCAAAGACCTAATCCAACAATGGACACTTGAGATGAATACATATTTCTCAGTTGAACAAGTACAAACAGCAAATAAATATATGAAAAAGCAGTCAACATCTCTGGTCATTTGAGAAATGCAAATTAAAACAATACTGAGATTCCATCTCACCCCAGAAAGAATGGCTATGATCAAGAAATAAACTAATAACAAATGCTGATGGGGCTGTGGGGGAAAAGTAACCCTTCTCCACTGTTGGTGGGAGTGTAGACTGGTGCAACCACTGTGGAAATCAGTATGGATATTCCTCAAAAATCTAGGATTAGAGGTTCCATTCAACCCAGCTATTCCCCTTCTGGGTATTTCCCCAGAAGAATTAAAAACATCATATCACAGTGATATATGTGCACCCATGTTTATAGCAGCACAATTTATAATACTTAAACCTTGAAAACAATCCAAATGCCCATCAACTGAAGAATGGATAAAAAAAGATGTATTTTTAAACAATGGAGTACTACTCAGCTATAAAGAAGGATAAACTCAAGGCTTTTGTAGGTAAATGGATGCAACTAGAACCCATACTCATAAGTGAGATAAATCAGACTCACATGTGTGAACATCATATTTTTCCCTAGTATAAGAAACTGAAAGAGTAAATAAGATTCAAAATGTATAATAGATATTGTGAAAGTGGAAGAAACTGCTCAAAATGAAAGAACTGGGATGGGGGAAAGGAGAAAAGGAAAGGAAAAGAAAATACATATATACACATGATAGCTAAGATAATTACACTTCTAATTTCTATTACTTCACTGAAAGGAACAGTTTGTGCTTATATTGTTTGATCAATTTTTCATGCCTATATCATGTAATCTGAGCAACTACATTGAAAATAACAATACACAATATATTAACCATTGTTAATCCCCTGTTAGCTTGTTTTGAAATTCTGTATCATTGTTTCCATTGTTTTTCTCTTTAAAATAAAAAATAGGTTATTTATTTGATCTCACTCTTTTTTTCTGATATGAGAATTCACCACTGTAAATTTTCTTCATAAGACTGCTTTCATTGCTTTGTATAAGTTCTGATATGTTGTATTGGCATTATTGTTTAGTTGTAGAAACTGTTTAATGATTTTAATTTCATCTATGAATCCTTGGTTGCCCAGGAGGATGTTATTTACTTTCCATGTGTTTATATATTTTTGTAGTTTCTTTTGTTATTGATTTCCAATTTTATTGCACTATGATCAGATAACATATATTACCTGATTACATGATATTACATGAGATTATTTCAACTTTTTGCATTCACTTAAGCATGTTCAATGAGCTAGGATATGGTCTATTTTGGAAAAAGCCCCATGTGCAGCTGAAAGAATATGCATTCTGTGGTTGTGGGGTGGAACACTCTAGATATTTACTAAGTCCCTTTGTTCAAAGGTTTGCTTCAGCTTTGATATTTCTTAGTTGATTTCTTTTTTCTCTAGTTGATCTATTTGGGACAGGGGGTATTGAGGTCCCCTATTACAATTGTATTGGTGCTTATTTCATTTTTCATGTCTAGTAGTATTTTTTATACAGTTGTGTGTGCTAGTTATATATATATATAATATTATATTATATATTATATATATATTATATACTATATATATATGCGCACAAATATATATATTTGTAATTGTACTCTCTTCCTCTTGGATTGTTCACCTCATGAGTATGTAGTGACCTTTGTTGTCTCTTCTGATCAGTCCTGGTTTGAAATCTATTTTGTTTGCAAGTAGAATAGTTACCACTAATTCCTTTAGGTTCATGTCTCATGAAGTATTGTTTTCCATCCTTTGACTTTCAGTCTATGCATTTCTTTTTGAGTTAGATGCGTTTCTTGTATGCACCATATTGTTGGATCTAGTTTTGGGATCCATTCTGCCTCTCTGTTTCTTTTCATCGCTGAATTGAGACCATTTACATTAATGAGTATAACTGATATGTACTGATTTATTCTGGTCATATTATTTTCCTGTTGTTGGCTCCCTTTCTTTCCCTTCTGTTTAATTGCTTGCCTTCTCCAGTGGATTCATTCTATTGGAATTCTTAGAATTGTTATCTTCATTGTCGTTTTTTAGAATATTCTTCAGAACTTTTTGGAGTGCTGATTTATTAGTAAAGAATTTCTTCAGGTATTTTTTTTATCATGGCTATATTTTATTTCCTTGACACCCCACCCTCTTCCATGTGCATTCCATTGGTAAGAGCTGCATCACATGACTGCCCTTAACTGCCTAGGCACTTGAAAAATGAACTAGGCATATTGCAGTTCTATATAAAGTAAGGGAGTATTTAGTATAGAAGAAATTAAGCATGAGGCCCTGGGTTCAATTGCTAGCAATGAAAAAAGGAAATAAATAAAAACTAAGAAATTAAAGAAAGGATATTACATAGGTAATGGGCAGTGTTTACAATTTGTATGGTGGTCCAAAGGGATTAAAATTATAAAAATGTATAATAATTAGAACATAGCTTACCTCACTTTTTTAGGTTGTATCTACACTAAAGTCAGTGACTACATTTCAAGTATCCATTCTATACCACAGGTAAAGAACATTCATTCCACTTCCACTATACACTAGAAACTGTATAGATTATTTCACCTAACATCCACTCAACAAACTTAGAAGGTAGTAAATTATTCTTCCCATTTAATAGATGATAAAACTGATGCTCAGAGATTCTCAATATTTGTCCAAGACCATACCAAGTTTGACTATGATGGCTTCTGTAAGGAGTATCCCAGTAACATCAATCCAGTATTAAGGAAATGGGGGAAGGAGTAAAGAATCAGGGCTGGCAGTCAGACTTTCACTGTAACCCAGGATTTTTTCCTGATGTATTACATGCCCTTGAAAAAATCACTTTCTAGTTCTCAGTCTCAGGTTTTACCATCTATAGAACAAATTGGCTTGAACAATTAAGCTTCTTTTGGGACCTAAGATGACACCTCTCATGTATGACATTGAATTAAGAAGTTGCTGGTTTCCGGAAAAAGATGGCGGATCTGTAAGAAGCAGGCAGTGAACCTCTCCAAAAGTCACTATTTGGACTCTGGAATATAGTGACTGGAGGAGGACAAGAAAGAGGGAAGTGGCTCCCCTGGACTCAGGAAAGATCTGAAGTGAGTTCAGGACCCACGGAGAAAGTGAAGAGAGAAACCCCAACAAAGAAGAAGGAGGTGGCCACCAGCGCCTGTTCCCTGTGTTGGGAATCCCAACACAACAGAAATGGTTCAAATCTGCAGACATACTGTGACTGCTGGCACCCCTGAGGGCCTCCGTGGAGGAATGCCAGAAGTGGCAGTGCAGAGAAGCAGCAGCCATGAAGGAGACACTGACTGGTGGTGAGTGCTGACACCCAGCCATCCTGCGTGAGAGAGTGACTAGCCAGGTGCCATTGTGGGGGGGCAGCAGCTGAACTTGAAACTCAGGGCAGCTGCCACTCCATCCATGGCTCTAGCGGGGACCTCTGTGGAGGAACACCAGATGCTGTAGTACAGAGAAGCAGCGGCCATGAAGGACACACTGACTGGCAGTGAGTGCTGACACCCAGCCATACTGCGTGAGAGAGTGACTAGCCAGGCGCCATTGTGGGGGGCAGCAGCTGAGCTCAGAACTCAGGGTGGCCACCACTCCATCCACAGCTCCAGTGGGGACCTCCACAGAGGAACACGAGATGCCACGGTACAGAGAAGCACCAGTCAAGAAGGACACACTGACTGGCACTTTTCTTCCTGGTATTCCAAGACTGAGATTGTCTAAGGATCACAGAAAATACTGTGGCACAGTACCAAACAACCAAGGACTGGGCCAAACAGGCAGCAATTTCTCATCTCCAACAAAGTGAAGAGGTAGGATATTGCAGCAGGCTCAAAACCCAAAAATAAGCTACACCTGGAAGATATCTAAGAGAAGTAGCCATCTCCGAAGAGTTTGAAATTCCAGCAATAAAGCAATCTACCATAGGCAATTTACAAACAGCAACCCAGGAATTAAACTAAAGAAAGAAAATAATATGAGATGACACTTAAACAAGATGCAACCCCACACATCCAGTTCGCCAAAGGCAAACCCAGAGGGCAGTGAGGTGGGACAAACTGAAAGCCACCCATCTGACATCTCTGAAGTGATAACAACAAAGCAGTTGAATGAGGCTCTGGAAAAATTTAAATCAGAAATAATTTCTCGGATAACTCAGAGATAATGTCCACAATGAAGACCATGCTTAAGGACACTAGAGCGGACACAGACAAAAAAAAAAAAAGACAAGGTTAAGAAAATGATGGAAGCCATGAATGCTCAGCATAGGAAAGAAATGGACTCCATAAAGCAGATTCAAGCAGATATCCAGGAGAACAAAAATTCCATTGAAAGTATTTGTAGCAGATTAAGCCAATGTGAGGACAGGATCTCAGATATAGAAGAGAGGCTTGTGATTAGTGATCATGAAAAGAAAGAATTCTTAAAAAAAGCAAGGGACAATGAAAAATTAATCCAGCAACTGCTAGATGAGGCAAAGAAGAATAACTTAAGATAGATTGGAGTCAATGAAAAAGCAGTAGATAGCATAAATGACATCAGAACACTGTTCCCAGACATTATCACAGAAAATTTCCCTGGTAGAGAAAAAGAATTTGACGTCCAGATAAGTGAGGCTTATAGAATTCCAAATAGCCAAGATAAAAAAAAAATCTTCAGCCAGGCACATCATGGTCAAGATTCCAGAAATTCAACATAAGTGTAGAATCTTAAAAGTGGTTAGAGAAAAGAAACAAATCACCTATAAAGGAAAGGCCATCAGAATCACAGCGGACTTTTCAACACAAACTCTCAACTCAAGAAGAGCTTGGAATGATGTATTTCAAGTTCTAAAGGAAAATAACATTCAACCTAGATGGATGTACCCCGCAAAACTCTCTTTCAAAACTGATGGTGAAATAAAATACTTCCATGACGAAGAACATCTGAGAAAGTTTATAACCACCAAACCAGCACTCCAAAATGTTTTGAAGGACATTCTAGAAAGGGATAACAGGACTACAACTCTAGAAACCCCAACAGAAGGAATCCACCAGGCAGAACAAATGATTAAAGAGAGGGAGGGAAAAATAAAAATTAAAAGAGGGGGAGCCAACAACAAGAAAATAACATGACAAGGATAAGTCAATACATATCAGTTTTAACCATTAATGTTAGTGGTCTCAATTCACTAATCAAAAGGCAAAGACTGGCAAATTGGATCAAGAAGCAAGATACAACAATATGCTGTATACAATAAACACATTTAATTCAAAAAAAATTCATAGACTGAAAGTCAAAGGATGGAAAAGAATACTCCATGTGACAGGAACCCAGAAAAAAGCAGGAGTAGCTATTCTTTTTGCAGACAAAGTCAATTTCAAGCCAAGAGTGATTCAGAGAGATAAAGAAGGTCACTACATCCTTGTAAAGGGAACAATCCAAGAGGAAGAGATAACAATCATAAATATATATGCAACAAATACCAGTGTACCCAACTATATAAAACAAATATTAACAGACATGAAAAATCAAATAAACACTAATACAATTATATTGGGGGATCTCAATACCCCACTATCACAAAAAGACAGATTAACTAGACAAAAAATCAACAATGAAATATTAGAACTGAACCAAACATTGGAACAAATGGACTTAGTAGATGTCTGCAGAGTGTCCCCACAACATCAGAATACACATATTTCTCAGATGCACATGGGACATTCTCCAAAATAGACCAAATACTAGCTCATAGAACCTGCTTAAGTAAATGAAAGGAATTGAAATTACCCCATGTATATTATCAGACCATAGTGCAATGAAATTGGAAATCAATAGCAAAAGAAACCACAAGAACTTCCTAAACACATGGAAATTAAATAGCACCTTCCTGAACAACCAATGGGTCACAGATGAAATTAAAGAAGAAATTAGAGAGTTTCTGCAACTGAATGACAATGACAGTACATCATACCAGAACTTATGGGATACAATGAAAGCAGTCCTAGGAGGGAAGTTCATAGAATTAAATTCCTGTATCAGGAAAACAGAGCAAGTACAAATAAACAACCTAATTGTGAACCTCAAACTTCTAGAAAAAGAAGAGCAGGCTAAACCAAAAGCTCGTACAAGGGAGGAAATTATAAAGATCCCGAGCAGAAATTAACATATTGGAGACTAAAAAAATAATACAAAGAATCAATGAATCAAAGAGTTGGTTCTTTGAAAGATTAAATAAAGTCAACAAACCCTTATCCAACTTTATTCAAAAAAGGAAATAAAGTAGTCAAATCCACGCAATTAAGAATGAAAAGGGTGATATCACAACGGACCCTGCAGAAATCCAGAAGATCATCTATACCTACTTTGAAAACTTGTATTCTACTAAGATGGAAAATGCTGAAAAAATGGACAGATTCCTAGATACATATGAATTACCAAAGCTCAACCGAGAGAATATAAAAATCCTAAATAAACCAATAACAATCAATAAAATCAAAGATGTAATTAAAACCTACCAACAAAGAAAAGCCTAGGCCCTGATGGATTCACTGCCGAATTCTACAAGAAATTTAGAGAAGACCTAAAACCACTACTTCTCAAACTCTTTAATGAAACTGAAAGGGAAGCAATACTCCCATATTCATTCCTGGAAGCAAGCATTACCCTGATACCAAAACCAGAGAAGGACCCAACTAAGAAAGAGAACTACAGACCAATCCCCTTAATGAACATAGATGCAAAAATTCTCAATAAGATGCTGGCAAACAGAATGCATCAAATCATCAAGAAGATTATACACCATGACCAAGTTGGATTCATCGCAGGGATGCAGGGATGGTTGATCATACGTAAATCAATAAATGTAATACACCATATTAACAGAACCAAGAACAAAAGTCATGTGATCATCTGAATAGATGCAGAAAAAGCTTTTGACAAAGTCCAGCACCTATTCATGATAAAAACCTTACATAAAATTGCAATAGATGTTCTTTATCTCAACCTGATAAAAGCTATCTATGACAAACCAACAGCCAATATCATACTAAATGGACAAAAACTGAAAGCTTTCTCTCTAAAATCAGGAACAAGACAAGGATGTCCACTGTCCCCACTCTTATTCAACATAGTCCTGGAAACTTTAGCCAGAGCAATTAGACAAGAGAAAGAAATAAAGGGAATAATGATTGGAAAGGAAGAAGTTAGATTATCATTGTTTGCAAATGACATGATACTCTACATAGAAGACCCCAAAAACTCCACTAAAAAATTGCTAGATTTAATAAGCAAATTCAGTAGCATAGCTGGATACAAAGTCAACACTCAAAAATCAATAGCCTTCCTGTACACCAATAACAAACTCACTGAGAGAGAAATTAGGGAAATAACACCTTTCACAAAAACATGCAAAAAAATGAAATACCTAGGAATCAATCTCACAAAGGAAGTAAAAGACCTCTACACTGAAAACTACAGTACTCTGAGAAAGGAAATTGAAGAGGATATCAGAAAATGGAAAGATATCCCTTGTTCTTGGGTCAGAAGAACCAATATAGTGGAAATGGCCATACTTCCAAAGTTGTTATACAGATTTAATGCAATTCCGATCAAAATTCCAACAAGATATCTCACAGAACTAGAGAAAACAATCCTAAAATTCATCTGGAACCAGAAGAGACCTAGAATAGCAAAGGCAATTCTGGGCAACAAAAGCAAGGCAGAGGGCATCACAATCCCTGATTTGAAATTATACTATAAAGCTACTGTGATAAAAACAGTGCAGTATTGGCAAAAAAACAGACCCAAAGATCAATGGAACAGATTAGAAGATGCAGAAAGAACTCCAGACATACTAAGCCACCTTATCTTTGACAAAGGTGCCAAACACATTCACTGGAAGAAAGACAGCCTCTTTAATAAGTGGTGCTGTAAAAATTGGCTTTACACATGCGGAAGATTAAAACTAGACCCATATCTTTCACCATGCACTAAACTAAATTCAAAATGGATCAAAGAACTAAATATTAAAACAGAAACATTAAATCTCCTGGAAAATAGAATAGGTAAAACTCTTGAAGACATTGGTGTAGGCAAAGACTTTATGAATAAAACCCCAATGGCACAGGAAGTATCACAAAGAATCTACAACTGGAATCTCATTTTATTAAAAAGCTTTTACACAGCAAGAGAAACTACCAACAGAGTGAAGAGACAACCCACAACGTGGGAAAAGATGTTTGTCAGCTATTCCTCAGACAAAGGATTACTATTGAGAACATACAAAGAACTCAAAAAAATCAGACCTCCCAAATTTATTTTTTTTTATTTATTTTTTTTTGTGGGTACCATGGGGTCGACCTCAGGACCTCGCACGCCAGCAGGCACCCGTGCCTCTGAGCGATATCACCAGCCCCTTTTTCGTATGTGGGATCCGGGAGTCGAACTCGGGCCCTCGCGCTTGCCAGGCAGGTGCTTAAGCCGCTGAGCCATCTCACCGGCCCAGACCTCCCAAATTTAAATACTCAATCCAAAAATGGGCATCTGAGATGAATAAACACTTCTCAGATGAAGAAATACAAATGGCAAATAAATATTTGAAAAAATGTTCAACATCACTGGTCGTTCGAGAGATGCAAATTAAAACAACACTGAGATTCTGTCTCACCCCAGAAAGAATGGCTATTATCAAGAAGTCAACTAATAACAAATGCTGGAGGGGCTGTGGGGAAAAAGAAGCCCTTCTCCACTGTTGGTGGGAGTGTCGACTGGTACAGCCACTGTGGAAATCAGTGTGGAGAATCCTCAAAAACTAGGATTAGAGGTCCCATTTGACCCAGCTATTCCCTTTCCGGGTATCTACCCAGAAGAATTAAAAACATCGTACCACAGCGATATATGTGCACTGATGTTTATAGCAACACAATTTGTAATAGCTAGATTGTGGAAAGAACCCAAATGCCCATTAACCGAGGAATGGATAAAAAAGATGTGGTATTTTTATACAATGGAGTACTACTTAGCCATAAAGAAAGATAAACTGGAAACTTTTATAGGTTGGATGCAACTCGAGAAAATACTCACAAGCGAAATAAACCGGACGCCCGTGTGTAAACATCGTATTGTCTCCCTAGTATGAAAATGCAATTTCACTGTGACTATTCCATTCCTTAGTCTTCTATTTTTCCCTAGCTTTTACATGGCTTAATCTTATACTGAGTAATATTTTTTCTCCAAAAGTATTTTTACATTCTCTAATGCTTGAGTTTGTTAATACATGAGAATGTTTACTTGTTGTCTTTAAAAAATAAATAAATAATTAATTTAAAACAGAGAAGGTGCTGCTGAGTCACTTGCATGGCCAGATACATGCAAGTACCCACACAGAGAAAGTTTTTAATAAGCCCTGTCACTTGTGTAAGCACCAGACATTTACAGAACACATTTTCATAAGGGCCCAATTTAGTGCTTTCTCTCTGCTTGCCAAGGCTAAGCCATGTGATCATTTTTCTTATAATCTACATCTATTCACAAGAAGAATGTTGTTTTTTCATGATGTCATCAAGATTATATTTGTTAAAGTGAGACTGGAAGCTCAGCCTGAGGAGCCTGCTTAATTGCATTATTTCACTATATTAAGTTATCTTGGGTCTTCAAGTCTGACTCTGATGAGAAAAACTCTGCCAGTGTTTGAGTTTTATTGACTAGCACTGAGGGTGATCTTAGAGTGTGCTGAGCAATGAGGTAGTTTTTTTTAATGTTCACATTTTTCCTATTAATCTTTCCAGCCTATTTTTCCATTGACCTCGCTCTTAGCAAAGGTTTCAAGATTTATCTTGTCCTGGGTCTTCCTGGGTTGACATGATGAACCTAGAGGGTGGTCACCAGTCCCTCTGGGTTTCCCAGTTCCTCTATCCCTCTCATCTTGCTCTTCACCATTCAAAAAACAAATGAAAAATGCAAACACTTTAGTAACATTCATAGAACTTCCTTTCCCACTGTATAGCTCATTTCCTGCTCCTTACACATCATGTGGAAGAGGATGTGTAGAGGATGATCTGTAGGACTTAGGCAGCCTGGCTTCTGTTTCAAATCCTGCTCCCATCTATATGGCTTCACGTGACTACTTTCTGCTCTTTGGGCTTTTAAAATTCATCTGTAAACCTGCAGGATTGAGGTGGGGTGTAGATAAGTACTAGAGCCTAGCATGCTCAAGATGCTGGGTTCCATCCCCAGCACTGCAAGCAAACACACACACACACACACACACACACACACACACACATGGTTGAACTAGTAATCTCTGAGAATTATTTGGGTCCTAATAATCATGATTTGCCCAAATACATTCTACTTAGAAAGCAACCTCCCAAGTCTTATGGTTATAAACCTAATTAGCATCATGTTAGTACCTGGAGTCACACAACTCCAAGAGATGCCATCTGCACTGTAGGAGATATCACTCACCTGAGGCTGAGCTCATCTAGCACCATATTTAAGAGAAACTTACAAGGATGTTTTAAGCATCATGTCTATCATGTTAAGTATATCTTATACCATACATGGTGTAGTGGGGAAATCTGTTTCCCCACTAATCCTCAGTAGCTTCAGGTTCCCTCTTCACTGAGAAAACATAGTGTTATGGCCTATGTCTAGATGTCCCCCCAAAGCCTCATGAGGTCATAGATGGGGCTTTTTCAGAGGTGGCTGGATCTATAATATGTGATGATGGAATTAAGGGTGTGTGATTACTAAATTAGTCCAATGATTGGTTTGGCATAGTTCTGAGTGTGAGTGCTACCCACCCTAAAGGTGGGTAGCCTAGATAGAATATAAAAAAGACAAAAAGAGGCTGCTATTGTAGCTTGTAATTTGGTGCCCTCTGCCTTCTGTCTTCTGCCTGCCATGAACTGTTTCTCCTCTGTGATGCCCTTCTGCCATCCCACCCTGCCATGCAGCCAGCAAAGAATGAACTGAAACCTCTACAAACTGAGTGAAATAAGCCTTTCCTCCTTTAATTTTGGGTGTTGGGTATTTTGTCTCAGCAATGAAAAAAGTAACTGAGACATAGATTACTAGGTTAATTCCCAAAAATTTAGGAGTTGTTGGGGTGTGGCATCTCTACACAAAGGAAGGAGAGCTTCAATTAAATAAAAGGGACAAAAAGGGTAGATTTGGTTGAAAGTAGAGCATCTGAAGGGAACCTTTCAGCCTGAATAACATTGCAAGTCTTTTATTCTCAGATTAAGATCTTCAACAGTACAAAAGTAAAAGGGCCAAAGGGAAAACAAAGTCACAGAAGGGTAAGATTAGGATGTACTAAGCTAAGTGAAAGTTTTAACAAATTTCCTTGGGCCAAACCAAGAATGTACCACCTATACCCAGCCAAGGTATGTATCAGAGAGTCATGAGGCACCTCCCCAGTGGTGTCCTCTGAGTGGTGGGAGGAGAGAATACACTCTTCTTGGGGAACCAACCTGAAAGGACTCTATTAAAATATCAAGTATGGTTACATTAGACCAGGACCTACATGTATCTCTACATTTGTTTGCAATAGGTTTCAGAGAACTGAAACTCTAATATATGCTCAAGGTACATAGACTCTGGTCTGGCCCTGCTGATCAGACTAACTGGCCTCCCCGGCCATCTTTCATACCCTTGAACTCTTTCATTGCTGGACTGTTTCCCAGTATGTAAATGAGGGAACAAGAAAGCAATCAGATTTCACACTGTTCTGTGGAGTCCATGGGTTCAGGTTCAAGGGCATAGATTGAACATGCTCAAGGGCTACCTCAGAGATGAGAAAGTCAAGGAGAGGTCAAGTGGACACAGATCCATAATGCCCAGCACACTTCAGTGGGGCAGTTTGGCTTCTGTTTTCTTTAAATACCCAGCTTCCAGGCAAGATTCCATTTCAAAATACATATATTTTAATGCTAAAAGTAGTTGTAAAGCTACTGGTTTGCATATTTGTTAGGTGCCCTATGAGGACCAATGTTTTATGAGTCTATGAACAAAGTCCTAGAAACAGAACTATTTTTTTCTTGAGAGAATACTACTCTGTTAAAAAGAAAAGGCACTGAAAACCCCAAGAATAGCAAACAACCATCTTCCTACTGGGCAAGGTACACAAGCTTGTGATTGTGCTTTGCCTTGTATTTGGAGCATGACATGGGAAAAATCTGTCTTAATTACTTTCCTGCACATGAAATTCCAATGACACTAAAACTAATTTAGCATGAAAGGAGTATGTAGGCACATATAGAAAGGCATGCTAGGCTTCAAGTAAAGCTCTCTTCAAGGAAGTTAAGTGGTAACAAGTGTCACCATTATCTGAACTTTCCAGAGCCATTAGATAATGTGTTTACATTAATCTAGTTTATAGTTTTAAGGAAATTTTTGATATTTATCTTAACAGGAAGAAACCACATTTTAGCACCATCTGCTGGTATGAAATTAGCTCTGGAAAGCTATTTCTTATCTTACTTGCAAGTTGGGTATCTTCTGTTACTAATTAATAAAGATGACTGACATACTTCAGTCATGTGGTCACATGAAAAATTCATTTGTTTAAAAAGAAGAATTATCATTAAAGGAAAGTTCTATAGGTCTAGAACAACTCACTTACCCAAAAGACTCGCTCAGGTGCCCACTTGCCTAGTATCTTAAATTCCATTGTCACAGCTGTGTTGTTTTAGATCGTAAAGGCATTTTGGCCCCTTGAATGTCCACATGAAAGCACAATTTCTTCTTCCAAAAACACATCTTAAGTTGTTAGCAGCTTACACTTGATGAGGAAGTGGTTTGACACTGATAGTGACATTCAAGGACTATGATTGGATTTGCTATGGACAGTCCCAGTTTACACTTATCCTTGTATAATTATAGTAGCACCACCTTTTACTCTCAAATCTGTCCCACTTTAGAAGAAAAATTAAATGGCCACCTTAGCCATGAAGTTTGCTACCACATTATACGTTTTGATTTACAAAGCCCAACATTCCCAAGACTAGTTCTTTCTAGGTATTATGCCTACAACCGAAAGGGCTCTCTACTAAGTGGACAGTATTGCCTGAGAATGGCTTTATGAGTAAACATTTAGATGGCCCAAGGTTGGTAGATAGAACATAGATAATTCTAGTGGTGTAGTATTTGTTAAATTGAAAAGCTTAATACTAACTAACCAGGCATTACTAACAATTTTATAAATTTGAAGTCTACATTGGAGTTTTCTTATTTGTTTTCTCTCTTTTCTTTGATTGTGTTTGTTTTGCAGTAATTACTGGAGTTTGAACTCAAGGCCATAGCACCGACCTACATCACCAGCCATTTATTTTTCATTTTGAGATAGTGTTTCTCACTCAGTCACTAAATTTGGGCAGGTCTTGCAAAGTTGCTGAGCTTTCCAGGCTGGGTTAGAAATTGTGACCCTCCTGTGGAAATCATTATCCTCCCAGAGCACTTGGATTACAGGAATGGACCACCACACTGGGTAGTATTTTTTAAAACTATATATCAATTTCATTAAATCTCAGGACCAGCTCAGTGCAGTTGCTAAGGCCTGTAATCCAAGGTACATGGCAGGCAGAGGCAGGAAGATCACAAATTTGAAGCCATCCTTGGCAATACAGGGAGAACCTGTCTGAAAATGAAATAAAATCACAGCAGTTATAATACATTACTGCATTTATTTACATTAGTGACTCTCTCTCTCTCTCTTTCTTCTAGACTCTAGACCTTCATGAATCAGACATTTTGAAATAAAAAGCAACAATATAACATTTAAAAATATCATTCAATGTATTCCAAAATGGCTAAGTAGAGCCCAGCAATAAAACACAGCCTCTCTGGGACCTAGAGTCAAGACACCTGGAAAAGAATAATTTGATGAAAAGAGAAAAAGAAGTAGATCTCTGGGAATTAGGAGGGAGCAGACAGGAAAACTAGAAACCACAGAGAAGCTGGAGAAACAGAACACACACTGCAGAACACACTGAGAAAAAGTCTGGAGGCCAGTTGTGGTGCATGCCTGTAATCCCAGCACTCAGAAGGTTGAGGCAGGAGGATCACTGTGAGTTTGAGGCCAGTCTGGGCTATATAGTGAGTCCAGGCCAGTCTGAACTACACAGCAAGACCCTTTCTCAAAAAGACGAATGAAAAAGTCTGAAAAGCTCACTCTAGGTCCCAGAGAAGGGAAGCTGGCTCCACTGATGCCAGGTAAGCCTCCAGAGTCAAGACTCTAGGAGGAAACAACAAATGGGGCCAACAGAATTAGCCCAAAGAAAAGTCCACAGCAATTATAAACTCCAAAAATTCATGGTGTTTTACTCTGGAAGTGACACTTTCTGCACAGCAAGCTAAAGTTGGAGAAGGAATCCAGTGCAATGCACATCATATTTGAGAGGGTTTCATCAGAAGCCATTTTGGAAAGGAGTTAATTATTTAATATTGAGCCATAGAACATCTTCACTTCAGGGTTTCCAGTGTTATCCTACCATAGCGACTGGGTGGGAGACAACTTTTAAAAGAGGCAGTCACAGAGAGGATGTGGGCTAAACATAGATCCCCTGAATAATTGAAGCTCAGGCCAGGAAGGATGCAGGGGCCCCACCCTCAGTGTTTAGAAACCAGGCCAGGCATATGTGGCTTTTAGAAGAGGGTGGGTCTGAAAGTGCTGGCAGTACTTACAGCTGACTGTTTGAGCCCTCCCACCCCACCCCAACTGCCTACATCAACACAGAACTCAGTGATCTGTTTGCTTTCACCATTTACAATGTGAATAATGATATAACTTGCCTTGAATGGTTGCCCAAGCTTGGGGTGTACAGACAACAGTGACCTCTGGAGTAGGAGGGCACTTCACAAACCCACAGGCAGTAAGCTAGGCAGACAAAAGCATGTCTTGTGGTGCACAGAGGGTCATGGAAAGTAGGAGTTGCTGAAATAATGACAGCTATAAGGCAGACATCATTGACTAACCATGCCCAGTGGGAAAGGTGAAGTATTAACACACAAAATTATGAGTGTGGGAAAAATAGGTTTTTAGCAATGACTCACTATGCCTCCTCCATATCTGCAGGATTCCAATACTGCAGACCCTGGTAAGAAACTAGTCATTCAAAAGCACAGAGGAAATTTTTGGACTTTTTTTTGTTTTGTTTAGTTTTGCTTTGTTTTTATTCATTGGCTCTTTGGGGTTTTTCTCTTGTGTTTTTCTTTTTTACTCTTTTCCTTTTTATTTTTCTTTTTTTCTTTATATTCCCTTTTTTTCTTTTCTTTTTTTCTTGTTCTTTCCTGTTATTGCTTTGAAGTCTATTAATTTCCTTTTACTCACATAATAGGATCGTTTGTCTCATTTTTCTCTTCTCATTTTTTTTTTTTTGGCTTTTGGAGGCAGGGTTTCACTATGCAGTTCAGGCTGGGCCAGTCTGGCCTCAAACTTGCAGTAACCCTCCTACCCCAGCCTCCCGAGTGCTGGGGTTATAGGCAAGCACCACCACACACAACTCTTCTTATTTTTCTTTTCTTTCTTTTTCAAGTTTTATTCCTTTCATTCTCCCATCCTCCATCCCTTCTACTTTACTGATATAAACATTAAGCTTTATTAATCTTTAGAATGTGAGTTAACGCTATGTTATTACTGTCAAATGTTTTTTGAATGTTTTTCTGTTATTAGTGGAGGTATAGTTGTTGCATTTAGTAGACATTTACTGTGTGTCTGTCTTAGTTACTTTTCTCATTGCTGAGAAAAAATACCCAACACCCAAAGTGAAAGAGGGAAAAGTTTATTTAGCTCACAGTTTGTAAAGGTTTCTGTCCATAATTGACTGGTTCCAAGGCAAGGTGGCATATGGAAGAGGGGCAACAGTTCATGGTAGTGGAAGACAGCAAAAACAACAAGGGAGGGAGAGACTAGCTTCTCTCTTTCCCTTATATTGTGTCCAGTCTACTGGGATTAGGGAGGTGCTAATCCAATCAGTGGGCTGATCTAGCAATCACACACCCTTAATCTGAGCATTGCACTATGAATCATCCAGTCTAGATCCAGCCACATCCAAATAAAGCCTATGACCACATGACGTTTGGGGTGACATATAGACACAAAGCATAACAGTGTCAATATTTGGTTTTTCTTTGTGTTTACAGTAAGTCTCTGACTTACGACGCTTTGAGTTGCAAACTTTCACAGACACACGTGGACCTCACATTATGAATATTCATAGATGCAAACAAATTATAGAAGTAGCTCACATGTCTATCTTACCATTTTAAGGTAACCATAAAATTAAAAATAGTTTATTTATAGTTGTACTGTACTATACCACCATTTTAAGACAACTGTAAAAGTAAAAATAGCTTACAGTATTTTCAAGATGACAAATTATTAGTCATCATGGTTTGTCATTTTCCAGTCTGTTTTTGATGCTATTGTTGCTACTGATTGTAATATTTTAGTCAATGTGATATAGTTGTCGTGATCAGTTAATCTTCCTCATTTGCCAATAAATAAACAGTCATAAACAATACTATAGCCCAGTACCAAAGAACTGTTTGCTAGGCCAAATAGTCTGCGACTTTTCATCCCTAACTAACAGAAGAGGCAGTATCCTGGAATAGACTCAAAGGTCAAAAGACAGCTAGACCTAGAAGACATCTCTAAAAAGTAATATTTCTCTAAGATGTCTCAATACTACTAATAAAGCTTCTTACCATAAGCAATTTACAAGCCTCAACACAAAAAAACAAATAAACAAAAAAATAGAAAATGAGAGAACACAGACGCAAGATGCAATCCAACACCCCCAACTTGCCCAAGGCAAATCCAGGGCATTTTGAGGTGGAAGAAACCAAAAGCCACCCAGCTGAACAGTAGCAGAAGTAAAAAAAAAATAGATGAATAACTCCCTTGACAAAACCAAAACAGAATTAATTACACAGATAATTAAAGAAATGATGACCATAATGAAGGAAATGGTTAAACTAGAGTAGATACAGATTTTTAAAATGCAAAAGCTTAGGAAAGATAGTGAAATCATAAATGCTACACATAGGAAAGTATTGGATGACATAAAACAGATTCAAACACATACCCAGGAGATTGAAAATCCTATTGAAAGTATACACAGCAAAATCAACCAATGTGAAGATAGAATGTCAGTCTAGAAGACAGGGTTGCAGTTGGTGGTCATCAAATGAAAGACTTCTTAAATATAGCAAGGGATCATGAAAATTCAATCCAATAGCTGCTACATGATGCAAAGAATAATATAGGATTATTGGAATCAATGAAAAATCAGAACAAAGCATTAAAGACATAAGATCCTTGTTCACAGAAGTAATAACAGAAAACTTTCAAACATGGAAAAAGAATTTGACCTACATATAATTGGCATATACAACCCCAAATATCCACAATCAGAAAAAAACTACACCGAGGCATATAATTGTCAAGATTCCAGAAATTCAACACAAAAACACACTATTAAAAGTTGTTAGAGAAAAGAAACAACTCACCAACAGAGGAAAATCCATCAGAATCACAGCAGACTTCTCAACACAAACCCTTAAGTAAAGGAGAGCTTGGAGCAAAGTATTGTACAGCCTAAAAGAAAACAACCTCCAAACCAGATTGATGTACCCCAAAAAGAAACCTTTCAAAATTGAGAGAGAAGTAAGATACAGCCATGGTAATGCCTAAAGATATTCATGATCACCAAACCAAAACTCACTCCAAAAAGTTCTGAAGGATGTTCTAGAAAAAGACAATGAAGGCAACAATTCCAATAATCCCAATAGAATGAGTGCACCAGTGAAGGAAAGCAATTAAATAGAAGGAAAAGAAAGGAAACCAACATAAGGAAAATAATATAGTGACAAGGATAAATCAGTAAATATCAGTTATAACCATCAATGTGAATGGTCTCAATTCACCAATCAAAAGAAACAGGCAGAATGGGTCAAGAAACAATATCCTGCAACATGCTAAATACAAGAAACACATTTAACCCAAAAAGAAATTCATAGACTGGAAGTAGAAGGATGGAAAACAGTACCCCATACCAAAGGAACCTAGAAAAAAAAATCAGGGGTAGCTGTTCTGTTTGCAAACAAAATGGATTTCAAGCCAAGACTCTTCAGAAGAGACCCAAAAAAGTCATGCTTGTTAAAGGAACAATCCAAGAGGAAGAGATAACAATCATAAATATATATATCAAATACCAGTGCATCCAACTTCATAAAACAAATACTAATGGATATGAACAATCAAATAAACAGCAATAAAATTGTAATGAGGGACCTCAATACCCCATTGTCACAAAGAGGCAGATCAACTAGACAAAAAAAATCAACCAAGAAATATCAGAACTGAATCAACCCTTTAATAAAACGGATGTAGTAGATGTCTACAGAGTGCTCCACTGAACAACAAAAGAATACACATTCTTCTCAGCAGCACATGGAACTTTCTCAAAAATAAGCCACATAGTAGCTCATAGGACATGCTTAAGTAAATGCAAAGGAATCAAAATTATCCCATGTATATTTTCACACCATAATGCAATTAAATTGGAAATAAGTGGCAAAACAAATAACAGAAACTACACAAACACATAGAAATTAAATAATACCATCCTGAACAAGCAATGGGTCACAGATGAAATTGAAATTAGACAGCTTCTACAATTAAATGATAATCCCAATATGACATACCATACTTTATGGGATACAATGAAAGAAGTCCTATGAGAGAAATTTATAGCAGTGAATTCCCACATATGAGGAAGAAAATTATAAAGCTCAGAGCAGAAATTATTGCAATTGAGACTAAGAAAACAATACAAAGAAACAATGAACTAAAGAGTTGGGTCATTGAAACATTAAATAGACAAACACTTGGCCAACCTTATCAAAAAAAAAGGTCCAAATCCATGCAATTAGGAATGAAAAGGGCACAATTACAAGGTATCCTTTAAAAAGTCCAGATCATCAGTACCTACTTTGAGAAGCTGTACTCTAAAAAGATGGAAAACTCAAAAGAAATTGACAGATTCCTAGATATATAAACATTACCAAAGCTGAATCAAGAAGACATAAAAATTCTAAGTAATCCAACATCAGTCAATAAAATTGAAGAAGTAATTTCAAAACTACCAGACAAATAAAAGCCTGGGTTGTAATAGATTCACTGCTGAATTCTACAAGAAATTTAAAGAAGAACCAATGCCACTACTCTTCAAACTCTTTAATAAAATTGAAATGGATGAAATACTCCCAAAGTCATTCCTTTAAGCAAGCATTACCCTAATATCAAAAACCAGAGAGGCCAATCTCCTTAGTGAATATAGATTTAAAAATCCTCAATAAGATACTGGAAAGCATAATGCAGCAAATCATCACAAAGGTAATAAAATGTAACTAACTAGGATTCATCCCAGGAATGCAGGGATGCTTCAAAATATGCAAATCAGTAAATATAAGACATCACATTAACAGAGCCATAGACAAAAAACACATAATCATCTCAATAGATGCAGGAAAGCATTTGATAAAGTCCAAAATCTGTTCAGGATAAAAATCCTACAGAAAATTGGAGTAGAGGGTCTTTATCTCAATCTGATAAAAGCAATCTATGACAAACAAACAGCCAGCATCATATTAAATGGTCAAAACTGAAAGTGCAACAAGTCATGAATTTAAATCCAGTAGAGGGTGGATTAATAAATTCCAAAAGAGAAGTGGCATCCACATTGTGGTAAGACATGGTGAGGTTTCCAGTTTTGACAAGGCTGTTGCAGAAGCCTACAAGAAAGAATTCATGGAATTCATGAAGGAAGAAGGATACTTCACTCAACAAGTGTTCAACTGTGATGAAACATGGCTCCTCTCAAAGAAGATTCTGAATAGAACCTATATCATGCAGGACAAAAAGCCACTTCCAGGGCACAAGCCCATGAAGAACAGATTGAACCTTTTAATGTGTGCAAACACAAGTATCCTTCTGAAGATTAAACAACTATTGGTGTACCATAAACAGAGCCCTCATGAATTCAAGGAGCAGAATGTCAACAAGGCAAGACTGCCTGTCAAATGGAGGGCCAGTGCAAAAGCTTGGGTCACAAGGCAATTGTTCATGAAATGGCTGCACAAAGTGTTCACACCCACTATTATGACATGACTTTCTGACAACCAACTGCCTGAAAGGTGCCTTCTTCTGATGGACAATGCCCCAGCACACCCTCCAGTCTTGGTGGATGATATAGATGCTGAGTATGACTTCATAAAAATCAAGTTGCTACCCCAACATGATACCTCTTCTGCAGCCGATGGAAGAGCAAGTGATCTGCAACTTCAAGAAGTTGTAAACAAAGGTGCTCTTCCCCAGGTATTTTAATGCCACTAAGAGATGTCGTTGATTCTGTAAGTGTTCTGGAAGAAACATTTCAATATCCTCCACTGCATCAACCTCATTGACAAAGCATGGGAAGATAGCATGTCTTGGACCTTAAACTCAGCCTGGAGGAAACTGATCAGAATGTGTCACTGAACATGACTTTGCACAAGTTGTGAAGGAGACTGTGTTCATGGGCAAGAGTATGGGTCTAGATGTCAATGTTTTGGGGAAAACAAAACTTTTCAACTCTGATGTCTCCTGCTGACAACCTCCTCCTTTTCCCATACCAGCTTCACCCTGGCCTGATAAGCAAGCAGCTTCGCATCCTGTTATCTCACTCCCTGGCTGGTTGAGGCCACCCTGATGTGCAGAACTATAAATCTGTCACCTTTGAGTAACTGCCTTTGTTCTGCTTCTGTAACTTACTTTGCTTGCCTTTTCCTGCCACAGGCTCTATATAAGACTCTCATACCCCAGGCTTGGGGCTCAGACTTTGCAGTACCAAACTCCTCTGGGCCTACTAGCATAATAAAGCTTGGTTCTCTCCACTTCTCCAAGTGCTGCTCGGGTTCTTCACCTCCCATAAGCCTAAAATTGCTGTAACAGATGGTGCAGACATAGAGGAGCTTGTTGAGGAGCATAAGGAGGAGCTGGTGATGGAAGAACTTTCTGAACTCTAGAGTAAGCAACAGAAGGCACTTGTTGAGTATTCCACTGAAGAAGAGGAAGACAGGGAGGAGGCTAGCAGTAGTGTTACCAGGTACCTCCTTCTAAAAGCTCACAAAATGTTACTGGGTTTGGGGTTGCTTGCCTCTCTTTCTGGAGTTAGAGTCCAGGTTCTTCTTGTCTCCAACAAAAAATTGGATGAAATGAGCAAAGTTTATTTGAAAAAGTAAAAACAAAGAGTGAGAAAGAAACTGGCTCTACAGAGCAACTTTGAGCTGGGTAAAAGAGGAAAAATCAAGATAAAAGTACACCCTGGGGGACGCAGGGTGGGATATCATGAGGAAAGCCACAATGGCAAGATCGTGGTGTTTGTGTCTTTTTACACTGCCCAAATCCTGAAGAAATCCACGAGGACTTCTACATACATGTCCTGAAAGAGAGTGCTGGGATCCTACACCTCAGGCTGATGCCAGGTTTAGGCCATTCTATTGAAAACCTGCTCAAGTTCTCATGAGAAGTCCACATGCAGGGCTTTAGGGACTGTTTTGTGCATGTGCTCTGGGAGCTTGTAATTAACAGGTCACTCCTACTTCCCCAGCCAGCTTTGCCAAAACCTAGTTGCCTATCTCAGTAATCTGATAAAATCCATTACGGAAAAATGAAAGGAGTGCCAGGATTTCTTTGAGAATAACCACTCCAACATAACTGAAATGAACAGTGTTGAATCAGATGCACAATAATGTGGTTTCCAGAGGGTTACACAACCACAGGAAAAAACAAGTGATATTAGACATATTTTTCATCACAATTGATCCTGCGGCTAAGAGACAAAGAAAAGAGGAAACCACTAAAGGAGATTTCCCCATTATCTTTATGAAGGGGGACTCTCTGTCCAACAATAACCTCCTCCCCACCCACCTTCCTATCCTCTACACTACAAGTCACCTCAAGCAAGGTTAGTGTTATGTTTCTTCATACTGTACTGTACTATACTTTGTTTCATATTTTTGTGGTTAAAAAATATATATGTTTTAGAATGTATTAAGCTTATTTACATTGAACTTTATGGGGAAAATTGATTCAGTTCACAACCAATTTTATTCATGACCAGAACTGTGGAACAAATTAAGTTCATGAACTGAGATTCCACTGTACTTTAAACAAAAATTGCAGCTTCAGATAACAAGCCCAGTTTGTTTACATTTTTTCTTCTCCCAAAATAGCAAACCTGGACAACTCCCTTTCAGATGCAAATTGTTCTGCCCATTCCCTTTTTACTTGCAAATTGTCCCTTTCACCCATGAATAGTCCACCCTTTTGGGTATCCCATATGAATAGATCACTGTCTCACTATGGGTGGAACATCTTCTCCTACACAGTACACAAGATTAAGATTATAGATTATTGAATTCTACCACCCAAAACACATAAAAGATTGCCAGTTCCCAACTGTAATGTGCCTCATTTTTCTGAGCACTTGCACTCTTTTCTTATCGCTCTATCCCGTATCTCTGTTCTGGATAAATTCTCTGGTGTCCTAAACATGACAAAAAAAATAATAAATTTTTGAAACTTCTCAGCAAGACAAACTTTACTTCTGCAGAAGGGTGTGCAGCCAGACAAAGGCAAGCAAGCATGCTGAGCAAGTGGTTCACCTGCATTTTATCCCAATGCAGTCATCACTGTGACCTTCTCCATTGGTGGGAGTATGACCTCAGAATCTAACCCAATTGGCTAGTTTAATGAGGTAATGGTTGCTAGGCAAAGCAAATTTTGTGATCCAGAAAGCCCTTCATTATGACATTTTATAACAGATGGACAGGTATATGGCCCTTTGTCTCAAGTTTTCAAGGAATGGTGAAACAACCATGCATACATTTTACAAAAATTGAGATTCTTATAAAATGGAGTATTTTAATTATTTCCTTTGACAGAAAAGACTACCTTTTTCCACAATTACCCCTTCTTTGTTATAGACTTTCATTGTTTTCTTCAAGCTCTACTAACATCCATTGACTCTCATGGTCTGATTCTGAGATTTCTAGTAGGAGCAGATTGTTTTGGTAGCTAACTGGGGATTGTTTAGTAAAGGTTGTCTTTATCAGTCTCTGCATTAATTCCCTTACACAGGGAATGATGCAACATCCTACTAGAGTCATTACCCCAAACATAATAAGAGAAGTGAAGATTGAGGTCATTATTTCCTTCCATTTTCCAAACCACTGTTCCATCATGTTAGAGAAAGTATCACCTATTCCTGACTTTTCTGCTAATTCATTATCCAGGGTTGTCAAACCCTGTAAAGCCTTGGGTATGGTACCATCCAGAGCTGTGTTATTAGGAATGAAAGTACAGAATTGGTTGCCTATCATCACACATACCCTCCCTTTTTTGGCTAAAATCATGTCTAAAGCCAGACAATTTTCCCAGGCCATTTTGCTAGTAGAGCCTAATTGTTTGGCTATTCCCTTGATAGCATCTCTAATAAAGTAAACAAACCTCTATTGGTTAAAGTAAATGTAGTTTATCCAATATACATTTTTGTTGATCATGGACCACCAGAATAATACTGATTTGAATCCTGCAGCTATCTGATTTCTAGCCTTAAATTCCTTGGGGACTCCCCTAGAAATGCTGATATAATCAATATAAATGTGAGGATCAAAAGACTCCCTTGGGGACAAATCGTCTCTCTTGGTACAATATAGATTTTGGGGTGAATTATGATGTCTAAATGCCAGAGTGAAAAAGATGACCAGTTGAACGAAAGTGCAGGTTCCACTCCTGTTGACTGGTAAGGTCTCAACTAATGGTCTCCCAGAATACCACCAGACATCTGTTTGAGCCATAGTCAGTGCCATTTGATTGCCTATCTTATTAAAAGCCCAACCCTCAATGCATCCTGATGTGTTACCTAGAAATTCTAATTGCACCACACACACACAAACACACACGCACATACACACAAACACACACACACGCACACACACCTTGAGAGGAACAAGGTATAATTAGTCTTCTGGGATGGAGGTCTTACATTTCTCAGAGGCTTATGCCTACAATCATCTGGAGTAATAGTGACAATGTCCAGAAGGACTCATTGCCTCAGGCCATTTGGTCTTAAAGGAGGACTATTATACATTTCATCCCAGTAGGGTCTGAGGTCCATCCTAATAGAAATGGGACTTCCTTAGTCTCTGGTCAACCTGCTGTGCATGCATAACAATCACTTTTATTTAGTGTGTGGACAGAATATTTAACCCATTCCAGCCAGGCATTCGTCTCCCTGGATCCAGTCTCCATTGCCACAGTTTGTTGCAAGTCTTTAACTTCTACTACAGTGACTTTAACAGGATCATTTTTATGTGCTAGAGGTGGCATTAAGTTAGGTTCTAGGGTCACAGTCATTATATTGGGAGGAGAGATTGTGTTGGGGATGTTTTTAACTAGATTTAAAGCAAAGGTACTGAGTGGATCAAATCCTGAGACTGCCACCCCCAATCTATAAGTTCTAACAACTCCTGGCTCTCAGTTCATAGTTTGGTGATTATCAGTAACCAAGAGCATGGGATTACATTCAAAGGGCTGGCAGTTGGGGAAAGGATTGCCTCATATTATTTGTATTTTTCAAGGCTGTCATCAAATTTGAAGTTGGTGGGTTATAAATCCACCCCTTACATTGAATAGCCCACCAAATGTCATTCTAATCATTACAGGGACCTTTCAAAACACTATATTTATATCTCCCTTTATTGAAGGGGCACAGATATTTATCATGTCCTGAGAGCTGTGTTTGGTTGTGTAAGTTCCCACAGGAAAGGACAAGATATGCATCAAACCTGATAGAGGAGAGGTAACCTCAGTAACATTAATATTGAAGATACCGTGGGCAGTCCCAGCTAAAAGTAAAAGCCCCATTATAGTCTTTTTAAGGTTACTTTGGTATCACTGGAACTTGGAACTGCCATCCACTTTACTTTAGGATCAGAGTAGGGTGCCTTTTTAACCTGAGTGTAATGAGGCTAACATTTCTCAGCCATATGGATGGCAGTCTCAGTTGTAAATAGCAACTAGTAGGGTCCTTCCCAAGGTGGTTCAAGTATTTCTTCTCTCCACATCTTGATCAGGATGTAATCACTGGGCTAGTGGGGGTGTACTGAGAATTTGAGAGGTGGAATCTGGGCAAGCAGTCTTTGTTGTCTGAGAGAAAAGGGTAAAGGAGAGGCTGAGTGCATAGTTTCTAAGGCATTGTTTTTTTGTTTCAAAGGTAAGAATAGAGCATCTCATAAGGGGACAGACCAATATATTTTCAAGGGGCAGTTCTGAATCTTAAGGGTACAATGGGAAGGCATTTTGTCCAAGGTAATTTAGTTTCCAGTATGAGTTTAGTTAAATGTCCCTTTAGGGTCTGATTCATCCTCTCTACTTTGCCAAAGGATGGAGGATGCCATGAGGTATCAAATTCCCATGTGATATCTAGGGTCTTCATGAGTCCTCTAATGATATTAGCAGTAAAATGGCTACCATTGTCTGAATCTATGTTTTCAATTAACCAAAATTGGGGAAAAATGGTTTCCAATAGTACTTTAACAACATTGCCAGCCATGGTGATGGGCAACAGGATGGCCTCGACCCAGTTAGTTAAATGATGTACTATAACCAGTGTATATTTTACACAGCCTATTTTGGGCATTTCTGTACAGTTGATTTGGATACTTTTGAATGGCCTCAGCCCAGGATTCCACAAGGTTGTTTCCTTAGTGCCCATTTATTGATCTTTCTGCAGATAGGGCACCCTTCAATAACCTGTTTAGATATGGTATATATACCCATGTACCCATAGGTCCTAAGGACCATGTTACACATAGCCTGGGGACCCCAATGGCTTCCTTGATGTAATGAAGCTAAAAGTTCCCTCATCATGAGCTTCAAAAGCATTTCTCCCCCTTCTGGTAGGAGCCATCTTCCCTCAGGAGATTTAGAGGCCCCTAGTTTAGTTGGTTGTTCTTCTTTCTGGGGAGTGTATATTGGTGTTACTGATGGTGAGGCAAGAACCGGGGCAGGGTGGAAAACTGGGGCTTCTGACTGAAGGGCCACCTTTTTAGCCATCTCACCTGCTAGCCTGTTTCCCCAGGGCTCCATTGAACAACCTCTTCGATACTCTGGTACATGTACCACAGCTATCTCTTCAGGCAGCATTAAGCTCTGCAAGACCTGGGTGATTGATTCTTTATGTACTAGGTTCTGTCTTTTGCTATTATTTAGGTCTCATTCAGCCCACATCTTTCCAAAGGTATGGACCACTCCAAAAGCATATTTAAAGATATTGTAAATGGTTGCTCCCCTTCCATTCAAGAACTTTAGGGCCTGATTTAATGCAAACAACTCACCAGTTTGAGCCAATCAGTTATCGTGGAGTCTTCCTGATTTAATAACTGTGAGCTATTCTCCATTTATAATGGAGCATCCATTGTCTCTTTCCTTCAAGGACTGGGGATGAACCATCCCCAAGAAGCCTGTATCTGGTTTAAAAGGGATTTTTTCTAAAATTGGGTTAAACCTTTGTTTGATAGTCTGTGAAATCCATATAACAGTATTCCACAATACTTTGTGTCTCACCTCCAAGGAGGAATTCAGCAGGGTTTAGGGTGCTATCAGTGATAAGGTTGAGATCATCTCTTTCTAATAAAGTGGCTTCATATTTTAATATCCAGGAGTTAGTTAGCCACTTTCCCACCTTCTGGTGGAGGATTGCTGTTGTGTGCTGACCATTAAGCTCCACCAAAAGTCAATTTCCTTCTTTCCTTGGTCAGTAAGGCTGTCACAGTGACTGACTGGATGCATTCTGGCCAGCCCCAGGTGACTGGGTACAGTAACTTGAACAAGTAAGCCACCAGTTGTCTCTTATGAGTCAAGACCCCCAGTTCTGTTCCCTTATTTACATTAACAAATAGATGCAAGGGTTTTTTGAGTGAGGGTGATGCCAGGACTGGGGCAGTGATGAGGGATTTTTGCAGTTGTTTACCCATTAGATTTCTTCCAGTTTTCAGAGAAATGGGTTAAGTTTCTCTTCTAACAATTTAATATATAAGCCTTTAGTTTTTAGGGCATAAGAATCTATCCACAGTCAGCAATACTCAACCAATCCCAAAAACATTCTAAATTCTTTCTTAGTGCTAGGTAAGGCATGTTGGCAATCCCCTCCACTCGCTCAGGACACAGCCTCCATCTTCCCTCACTAATTAAGTGTCCCAGGTATTGGACTTCATTTTCAACAAACTGCAATTTAGTCCTAGAAACTCTTAGCCCCTGCCAGCCTAGAAAATTGAGTAGGCTGATAGTTGCATCTGTCAATTCCCCCTTTGAGAGCTCCAGACAGTAGTAAATCATCCATATATTGAATTAACTTAATTTGGGGAGGGACAGTCAATTTCTCCAGGACTTGTTCTAAGATCTGGCCAAATAAATTAGGTGAGTCAGTGAATCCTTGTGGGAGAACAGTTCATCAATATTGTTGTTTCTTTCCCATCTGGGGATCCTCCCACTCAAAAGCAAACATGTCCCTACTATCTTTACCCAAGGGGCAGGCCCAAAAGGCATCCTTTAAATCTATAACATTAAACCACTTGTGATCACAGGAAATTTTTCTAAAGAGAATGTAAGGGTTTGGGACCACAGCATGTCTACTCTGGACTATCTGGTTTACTGCTCTCAGGTCCTGTATTAATCAATAAGATCCATTGGGTTTTTCACTGGCAGTATTGGAGTAATAAAGGGGACATACAAGGCTCAAAGAGCTCCATCTCTTATGAGTCCCTCTATGATAGGTTTTAGTTCTATCTCCCTTCTAGACATATTGGGTATTGTTTATCTTCTGACCATTTCCCCCTTGTTCTTTAGTTCAATATGAATTGGGGCAATATTTAATCCACCCCAGTTCCTGTCTCTAGTCCAAACTTCAGAGAGAATTTTGTCATCAACCTGGGGAACAAAGAGATTAAGCAAGACTTGGATCTCCTCTTTGATAATGTTCAGGCCTATCCCTAATTTATACATTAAATCTCTGCTTAGATTTATTCCTGCCTCAGGAAAAAAAGAAGAATCTTACCTGACCTATTCAATTTTGGAATTTAACCTGTGTTTCTTCAAAGATAAGAGCTATAAATTCTTCCCCTTTTACTCCAGATATTAAAAGTCACTCAGAAGAGCAATGTAATCCAGGAAGTTGATCACAAAGTGAGGATCATCTGGCTCTGGAGTCAACTAAAAAATAGTTTCTTTCCTCTTAGATCCTACCTCTAAATTTACTAGGTGCTCTTGGTAGGACCCATCAACATAGAAGAGCCCCTGACCCCCCTATTCATGAAAAGTCATGAGGGGGATCATCTTTTCTTCCCTCTTCCATTTTGGATAGTCTCTTTTAAAGTGTCCCTTTTTCCCACATCTATAACACTTGTTTTCCCCTTTCCCTTTTGGTGGCCTTCAGCTCAGTTGCCCTTTCTGATGACACTGTTGTAAAAATTTTGACTTTTGGGAACCAGGGTGAGCCATTTTATTGTTTATCTGCTCCATGGTAGAGCGCATAGTTTTAGCTTTTTGTTTTTTCTTCTCTTCATCCCTCTTCACATATGCTTTCTGTGCTTCCCTCAGTAACTTCTCTAGTTGCCTGCCTTCCCAATTCTCAATTTTTTGGCATTTCCTAGAGAGATCTGCCAATTATTGGCAACAAAATGGAGCTTTAACATGCCTTGGGGGCCAGTGAAATGGCTCAGTGGCGTAAGCGCCTGCCTGGCAAGCGCGAGGGCCTGAGTTCGACTCCTGGAACCCACATATGAAAAAAGGACCAGTGATATCGCTCAGCGGCATGGGCGCCTGCTGGCGCACGAGGTCCTGAGGTCAACTCCCAGTACCCACAAAAAAAAAGTTATAACATGCCTTGACCTAGGGGGTCTTTGAGATTTTGCCTGGAGTATTTCCTCATTTGGTCTTTTAATCTGTTAAGAAATTCAGTTTGTCCCTCTTCCTTTCTCTATTGGATGATATTAAAAGCCATAGCAATATTTTGAGATTGGAGAACTACACCCTTATTCCTTTTGTAATCAAGTTTCTTAGGTCTTTTGTGTGTTCCTGGTGGTCTGCACTGTTATTATCCCTTGGGGTTTCTGGTTGGGAAACAACATCTGCAGCTAGGATGCTGGGGCCAGCTGGATTCTTTCACTCCCAAGCATCCATTGCTGCTCTCCTAATCATTACTCTCTCCTCTCCAGAGAATAGGACTACTAAGATGGGAATTAGTTCAGTCCAGGTGTATAATTGTGGGCCTAAAAATTGGTCTAATTGGTCAGCCACCCCCATGGGGATCTTCCAGTAGGGGCTTCAGTTCCCTTTTTAAACTCCATACTTTGGAACTGGTTAAGAGAACACTGACAAACCCAATCACCCCTCCAGGAGAACTTCCCTGTGAGGGTATAATGCCTGTGGCTTCCCCTTATCTGGATGGGGCACTGAGGCTGCCACAGGCAGCTCAGACCATGGCAGTGGAAACAGGATCCTGGCAGTGATGCCCACACTCAGGTGTGAAACAGAGGCTGTGGCAGAAGGCATGGCAGGCAGCTCACATTCATTTGGAGCTGGCTCCTACCTGTTGTGATCTGTTTGCTCCAGTAGACCCCTGGTTGTATGGAGGCAATGGACAGGTGAGGGGATCCCATTGGCTACCCTATCTTTCCCCTCTTTACCAGGTTTCAGGGAAAATAAAACTACTGGGCTCCACCTCCAGCACAGGGTATAATCAATCTCTTCTTGGAAGACAGAGCTTTTACCATTAATGTGTTCAATGAAAAGTTGATAGACCCAACCCTCATCAGAACCAAATTTGGGCCACGAAAGAGAAGAGCTGAGGATGGGTTCCTGGGCCCAGATGAAACAACAATATTTTACCATTTTTTATTTCTTTTATTTTTACTTCTGTCACTATCACTCCAATACTGGAGCATTTGATACAAGGGGCTATCTGGAGGGATTTTATTTTTATTTCCTTTTTCCCTAGAGTTCTTGTTAGCTTGATTATTACCCATTCTGGCTTTTCAAAGTATAAGAATTTCCCTAGAGGCTCAATATCCCTGAAACAGAGGTTTCTTGCCCCCTAGCCCAAATGCTTTGTCTGTCTCTGACCAACTCCCCCACATGACTATATCCAGTCACCTGGATGTGTACAGAACTATGGATCAGGACCCTACATTTGCTTCATGTCTGAGACATGTCTCAACCACCCTCATACAATCCCTGGGATAACACAATCACCAAGGAAATACTTTGTCACTGTTTGTGATGTTTCTTACTTTTGTCTATGCACAGAGCTGCCTGGCCACACATTCTTGCTGGGATCCTATTCCTACATTATTGGGAGCTTTTCTATTGGGGGGCAGTCACATGGGACCCCAGAGGCCACCTCAACAGGGCTATGGATGTGTCTCCCCCCTGGCAGGAAGGGATCTAGGCACACTTCTGATTGGATGGCCCCACATAGGGTGCCAAACTGTTGGGCACAAATTCTCTGGCATCACAAATATGATGAAAGAAAACAAACTTTCAAAAGTTTCTCAGCAAGGCAAACTTTATTTCTGCAGAAGGATATGCAGCCGGACAAAGGCAAACAAGCATACTGAGTGGGCAATTCATTCAACATTTTATCCCTGATGCATTGTCATTACTGTGCCCCACTCCATTGGTGGGAGTGTAGCCTCACAATCTAACACAATTGACTAGTTTAATGAGGTCATGGTTTCTAGGCAGAGGAAATTCTATGATCTAGAAAGCCCTTTGTTACAAAGTTTTATGTCAGATGGACAGGCATATAGTCCTTTGTCTCAAGTTTTCAAGAAACAGTGAAACAAGCACACATACATTTTACAAAAATAGGATTTTACAAAAATAGGGATCCTTATAAAATGGAGTATTTTAGATATTTCCTTTGACAAAAAAGACTACCTTTTTCCAAATCTCTATCTGTAATAAACCTTCTCCTGTCTCCTTTACTGACGCATCCTGAAAATTATTTTTCTGTGACTGGAGTCAGTGAACCTACAAACTTACTTTAAAATGGTGGGTCAAGTTCCTTATTTCAGCCTTAAGGACCCTCAAACCCAGTCCTGTGACAAGTTCAAGGCCTAAATGACATAGCAAAACCTACTTCAAAAAAAAAAAGATAAATAAATAAAAATAAACAACAGGAAAAAAACACTCAATAGACTTCCCCTTCTGTTAGTCAATGCTTACTAGAGTCAGATGCAGAAGAGTGCAAAACATCTGTCTGTGCACTAGAGACCCAAAGAATCTTGTTGAGGACTTGGAGCCCATGGCAATGTCCCATGCAAACCCATACCAGGAGGCTGAAATATCCATGATGAGAAACTGAAGGGTTTGCACTGAAAAGGTCCAAGGGCCAGTAGTGGAAGCTGAAGTGTCTGTGCCAAAAGGCTGAAGGATCTGAGCCAGAAGGCTGAGGGATCTGCACTGAAAGCCAGGAAATTCAACATCCAAAATGAAGATGAGGATTGAAGTTCCCCCAAAGAAAGAAAACAGCCAAAGCTCCTAGAGGAAAAAGCACTGAAACTCCTCTAAAGAAAAGCAGTCACAACAAAGCACCTCCAATGAAGGTCAGCTTAAATCCTTCCCTCCCATTCTCCTTTTTATACTGTTCTGACAGCAATCCTACTTAAAGTGGGTCTTCCATGCCCAGAACCATGCTGACTCAATTCAGCTGGGCGTTGCCACTCAAATTGACAATTAATCACTAGACCTTCTCTGTCATTTTTTTGTGGGTCTAGACTAAGTTTTCTCAGCCTCCACAATCTTGACATTTGAGTAATTATCCTGTTCTTTGTAGGGTGTTTATTAGCTTCTGTCTCTACTCAGTACATGCAATATCCCTACCCCGCCTCACTTGTGATAATAAAAATGTCTCCAGGGCTAGGGGTGTGGCTGATTATCAGAGTGCCTGCCCAGCAAGCATGCAGGAGGCTCTGAATTCAGTCTCCTGAGAGTTGCTGGATGTCACTTCAAGCACAAAAATTAACCCTACTCTTAAGTACCACTGGCCTTGACCTTTTGTGGGCAAGCTGACATTGTAGTTTGTGGCTTCTGAAGAAAAAAGAAATGCTGTACCTAAAACAAGAGTCATTGCTCAGCTTTCAGTTTCTAACTGTTTTTGTAAATTCATATCCAGACAACTCCTAAAAACCAATCTTTACAGAGAATAAAGGTCATTCACGAAATGTTCAAGGCTGACCTTTTAATACTTGCAATACTTTCAATACTGAAACTTGAAAGACTCTCCATAAGTTAAATAGTATAACTGAGAATGTAGGTTATAATGTAAAAGAAGTTTCCACCCCATAGTAGGCAAAAAAGAAGCCTTCTAGGGATGGGAAAAGAAAGGAATAGAAATTGAGTGTTCATTCTTTTGGCTTGCCCCACAGTGTCAAAAACAACATATGGGGGTTGGGATGTGGCTCAATAGAATAATTGCCTATCATGTGCAATGCCCTGGTTTCCACCCCAGTAATCCCCTTCCAAAAAATCATACAGGGTTGCAGAGAGGTAGCCCAAAGTAGGTTGAGGGAATAAGGTTTCTACCGTACTTCCCAAGCCATAGTTTATGGAGACTGAAAGTCTTAAAGAGAAGTCCCTAAGCTCTTAGTCCTTTGTACAATGTCATGTGGAATTTATGGAGTAATTAGGACAAAAGGAGAGAAGGCAGGTGGGCCTGAAGACAGATTCTTGCAGGAAGTAGAGAAATCAGAACAGGTTTCCTAAGCCCCCTGTGGGAGAAAAAGAACATGGAAACAGCAAGATGAGGAATAATGAGCCAAAACACAAAGCCCACTAGAAGAGGGCTTGGTAATATCTATGGTCCCGATCAGCAAGTAAACACAAAATACCCACAAGACCAGGTGATCTGACATAATGACAAATATACTAATTGCTCCCCCACCAAAACAAAGCTTTCATGAGCATGAGAGCTCAGAGCAAAGTTCAGCTATATAATAAAAAGGAAAGAAAGTAGCCAAGCACATGCCTGTAATACCAGCTATCCAGGACATTGAGGAAATAGGATCACAAGTTTGAGCCATGCTTGAGCAATTTAGTCAGATCCTGTTTCAAAATAAAAAGAGAAGGGCTGAGGGTGTACTCAGTGGTTGAGAACCCCTGGGTTCATCATTAGTACTGAAAAAAAGTGAGTTACAATTTTGCACTATGTGTTTTGTGGCTTTTCAATCTCTGTCGTGCCACATTTTTAAAAACTGTAAACATGGTGAATGGTCTTTTTAATATGTGCTCACTTAGATTTTGAACATTGCAAATTATGTCATTTGGTTTGGCTTGATTTGGTTTGGTTTGGTTTGGTTTCATTTGGTTTTATTTGGTTTGGTCTATGTTGCCCAGGCTTATCTTGGACTCCTGAGTTCAGGTGATTCTCCTGCCTCAGCCTCTGGAGTGCAAGACTATAGGCACACCATAATGTCCCACCCTTCATGGTACTTGTCCTGCATCTTTTATTTTAGAGAGGAAAAATGACTTTCATCTCTATATGAGTCTTCTTTCCTTTCACCCTGTTTTAGATTAGTAAACAAAAATGTCCAGTATATCATAATTCTACATATTTACTTAAGCTAAATGCTCCAGAATATCTACAGATGAAGCCATTTTTTAACTTTCTTATCAGGACCTCTCTCTACCTGTTTCTTCTCCTACCTAATTTCCCTGTACTTTGGAACACATGGCATTGTAAAAATTAATTTGCCTTGGATTGCTCAAAATTATCTCTTACAGATCCAAGTGGTTTTTAATCATCTTTAGAACCTGACTTCTGTCACAAGCTTTTTCTGGAAGCCATGGTTGAATTCTTCTCCAGAACATTTCATTTTATACAATAAGCAACAAATATGTATTTGAATATGCCCAGAACAATGTTGTCCAAATAGGAACCTTACAACAGCCCTTAGGAAGGTTGGACTTAAGGTGAACAACATTTCCATCTGCCATGGCAAATAAATTATTACAATGTTGTCTTATTAGTCAGAGGCTCTGGAGGGAGCCAGGTATACTGGAGATAAGAGAAAGAGAAGAGCAAGGAAGAGATTAATTATAAGAAAATACAAACATCCAGGCCTGGTGGCAAATGCTTGTAATTCCAACACTTGGGATGCTGAGACAGGAGGATCACCACGAGTTCAAGACCAGCCTGGGCTGCATAGTGAGTTTGAGGTCAGCCTGAGCAACATAGCAAGGCCCTATCTCAAAGAAAAAAAAAAGAAAAAGAAATGCAAGAAAGTACATGTTGAGGGCTCTGTGGTACATCTCTTAATTGTCTCTCTTTACAATTACTAAAATTTACTTAGCCACCACATCAACCTCTTCAGCTTTCCTTAAGCTGTACCCCTTCCTGGAAAGGCTTTCTTCCTCCTACCCAATAAATCCTTCAAAGCCCTGCTCAAGCTTAGTTTATTTTGTTTTGTTTTGTTTTTGTACTAGGTATTGAACTCAAGGGTTTCACTTTGAGTAACGTCCCTATCTTTTTTCATTTCTTTTGTGTGGGGAGTGGCTGAAGCTGGAGACTGATCACATGTGCAGGGCTAGAGCAAGACCTGTCCCAAGAACAAAGAGCACTGAAGGTGAGCCACGTGAACAAACTCTTCCAGCTCCGAGAAAACCCAAGCAAACAGATTTGCTAGGCAGAGGGGTATCATGTGACATCAACTTGCCAAGTGTATAAATAAGTGCACTGCAGTCATTGAGCAGTTTCTTTCCTCCCATCCAGAGAGAGGGCTCCACCTGACCTCAGCTTTCTGTATTCTGACTCTTCCACCCTCCCACCATCCTTCCCCCCAGGAACTTCAAGAAGTGCACTGGACACGGCATATTGGCACCTCAATACAGACTCAGGGTACAAAGAAATAGCAGCTGAGGGGACAACACTGAGAGAGCACACACAAACAAAACAGGCTTGAGAGAAGCCTAGGGGAGAGAGATGATACTGATTTCATCAGGTGTAAAATATGGGGCAAAAACAGGCTCACTATGGCAACAGTTGTAAATAGAAATGCTTGTTGTATTATTTTCTGTATTTACTTTTGTACACTTGTTGAGATGATCACGGAGGATTTGGCTCAGAGCACTATTTTAAAATTAAGTCCCAAGCAGAAAAAAGATGGTGGAACAACAGCCCCTCAATAGAGCTTAAACCCTCTAGCCTTGCTCAATCAGATAAGGAAGGAGCTGTGGGGGACAAAAAAGACTTTCCCCACTAGAGGAGTGTGTCTCTGCATCTTCAGTTTCACAGCTGCCCAAAGTAAAACCTATAACATTAACTGCACCACAAGTGGCTACTTCCACCTTCTCAGTTAAGGGAAATTTTGCTGTATCACAGGCTGAGACTTTCACCCTTCATAAAATAGAGTCACCCTTTAAGTTAATTGTTCAACAATTGGCCTTTGAAAATGCAAACAAATGTTATAAAGAGGATTTAGGAACCCACATACAACAGGCTATGCTGTCTGAGAAGATTCAAATTTATACAGACATTGGCCCCTCATATGTACAAGGGGCTACCTTGGTAACAACTATCACTCAGGTTATTCATCCACAACCTAGAGGAAAAAGAAGAAACAAGGTTACTGGTTTCAGCTGTGGAGCAAGGGACATTTTACCCAAAATTGCTCTGCCTGCACCTGTAAGGGCAGCACAGCCATTATCTGTCCCTTCCACAAAACCTTCTAGTTTTTGTACAAAGTGTAGATGAGGGTATCATTGGGCAAGTGAGTGTAGATCCAAAACTGATGTGGAAGGCCAACCCATTCTGGGAAACTTCCAGCAGAATCCTGCCCCAGCCCTGCCAAATAGTGGGGGCACTACAGTGCAGAGAGCTTCTTTGAGATGGCACAGCCTGGCCCGGCTCAGCATGGTGTGTCAAACTTGGCACCACAGACAGCTAGCAGGGGCCCATGCCATGAAGTTGATGACTATGTGCCACCGTGGACTGCAATGGATGGTTGGAGGGGCAAAAGCCTGGCTGGCCCTGCCTCCCATGTGCTGTGGTGTGAACTCCACTGGGGTCCCACCAAGCCTTTAAACTGCAGGTCCACCCACACCATGGCACTCACAATGCACTCAGCTCCAGGCTGCAGGAGCTGCAGCAGCCCAAATTGGTAAAAAAAAGTGGCAGCCATGGCTGCAGAGGCAGCAACTGCAGCATCCATCAGGAGGGGTGCCAGTGAAGCTGACCCAAAGATGGAGCCCATCCCCAGAAGCAAGGCGGGCACTGACCCCATCCAGGTCGCTGCCACCAAAGCAGAAGCATCATTGCCCAATGGCAAGGCCAAGGGACAGCAGTCCTCCCCTCAGGCTGAGAAGCCACCACCTCAGTCAGGGGAGGTTGCCCAAAGCCCCAAGGTGGTGGGGTGGGAGCTGCAGCCAGAGCAGCAAGTGGGAGCCCCAGGTGCCCAAATACAGGATGTGGGTTTTTCTTCTGCACAAAAGGCTGTTATATGGGCCTTGCAAGATTTTGCATCCACTCCCATTAACCTCTTTTCAGATAGCGCTTATGTTTGCGGTGTGATGCGCCACACTGAAACTGCCATTATACACACTGGCCAAGATCTTTTTCATTTACTTCACACTCTCCAATTTGTCATTCAGTCACCCCATCCCCTGTTTTGTCAGTCATTTATGTTCTCATTTCCAATTGCCAGGGCCTCTTCCTGGGGGAAATGCTGCAATAGACAGATTGCTGGCTACTGTCACTGTTGCCCCCTCGAACACCTTTCAGCAGGCTTCTGCCTCCCATGCCATCTTCCATCAAAACACTTCTGCTTGTGCAAACAGTTCCTTTTAACCAGGGAACAGGATTGACAAATTGTTAAACAATGTTCCTCATGCATAATACATCTTCCTTCACTCCACATGGGGGTTAACCCCCAAGGGTTACACTCCAATCATCTCTGGCAAATGGATGTTACTCACATTCCTGAGTTTGGCTCTTTATGCTGGGTCCACATTTCAGTGGATACTTCCTCAGGATTTATTTTTGCTTCTGCCTGCAATGGTGAAGCAGCTAAACATGTCATTGCTCATTGCTTGGATGCCTTTAGTACTCTTGGCTGCCCATGGGTACTTAAGACTGACAATGGCCTGGCTTATACTAGTTCTGCCTTCCAAATGTTTTGTAAAACTTTTCCTTCATATTTCCCTTACCATGGAAATTCCTTATAAAGCTCAAGGTCAGGAAATTATTGAGCATGCTCATCATATGATCAAAATTCAATTATAAAAACAAAAGGAGGAATCCTTCCCTACAAAATCCATACCTCATAATAGACTTCACTTAGCAGTACATACTATTAACTTTTAAAATCCTATTAGGGATGGAACTACATCAGCAGAAAGACAATTCTATCAAGAAAAGGAAAATGTGCTAGGAAGGGTCCTTTGGAAAGATCTTCATACTGAACTGTGGAAGGGACCCAGCCCAATGCTAATTTGGGTTGAGGGTATGCTTGTGTCTTTCCAGAGAACACTAAATGGCCTATCTGGGTGCCAGAGCATGCTGTCCAGCTATATCATGGACCCAGACCTAGAGAAGGAGTTGATTCCACATTTCAAGAAACTGATGCTCAGTTGTGTGGCAATGATGCCTTGGAGACTGCACCACAGCCAATAGACAGGGATGGAGGCAGACCCAACCTGGGGCCAATTAAAGGAATTGACCCAGGATGCCTAGGAGATGCTAACCAAAAATGGTAATCAAAGGTCTGAATAGGTGACAGAGTGTGTGGAGATAACTGAGCTGAAAGTTACATGAAAGGGACACAAAAGTTATCAGTATTCTTAAGACAAAATAATATACAAAAAAGTATTAATCATAGATAAAAGATTTTGTTCCTTCCAAATTCTTCTTGTAAGAGATCTCTGCTAATTGACCTACAAAAAATTCTGACTAGTCTATTTATAATTACAAACTTCTAATATTGTAAAAGAGTTATTATAATTCAATTTGGTCAAAAATATGTTTGAGTGCACTCTGATTTTGTAAGATGTTTGTCTGTTTGTCCAATCTGTTTAGCTGTGTACTTGTTTGTCCATTTGTCCAATCAGTTAAGAGCTGCTTTTTATTTGAGCTCAACAATTTTTTTCTCTTTTCTTTTTTACTTTTTCATTTTTGGATCATTTGTTCATAATTTAATTTGTTTTTAGATTTAAAAATCATGCTTCCACCTGGGTTGCCAACTGGTCAAAATGATATCCAATTTGGTTTTCTCATAGGTCATCTAAAACTTGTTAAGATAATTAAACAAAAATCTCTTGGGGTGGGAAGAAATTATTGGACAGGACTCCAATTGATGAATAAGAAAGTGGATGCCTAGAGACACTTGTTCAGTTTTTGTTCATCCATAGGAAGCTCCAATGATCTCCATAGCCTTGTGGGAGATGCCCTAATAAATGTTTTTATTAATATATTATTGTGATATGTTTACATTGGTCATCATCAAAAGATTACATTTTCTGGACAATAAGGTTTTTGCTTTAAAGATGCTCTGGTACAAAGGTTTTCATATGGCTATGACAAATGATTTTTATTAATCTCAAGGTGTATTAAATGTATTCATGCCTCCAGGTGTACAGGTCTTCCAAAATGTAAAACAGGGATTGTTTATGGTGATAGATTTTCTTTCAGATTCAGACATCTGCCTTTAACAAAAACTTATGTGATGTACATACCATTAAAAGTCAACAAGTTAGGTAAAATCTTCTTAAGTGCTAGATAGGGATGATTGACTAAAAGGGCTATTTTATGTCAAAATGGAAATTCAGGTGTGTTACAAAAATGTTGTCATGATTGTCATGCTACAATATTATGCATGGTTTTCACTTCAAACTTTCTGTGTAAAACTACATAACTGTTGTCTGTTAACATTCTACAGGAATTTAACTACTAAAAATCCATGGTTGGTAGGAAATAATGGTTCTATTTTGTATAATATCAAGCTCACTGCTCCCAATACAATGTAATGTCATTAACCTTCTCTTCTGGATGTTCGACAACTGAGGTTGGGAGACCAAAAATACTAGAAAGTTAGATGGGCTAGGAGTACAGCCAATATTTTGGCCCCAGTCCTCTGAGGTCAATGAGGACCCAGGGCATAAGAGAACCTCTGCTGTGCCAGCCTATAACTCAGTAAGTCCCTGGTCTTCTGACCAAGGACATTGTGGGACCACAGAGGAAAGTGATCAGTGGTGTACAGTGTACCTAAGGAGAGTCACTAACAGAGAAAAATCTCCCAAGCTTTCACAGAAAGCAATTTGGTCAAGCAATGGCTGTGACTCATCCAGATGGCTGACACTGACAGAAGAACTAAGAGGTGCTGTACATGGTTAAAAGGTAAATCCTGAGGAGACTTAACTGACCTTGATAGATAGCAAAAAATTGATTAATACAGGTCTCACCTTAACTTGGTCTTGAACATCCTGCAGAAAAGTATAACTACAAGAGGTATAAAACAATGCCATAGTAACATGCTAGCTATAAAAGAAACTCAAATCACTAACACCTTCTGACAATTTCCAGCTACACTGGTAACTGACTACTGTTATGGATTAATGGGCTGTATAGGGTTAAATTGCTGAATGCAGGGACTTAAAATCCTTGAACTGGGACTCTTTAGCCTAAATGAATAAGTTCACTTGGAATGGCAAGTGTTCAAGGGTGAGAGGGTCTTCTACAAGAGTCCTCCAAACACAGCTTCTCCAACTTCAATGGACAATCCATCACTTGCAACTACAAAACAGAAAAGAGGGAGTTGAGGGGAGCAGCTGAGGCTGAAGATTGATCACATGTGTGGGGCTGGAGCAAGGTCAGCCCCAAGAACAAAAAGCACCCAACGTGAGCCACATGAACAAGTTGTTCCAGCTCTGAGAACACACAAACAAACAGGTTGCTAGGCAGAGGGGTGTCACATTACATCAAACTATATAAATAAACACACTGAGTATATAAATAAATACATTGCAGTCATTGTGCGGTTCCTTTCCTCTCATCTGGAGAGAGGGCTCCACCTGATTTCAGCTTTCTGTGTTCTGACTCTTATCTTTATTTCACCATCTCCCACCATCCTTCCCCCCACCCCAGAAACTTTGAGAGCTGCACTGGATATGGCAATTTTGAGGCAGTCTCACTGAACTACCAAGCTGCCCAGGCAGGGCTTGAACTTGGACTCCTTCAGCCTCAGCCTCCTAGAGTACTGGAATTACAAGTATGCACCACCATGCCTGGCTTCTAGAAAGCCTGCCTTGCCTCTTTCAGCATCATGGATCTCTCCCATCTCTGAATTTCTCCAAGTCACTGTCACTTGGCATCTTATCCCTATGCCAAACTACATGAAAAACAACATCAAGAATCAACAAATGGGATTATCAAATAAAAAAGCTTGTGCAGAGCAAAAGAAACAACTGAGTGAGAAGACAACCAACAGAAAGGGAAACTATTTTTGCCAGCTACTTCTCAGATAGACATATATCTAGAATACATAGAGAACTCAAAAAAATTAGACCCCCCCAATATAAAAGGCCCAATCAAAAAATGGTCATGTGAAATGAATAGACCCTTCTCAGAAGAAGTATAAATGGCCAATAAATACATGAAAAACTGCTCAACATCTCTGGCCATTAGAGAAAGGCAAATGCAAACAATACTGAGATTCCATCTTACTCCAGAAACAATGTCTATCATCAAGAAATCATCCAATAACAAATGCTGGCAAGGCTGTGGGGCAGGGGGCTTCTACATTGTTGGCAGGAATGTAAACTGGTAAACCACTATGAAAATCACTATGAAGATTCCTCAAAAAGTAAAACTAAAAATTCTATTTGACCCAGGTTTTCCCCTCTAGGTATCTTCCCAAAAGTGTTAAATACATAGCAACAGCTAATTACCTTATCTGACTCAAAATAAAATCAGAGGGGGGGAGAGGGTAAGGGATGCAAAAAGAATTAAGATGTGTTATATACATATACCAATGATCCATGAGGAATAAATTTTGAAAATAAAAGGAATATTTCTTAATCTGGGTGCTGTGTCCCTCACCTATAATGGCAACTACTTGGGAAGTTGAGGCAGGCCTGTAATCACAACCACTTGGGAGGCTGAAACAGGACTATCACAAGTTCAAGGCCAGCCAGGAAAATTTAGTGAGCTACTATCTCCAAAAAAATGGACAGTGGTGGTTCTGAAACAAGGCAAGGATGTCCAATCTCACTACTCTTATTCAGTGTATTTTTTGAAATTTTAGATAGAGCTATTAGGCAAGAAAAAAACTGAAAAAACTTTCCTATTGAAAACAATGGAGGGGCCGGTGAGATGGCTCAGCGGCTTAAGTGCCTGCCCGGCAAGCGTGAGGGCCCGAGTTTGACTCCCGGAACCCACATACGAAAAAGGGGCCGGTGATATCGCTCAGCGGCACGGGCGCCTACTGGCACGCGAGGTCCTGAGGTCGACCCCCCGGCACCCACAAAAAAAAAAAAAAAAAAAGAAAACAATGGAAAAGGAAGACACCAAATTGACCTTGTTTCTAGAAGATATCTTCTGTTTTAAAGACCCTAAAGACTATAAAAAGACATTTAGAGCTGATAAATTCAGCAATGTAGCAGGATATAAAATCAACATTAAAAAGTCAATGGATTTACAATACAACAGTAATAGATTAGCTGAAAAAGAAATCAGTACAACAATTACAGCTGTCTTCTTCCAAGTTGCGAGGCCATGAGCAGCTCTCCTCAGGGCCCTTCACCATGTCTTTCTGCCTTGGAGCCAGCAAGCTATGGACTAAAACTTATTAACCTACCTCCTGTGGCTAAGACAGTTTTGTACCAGGCAAATTTATCTTCCCTTGAGCACCCAAATAGAGGTAGCACTAGTCCTGCCTGCAAAGCCCCTTCTGAGCTTGAGGCAAACCCAGGAGAAAAGAGGAAAATGAATGACACTTATATTCCAGAAGATCTGGAGAACAAGAGACTTTGAGTTATGGGGAATATGCCTAAGGAGTTCATCAATGAGGTCATGTCTACTATCAGATACTCTGCAGTGATGCTTGGACCAGAGACTAATTTTCTGTCATTGCATTCAGCCTGGGATGAGTCAGTGAAGCTGGGAAGTGCTGGGGTGTAATTGAGTTTTATGTGGTCCACAAGCCTCTGAATCAAAAACCAAAAAAGAAGATCCTGATGCAGCTGTTCAGCCTCCAGAATGTGTTCTTCCATCAGCTGCCCCAAATACCAAAAGAGTACATCACAGGTCTAGTCTTTGATCTGAAACACAAAACCCCTTTCTTTAAAAATGGCCATGTCACTTTCCACATGCTGAAGATTGAACCTAGATCAATATCTCTCACTGTACACTAAACTAAAATTTAAATGGATCAAAGATCTAAACATAAAAGTAGAAACACTTAATCTGCTGGAAGATAGAATAGGGAGTGTAGGCAAAGACATTGTGAACAAAACCCTGATTGCACAAGAAATATTACAAAGAATCAACAACAGGAATCACATCAAATTAAAAAGCCTCTACACAGAGACAACACATAATGGGAAAAAAAGTTTTGCCAGCTACTCCTCAGACAAAGCACTAATATCTAGAATATATGAAGAACTCAACTAAACTAGACCCCTCAAATTTAAAGACCCAATCCAAAAATGGGCATCTGAAATGAATAGACACTTCTCAGATTAAGAAGCACAAACAGCAAATAAATATATTAAAAATGTTTAACATCAATAGTCATTTGAGAAATGCAAATTAAAACAACACTGAGATTCCATCTCACTCCAGGAAGAATGGCTGTCATCAAGAAATCAACCAATAACAAATGCTGACAAGGCTGTGGGGAGAAAGGAATGCTTCTTCATTGTTGGAGGGAGTGTAAATTGGTACAACCACTATGGAAATCAGTATGGAGATTCCTCAAAAACAACAAAAAAAAAACCACTTAAACTAGAAGTTCCATTTGACTCAGCTATTCCCCTTCTAGGTATCTTCCCAAAAGAGTTAATGCCATCATACCAAGGTGATGCATGCATACTCATGTTTATAGCAGCATAACTTATAATAGTTAAACCTTGGAGACAGCCCATATGCCCATCAACAGATGAATACATAAAGAAAATGTGGTATTTATATGCAATGGAGTACTATTCTACCATAAAGAAGGATAAACTTGAGATATTTTTAGGTAAGTGGATGCATTTTAAGACTATAATCTTAAGTGAAATAAATTGGACACACAAGTTTAAATATTTCATTGTTTCTCTTGTGTGAGAAACCCCAAGTGTAAATAAGGGAAAAAAATGGAGGATAAATATATGAGAAAATAGGAAGAACTTCTTCAAATGGGAAGGGAAACAAGGGAGGGGTAGGGAGAAGGAAAGGAAGGGAAAAGAGATTTTTACAAAACAGAGAAAATTGAAGGGAAAAATGAAAACAGAGGCTTTTCTAAATGGGGAGGGGAAGAAGGGTTGAAGGGAGGAAAGGAGAATGGGGAAAAAAGGAATTAACATGTATTATGTACAGGTTTAATTCCACATGGTGAATGTGATCATTATGTATGGCAAACATGTACTAATACAAATTAATTCATTAAAAAGAATAACAGAGAGTAACGGGGGGGCTATGATCATAGTACTTCAAATAGCTGCATGAAAATGTCATAATGGAACCCATTCTTTTGCACAATTAATGGGCTAATAACTTTGAAAAGAATAAAAACTAAGTTAATTTAAAAGATAAAGATGGCCATGTCATTGGTGGTATTTGTTTCTATATGTTTCCACCCCAAGGATTCACAGAGATTTTTCTGTGCTGTAACCACAAATGAACAAGTCAAGGGCTATGAATCATTTGAAAGACTATCATGTAAAACATGGCATCCTGAACTTCCTCACATATGCAGATGAATATGCAATTGGATACTTCAAGAAACAAGGTTTCTCCAAAGATATTAAAATATCTAAAACCTAATATGTTGGCTACATCAAGGATTACAAAGGAGCTACTTCAGTGGGATGTGAGATAAACCCACAGATTCCATGCACAGAATTTTCTGTCATCATTAAAAAGCAGGAGATAATTGAAAATCTGACAGAAAGAAAATAGGCCCATATTCAGAGAGTCTAACCTGGACTTTCATGTTTTAAAGACAGAATTTGACAGGTTCTTTTTTCTATTATTATTATTTTAAAAAGAAAAAATAAAACAAAGTTTCAAAATAAGGAGTACTACTCAACAGATTCTTATAGAAAGCTTTCCTAGAATTAGAGATACAGGCTAAAGAGCAAGTAGAAAGGAGAAAAGTAAAGAGCCTAAAGACCCTGACCAGCTTTGTCACACACTCAAGAGCATCCTCCAGCAGGTAAAGATCTGAAAACCATGACTGAACACCTCAAGAATAGGAAGTACAATCAGGCATGGTAGCACATTCCTGTAATCCCAGAACTCAGTAGGCCAAGGCAGGAGGATTGCTGTGAGTTCAAGCCAACCTGGGCCACGTATTGAGTTCAAGGCCAACCTGAACTACACAGCAAGACCCTGTCTCAAAAAATGAATAAACAAAAAAGAATAGGTACTACATGTCTAAGAAATTATTCATGGCTGATTTACAGCAAATTGTTACCAATTGCAGAGTATAATCCCTCAGAGAGTAAATACTACAAATGTGTCAATATCCTGGAGAAATTCTTCTTCAGTAAAATTAAGAAACCTGGATTAATTCACTAGGCTTCTTAGAAACTCATCAGTGTGCCTAGAACAAGGAGGTTTAGTTTTTTAAAAAGAATAGAACATAATGTGTTGAAGAGACTTGATGTAATAATTAGTGCTTCTGAAGAACAAAAAAAATCCTTTTAGTTTTTTCAAATATGTATTTAAATTGAAGTCATAGAATATTTTTATTTTATGAAGTAGTTTTTAATCTATTTACTACTATTTTGTAAATTTTCTATAGCATGTCCATTAGCCAAGTATCTCATGATAGATGAATCAGGTTTTCTCAAAACCTGTATGTGAAAAAAATTGCACATAGTACCCAGATTTGAGGAAATATAGAAAATTTTCAGACCAAAAATGTTTCCATTTTTTCTAATAGAATGTGAGAGTTGATTTTTATTTTATTCTGAAGGATTTTAAGGAAGGGATACATAATTAAAAGCCTGTAAAAGGTGAAAATGTGAAATATGTGATGTTTGAAGTCTCTCTCTCTCTCATATATAATATATATATTATTTATATATTTATATATAATATATATTTATATAAAATATATATATTTATATATTTATATAATATATATTTATATATAATATATATTATTTATATATTACATATAATACATATTTATATAAAATATATTATTTATATATTTTATATATTATATATATTTATATATAATATATATTTATATAAAATATATATTATTTATATATTTATATATAATATATATTTATAAAAATATATATTATTTATATATTTATATATAGTATATATTTATAAAAATATATATTATTTATGTATTTATATATAATGTATATTTATATAAATATATATTATTTATATATTATATATTATATAAAATATATATCTATATATTTATATATTTATATATAATATATATTTATATAAAATATATATATTTATTATATATAATAGATATATAATTTCAACACAGTCATCTAGATGAGGTGCTTTGAGCAATTCTGAAAGATGCAGTTCCACAAAAATTAACTGTTTTGATTCCTAACCAAGGGATCCTTAATAATGCAAATTTTTTAAAGCAACTAGGTTTTTGAAAATTTATCTACATACAACAAACTTGTGAGGGCATAGCCACAATTTCTACACAAAGGTGTGATATTACACTTGACTTTGTGTATGTAGGCCATAATTTCCAAAGGGTAATTTCCCAGGCCATAGAGGCATAAACTTGAAAACACTTGAGATTGAATCAACATGCCTTAATAAGAAAAGATGGGTATCCTGTATATGTATCAATCTGATGAATCCTTATTCTAATAAATGAAAGTTTTTTTTCTTTTCCATGACACACACAACCCCATCAGTAAGGGATTGTGAATGTTTTTCCTTTAGTATCTCCAGATTATTTTATTTCCTGAGGTAAATTAAATTTCCAACAAAGGTTTGCTGTTAGTATGTTAACACCTGCATTGCTATATAAGTCTAGGGTTATATCCACTAAAATCCATCATACAGTCTTGGAAACTGACCTGTCTTTCTTGAGACTACAGTTTAATGCTTAGGTTGATTTCCTGATTATGCTACATAGAAGATGGGACATTAGTCACCCTGACTCTGGGAAAACCAAATAACACAACCATATTGAGGGTGTGGGCACAAATTATTGATACAATTTTATAAATTATATTTTATAAATGGTTAGATTTTTAAAATGTATTTAACTCATGTCTTATATCACCATACATTAAAGTGAGTCATTAGTAGTCATTAAAAACAGTTGCAAGAGATAATTTGCATGAAGGAAAGTACCTGAAAATGGCTCTTAAATTGAAAGTATAAGAGATGTTCAGAATGCTCATACTGAAAAACATCACAACCTTTTTTAAATATAAGAAACTACCTTGAGTGGTGTCTAGATTTCTAATAAAGAAAGATGATACAGTGTGGATTAAGTATCTTGGGCTGGTTTTAAACAGAACTTCATAGTAAATCTCCCAATCCAGCTTGGTAGCCTATGAAAGTTCAGTGCACATTATACAGAGTATGGTAAAGCCTTGGATTGTGAGTAACTAGTTCTGTGAGTGTTCCACAAGACAAGCAGGTGGCCAATGAGATAGCTCAGCTGCATAAGCGCCTGCCTGGCAAGCACAAGGTCCTGAGTTTGACTCCTGGTACCCACATACAAAAAAAGGGCCGGTGATATTGCTCAGTGGCATGGGTGCCTGCTGGCACATGAGGTCCTGAGTTTGACCCCCAGTATGCACAAAAAAAAGACAAGCAAACATTTCTAATAAATTTTAACTCAATAAAAAGGCATTGTCTTGCAATACAAGTAGTACCTGATGCTGAACATTGCGTGATCACAACTGAGTCAATGATTATGCTGCCTCTCTCTCTCTCCCTCCCTCTCTCTGCAGGGCTGTGTGCAATGTCATGTTTTCACAAAATCCTCAAAAGGAGGCAAACATGTCATCAGATAAGTTCCTTGTTAAAATTGCACAAAAAGTAAGATTCCACTAAGCCAGTAGATAGGAGTGATTCAATTAGTGATTGTGAAAGTCATCCTACACAATAACCCTCCTCTTTCTTGTGTCCTTCACATCAGTCATGAAGGTTTTCAAAGGTAAAAACAGGTTAATTTATTGCAAAGGTAAATGCAGGTTTATTTTCTTTATGTTTTGTATTTTCTTTATCATTCTGTGTTATATTACAGTATTATAATCATTTTTATATAATATTTTTGGGTTGTAGAATGAATCATCTCAGTTTCCATTATTTCTTATAGGGAAATTCAATTTGATATACAAGTACTTTGTCTTCTAAGCATGTTTCCAGAACAAATTATGCTTACAAACCAAGGTTTAATTGTATTGTCTTTAAAATCACATTGTCTCTACTACATTAAGAGCATTTTTGTTTTCTAATTTAAAATTAATATTTTCTTATAGATATTGTGCAATAAAGCTGAATTATAATGTGTGGAGTTTGCGAATGCTCTAATAGCTGATAAAACATTACATTTGTAAAACTAACATATTGTACTGGTACAAAATCATTTTAAAGTATATTTTAAAATTTCCCCCAAAAAAAGAAAACAAATTCTTTCACAATTAGCTTCAAATAAACTAAAATACATAAGGATAAATCTAACCAAGCAGATGAAAGACTTCTACAGTGAAAATTTCAGGACACTGAAGAAAGAAATTGAAGACATCAGATGACAAAAAGACCACTCATGTTCATGGATTGGCAGAAATAATATTTGTGCTAGTTACTTTTCTCGTTGCTGAGACAAAATCCTTGATACTCAAAGTTAGAGGGGGAAAGGTTTATTTAGCTCATAGTTTGTAGGGGTTTCAGTACATAATCAGCCAGCTCCAAGGCAGGATGGCATGGCAGACAGGCTTTGCAGAGGAGAAACTGTTCATGGTGGGAAAGAGGTAGCAAAGAAACAAGGGGAGAACACAGATCTTTCTACCCCTTGTATCTTATCCAAGCTACTTAGGGTGGGTAGCACTCACATGCTCAATCCTAATATTGCACCATATCAATTCCAGCATCACATGCTCTAGATCAAGCCACCTCTGAAAAAGCCCCACCTATGATCTCATGAGGCTTTGGGGAGCATCTAAACACAAGCTATAACAATATTGTTAATATAGCCATATTACTAAAAGCAATCTACAGATTCAATGCAATTGACATCAACATACCAATGTCATTTTCCACAGAACTAGAAAAAATCCAAAAATTCATATGGAGAGGCATTACTTATGCCATGACTGAGGTGAACTGCTCAGGAAGGCCCAGAGACCAGAGGGAATGCCAGTGACACAGTAGGGTCCCAACTAAGGTGCACAGGATGAACAGGTGAATCTAGTGGCATGAAAAGTCTGATTCAACAATGACAATACAAGCCAACAGGTGACAGAGGCCTCTGTGGGACTGGCAACTAGATTGGGAAGAATCCAGGACTTGGTAACTGGCTCTTTTCTCTCAATTTTTTCTTTGCCTTTTTTTTCTTTTCTTTTTCTTCTTCTTCCTTTTTTCTTTTTCTTTTTTCTTTCCTTTTTTCTTTTTTCTTTCTGTCTTTTGCTTTTCTTCTCTCTTTTCTTAATGGCCATGGAGAAATTCAGCCAAAGAAAACTAATCCCATTCCCCAAACCCAGAAACCAAATGAAGATAATCCTTCAAATATGCCTTCATTCTTTCCTTTCTACACTCTTCTCTAGTTTCCCAAATGTTGAATGATCATCCTTTTTCCTCCAGCCTAGCTTCTACCTCTTTTCCAGTTATCTTTGTTCTATATACTATCTTCCCTAAATTTCCCCAACACAGAGTAAAACCACCCTACCAAGGGGAAACACTTTGCATACAAACTCCTAATTTAGGATTGGTTCTGTTATATAACTATAGATTCTGCTCATATGGTCTAAAGTACAAAATCAATAGTTACCAAGTTTCTTAGTTTCTAAATTGTGCTCAATGATACTATTATTGTTAATTTTACTACTTCAGCTAGGATGTCCAATCTGCTATATCAGTTGTTCCCACTTCTGTAACAATACTGGGAAACACAGGGCTAATAACCTCAACACACCCTACAACAAAGGACTGGGGACTGAGCCAAACAGATACCAATCTCCCACTCTTAATTAATTCAAAAGGTAGGATGTTGTGACAGACAGAAATTAAGAATCTCCTGCACACAGAAGACATCCCTCAAGAACAAATTTTTCCTAGAGAAGCCTTGATACTAGCGATATAGCTCCCTACCACAAAAACTCACAAGGATCATCACAGAAAACAAAATAAAAATTTTTCAAATTAGAAAATGACAAGACAAATAAGCAAAATGAAAACTCAGTCCTCCAGCCCACCCAGAACAAATTCAGGAGACACTGACATAGAAGAAATTGGAAAACACACACCAGAAATTTCTGAAATGATAGCAACCAAAGTAAAGAAACAAATCCATGGAGGAAGTGAAAAGATGGCAGATGAGTTAGAAGCATGCAGCGAAACTCTCTAAAAGTTGCCATTGGACCACGGGAATATAGTGACCGGGAGAGTGCAGGAGGTGGGGAGATGCCTCCCCGGGACCCAGAAAAGTTCTGAACTGCAGCTTGGGACCACTGGCACCAGTGAAGGGTACTTTTCAACAAAGAAGGAGCAGACCCCATGTGTGCACCTTCTACCATCCCAGGAATCACGACGTGACAGAAGCTCAAAGCTGCGGACACACGGTGACAGCTGGCGCCCAGGGAGCCCCCACAGAGGATTGAGAGACAGCGGCGGGGCAGGGGAGCAGTGGAGAACTGTGCTGGCTGGTGGTGAGTGTCTCTCAGCCACAGCTGTCCCACGCCAGAGAGTGACGGGCCGGGCGCCATTGTGGGGGTGTGTGGCGAAAATCAGAGCAGCACGAAAACACAGAGCTGGGAACTCAGGCTCTAGACAGGGTGGCGCCACGCCTCTCAGGGCCACGAAAGTGCACTGAGGGCAGCAAGTGAATGAGACTGGTCTCTCAGCCACACCCATCCCACGCCAGAGAGCGACTGGCCGGGCGTCATTCTGGGAGGCGTGGCGAAAATCAGAGCAGCACAAAAACAGCGCTGTGAACTCACGCTCTAGACAGGGCAGAGCCATGCCTCTCAGGCCGGCAGAAAGTGCACTGACAGTGCAGGCAAAGGAGACTGGTCTCTGCCTGAAAGACCACACTTCTGCTCACCGCCCCGCCAAAGGGCCGCTCTTGGCTCACTGGGATGGACCTGCATGGAACAGGACTCTGTCATCACACGGTGCCTGCCTACAGCAGAGTAAACACCTGGAACTGATTCTTTTTATTTTTTTATTTTTATTTTTATTTTTTTTCTCTCTCATTTGTTTTTTGTTCTGGTGAAGGGTTTTTTTTGTGGGGTTTTATTTTTGTTTCGTCTGTTTGTTTTGTTGTTTTTCTCTTCATTTTTATTTCTGTTTGTCTATTTCATCTTTACATCATTATACTCTCTGGTTTTTATATGAGGGTAAACAGAGCCTCTAACCTCTATGTGATTGTGGTTGTGATCTGTTCTTCCTTTTATCCCTTCCTTCTCTTTTTCCCACCAGTCCTCTGCACCAGTGTCCCAATGTTAGTGGGATCCCTCTTGGTCCTCTAACCTTACATCTTATTCCTTCCTCTTCTCCCAATACTCTATTTCCTCCTTAACTCATTTTAAATTTAAACTCCTGAGGGAAAAATTGACATACTAAGGACTTGTATACTGCATATAATTTTTCTGGTGTATTTTAGATTTTGTTATATAACCACAACTCTACTTTGTACGGCTAAAAGTGGTAAATAACTGGTTAGCTCAGTCTGTCATTTTCTAGGCTGTGTTTGATGCTTCAGTTACCATTATAGCCAAATGTGAAATAATTGTTCTAAACAGCTTTCCTTCCTGATATTTCATGATTGAGATTGACTAAGGGACACAGAAAATACAGTGGCACAGTACCAAAGAATCAAGGACTGGGCCAAACAGGTAGCAACTTCTCACATACAATGAATTGAAGAGGTAGGATCTGGCAGAAAGCTCAAAATCCAAAAGCAAGCTCCACTTGGAAGATACTGCAGAGAAGTAGTCATCTTCTAAAGGTCTTGAACACTAGCAATAAAGTAACCTACCATAGGTAATTTACAAACATCACCCCAGGAATTAAATCAAAGAAAGAAAAAATGAGATGACACTTAAACAAGATGCAACCCCACACATCCAATTCACCAAAGGCAAACCTAGGGGGCAACGAGGTGGGACAATCCAAAAGCCACCCACCTGGCCTATCTGAAGGGGTAACAACAAAACAACTGAATGAGGCTCTGGAAAAAATTAAAACAGAAATAATCTCACAGATAACTGCAGAGATAATGTCCACAATGAAGACCATGCTTAAGGACACTATAGCTGATACAGACAAAAAAATAGATGAGCTTCAGAAAACTATAGAAACCATGAATGCTCAGCATAGGAAAGAAATGGAATCCATAAGGCAGATACAAGCAGATATCCAAGAGAACAAAAATTCCATTGAAAGTATTTGTAGCACATTAAGCCAATGTGAGGACAGGATCTCAGATATAGAAGACAGGCTTGCAATTAGTGATCATGAAAAGAAAGAATTCTTAAAAACAGCAAGGGACCATGAAAAATCAATTCAGCAGCTGCTAGATGACTCAAAGATAAACAACTTAAGAATAATTGGAATAAATGAAAAAGCAGGAGATAGCATCAATGACATGAAAACCTTGTTCAAAGACATTATCACGGAGAACTTCCCTGGAAGAGAAAAAGAATTTGATCTTCATATAAATGAGGCTTATAGAACTCCAAATACACACGATCAAAAAAACCCAGCCACACATATCATAGTCAAGATCCCAGAAATTCAAAAGAAGGGCAGAATCTTAAAAGCTGTTAGGGAGAAGAGACAAATCACCTATAAAGGAAAACCCATCAGAATCACAGCTGACTTTTCAGCACAAACCCTCGAGTCAAGAAGAGCTTGGAATGACGTATTTCAAGCTCTAAAGGAAAATAATTTTCAACCCAGATTGATGTACCCCGCAAAACTATCTTTCAAAATTGATGGAGAAATAAAATACTTCCATGAAAAAGAACATCTGAGAAAATTTATGATCACCAAACCAGCACTCCAAAATGTTCTGAAGGACATTCTAGAAAGAGATAGGAAACCTAACAGAAGGAATCCACCAGGTAGGGCAGATAATTAAATAGTGGGAAAGGGGAAAAACAAACAAAGAGTGAGAACCAACAACAGGAAAATATCATGACAAGTATAAGTCAATATATATCAGTTTTAACCATCAATGTTAACGGTCTCAATTCACCAATCAAAAGGCACAGACTGGCAAAATGGATCAAGAAGCAAGATCCAACAATATGCTGTATACAAGAAACACATTTAATTCAGAAAGAAATTCATAGACTGAAAGTCAAAGGATGGAAAACAATACTCCATGCAACAGGAACCTAGAAAAAAGCAGGTGTAGCTATTTTTTTTGCAGACAAAGTGAATTTCAATCCAAGAATGATTCACAGAGATAAAGACGGTCATTACATCCTTGTAAAGGGAACAATCCAAGAGGAAGAGATAACGATCATAAATATATATGCGTCAAATACCAGTGAACCCAGCTAAATAAAACAAGTAGAAAAGGACATGAAAAATCAAATAAGCACTAATACAATTATTTTGGGAAATCTCAATAATCCACTGTCACAAAAAGACAGACCAACTAGACAGAAAAGCAATAATAAAATAATAGAACTGAACCAAACTTTTGAACAAATGGACTTAGTAGATGTCTACAGAGTGTTCCACCCCACAACATCAGAATACACATTCTGCTCAGCTGCACATGGGACGGTCTCCAAAATAGACCACATACTAGCTCATAAAACCTGCTTAAGTAAATGCAAAGGAATTGAAATTATCCATGCATATTATCAGACCATAGTGCAATGAAATTGGAAATCAATGACAAAAGAAATCACAAAAACTCCCTAAACACATGGAAATTAAACAGCACCCTCCTGAACAACCAATGGGTCACAGATGAAATTAAAGAAGAAATTAGACACTATTTACAAATGAATGATAATGACAGTACAACATACTGGAACTTATGGGATACAATGAAAGCAGTCCTAACAGGGAAATTTATAGCATTAAATACTTATATTAGGAAAATAGAGCAAGCGCAAATAAACAACTTAATGGCGAACCTCGAAATTCTAGAAAAAGAAGAGCAGGTTAAGCCAAAAGCCTGTACAAGGGAGGAAATTATAAAGACCAGAGCAGAAATTAATGTATTGGAGACTAAAAAAACAATACAAAAAATCAATGAAGCAAAGAGTTGGTTCTTTGAAAGAATAAATAAGATTGACAAACCCTTATCCAACCTTATTAAAAAAAGAAAAGAAAAGACTCAAATCCGTGCAATTGAAGATGAAAAGGGTGATATCACGATGGACCCTGCAGAAATCCAGAAGATCATCTATACCTATTTTAAAAATCTATATTCTTCAAGATGGAAAATGCAGAAGAAATAGACAGATTCCTAGATTCGTATGAATTACCAAAGCTGAATCAAGAAGATTTAAAATTCCTAAAGAAAACAATATCAACCAATGAAATTGAAGATGAAATTAAAAACCTCCCAACAAAGAAAAGCCCAGGCCCTTATGGATTCACTGCCAAATTCAACAAGAAATTTAGAGAAGAGCTAACGCCACTACTTCTCAAACTTTTTAATGAAATTGAAAGGGAAGCAATACTCCCAAATTCATTCCTAGAAGCAAGCATTACCCTGATACCAAAACCAGAGAAGGACCCAACTAAGAAAGAAAACTACAGGCCAATCTCCCTAATGAACATAGATGCAAAAAACCTTAATAAGATACTGGTAAACAGAATCCAACAAATCATCAAGAAGATTATACACCATGACCAAGTTGGATTCATCCCTGGGATGCAGGGATGGTTCAACATACATAAAACAATAAATGTAATACACCATATTAACAGAACCAAAGGCAAAAATCACATGACCATCTCAATAGATGCAGAAAAAGCTTTTGACAAAGTCCAGCACCTTTTCATGATAAAAACCCTACAGAAAATTGGAATAGAGGGTCTTTATCTCAACCTGGTAAAAGCTATCTATGACAAACCAACAGCCAATATTATACTAAATGGCCAAAAACTGAAAGGCTTCCCTCTAAAATCAGGAACAAGACAAGGATGTCCACTGTCCCCACTCTTATTCAACATAGTTCTGGAAACTTTAGCCAGAGCAATTAGACAAGAGAAAGAAATAAAGCGAATAATGATTGGAAAGGAAGAAGTCAAATTATCATTATTTGCAGATGACATGATACTCTACACAGAAGACCCCAAAAACTCCACTAAAAAACTGCTAGATTTAATAAGCAAATTCAGTAGTGTAGCTGGATACAAAGTCAATACTCAAAAATCACTAGCCTTCCTGTACACAAATAACAAACTTACTGAAAGAGAAATTAGGGAAACAATACCTTTCACAGTAACATCCAAAAAAATGAAATACCTAGGAATCAGCCTCACAAAGGATATAAAAGACCTATACACTGAAAACTACAGTACTCTGAAAAAGGAGATTGAAGAGGATATCAGAAATTGGAAAGATATCCCTTTCTCCTGGATAGGAAGAACCAATATAGTGAAAATGGCCATACTTCCAAAATTGTTATACAGATTTAATGCAACTCCAATCAAAATTCCAGCAGCATATCTCAAAGAATTAGAGAAAACAATCCTAAAATTCATTTGGAATCAGAAGAGACCTAGAATAGCAAAGGCAATTCTGGGCAACAAAGGCAAGGCAGGGGGCATCACAATCCCCGACTTGATATTATACTGTAAAGCTACTGTGATAAAAAAAAAGTGTGGTACTGGCAAAAAAAAAACAGACCTGAAGATCAGTGGGACAGATTAGAAGATGCTGAAACAACCCCAGACATACTAAGCCACCTTATCTTTGACAAAGGTGCCAAACACATTCGCTGGAAGAAAGACAGCCTCTTTAATAAATGGCGCTGGAAAAACTGGCTCTACACATGCCGAAGATTAAAACTAGACCCATATCTTTCACCATGCACTAAACTAAATTCAAAATGGGTCAGAGATCTAAATATTAAAACAGAAACATTAAATCTGCTGGAAGGTAGGAGAGGTAAAACCTTTGAAGACATTGGTGTAGGCAAAGACTTTATGAATAAAAACTCAACCACACGGGAACTATCCCAAAGAATCAATAACTGGTATCTCATCTTATTAAAAAGCTTTTGCACAGCAAGAGAAACCACCAACAGAGTGAAAAGACAACCCACAACATGGGAAAAAATGTTTGCCAGCTGTTCCTCAGACAAAGGATTACTATCGAGAACATATAAATAACTCAAAAAATCAGACCTCCCAAATTTAAAGACCCACTCCAAAAATGGGCATCTGAGATGAATACACATTTCTCAGATGAAGAAATACTAATGGCAAATAAATATACAAAAAAATGTGCAACATCACTAGTCATTCAAGAGATGCAAATTAAAATAACACTGAGATACCATCTCACCCCAGAAAGAATGGCTACTATAAAGAAATCAACTAATAACAAATGCTGGAGGGGCTGTGGGGAAAAAGGAACCCTTCTTCACTGTTGGTGGGAGTGTCGACTGGTACAGCCACTGTGGAAGTCAGTGTGGTGATTCCTCAAAAAACTAGGGTTGGGGGTCCCATTTCACCCAGCTATTCCCCTTCTGGGTATCTTCCCGGAAGAATTAAAAACACTGTATCATAGCGATATATGTGCACCCATGTTTATAGCAGCACAATTTGTAATAGCCAGATCTTGGAAACAACCCAAATGCCCATCAACTGAGGAATGGATAAGAAAGATGTGGTGTATTTATACAATGGAGTACTCTTCAGCCATAAAGAAGGATAAACTGGAGACTTTTATAGGTAAATGGATGCAACAGGAGAAAATATTCATCAGTGAAATAAAGCAGACGCACATGTGTAAGCATCGTATTGTCTCTCTAGTATGAGAAACTGAAAGAGTAAATAAGATCCAAAGTGTACAATAGGCACGGTGAATCAAAAAGTAATTGGTCAAAAGGAAAGAGGGACTGGGATGGGGGAATATGGAAAAGAAAGAAGGGAAAGGGAAAAAATTGTATATGTATATAAGATGGTTAAGATAGATACACTACCAATTTTACTTAGTTCATTGAAGAGTACGGTTTGAGCCAATAATGTTTGGACAATTGATTGCTAATGTCTGGTATCCTGAATAACTAACTTAAAGATAATAATACGTAATGCATTAACCATTGTTACCCTCATATTATGGTGTTTTGAAAATTTGTTCTTTTTTTGATTTGTTTTGTTTTTTCTTCTCTGTAAAATAAATAAAAAAGAAACAAATCCATGAGGCTATAGAGGAAATCAGATCAGAAATAATCTCTCAGGTAAAAAAAAGAAGTGTCAACATTTATAAAGGAATTGCTCAGCAAATCTACTGTAGAGACAGATAAAAATATAAATGATGATAGGAAAAAGATGGAAGAAGTGAGTGATCAATATAAGAAAGAAATGGAATGCATAAATGGATTCAAACAGATATCCAGGAAATTTAAAATTCCACTGAAAGCTGGCAAAACCACGCGAATGAAATTGAAGACAAACTTTCAGACCTTGACGACAGGATCACAGCTAATGATCATGAAAGGAAAGATCTCTTGAAAATAACAAAAAGTCAGGAAATAATTCCACAACTACAAGACAAGGCAAAGAAAAATAAGAATTTTGGTGGCAATGAAAAAGCAGGAGTCAACAAAAATAAAATTTAAAATCTATTTGCAGAAGTAAAAGCAGAAAATTTACAAAGTGTGGGAAAAGAATCTGACATACAGATAAATGAGGCATATTGAACTCCAATTAGCCATAACCAAAATTATTCTATACCCAGACATATAATAATCAAGATCCCAGAAACTAGCACAAAAACAGAATATTAAAAGCTATTAGAACAAGGAACAGATCACTTATAAAGGAAAGCCCATTGGAATTATGGCAGACTTCTCAACACAAACCCCCAAGCCAAGAACAGCTTGGAAGAAGTATTTGAAGTCCTGAAAGAAAAAAACTTCCAATCCAGATTGATGTACCCTGCCAAATTATCTTTCAAAATTAATGGAGAAATAAAATACTTCCATGACCAACAACAACTGAATATATTCATGACCACCAAATCAACACTACAAAAGGTACTGAAAGATATTCTAGACAGAGACAAAAATGACCACAATTCCAAGAACAACAACAGAAAGAAACCACCCAGCAGTGCAAGCAATTAAACAGAGGGGAAAATTAGGGAACCAACAGCAGGAAAATAACATGACAAAGACAAGCCAATATATATCAGTAATAACCATCAATGTAAATGGCCTCAATTCACTAATCAAAAGAAACAGACTGGCAGAATGGATCAAGAAACAAGATCCAACAATATGCTATATACAAGAAACACATTTAACTCAAAAAGAAATTCATAGACTAAAAGTCAAAGGATGGAGAATAATACTCCACCCAACAGGAACCCAGAAAAAACCAGGTGTAGCTATTCTATTTGCAGGCAATGTGAACTTGAAACCACAAATGATCAAAAGAGATAAAGAAGGTCACTACATACTTGTTAAGGGAAAAATTCAAGAGGGAGAGACAACAATCATAAATATATATACACCAAATATGGGAACACCCAACTATATAAACAAATATTAATAGACATGAAAAATCAAATAAGCTATAACACAATTGTAATGGGGGAAATAAATACCCCATTGTCATAAACAGATAGATCAACTAGACAAAAAAATCAGCAAAGAAATAACAGAACTAAATCAAATATGTGTACAAATGGACTTAGACACTTACAGAGTGTTCCACCCCACAATATCAGAATACACATTCTTCTCAGCTGCACATGGGATGTTCTCTAAAAGAGACCGTATACTAGCCCATACAACATGATTAAGTAAGTGCAAAGGAATTGAAATTATACCATGCATATTATCTGACCATAGTGCAGTAAAATTGGAAGTTAATGACAAAAGCTCCATAAACACAGGGAAATTAAATAACACCCTCCTGAACAACAAATGGGTCACAGATGAAACTTAAAAAGAAATTAAACAATATATACAATCAAAGGAAAATGCAAATACAACTTACCAGAACCTGTGGGATGCAATGAAAGCAGTCTTCAGAGGGAAATTTATAGTGTTGAATTCTCACATCAGGAAAATAGAACGAGCACAAATAATCTAATGCTGCACCTCAAGCTTCTAGAAAAAGAAGAGCAGGTCTAGCCCAAAGCCCATAGAAGGCAGGAAATTATAAAAATCAGAGCAGAACTATACACAATTGAGACTAAGAAAACACTACAAACAAATAATGAATCAAAGAGTTGATTCTTTGAAAGAATAAGTAAAATTGATAAACCCCTAGCTAACCCTATCAAAAAAAGAAAGAAAAACTCCAATTCGTGTAATAAGGAATGAAAAGTGTGAAATCACTTCAGATCCTGTGGATATTCAGAAGATCATCAACCTACTTCAAAAATCTTTACTCTCGGGCCGGTGAGATAGCTCAGTGGCATAAGCACCTGCCTGGCAAGCACAAGGTCCTGAATTCAACTCCCAGAACCCACATAAAGGAAAAAAAAAGGGTCGGTGATATTGTTCAGTGGCACAAGCGCTTCCTGGCAAGCATGAGGTCCTGAATTCAACTCCCAGAACCCACATAAAGAAAAAAAAAGGGTCAGTGATATCGCTCAGTGGCACAAGCACTTCCTGGCAAGCACAAGGTCCTGAAGTCAACTCCCGGTACCCACATAAAAAAAAAATCTTTACTCTCATAGGATGGAAAACACAGAAGAAATGGACAGATTCCTAGATATATAAGAATTACCAAAGCTGTATCAAGGAGATATAAAAATTCTGAATAACCAATATCCATTAATGAAATTGAAAATGTAATTAAAAACTTACCAACAAAGAAAAGCCCAGGTCCTGATGGATTTGCTCCTGAATTCTACAAGAAATTTAGAGAATATTTAACACCAATACTCCTCAAACTATTTTATGAAATTGAAAGGGAAGCAATTCTCCCTAACTCATTCCTGGAGGCAAGTATTACCCTGATACCAAAACCACAGAAAGACCCAACCAAAAAGGGGAACTACAGATCAACCTCCCTAATGAATATAGATGCAAAAATCCTCAATAAAATACTAGCAGAATGCAGCAAATCATCAAGAACATTATACACCATGACCAAGTGGGATTCAGCCCAGGAATACAGGGATGGTTCAGGATATGCAATACACATAATACACCAAAGCAACAGAGCCAAATACAAAACACTCATGTCCATGATGCAGGAATATCTTTTGATAAAGCCCAACACTCATTTATGATAAAAATCCTACAGAAGATCAGAATTGACTTTATCTCAATCTGATAAAAACCATCTATGACAAACCAACAGCGAACATCATACCAAATGAACAAAAACTGAAAACATTCACTCTAAAAATCAGGAACAAGACAAGGATGTCCACTATCACCACTCCTATTCAATATAGTTCTGGAAACATTAGCCAGAGCAATTAGACAAGAGAGAGAAATAAAATTAATAAGGATAGGAGAGGAAGAAGTTAAATTATCAGGGCCGGTGAGATGGCTCAGCGGCGTAAGCGCCTGCCTTGCAAGCGCGAGGGCCCGAGTTCGACTCCCGGATCCCACATACGAAAAAGGGGCCGGTGATATCGCTCAGCGGCCTGGGCGCCTGCTGGTGCGCGAGGTCCTGAGGTCGAACCCCTGGTACCCACAAAAAAAAAAAAAAAAAGAAGTTAAATTATCATTATTTGCAGATGACATCATACCCTACATAGAAGACTCCAAAGAAGTCCACTAAAAGACTTCTAGAATTAATAACCAAATTCAATATCATAGCTGGATAAAAAGTCAACACTCAAAAATCAATAGCCTTCCTTTACACACACAAAAAAAAAAAACTAAGAGAGAAATTGGGGAAACCACACCCTTTACAATAACATCCAAAAAAATGAAATACTTAAGAATCAATCTAACAAAGAAAGTAAAAGATCTATACATTGAAAATTACAGTACTCTGAGAAAAGAGATTGAAGAGGATATCAGAAAATGAAAAGATATCCCTTGCTCATGGATAGGAAGAACCAAAATTGTGAAAATGGCCATACTCCTAAAACTGTTACACAGATTTCATGCAATCCCAATCAAAATACCATTAGCATACCTCACAGATCAAGCAAAAATACTGCTAAAATTCATTTAGCAGGACCCAGAGGAGACCTAGAATACCAAAGGCAATGTTGGGCAACAAAGGTAAGGCAGGAGGCACCACAATCTCTGACTTGAAATTATACTACAAACTACTGTGATAAAGTCAACATGGTACTGGCAAAAAAATTCAGACCTGAGGATCAATAGAGCAGATTAGAAAATGTAGACACAGCTACAAACACACTAAGCCACCTTACCTTTGACAAAAGAGCCAAACATATGGAAGAAAGATAGCCTCTTTAATAAATGGTGCTGGAAAAAAATGTCTTTCCACCTGCCAAAGACTAAAATTAGACCCATGTCTATCACCATGCACTAAACTAAAGTCAAAACGGACCAAAGATCTAAATATTAAAACAGAAACACTAAATCTACTGGAAGACAAAGTAGGTTGAAATCTTGAAGACATAAGCATAGGCAAAGACTTCATGAACTAAACCCAAACTGCATGGGAAGTACTTCAAAGAATCAACAACTGGGATCTCATCTTACTAAAATGTTTTTGCACATCAAAACAAATTACCAACAGAGTGAGAAGACAACCCACAATGTGGGAAAATGTTTTAGCCAACTGTCCCTCAGACAGAGGACTTCTATCTAGAACATATGCAGAATTGAAAAAAATCAGACCCTACAAATTCAAAGACCCAATCCAAAAATGGGCATCTGAGATGAATACACACTTCTCAGGTGAAGAAATACAAACAACAAATAAATATATGAAAAAATTCAACATCATTTGTCATTCAAGAGATGCAAATTAAAACAACACTGAGATTCCACCTCACCCCAGAAAGAATGACTATCATCAAGAAATTAACCAACAACAAATGCTGCAGGGGCTGTGGGAGAAAAGGAACCCTTCTGCACTGTTGGTGGGAGTGTCAACTGGTGCAAGCACTGTGGAAATCAGTGTGGAGATTCCTCAAAAAACTAGGATTAGGGCTGGTGAGATAGCTCAGTGGCATAAGCGCCTGCCTGGCAAGTGCAAGGTCCTGAGTTCAACTCCCGGTACCCACATATGAAGAAAGGGCCAGTGATATCGCTCAGTGGCACGGGCACCTGCTGACGCACGAGGTCCTGAGGTCAACCCCTGGTATCCACAAAAAAAAAAAAAAAAACTAGGATTAGAGGTCCCATTCCACCCAGTTATTCCCCTTCTGGGTATCTTCCCAGAAGTATTAAAAACATCATACCATAAATTGTATGAAGGGCATTTTTAGATGATCTCATCCTCTGTGAATTTTTTGTTGGGTTTTTTTGTGCTGTGTAAGGAAAGTAGTATGAACAGTGGGGAGACAATGGAACAGCAAAGGAAGGTGTATCCTGCATGTTTTCCCTTTCAGCGTTACGACTGTCCGCATTGTATTATTGCATTGTAATAATGGCTCCTCTGAAATCTGCCCCAGTTAGATCATGCAGCTTTGCAAAAATTTTCCTAGATTTTGCACTAATTCTGTTGGCTTTGTCCTACCAAGTTCTGGAATTCACCTAGTTACTATTTTTTAAAAGTTTCCTTCTGTTCAATGTTGCCCTGCTATGCAAACCTTTCTCAGACCTTAGTTTCTTAAAAGAAAGATGTCATTACAGGGCTGGTGAGATGGCTCAGCGGCTTAAGCGCCTGCCCGGCAAGCGCAAGGGCCCGAGTTCGACTCCCGGAACCCACATACGAAAAAGGGGCCGGTGATATCGCTCAGCAGCACGGGCGCCTACTGGCGTGAGAGGTCCTGAGGTCGACCCCCCGGTACCCACAAAAAAAAAAAAAAAAAAAAAAAAAAGATGTCATTACAGTTCCCAGTTCTTTATTACAGGCTCAGGTGTATAGGTCCTTCTGTCTGGGTTAATTTTATGTAATGAAGCCCATTCCTTTTTGTATATAAAGATGTCACTTAAACCTATGCTTACAAACTAAAGAGACTAATTGCTCAATATGGAGACATGGAAACAAAGTTTTTGCTTAAAATATTAAAATGGAAGTAGTTAAATACAGGTTATTTTGTCCTTTAGTTTTTAAAAAACCACATATTGTATGCACTGTGCTGATGCAAGAATTCTACATTTTAATGAATCAAATCATTCTGCATCTCATCACATCACAGTATTTCTGTACTATTTATTCATATATATAAATATATATGGGCTTATTCATTTAAAACTTGTTGCAGCAAGAACTTTCCTACCTGTAGGTAATAGATTGCTATGTTTTTAACAAATTGTGGCAAATTCTAAACAGTAATTCTTTTTGTACGTAATAGAACATTTCATCCTAGAAAAATAAAATAATGTTTTTGACATTGAAAAAAAAAACATCATACCAAAGTGATATATGTGCACACATGTTTAGATGGTTAGATCCCCACTACCACTACACACACACACACACACTTTAAGATGTATGTTTAAATTTTTTAAATTACTGTAAAAGACTCATTGCCATTAACTCCCCCTCAAAATACTCCCTCTCATTTTGAATGCACTTACCACATCATTCTTGCCACTTTCTGAAGCAGTTCCAGAAGTTCTCTTTCTTGAATGTCTTTATAAGCTGTGATCTGGAATATGGTGAATGTTGCTGCCAAGTGCCATTCAAAGGAAAAACAGGCTTGTAAGAACATGATGGGGTGTCCTCATTCACCTTATTCACTAGATCTGACCCCATGCAACTTCTGGCTCTTTCCCAAAGCAAAAATGACCATAAAAGGTAAAGATTTTGAGTTGATTCAAGACACAGAGGCAGCCAGGGCAGCACAGCTAAAGACACTCAGGAAGGAGGACTTCCATTACTGCTTCAGAAAGTGGCAAGGACAATGAGGTAAGTGAGCTCAAAGCGAGGGGTGTATTTTGAATGGGATTAATGCCAATGTGTCTTTTCACTGTAAATAATTTCAAGCATTCACTGTATTTTGTGATTATACCTCATATATATTTCTTAGCTTCAAAAGAATGTGAATTTTTGGCCCCCTCAATGTATTTAATTACTCTTCTCCATACTAGGACAGGTCCTGTTAGCACATTTACAAGTAAACTGGTGTTAACGGTAACTCAAATGTAGATTTACATAGCTGTACACTGAAAATTTATTGCTGTTTTAACAAACTAGCTCAAAACTTAGTGGCAGAAAACAACCATCTTATAATGTTTATAAATGTTGAAGGATTAGGAATTGGGCTGTATGGTCTAAGACAGACTCACTCATGTATGTGGCAGTTAGTGCTATCCATCATGGGAATCTCTCTCGGCATGGTTGCTCTTCCTTAATATGGCCAATCTGGTCTTTTTCATATGTAACAAAACAGATCCCAGAAAGAAGAGAGGACAAGCCTAATGTACAAGGGTTTTTCAGGCTTCTGTTTGTGTCACATTTCCTAATTTTCCAATGGCGCAAGTCACTTGGCCATGTGTCAATGTGGGAGGGAACCATAAAAGCACATAGATACTAGGAGGCATGATTCATTGAGGATAAATACTTTAATGATCTACCACAGCTGTTTTTCAGAATTTAGCCAGATACATCTAGTGGCTGGCATAATTGCCTGCTTATTTTCTCATCCTATTTGGACTCCTTATGAAAATTTTTCAGATATCCTCCAAAATCAATACCTGGAGGAAATCCCAAGAGGGAGAAGGCCCTGCAGATATAGTCTGTTCTCTCTTTAGTCTGCTTGTGCTAGCAGTGCCACAGAAAAAAAAGAAAAACAAATGCATATTGCTACATGAAAGAAGCCAATGGGAAAATGCCACATACCGTGTGATTCCAACTTTATTACATTCTGAAAAAGACAAAAGTATAGAGACAGTAAAAAGATTAGGAAGTGCCAAGGATCCTAGGGGTGGAGGGAGGGATGAATGGACAGAACATACAGGATATTTAGGGCAATGAAAGTATTCTGTATGACACTGTAATGACAGATACACAGCATTACGCATTTGAAAGAACCCACCAAAATGTATAATACAAAGTGAATTTTAATGTAAACTGTGGACTTCAGTTAATAATAATGTACCAGTAGTGGGTCAGTTGCAACAAGTAACTCTTGTTGCAACTGCAGCAATTCCCACTGTAATGCCAGATATTAATTGGAGAAACTAGAAGGGAGTGTGCAGTATGTGGGAACTCTGTACTATCTGCTCAATTTTTCAGTAAACCTAAAACTGCTATTAAAAATATTCTACTGAGCCAGGCATGGAGGCACACTCCTATATATACAGCATATTGGGTGGCTAAGGCAGGAGGATCACAAGTATAAGGACAGCCTGAGCAATTTAAGAAGACCCTGTCTCAACATTTTTTTTTTCTGTGGATACAGGGGGTCGACCTCAGGACCTCATGCGCCAGCAGGTGCCCGTGCCGCTGAGCAATATCACCGGCCCCTTTTTCATATGTGGGTTCCGGGAAGTTGAACTTGGGCCCTCGCGCTTGCCGGGCAGGCGCTTAAGCCACTGAGCCATCTCACCGGCCCTGTCTCAAAATTTTAAAAGTCCTAGGGATGTAGTTCAGTGTGAAGGCCATGGGTTTGATATCTAGTACCCTCAAAAAAATTCTATTGATTGCAAGAAAAGCTAAGAATAAATACGGGAAAGAAATTATGCTCAATTTATATCGGTGGTTCCCATTTTTTATGTCCTTGTATAATTCCCTCCTACATGGACTCGGCTTAATCTTGTAATTTGTTTCAGCCACTAGAGTATTAGCAAGGATGGTTAAGGGGCTTGTCTCCCAGGAATGCTTTCTTGGAGCCCAGCTGCCATGTAAGAAAGCCTGGGTAGTGCCAGGCATAGTGGTGCATGTCTGTAATCCCAGCATTTTGGAGGTGAGGCAGGAGGATCACTGTGGGTTCAAGGCCAGCCTGAACTACATAGCAAGACCTTGTCTCAAAAAAATAAAAGAAAAAGAGAGAGGAAAGAAGTAAAGAAGGAAAGAGAAGGAAAGAAAGAAAGAAAGAAAGAAAGAAAGAAAGAAAGAAAGAAAGAAAGAAAGAAGGAAAGAAAGAAAGAAATGAGAGAGACAGAGAAAGCAAGTCTGGCCTGTAGAAAGAAGATACTTAGAAGGCCCTGGAAGATGAGACAGTATAAAAACAGAAAATACAAGATAGCAAAACAAGGTATTCCAGCTCAACCACCAGCTGAACTGGGATCACAGAATAATCCCAATAAATATCACTGAAGCAGAAGAACCACAGAGCCAACCAGCAATATCATGAGAAATAATAAATTGTTACTGTTTCAAGCCCCTAAGTTTTGGGATGGCTTTTCTGTGCGGTAAGAGATAACTGAAACAGAAAGCTTCCTTTTGAAAAACACTCATGAAACACTGCGCTATTGATAGTATCTGCAAACTGCAAATTGAGTATCATTTATCCAAAATGCTTGGGAACAGAAGTATTTCTGATTTTGGATTTTTTTTTTTGATTTGGGAATATTTGCACATAGACAATTAATTAAATTGGGGATGGACCCATGTCTAAATGCAAAATTACGTTTCATATATAACTTATACATATTGCCTTAAGGTAATTTTATACAAGACATTTAGTGCACCTGTATTTTGACTAAGACCCATCACATGAGGTCAGATGTAGAATATTCCACTTGTGGTATCATGTCTATACCCAAAAATTTAGCGCTTCAGATTTCAGATTTTCAGAGATGCTCAACCTGCAATTGTATGATGGAATATGAACATAGAATCCTGCCCTCGATTTTTCCCTAAGTGAAACTAGCTTTTCCATACAGGAAAGATAGTTAGATATTGGCCTTATTACCATGCAACAAGGACTGGAATTTCCTTACTTTTAATAATAATTACTTATATTTACATAAATGATTTGCAAATATAAAGTACTTTCCTCTGAATTCCATATTCTGACATTGAAATCATAGAGGCCAGAGTAAGAATTTTGGATTTGATGCATTATAAAGCTATAACTTATTCCTAAGCTCAGTTCATTTTTGTCACTTTAACGCAGTAAATATATATTTTGAATTATATGCATGGCTTTAGAAATGAAATCAATGAAGTCTTTAAGATTTGATAGCCCATGGAATGCATAAATATCTAATTTTACCTAAATTTGTCTGGGGGAAGATTACCAGTAGAATGCCTTGATCTGATTAAGAAGGAGACAGAGAGAGGCAGAGACAGAGACACAGAGAGACAGACACAGAAAGATAGAGAAAGAGGCAGAGATAGAGATAGAGACATAGAGAGACAGAATATGTAAGACAAAAAGGAATAACATGCTGACAATCATACTTGAGAAAACTTCCTCTGGAATTTCTATTTAGGATCATTTGGAGTAAGGAATCCTGGAATGGGTAAAACAGAAAAAAATTGTAAAACAGGTGGGAAATGCCAATAAAAATGATAAAAATCTGAGAAATGTGGCTGGTAAAGTACCACAAGATTCGTCATCTACTTAGGCTGAAAGAGAAAAAGTCAAATGGGCTTTGTCTTTGTTTGCTATTGTTTCTATAACAAATTACCAGCTGGGCATGGTGGTACACATGTGTAGGCCCAGCACTCTCGAAGGCTGAGGCAGGAGTTCAAGTCCATCCTGAGCAACATAGTGAGACCCCATCTCGAAATTAAAAATTTTTTAAAGGTTGGCAGTGTAGCACAGTGCAAAGGCCCTGGGTTCAATCCCCCAAGCAAAAAAAAAAATTGTATGCATGGCTTCAGAACTGAAATCAATGAAATCTTTAAGTTTTGATAGCCTGTAGAATGTGTAAATATCTAATTTTACCTAAATTATAGGATATATATATATATATATATATATATATATATATATATGTAGAATACCTTGGTCTGATTATGAGAAAGACATATATATATTTCAAATTCAGTAGCTTAAAACAAAATAAATGTGTTATAGATCTGGAGGTTAAAAGTCTTGCAAGGATCTCACTGGGACAAAATCAAGGTATCAGTAGGAATGTAGTCTTCTGTGGAGGCACAAAGAGAGAAATCTATTTCCTTGATTTTTCCAGCATCTAAAGCCACCTGCATTCCTTGGCTGGCAGCCATGTTCTTCCTTCTTTAAAATCAATAACATTGGGCCGGTGAGATGGCTCAGTGGCATAAGCGCCTGCCTTGCAAGCGCGAGGGCCCGAGTTCGACTCCCGGAACCCACATACGAAAAAGGGGCTGGTGATATCGCTCAGCGGCACGGGTGCCTGTTGGCGCACGAGGTCCTGAGGTTGACCCCCCGGTACCCACAAAAAAAAAATCAATAACATTACTTCTCTCTGTGCCTATCTTCCATAGTTCTCTCTCTCTCTCCCTCTCTCTCTCTCTCTCTGTCATAAACTCCTCAGAAGTTAGAAAATGACCCTTTCATCTTTTTTTCTCAAAACTAGTTTTTTGATGCCTTCTTTAATGGGAATAGTCAGTTTTTTGTTTTGTTATAAGCTGCACTGCTCTAACCACTCAGGAGTGTGAAATGATCTCGAGTGTACTATTTATGCAGCTTACAATAATTTTGCCATCATGGCACTCACTATGTAAACCACTAATAAATACACTGTTTCTACTCCTTCTTTTATTCCCATTAAAATAGATGTAAAATACTACATAGGTTTGTTATTATAAAAGTATTTGGGTTTAAGCAGTTTCCTGGTCTGTTTCTTAAGAAATATTTTTCAGCCTGCTGCTGTTATAAGTCCAATAAGAAAAGTTTTTCTACCTCTGAGGAATGAAGTTTGAAGTGATAAAACTAGCCAAAGGTAAAGGAGGTCTAAGTTTGGGCTGATAACAGTAATGCTTAAAAACTATTCTTCAGAAGCCACTTGCTTAAGAGTTTGCTGGATTGTCTCCCATTAGAGGCTTTTAATTTCTTTTCATTTTTGTATGCATTTTTTATTAGTGCCTGTTTGTAGTACATAATGTTTACATTCCTTGTTGGGAGTTGGTACATGTACATAATACAACTTAATTCCTTTTTTAATCCCTTTTTTATTATATGAATTTGCCATCTTCTACCTCCTTCTTCCATTTCTAAGGAACCTAATGATTACACTGGGTCCAACAAGATAACCCGGCATAATCTCCTATTTTAAATTAGTTGATTAGCAGCCTTCATTCCATCTGCAACTTTCATTCCCCTTTGTCAACTAAACTAACATATTTGCAGGTTCTGGAAAATAGGATGTGGATGTCTCTGGGAATTGGAGACACTATTCTGCCTACCACAAACTTCAGGGGAGCTCAGGAGGGTGTTATTTCCATTGATGAAGATGGAGAAGATGAAATCAATCCATTTAGATGGGAAGACAAGATTTTGCCAAACTGAACGGTGTGTCCAAAAGGCAATGATCCCAGAGCTATTGGTCTTGAGGGTCTGGATCTTAGGGGAAACATTATCATTAAAGACATCAGTTTAAGGAAACTTATACCTCAGGTGAAGTATTAAATCACTTGGACTACTGATGCCTTAGAGACAGTCATATTACATAAAGAATAAGACAAGAATGAAATGTAAAGAAAAAAGTGCCTTGTGGCCTCTTATCTAGGCTCAACATGAGCAAACGCTCATTCTTTGGAGAACTGAAAGAACCAAGAAAAGGTTACAGGGGCCTAAAGATGGTGCAACAAAATTCCAAAAGGGACTATTTAGCTGGTCCCCTCAACCACATCTGTGGCCCAGATGTTCTGTATAACCAGAGCATATGCCCACACCAAAAAGCAGGCATTATATGCTCCACAAGGTCTGTGGCAAATGTAAAAGTGTGGAGGAATCTGTCCATATGGCAAACCAAGTTTGTTATTTGTGTCACATCAAAGCCATGGCCTCAATGAATTAATGCCCTCTGAGGTCATTTAATTATGATTAAGTGAACTAAGAACCAGTGTAAAGGGCATTTTATACCCTAGTGAATTAAGGTATGAGATGTAACAGAAGTGAGTAAGATTTATGGCCCAAACTCATGCAACCTTACAGTAATTTCATGACACTTTTACTATGAGGCAAGCAATGCCAGTTCTTGAAATAATTAAGAGTACATACCAGCTCCAAGGCTGGACTTCAGGCATTTATGAGAAGCCAGGAGACAGAATGAGGAGCAGGTTTCTTTGTGACTAATTTACTCTGGACAGCAGCAACTGTTTCTTTTACCTATAACAAATATCTTAACTAGGGTGGGAAGATTGACCCTGGGTAGGTCATGCTGACCCCAGAAGTTCACACCATACCACACACTTCATAGTTTGTATATACATTCTTTGTGCTGTGTAGCAAAGTTCTACTGCTTCCAAAGTTTTATCCTCTGTGGTTAATACTCCTTATCACTGCTAAGGCCCCAGAAGTACACCAACAGACTTTTGTAATCTCTGATACAGTTTTCTATTCACCAGACTCTTGACAATGGCTGTTATTGACCAGTATCCCTCAGAAATACTTCTCTTTCTCTCTGGCTTCATTTCTGAGTGGCTTTCACCTATCTCAACCACAGATAATATTTCACTATTACCTAAACCGGAGGATTGGAAGACATTCATCAAACCCTTTTACCATATCTACTAGCAAATATACCAGTTTCAGGGGAAATAGGTTTGTCCAAGCATTCCCATTTTTAATATTAAAAATTCCCATCCCAGAAGAAACCTCAATCCTGAGCAAACCAGAATGGTTGAGCAATTTAAGTTTGCATTTACAACAGTAACTGGTTATCCTGCCTCTCAGATAAGAAAATGTACCTGGGCATGGTGGTACACACCTATAATCCCAGCAGCCTGGGAGGTTGTGACAGGACTCCATGTTCAAGCTCAGCCTAGACAATTTAGCAAGGCCCTTTTTCCAAATTAAAACAAATTTTAAAATGCTGGGGTTGTGGCTCAGTGCATAGTCCCTGGATTCCATCCAAGCTACATACATACATACATGTCATTTTGGTGGGTTTTTTTGGTTTTGTTTTCTAGTATATTCACAGTGTTGTACAACCATCATCACCTTCTAATTTCAGAACATTCCTACCATCCTAGAAAGAAACCCCATACCTGGGCAGAAATATTTAAAGTCCCCTTCCACTACTGAATAAACATGTTCTGCAAATGTGATTATGGTGATAAAAACATGAGATCCTGCACTTCCATTTGTTTATCTAATAAATGGAATGGCCTGGTCCCCTTTACAACCAAAAACATTACATTTGAGAATAGAATAACAAATATAACAATTCTCTACTTTGAAATACAACAAAAATACTAGTGATAATAACTACTTCCACCTATACACTACCTTGTAGGTTACAAGAAATTTTCATATACCCTATCTCATTTGATAACACACATGCAACTCTGAGACTCATGCAAGTTCTCACAGCTGGTGAGGAGCAGAGCCTGACCAACTGCTTGCTTAACTTCCAGATTCCATATTCTCTGTATAGGTGGGCTGATGGTTGGCTCAGCCAGTCTTTATAGTGAATCTTATTCTGATCTAAAGCTACTTGCCTTTGATAGGACTCTGACTTGGGAATTTATTTTTCTTTGCCTGTTCAAATTGCTGCCAAGCAGACAGAAAACACAATGACATCCAAGAGGGAGTTATGGCCAAAGCTGAAGACCCAACTTGGCACCTCCACCCTGAGGACAAAATGAACAAACATCCAGGGCAATAGGCATCATTGGAAGAGCTCCAACCCCCTAATCATGCATTTCTCCTCTTTAGAAGCCACCCAGAGTAAAGTAGACTGATTTGAATTTCTCCTAGATCCCAGGATTTCCTCATTCTCTCTGAATATGCTAACAGGAGAATTCAGAAGACCATATGGCAGTAATGACATGGCCCCTCTTGTATCTGAAGCAGGCACTGTGGTTTAATGCCTTTTCACATGTATTATGGCTATTTAATCCTTTCAATGGCCCTGTGAGGTAGATTAGCATTATCTTCATTTTACAGAAAAAGTGATTGAGGCCCAGGAGTGTGACCAGACATGCCTTTTATAAGGAAGAGCCAAATGTCAAAGGTGACTTGAGAAGACCACACATTTGGCTCCCATGTAATGAAGACTTGACTAGAGAACCAGTCTCTTATAAAGTGTCTTAGTTCTTTTGTGCTGTCATAAAAAAATCACAAATTGGGAATTTATAGTGAACAGAAATACATTGATTCATGGTTCTGGAAGCTGGGAAGAGCAAGGTCCAGGGACTGGCATCTAGCAAGGGTCTTTTGCTGCATTATTCCATAGAAAAAGAGCAAAGAGAAGATGAGAGACAGCAAACTCAAGAGAGGACAAACCCACTCTCATGATAACAAACCCACTTCCACAATAATGTCATTATTAAGGATAGAGCCTTCATGACCCAACACCTCCAAAATGAACCGTGTACCAACACCATCACCATAGCAATTAAACCCCAATGTGAGTTCTGAACCACTCAAACCATAGCAGACACTCCTATAATGGTTAGCTATGGGCTGTCCCCCAGCCCCAGGAAGTTGTATATATTTAAGCTCCAGCTCTCAGTTCTAAAGCACCCAGTGCCTCCTTGTAATATGTCACCTTGACTTGAGTAAGAACCCCGTAGCAGGGTAGTGAAGTTCCGGGTGTGTCTGTGAATGATTGACACATAGGTTGCAAACTGAAGAGGGAAGACCCACTCCAAAAGTGTGTAGCACTAACGAATAGGCTTGTAGCATGGATGAAATAAAAAGAGAAAGAAGAAGGGATTTTCCCTTTTCTTCTTTGGATGAGCTTGGGACTCTGTCATTGCCTTTGGATATTTGTCTCCAGTTCCTTCAGGTTTCCAGTGCAGGCTCTGCAGCCTTCCAACACAGACCCTTCAGTTTTCCAACACAGACTTGCACTGGATTCTGCAGTGTGCTCCAGGTTTTCAAGCCCACCCAGTTAAAAAAAAAAAATGGGGGGGGAAAGATGGCGGATGAGTAAGAAGCACACAGTGAAACTCTCTAAAAGTTGCCATTGGACCACAGGAATATAGTGACCGGGAGAGTGCAGGAGGGTGGGAGATGCCTCCCCGGGACCCAGAAAAGTTCTGAAGTGCAGCTTGGGACACCCGGCACCAGTGAAGGGTACTTTTCAACAAAGAAGGAGCAGACCGCGCACGCACATTCTACCATCCCAGGAATCGCCACGTGACAGAAGCTCAAAGCTGCGGATACACGGTGACAGCTGGCGCCCAGGGAGCCCCCATGGAGGATCGCGAGACAGCGGCAGGACAGGGGAGCAGTGGAGAACTGCTCTGGCCGGCAGTGAGTGTCTCTCAGCCACAGCTGTCCCACGCCAGAGAGCAACTGGCCGGGCGCCATTGTGGGGGGTGTGGCAAAAATCAGAGCAGCACGAAAGAAAAACAGCTCTGGGAACTTGTGCTTCGGACAGGGCAGCGTGGTGCCTCTCAGGCCCATGAAAGTGCACTGAGCATGGCAGGTGAATGAGACTGGTCTCTCAGCCACAACTGTCCCACGCCAGAGAGCAACTGGCTGGGTGCCATTGTGGGGGGTGTGGTGAAAATCAGAGGGGCACAAAAATAGCGCTGGGAACTCACGCTTCAGGCAGGGTGGAGCAGTGCGCTGACAGCGGCAGGCAAAGGAGACTGGTCTCTTCCTGAAAGTCCACGCTTCTGCTCACTGTCCCACCAAAGGGCCGCTCTTGGCTCTCTGGGACGGACCTGCGTGGAACAGGAATTTGTCATCACACGGTGCCTGCCTACAGCAGAGTCAACACCTGGAACTGATTCTTTTTTTTTTTTTTTTTTCCCTCTCATTAGTTTTTTGTTCTGGTGAAGGGTTTTTATTTTTATTTATGGGGAGGTCTATTTTTGTTTTGTCTGTTTGATTTGTTGTTTTTGTCTTTCTTTTTGTTTCTGTTTGTCTATTTGCTCTTTCCATCATTATTCTCTCTGGTTTTTATATGAGTATAAACAACGCCTCTAACCTCTTTGTGACTGTGGTTGTGATCTGTTCTTCCTTTTATCCTTTCCTTCTTTTTTTCCCACCAGTCCTCTGCACCAGTGTCCCAATGTTAGTGGGATCCCTCTTGGTCCTCTAACATTACATCTTATTCCTTCCTCTTCTCCCAATACTCTATTTCCTCCTTAACTCATTTTAAATTTAAACTCCTGAGGGAAAAAATTGACATACTAAGGACTTGTATACTGCATATAATTTTTCTGGTGTGTTTTAGATTTTGTTATATAACCACAACTCTACTTTGTACGGCTAAAAGTGGTAAATAACTGCTTAGCTCAGTCTGTCATTTTCTAGGCTGTGTTTGATGCTTCAGTTACCATTATAGCCAAATGTGAAATAATTGTTCTAAACAGCTTTCCTTCCTGATATTTCATGATTGATATTGACTAAGGGACACAGAAAATACAGTGGCACAGTACCAAAGAATCAAGGACTGGGCCAAACAGGTAGCAACTTCTCACATACAATGAATTGAAGAGGTAGGATCTGGCAGAAAGCTCAAAACCCAAAAGCAAGCTCCACTTGGAAGATACTGCAGAGAAGTAGTCATCTTCTAAAGATCTTGAACACTAGCAATAAAGTAACCTACCATAGGTAATTTACAAACATCACCCCAGGAATTAAATTAAAAAAAGAAAAAATGAGATGACACTTAAACAAGATGCAACCCCACACATCCAATTCACCAAAGGCAAACCTAGGGGGCAACGAGGTGGGACAATCCAAAAGCCACCCACCTGGCCTATCTGAAGGGGTAACAACAAAACAACTGAATGAGGCTCTGGAAAAAATTAAAACAGAAATAATCTCACAGATAACTGCAGAGATAATGTCCACAATGAAGACCATGCTTAAGGACACTATAGCTGATACAGACAAAAAAATAGATGAGCTTCAGAAAACTATAGAAACCATGAATGCTCAGCATAGGAAAGAAATGGAATAAATAAGGCAGATACAAGCAGATATCCAAGAGAACAAAAATTCCATTGAAAGTATTTGTAGCACATTAAGCCAATGTGAGGACAGGATCTCAGATATAGAAGACAGGCTTGCAGTTAGTGATCATGAAAAGAAAGAATTCTTAAAAACAGCAAGGGACCATGAAAAATCAATTCAGCAGCTGCTAGATGACTCAAAGATAAACAACTTAAGAATAATTGGAATAAATGAAAAAGCAGGAGATAGCATCAATGACATGAAAACCTTGTTCAAAGACATTATCACGGAGAACTTCCCTGGAAGAGAAAAAGAATTTGATCTTCATATAAATGAGGCTTATAGAACTCCAAATAGACATGATCAAAAAACCCAGCCACACATATCATACTCAAGATCCCAGAAATTCAAAGAAGGGCAGAATCTTAAAAGCTGTTAGGGAGAAGAGACAAATCACCTATAAAGGAAAACCCATCAGAATCACAGCTGACTTTTCAGCACAAACCCTCGAGTCAAGAAGAGCTTGGAATGAAGTATTTCAAGCTCTAAAGGAAAATAATTTTCAACCCAGATTGATGTACCCCGCAAAACTATCTTTCAAAATTGATGGAGAAATAAAATACTTCCATGACAAAGAATATCTGAGAAAATTTATGACCACCAAACCAGCACTCCAAAATGTTCTGAAGGACATTCTAGAAAGAGATAGGAACCCCAAAAGAAGGGATCCACCAGGCAGGGCAGATAATTAAATAGCAGGAAAGGGGAAAAACAAACAAAGAGTGAGAACCAACAACAGGAAAATATCATAAGTATAAGTCAATACATATCAGTTTTAACCATCAATGTTAATGGTCTCAATTCACCAATCAAAAGGCACAGACTGGCAAAATGGATCAAGAAGCAAGATCCAACAATATGCTGTATACAAGAAACACATTTAATTCAGAAAGAAATTCATAGACTGAAAGTCAAATGATGGAAAACAATACTCCATGCAAAAGGAACCCAGAAAAAAAGCAGGGGTAGCTATTCTTTTTGCAAACAAAGTGAATTTCAAGCCAAGAATGATTCAGAGAGATAAAGATGGTCACTACATCCTTGTAAAGGGAACAATCCAAGAGGAAGAGATAACGATCATAAATATATATGCATCAGATACCAATGCACCAAGCTATATAAAACAAGTACTAAAGGACATGAAAAATCAAATAAGCACTAATACAATTATATTGGGAGTTCTCAATACTCCACTGTCACAAAAAGAGAGATCACCTAGACAGAAAATCAATAATGAAATAATAGAACTGAACCAAACTTTGGAACAAATGGACTTAGTAGATGTCTACAGAGTGTTCCACCCCACAACATCAGAATACACATTCTTCTCAGCTGCACATGGGACGTTCTCCAAAATAGACCACATACTAGCTCATAAAACCTGCTTAAGTAAATGCAAAGGAATTGAAATTATCCCATGCATATTATCAGACCATAGCGCAATGAAATTGGAAATCAATGGCAAAAGAAATCACAAAAACTCCCTAAACACATGGAAATTAAACAGCACCCTCCTGAACAACCAATGGGTCACAGATGAAATTAAAGAATAAATTAGACAATTTCTACAACTGAATGATAATGACAGTACAACCTACCGGAACTTATGCGATACAATGAAAGCAGTCCTAACAGGGAAATTTATAGCATTAAATACTTATATTAGGAAAATAGAGCAAGCGCAAATAAACAACTTAATGGTGAACCTCGAACTTCTAGAAAAAGAAGAGCAGGTTAAGCCAAAAGCCCGTACAAGGGAGGAAATTATAAATATCAGAGCAGAAATTAATGTATTGGAGACTAAAAAAACAATACAAAAAAATCAATGAAGCAAAAAGTTGGTTCTTTGAAAGAATAAATAAGATTGACAAACCCTTATCCAAACTTATTAAAGAAAGAAAAGAAAAGACTCTAATCCATGCAATTGAAGATGAAAAGGGTGATATCATGATGGACCCTGCAGAAATCCAGAAGATCATCTATACCTATTATAAAAATCTATATTCTTCTAAGATGGAAAATGCAGAAGAAATAGACAGATTCCTAGATTAATATGAATTACCAAAGCTGAATCAAGAAGATTTAAAAATCCTAAAGAAAACAATATCAACCAATGAAATTGAAGATGAAATTAAAAACCTCCCAACAAAGAAAAGCCCAGGCCCTGATGGATTCACTGCCGAATTCTACAAGAAATTTAGAGAAGACGTAATGCCAGTACTTCTCAAACTTTCTAATGAAATTGAAAGGGAAGCAATACTCCCAAATTCATTCCTGGAAGCAAGCATTGCCCTGATACCAAAACCAGAGAAGGACCCAACTAAGAAAGAAAACTACAGGCCAATCTCCCTAATGAACATAGATGCAAAAATCCTTAATAAGATACTGGTAAACAAAATCCAGCAAATCATCAAGAAGATTATACACCATGACCAAGTTGGATTCATCCCTGGGATGCAGGGATGGTTCAACATACATAAATCAATAAATGTGATGCACCATATTAACAGAACCAAGACAAAAATCACATGATCATCTCAAGAGATGCAGAAAAAGCTTTTGACAAAGTCCAGCACCTTTTCATGATAAAAACCCTACAGAAAATTGGAATAGAGGGTCTTTATCTCAACCTGGTAAAAGCTATCTATGACAAACCAACAGCCAATATTATACTAAATGGCCAAAAACTGAAAGGCTTCCCTCTAAAATCAGGAACAAGACAAGGATGTCCACTGTCCCCACTCTTATTCAACATAGTTCTGGAAACTTTAGCCAGAGCAATTAGACAAGAGAAAGAAATAAAAGGAATAATGATTGGAAAGGAAGAAGTTAAATTATCATTATTTGCAGATGACATGATACTCTACACAGAAGACCCCAAAAACTCCACTAAAAAACTGCTAGATTTAATAAGCAAATTCAGTAGTGTAGCTGGATACAAAGTCAGTACTCAAAAGTCAATAGCCTTCCTGTACACAAATAACAAACTTACTGAAAGAGAAATTAGGGAAACAATACCTTTCACAATAACATCCAAAAAAATGAAATACCTAGGAATCAACCTCACAAAGGATGTAAAAGACCTCTATACTGAAAACTACAGTACTCTGAAAAAGGAGATTGAAGAGGATATCAGAAAATGGAAAGATATCCCTTGCTCCTGGATAGGAAGAACCAATATAGTGAAAATGGCCATACTTCCAAAATTGTTATACAGATTTAATGCAATTCCAATCAAAATTCCAACAGCATATCTCACAGAATTAGAGAAAACAATCCTAAAATTCATTTGGAATCAGAAGAGACCTAGAATAGCAAAGGCAATTCTGGGCAACAAAGGCAAGGCAGGGGGCATCACAATCCCCAACTTGAAATTATACTATAATGCTACTGTGATAAAAACAGTGTGGTACTGGCAAAAAAACAGACCTGAAGATCAATGGAACAGATTAGAAGATGCTGAAACAACCCCAGACATATTAAGCCACCTTATCTTTGACAAAGGTGCCAAACACATTCGCTGGAAGAAAGATAGCCTCTTTAATAAATGGTGCTGGAAAAACTGGCTCTACACATGCCGAAGATTAAAACCAGGCCCATATCTTTCACCATGCACTAAACTAAATTTAAAATGGATCAGAGATCTAAATATTAAAACAGAAACATTAAATCTGCTGGAAGGTAGGATAGGTAAAACCCTTGGAGACATTGGTGTAGGCAAAGACTTTATGAATAAAAACTCAACCGCACGGGAACTATCCCAAAGAATCAATAACTGGGATCTCATCTTATTAAAAAGCTTTTGCACAGCAAGAGAAACCACCAACAGAGTGAAAAGACAACCCACAATGTGGGAAAAAATGTTTGCCAGCTGTTCCTCACACAAAGGATTACTATCAAGAACATATAAAGAACTCAAAAAAATCAGACCTCCCAAATTTAAAGACCCACTCCAAAAATGGGCATCTGAGATGAATACACATTTCTCAGATGAAGAAATACTAATGGCAAATAAATATACAAAAAAATGTGCAACATCACTAGTTATTTGAGAGATGCAAATTAAAATAACACTGAGATACCATCTCACCCTAGAAAGAATGGCTACTATAAAGAAATCAACTAATAACAAATGCTGGAGGGGCTGTGGGGAAAAAGGAACTCTTCTTCACTGTTGGTGGGAGTGTCGACTGGTACAGCCACTGTGGAAGTTAGTGTGGAGATTCCTCAAAAAACTAGGGTTGGAGGTCCCATTTGACCCAGCTATTCCCCTTCTGGGCATCTTCCCAGAATAATTAAAAACATCGTACCACAGCGATATATGTGCACCCATGTTTATAGCAGCACAATTTGTAATAGCCAGATCTTGGAAACAACCCAAATGCCCATCAACCGAGGTATGGATAAAAAAGATGTGGTATTTTTATACAATGGAGTACTATTCAGCCATAAAAAAGGATAAACTGGAGACTTTTGTAGGTAAATGGATGCAACTCAAGAAAATACTTATAAGTGAAATAAACTGGATGCACATGTGTAAGCATCATATTGTCTCTCTAGTATGAGAAAGTGAAAGAGTAAATAAGATCCAAAATGTACAATAGACACGGTGAATCAAAAAGAAACTGGTCAATAGGAAAGAGACTGGAATAGGGAAAAGAAAGAATTGAAAGGGAAAAAAATTCTATATCTATATAAGATGGTTAAGATAGATACACTACCAATTTTACTTAGTTCATTGAAGAGTAAGGTTTGAGCCAATAATGTTTGGACAATTGAATGCTAATGTCTGGTATCCTGAATAACTAACTTAAAGATAATAATGCATAATGAATTAACCATTGTTACCCTCATATTATGTTGTTTTAAAAATTTGTTCTTTTTTTGATTTGTTTTGTTTTTTCTTCTCTTTAAAATAAAATTTAAAAAAATAAGTAACCTAAAATATATATATATATATATATATATATATATATATATATATATATATATATAAATCTGTTCCTCTAATGAACCCTGATACACTCTACATTGCTTACTTCATTGCCACCTCCATGCACCAAATTAGGCCTTTCTCAGACAGAATGGGAGAACTATAGTAATAAAACTTCTAAACAGATTCTAAGCAGCAATTCTAGCCTCCTAATCCACCTTTGAGTTTGTCTGCCATTTAATCTAAAGTCTTGACAACCATAATTTCAACTTTCTGCTGGTTTATAAAAAGTAAGGAAGCCTCCCCAGTCCTTACAAGAGGAAGCAGTCAGACTTGAAACTAGAAACTCGTTCTGTTGTTTAGTTTATGACCGGAGGCCTGGCTCCAGCTTTGGCTCTGGCTCTTGGCTGGCTTCTGTGAACAGAAAGAAGGAAAATCATTTTTCATCCTCTGTTTCTAAAGTCCAATTGAACTGTCTGTGTCCAAACTCCATGATGGAGTTAGGTGCTTCAGACAACAGAAGGTGGAAAGTTTCATTCCTGATGGGAATTCCTGGCCCCAATTTCAAAGCCTCTTTTTCCTTTCTCAGAGCACCTCAAAAGTCCTTGCTCCCTAACTGCTCTGCCACCTCCTAAGCAAATCAAACACAATCCCAGCTCAGCCAGCCATTGCAGCATCTCCCTTAACTGATGAATGCTTACTTGACCAGGACCTCCTGGGGACCAGTTCTTGGATTAATCATGTGGGTTAGTAGGATATGCTTTGGGCTGGCAATGAACAGCCCAAGATGCTATTCCCACCTAGGCCTCTTTTGAAGCCAACTTTTTCCCATCTAGAAAGTAAAAATAATAATGACCTTCTAGGGTTTTTCACAGAAAGTGAAAATTCCTATCTAAAAATGTATGACAGAGCTGGGGGTTTAGGTTAGTGGTACAGCACTTGCCTAGCATGTGTGAGGCCTTGGATTCAATCCTCAGCACCACAGGGAAAAAAAGACGTTGTCTTCTCAGGCCCCATCTTCTACTCTGTTCCCTGAGTCTGAATGTTATTTACATTGAAGCTGATAAGGATGGCATGTGAGGAATGGGAGGAGGGGTGCTTCCCCACAAACAGGAGAAATATCTGGACATGTATAAGCAAGAATTGGATTAAGGAGACTAGTGATGCCAAGAGCACAAGGGCTAATGTGCCCAAAGTATATGAATCACATCCATATACAAAGCACATTAGTGCCCATCTTTACCCAGTGCCCTTTTTACATCTGCTATTAACTTGCTCCTCTATAACAGCAACATTTGTCGTGTGTAGCACAAGGAGAAGGTCCTTTCTTCTCATTGTGATCCTGACTTGTCTCCAGTCTATGAAGAAAGCCTGTGAGAAAGAAATAGCCACACATTTGAAGAAATAACTCAATTTAAAATGTGTTTAATTTGAGGTACCTAAGGGATATCTAGGTGAAGATTCCACCAGACAACTAGATATGAGGATCTGAGGCAAGAAAAAGGGCAGGATCAAGCCTCGTAGCACATGCCTATAATCTCACCTACTTGGGAAGCTGAGGCAATAGGATCAAGTTCAAGGCCAGCCTGCACAACTTGGTGAGACCCTGTTTCAAAATAAATGAAAAGGGGCCTCCATGTAGCTCAGTGTGAAGGTCCAAGGGCTAGGGATGTAGCTCAGTGGCAGAGCACTGACAAGCACTGCCTAGCATACCCAAGGCCCTGGGTATGATCCCAGCACTGCAAAAAAAAAAAAATATATATATATAGAACCAGTGTAAATACTTGTTCTCTGACCCCAACTAAGATCTACCTATTGCCCAACATATTTTCTAGTCATCTCATATTCACTACTCAAAGCAATGGTTTCAGTTCTTCTCCACACTCCTTAGTTCTCTGACTGCCAACCACTCTTTCTTGGCCAATGATCTCACCTCCTTCTACACTTACAAAATAGTCTTACCAGGCCCAGCTCACTCCACTTTACCTCAAATATCTCAAACCCCCAACCATTGTTCTTGCTCTCCTCTTTCTCTCCAATCTTTGAGAATGCCAGTGTAATAATTCATGCCTTAAATTCCCACCAACATTACTCCAGATATCAACCCCTCATTTTATTCCCTCTCAGATTGATTCAGATGTATCTTGTCATCCCAGTGACAAGCTCCTAGTGGCAGAAACTAGTATACTGTTCCACAGCTTCTTAATAACAAAGCTTATTAAGAGCAATTGACTGGTGAAGGTAATCTTATTAAAAGAATTCAGATCATGAGCAAGAAGGACCACACCAGATGTACAGCTATTCTCCTCCAGCAGGAGCAAGTATGCCCATGCTGAACTCATAATGCCCTCCCCTGACATGAGCAAACACTCCCATGCCAGAAACATGGTGCCCCACCCAAAGCAAGCAAGCAGGCCTGCACAGGATACTCCACCCAGACTAGCAAGCAAGCTTGTGCTAGACACTGACACCCCCTCAACACTAGGGCAAGACCATCCACTAAATTCAAGCCAGCTCTACATTTTGCTTCCCCTTGGCACAGGGCAGCACAGGTGAGGACTAACTAACCAATCTGATCCTGAACAGGGACAATGACTGGGGAGAAAAGGGAGAAACTAGATCCTATGATAATCAACATTAAGTCCAAAAGTACATTTGAACCCCTGGCCTGTGGCCTACACCCAGCAAAGATCAGAGCGTTGATTATGTTTCCCATCTACCAATGGGAGCTAAGAAACATCTTAGTTTGGACAGTAACTACTTTTTAGGGCAGTGGTGGCAAACCTATGGCATGCATGCTGTGGTGGACATGCAGAGTCCTCTCTATCATGACATGAGCCAAGTCACCCCAACAGCTGAGCATCAGATAGCAGTTATTTTTTCTAAACTAAAACTTCAGTATTCAGGTTTAGTTGCATGTAGGCACTTTGAAATAAATAAGTGGGTTTGGGGTTGCAATTCGGGAACTTGGTCTCTAAAAGTTTTGCCATCACTAGTCTAGGGTGAACAGACAGAGGGGCCACCGGTGCAGACAGGATTCATTAAAAAAAAACCCACAGGGGCCGGTGAGATGGCTCAGCGGCTTAAGCGCCTGCCCGGCAAGCGTGAGGGCCCGAGTTCGACTCCCGGAACCCACATACGGAAAGGGGGCCGGTGATATCGCTCAGTGGCACGGGCGCCTGCTGGCGCGCGAGGTCCTGAGGTCGACCCCCCGGTACCCACAAAAAAAAAAAAAAAAAAAAAAAAGGCCCTAAAGCTTGGTGGAGAAAATCATGTCTGCTGGATCCCAAGACTGGAGATCTTGGAAATAAATCACTCATTCAAAAACACAAGAATATTTTCTTTGATTCAATCTTTTTTGATTTTTCTATTTTTTATTATTTTTATCTTTTCTTCATCATGTGTTTTGGAAGTTTGGGGTTTCCCCTTTTTTTCCTCTTTGACTTTCTTTTCTCTTCTTGTCCCATTTTGTCATTTTTTCACTTCCTTATCTTTCACTATCTGTATTTTGCTCTCTGTTTATTTTTTTCTTGTTCATTCTTTCCTTTGACTGTTCTCTAACACTATTAATTTCCTTTTACTTCTCAATAGGACCCCCAATCTCACTTTCTCCAGTTGATTAATTGATCAAATTTTGCTTTTTTCATTCTCCAGTTCTCCACCCCTCTACCTTTACTAGTATAATTACTAAGTTTTATGAATCTCTAGATAGCTAGTTAATTTAATGCTATTGCTATTGAATACTGTTCTATAGTTAGTAGAGATAATGTTGTTCTATTTAGTATGTATTTACTGAAGATCCATTGTAGATCAATATTTGGTTTATCTTAGAGTTCATTCTATAATTACAGATCTATTTTCTATGGTTAAGGGTGGTACATCATTGGTCCTTAAGGTTCACCAATACTATTTGTACTTGATGCTATAACTGATGCCAATTTTATTTCTACAGCCAAGGTAACATAGCTGTTGCCATTAACTGGTTTTCTTGGGATGACAATATCTGGATTTCCTTGGGGTCATTGACAATATTGTGTCCCATTCATAGAGAAATAGGTACTAGGACAAATATCTGCAACCTCTCATCCCAAGTAAATGGAAGTGGTAGGATCTTGGGACAGAGGCAAATGCCAATTGGTAGCCACACCTAGATGACACCACCAAAAAGTAAATATTAACTAAAAAGGGCTCCATACTAGAAACAAAGCTTTCCACTACAACCAACCTGTAAGCCTCAACACAAAAACAAACAAATAAAAAGCAGAAACATGAAAAAATAAGCCAACAAAATGTTTCCAAAAACTCCCAACTCCCCTGAAGCAAATCCATGGAATATCAAAAGGGAGAAAACCAAAAGCCACACACCTAAATTATTAAAAGTGATATCAAAGGAGATAACAGAACAGAAAGTAAGGCATTTGGCAAGTTCACAGAAGATACAAATAAAATGATCAAAGAATCTACAGAACACACTAATAATAAGCTAGCAGAACTAAACAAAGAGATGCAAAACATGAATGACTAGAATAGAAAAGAATTAAAGCTCACAAAAAGGCTCCAAATAGAAATTCAAGAGATTTTAAATTCTATCAAAAGGATGGGCAGCAGAAGTAAAACAAGTACTACTGGACATAGAAGACTAGATAAATACACAAGTATAGTGGGGGACCTCAATACCCCACTATCACAAATAGACAGATGAACTAGACAGAAAATCAAGAAAGAAATCTCAGGGCTAAATAAAACCTTCAAATACAGGGACTTAATAGGTATCTACAGAGCTGGATATGGTGGCACACACATGTAATCCCAGCACTCAGAAGCTGAGGCAGGAGGATCACTGGGAGTTCAAGACCAAGGTGGGCTACATAGTCAGTTCATAGCGATCCTGAACAGGGACAATGACTGGGGAGAAAAGGGAGAAACTAGATCCCATGATAATCAACATTAAGTCCAAAAGTACATTTGACTTCCCTAGGAATTAACCTAGGGAAGTGAAAGACTTCTACCACAAAAACAGAGGACATCAAAAAATGGAAAAGTATCCCTTGTTCCTAGATAGGCAGAAACAATACTGTCAAAATGTCCATACTTTCAAAATTGATATACAGGTTAACACAATCCCAATCAAAATACCAACATTAGTCAACAGTATGACCCTGTTGCAAAAAAAAAAAAAAAAAAACTCAATATCTATCTACAGAGAGTTCCAACCAACAACAGATTACACATTCTTCTCATCATCACATAGGACTTTCTCCAAAATAGACCAAGTATGAGCCAAAAAAAGCAAGCTTAAGTAAATGTAAAAGAATTGAAATTATACCATGCATATTATCACATCATAGTGCCATTAAACAAGAAATCAATGATAAAAGAAAACATAGAAATTATGCAAATGTGTAAAAACTAAACAAAACATATTTAAACAAACAATAGTATACAGAAGAAATCAAGGGAGAAATAATACAGTTTCTAGAACTAAACAATAATGCCAGTACAACATACTAGAACATACAGGACACAATGAAAGCAGTCCTAAGAGGGAATTTTATAGCCATGAATGCCCGCATCACAAAAACAGAGTAAGCTCAAATACATAACATAATGCATCTCAAGGTCCTCAAAAAACAAGCACAATCCAAACCAAAAGCTAGTACAAAAAAATGAAATTATAAAGATCAGAGCAGAAATCAATGAAATTGAGACAAAAAACCCCCACAATGAATCAATGAATCTAAGAGTTAGTTCCTCAACAGAATAAGCAAAATAGACAAAATCTTAGCCAATCTAAAAATAAAAGGAGAGAAAACACCCAAATCAATGCAGTTAGAAATTAAAAAGGTAAGATCAAAACAAACACTGCCAAAATCAAAAAGAATAGTAACAACTACTTATTAAAGCTGTACAACAATAAATTGGAGAATTCAGAAGAAATAGAGATTCCTTGATACATATGAATTACCAAAATAAACTGAGAACATTTAAAAACAGTGAATAATCCAACAACAGGCAATGAAATTGAAGCAATAATAATAATTAAAAAATCTACCAACTAGGAAAAGCCCAGCCCTGGATGGGATCACTGATGAATTCTATAAAAACTTCAAAGAAGACCTAACACCAGTACTCCTCAAGCTCTTTAATGAAATTGAAAAGGAAGGAGTACTTCCAAAGTCATTCCTGGAAGCTAAAATTACCCTAATTCCAAGACCAGACAAGGATCCAACCAAACAAGATATGTATAGACCAATCTCTTTAATGAATATAGATGCAAAAATCCTCAAGAAGATACCAGCAAGTAGAATGCAATGAATTATCAAAAAGTCATGCATCATGACCAAGTAGGCTTCACCCCAAGGATGCAAGGATGGTTCAGCATACACAAATCAATAAATATAATATATTACATAAATAGAAGTACTGACAAAAGTCACATGATCATCTCAATAGTTGCAGAATAAGCCTTTGACAAAATCCAACATCCTTTCATGATAAAAACACTGAATAGGGGCCGGTGAGATGGCTCAACGGCGTAAGCGCCTGCCTTGCAAGCGCGAGGGCCCGAGTTCGACTCCCGGAACCCACATATGAAAAAGGGGCCGGTGATATCGCTCAGCGGCACAGGTGCCTGTTGGTGCACGAGGTCCTGAGGTCGACCCCCCGGTACCCACAAAAAAATAAAAAAAAAAACACTGAATAGGTGTAGAAGGACCATATTCCCATCTGATAAAAGCCATTTATGACAAAATGACTGCCACCATCATAGTAAGTGGGGAAAAACTGAAAGCTTTCCCTCCAAAATTAAGAACAAGACAATGATGTCCACTATACCACTCCTGTGCAACATAGTACTCAAAATATTAGCAAGAACAATTAGTCAAGAAAAATAAATAAAAGAGATATGCTTTGGAAAGGAAGTCAAATTATTCTTTGCACTTGACACAATCCTCTATATAGGAAACCAAAAAAAAAAAAAAAAACCACCAAAAGCTCTTAGAATAAATAACCAAATTCAGTATTGGAGCAGGATTCAAAATCAACACACAAAAATCAATTGTGTTTCTGTATACTGATAATGAACATACTGAGAAATAAATTAGGAAAACAATAGTACCAAGAAAAGTTAAATGCTTAGGAATTAACCTAGGGAAGTGAAAGACTTCTACCACAAAAACAGAGGACATCAAAAAATGAAAAGTATCCCTTGTTCCTAGATAGGCAGAAACAATATTGTCAAAATGTCCATACTTTCAAAATTGATATACAGGTTAACACAATCCCAATCAAAATACCAACAGCATTCTTCACAGAACTGGAAAAAACAATATTAAAATTCATATGGAACTAGAAGAGACCCAGAGTAGCAAAACCAATCCTGAACAACAAGAGCAAAGTAAAAGGCATCACAATACAGGATTTCAAGTTATATTAAGCTACAGTGATAAAAACAGTATGGTACTAGTGCAGAAAGAGACATGAGAATCAGTGCAGCAGAATACAGGAAGCACAAACAACCCCAAGCACGTTCAACTATTTGATCTTTATCAAAGGGGCCAAAAATATACACTAAATGAAAGATAGGCTCTTTATTAAAAGCTATTGGGGGGCCTGTGATATAGCTCAGCGGCATAAGCGCCTGCCTGGCAAGCACGAGGCCCTGAGTTCGACTCCCAGTACTTGCATATATAAAAAATAAATAAATAAATAAATAAATAAAAATAAATGCTATTGGGAAAACCAACTATCTACATATAGAAGGTTGAATCTAGACCCAAGGTTCAAACCATGTACTAAACTAAAGTCAAAATGTTCAAAGAACTACATGTTAAAACAGAAAGACTTAACCTGCTGCAAGATGAAATAAGTAAAGCACTTGTAGTCATAGATGTAGACAAGGACTTAACAGAACTCTGAATACACACGAAATAGTGCAAGAATCAACAGATGGGATCCAGTCAAATTGAAAATCTTCTGCACAACAAAGGAAACAACAAACAGAGTGAAGAGACAACCTACAGAATGGAAAATCTTTTTGCCAGCTAGTCTTCTGACAGAGGACTAATACCTAGAATATATAAAAAATTCAGAAATAATTAGACCTCCAAAAATAAAAGACCCCATCAAAAAAATGGGCAAGTGAAATGAGTAGACATTTCACAGAAGAAGTATGAATGGCCAATAAACACATGAAGAAATGCTCAACATCACTGGCCATTAGAGAAATGCAAATTCAAACAACAATGAGACTCCATCTTACCCAAGAAAGAGTGACTATTATTAAGAAATAAAATAATAACAAATTTTGGCCAGGCTGTAGAGGAAAAAACACCCTTCTACATTGTTAGTAGGAAAGTAAACCTGTACGACCACTATGAAAATTAGTAAAGAGATTGCTCAAAAAGACTAAAACTTGAAATTCCACTTGACCTAGCTAGTCTCCTTCTAAGTATCTTTGCAAAAGAGTTAAAGACATCATATTACATACATACCCATGTTTATAGCAGCACAATTCATAAAAGCTAAATCTTGGAAGCAGCCTATATGTCCATCAACAGATGAATGGATAAAGAAAATGTGATATTTACATACAATGGATTATTACTCTGCAATAAAGAAAGATAAACTTCAGTCATTTGTAGGAAAATGGATGCACCTTGAGACCATAATATTACTTGAAATAAACCATACACACAAGCTTAAGCATCACATGGTTTCTCTTATGTGAGAAACCCAAATCATACATAAAAAGCAAAATAAAATGTGGATAATTAGAAATAGGGAGGTACATCTTTCTCAAATGGGAAGGGAATCAAGAGATGGAAGGAGAGGGGAGGGAAAGGGAATGAAAAATGGAATTAAGATGTGTTATGTACATGTACCAGCTCCACACAAGATATGTAAATATTATGCACTGCAAACATACACTAATAAAAAAATTTAAGAAAAAAATAATTCAATTCACAATGAATCCTTGGAAAATCATAGCTTCTGAAACCATCTTAGTATAGTAGTTAAAAGCACATACTTTGGAACCTAGCTACCTGGATTAAATCCAGGCTTCAGGCTAAGAGTGGCAGTGCACCAATCCCAGCACTCTGGGAGGCTGAAGCAGGAGGATCATGAGTTTGAGCCCAACCTCAGCAACTTAGTGAGATTCTGTCTCAAGATAAAAAACAAGAGGCCCTGGGTTCAACCCCTAGTACTCCCATCATCATCATCATCATCATCATCATCATCATCCAGGTTGTTCTTCACAATTATTAGTTGTGTGGTCTTGTGTAATTTATTTACTCCCAACATTTTATCATTAAAATTTTTAAGCATATACAAAATTCAAAAGAATTTTATAATTAATGTTCATGTATTAACCACTATCTTCTACCACTAGCTTTTACCATTATTTTACTATACTTGCTTTAACATATATATATAATTGTCTCCTTCCATCTATCCATCCATCAAACCACCCCATTTTTTGTTGTTATATCTCATAAAAAGTTGCAGACATCATTACACTGTCTTCTAAACATCTAAACACTTTAGCATGTGTATCATTAACTACAGTTTAGGATGATTTGCATTTAACTTCCTTTGCATCAGTTTTCTAATCTATAGCATAGATAATAATAGAACTTAACTCAAAAGGTTTGAGGGAGGGTTAACTCATATAAAAATGTAGATGCCAGGTGCTGTGGCACACTCTTGCAATCCCAGCTACTCGGAAGACTGAGGCAAGAGCATCTTAAATTCAAGCTAAGCCTGAGCAACTTAGTAAGACCCTGTTTCAAAATCAAACAAAGTGAATTACGGGTTGAGGATGTCACTCAGTGGTAGTGCACTTGCCTAAAATGCATGAGGCCCTGGGTTTGGTCCCTGGCATTACAAGAAAAATAAAATTAATTATTATTGTCTTCATTCAAGCAAATCCCATTCCCCCAATTGCTCCTGAGAGAAGCAAGCAAACTGGTTGGTGTTGCATCACTTCCTTCCCATCTAGTCCCTACATATACATAAATCCATGAATCTTCTGGGTCTTCTGGGATCCCTACATTAACAGTTTAACCTTACTCCCAAGAGAGAGATTTTTCCACCACTAACCCTGCACCTCCCCTTACCCCTGCACTCAGTCACTCTGGTCTGAGACCATACAGCTTCCTTGTTGACTGTGATGCCTTTGTCATCTGTCTTTGCTGCATGCTGGCTAGGAGTACTTGGAGAAAGAACACTTGCAAAGGGTTGGAAAGGTCCTTGTCAAAGGAAGTGCCTTCTACAGGACATTGCCCTTGATTCTATCTCAAATTACTAACTTGAAAAGGGGGAAAGGCTAAATGTAATGTTGGCTCTGTAAATCAAATGAACAACTTAAGGTAGTGATGAAAAAATGACAGATCATGATCAAAAGCACTCCTCCTCCCTCCAAAAAGAGCCATATTGCTAAAATGACTCATGTAGCAACCTAATTATATTCCTGGTTATTACATATAACTGAGTAGTGAATGTCTTAAACAAAAAGACACAATCCACCAGTTACCCTGGGCAATTTTCTCTCTGGCCCCTTTACTCCATCTCTTCTTGATCAAGTAGCATGTGGTAGACAGAATTCTAAGATGGTCTTCCAAGATTCCTGGCCTCTCACATTTTCTCCTCCCATTTATTCAGTCAAATCCTAACCTATGTGCTGCTGTCAAGTAATTTTCCAAATGTAATTAAAGTCTTTAATCAGTTAACCTTAACTGAGGTTATACTGGGTAGCCCTGACCTGGTTTGATGAGGACTTTAAAATAAGTCAGACACATTCAAAGAATCGAAAATGATCAACCTGGAGAGACAAACAGCCATATTATGAGCTGCCCCTGGAGGGGCCACATGACAAGAAACTGAAGGCAGCCAATATGACCTAAGAATAGTCACCAGCCAGCAGCCAGAGGAAAATGGAGATCTCAGTCCTACAACTGAAATAAAATAAATTCTGCCAAAAGCTTGGTAAGTTGGAAGAAGAACCTAAGCCTCAGTCAACACGTTGATTTCAGCCTGGTGAGACCCTGAATAGAGAGCACGGCTAATCCATACCTGCAACAGTGAGATAATAACTTTGTGGTAAATAAATTTAAGCCACAGAATTTGTGATAATTGTTACTGTTATGGCTTATATCTACCATGTTTCCCTGAAAATAAGACTTAACTGGAAAACAATCAGCCTTGAAAACTAGAGATTAAAAATGCCAGCTCCAATCACATTGTTTAACATGCCATTAAAGAATAGCCACTGAGCAAGAGAATAGTGATGTATAATCTGCATAACACTGGCCATCACCATGGTAACAACTGGTGCTTATTTTCCAGTTAGGTCTTATTTGCAGAAACACAGTAGATGTCCTCCCGAAGACTCACATGCTCATAGGTGGGGCTTTTGGGAAGTAAATGGATATTGGGTGTGTGATACTGGATCATGGGTGTATAATACTGAATTAGTCCACCATTGGTTTAGCACAGTTCTGGGTGTGGATGATTGATTTACTGAAGAGGGAAGACCCACCATGGGTGTGGATGGCACCAAACAATAGGTTTGTAGCCTGGATGGACTAAAAAGGGAAAGAAACAGGAAGCTCACAGCTTCCTGCCTGCCATGCCATGGACTGTTTCTTCTTTGCCATGCCCCTCTGTAATGCTGCCCTGCCTTGGAGCCAGTTGACTATAGACTGAAATCTCTACAAACTGTGAGCTAAAATAAACCTTTCCTCCTTTAACTAGTGGATGTTGGATATTTTGTCCCAGCAACAAGATAACTAAAACAGATTTTGGTGCCAGAAAAGTGAGGTCATTGCAATGACACTACCTGGCCATGTGCTTCAGAAGCCTTTGGAACTGGTTTGTAGGAAGACTTTGGAAATGTTTTGAGATGCCAGCTGGAGAAGTAGCCCTAAAATTCTGTGAGGTGAACTTGATGAGAGATTCTGGTCAGAGCTCAAAAGACCAGAATGCTTATAGAAATGCAACCAGTAAAGACCAGGCTCAGGAAGTTTCAGTTGGAAACAAAGACTGCATTGGCAGTTGGACTCAAGGCCATATGTGTTATGCTTTCTCAGAAAATTTGTCTGTATTTTGCTCATGTCCACAGATATTGTAGGAGACTGAAATTAAGGGCACTGGGATAATGAATCTGGTGGAAGAAATTTCAAGGCAGTCTAACGTTGAGGTGGTGGCATAGCTACTGTTGCAGGCTTTTAGCTAGCTGTGCCTTGAGAATCAAGAGCAAACAGCCCAGCAAAATGATCTTAAAAGTTTTGAGTTTGGCCAGAAAGGAAACTCCAGTAAAGTTCTGGACTGCAAAGATGGAGCAGAAAAGAACTTGGTTGCAGAAATGATAGGCATTAAAAAGCCAAATACTTTGGAACTGGACAACAAAGAAGGTGGCCCAAAGGCATCACAAGAACCAGCAGGATTCCAACAATTGCAGCCTCAAAATTGTGAAGATAAAAGACTTTGCTTTGAGAAGGGAGCCCCAGGGCACCATGTTCCAGAATGGCAGCAGCCTAAGGAATTTGTTCCTTGGGATTAGGTTCATAGTGCTCAGCAATCCAGGAACTCGACCCTGACAGCCAAAAGAGAAGGAAGCCTGGCTACTGCTCCAGCTGGCAGCACACCTTGGCATCATCCACATGGTATTGCTTATAGATAGGCACATGCCAAATGCAAAAATCGTGAGATCCAAAGGCTTCCACACAGACTTCAGAAGGCCTGGGAGGCCAGGCAGTGTGCCCCTGAGAGGGCAGTGTGTGAAGCTATGAGGGGGAAACCAAAATTGCAGTGGAAGACCCTGAAGGTTGGAGAAGCCAGAAACTTGGATAATCTGAGGAAAGTTGCAAGGAGTGAGCGAAGCTGGCCCAAGAGAGAAGCTACTGTCAGTGCCACAGGGGGAGGGCTACCCAAGCCCTTTGGAGTTCACATCTTTTTTTTCACTGTTCAAAGTTTATTTGGGGGCCAGTGATATAGCTCAGTGGCATAAGCACCTGCCTGGCTAGCACGAGGTCCTGAGTTTGATTCCCGGTACCCGCATATTTAAAAAAAAGTGGTTTTTTGGTGTTTTAGTTGGTATGACAGTTGGTTACATAGTTCATGGGTACATCTTTCTTTTTACATTATATGGCAATGTACACTACTGATATACATATATAATACACTAAATGAAATCCTTTAATACAGTTATGCACAAGGCATGCAATATTGGATTTATACATAGGCTTTGACCAACTGGGAAAAAAGCCAGACTAGGCTTGACTGATGAAATTATATTATACCAGAGTAACATACATCTGGTTTGAAGGGTAACTGGAGCCTGTGTGACATTGGCAGCGGTGTGTCAGAGATGGTGAGGCTACATTATACTAACCAGTTTAGGACTAAATGAGTTAAGTACCATCTCACATCAGGATAGAACTATTAGGTTTTATAAACAATTTCTATTTCTAACTTTGGGAAATTGGTGTTTTTCCCAGGCCATTCTAATACTACTGCTTCAACAATAGATCAGATAAAAAGGACAACATGAACAACTTCCAAATAAATCCTCTTGTAGCCCAGATGGTGAAGTGGTGTGACACTAGAAAACTTTAGATTTGCAGCTCCTTTTGGATCTCCCACAGGATATCTTCACATTTCTTCAAATAAGCCTCTTCCTCAGGAGTCAGAGTCACCTTCACAACATCTGAGATCCCATTTTGTCCCAAGACACAAGGAACACTAAGGAAGACACCATAATTTATTCCATAGAGATCCTTAATCATGGCAGAAATTGGATACACCATCCTAAGATTCTTCATTATACTTTCTGCCAAATCTACCTCAGACAGCCCAATGGCCCAGAATGGATAGCCTTTTAGTTCAATCACTTCCTAAGCACCGTCAACTGACTGGGAATTTCCTTCCAATGTTCCTTATCCCCATCAGTGCCTAACTCTGGGTGCAGATTCTTCAGAGAGACACCAGCAACATTCATTCTACTCCACAAAGGCACACTAGAATCTCTCTGCTCCCTGAGAATCTACCCATGGCAGCTTGGCCAGTGAACTCCCAACCTTTCCCCTATCAGGTAATGGAGCCAGGCTGAATGCAGATTGCAACCACTCCCAATAACACAGTTTTTGGGAAAGCCACTCATCTTCCAAGACACATAGGTCAAGATACCCCCCAGATTGGAAAAAACAAACAACTTGCATTTTGGACAGTACTTTACAACATTAGGAATAATGATATTATGTTGAACTAAATTAAGATGGCTTTCTCCCTTTTGCTGACATGCCCCAGGTGTGATAATAACCAGCTTGGAGTTTGTGGTTACATTCTAGTTGTGCTAGAGACAATTTTTGGTGTTCTAAGGAAAAGGTTGCCATATTGGAGAGCCATCATCTCTCCCTTCAATTTGTCTTCCATGACATCAACAAGAGAAAGTTTATCACCCAAGTCCTTCATTAAGATACTGATGGCACAGCATGCCAACAGCACCAACCCCAACAATTGCAATCTTATTCTGGAGGACCTGTTCCTCCTTAAGGAGATTCACAATCAGCTGATCCTTGAGACTGGCCATCTTGGACTTAGAGCCAAAAGGAACCAGGCGTGTATGTTGGGTGGGCATTGGGGGCACATTGTTATGAGATCCAGATTTGGCAGTGGCTCCAGCACTTGGAGTTTACATCTTGCCACAGATTTCCCTGGGTGCTGGATATGAAACTATGGAATTTAATGTTTGCCTGCTGGATTTGGGTCTTGTTTTAGTCTCATTCCTTTCTATAACCTACTTCTCCCTTTGGCAATGGGAATGTTTATCTTGTGCCACTGTATGTTGGAAGTGTTTCATTTTCTTTGCATTTTTACATGAGCTCGCAGCTAAGTGTTTGCCTTAAATTTCATAGGAGAATTTGGACTTGGACTTCCCAGCAATGCTGAAACTGTTAGGATTTGGCAACACTTAGACATGGACTAAATGTATCTTTTGGGGGCCATGGGTGGAATGTTATAGCTTATATCTAGATGTCCTCTCAAAGCTTCATGTGCTCATATTTGGGGCTTTTGGTATGTAATTGGATCATGGATGTGTGATACTGGATCATGGGTGTGTGATACTGAATTAGTCCACTGATTAGTTTAGCATAGTTCTGGGTGTAGATGATGGATTTACTGAAGAAGGAAAACCTACCCCAGGTGTGGGTGGCACCAGTAAGCTTGTAGCTTAGATGGAGTGTAAAGAGTTAGAAGGAAATTTGCTGCTTCCTGCCTGCCTTGCCATGGACCATTTCTCTTTTGCCATGCCTCTCCACTATGCTGCCCTGCCTTGAAGCCAGCTTACTATGGACTGAAACCTCTACAAACTGTGAGATAAAATAAACATTTCCTCCTTTAACTTGTGACTGTCAGGTATTTTATCCTAGCAACAAGAAAGTAAATAAGACAGTTACATAGCAATAGAAAACTAATACAGTGTGGAAAATCCCTTTCCTCCCTTTGTTCACTGAAGACAAGGTTGGAATTTGTCAAAGAGTTTTGACTAAGAAACCAAGGGCAAACAATACAAACATCAACACAGGCTCAGCTAAGTTTACAGAACACAGAATTCTGATCTGAAAATAACTTAAACCACCCTACTGGTTGGCCTGAATAATATACCTAATGGTATACCCCAGCACACTTCCTTCTGCTTGTATCTCAGCACTGTCTGGAATGAGAAAGTCAGTGGTAAAGCAAGTTACTCACACTTTGAACCCCAGATTCTACAGTATGCTCTGCCTTACTTCTAAAGTCTCCCTAAACTTCAGAACAGAAAGATCATTTCCTTTTCTGTCCTGAAGATCAGTCTTTGGAGTTACATTCTTGTTATGGTGTGGATCTTAAGTGTCCCCCAAATCTCATGTGTTGAAGGCTTAGTCCCCAAAGCAGCAGTGTTCCAAAGTGGGGCCTTTGGGAAGTGATTGCATCATGAGGGCTCTGACCTCATAAATGGATGAATCCATTTGTGGATTCACAGTTTAATGGGTTTGTGGGCAGGGGTTTTCTTATAAAACACAAGCTGGCTCTCTGTTTTCTGACCACCATGAGGTGAGCTGCTTTGCTCCTCCACGCACTCCCTGTCACTATGTTCTCCCTCACCGCAGCACCAAAACAATGGAGTGTAGTGATGACCCCCTAAAATCTCTGGAACTGTGAGTCAAAAATAAATCTTTCTTCCTTTAAGTTGATTTTCTCAGGTATTTTGTTACAGTGATGGAAAGTTGACTAACAGTACCACTACACTCACATTGCAATGACTTCTTTAGCCAATCAGAGAGATTTTTCAGGGCTCTGGCCACTGGAAATCTTACCCTCTCTCCTGATCTCATCTGCTCTGTCCTGTGGGCCATTAACTAAAGCTTATTTACAGCCAGTTTGTAGGTTTGTGCTTTTTAATTAGCAAAATGAAAACAACTGCTGATTGAGGCACCATGGGTCTTCTTACTTACCTCCTTAAAAATGCAAACATTCTTCCAGAAGCTGCTTTATTTTCTTAGATCAAGGTAACATTCTTCAGTCTCCAAAAACAACTCATACACATTCCCTAAAACCAGGTTCAGAAAGTACAATTCCAGTTTGTATATCATATAAAGAGACATATCATATAATCATGGACTATCAGAGCTAGAAGAGAGCTTAGAGATCATGGGCTTAGGGATCAAGCCCAAACATGGCTTGTCATCAGAATTACTGAAGGACTGTAGTGTAGTTCAGTGGTAGAGCATTTGCCTGGCATGTGTGAGGTCCTGGGTTCCATCCCAAGGATTGCAAAAACAAAAATTTCTTAGAGTCTACTTGGGCACCAGTATGACAATGCATACCCATAATCCCAACACTCTGGGAGTCTGAGGCAGGAGGATCTCAAATTCCAGCCCAGCCCAGGCAACTTACAAAGACCCTATCTCAAAATAAAAAAAGGACTGGGGATGTAGCTCAGTGTGAATGCCCTAAGTTCAATCCTCAGCACCACAAAACAAACAAAAAAAGGCAAGGAAGTAATGTCAGTGTCCAAGCATCACAATATCCAGCCCCTACCAAAGGAGTCTCAGATAAACCATGGAAGGTTTTTGCTTAAGAACCCTGCTATGATTTGAATGTTTTACCCCCTGAAGTTTCAGTATTGGAAACATCATCTCCAGTGTGTTACTATGTTACTGTGATGGAACCAGGCATGGTGGTGGTATACACCCATAATCCCAGTACTCTGAGAAGCTGAAGCAGGAAGATTACAAATCTGAGCCAAGCCTGGCCACCTTCTGTCACTTAGAGAAACCCTGTCTAAAGAAAAGAAAAGAAAGGCTCTGGGTGTGTACCTCAGTGCAAACCCCATTGGGTTCAATTCCCAGTACCAAAAAACAAAAGTGGTGGAATTTTTAAGAGATGGGGCCTAGTGGGAAGTAGTTAGGTCATTGGGAGCACTACCCTCAGAAAGGCTTAATGCTCATCTTCCTGGCTGTGATAGTTCTTACAAGAGTAAGTTGTTATAAAATGTTCCTGTCTTATCATGTGATCTCACCTTCTCACATGTGCTCCTGCCATGATGCCATCTGCCACGTTGTGATGCAAAGAGTCCATCACCAAAACAGAAGATTCTAGTGTCATGCTATTCAATCTCCAGAACAGTGAGTTAAATAATTTATTTACTTTATAAAGTATACAGCCTAAAGTAATTTCTTACAGCACCAGAAAATGGACTAATGCAAGCCCTAATAGCTATGCTCTCATTCTGCTCATTACTGGAATTTTTGAAAGGCGACTTTAGAACAACATTTGTAGAAACACTGTCTAAACTAATATGGGCCAGAATAACTTGCTCTCACATAGAAATAAGACTCAGAAAAGAGGGCCATAGAAAGACAGAAATAGAAACAGACACAAAATCATAAGCTGTATGCAGAGAACATGCTTCAGAATATGCACAGAAAATAGCCAGAATATTCTACTTAGATACTCACAAATAAGGTAACTGGGAAAAATAAAAGCCAAATGTCTCTGAGGTAAGAGAAAGCTAAAAAGAGCTGAGAGATACTTGGGTTGGCCTTAACCTACAGTAAATTTCTAGGGTTATTCAGGAGCTCCCTGGATAGTCCCAAGGTTGGGGTACAAGAGAGATCTGACCCTACATCCAGAATCTTAGTCATTAGGAAAAACACCCTGAGTTAAACAGGCTGACAACAAGGAATCTAGAGAAGATCTTGAAATAGGTGCACACATTCAGACTGTGTGAACACAGTTAAAGAGAATAGATCTGGCTGGATAGGCTGGATTAAAGGGGTCATGGGCAAGAGAATACTGAATCTCAGAGGGACAAAGAATCAAAAGGGAGTCTGGGACATTAAATACAGTCTTCATCTGTGTTTCAAATCTTTCTGAGTAAGTTGATGCCAAAAGCTACTCTTGCTTGGTCAGTGGAGAAGGTAAATCCCAGGTAATCACCATATTTGTATCAGCTCTTTTGTTTTGTTTTGTTTTCTGACAAAGGGTCTTGTTACATAATTCAGGCTAGCCATGAACTCACCATGTAGCTCAAGCTGGCTCAAACTCACAGCAATCCTCCTGCCTCAGCCTCCCAAGTGCTGGGATTACAGGTGTACACCATCATGTCTGGTTTGTATCAGCTCTTACTCCCAAGAGTTGTCTCTGAGATATAGTCAACCATCAGGGTAATATAACACTCTAGGAGGAGAGTAGTCCCTTGTAGGTATGTTGGAAGAGACGGCTTCACAAAGATTGATTGGATAACATCATTTATTGAACAAATCTTTACTAACACACAAAATATGCAGATGGTCATGCTAGAAAATATTGCAAATATAAAGGAAATATTCAATTTGGTCCCTTTTCTGCAATAGTATATAATATCCTTTCAGAAACATGTTGGTGGAGCCAAGTGCAGTCATGCACACCTGTAATCCCAGCATTAAGGGAGGCAAAGGCAGAAAGACTGCAAGTCCAAACCCAGATTGGGCAATTTCATGAGACACTGTTTAAGAAAAATAAAAAGAGCTGGAGATGTTGCTCAGTAGAAGAGCATCCCTGTGTTACATCCCAGTAACACACACACACACACACACACACCATGTCATGTTGTTGTGTACTGAAGCAACAGTATCACAAGTTTGAGTCCCACCTGGGAAACTTGGTGAAGCCCTGTCTCAAAATGAAAAAGGCTGGGAATGTAGCTCAGTGGCCAACGGTCCTAAATCCCCAGTACTACAAAAAGAACAAGACAGGGGAGGGTAGAGGAGGAAAGAAGAGAAAAGAAAACAAAAGAAAAGCTGGGTGTGGTAATCCTAGCAGTAGCCTGGGCTACATCGTGAGTTCAAGGCCAACCTGAACTACATAATGACACTCTGTCTCAAAAAAAAAAAAGTAAAAAGACAAGTGAAGAAAAGAAGCATGTCAACAGAACCAGCTGGCATTAGTTGGATCACTGATAAATGTAGACAATCAGACAGTGGACTTCCAGAGAAACTTTGAGAGGAAGCAGGCCCACAATGATAGCTGAGATTCAGCAAGCCAGAAGAAAAAGAAGGTGGTCTATTTGAGGGAACAGAGCAAATAAGACCATAGTTTGTACATAAAAAAGATCTTGTTAATGAATGGAAGTGGGAGGACCTTTCTTTAGTGCCCCTTGAATCATTCTACAAGGATGACCACAGAATAATCTACTTACCATTTCTGCCTACACATAAGGTCAGCTTTCAAACACTCCTTTACTAGGTTAAATAAAACATTTCTCTCCTCTGACTTGACCCTGGATTTATTTTAACTTCCTTTCCAAACTGGCCCAAGTGGCTGGCTCCTCAAAATGGCTTTCTGACAGGTGGAGTATGTTCCATCACCCTCCATCTGGGGTTACTAAATGAATGTGTCTGTTTAGTCATGTTATGTCAGAATGCCTTGAAATGCTTGAGTTATTTAATTATAATAAACGTAATGAAGAGATGTGTTCCAGGTTTTCTGCCTGAGGTATATTAACAGATATAAACCCCAAAAGGAGTTGTAGCCACATGTGGGAACCAACTGGGGTCTCCAATAGAAAGGGGAAGAAAGCCCAGTGCCTTTTGTAGTTCTGTCTGGCATTTGCAACCACCAGGTTTCAGAAGCTGTTCTGATTGTTTTCACTGGAAGCACAATGAAAGGACATTAAACTCCTTAAGGGAAGTTGGTGTTTTGCTTTGGTACCTGAGACATGTCTTACTTTCAATGGAAAATCCTTCTGTTATACATTGAGTACAGTCAACACTTAGAAGATATTGTAATGAAGGGATGGGCGTATAATACAGTGGTAAAATGCTTCCTAGCATGTACAAGGCCCTGCTTTCGATTCCTTGCACAACACACACAAAAAAGTGGAAAAAATGAGATACTGTAATGGAAAAAGAGAACAAAACAATAGTCTACCTATCTCAGTTTAAAACCCCCACCTGGATCCCTCTCTGCCCACAGCTATAGGCACTTTGTCCATTCAAGCATTCATTCAATTATTCACTCAGCTATTCTTTACCAAGTGCCACTGTGAACCAGGCACTGTATCAGGTATTGAATATCCAATCAAATGAGAAAATCCTACTACCTGTCCTCTTGAAGTTTATATTCTATTCTAGTGAAGGCAGATATTTGGTAATTACACAAATAAATATAACCCTGTAATCTGTGAACAATGCTATGAAGGAAAAGACCAACATATAGTTGATTTTCATTATCCATGGCAGTTATACCAAATAAAATTGCTACAAACACTGAATTAGCAAATCCTGAATCATTGCTCCTGAGAAAATACAGGGCTAAGTTCCTCTGAGCTTCAGCCAACCAATGCATACCCTGTTTCACACGTTTCTGTTTAAAAATATTTTATTCCCCTGGGTGTGATGGCACATTCCTGTAATCCCAGCACTTGGGAGACTGATGCAGGAGGACTGCTGTGCAAATTCAACTTTGAGACCAGCCTGGGCTACACAGTGAGTTCAAGGCCAGCCTAAACTACATAGTAAGACTCTGTCTCACAAAAAAGATATTTTATTTAATTCATATTGTTAACTCATTAACATTAAAATTACAGCCAATGCCTGAACAAAGAAGATACATAGATAAGGTCTTCATAAGGCACATCACAGCCTCCTTGTGCTTAAGAACTTTAGACAGCCCATTAACACTCCACTGGAGGATAATTTCAAACAGACAAATTACCAAGAAAAAGCACAAAAATATGCAAAAGACATATCATTAAGTAGATCATGAAAAGAACTCTTATTTAGAGTATGAGAGCTGACCAAGGCAGAGCATCACTTTGTTCAGCCTCAGCTGGGATACATGCCTCAGACAATGTATCAGTCAGTGCTTACTGAAGAAACAGATTTAATACAAGATATACAAACATATAAGGATTTGCATGACAGACTTACAATAGCAGCCAACAGACTCAAGTTCGAAAGAGTGCAAAAGTGTCTGTCTGCTGGAGATCTGAAGGATCCAGTCAAAGGACTGGAGCTCATTATGATATCCTATGGTCATCCATATCAGAAGGTGGAAGGGTCTATGATGGAAGGATGAAGGGTCTATGCTGGAAGGCTAAAGAGTGTGCACTGGAAGCCTGGAGATGACATCGAAGGTGAAGGTGAAGACTGGAACTTTCCCAAAGAAACAGAAGCAAGCCTTCCTTCTTCATTTCCCTTTTATTCCATTCAGGCTACAAACCTATTGGTTGGTGCCACTCATGCCCAGCATTGGTCTTCTGTCTTCAGTAAATCCCTTCAGCCACACAGTACTATGCTGATCCAATTTAGTTGGGTGTTTCTTTCTCAGGTTGACACAGTCAATTAACTATCACAAGCCACCATTTGTCAACTTGACCACCAGACACATTTCCTTCAACCATAATTTGTCTCCAGATACAAAGACAAGTTCACAGTTTTGCCTAACATGTTACAACTATCCTGTGTAATACTGGAAATTCACTAATTCCCTCTCCAGAAGAGAAGGCAAGATTTCTTTGGGTGATGCTTACTCCTAACATTTCACAACTTAAACATTATAACATAGGTTTAACCATACTTAAGAGCCAATATTAAGTCTATCAACATTATATTACATAGGAAGCATTTTAGGAGAGAACTGTTACAATTTTTGTTTCTGTAATTGTAGCTCATATTTAGAAGTACCTTCTTCCACTATCCATTTTGTATTCCCCTGGCCTTCAGCAAGCACCTCAGCAGGTCTTGGTTCTCTTCCTGGTGGAGTGACCCATACCTTCATTCCTGAGGGTTCTGGACCATTTGCCATTCTGCCTGGATTGGGTTGTTTTAGTTTCCCATTGACCTTAATAACAGGGCTTGGTAATACTAGGAGGTGCCCTGAAGGATCTCTTGCACTCTAAGTATATTCTTTCCTTCCTCCAATGTGGAGTAATAGTCCAACCCCCCCCACACACATGGTCAGGATCAATCACCCCTGCCAACACTTTGACTCCTTTTTTAGCTTGTTTCCTCAGAGGCATGAGGAGACTAAAATGACTAGGGGAAGTCTTAGCCTCCAATTCAATGGCATCATTGTTGTGTTTCCTGGTACAAGCCTTTGCCCCTCTGGAACTAAGACTTCTAAGCCAGCAGGGCATAAGGTTGTGGGAAGAGGAAGCAAAACTTTTGCCAGTGGAGCACCAGGGATAATAGTGAGTGGTATCACTCAACTTGCACCTCTTGATTCCTGGACCCATGAATCCTAGCTATGGGAGAAAGAGTACAATACAGTGGAGGCTGATTCAAAGAATATACAGCCCTTTGAAGAACCTTACCCTAGCCCTGCAAGCTATCCCACATAGCTGGCTCTATAACTGCATGTGCAAAGGAGCATTCCACATTTTTATCAATCTAGCTGCTTCTGGATGGTGAGGAACATGGTAAGACCAGTGAATTCCATAAGCATGAGCCAATTGCCTCACTTCTTTGGCCATAAAATGTGTTCCTTGGTCAGAGGCAATGTTATGTGAATTCCATGATGGTGAATAAGGCATTCTGTGAGTCCATGGATGGTAGTTTTGGCAGAAGCATTACCTGCAAGGAAGGCAAATCCTTAGCCATAAAAAGTGTCTATGCCGGTAAGGACAAAGCACTGTCCTTTCCATGATGGAAGTGTTGTGATATAATCAACCCACCAGCAGATCACAGGCTGATCACCCCAAAGAATGGTATCATATCAAGGACTCAGTGTTGGTCTCTGCTGCTGGCATATTGGGCATTCAGCAGTGTCTGTAGCCAGATCTGCCTTTATTAATGGGAGTCCATGTTGCTTTGCCCATGCTTAACCTCCACCTCTGCCACCATGGCCAATCTGTTCATGAGCCCATTGGGCAGTGATGCTTGGCTGAAGAAAGAGGTTGGCTGCTATCTGTAGAATGGGTCATCCTATCTACTTGATTGTTAATGTCCTCTTCTCCTGAGGTCAATTTTTGGTGACTGTTTACATGGGATACAAATATTTTTACATTCCTTGCACATATGGAAAGGTTTATCCACATAACTCTTGCCCAGATATCATTGTCACCAATTTTTCAGTCATGTTCCTTCCAAGTTCCTGACCACCCCACCAGACCATTGGCTATAGCCCCTGATCAGTATACAGTCACACATCTGGCCATTGTACTTCTGGAAAATGTACTACCAAGTGCACTGCCCAAATTTCAGCCCACTGTGACTATTTTCCTTCACTGCTGTCCTTCAGGGATGTCCTGGAAATGGGCTGTAATGATGCAGCTGTCCACTTGCAGGTGGTGCCTGCATAACATGCAGAACCATCCATAAACCAGACCCTCGCCTTCTCTTCCTCTAACAGCTGATCATATGGTACACCCCATGAGGCCATAGGTACATGCTGGAAGACAGAGGACAATATAGCAGGAGTAGGAGCCATGGGCATCTGGGCAACTTCATGTAACTTACTTGTGTCCTTTGGACCTGCTCTGGCTTGATCACATATATACCATTTCCTTTTAAGGATGGACAGTTTCTGTGCACATCCAAATTTATGACTTAGTGGATATGAGAATACCCAGCTCATGATGAGCAGCTCAAGTTGCATGATAACTTGGTGTCCCATGATCAAGCATTCAGTTCACTGAGGCCCAGTAGCAGACCAAGAGCTGTTTCTCAAAGGGAGAGTAGTTGTCTACAGATGATGACAGAGCCTGTCTCCAAAATCCTAAAGACCTCCACTGCAATTCATCTATGAGGGCCTGCCAGAGACTCCAAACAGCATCTGTACCTGCCACTGACACTGCAAGTATCATTGGGCTTGCTGAATCACATGGCCCCGTTTGACAGAACTGCCTGCATAGAAGCCTAGACTTGTTGCAAAGCCTATTCTTGTTCAGGGCCCACTCAAAACTAGCAGGTTTCTGAGTCACTCTATAAATGGGTTGAAGTAAAACACCTAAGTGAGGAATATGTTGCTTCCAAAATCCAAATAGGCCCACTAGGAACTGTGTCTCATATTTAGTTTTGGAAGTAGCCAGATGCAGCAACTTATCATTTATCTTAGAAGGGATATTTCTACATGTCCCATGCCACTGGACTTCTAGAAATTTCACTGAGGTAAAAGGACCCTGAATCTTAGCTGGATTTATTTTCCATACTCTGGTTAACAAATGCTTTACTAACAAATCCAGAGTGGTTGCTACCTCCTGCTCACTTGGCCCAATCAACGTGATATCGTCAATGTAGTGGATCAGTGCAATACCTTGTGAAAGAAAAAGTTGATCAAGATCCCTGTAAACTAAGTTGTCACAAAGGTTTGGATAGTTAATATAACCCTGTGCTAGAAGATAGAGTAGGTAAAACTCTCAAAGTCTCAGCTGGAAGCAGACTTTATGAGCAAAACCCTGATTGCACAGGAAATATTATAAAGAATCAGCAAATTGGATCATATCAAATTAAAAAGCTTTTGGACAGTGAAAGAAACCACTCACAGAGTGAAGAGACAACCCATAGAGTGGGAAAAAAATTTACCAGATACTCCTCAAGGACTAGCATCTAAAATATATAAAGAACTTAAGCCCTTCCGCATGGTCTTGCCAAGCCAGCACCCTGGCCTGGGATCAGGCAGCCTCCTCAGCAGCCACCCATAGTCTGCTGAGCATGGATCCCTGCAAAGTAAACTAGCTTTGGGCCTTCATGAAAATGTGTAAGATCCAAGCATCCTGCATATGAGGAGATGCACTTCCTGAGGGAGTGGGTGGAGAGCATGGGGGTAAATTAACACCTGATACTCATAAAGCTAAATCACAAGAAAATATCAAGGAAGAAAAAACAGATAGTAAGAAGACAGAGGAAAATATAAAGACAGATGAGCCATCAAGGGAGGAAAGTGATCTAGAAATTGACAATGAAGGTGTAATTGAACCAGACATTGATACCCCTCAAGAAATGGGAGATGAAAATATAGAGATACCTGAGGAGATGATGGACCAAACAAATAAAAAGAAAGGGGCTGCCATTGATGCTCTAAATGATGGCAAATTACAGAAAGCCATTGACTTGTTCGCAGATGCCATCAAGCTGAATCCTCACTTGGGCATTCTGTATGCCAAGAGAGCCAGTATTTTCATCAAATTGCAGAACCCAAATGCTGCCATTTGAGATTGTGAGCCATTTAAATAAATCCTGATTCAGCCCAGCTGTACAAGTGGTGAGGGATAGCACACAGACTTCTGGGCCATTGGGAAGAAGCAGCCCATGATCTTGCCCTTGCCAGTAAACTGGACTATGATGAGGATGCAAGTGCAATGGTGAAAGAAGTTCATCCAAGTGTCCAAAAATTGGTAAACATCAGAGAAAGTACAAGCAAAAATGTGAAGAATGAGAGATCAGATAAAAAATAGAAAGGGTTGAGAAGGCTTGGGAAGAGTGTATGATCCCAGAGGGAGGAAGAAGCCAGATGACAATCAGGAGCTCAGTGTGGCTTTTTTCTAGGTGGCTTTCCTGGGGGAATGCCTGGCAATTTCCTGGGAGGGATGCCTAGAATGGGAGCAGCCATGGCAGGAATGCCTGGGCTCAATGAGATTCTAAGTGATCCAGAGGTCCTTGAAGCCATGCAGGATCCAGAAGTTATGGTGGCCCAGAATCCTACAAATATGTCAAAATATGAGTAACCCAAAGGTTATGAATCTCCTCAGTAAATTATCAGCAAAATTCAGAGATCGTGCATAATGTTCATCTGACAAAGCCCTTCCTGAAGGAAAAGCATCCTAGATCTCTCAATGGTTGTCAAAATAATAAAAACTGGTGTACTTCTGACCTTCTCATCAGGAGAGCTGTGGTGCTTTGAAGATAATCCCTGCCCCTCTGCACCAAATGCAGCAGAAAGGGTTTACCATGGTTTGCCATTAAGTTATTCATTCAGATAATGTTTTCTCACTAGGAATTACAAACTTTAAACACTTTTTAAACCTTAAAAATATTTAAAACAAATTCAAAAAGGTCTATTAATCTCTATATTTTTCTTTATTAATCATTTTAGATTTTCCTTTGAATTATTGACCAAGGAATATACTAAAGTATGGAAAATTTATGGCTCTAGTATGAGTGAAATAAAGTTTTTTGGTTGGGAAGCAAATCTCATTTAGGTAGATAAATTTGTGTTGGCTATATGGTTACTAAGGCATTTTTATTATTTTAAAGAGAAAAAACAACAGAAACAATGATACAGAATTTCAAAACAAGATAAGAAATTAACAATGGTTAATATATTGCATATGGTTATCTTCAAAGTAGTTGCTCAGAATACAAGATACAGACATGCAAAATTGATCAAATATAAGCACAAACTGCTCTTTTCAATGAACTAAAAGAAATCAGTAGTATAATTTTCTTTATCTATCTATATAGCTATTCTTTTCCCTTCCTTCTTTTCTCCTTTCCCTCATCACAGTTCTTTCCTTTTGAGTTGATTCTTTCCTTTTCACAATATCTATTGTAGATTTTGGATCTTACTTACTCTTTCAGTTTCTTACACTAGGGAGACAATACGATGTTTACACATGTGAGTCTGATTTATTTCATTTATGAGTATGGTCTCTAGTTGCATCCATTTACCTATAAAAGCCTCGAGTTTATCCTTCTTTATAGCTGAGTAGTATTCCATTGTAAAAAAAAAAAAACACAAATTTTTTATCCATTCCTTTGTTGATGGGCATTTGTGTTGTTTCCAAGATTTAGCTATTACAAATTGTGCTGCTATAAACATGGGTGCACATATATCGCTGTTGTATGTTTTTAATTTTTCTGGGAAAATACCCAGAAGGGGAATACCTGGGTTGAATGGGACCTCTAATCCTAGTTTTTTGAGGAATCTTCACACTGACTTTCATAGCAGTTGCACCAGTCTACACTCCCACCAACAGGGGAGAAGTGTTCTTTTCCCCACAGCCCTGCCAGCATTTATTGTTGGTTGATTTCTTGATGATAGCCATTCTTTCTGGGGTGAGATGGAATCTCAGTGTTGTTTTAATTTGTATGTCTTGAATGACCAATGATGTTGAACATTTTTCAATTATTTATTTGTTATTTGTATTTCTTCATCTGATAAGTGTGTTCATTTCAGATGCCCATTTTTGCACTGGGTGTTTGAATTTGGGAAACCTGTTTTTTTTCAATTCTCTATATGTTCTAGATAGAAGTCCGTTGTCTGAGGGACAGTTGGCTAAAATTTTTTCCCACTCTATGGGTTTTCTTTTCAATCTGTTGGTGATTTCTTTTGATGTGCAAAAGCTTTTTAATAAGATGAGATACTAGTTGTTGATTCTTTGAAGTACTTCCTGTGCAGTCTGGGTTTTGTTCATGAACTCTCTACCTACACCTATGTCTTCAAGATTTCTACCTACTTTCTCTTCCAGTAGATTTAGCATTTCTGTTTTAATATTTAGATCTTTGATCCATTTTGACTTTAGTTTAGTGTATGGTGATAGACATGGATCTATTTTAGTCTTTGGCATTTAGCAAGCCAATTTTTCCAGCACCATATATTAAAGAGGCTATCTTTCTTCCACTGAGGATGTTTGGCCCCTTTGTCAAAGATAAGGTGGCTGAGTGTGTTTGTAGTCATGTCTGCATCTTCTAATCTGTTCCATTGATCTTCGGGTCTGTTTTTTTTTTTTGCCAGTACCATGCTGATTTTATCACAGTAGATTTGTAGTATAATTTCAAGTCAGGGATTGTGATGCCTCCTGCCTTGTCTTTGTTGCCCACTATTGCCTTTGCTATTCTAGGTCTCTTCTGGTTCCAAATGAATTTTAGGAATGTATTCTGTAGATCTATGAGGTATGCTAATGGTATTTTGATCGGGATTGCATTAAATCTGTATAACAGTTTGGGAGTAAGGACATTTTCAGAATGTTGTTTCTTCCTATCCATGAGCAAGGGATGTCTTTCCATTTTCTGATATCCTCTTTGATCTCCTTTTTCAGAGTATTGTAATTTTCAATGTACAGATTTTTTTCACTTCATTTGCTAGTTTGATTCCTAAGTATTTCATTTTTTTGGATGTTATTGTGAAGGGTGTGGTATTCCTAATTTCTCTCTCAGTGCGTTTGTTGTTTGTGTACAGGAATGCTATTGAGTTTTGAGTGTTGACTTTGTATCCAGCTATGATACTGAATTTGCTTATTAAATCTAGAAGACTTTTGCTGGATTTTTTTAGATCTTCTGTGTAGAGTATCATGTCATCATCAAATAATGATAGCTTAACTTCTTCCTTTCCTATCCTTATTCCTTTTATTTCTCTCTCTTATCTAATTGCTCTGGCTAATGTTTCCAGAACTATATTGAATAGGAGTGGTGATAGTGGACATCCTTGTCTTGTTCCTGATTTTAGAGTGAAAGTTTTCAGTTTTTGTCCCTTTAGTATGATGTTGGTTGTTGGTTTGTCATAGATGGCTTTTATCAGATTGTGATAAAGAGCATCTATTCCAATTTTCTGTAGGGTGTTTATCATGAATGAGTGTTAGACTTTGTCAAAAGCTTTTTCTGTATCTATTGAGATGATCATGTGATTTTTGTCTTTGGCTCTGTTGATATGGTGTATTACATTTATTGATTTGTGTATGGCAAACCATCCCTGCATTCCTTAGACGAATCCCACTTGGCCATGGTGTATAATCTTCTTAATGATTTGCTGCATTCTGTTTGCTAGTATCTTATTGAGGATTTTTGTCTCTATGTTCATTATGGAGGTTGGCCTGTAGTTCTGTTTTTTGCTTGGGTCTTTCTCCGGTTTTGGTATCAGGGTAATACTTGCCTCCAGGAATGAGTTAGGGAGTATTGCTTCCCTTTCAATTTCATTAGAGTTTGAATATTGGCATTAAGTCTTCTCTAAATTTCTTGTAGAATTCAGCAGTGAATCCATCAGGACCTGTCCTTTTCTTTGTTGGTAAGTTTTTAATTACATTTTCAATCTCATTAACTGATATTGGGTTATTCAGACTTTTTTATCTTCTTGATGTAGGTTGGTAATTCATACGTATCTAGGAATCTGTCCATTTCTTCTGTGTTTTCCATACTATGAGAATAAAGATTTTTGAAGTAGTTATTGATGATCTTCTGAAGTTTTTATTTTTCTGTGTTGATCCTTGTAAGTTTTTTTTTTCTTTTTCTGGGTACCGGGGGTCGACCTCAGGACCTCGCGCGCCAGTAGGTGCCCATGCCGCTGAGCGATATCACTGGCCCCTTTTTCATATGTGGGTTGTGGGAGTCAAACTCAGGCCCTCGCACTTGCCAGGCAGGCGCTTACACCGCTGAGCCATCTCACCGGCCCTCCTTGTAAGTTTTTGTAGTAGGTAGATTTATCACTAGTATCAAGGCCTCACTAGGTAAAGATTTTTCTTTGGGGATGTCTTTTGTGTGTAGGAGGTTCTTGGTTTGTTTCTGACTCAAGATCCTTCCTTTCCAATTAGTTAAGAGTGAGATGTTGGTATATGTTTGGCTCAATCCTCAGTCCTCTGGTGCTGTGATGTGGAGAGGTTATTTCCCCAGAACTTCTCAGTATTATTACAGAAGTGAGAACAACTGATTAAATAGATATGACATCCTAGCTAAAGTAGTATAACTAGCAATAACAATAACATCTAGCACAGTTTAGACACTGACAAACTGTGTTAACTATTAATTTTGTACCTTTAACCATAGGAGCAAAATCTATGATTATATAACAGAACCAATCATAAATTAGGAGTTTTATGCAAAGTGTTTCCCCTTGGTAGAGTGATTTTACCCTGTGGTGGGGAAATTTAAGAAAGGCAGTGGATAACACAAAGATAACAGAAAAGAAAGTAGAAGCCAGGCTGGAGGACAAAAGATTATCATGCAAGTTTTAGGAAACTAGAGAAGAGGGCAGAAGAGAAAGAGTGAAGGTGTAAGCAAGGGATTATCTGAACTTGATCTCTCAGTTTGTGTGATGGGATTAGTTATCTTTGGCTGGATTTCTCCCCAGCTATTTAGAAAAGAGAAAACAAGATAAGAAAAAGAAAAAAGAAAAAAAAAGGGAAAAGGGGAAGCCTCACCCATCTCCTTCTATTCTGTGTCTTTGTTCCCAAGCACAATGCTGGTTCACCTAACTTGCTGGCTCATTGTTACTGTTGCTTCTGACAGGTTTCTGTTGGTAGTCCTGCCTGTCCATCCTATGCATCCTGGCTGGGGGCCCTACTGTGTGGCTAATGTTCCCACCAGTCTCTGTTTCTTTCCACACAGTTCACCTGGCTCCTGGCAGCTGCAATGGGAAGGGCCGGGGTCTCTGTCTACAACAGAATCAATTTCAGCTTCTATTCTAGATGGTGTTTCACTTCTTGAGCAAATTAACACAACCCCTGGTACAGAGATACCTCAGTTCATGAACTTAATTCATTCCATGATTCTCAAATGATCTGCTGGATTCTCCTGGAATCAGGGCAGGGAAGCTCTGTGGTGATTTACCATTTGCTGGCATGTTCACCCTGGGCCTCAGACCTCCTTTCAAAACTGGAAATGGGTCTGTATGCAGAAGATCCTGCAGCCTCCAATAAGGCCTAAGGCTCAATGGCTCCACAGAATCCAAGAGATCCTGAGTGACTGTCAGTCTAGAAACCCTTCTGGACAGGCTTTAGTGCTGCGTGCCAACAAGACATACATGGCCCCTGTACTAAGGCACTTTGATTTGTATTTTTAAAGGTTTTTCTTTTTTTTGAAGGTGATTTATTTCAGTATAACTATTGGGACCACCAGTATTCAAATACCATCTGGATAGGTACTGGAAGTACTGGTAGGGCAGCAACAGTCTTACACAATATTTTATATAATATGAACCCCTGTACAGTTTGTATTTAAATCTTACACTGTGACGAAGGTGTGATCTTTTTTTTAAGCCACAGTAGAGTTGGGTTATTTAGCTCCATTCTTGTCCAAAATATCAAACAAATGTTTCATATTGTTTCCATGAGGGGAAATGAAGGAGTATGTTTCTTTTTATATATCTGTTTAAAAGTATCTTTCTTCAGGCCAGGAGTGGTGGTGCACAGCTGTAATCCCAGCACTCAGGAGGCTGAGGCTGGAGGATTGCTGTGAGTTCAAGGCCAGCCTGGGCTACAAAGTGAGTTCAAGGCCGGTCTGAACTGTATAGTGAAACCCTGTCTCAAAAAGACAAAGAAGAAAAACAAATCTTTCTTCATCAGAAAATGACCCATTCTGTTTGTTTTCTGCTTGTATTTTCCCCTCTAATTGTCTTGAGATAAAGGTAATGTTTTTTTCACTAGCGTCATCACTGCTTTCATCATTCCCAGTATAATTGTACAAGTATATATATGTGTGTGTATATATATTTATACTTTTTTTGGTACCTGGAATTGAACTCAGGACCTTATGCTTACCAGGCAGGTGCTGTGCCACTGAGCTATATCCCTGGCCCTATACAAGTATATTGAATGCCAGGTTTAATAAGTATATTTAATGTCAGGTTTAGTTTAGTACATAGTAATGGTCCAGTAATATTCATAACAGCTGTAGTTTCTTTACTTGGCCTTGAAATTTCTTATTTAAATGTCATGCTTCAATCTGGAAAATTCTTGTCATATCAGGACATTGGAAGGAGAGATTCCCTTTGGTGTTTGATCTTCAATTTAGGAAATACATATTGTTCTTACAGTTTATCTTGTAACATTAATCTTTGTATTCTGAAGAGTCTATGGTATGATTTGAATTAATTCATACAAATACAGGCAGAAATTGCTTGATGAAATATAAATTATAAAAGGGATGAAATCCACAGTTATTTGCTATGGAGTTGTTGACACCATGAAGATTTCTTATCCTATTCAGCTCTTCCTTAAATACTACATCTGCTCTCTCCCCCTTCCCCTGAAGGAGTAAAGGAAATTACAAATTTCATAATGTACATTTCTAAATTAGTACATTTCTGAAATCATGTTTATTCAGGTTCTAAACCTTTGCTGTACACAAGAAGAATAATTCATCTGTTACATAAATGAGGAAAAGCTGTGGGTAATGGAGCATGTTTTTACAATCTTTAGAAACACCCACCATGTATATACTTAGAGTTGAGCTTGCTAGTGTTCTTTTTGTTTGTGTGTGTTCGGTTTTCTCAAATTCTTCAATATGTGCTGTGCTTAACCTGAGAAGAATACTTTGTTCCAGGGTCCTTATTATATATGACCTAACTATATTCTGATACTGCAAATACCATGATAAATGGGTAAACACAAAATTGCTTTTCTTAAAATGTGTACTATGCTTCTAGACTTTCAAGTTCCTCAAGTACAAAATACAATCTTCATAAAGTTTCAATACTTTTTCTAAAACAGCATGTTTTTTGTGCTAATCATGCTATAAGAAGGAAAATGAAAAAAGTTTGCTGCTTAAAAATATAGTTGTTGGATATTTCTAGCTACATTAAAAATAAAATATAGTTTCAAACTAGAATAAAAAAGAACTTAAAAAATCAGACCCCCAAAATTTAGACTCAATTACAAATGGGCATCTGAAATGAATAGATAGATGAAAAAGTATTACCAGCTAATAAATATATGAAAAAATGTTTATCTTCATTGGCCATACAAGAAATGCAAATTAGGGCCGGTGAGATGGCTCAGCGGCATAAGCGCCTGCCTTGCAAGCGCGAGGGCCCGAGTTCGACTCCCGGATCCCACATACGAAAAAGGGGCCGGTGATATCGCTCAGCGGCACGGGTGCCTGTTGGTGCGCGAGGTCCTGAGGTCGACCCCCCGGTACCCACCAAAAAAAAAAAAAAAGAAATGCAAATTAAAGCAACACTGAGATTTCATCTCACTCCAGAAAGAATGGCTATCATCAAGAAATCAACCAACAACAAATGCTGGTGAGGCTGTGGGGGAAAAGGGACCCTTCTCCATTGGTGGGAGTCTAAATTGGTACAACCACTATGGAAATCAGTATGCAGATTCCTCAAAAATACTAAAACTAGAGGTTTAATTTGACCCAGCTGTGCCCCTTCTAGATATCTTCCCAAAAGAGCTAAAAGCATCATACCACAATGATAGTGCATACCCATGTTTATAGTAACACAATTTATAATAGCTAAATCTTGGGAATGGCCCATATGTTCATCAACAAATGAATAGATAAAGAAAATGTAGTATTTATGTGCAATGGAGTAGTACTCTGCCATAATGAAGGATAAATTTGAATCATTTTTAGGTAAATGGATGCACTTTAAGACCATAATCTTAAGTGAAATAAATCAATCACATGAGTTTATATATCACATTGTTTCTCTTGTGTGAGAAATTCAAAAGATTAATAAGGAGCAAAGTTGAGTATAGATATCAGGAAGTAGCAAGAATATGTTCAAATGTGAAGGGGAACAAGAGAGTAGGTAGGGAGAACAGGATGAAGGGAAAAAGGATTAAAAAAGAATGGGAGGAAAAATGGAGACAAAGCTTTTGTAAATGGGGAGAAGAAGATGGGTTGTAAGGAGGGGAGGGGAATGGAAAAAATGGAGAATTAACACATACTATGTACAGGTAAAAATTCTCTATGATGAATGTGATCATTATGTGTGGCAAATATGTACTAATAAAAATTAAAAAATTTAAAAAAGAACATAAAAATGGATCCAACAACCACTAGATGACACAAAAAAGATTAATCAAAGAATAACTGTAATAAGTAAAACATCAGAAGACAACACAAATGGAGTAAAAGACCTGTTCACAGAGATAATAGCAGAAAACATCCCATATATAAAGGAATAAACATTCAGATAGTTGAAGCATATAGATTCACAAATAACCTTCACCTAAAGAGAACCTCTTCATGCCACATTGTACTCAAAGTTCCAGAAGTTCATCATAGGGACAAAATCTTAAAAAGGTCAGAGAAAAGAAACAAATCACTTACAAAGGTAAACCCATTAGAATCACAGCAAACTTCTTTACACAAAACTAAAAGGCCAGGAGGGCTGGAGTGTTGTTTCAACCCTGACTTATGTATCCTGAAAAAATTCCCATTAAAATTGATGGAGAAATAAGGTATTTCCATGACATGGAAAACCTCAAGAAATTCATGACAAACAAACCAGCATTACAAAAAATTCTCAAGGGTATTCTAGAAAGAGACTAGAATGTAACTAACAATATCAATAAGTCAAAAAGAATGAATACAGCAGAGGGATGAGCAGCTAAGCAAAAGGAGAAAAAAAGAAAATCAGCAATAGGAAAATAATGTAATGACAGCAATAAGTCAATATCTTTCAGTAATAAATATCAATGTGAATAATATCAGTTCCCCAATCAAAAGACACAGATTGGCAGAAAGGATCAAGAAAGGAAACCCAACAATATGCAGTAAACAAGAAACACATTTAATTAAAAAAGATGCTCACTGATTAAAAATCAAAGAATTGAAAACAATATTCCATACAGTGGGAGCCCTAGCCTCTCAGAAAAGCAAGAGTTGCTATCCTACATTCAGACAAAGCGAATTTCACGCTAAGGCTGATCAGAAAAGACAAAGATCATTATACATGGGTTAAGAAAGAGTTAACAATTATGAACATACATGCACCAACTACTGGTGCATCCGATTTCATAAAACAAACACTAATGGACATGAAAAATAAGATAAACACCAATACAATTGTAATGGGGGACCTCAATACGCCATTGTCACAAATGGTGTCCATTTGTGATCAACTAGACAAAAAATCAACGGACATATCAGAGTTGAACCAAACCTTTGAACAAATTGATTTAATAGATATCTATAGAGTATTCCACCCAACAACAGAATACACATTCTTCTCAGCAGCATATGGGACTTTCTCCAAAATAGACCACACACTAGCCCACAAAGAATGGTTAAGTAAATGCAAAAGAATTGAAATTATCCTATGCATATTATCAGACCATAGTTCAATGAAACTAGAAATCAATGGCAAAAGACACCACAGAAACTATGCAAGCACATGGAAATCTAATAATACCCTCTTGACTAATCAATGGGTGGCAGGTAAAATTAAAGAGAAAATTAGACAGATTCTACAATCAAATAATAATGCTATATGACATATCAGAACCTATGCAACACAGTGAAAACAGTCCTATGAGGGAAGTTTATATCAGTGAATTCACACATTAGAAAATCAGAGGAAGCTCAAACAAATAACCTAAGGATGCACCTCAAGTTCCAAGACAAACGAGTACAATCCCAACCTAACCTAGTATGAAGGAACAAAAGTTTAAATATTAGGGCAGAAATTAATGAAATTGAGACTAAAGAACAATACAAAGAACCAATGAATTAAAGAGCAAATTCTTTGAAAGATTAAATAAAATAGACAAACCCTTAGCCAATCTTACCAAAATAAGGAAAGAAAAGACTCAAATCCATGCAATTAGAAAAGAAAAAGGTGAGATCACAATGAATTCTGTGAAAATATGGAAGAATACTGGTAACTTTTTTGAGAACCTGTACTCTAGTAAAATGGAAAATTCAGAAGAAATGGATAAATTCCTAGATACATATGAACTATCAAAGCTGAATCAAGAAGATAAAAATGCTGAATAAGCCAATATCAATCCCAATGTATTCACTGCCAAAATCCTCAAGAATTGTAGAGAAAGTGTACTGCCAATATGCCTCAAACTCTTTAATGAAATCAAAAGGGAAGTAGTACTCCTGAAGTCACTCCTGGAAGCAAGCTTTACCCTGATTCCAAAACCAGAAAATGACCAAACCAAAAAAGAGAAGTGCAGGCTAATTCCTTTAATGAATATACATGCAAAAATCCTCAGTAAAATACTGGCAAACAAAATGAAGCAAATTATGAAAAAGATCACACATCATGACTAAGTAGAATTCATTCCAGGGATGCAGGGATGTTTCAACATATGCAAATCAATTAATGTAATACACCTCATAAACAGAAGCAAAGACAAAACTCACATTATCATCTCAGCAGACACAGAAAAAGCATTTGACAAAATCCAGCATCCATTCATGATAAAAACTTTGAAGAAAATAAGCATAGAAAGTCTATCTCAATCCGATAAAAGCCTTCTAAGACAAACCAATGGCCAAAAATATGGAGAGAAATTGAAAACTTTTCCTCTAAAATAAGGAATAAGAAAAGGATGTCCACTATGAGCACTTCTGTTCAATACAGTTCTTGGACATTAGCTAGAGCAATTAGACAAGAGAAAGAAATAAAATAGATATGGATAAGGAAGGAAGAAGTTAAATTATCATTATTTCTTGATGACATGATCCTCTACATAGAAGACCCCAAAAGCCCACCAAAAGACTCCTAGAACTAAAATTCAGTAGCATAGCAAGATACAAAGTCAACACTCAAAAATCAATAGCATTCCTGTACACCAACTGTACTCACAGAGAGGGAAATTAGAGAAACAATATCTTTCAGAATAGCATCAAGTAAAATGAAATACTCAGAAATTAACCTAACCAAGGAAGTGAAAGACCTCTATAATGAAAACTGTAGTATTGTGAAAAAGGAGATCAAATAGGATATCAGAAAATGGTATCCCATGTTTCTAAATAGGCAGATCCAATATAGTGAAAATGGCCATTCTTCCAAAACTGTTATGCAGATTTAAAGCAATTCCAAGCAAAATACCAATAATAGAACTGGAGAAAACAATACTAAAATTCATATGGAACCAGAAGAGACCTAGAATAGCAAAGGGAATTCTGGGCAACAAGGGCAAAGTAGAGCATATCACAGTCCTGGACATCTCGTTACACTACAAAGCTACAGTGTTAAAAACAGCATGGTCGGGCCGGTGAGATGGCTCAGCGGTGTAAGCGCCTGCCTTGCAAGCGCGAGGGCCAGAGTTCGACTCCCGGGTCCCACATACGAAAAAAGGGGCCGGTGATATCGCTCAGTGGCATGGGTGCCTGTTGGCACGCAAGGTCCTGAGGTCGACTCCCCGGTACCCACAAAAAAAAAAAAAAAAAAAAACAGCATGGTATTGGCAAACAAACAAACAAACAAACAAACACAACAGACATGTGAATCAATGGAACAGAATAAAAGGTATGGAAACATCTCCAGGCACACTCACCCATGTTATCTTTGACAAAGGGGTCAAATCCCTTTGCTGGAGGAATGACAGTCTCTTTAACAAATGGTTCTGGGAAAATTGGCTTTCCACATACTGAAGGTAGAACCTAGACCCATATCTCTCACCAAGCACTAATCTAAAATCAAAATGGATCAAAGATCTAAACATCAGAACAGAAACAATCTGCTGAAAGACAAAGTAGGTAAAACTTTTGAAGACATAGGCTTAGGCAAAGACTTTCTGAAGAAAACCTCAGTTACACTAGAAATAATACCAAGAATCAACAAATGGGGTCACATCAAATTAAAAACTTCTTCACAGGAAAGGACACCACCAACAGAGTGAAGAGACAGCCTACAGAATGGGAAAGTATGCCAGCTACTCCTCAAAGGACTAATATCTAGAATACATAAAGAATTGAAAAAAATTATACCCCCTAAATTTAAAGGCAATTAACTTATGGGCATCTGAAATGAACAGACACTTCCCAGATGAGGAAGTACAAATGGCCAATAAGAAATCAATCAATAACAAATGCTGGCGAGGCTGTGGGGAGAAAGGAACTCTTGCTTATTGTTGGTGGGAGTGAAAACTGATACAGACATTATGGAAATCAGTATGGAGTTTCCTCAAAACAGTAAAAATAGAAATTCCATTTGACCCAGTTATTTCCCTTCCAGTTATCTTCCCCAAAGAGTTAAAGGTGTTGTAGTATGCATGCCTGTGTTTATAGCAGGACAATTCATGATAGCTAAATTTTGGAAACAGCCCATACGTCCATGAACAGGTGAATGGATAAAGAAAATATGATATTTATACACAATGGAGCACTATTCTGAAATAAAGAAGGACAAACTTGAGTCATTTGTAGGAAAATAGATGCACCTTGAAACCATAATATTAAGTGAAGTAACTCAGACCACAAGTTTAAATAACTGCATGGTTTCTCCTATATGAAAAACTCTGTCTCTCTCTCTGTCTCTCTTTCCATATATACTACATATATATACTACATATATGTTAGATATGCTACATATATACTACATATATATACTACATATATGTTATATATATATATATATATATAACAGTTTGTAGGAAAAAGAGGGAGAAAAAATTGTTGTAATCCAGTGTGGGCAATGGATCTAAAAGTGTACCTTGACTTAGTACAATTGTCTTACACATTTTATATATACATTTTTGCCTATTTGTCTGGTTTTCAATGTGTATATATTATAATTAACTTTATAAGTTCTTATAAGATAAATGAATCTGATGGTGGCAAAATTAAATGGTGGTGGAGGGAAGTGGAAAAAAAGAATTGAAATGTGTTATGTACAGGTACCAATTCCCTACATTAAATGTACTCATTATGTACAGGAAACATATATTAATGAAAGTCAAAATAATAAGAAAAGTGATGCATTGCTGAGCTTAGCCTTTGATTAGCTTGGGTGAGTCAATTAACCTGTTTAAGTGCTGTAAGATGGGAGTAAGAAAACTTTCTCTGAAGACTCACCATGGTTATTGTGAGGATCAAGTACTCTTTGACATGTAAGAGATTGTTGATGTTGCCTTTTAGGCTTCTCCCACCTGCTCCCTAGTTTTGTTGATGTTTACTTAATACTATTTACCTTTACCATCCTTTTGATATAGGAGAGAAAAAACTTCCAACCTGATGTGTCGAGTTCATGTTCTTTGAAATCAAAGAATGAATTCTAAGGACCAAAGGAGGTTAAGAGTGGGAAAAACAAATAGAGAGAGACAGAGACAGAGAGAGAAAGAGAGAGACAGAGAGAGAGAGAGAGGATGCACTCAAGAGGGGAGCATAGGTACTCAAAGGAATGAGGCAAACACAATTGGGTTTTGGAGAATGGGAAATAGGAATAACTCCTGAGAGACAGGAGGGGTCCTGAGTGGGTTGCTGCTGAGGTCATCTATCCAAGAATATTTTATAGGGCAAAGTCATGAAGTGGGTACAATGTGGGTCAAACTCTAATCAACCAATAATGTCACAAGTATAGCTGCTTAGCTAACATTGATCCAATAGTGAAGCAGAACACCTAGAAAGGGCATATGGATGACATTATTAACCTTGGTTGATAATCTATAGTCTTAGTTTTGTCTTTAGTCTTAGTGGGTAGGAGAGGATGGCCCACCCCTAAAGAGAGGATGGCCCACCCCTAGTGAGATAATGGTCTATTTCTATGAGAAGTCCCAAAACGGTGGTACCAAATATAGCATAATCTCAAGCTTCCATTCATCCCTCAGGAAAGTATGTACATCTGGCCATTCTGACTTTAACATTGAGGTCTTGCCTTCTTCAGATGCACCCCCAACTACAGTCTTGATGTGTTTTCATCTCCTGCACTGACTCCCTGGAAGGCCTAACTCTGTCTGACTGCCTATTAGTTTCTATCTAATTTAGCTGCCTCTAATACCTTTAGAACTCAATTTTCTGTTCTATAGGCTATTTTATCATAAATCTGGAAAAGGAATCCATGCTAATGTATTAATGGGTATTAATTGTGTGATATATTTACATTTCAACAGGGAGCTTTAGGAGGAATGAGTAATGGTAGATTCCACATGGTTGGGCTGGGGAGGGCTGAGCTTATTGTTGTTGTAGTGATTGCTTAAGCCATTTCTTAAACTGTTCCACTAGGGGGCTACCTACTTTCCACCTACACTAGACTTGCCAGGTGGCACAAACAGTGCATTTGTGCGCAGAAAATGCCTGAGGTTTTTAGGACCAAATGGGGAACTTCTGTCTTTGGAGGCCTCAATGTACACAAGGAACCATATCTAGCAATTTACCTGCTTCCTCCCTGCATTTTGTGTCCCCCTGATTCAACAGACCTGATAAGCTGTATTCTAGACTTGGAGAAAAGACTTATGGCCTAGAAAAACCACTAGCCTGGAAAGGTTATTGCTGCTAATCTCCCTAAATAGCTTTGGGGGGCTTTCACATGCTGACAGATTAGGTGTGGGACATTTGCTGGGGTCCAATATTAAACTCCTTTGGAAAAAGGTATAATTCCCACTTAAAAGTTCCTTTGGTGCTATTAGTGTTGAGCAGAAAAAAATTTTCTACCTGAAATATCAGTGTTATGTGTTGAAAATGGGTAGGGAAATGTGAAGGCTTTACTGGCTGAGGCTAGTTGAAGTTTGCAGATGTGGGTAGGAGCATAAGTAATGTAGATATTACAATTGGAAATATGGGACCACTGCCTTTTACTCACCTGGATCTGGATAACACCCCAGGGCCAAACCTCTTGACCTTTGTCCAGAGGCCTAGTACCTGGAGGCAAGATAGGAAAGAACCTGTGCAGTGGATACAGATAACTTGACTCAGTACCCTGTCAATCACACTGACAACCATGCTCTGAAAGACCCAATGTGAGGTGCCCTGGGCTTGGCACACATTTGAAACCCTTAAGTCCATTCCACACCTGGGCCACTTTCCCTTTCTGCCCCTGCCATTCTTCTGTTATGTTTGTGCTGTTTTCCTTTGCACCAGCATGAGCCTGCTTGCTCTGAGCATAGCTTCACATTTAAGCTTTATTAAATTTAGCTGCTTTTTTTGTACTGTTGTGTGCAATGTACAAATCTCTGTTTGTCATGCATAAGAACCTGAAATCCATCTAGGAACCCAACACCCATGGTAACACGTGTGTGTGTCTGTGTGTGTGTGTGCACATGCTCATGTCTACATAGTCTGTGAGTATGAGTGTTTTTGTGTATGTGTGGTATGGAGGATTGAACCCAGGGCCTTTACACTGAGCTGCATCCCCAACCCTTTACAATTTTTTTTTATTCTTTTTTTTTTTTGTGGGTACCGGGGGGTTGACCTCAGGACCTCGCGCACCAGCAGGCGCCCATGCCACTGAGCGATATCACCGGCCCCTTTTTCGTATGTGGGATCCAGGAGTCGAACTCAGGCCCTCGCACTTGCAAGGCAGGCGCTTATGCCGCTGAGCCATCTCACCGGCCCAATTTTTTTTTATTCTGAGACGGGGTTTCTCTAAGTCACTAAGTGGTCCAGACTCAAACTTGCAATCCTCCTGCCTTAACCTCTCAGGTTGCTGGCATTACAGGTGTGTGCCTCTATGTTCAGTATGAGTGTGTATATTTTGTTTGTTTGTGGTATTGGGGCCTTTGTACTGAACTACATACCCAGTCATTTTCATTTTTCATGCATGCTTTGTATGTGTGCTTTCTTAATTTGTCCTTTGGTTCTTTGCTGATTCTCTAGTGCAGCAATGTGGTAATGAGAAAAGTAGAGTTAGAAACAGTGGAGCTGAGGAAGTCACTCCCTTCCACCCATTTAGTTTTAAAAAGCACTCTAGGGCCATTCCTCCTTCCATTGTCCTAAAAGAGGTATAGAACAACATAACAAAAACCCAGGTAATCTCTGATGTTCTAGGAGAGGGCACATACGTGGTGGATCTCCTAGCCTGACTGTCAGACCTTTGCTCTACTCCAAAATTATTAAGGTTCATGAATAAGCACTACATCTCATGACTGTAATTAAGATCAGAGTGAATTGTGGGATAGACATGTGTGTTGAGAACCCCTGAGATGACACAGCACCCTGTCAAACGTTCCTGTCAATCATACCAAAGTTTCAAGGGAAACACCTGGGCTGAGGTGCATATCCTTTAAATTTTGAAAGCCTGATTTATCTGGGGGATGCTGCTGTGTGTTTTGTGCTGTGTTCTGTGTGCAGTGCTTTTGCTTTCCTCTCACTCTGGCACCACTTCTCTTTGTGACATATTTTTGTTGGCACAGACTTGCCCTGAGCACAACTTCCTATAATTTTTAATAAATGTATCTGCTTTTCACTTGTTGTTGAGTGTGCACTTGCAATTCATTGCTCATTGTACACAAAAGCCTGGGTTATACCTGCTAAATTCATCATGCAGTAGCAAATTTTAAAAAATTAAAGATCAAATTTATTTGGAGAAGGAAAATTGTCCCTCAACTCAAGGATTAGGATTTTACATCTCAAGACATTTTTCTGGTAATAAGTCTACAGATTACAAATCATTTTTATAGAAGATATTTTTTGTGCAAATTTTACATGTGTTCAGGATCTTTTTGTTTTCTTTCTTTCTTGTGCTGGGAATCAAACTCAGGGCCTCATACAAGATAGGCAATTCATCTAAAATTGAGCTCTACTCCCATTCTTGGTTATGAGAATAAATTACCTTTCCTTGCTGCCTCATATGTAAAGCCAACAATGGAGGCATCTCAGAACATTGTTTCTGTTTCTGTTGAAGGCTGAAATCCCCAGGGCATGATAGGTTGCCACTGGTCCTCATGTGTCCTCCATTCACAATGTCAGGTCCTCAAATAAATTTTGGGGAAGTGACCAAAGAAAAGTTGGACCAGAGGACCTGAGCTTGACAGAGGCTTGTTATTTTATGGCTGATATATGTTATCATAGGCCTGCCCTTGCATTTCTATTCTGGTGCCTGTGGTCCACTTCTCCAGAGGCAGGGTGAAACAGAGGGTAAGAACTAAACCTCATCTCCCTCTGTTACAGTTGAGTGGGCAAAAATAGTCCAGGTTCTTGTGTATGACTAGGGAAGAATTGCCAAACATACACCCCATAGTATGTAGTAAGTAGCTAGGTTTATTGAAGATCATGAGATTGTAGCAGCTGGAATAGGCAAAAGGAAAAAGGGGGAAAAAGGAACTTGATGTGAAATAGGAAGAAAATGTTCAAATGGGGAGGAGAACAAGAGAGAGGGAAGGGGAAAAGGAAAGAAGGGAAAAGTAAAAAACATAAGAAGGAAAACTTGGAAACAAAGCTTTTGTAAATGGGGAGGGGAGAAGGGGTTGAAGGGAGGGTAGGGGATTGGGAAAAAATAAGTTATATCATGTACAGGTACAAATTCTCTATGATGAATGTGGTCATTATGTATATCTAAAATGTACCAATAAAATCTGACTTAAAAAAGGGACTCAATAACTCAGGCTTCCAGCATTTAAAGGATCAGACACCTCTGACTCTAGGTACCTCCCACTGCATCTCTCAGGTGTCAGTGTCCTGGGGCATGGCAACCTCCTAGGCTCTTGTTATTTTATTTTGTAACTCTTTTAGGACAATGGAAGCATAGATAACTATTAGGGTGATGTTTACAGTTGAATGGAGGGAAGGGAGTGGCTCACTCAACTTCCCTGCTTCTAACTGTATTACCTCTTTTAGGTAATGGAAGCATGGAGAACCATTAGGGTGGTGTGGTGTTTCAGTTGAATGGAGGGAAGGGAATGGCTCACTCAGCTCCTTTGTTTCTAACTGTACTACCTTCAGTTGGAAAATGTCATCTTTCTCAACATTTGTAGGGTCAGTGGTAGCTTCTGCTGCCAGGTTTCCCAGTACTTCAGCTCTTGGCAGGAGTGCTGAAGAGGCTTCCACTCATAAGCATATTGAAATTGTACTTTTCCTCTGAGAAAGATTTGGATGGGCCTGTTCTCTGAAAGGGGCTTGTTTTTACAGATGTTCCTTTGGCAAGAGATGATTGACAGGTGATTTGTTTTCAGCACAGTAAGACCCTGGTTGGGCTAAGGGCACCAGAAGAAAGGCTCTGACAGCCAGGATTGAAGTGGAGAGCAAGATCTCTTACTGAGATGACAGTGGAAGCTGCCAAGTGGGAATTTGAAGGCTAATCTTAGTATTCACATGCTGTGTGACCTTAGTGTTTCAAAACATTTCGCATTGGCTGCCCACATTTACAATTCAGAAAGTTGAAAATAGTAGGATCTGATAATGTTACTAGATTTTGGGATGCTGGAGTCTCCTTCTAGAGATGATTTCCAGGTTCTTTCTGTCTTGAACAAAGAATTGAATGAAACATGTATAAATGATGGGAAAATTTCACATTTATTAAAGGTAGGAAAGAAACCCCAGAAGCATAGTTGAAAATAAAAACAGGCTCAGCAGAGTGAGCTTGAACGAAGCAAATGTAGGAAAAAGGGAGGAAAAGATAAAGATAAAAATACACCCATAGTCAAGGGTTGGCTCCTGTGAAAAGACATGATAGCAAGTGCTAATGGCAAATGTCCCTTTTTCATATTTCTCATGCTGATGTCAAGTCCAGGTCATCCTATCAAAAACCTACTAAATTCTTGTGACAAGTCCATATGCAGGGATTTGGGAGTGGTTCTGCGCATGTGTCTGAGGATTTCCTCACATCTTCTTTTCCAACCAATTTTAGCCACATCCTATCTTTCTGTTTCATTTCCCCCTGAGAAACACATATCCCCACAACTCTTTATGGGGTGCTGATACAGTGGAGGTCTTTGTCTTCATATAGCTACTTCCAGCTGGAAGGGGCTGGAAGCTGTACCTACTGGTGATAATGTGCTCTCCAACTATGTTGGGATGTGGTTCACTGACTGGATTGAAGAAAAAATCTGTCAGAAGACAGGGACAAAAGAGTTAGTGACTGTTGAACTGTAATTTTACTATTAAGTTGGGGATATCCAAATATGATAAGCAGGTCAGATTTATACACTTCTCGTGGAGGAGAACATATGACAAAGAGGAATATCAGATAAATTATCGAGAGGCTGAGAGCCATAGGCTTAGTAAGATCCTGTTTACCTATTTGTATTTGGAACATCACTGGAGTCTTGTCTCTTGAAGAGAAATCTCAGGTCTTCCAGATGCTCACAGGAGTGGCTTTTCCCTTTCAGACCTTTTTCTTTAGATAATTCAAATGGGGCTGGCATTATCCTAGAAAGTTGAATCTAGCTATCTCCACCACCTTTACTGCAGTGGGTGTGGCAAGGATCACTGAAAAGGGGCCTTTCCATTTTGGTTTTAATTGGTCTGTGGGAGTCACTTTTAGTTTCCAGGGTGGATACTAGGTGATCCCCCAGGTCAGGAGCTGCCAGAACTCTGTACACTTGGATAGTCTGTTATACTTATTATGATATTATAAGATCCTCCTTGTCTCTTGGTCTACTACATATCAAAAGATAGCTATGGCCTCCCATATAACAACATTTCAAATGAATGCATGTTTAGTCCAGTTTTGGGGGTGTTATGAACCCTCATGAGGGGTATTAGCAATAAGCAGAGCCATGACTCAGATTTCTCTTGGCAGTTTTGTCAGAACTCATGTTGGGGGTCTGGTTGACTCTCTCAATTTTTCCCGAAGACTGAGGTCTCCATGTAGAATGGAGATGGTAGTTTACTCCTAAAGCCTTTGTCACCCCTGAATTATTTGAGAGGTAAAATAAGGCCCATTGTCACTCTGGAGGGACTAGGGTATCCAAAATGGGGGATGATTTCCTTAAGGAGCACCTTGACTACCTCTGTAGCCTTTTCTGAAAGGGTAGGGAAGGCTTCAATCCAGCTTGTAAAAGTGTCAAATAGGACCAATATCCGTTAAAATCCCCACATGGTGGCACGTCGATAAAGCCTAATTGCCAGTCCTCCTCAGGGTATGTCACTTTCTGTTCTACAGGTTTTAACAAAGGAGGTGGTTTGGGCTTACCAGGGTTATTGTAGACACAGATTGGGCAAGTTTGCAGATCTCTTGAGTGGTTGCCGTTAGTCCTAGTCCTGTGAAAATTCTAGTTACCATTTCCAGTGTAGCATCTCTTCCCATATAGAAAGAAACATGAAGGATGCAGAAAACAAATTTGTTTTCTAAATATGACAAATGTCCCTTTTTAATTTCCCCTTGCCCTAAGGCCAATTTATCTTCCTGTGGAGTATAGATTGGTTATAATTGTTCCTCAGGAACTAGATATAAATTTAGAGTCTTAAGGGATTGAAAGGCTGTTCTCTTTTTTTCCTTTATAAAAGGAGAAAAGTAAGGGCTTTTATTAGTGTAAGAATCTAATTTTTTATTTTATTTTTTTATTTTAAAGAGAAAAAAATAAAACAAAATTTCAAAACAAGATAATAGGAGGGTTTACAATGGTTAATACATTGTGTAGTGTTATCTTTAAATTAGTTACTCAGATTACAAGATATAGGCATTTAGCTGTCTAAATATTAGCACAAACTTTTCTTTTCAATGAACTAAGAGAAATTAGTAGCGCAACTATTTTAACTATCATATATATATATTTTTTTTTTGCTTTTCCCTTCCTTTTCTCCTTTCCCCCGCACCAATTTTTCTTTCCTTTTGAACAGTTTCTTCCCATTTTACAATATTTATTGTACATTTTGGATCTTATTTACTCTTTCAGCTTCTCACACTAGGGAAACAATATGATGTTTACACATGTGTGTCTGGTTTATCACACTTATGAGTATGGTCTCAAGTTGCATCCATTTAACTATAAAAGTCTCCAGTTTATCCTTTATGGCTGAGTAGTATTCCAGTTATAAAAAGACCACATCTTTTTTAACCATTCCTCAGTTGATGGGCATTTGGGTTGTTTCCAAGATTTGGCTATTACAAATTGTGCTGCTATAAACATGGGTGCACATATGTCACTGTGTTATGATGTTTTTAATTCTTCTGGGAAGACACCCAGCAGGGGAATAGCTGGGTCAAATGGGACCTTCAATGCTAGTTTTTTGAGGATTCTCCACACTGATTTACACAGTGGTTGCACCAGTCTACACTCCCACCAACAAAGGAGAAGTGTTCCTTTTTCCCCACAGCCCCTCCAGCATTTTTTATTGGTTGATTTTTTTGATAATCGCCATTCTTTCTGAGATGAGATGCAATCTCAGAGTTGTTTTAATTTGCATCTCTTGAGGGACCAGTGATGTTGAAAATTTTTTCATATATTTATTTGCTGTTTGTATTTCTTCATCTGAAAAGTGTGCATTCATCTTGTGCCCATTTTTGGATTGGGTCTTTAAACTTGGGAGGTCTGATATTTTGGAGTTCTATATATATTCTTGATAGTAATCCTCTGTCTGAGGAACATGTGGCAAACATTTTTTCCCACATTGTGGGTTGTTTCTTCACTCTATTGGTGGTTTCTCTTGCTGTGCAAAGGCTTTGTAATAAGATGAGATCCTAGTTGTTGATTTTTTGTGATAGTTCCTGTGTGATTGGGCCTTTTTTTGTAAAGTCTTTGCCTACACCAATGTCTTCAAGAGTTTTACCTATTCTATCTTCCAGCAGGTTTAATGTTTCTGTTTTAATATTTAGATCTTTGAACTAAATTAGAATTTAGTTTAGTGCATGGTGAAAGACATGGGTCCAATTTTAATTTTCAGCATGTGCAGAGCCAGTGTTTCTAGCACCATTTATTAAAGAGGCTATCTTTCCTCCAGTGAATGTGTTTGGCACCTTTGTCAAAAATTAGGAGGCTGAGTATGTCTGGAGTTGTTTCAGCATCTTCTAATCTGTTCCATTGATCTTCAGGATCTGTTTTTTTGCCAGTACCATGCTGTTATTATCACAGTAGCTTTATAATATAATTTCAAGTCAGAGATTGTGATGCTCCCTGCCTTGCCTTTGTTGCCCAGAATTGCCTTTGGTATTCTAGGTCTCTTCTGGTTCCAAATGTATTTTAGGATGGTTTTCTCTAATTCTGTGAGATATGCACTTGGAATTTTGATCAGAATTCTATTAAATCTGTATAACAGTTTTGGAAGTATGGCCATTTTCACTATATTGGTTCTTTCTACCCAAGAGCAAGGGATATCTTTCCATTTTCTGATATCCTCTTCCATCTCCTTTTTCAGAGTCCTGTAGTTTTCAATGTAGAAGTCTTTAACATCCTTTGTTAGATTGATTTCTAGGTATTTCATTATTTTGGATGCTATTGTGAAAGGTGTTTTTTCCCTAATTTCTCTCTCAGTGAGTTTGTTATTCGTGTACAGGAAAACTATTGATTTTTTTAGTGTTGATTTTGTATCCAGCTATACTACTGAATTTAATTATTAAATCTAGCAGATTTTTAGTGGAGCTTTTTAAATTTTAAACAAAAAAAAGGAAGAAATAACAATAAAATAGAGTTTCAAAACAGGCTAGTAGGAGTGTAACATTTATCAACACATTGCATATAGTTATATCCACAGTAGTTTTTCAGAGTACAAAATATACGCATGAAACATTGTCCAGAAAATAACAAGCACAAAACTTTCCCCTCAATGAACCAAGATAAACCAACTGTACAACTGTCTTTTTTTTTTTTTTTTTTTTTTTTTTTGTGGGTACCGGGGGGTCGACCTCAGGACCTCGCGCGCCAACAGGCACCCGTGCCACTGAGCGATATCACCGGCCCCTTTTTCGTATGTGGGATCCGGGAGTCGAACTCGGGCCCTCGCGCTTGCAAGGCAGGCGCTTACGCCGCTGAGCCATCTCACCGGCCCATGTACAACTGTCTTAACTGTGTTTATATATATATTTTCTTTTTCCATTCCTTCCTCTACCCTTTCTCCCATCACAGTTTTTCTTTTCTTTTGAACAGTTTCTTCCTGATTCACAATATGAATTGTATATTTTGGATCTTGTTTACTCACACTAGTGATACAATACAATGTTTACACATGTGGGTATGGTTTGTTTATTTAGTGGAGTTTTTGGGGTCTTCTGTGTAGCGTATCATGTCATCTGCAAATGATAATGATAATTTAACTTCTTCCATTCCTATCCTTATTCCTTTTATTTCTTTCTCTTGTCTAATTGCTCTAATGTTTCCAGAACCAGATTGAATAAAAGAGGTGACAGTGTACATTCTTGCATTGTACCTGATTTGAGAGTGAAAGCTTTCAGTTTTTGTTCATTTAGTATGATGTTGGCTATTGGTTTGTCATAGATGGCTTTTATTGGATTGATATAAAGACCATCTATTCTAATTTTCTGTAGGGTTCTTATCATGAATGGGTGTTGGACTTTGTCAAACATTTTTCTGCATCTATTGAGATGATCATGTGAATTTTGTCTTTGGCTCTGTTAATATGGTGTGTTACACTTATTCATTTATGTATGTTGAACCATCCCTGCATCCCTGGGATGAATCCAACTTGGTCATGGTGTATAATCTTCTTGATGATTTCCTGCATTCTGTTTGCCAGTATCTTATTGAGGAGTTTTGCATTTATGCTCATTAGGGAGATTGGCCTGTAGTTCTCTTTCTTAGTTGGGTCCTTCTCTGGTTTTGGTATCAGGGTAATGCTTGCTTCCAGGAACAAATTTGGAATCTTTTCTTCCCTTTCAATTTCATTAAAGAGTTTGAGAAGTAGTGGTGTTAGGACTTCTCTAAATTTCTTGTGAATTCAGCAGTGAATCTGTCAGGGACTGGGCTTGCCTTTGTTGGTAGGTTTTTAATGACATCTTTGGTTTCAGTGATTGATATTGGTTTATTTAGGATTTTTATATCTTCTTGATTCAGATTTGGTAATTCATATGTATGTAGGAATCTATCCATTTCTTGTACATTTTCCATCTTACTAGGATACAAGTTTGTGTTGGTTACTTTCTCTCATTGTTGTGACAAAATACCTGACATCCAAAATTAAGGAAGGAAAGGTTTATTTAACTCACAGTTTGTGGAGGTTTCAGTCCATAATCAGTTGGCTCCAAGGCAGGGTGGGATGGCAGAGGGGCAATACTTGAAGGTGGCAGAATACAGCAAAAGCAGCATGGGCAAAAAAGGGGAAAGCAAGCCTCTCTTTTCCCGTATATTGTATGCAGGCTATCCACCCACACCATCCGTGTGCCTTCCTCTTCCAAAAGCTCAGGATGTTTACCAAGTAAGCCCCCTGGACCCCTGCTGAGTCACTTAGTTAAGCTTTTAGACTTCTCAACTCTCAAGTTGACACAATGTATCAACCACTACAAAGTTTTCAAAGTAGCTGTAGATGATCTGGATTTCTGCAGATTCCATTGTGATTTCACCCGTTTCATTCCTAACTGTGTGGATTTGTGTCTTTTCTTTCCTTTTTTGATAAAATTGGATAAGGTTTTTTAAATTTTATTTAATCTTTCAAAGAACCAACTCTTTGATTCATTGATTCTTTGTGTTGTTTTCTTAGTCTCCAATGTGTTAATTTCTGCTCTGATCTTTATAATTTCCTCCCTTGTATGAGGTTTTGGCTTAGCCTGCTCTTATTTTTCTAGAAGTTTGAGGTTCACCATTAAGTTGTTTATTTGTGCTTGCTCTGTTTTCCTGATATGGGTATTCACTGCTATAAATTTCCCTCTTAGGACTGCTTTCATTTTGCCCCATATGTTCCTGTATGTTGTATTGTCGTTATCATTTAATTGTAGAAACTCTCTAATTTCTTCTTTAATTTCATCTGTGACATATTGGTTGTTCAGGAGGATGTTATTTAATTTCCATATGTTTATGAATTTCTTGTGGTTTCTTTTGTTATTGATTTCCAATTTCATTGCACTATGGCCTGACAATATGCATGGGATAATTTGAATTCATTTGCATTTATTTAAGCATGTTCTATGAGCTACTATGCAGTCTATTTTGGAGAATATCCCCGTGTGCAGCTGAGAAGAATGCATATTCTGATGTTGTGGAGTGGAACACTCTGTAGAAATCTACCAAGTCCATTTGTTCCAAAGTTTGGTTCAGTTCTAGTATTTCACTGTTGATTTTTTATCTAGTTGATATGTCTTTTTGTGACAATGGGGTATTGAGATGCCCCAATACAATTGTATTAATGCTTATTTGATTTCTCATGTCTGCTAATATTTGTTTTATATAGTTGGGTGCACTGGTATTCGTTGCCTATATATTTATGATTGTTATCTCTCCCTTTTGGATTGTTCCCTTTACAAGGATGTAGTGACCTTCTTTATGTCTCTTAATCAGTCTTGGCTGGAAATTCACATTGTCTGCAAATAGAAAAAGTAACACTGCTTTTTTTCTGGGTACCTGTCACATGGAGTATTGTTTTCCATCCTTTGACTTTCAGTCTATGAATTTCTTTTTGAATTAAATGTGTTTCTTGTATGCAGCATATCATTGGAACTTGCTTATTGGTCCGTTCTGCCAGTCTGTGTCTTTTGATTGGTTAATTGAGACCATTAACATTGATGGTTATAACTGATATGTATTGACTTATCCTTGTCATGTTATTTTCCTGTTGTTGCCTCCCCCTCTTTTTTTCCCTCCCTCTGTTTAATTGTTTGCCTTGCCTGGTGGATTCCTTCTGTTGGGGTTCATGGAGTTGTAGTCCTTTTTATCTCTCTCTAGAATGTCCTTCAAAACATTTTGGAGTGCTAGTTTGGTGGTCATAAATTTCTTCAGTTGTTCTTTGTCATGGCAGTATCTTATTTCTCCATCAGTTATGAAAGATAGTTTTGTGGGGTACATCAATCTGGGTTGAAGGCTGTTTTCCTTTAGAACCTGAAATACTTCACTCCAAACTCTCCTTGATTTGAGGGTTTTTGCTGAGAAGTCAGCTGTGATTTTGATGGGCTTTCCTTTATAGGTGATTTATTTCCTTTCCCTAACAGCTTTTAAGATTCTCTTCTTGTGTTGAATTTCTGGAATCTTGATTATGATATGCCTGGCTGTAGATTTTTTTGATCATGGCTAATTAGAGTTCTATATGCCTCATTTATCTGTATGTCAAATTCTTTTTCTCTACCAGTGAAGTTTTCTGCCATGATGCCTGTGAACAGTTTTTTTTATATATTTGTGCTATCTCCTGCTTTTTCATTGTTTCCAATCAATGTTAAGTTGTTCTTCTTTGCCTAATCTAGCAACTGCTTGATTGATTTCTCATGGTCCCTTGCTATTTTCTTTTCATGATTGCTAACTGAAAGCCTGTCTTCTATATCTGAGATCTCATCCTCACATTGGCTTAATCTTCTGCAGAGGCTTAGAATGGAATTTTTATTCTCCTGGATATCTGCTTGAATCTGCCTTATGGATTCCATTTCTTTCCTATGCTGAGATTTCATGGCTTTCATAATTTTCTTAAGCTCCTCTATTTTTTTTTTTTTTGTCTGTGTCTGCTGTAGAGTCCCTAAGCATTGTTTTCATTGTGGACACCATCTCTGCTGTTATCTGAGAAATTATTTCTGATTTGATTTTTTCTAGAGCCTGATTCAATTGCTCTGTTGTTATGACTTCAGAGATGCCATGTAGGTGGCTTTTGGATTGTCCCACCTCATTGCCCCCTGGGTTTGCCTTTGTTGAACTAGATGTCTGGGGTTGCATCTTGTTTAAGTGTCTTCTCATTTTCTTTTCTTTTTTTAGTTTAATTCCTGGGGGGATGCTCATAAATTGCCTATGGTAGGTTACTTTATTGCTAGTATTTAGAACCCTTAGGAAATGACTACTTCTTTCAGGTATCTTCTCAGTGTAACTGGTTTTTGAGTTTTGAGTCTGTTCAAGATGCTACACCTTCAATTTCTTGGGGATGAGAAGTTGCTGCTTGTTTGGCCCAGCCCCTGGTTTTTGGTGCTGTGCCACAGTATGTTGTATGACCCTTAGTCAATCTCAGTCCTGAAATACCAGGAAGAATAGCTGTTTAGAACAATTATGTCACTTTTGGCTAAAGTTGTACAATCAGCAATAAAAGTAGCAAGAATCACAGCGTAGAAAAAGACAAACTGAGGTAACCATTAATTTGCCACTTTTAACTGTATGAACTAGATTTGTAGTTATATAACAAAATCTGAAAGAGACCACAAAATTTTGTACAGTATACAAGTCCTTAATATGTTAATTTTACCCTCAGGGGTTAAAATTGAACAGGAGTTAGGGAAAAAATAGTGAGGTAGAGCAAGAGGAAGAGATTAAAAGTAAGGCTTGATGGACAAAGGGGGATCACAGTAACTTTGGGAAACTGGTGTAGAAGACTGGAGGGAAAGAGAGAAGGTAGAGATAAAAAGAACAGAACAGAACAACAAACAGAAAAAGGCTAGAAACCATGTTTACACTCATATAAAAACAAGATCAAACAATGGAGAAAATACAAAAACAAAAACAAAAATTAAAAACAAAACCACCACCATCACAACAACAACAAAAAACAAACAAGAGAGAGACAAAAAATGTCCACTCCCAGGTTTGTCTCTGCTTTCACTGGTAGACAACATGTGGAGACAGAGTCCTGATCCATGCCTATGTATCCCAGCAAGCCAGCAGTAGCTTTTTGGTGGGGTAGTGGATAACCTCAGTGACCCTGCACCTTCTGCCCGAGACCAGGCTTATTCGGCCTTCAGCTGTCAGCACACCTTCCATGGGCCTGAGCCCAGCTGGGAGCTACTAGATGGATCCAGCAGCCACTCTATGTTCTGAGCTCAGTTGGCCCCTCTCCAAGATGGCACCTGTCCAATCACTCTCTCGTGTGGGATGACTGAACCCTCAGCACTCACCCTGAGCCAGTGCAGCCCTCCAAGTCTACTGCTCCCCTCCACTGCTGCATCTCTCCGTGGAGGCCTCTGGGGTTTCCAGCAGCCACTGTGTGTCCACAAGTTTGAATCTTTCCTCTCACACAGTGAATCCTGTCTCAGGGAGAAGGCACCACCAGCTACCTCCTTCCTCTTCATTTACATTTCTCCCTTTACTCTGTGGGCTTCAGTTCACACCTCAGATCCTTTCTGGGTCCAGGGGACCCACTTCCCTTCCTCTTATCTTCCACATGTTGCTATATTTCAGTGTCTGAATGGCAACACTCAGAGAGGCTCTTTTTTGCTTACCACTCTGCCATCTTGGTGCCTCCCTCCAAGGCTGTTCTTTTTGCTTCCCTATCAGCCTTTTGATTTTCCAAGGAGACTTTATATGTGTATCTTTGGTGCCCCTTACAATGCATGACTGTGGCCTGATTGGGAAGATGGAATGCCTCTAGGAGTTACAGAATTTTCTGCTTGCACTTTATAGATGATGGTTTATTAGTTATTAAGCTCCTTCTTTCCAGATTGCTGCATGGGCATGTAGCACAAGAAAGGCATATTTGGTGTCTGTATCGATAGATAACTTTTTGCCTTTTCCCAAGTAAGAGTTATGAACTCTGCTCTTTGAGCAGAGGTCCCTAGGGGAAGAGGTTTTGTTTCAATGCCCTGTTGTGAACTGAAAACAGTATAACCTGCCTTTTGATGTCCATCTTGAACAAAGCTACTTCAATCAGTGAACCACACCTCTTAAGGGTCTTGGAGGGGCAGTTGATTGATGCCCTTGTCTGCTTACATAGATTTTGGACATCAAATGTTGCTAACTTCTGGGCATGTAGGCATCATAGTGGCAGGATTAAGAGTAGTGCACATTTTTATAATAACCTCATGGGTGTCTAGGAGCATGACCTGATACTTGGCCAGCCATTCCTCTGTTAACCACAAGTAACATCTCATCTCTAGAATAGCCCTGACCTGATGGAAAGTCAGGATTTCTAGTCTCTGTACTAAAATTACTTTTGTAGCCTCAACTGTTAGCATAGCTGTAGCCACTACCACCCTAAGGCAGAGTGGCCATCCAGAAGTCACTCTAACTTTTTTGAAAAGTATGCCACTGGGTGAAGTTTTTATCATAGCTTTTTTTTTTTGTGGGTACCAGGGGGTTGACCTCAGGACCTCGCACGCCAGCAGGCGCCCATGCTGCTGAGTGATATCACCAGCCCCTTTTTTCATATGTGGGTTCCGGGAGTCGAACTCGGGCCCTCGCGCTTGCCGGACAGGTGCTTAAGCCGCTGAGCCATCTCACCGGCCCTTTATCATAGCTTTTGGGTCAAAATACCCAAAGCAATTTCTCTCTCTTTTTTTTGATATGTGGAGGAAGGAGGGTTTTCTTAAGTCAGGTATTCCCAGTGCTGGAGCCTGAATAAGGGTATGTTTTATTTTTCTAAAAGCATTGTCAGTCACTTTTGTCAATTTTAGGGGCACAGATTCAGGGCCTTTGATAACCTCATATAAACGGTTTGCCATTAGTCCAAAATTAGATATCCAGATCTAGTAGAAGCTTCCCATTCCCAGGAAGAAAGGAAGCTGTTATTTGGTGGCAGGAGGCTCAAGATCACAGATAGCCTGGATCTGGTCCCTAGAGAGCTGTTGTTTCCCAGGTGTAAGAACATACCTCAAATATTGAACTTTCTGCAAGGATATCTTTGCCTTTTCTTGGAGACTTTATATCCCTTTTTAGCTACAAAGTTGAGGGTTTGTACATTATTATGGTTGAATAACTCCCCAGTTGGGCTGCAAATTAGAATATCATCTACATACCATAGGATGCTTTTGTGTTTAAGCTCTAGCTTCCTTAAGTCTTTCTCTAGTGCTCTAGCAAAAAGTTGAGGACTATATCTAAATCTCTGTAGGAGAACTGTCCAAGTATACTGCTGTTTTTCTCTTAAAATGGGATTTTCCCATTCGAAGGCAAACAGAAACTGGGAATCTGGATGGATGGAAATAAAAAAGACAGCATCTTTGAGATCTAAGACTGAGAAAAAAAATAGTGTACTCTGGAATTTGGGAGAGAATTGTATATGGATGTGCCACCAGAGGTTATGTTGGAATTACAGCCTAATTAATGAAGCAGAGGTCTTGTACTATCCTTTATTCTCCTCAGAGCTTTAATACAGGGAAAATGGGAATATTGCAAGAGGAAAGACAGTGCTGCAGAAGGCCATATTTGAGAAACCTCTCTATGAGAGCCTGGAGGCCTTTATGTGCCTCTTTTTTTATCGGATACTGCTTTTGGTTAGGAAATTGGCTGGGATCTCTTATTTTGATAACTACTGGCATATCTGAATTTGCCCTACCAGACATTTCATTATATCATGCAAGAGGATACACTTACTGCCTAATTAGGTCAGGGAGACCCAGCAAAGTGCCAACAGGTATAATCTATTTTGGCCTTTGCCAGAATTTGAAAATTGCCCCAATTTTGCTAGTAAGTATCTTCTTAGTAAGAGAGTAGGACAATTAGAAACTCAAAGTTAAATATTTGGCCTTCAAAGTGACATGTCAGAGCAGGAGTAAAGAATCTCTGACTAGGGGTTCCCTCAGTCACAACTATGCCTATAGATCTAGAGGAGGGTTTTCCAGAGAAAGAAATCAAAACTGAATGAACTTCCCCTGTATTGATAAGTAATCTAATTGTCTCACCCATGATGTCCAAGTTTATGAAGTTTTTCTCATAGGAAATGGTCAGATTTGGACAGGGGCATTGTTAATATCCTTCAGTCTCTTCAATCTTCAGAGTGAGAAATGAGGGTTTTGGCTGGCCTAGCCCCTCTCCGGGAGTGGGGAGATTCAAACCTCCAATATTATTAGTCAGGCACATTGGCCATGTCACACTTGTAGCAGGGCTTGGTGCAGTCCAGTGCCCAGTGTCCAGAATTCTTGCACTTAAAACAGGAACCTAGGTTGTCCTTGGATTTTCCCTTAGATGACTTCGGTGAGTTTAAATCATTGCCAACTGTGACAGCTATAATTTTAGCCTTTCTCTTTTGACCTTCCTCTGGATCCCATTTGTTGAACACAGAAAAGGCTATGTCCATCAATTGGGTCCTAAGTTTCTATGGACCCATTTGAAATTTTTGTAATTTGTGCCAAATATCTGGGGCTGATTGAAAAATGAAGTGATATCCCACCAGTGCCTTTCCCTCCCTGGAAGATGGATCTATGATTGTATAATTATGAATGATTTCTATTAATCAGCTATGGAAGATAGTTGGATTTTTCTCTTTGCCCCGTATGACCCCACTCACCTTATCATAGTTGATAGATTTCTTAATACACATTTTCTTCTTCATGGCAAGAGCATTTATCATATTAGACATCATTTTTAGTCCCTGACTAGTATTATAGTTCTGGTTTGGTTCTGTTGAAGGGAGTATAGCCCCTCGGATGGTTTCCTTCCCTTCTTAAATCATATTGTTAATTTGTATAGTTCTTAGCCTCATGTAGAAATCTTTGTATTTCTTTTGGGGGTGCAGGAGGTAGCTACGATGAATTTGACATCTCACCATGATAAGCCAAAAGCAAGGGTCAACATTTGAAACCCATCTGCAAACTTACCAGGATCCTCTGAAAGTCATCTTTGCATTGCTGGATATCTGAAAAGGGGACCTGAACTTGAATAGTACTTTCTGTCCCTGGGACCTTTCTCAGGGGCAGGATGAATTGTGAGGGAGAGAAGTAAGGAGCACCACTCTGAGTACATCCTGTGAGGCTTAAAATTGTGTGTGCCTAGTGGGGCTTAAGGCTGTTTGAGAAGCATGATGTAGGGGCTGAGGAATGTTGTCTTCCTCTGGCACACTAGGGTCTTATGGAGTTGCTGAGTCACTTGGAGGGGATGGGACTGATTTAATGGCCTGAGAATTTTAAGGAGGAGGTCAAAGGGACCTCTTAGTGTGATTATCTTCATTAAACAGATGGGAGAGACCCATATATCCCTGAGAGATGGGTGGGGATCAGAGGACAAGATCATTAAAGATATCACTCTTTTCCTAAGGGCCCATTCTAAAAACCAGTTTCTGGGCTTTTCCTGAGATAAAGGTTCACTAAAGCCTGAAATATGGGATTTTACTCCACTTTCTATGTTTTAAGCAGAAATGATTTAACTGAAAAATATTCTCATAATTTAAGCTGCCATCCCATACCCATTTCTTGCCATTTCCTTCTTCATACTGAACTCAAACTGTATTGCAATAATAGGCTGTTCCTTTTACAAATTGTTAGGGTCAAACTGACAAAGGATACAACTTAAAGGTAAAGTCAGTGGAATCTGCTGGGTGTGATCATGCAGTTTCTCATGGCTCACCTTGGGACCCATAGAGAAAGACAACTAGGCCTTGGGTCCTTTAGATGGCATCCCATGCAGAAGGAGACCCAATTTGAGCCCACAAACATTGCTTGTGAGTCTCAAGTATTCACTAGACAGACATCTTGTCCAAAACTAGGATGACACCAACATCTTTCATAGAAGCATAGAAGAAGAGCCCTATTGAGGGCTTTTTGTCTCCATACTGGGGCACACTAACACCTTAGGGAGAGGGGTGTTGAGCCACTTGACAGCTTTACTTAGCCCTTTGAAACTCCCATGAAATCAAGATGGAGTGCCCCGCACCTGGACTCCATTAGCCATGTTGAGCCACTTGATGGCTCTACTTTAGCAAGGTGGAGCCATTTTGGAAACAATATCTCTTACATTTACCCTGATAGTAAAATCTTTGGTACTTTGTTTAAGGCAGTGGAAATGGAAACCTCTTAAAAAACCTTTAAAATTTTTCAGAGCAAGGATAGCTCTCCTTTTGTATTCTCACAGTCACTTGTGTTAAATTTTACTATCTGTTCTTTTGTTCTGCTCAGGCCATCAGGCATGTGTCTAAATTACCTGAATTTATTAGATGAAACAAGGAAAGGATCTATCCCAATTCAAAAGAAAAGCAGGAGGAAGCCCACATGTTCCTTGTAATCAGCAGCTTAGCTCCTATCTATAAGGGTGGGATTTTCTGGTGACCATGAACCCAGTTGAAAAAAATGGTAAACAAACATGTCTGAACCCATGTGGCTGACTCAAAACAGGAAGCCAATCACATGACAAGACAAAGTGACAGTCATGTGATGAGACAAGATGTTGACCATGACGGAGACAGCACCCTGAGAAAGAAACTGGCATCAAGGGGGAAAGCATAGGTGGGACTTTGAGGTCAAAAGGAGTAAGATGGGGGGGGCAACCCACTTTCCAGACCCCATTCTGTCCCTCTTAGATGAAGCTTTCTTCCTCTCAATAAATTATTCCTACTCTTAAAAAACAAAAAAAGGAGTAAACTGGGGTAGGCAAAGACAAAGCTAATTTCCTGAAAGAATAGAAAAATATCACAGAAAATAGAAACACAAGGAAAAAAGGGCATAATAATAGGCTCTCTGGCTATTTAACTCATACCCACTGAATAACCACAAATGGGAAAAAGAAAGAAAAGGGGAGATAAACTTGAAGCAGGCCTTTAGGCCTCCTATGGCTGGAAAAAACACAGGAGCCATGCATTCCCATCCCCTCACATGGTGGGAAAAGCAGGAAACATTTCCCAGTGTCATAAGAAGTTCCCTGAGTTTCCCAGACTAGGGGACAGAGACAGGGAGAAAACAAAACAATAAAACAAAACAAAACAAAACTTTTGTGGCATTTTATTTTACTTTACTTTTGTCCATAAAAAAATTTCAGTAAATTATTTTAAATTTCATTAAGTTTATTGGTACAATTTAGGTATATACAATGATCACATTCATTGTAGGGAATTTGTACTTGTACATGATATACCTTGATTTTTCTTTTTTCTCCCTCCCATTCCTCTCCCCTCCCTTCAACCACTCTTTCCTTTCTTATTTATAAAGCTTTGTTTCCATTTTATCCTTCTTTTCTCATTTTCCCTTTTCCCTTCCTCCCTTTCCCCCTCCCCCTCCCTGGTTCCCCTTTCCTTTTGAATGATTTCTTCTTAATTCACAATATCTATTGCACAATTTGGTTCTTATTTACACTTTCAGTTTCTCACACCAGAGAGACAATGTGATAGTTACACATGTGTGTCTGATTTATTTCACTTAAGAGTATGGTCTCAAGGTCTGTCCATTTAGCAATAAATGTCTCAAGTTTATCCTTCTTTATGGCCAAGTAGTACTCCATTATATTAAAAAAAAACACATTTTTTTTATCCATTCATCAGTTGATGGGCATTTGGGTTGTTTCCCAGATTTAGCTATTACAAACTGTGCTGCTATAAACATAGGTGCAAATGTATCACTGTGGTATGATGCTTTTAATTCTATTGGGAAGATACCAAGAAGGCTAACAGTTGGGTCAAATGGAACCTTTAGTCCTAGTTTTTTGAGGAATCTCCACACTGATTTCCAAAGTGGTTGCACCAGTCTACACTCTTATCACAGTGGAGAAGAGTTCTGTTTCCCCCCAGCCCCTCCAGCATTTGTTATCAGTTGATTTCTAGATGAAACCACTCTTTCTGGAGTAAAATGGAATCTGAGCATTGTTTTAATTTGTGTCTCTTGAATGATCAGTGATGTTCAACAGTTTTTCATGTATTTATTTGTCATTTGTACTTCTTCTGAGGAGTGTCTATTCATTTCAGATGCCCATTTTTGGATTTTCCAAAAAGAGTAAAGGATGGGATAATAGCTGAGTAACAGGGACTGAAAACAGTCAGGAAGTCTGAGAGAGGCAGCCAGTGGTCACCACTGGGCATCCTGTCAGGCAGAAGGAACATGGGATTCAGTATCTAGTGAAGACCCAGGCAAGAAGCCTCAAAGGGACGGAGTTATGCAAATAAGACAATAGAGACTGACTGTCTGAAGTCAAGTGACCAGACCTTTGTCCTATTTAAACCACTAATGCATTCACATTGTTTTTATGATAAAGAACAAATAGCCTTATCCTGGTCAACAAAGGTCTTTCTGATAAACATGGAGGCAGGCAGGGAGGGCTTACATCTTTGATTCTAAAATTCCGTCCTGGATGAGCATGGTGGCACATGCCTGTAATCCCAGTGTTTTGGGAGGCTGATGCAAGAGGATGACAAGTTCAACCCAGCCTAGGGAACTTAGTGAGACCCTGTCTCAAAATAAAAAGATCTGGAGATGTAACTCAGTGTGAAGGTCTTGGGTTCAGTCCCCAGTACTCAAAACAGAACAGAACAGAAAAGAACAGAACAGAACAAAACAAAATAAAACAAAACAATATAAAAAACCACTCAATGAAAAATCAAAAGTGATGCATGGTTTGGCTTGACAAGGTTTAATTTTATCAGGAGCCATGTGCCCTTGCAAAAGCAGCAAGTCAAGAAAACCTCTTTCCATTTTGTTATGCTAATTGCACAAAATTACCCTTCCCTCACAATTGGCAAGTCAGGATTGATGTGAACAGGACAGAAGCCATCTTGTGCTTCTGTATGGTTTCAAACTTATTTTCAATAATGTGAGCAAGACAGAAGCCATCTTATGCTTCTATCTGGTTCTAAACTTACTTTCTGCATCTAAACTAACTTGTGATAACCATATGACTGGTGTGCCTATGTGATGACTTGGGTGGTAACCACATAGTGTCATTCTGCATCAGCCTCCCAGAGTATTACCAGGTGAGGAGTCTTATGGAACTTCTTTCTAGGTTTTTGGTGTTCCAAATAAAGAATTGGACAAAACTCACAGAAAAGAATAGCAAGGGTATACATTTATTGAAGGTGGAAAAGAAGGATGTTGTACAACGCAAAAGCAGGCTGGTGAAGAGGCTCACTGTGGTCCCTAGCATAAGCAGAAAGCATTCTTTTGTACCCCAAATTCCTAGTTGGCTTCCCTCTCATGCAAATAAAACTTTGGGACATTGGTCCTATCAAAAACTCACTTGGCACCATACCAGACATAAGCTGTCTTGCTTGGTTTCCCACCAGATATTAATGAAGGACCAGGAACAGTGTCTTTTGATTAGTTGTGCTCACATTCAAATGAAGGATTGAAAAGAGCATCTTCTGATTGGTCTTGCAAACACTGCCAGCTTCAAGTGAGGGATTGAAAAAAAGCACTTTTCTTTCTTTAAAAATTTCTATTGTTAGTACAAATTTGCAGTGCATAATGATTACTTTCATTGTGGATAGTTGGTACATGCACAGAACACATTTCAATTCTTTTTTGGCCCCTTTCCCCTCCCTTGCTCTCCCCTTCCTCAATTTCTTGGTCCCCTTCTCATTTGTGAAAGACATATGTCCCTATTTCCTATTATCTATCTTTTATTTGCTCTGTATCTTTTGAGTTTCTCACATAGGAGAAACTGAAGCAAGACTTAAAAGGAAAACAAGTCTCCCCAACCTTAAATTGTTCCCCCCTCAGATTTGCCCCTTCCCTATGGCTGCTGTTCCTTGTTCTATTACCAAAAAAGTGAGAGACTTTGTTACTGTAAGTTTTATGACCCTCACTTCTATAAGACCCTGATTTTTTCCACCAAGATATACTAAGTTACAAAACTGTCACTACTTGATTAACTGCCTTTGTCCTGCTTCTAGAAACCCACTTGTCCACCTACCAGTTTTGTGACACTAGGTTGACTGCCCCCTTGGACCACATGTATAAACCTGAGACCTTTTCTTTGTTTGGGGCTCAGTCTTTGGAGACAAATCAGCTGAGCAGGTGCATACCTAAATGTTTTACCCATTGGTTTCTCTGGTCTCTTAAATTCTGCATGCAATATTTAAGATTGTATGTCTGATTTATTTTGCTTAACATTGAGGACTCATCCATTTTTCTACAAATGACCCAAGTTTATCCTTCTTTGTGGCAGAATAATCCATTGGTCTTTTCTGATTGGTCCACAGTGCTCAACTGTAAGCCTGAGGTCATTTTGGGTCCTGTATTCTGTCCATGTCCTCTCTTTTTAGGAAATATCTTGTTCAACCTGTTAGCCATGGGTTTTTATGAACTTTGACAGAATCTGCCCTGTTAATTGTCAGGTTTCCCCAGCTCTACTCTATCTCAATAGTTCTGGGATCACACTCAGGTACTGGGGATTGAATTCTGAGCCTTCACTTTGCTTTGCTACTTTGAAAAGTTTTCTATAAGGGCTGTGTATGGATCATAGAAAGTTTTAGAAGGTTCATGGAAATAATTTTTTTTGTTTTGTTCAAGACTTTCTAAGGTTCAATGTACTTATAAGATTTTTAGAAAGAGCTTTCATTTCAAATGCAAAGCTATAATTTGATTTTTTCTGTTAAAATGTTATAAGTTTTGTAGAGCTAGGTGGCACATTCCTGTAATTCAAGTACTCAGGAGGTGGAGGCTAGAAGTTCAAGTCTAGCCTGTGCCACATGATGAATTCAATGCCAGCCTGGACTGCATAGGGATATTATAGATAGCTAAGTTAGGTAGAAATATTGTAGGTAGTTAGACAGGGCAGGGTTCTCAAAAGGTCAGTGCAGAAGACAACTGTGACTGGAGGCACATTAACTGAAGGCCACACTTCAAGAAAAAGAACTACTCACCCATATACTTCCTCTAGGGATGAACAGAAGTGATTGACATTCTAAGTAGGCATCAATCACCTTGGGGTGGAGGACCAAACCTCCTTAACCCTTTCCAGGAAAGTCCTTGTCCATCCAATGTGTGCTTGCTGTGTGACTTGCTTCCCAATTTGATCCCCATTTAATCAACATTACCCCAGCAACTATACTTGTTGTAATCTTATTGGCTGAACATAGTTTTATCCCACCTCATACCCACCTTGTGATTTCCCATTGGATCAATATTACCTAAGTGACTATACTTGTAATCTTATTGATTGATTATAGTTCTGTCCCACCTTGACCCCACCTCACCTCATGACTTTGCTCAATAAAACACCCTTGAGAAGCAAGGTCAGCAGGCAACCCACTTTCTGGGCCCCCCTTCTGTCCCTCTTAGAAGCTTTTTTCTCTCAATAAATTCTTCCTACTCTTAACCTCCATTGTTCCTAGAATTTATTCCTTGATTTTACAGAACAGGAACTTGGCGTTCTGGACATCCAGCAGATTGGGAGTTTCTTTCCCCTGTATCAGGGAGATTATCTCAAAAAACAAAACCAAAAAGAAATATAAGTTTCATTTATTATTGGCCTGCTTTTTGTCTTTACTTTCTATGTAGTCTGTCTAATAGACAAATATTCTGCCATTTTTCAATTTTTTAAAATTGGTTATACAGATTAATGGGTTTCATTTTTGGTGAAAGATTCAGTTTTGAAAGAATAACTGATTTATGTTGACTTTATTATGTCTTTATTAAAGAAAACAGTCCTCTTAAGAAAGAATATTGGTTCATTACAAGCACATTACCTCCCATGTTTAATTTTCAAATCTTTTCATGGCAAACTGGTCAAATAGGTATTGTAGACAGCTAAGTTTGGTAGAAATATTGTAGGCAGTCAGACAGGCCTGGGACCTCAAAAGATCAATACAGAAGACAGCTGTGGCTGGAGGCACATTAACTGAAGGCCAGGCTTCAAGAAAAGAGGAACTACTCACCCATATACTTCCCCTAGAGTTGAACAGCAGTGATTGATATTCTAAGAAAGCATCAATCACATTGGGGTGGAGGACCAAACCTCTTTAACCCACCTATTCCACGAAAGTCCTTGTCTATCCCATGTGCACTTGCTATGTGACTTGCTTCCCCATTTGATCCCCATTTACTCAATATTACCCCAGCGACTATACTTGTAATCTTATTGGTTGACCATAGTTTTATCCCACCTCACACCCATCCTGTGATTTTTCCATTGGGTCAATATTACCTAAGAGACTAGTAATCTTATTGATTGTAGTTCTGTCTCACCTTGAACCGGCCTCACCTCATGGCTTTGCTCAATAAACACCCTTGTGAAGTGGGGTCAGCAGGCAATCCACTTTCCAGGGCCCCTTCTGTCCCTCTTAGACAGAAGCTTTCTTTCTCTCTTTCAATAAATTCTTCCTGGCCAGGCATGGTGGCACATGCCTGTAATCCCAGCCCTGGGGAAGCTGAGGCAGGAGGATCACTGTGAGTTCAAGGCCAGCCTGGGCTACAAAGTGAGTTCAAGGCCAGCCTGAACTGCATAGTGAAACCCTGTCTCAAAAAGAAAAAGAAAAATAATTCTTCCTACTCTTAACCTCTGTTATTCCTAGAATTCATTCCTGGATTTTAGAGAACATGAGCTTGGAGTTTTGGACATCTAGCAGGTTGGGAGTTTCTTTCCCCTATTTCATAGGGGGCCAAGTATTGTTTCTCAGTAGCCCATTTACTTATGTATTCAAATAATCTTGATAGGGTGTATGATATAGGGATGATATAGGACTTCCAAATAATATAAGGGAAATATTAAAACTCCTAACCTGCTAGGCTACTAGATATTCATATGTCTCCTTTAGATCAGTCAAGACAACATGCTCTATCCCTGACTAGGCAGGATCAATGCCCCTACTCAGCCTAAAACACTTACTAGAGAAAAAACATTGGCCCTGTACAACCATTTAAGAATAAGGAACCAAGGCCTGGGGGGGATGGGCGATGAGTTAAAATTAAAAAACAATAGGTAAAAAAAGAGACCAAAAGATCAAAAATTTTAAATTATACTTTAAAAAACCTACAGCTTGAAAGCAAGTTTTTACCTGCCCTCGGAGGCCCCCCCAGCATGTGACTCCCACCTCCATCCTTACAGAGAATAATGTTAAATTCCTAAAGGCCCTTTGAATAAACTGTAAATTCCCAGGCACTAGACCATTTCACCTGCAAATTTTCTTTTCCTCCAGTTCATAAAGCAGCTGCATTAGACACAGAATGTTTTAATGCATATCTGCACTTCAAACCCATATAAATGGCTTACTTACACTATAACCTGACAGACAATAAAAATACACATCTGAGACCACCACATTAAAAACAGCCTTTAAATATACCCTATCCTGGCTTATAACGTGCCTCATTTCTTTGAGCACCTGAATGCCATTCTTGAGTGCATCCTATATCTAGCTATATTAAATCTTTCTTATGCCTCTTTTATGGATGTGTCCTAAAAATTCTTTTTCCATGACAAAAGTCAACAAACCTACATACATTTTTTTTTTTTTCTTTTTGAGACAGGGTTTCACTATGCAGTTCAGGCTGGCCTTGAACTCTGTAGCCGAAGCTGGCCTCCAACTCACAGTGATCCTCCCACCTCAGCCTCCCAAGTGCTGGGATTACAAACATGCACCACCACATCAGGCCTTTGTTTTGTTTTTTGAGACAGAGTCTCACTCTGTAGTTCCAGGCTGGCCTTAAACTCACTCTATAGCCCAGGCTGGCCTTGAGCGTGCAGTGATCCTCCAGCCTCAGCCTCTCAAGTGCTAGTATTACAAGCATGTGCCACCATTCACAGCCACATTTATTTTGAAAAAATGGATTAAGTTCCTTATTTCAGCTTCAAAGATCCTCAGACACAGCCTGTGACAGGAAGTCTGGTTCAATCACAGCAGATGCTTAGCTTTCCCTAGGTTAAGTTGATATAGTTGATATTAGGTACAGGAAACACAATTGGCCCTTGGAAACCACTCCTCCCCCATCTACTTGAATTTTGGTGACATCCTAGGGCCACTCCTCCTTCCATTGTTCTGAGGGAAGCAGAAAATAAAATAACAAAGACCCTGTTAGTCTCTATACCTCCAGGCCAGAGCACACCTTTGCTAGATCTTGTGGCCTGAGCTTCAGTAACATTTTCCCCACTCAAACCTTGCTAAATGTTCATAAATATGGACTTCATTTCATGTATGTAATTGAATCAGAGTGAACTGTGGGACAGACCTGTGTGTTGAAAGCCCCTGAGATGGCTCAGCATCCTGTCAATTATTCCTGTCAATTTTATCCAAAGACCCATTGAGAGGTACCTGAACTGGGGTGCACATGTTAAGTGAAATAAATCACACAAGCTTAAATATCACATGGTTTCTCTTATGTAAGAATATTATATATATACATACACATATATATTATATATGTACATATATGTATATATTATATATGTGTATATATATTCCATATATATATATATAAAATTGATGAGAAGTTGAAATACTTCTCCAAACCACCTTATTCCATTGTTTCAAAAGTATTTTCATATATATGCTAATTTGTTTCATTTATATTACTAGTTTATCTTAATTCATTGAAAAGAAAGTTTTGTGTTATCTGTTTATTTCTTCTTTGTAAGAATCTTAGGGGCCAGGGATATAGCTCAGCAGCACAAGCGCCTGCTTAGCAAGCACAAGATCCTGAGTTTGATGTCTGGTACCAAAAAAAAAAAAAAAGAAAGAATCTTTTTGGTCTGTCTTGTACTCTAACTACTTTGAAGATAATTATACACAGTGTATTAGCTATTGTTATTCTCTTATTATTTTGTTATGAAATTTTGTTTTATTTTTTCATAAAATAAAAAAATAAACATATTTTAAATATAAAAAATCTGAAATCCTCATTCATCTGTGTTTTTATTTCTCAGCCACCCCAACACCACTTTCTCTTTTCATCCAGATTCTTGTTCCTGTTGGCATGGACCTTCCCTGCACATCTTCCCATTATCTTCTATAAAAATGCAGCTGCTTTTTCTTTCACATGTGCATTTGGATGTACACTTGCAATTCTTTGCTTACCATGCACAAGAGCCTAGAGTCTATCTGTTGGATCCACCAAGGAGTATCAGTTAGCGAGCTAGCCAGGAGACATTGGCAGACATCAGCCAGAAGAAGCTCAGCCAGAAAGGAAGGTAACTCCCCTTTGGGGAAGACTTTCTCCTCTTCCCCCTTTTACAAGTAACCAAGGGTGCTTGTTGTGTGCACAAGACAGCCTCCAAGTAGTCAGTACTGTGGTGTAGACTCTCAGTGGTAGGAGCTGACCAGGGCATGGAGTTAAAGGCTTTGGGCTTTGCAGGGGATAGGAGGGCTTCTGCCCATTGGTTGGAGCTATATTTGTATTTACCCCTTTTGCTGTTGGTACTTGCAGCATGGGAATTCCATTTCAGTAGCTATGGTTACCCATGCCTCTACAGGGATGGACCTGAGCCAAGCAGAAAAAAAGGTGGGTAACTTACACATGCCCTTGGCCCCTGGAGCTGGCCAGGGAAATGTGGTTCAGACACCCTGGCCTGGACAGTGTTTCCCAGGCTTGTGTCTTAATTTTTTTCATGGGACTGAGAGGTATGGGCCTGGTCTGCCTGATGTTATTGCTTCTTTTTGGAGGGTGCAGTTGGCAGCATGCCCTATAGGGATCATGTGGATTTAGGTGACCACTCGGGTAGTGGAAGGTTGTTTGTGGGGTCTGGTGCAGTCTGTAGGCTCACACTGAGTGGGTGCCCTTCTGAAGTTTGCTTTTCTCCCCTGTCTCTCCCTTAAGGGAATGCTGATTCCCTTCTTGTTCTTGCCCCCAACCTTAGGCTTTCATCTATCAACAAACTCAAATTTGGCTTTTTGGTGCTGGTCAATTGAAAAAGGCAGACAATTGAAAGGTGGAGAACAGAAAGAAAAACTTGGGGTCGGGGTCAGGGTCTCACTATGTAGTACAGGCTGGCCTTGAACTCACTTATGTAGCCCAGGCTTGCCTCAAACTCATGGTAATCCTCCTACCTCAGCCTCCCCAGGGCTGGGATTACAGGCATGTGCCACCATGCCTGGCAGCAGTTTCACTTTGAAGAGTGGCAATGAGCTCCTAGAGGCTGCAGTGGTGGCTGCTAGAGATGGCTGAATTGACTGTTTTCTCCTGGGTCCTAAAACCAACCAATAGCTATCTCCTTCTTAGGTTACTTCTGTAATGCTAGTTCTCTTCATTCTACTCAGTTTCACTTTTGTTGTGATAACTATGGCCTCAAATTTATGTTCCTATCTAAAATGATGTGTAACCTGTGATTGTTTCATTGTGAAGTTCTCCTTTTCTCACCAGACATGTATTCTTCTTGTGGCTTGATCTAGTGAAACTGCAGGAAAATTATCAGAGTTTGGAGGGGTTTATTGAAGAAAGCATCTACTACTACTCTTTAGACAGGCATACTGTGATGTCAGGTGGTTTTATTATTGACTTGAAGCATACAGCCAGGAGAACACCCCAGCTTCAAACTCCTTGTCCAGAAGATGGGTTGTGGTTATAGGGGGAGAGCCAAATGTTCAAAAGCAAGTGGCAAAAGCACACACACAAGGCCAGATTCTTCTGGCCTCCAAGGAGTTCAGTTTTATCAGAGGATGCTCTGAGCTGGACAGGATTATAAAACCAGAGTATGCTGTGTAAAATTCTCATGTGGGAATTGACTGAGGGAAAGTCTCTATAAGGCTTCGATGACCAAATCCCAAGGGCTTCAACCCTATTGGGTCACACTGTGGCTGGGACTGAACAGATTGGGAACCACAAGGAGATGCCCTGTAGGCCTTTACTGATGAGGTAGGGATCAACCCAGCAATAGGTCAGTTAGGCTCCCATAACTCCTCCTCCCCACCAAACCCATTTTGCAGTATGTCTCACCCATCCCACCTGACTCCCTGTTTAAATGTTTTCTCAGATGGCTATTCAGCAACACACACACACACGCACACACAAACATAAACAAAAACTGTGTAGATTTTTCTGAGGACTCTAAAAAGCTTGCTGATGGTTTCCATACCCTAACAATGGCTTTTGAGACATCCAGTTCAATGGTGAGATGTCCTGTTCATCCTGGTTTCTTGCTGCAAAGAAGTAGAAAGAAAATGGATTATAAGAGTTTCAGAACTGGGTGTGGTGGTGCATGCCTTTAATCCCAGCAGTAGGGAGGCTGAGGCAGGAGGATCACCATAAATTCAAGGCCAGCATGGACTACATAATGAGTTCAAGACCAGCCTGAACTACATAATGAGACCCTATCTCAACAAACAAACAAACAAACAAATAAAAAGAGTTGTGAAGCAGGCTAATGATGAAGACTTCATGGTTTCACCCACTGATGATCAGCCTGCTGATGCACTATTTGGATCACAGGAGGGGCCCAAGTGAGATTATAACAGGGATTGGAAAAGCCAAAAGGAGGTTATACCTCCAGGGCATTTTAGTGGATACTGGACAAAGGCCCAAACCTGTGAACTATGATAAGCTCAGATCTATCAGTCAAGACCCTGATGAAAATTCAGCTGCTTTCCAACTCCACAGTGAGGAGACACCCCATAAATACACTAATTTAGACTTGGAGTCTAGGAAAGGTCAGATTAACTTAGAACAGTATTTTATTAGTCAGTCAGCTCCAGATATTAAGAGAAAGTTCCAGAAACTCCAACAGGGCCAACAATCTGGAATAAATCAATTGGCCAGTGTGGTTTATTTGATCTTTAATAATTGCAACAAAATAAAAGACAAATAAAAGTTGAGTAAGAAAGAGGCAGGCTAAAACAGTGCTCACTCCAATGAATATAAAGCCCATGGTGCTCAGGTAATCCAAAGAGTGATGGAAGGGGCCGGTGAGATGGCTCAGCGGCTTAAGCGCCTGCCTGGCAAGCGCGAGGGCCCGAGTTCGACTCCCAGAACCCACATACGAAAAAGGGGCCGGTGATATCGCTCAGTGGCACGGGCGCCTGCTGACGCGCGAGGTCCTGAGGTCGACCCCCCGGTACCCACAAAAAAAACAAACAAACAAAGAGTGATGGAAGCAAGTCTGAGTGCTTCAGTTGCAAGTGACCAGGGCAGGGCACTGGGAGAAGGAGTGGCTTCTAAAGCCACCAAACCCTTGTCAGGCCTATCAGAACACAGAAGAAGACCCTTGATATTGGAGGAGAGACCACTTTCATTCCCAGAGAGGGATGAGGTCATCCACCACCATGGTGGCCAGGGAAGAATGCTTGAACAGCAAATAGTAATACCCAAAGAGGCCTGTGTGTCCCCCACACAAGGACATCCTCATTACCTTGCAGGAGCCTTGGGTGACTCCAGATGTAGTGGACCAATCTCTCTGATATTAGGATGTCTTAATTCTAACCTCTTATTGGGGTGAACTTTTATTCCATTCTAAAGTTGTTGCGAGCCTTGAAGGAGTTAGCCATGAAATTTCTTTATCCCCACTCTGAATTACTGGGTAGAGGATTTCCTTTTGCCTTCATGATAATACCAGAATGTCCCACACCAAAAATTGGAAAATATACTCTTTCTACTCAGAGCCACTCTGTCATTCATACCTTTTGCAACCCATGTCCTAGTAGTTATGGACCTGGCCAGCCTGACCCCATGGGGCCTAATATCTTTGCTGGGATTTGAACCTTAAGGGTGGCATGGTGCTGTCAAGGCCACTCCTGTAATCATTTCGCTGAAAGACCCTGATCTATAACCTCATAAATACAGTATTACCTTAAGAGAGAAGCTAGGCAGGGGCTAAAGCCCATTATTGGTAAATTTTTGACCACAGGGTTGCTGGTGCCATGCCAGTCCCTTTGTAATACACCTATTTTACCAAGAGTCAAGCCCTTAGGAAAATATCATCTAGTACAAAATGTCAAAGCCATCAATGGGGCAGCAGTATCTATTCATCCATTAGTAGCAGACCCAAACAATTTTTTTGCACAGGTCCCAGGAAACACTAAATGGTTCTCTGTCCTTGATCTCAAAAATGCCTTCTTTTCTATCCCTGTGGATCCTAACTTCTAAAACTCATTTGCCTTTGAATGGGAAGATCCCCAAAGAAGACTTCACCAATAGTGTACTGGGACCATCTTGCCTCAAGGTTTTAGAGATAAACCTAGACTTGTTTGCATGGGCCTTAGCTCAAGACCTGAAACACAAAGTTAAGAAAGGGAGGCCTATTACAGTACATAGATGAACTTCTCATTTGTAACCCCACCAAGGAGTTATCTGCTAAAAATGCCATTAAGACTCAATTTTCTAGCAAAAATGTGTCCCAACATAAGGCCCAGATTTCTCAACAAAAAGTGATGTATCTGGGCTATGTTTTAGCAGCAGGACAAAGGCAACTGCCCTCAAGGAAAACAGAAGCAAGTTGCTATCTGAGTCCTTTGGAGTCTAAACAGCAGCTGAAGCCTTTCTTGAGAATAGCTGTCTTCTGCCACATATGGATACCCTATTTTGGTATAATAGCCAAACCCTTATATGATGTAACTCAGGCCCAGAAACTGAACCCCTGAAATGGACAGCAGCCATTTAAGAGGCCTTCAGAGCCTTAAAATGGGCCCTGATGCAAGCCCTAACACTACAAATCCTAGACCTAACCAAGCCTTTTTCTCTCTTCATTGTCAGAAAACAGGAGTAGCCACTGGAATGTTCCGTGTATGGGCCAGGAAAACTGGCCAGTTGCCTACTTTTCTAAATGACTTGATGGAGTGACACAGGGCTAGCCTAGCTGCTTACAAGCAATAGTCACTATATCACCCTTAGTACAGAAAGCTAAAGTCACCTTGGGATAAAAGCTCTCAGTTCTAACCCCACACCAGGTTAAGGCTTTGTTTGTAAATGACTGGAAAAATACTCACTAAATATCAGGCCATCCTTATTGAAAACACAGATGTCTCCCTTCAGTCTTGCACTGTTCTAAACCCAGGCACCCTCCTCTCAAATAACCAACAGATAAAATGTAAGTGTGAATGAACTATTGCCCAAAATTATGCCAGCTACCCCAATGAGGGACAAGCCATTGACAGGGATGGCTAGCATGTGGTTCACTCGTGGCAACAGTTTCATAAAATATGGTGTTAGGAGGGCAGGTTATGCCATAGTCAGCTCTCTCTAGGTCATTGAAGCAAGAGGAGTCCCAAATGGCAGAATTTATTCCTCTCATTCAGGCTCTCCTCCAACTTGCCCAGGGAAAGAGGTCAATATATACAAGTATACTGACTAAATATGCCTTTCTAGTCTTACATGCACATGCAGTCATCTAAAAAGAGGCTGGATAAACTTATGCCCAAATAGAAAAGCCCTTACACAACCCTTCTAGACACTCTTGATGTCATTTATGGTACAGGGAATAGGTAGTTGGATTCACCTCTCCAGGGACACCAAAACCAAAGAGAGAGAGAGAGAGCACAAACCTCATACACCTGTGAACCCATTACCAGGTTTTGGGGTACTGGAATCTCCTTCTTTTTTTTTTTTTTTTTTTTTTTTTTTTTTTTGTGGGTACCAGGGGGACGACCTCAGGACCTCGCGCGCCAACAGGCACCCGTGCCACTGAGCGATATCACCGGCCCCTTTTTCGTATGTGGGTTCCGGGAGTCGAACTCGGGCCCTCGCGCTTGCAAGGCAGGCGCTTACGCCGCTGAGCCATCTCACCGGCCCCCATGGAATCTCCTTCTTGAGGTGGTTTCTAGGTTCTTTCTGTCCTGAGCAAATAATTGGTCAAGACAAGCACAAACAGTACCAAAGTTTTATTAAAGGTAGGAAAAGAAACAGGCACTACAGAGTGAGTTTGGGCCAAATAAAACTAGGAAATAAAGTACACCCTACAGTGTGAGGGTGGGCCACCATGCAAGAATGAACACAGTGGCAAATACTTGATGTAGACCATCCTGTTTGTATCATCCATGCATTAGACTGATGTCAGGTCTAGGCCATCCTATCCAAAACCTGCTCATGTACTCAAGAGAAGTCCATACCCAGGGGTTTGGGAATTGTTCTGTGTATGTTTCCTGGGATTTTATAATTAACAGATCACAGCTACTACCCCAACCAGGTTTTTCATGCACTAATCTCCAGTCTCATTTTCCCCCAAGAGCACATAGCCCCATAATTCTTTATGGAGTGCTGAGAGAGTGGAGATCTCTGTTTTCTATAGCTTCTTCTGGCTAGAAGGGGCCATAGACTCTATCTACTGGGGAGTATGCACTCTCCAACTACCTTGGGATGTTGTGGCTTGCTGGCTGTCTTGAAGAAAGAAAACCTGTGAGAAGACAATGAGAAAAGACAATGAAAAAAGAGTCAGTGACTATTGAGCTGTCTGTTCGATGGGAGAAATAAATTTTACTATCATGTTGGGTATATAGAACACAAACATGAGAAGCAGATCAGATTTACCTGCTTCTTGGGCCAAGTGAAACTAGGAAAAGAAGTACACCCTACAGTGTGAAGGTGGGCCACCACGCAAGAATGAATACAGTGGCAAATACTTGAAGTAGACCATCTTGTTTGTATCATCCATGCATCAGGCTGATGTCAGGTCTAGGCCATCCTATCTAAAACCTGCTCATGTTCTCATGAGAAGTCCATAGGCAGGAGGACAAAGTACGCAAAGAGAGAGGTTAGACAAATTATTGAGATTTTGAGAGCCATAGCCTTAGCAAGATTACCTACATGATGTATTTAATTTAAAATGGGATCCTTGGGGCCGGTGAGATGGCTCAGCGGCATAAGCGCCTGCCTTGCAAGCGCGAGGGCCCGAGTTCGACTCCCGGATCCCACATATGAAAAAGGGGCTGGTGATATCGCTCAGTGGCACGGGCGCCTGTTGGCGCGTGAGGTCCTGAGGTCGACCCCCCGGTACCCACAAAAAATAAATAAATAAATAAATAAAATAAAATAAAATGGGATCCTTAATACAGATGCCCACTTAAGACGCTATTTATCTGAATGTGGAGCAATACTGGAGTCCTGCTTCCTGAAGAGGAGCCTAAGATCTCCCAGAGGTTTTTGGGAATAGCTTTCTTCTTAGTTCTGTGAAAATTTTAGTGACCATTTCCCATGTAGGATTTTTATAGCTTGTCGCTGCATCCCAGAATTGTTCCTCAGGGACTGAGAATAAAGCTAGGGCTTTGAGAGGATGTAAGGCTTCCCTTCTTGCTTCTCTATCAGTCTTTTGATTTCCCAAGATTTTAGACATGTCTGTTTGATGCCCCTTACAATGCATGACATGACCCTTGCAATGAATGATAACTACCTCCTTGGGAAGATAGACTACGTCTAAGTGTTGTAGGATTTCCTGCTTGCATTTTATAGATGATTGCTTATTAGTCAGCAAGATCCTTATTTCCAGATTGCTGCATGGGCATGTAGCAGCAGAAAAACATATTTGGAATCTTTATAGATATGTAGCATCTTGCCTTTTCCTAATATAACTGTCCAAGTAAAAGCTATGAGTTCTGCTCTTTGAGCAAAAGTGCCTGGGGGAAGAGGTTTTGCTTCAATGACCTGTTGTAAACTAACAACCTCATAACTTGCCTTTTGATGTCCTTCTTGGACAAAGCTACTTTCATCAGTGAACCACAGCTCCTCAGGGTCTTGGCGGAGCAAGTCATTGATGTCCTGTCTGCTTATATAGGTCTGGGACATCGCTTGTTCACAAGAGTGGCTAACTTTTTGGCCTGCAGGCCTCCAAATGGCAAGTTTTTAAAAGAACCTCTTGGGTGTCTAAGAATGTGGCCTGATAGTTGGTAAGCCATTCCCTTGTTAACCACAAGTAACCTTTCATCTCCAGAATAGCCCTGACCTGATGGGGAATCAGGACTTCTAATCTCTCTACTAAAGTTACTTTCATTGTCTCAACTATTAGCATAGCAGTAACTGCTACTGGCCTAAGGCAGGGTGGCCATCCAGTGGCCACGCCATCTAACTTTTTGAAAAGTATGCCAGTAGACAGAGTTCTTGTCCTAGATTTTGGATTAAGACAGCCAAAGCAGTTCTTCTCTTCTCTGATATGTAGATGAAGAAGGGTTTTCTCAAGTCAGGTATTTTATTATATTATGTAGCAGTATTCATCTGTTGGCAAATTAGGTCAGGGAGACCTGGCATAGTCCCAACAGGTAAAATCCATTTTGTCCTTTGCTGGAATTTGAGAATTGCCCCCATTTTTGCTCATAAATCTTTTTCTAGCAAGGGAGTAGGACCCTAGGGGACAATTAGAATCTCATGGTTAAATATTTGGCCTTCAAAGTGACATGTCAGAGCAGTAGTAAAGAATCTCCAACTAGGGGTCCCCTTAACTCCAACAATGACTATAGATCTAGAGGAGGATTTTCCAGAGAAGTAAGTAAAAACAAAATGAAGTAATTGAATTGGCTCATCCATGACATCCAGGGTTCCTCATAGGAGATCATAATGTCCATGGACAGGGGCACTGTAGGTTCCCTTTGGCCTCTTCAGAGCAGGAAGCAAGGGTTTTGGCTGGCCTAGCCTCTCTATAGGAGTAGTGACAGTCAAACTTTCAGTGCCACATGTCAGGCACATTGGCTGCCTCACACTCAGAGCAGGGCCCAGACAGTGGTTTGATGCAGTTGTATGCCCAGTGTCCAGACCTCTTGCACTCGATCATCCTTGGGTTTTCCTTAGATAATTTCAATGAGTTTAAAGCATTGCCCATTGTGACATTTATAATTCTAGATTTTATTTTTTGACCCTCGTCCAGATCCTGATTGTTGAACATGGAAAAAGCCATTTCCAGCAATTGGGTCATAGATGTTTGGGGCCCCATCTGAAGTTTTTTCATTAAGCAGTTGAGAAAGACTCATAGCCCCCTGAGAAACAGGTGGGGATCTGAGGACAGATTCATGAAAGATATCTCTTCCTTGGGGGCCACTCTAAATACAATAATTTCTGGGTTTTTCCTGAGATAAAGGGTCACAAAAGCCTGAACATAGGGATTTCATTTCACCTTCTATGTTTTAAGCAGAAACAATTTAACAGAAAAATAGTTGCATAATTTAAATTGCTATCCTGTATCCATCTCTCACCATTTCCTAGTCCATACTGAACTCAAACCATGTTGCAATAGTAGATAAATTATTCCTTTTCAATTTGGTAGGGTCCCTGTAATCCCAACACTTTGGAGGCTGAGACAGGAGGATTGCCATGAGTTTGAGGTCAGCCTGGGTTACACAGACAGCTTAAGGATAGCCTGAACTTCAGAGCAAGACCCTGTTTCAAAACAAAACAAAACAAAACAAAACAAAACAAAACAAAACCAAAGCCAAAACAAAACACAAAACAGAACAGAGCAGAACAGAACAGAACAAAACAAAACTGTAGGATCAAATTTTTCCCACCGATCAAGTGGCAAAGTCAGTGGAATCTGCAAGGCATGGTTCATGAGTTTCCCATGGCTTATCCTGGGGCCTATAGTGGGAGACAACTATGTCTTAGGTCTTTAAAATGGCATCCCATGCAGAAGGAGGAGACCCAGTGAGACTCAATTATTCACTAGATAGACATCTCTGTCTGAAGGATGACACTAGCAATTTTCATAGAAGCATAGAAGAAAGCCCTACTAAGGGCTTTTTGTCTCCATATTGGGGACCCAATAATTCCTTATGGAGAAGTGGTTGAGCCACTTGATGGCTTTACCTAGCCTTTTGAAACTCCCATGAGATTAGGGTAGAATCCTTCCCACTAGGATTCCCTTAGCCACTATTGAGACACTTGGTGGCTCTATGTAAGCAGGGTGGAGCCACTTAAGAAACAGCATCTCTGTACTCCCTTAGGCATTTTGAGCCACTTGATGGCTCTACTTAAGTGGGGTGGAGCCACTTGAGAAACAATATATTTTGCAATTACGCTGATAATAAATTATTTGGTACTTTGTTCAAGGCAGTAGAGACAGAAACCTCTTTTTTTTGAGAAAGGTTCTCACTATGTAGTTCAGACTGGCCTTAAACTCAAGAAATTGCCATCAATGGATAAAAAAGATGTGGTATTTCTATACAATGTACTGAGTACTACTCAGTCATAAAGAAAGATAAACTGGAAACTTTTATAGGTAACGGATGCAACTCGAGAAAATACTCACAAGCGAAATAAACCGGATGCACATTTGTAAACATCACATTGTCTCCCTAGTATGAAAATGCAATTTCACTGTGACTATTCCATTCCGTAGTCTTCTATTTTTACGTAGCTTTTACATGGCTTAATCTTATACTGAGTAATATTTTTCTTCAAAAGTTATTTGTACATTCTCTAATGCTTGAGTTTGTTAATACATGAGAATGTTTACTTGTTGTCTTTAAAAAAAATAATAATAAAAAAAGAGAAAAGAAAGAGGCCCTTTCAAAAAAAAAAAAGAAATTGCCATCTAGGGGATGGGACTTTGAGCATAAAAAGGAGTAAACTTGGTAGGCAGCTACTCCGGCAGGATACCAAGTTACCAGGCTGGTCTTGAACTCACAGTGATCCTCCTGCCTCAGCCTCCCAGGTGCTGGGATTATAGGTGTGCACCACCATGCCCAGCAGAAACCTCTTTTTAAGGAAAAAATCTTTTAAAATCCTAAGAATGACTCACAGTCACTTGGATTAAGCTTTACTGGCTGTTATTTTGTTCTATTCAGGCCATCAGGCATATGTTTCTAAGTTAACTGAACTTTGTTAGAAGAAACAAAGAAAGGCTCTAGAAGCAAACATGGCAGTGGTTAATCCAATGTGGTGCCCAGATAAGATGGTGGCCATACATGTGACAAGACAAGTTGGCAACCCTGAGTAAGATAGCACCCTGAGAAAGAAATTGTCATCTAGGTGATGGGACTTTGAACACAAAAAGTAGTAAATTTGGGGAGGCAGTTACTCAGGCAGGCTACCAAGTTACCAACAGCTACTTTCCCTCATAAAAGAGTGGGAAAGCTGTGCAAAGTATCACAGAGAACAAAAATGTGAGGACAAAATGGCATAATAACAAGCTCTCTGGGCATTCTTTACTGGCAAAGTATAGAAGAAAAGGGGAAATAAACTTCAAGTGGGCCTGTAGGCCTCTTACTGGCTGAAAGAAAAAATAACAGAGGCCATGTGCTCCCCATCTGCCATGGTGGGACACAGCAGAAAGCTGTTTCTGGTGCCATGGGTTCCTTAGCCTAGGTGAGAGACACAGGAAAAGCAAAGAAAAAAATGTCATGGCATTTCAGAGACAAACAAACAAAAATATGTGCCCAAAGGGCCTTACCTGCTCTCCTGGCTAAATCAAATATGTTTTGGGGTACTGGAGTCTCCTTCTGGAGGTGGTTTCTAGGTTCTTTCTGTCCTGAGCAAATAATTGGTCAAGACAAGCACAAACAGTACCAAAGTTTTATTAAAGATAGGAAAAGAAACAGGCACTACAGAACAAGTTTGGGCCAAGTAAAGCTAGGAAAAATTACACCCTACAGCATGAGGGCAGGCCACAAAGTAAGAGTGAACACAGTGATAAAAACTTGATGTAGACCATCCTGTTTATATCAACCATGCATAAGGCTGATGTCAGGTCTAGGCCATCCTATCTAAAACCTGCTCATGTTCTCATGAGAAGTCCACATGCAGGGGTGTTGGAATTGTTCTGTGTATGTTTCCTGGGATTTCATAATTAACAGGTCACAGCTACTACCCCAGCCAGCTTTGTCATGCCCTAATTTCCTGTCTCCAACCATTGGACAACCTCAAGCTTCTTTCCAGAAGAGAAAATATCAAACAACCTGTTAAACCAGATAAGTAAAATGTTTTGTTCCCTTTAAGTGTAATGTGTCTGGACTTGCTACATGTGAGGTACTTGTCCTAAGTTATAACGTGACCTCCTTTTTTTCTGTTTATTGGAGATCCCTCTGGATGATTCAAAAACTGTCTAAAAAAGATAATAAACAGTGATTATTTACACAAAACCTTAAAGCTAATCACATCTATCTCCTGTCATCAACAGCTCCCTAAGAACTTTAAAGAGCCTAGACGAACTTGCCCAGAGTATTGTCTTCTTTAAGATCAAATAGGTTCACAAACAGCAGTGATTATCCAACATCATATGAGACTAGATTTCCTTACTACTGAAGCAGAGGGGTTATGTTTGTCTCTAAAAGAAAAATGTAGTTCCCATACCTATCAGTCTGAAATAATAAAAGATACAGCACAGAAGCTGGCCTACCACGGTTTTAGGATCTGCCAGGAACCATCTGAGTCATGGATGTCCTGGCTGAATATCTAAAATTGGGTGTCTTGGTTACTGTCCTGAACATGGCCTTTATTAATGCTTCTCAAACTTTACTAATTAGATCTTACATACTTAATCTCTTAGTCAAATTTGTTTCTTCTTTTATTGACAATTAAACTACCATTGATGGCCCAAATCCAAGATCAAATCCCACTTCCACATCCATAACTCATCAAGAAATCCTCAGAGGAGGGACACCTCCTTAGATCAGATAGTGTGAGAGTTCCTTGGTCTCAGTATAGGTAGAGCCAGCACCCCTATTCAGAAGGAAGTAGCCATGGAAGATAGATTTTTTTTCCTTCAGCACCCCTTAAAGATTTTTGGGGACCAGGTCTCTCAGGGGAGAACAGACAGAGAGCAAAATTGGTGCTGGGAAACCACTCCTCCTCCACTTGAATTTTGGCAACCCTCAAATTGAACTTGGGTAGGACAAGAGAGAAAAGATAAAAGGAGCAAAAATTAAAGTACACCCTGTGTCTGGGAGACACAGTGTGGGCTACCATGAAGAATCATGATAGCTGGCTCCTTGTGGCATCTGTGTATTTATATTCAGTCCAAGTCTCATGGGAACTCACAAGAAATTCTACACATGGGGTCCTGGGAATTATTTGGTGCTGTCCTGGGATCTTATAATTGACAGGTCCTGCTTATTTTCCCAGCCAGCTTTGCCACACTCTAGCTCCTGTATCAGTTGGACTCAAAATTATGATTTTCCTGCCTTAGTGTCTCTCAGTGCTGGGATTGTAGGTGTGCACCTCTGTGCCTGGCTTTACTATTATTAGTTTTTTGGAGATGGACATATTGCCTGGTTGGCCTCAAATTTACAATCCCCCTGCTACAGCCTCCTGAGTAGCTGGGATTACAGGTACATGGCATGACTGACCAAAATAATTTTCTTTTAAAAATTTAACATTTATTTACTTTTTGTGGTAGTGAGGACTGAACCTAGGCCCTCTGCATTGAGCTACACCCTCCCCCTTTAATTTTGAGACAGGGTCCCAAGAAGCTGCCCAAGCTGGTTTGAATGTGAGATCCTCCTTCTCAGCCTTCCAGAGTGCTGGGATTAATAGGTGTGCCACCACACCCAACTCAAATCATTTTCTTAATTGTCCAGTGCATTTTGTCTTTCACAGGCCCTTATCTTTTCTCTACCTTTATCACCCTTATCTCACCCTTGTTTCTTACATTCAAATCATCCCTGACCTGTCCCTAGTACTGGGCAAACCTCTCTGATTTCAGAACCTGTCTGTATATATGCTGTTTTTCTATGCTGAAATGTTCTTTTTTACCACTCCCTATAATCCAGCTCAGCTCAAAGATAGGTCTTCTGATAGGTCAGGATTCTCCTAACTTATTCACCTCCTGTTAGTCTCTCACATAGTACAGTTGAACCTCAATATTTGTGGATTCTGTATTTGCAAATTTGTCTACTTTCTAAAATTTATTTGTAACTCCAAAAGCAATAGTTTTGAGTCTTTGTTTGTCATTCATGGACAAGCACAAAACAGTGAAAATTTTGAGTTGTCTGTCACAGTTAACTGATTGTGTCAATTTGAATAAGAAATGCCCAAGTAAATTGGATCAGCATACAGTATACCCCCACAAAATCATGTTTCAGAGCTCATGGCCTCAGTCATTCATGGATTTTCCCTTAGAACCTAATAACTGTTCATGGAAACCCCTGCAATTTCAAGGAAACCACAAATATCTTCCACAATTTTTTTTGGCATAGGTTTGCAAGTAGCCAATCCAAGAACATTATTCAGTTTTCCTTGCTGCTGATTGGCTGCTGCCCTGTAACCCATCTCTGGCAGATGCACCAGCATGCCTGCATAACAGGTTGCTACACTGCATGTAGCTACCTCAAGCATTCTCAGTTTTGTTCTTCTTAAAGCCCTAAGATCTCTAAGATGCTGCCAAAGCGTGCTGCACTTTCTAAGGCCTTATTAATACAGTATTTTATTAAATTGAATTGTGTAACAGTGGGATAGCATATTTAGGGTTTAAAATATAAAAATATGCACTTATAGGCATTTTTCTGACCATATCTGAAATTTTCAGTTTTTCAAAGTTCATGGGTGCTCTAGGAATGTAACCCCCATGAATTTCAGGGGTCTACTGTAGTTCTGAGTGTGGCTGAAGGAATTTACTAAGACAGAAGATGCACGCTGAGTGTGAGTGGCAGCAACCAATAGGCTTGTAGCTTGAATGGAATAAAAGGGAAACAAAGTAGAAAGGCTCATTTCTGTTTCTTTGGAAAAGCTCCAGTCTTCACCTTCACCTTGGATGTCATCTGGCTTCCAGCACAGACAGTTCAGTCTTCCAGCACAGAGTCTTCAGCCTGAAATGGACTCACATGGGACACTACAGTGAGCTCCAGGCCTTTGACCGGATCCTTTGGATCTCCAGTGTACAGCCCTTTTGCATTCTTCCACACCTGACTCTGTGGGAAGCCATTGTAAGCCTGTCTTGTAAATCTTTATATACTTGTGTATCTTGTATTAAATCTGTTTCTCCAGTAAGCATTGACTGATGCATATTTTGGTACTGGGAGTCGCTTTAGAAAAAACAGAATTTTAAAGGTAAAATTCTTTAATGGCTTTAATGGTTCCTGGAGTTGACTCTCTAATTTGATGAGACCTAAATAATGCCATAGTCTTGTCTGATAATGTGAGGAATACTAATATCATTTAGTTTGAACTGTTTAAAGTAATACACAGTGTAGATCCATTTGATTATCCTAATTCACCTCTTGTGAGATGCAAAGAATTCAGTGGCTCCATATATGATACTTTTGAATATTTTTGGCAGAGTGGGAAATATAATGATGCTGGTTGATTGTTCTCAGCATCTTTGAACAAGCTAGTGATGAGCTTGAAACATCCACAGGAAATCAAAAGTCTAACTGTGAGGACAAATTAATAAAGGGAAATAAAGAGCTCAAAAGTTCAAATTCCCAGCTCCGGACACACAACTAATCTGAAAGTTTCTAAGCATGTCCTCTCTTTTAGCTGCAGGGCTGAGGTTGCAGAAACCCAAACACAGGCCCTCATAATTGGATTGGCTGACATACAGTGTAAATTTAATTCTCAGCCTTGAAGGGTATCTGAAAAAGGTGAGAGCACTTATCAGAAAAGAATGGGACTTTATATATTGGGATGAAGATGTTTGGGAGGATCCTGATAAGGATGAGGATGTTGAGCTCCTAGACTCTAACGAGATTATTTTGCTAGAGGAAAAGATTTCCCCACCCAAAATGGCAGAGGCATCCCCACTCCTATCCCCTGTGGCACTGACCTAAGGAAACTAACCCTGTGTTAATCAAGCATGATAATGCTGACACTCCTCAAGATCTACCCTCACCATGTACTTTTGGTTCTTAGGCCTATAACCAGGCTCAAACTGTAGAAGGCTACTAAGGGTAGGGTACATAGCGTGACTCATGGGGAAGCCCATTATTCTCCCAAAGAACTTCTTGAATTTTCTAACTCTTATAAGCAGAAGCCTTATGAGTAAGTGTAGGAATGGACTTTTTGGGTGTGGAATAATGGTAGCAAAAACATTCACCTGGATCAGGCTGAGTTTGTTCATATGGTCCCATTAAGTAGAGATTATGAATTTAATGTTGTAGTTCACAGAATAAAAAAGGTGTTAATAGCTTATTTGGCTCATTCACAGAAGTATGGATCAAAAGATGGCCCACTGCAAATGAATTAGAGATGCCTGATATCACATGGTTTATTGTTGATAAGGGGATTCAAAGGCTCAGGGAACTAGGAATATTTCAGTGGATTAGTTGTGTTAAATTTAATTCAGGGGCTGGGGATATAGCTCAGCAGTAACAGTGCCTGACTGGCAAGTACAAGGTCCTGGTACCAAAAAAAAAAAAAAGTTAATCCTCCACACTGTGATGATACAGAAAAAGTATACTTCAGTAACAGCTTGAGAAACAGATTGGTGAGGGGAAAACTGGCATCCCTGAAGAGCCCTGTCATTGCTCTTCTCTGTATGCCAGACCTTACAGTGGGAGCTGCAGATACTCAATTGGAGAATTAAGACAATGGGTTTGACTAGATCCTGGAGTGGCAGGAGTCAAATGGCAGCACTTAATTGACAAAGACAAGATCCATGCATTTACCTTAATGGACAGCAGAGGTAGAACAATGATCAGAATGGTTTGATATGTGTAGACCTATGGCATTGACAGATTAGTTATGGTGTTCCCAAAAATGAAATAGATGGTAAGCCTACAACATTTTTACTAAATTTATATAATTAAAAAAATTTAAGTGCAAATGAACAGAAACTACTTCACATCATAGTAACAGGGAATCATGGCCTCTCAACTGCTTCCCAGATTTGAGCCAGTTTACAAATAAGCCCCTTGAACTCCTTGAATGAAGGGGAGGTTGGGTCCCTTTAATGAAGGACCCTGGAGCACCATCAAAAATTTATATAGTCAGTCTTTCTCCCATCCTTCCCCAAAGGGACTTAAGGCCTTTTGCCAGAGTAACTACATGATGGAAGGAAAACTATCAGAAATTTTGGGGACAAATGGACACTGGTCCTAAACTAACACTGATTCCAAGGGATCCAAAATGTCATCATGGCCCTCTAGTAAGAGCAGTGGCCTATGGAGATCAGGTGATCAGTGTAGTTTTAGCAAAGATCTGACTCACAGTGGATCCAGTGACTCCTTGAATCTATCCTGCAGTCATTTCCCCTGTTCTAGAATGCATATTTGGGATAGATGCATTTATGTTATGGTTTGTGTCTATATGTCCCCTCAAAGCCTCATACACTTTTAGGTGGGGCTTTTTTCAGAGGTAGCTGAATCTAGTGTGTCATTGATTCATAGTACAATGCTGGGATTAATGGTGCTGGGATTAAGACTGTGGGTGCTACACCCACCCTAGCGTGGGTAGCCTGCATACAATATAAGGGACAGAAAGAGGCTTGTCCTTTCTCTCCGCTCTCATTGCTTTTGCTGTCTTCCACTGCCATGAACTCTTCTTTCTCTGCCATATGCCACCCTGCCTTGGAGCCAGCTGATTATGGACTGAAACCTCTACAAACTGTGAGCTAAATAAACCTTTCCCCCTTTAACTTGGGTGTCAGGCATTTTGTCTCAGCAATGAGAAAAGTAACTAAGATAGAATTTTGTATCAGGAGTGGGGTCATTGCTGTGACTATACCTGACCACGTGGCTCAGGACCCTTTGGGAATGGCTTGTGGGAAGAGTTTGGAATGATTCAGAGATGCTAGCTAAGAAAGTAGAACAGGAACACATTAGGCTGCTTGTACGGGAGACTCTGGTCAGAGCTCAGAAGACCAGAAAACTGGTGAAGACCAGGCTCAGGAGGTTTCTGCTGGGAAAAAGGACTGCATTGGCTGTTGGACTCCAGACAGTGTGTGTTATAGCTTGGCAAAAAGTTTGCATTTTGCTTGTGCCCAGAGACTTTGCCTGAGACTGAGATTAAGGGTGGTGGACTAATAAAACTGGCAGAAGAAATTTTGAGGCAGTCAAATGTTAGGGTGGTGGCATGGCTACTGTTGGGGGCTTTTAGCCAGATCTATGCTGAGAATCAAGAGCAAAGCACCCAGCAGAATGACTTCAAATGTTCTGAGTTTGGCCAGAAAGAAGCTCCAGTAAAGCTGTGGACTACAAAGATAGAGCAGAAGAGATCTTGATTGCTGAGAAGGAACAGGAGAATAGAAAACATATTCTGAAGGCATCACAAGAAGTAGCAGGACTCCACCCTTTGCAGTGTCAAAATTGCAAAAGTGAAAGACTTTGCTTTGAGGAGAAAGCCACAAATCACCATGTTCCAGAATGGCAGCAGCACAGGGAATTTTTTCCTCAGAAGTGGATTCAGGGTGCCCAGTGATCCAGGCACTTGACCCCTACAACCAAGAGAGAGGGAAGCCTCGCTACTCTCCTGCTGGCAGCAGACCTTGGCATCATCCATGTGGTGCTGGTTTTAGATGCATGCAGAGTGGTAGAGTTGTGGGGTTAGGAGGGCTTCCACCCAGATTTCAGAAGGCCTGAGAGGCCAGGCAGTGTGCCTCTGAGAGGGCAGTGTTTAAAGCTATGAGTGTGAAGCCAAAGGTGCAGAGGAGACCCCAGAAGTTTGGAGAAGCCAGGAACATGCATCATCTGAGAAAAACTGCAATGAGGGAGTGGAGCAGGCTCAAGAGAGAAGCCATGGGAGCTACAACCACCAGAAGTGTCATAGGGGCAGAGCCACCGAAGCCCCTTGGAGTTCATATCTTGCCACAGATTTCTTTGGATGCTGCAAATGGAATGACAGGACTAAATGTTTGTCCTGCTGGATTTTTGACTTGCTTTGGTCCCATTCCTTTGTATCCCTGTTTGTAACTTTTGGGATAAAAATGTGTGTCTTTTGCCACTGAGTGTTGGAAGTGTTTAACTTTCTTTTTGTTTGTACAGGGGCTCACAACTGAGAGTTTGCCTTAAATATCAGAGGAGACTTGGGACTTGGACTTTTCAGAATGCTGAAACTCTTAGGGCTTTGGCAACTCTTAGAGATGGATTAAATATCTTTTGCATAAAGGAATGTACATAAGTCTTTGGGGGCTCATGGGTGGAATGTTATGGTTTGTGTCTAGATGTCCCCCCAAAGCCTCATGCACTTTCTGATGGGGCTTTTTTGGAGCTAGGTGAATCTAGAGTGTGTGATTGATTCATAGTGCAATGCTGGGATTAAGGGTGCTGGGATTAAGGGTGTGAGTTCTATACCCACCCTAGGGTGGGTAGCCTGCATACAATACAAGGGGCAGAAAGGGGCTTGTCCTCTCTCTCTGCTCTCTTGTTGCTTTTGCTGTCTTCCATTGCCATGAACTGTTGCCTCTCTGCAATGTGCCACCCTGCCTTGGAGCCAGCTGATAAGGGACTGAAACCTCTACAAACTGTGAGCTAAGTAAACCTTTCCCCCTTTAACTTGGGTGTTGGGTATTTTGTCTCAGCAACAAGAAAATTCACTAAGACAATTTAGTACTTGGCAGAATCTGCAGATTGGCTCTTTAACCTGTACTGAGAGGGCTATTGTGGTTGGAAAGGGCAAATGGAAGCCACTAGAGATGGCTTTTCCTGGTGAAATAGTAAACCAAAAGCAGTATCACATTCCTGGATGGATTGGAGAGATTAGTGCCACTTATCAAAGACTTGAAGGACACAGGGGTAGTAGTTCCCACCACATTTTCATTTAATTCTCCCATTTGGCCTGTGCAGAAGACTGATGGGTCTTGTAGAATGATGGTACATTATTGTACATTGAATAAAGTGTTGACTCTGGTTGCAGCTACTGTACCAGATGTGGTTTTCTTGGTTGAGCAGATTAACACATCTCCTGGTTCTTGGTATGCAGCTATTGATTTGGAAAATGGCTTCTTCTCCATACCTATCCATAAGGCCAATCACAAACAATTTGCTTTCAGCTGGCAAGGCCAACAATACACTTTCACTTTCCTACCTCAGGGTTATATTAACTATCCAAACCTTTGTGACAACTTAGTTTACAGGGATCTTGATCACCTTTTTCTTTCACAAGGTATTGCACTGATCCACTACATTGACGATATCACGTTGATTGGGCCAAGTGAGCAGGAGGTAGCAACCACTCTGGATTTGTTAGTAAAGCATTTGTTAACCAGAGTATGGAAAATAAATCCAGCTAAGATTCAGGGTCCTTTTACCTCAGTGAAATTTCTAGAAGTCCAGTGGCATGGGACATGTAGAAATATCCCTTCTAAGATAAATGATAAGTTGCTGCATCTGGCTACTTCCAAAACTAAATATGAGACACAGTTCCTAGTGGGCCTATTTGGATTTTGGAAGCAACATATTCCTCACTTAGGTGTTTTACTTCAACCCATTTATAGAGTGACTCAGAAACCTGCTAGTTTTGAGTGGGCCCTGAACAAGAATAGGCTTTGCAACAAGTCTAGGCTTCTATGCAGGCAGTTCTGTCAAACGGGGCCATGTGATTCAGCAAGCCCAATGATACTTGCAGTGTCAGTGGCAGGTACAGATGCTGTTTGGAGTCTCTGGCAGGCCCTCATAGATGAATTGCAGTGGAGGTCTTTAGGATTTTGGAGACAGGCTCTGTCATCATCTGTAGACAACTACTCTCCCTTTGAGAAACAGCTCTTGGTCTGCTACTGGGCCTCAGTGAACTGAATGCTTGATCATGGGACACCAAGTTATCATGCAACTTGAGTTGCTCATCATGAGCTGGGTATTCTCATATCCACTAAGTCATAAATTTGGATGTGCACAGAAACTGTCCATCCTTAAAAGGAAATGGTATATATGTGATCAAGCCAGAGCAGGTCCAAAGGACACAAGTAAGTTACATGAAGTTGCCCAGATGCCCATGGCTCCTACTCCTGCTATATTGTCCTCTGTCTTCCAGCATGTACCTATGGCCTCATGGGGTGTACCATATGATCAGCTGTTAGAGGAAGAGAAGGCGAGGGTCTGGTTTATGGATGGTTCTGCATGTTATGCAGGCACCACCTGCAAGTGGACAGCTGCATCATTACAGCCCCTTTCCAGGACATCCCTGAAGGACAGCAGTGAAGGAAAATAGTCACAGTGGGCTGAAATTTGGGCAGTGCACTTGGTAGTACATTTTCCAGAAGTACAATGGCCAGATGTGTGACTGTATACTGATCAGGGGCTATAGCCAATGGTCTGGTGGGATGGTCAGGAACTTGGAAGGAACATGACTGAAAAATTGGTGACAATGATATCTGGGCAAGAGTTATGTGGATAAACCTTTCCATATGTGCAAGGAATGTAAAAATATTTGTATCCCATGTAAACAGTCACCAAAAAGTGACCTCAGGAGAAGAGGACATTAACAATCAAGTAGATAGGATGAACCATTCTACAGATAGCAGCCAACCTCTTTCTTCAGCCAAGCATCACTGCCCAATGGGCTCATGAACAGATTGGCCATGGTGGCAGAGGTGGAGGTTAAGCATGGGCAAAGCAACATGGACTCCCATTAATGAAGGCTGATCTGGCTACAGACACTGCTGAATGCCCAATATGCCAGCAGCAGAGACCAACACTGAGTCCTTGATATGATACCATTCTTTGGGGTGATCAGCCTGTGATCTGTTGGTGGGTTGATTATATCACAACACTTCCATCATGGAAAGGACAGTGCTTTGTCCTTACCGGCATAGACACTTTTTATGGCTAAGGATTTGCCTTCCTTGCAGGTAATGCTTCTGCCAAAACTACCATCCATGGACTCACAGAATGCCTTATTCACCATCATGGAATTCACATAACATTGCCTCTGACCAAGGAACACATTTTATGGCCAAAGAAGTGAGGCAATTGGCTCATGCTTATGGAATTCACTGGTCTTACCATGTTCCTCACCATCCAGAAGCAGCTAGATTGATAAAAATGTGGAATGCTCCTTTGCACATGCAGTTATAGAGCCAGCTATGTGGGATAGCTTGCAGGGCTAGGGTAAGGTTCTTCAAAGGGCTGTATATTCTTTGAATCAGCCTCCACTGTATTGTACTCTTTCTCCCATAGCTAGGATTCATGGGTCCAGGAATCAAGAGGTGCAAGTTGAGTGATACCACTCACTATTATCCCTGGTGCTCCACTGGCAAAAGTTTTGCTTCCTCTTCCCACAACCTTATGCCCTGCTGGCTTAGAAGTCTTAGTTCCAGAGGGGCAAAGGCTTGTACCAGGAAACACAACAATGATGCCATTGAATTGGAGGCTAAGACTTCCCCTAGTCATTTTAGTCTCCTCATGCCTCTGAGGAAACAAGCTAAAAAAGGAGTCAAAGTGTTGGCAGGGGTGATTGATCCTGACCATGTGTGTGGGGGGGGTTGGACTATTACTCCACATTGGAGGAAGGAAAGAATATACTTAGAGTGCAAGAGATCCTTCAGGGCACCTCCTAGTATTACCAAGCCCTGTTATTAAGGTCAATGGGAAACTAAAACAACCCAATCCAGGCAGAATGGCAAATGGTCCAGAACCCTCAGGAATGAAGGTATGGGTCACTCCACCAGGAAGAGAACCAAGACCTGCTGAGGTGCTTGCTGAAGGCCAGGGGAATACAAAATGGATAGTGGAAGAAGGTACTTCTAAATATGAGCTACAATTACAGAAACAAAAATTGTAACAGTTCTCTCCTAAAATGCTTCCTATGTAATATAATGTTGATAGACTTAATATTGGCTCTTAAGTATGGTTAAACCTATGTTATAATGTTTAAGTTGTGAAATGTTAGGAGTAAGCATCACCCAAAGAAATCTTGCCTTCTCTTCTGGAGAGGGAATTAGTGAATTTCCAGTATTACACAGGATAGTTGTAACATGTTAGGCAAAACTGTGAACTTGTCTTTGTATCTGGAGACAAATTATGGTTGAAGGAAATGTGTCTGGTGGTCAAGTTGACAAATGGTGGCTTGTGATAGTTAACTGACTGTGTCAACCTGAGAAAGAAACACCCAACTAAATTGGATCAGCATAGTACTGTGTGGCTGAAGGGATTTACTGAAGACAGAAGACCAATGCTGGGCATGAGTGGCACCAACCAATAGGTTTGTAGCCTGAATGGAATAAAAGGGAAATGAAGAAGGAAGGCTTGCTTCTGTTTCTTTGGGAAAGCTCCAGTCTTCACCTTCACCTTCGATGTCATCTCCAGGCTTCCAGTGCACACTAAGAGTTTCTGTTTTTATATTTAGATCATTGACCCATTTTGAATTTAGTTTAGTGCATGGTGAGGTATATGGGTCTAGTTTTAATCTTTGGTATGTGGAAAGCCAGTTTTTTCCAGCACCATCTATTAAAGAGGCTATCTTTCTTCCAGTGAAGGTGTTTGGCAACTTTGTCAAAGATAAGGTAGCAGAGTGTACTTGGAGTTGTTTCTGCATCTTCTATTCTGGTCCATTTTCCTAAGGTCTGTTTCTTTGATACCACCATGCTATTTTTATCATGGTAGATTTATACCTTTGCTATTCTAAGTCTCTTCTGGCTCCATATGAATTTTAGGATTGTTTTTCTCTAGTTTGTTTTGTTTTGTTTTGTTTTTCTGAGACAGGGTCTCACTATGTAGTGCAGGCTAGCCTTAAACTCACTTATGTAGCTCAGGCTGCCCTCAAACTCACAGCAATACTCCTGCCTCAGCTTCTTGAGTGCTGGGATTACAAGTGTGCACCACCACACCCGATGACTTTCTTTAGTTCTGTGAGGTATTTTATTGGTATTTTGATTGGGATTGCATTAAATCTGCATAAAAGTTTTGGAAGTATGGCCATTTTCACTATATTGGTTCTGCCTATCCAAGAACAAGGAATGTCTTTCCATTTTCTGATGTCCTCTTTGATCTCTTTTCAGAGTACTGTAATTTTCAATGTAAAGGACTTTCACTTCCTTCAATAGATTGATTCCAAAGTATTCCATTTTGCTTGATACTATTGTGAAATGTGCTCTTTGCCTAATTTCTCTCTCAATGAGTTTGTTATTCGTGTACAGGAATGCTATTGATTTTTGATTGTTTACTTTGTATTTTGCTATACCATCACATTTGGTTGTTAGCCCTAGTAGTCTTTCGGTGAAGTTCTTGGGATCTTATTTGTAGAGAATTATGTCATCAGCAAATATTGATAATTTCACTTCTTCCTTTCCTATCCTTATTTCATTTATTTCTTTGTCTTGTCTAATTGCTCTGCCCAATGTTTCCAGAGCTATATTAAACAGGTGTGGTAACAGTGAGCATCTTTGTCTTGTTCCTTATTATAGAGTGAAAGCTTTCAGTTCTGATCATTCAGTATGATGTTGGACGTTGGTTTGTCATAGATGGCTTTTATCAGACTAAGGATCTTCTATTCATTTTCTTTAGGTTTTTCATCAGGAATGGGTGTTGGACTTTGTCAAATTCTTTTTCTGCTATTACTGAAATGGTCCTGTGGTTTTTATCTTTGCTTCTGTTGATGTGATGTATTACACTTATTGATTTGCCTAAGTCAAGTCATCCCTGCATCTCTGGGATGAATCCTACTTGGTCATGGTATATTATCTTTTTCATGATTTGCTGCATTCTGTTTGCCAGTGTCTTATTGAGGATTTTTGCATCTATGTTCATTAAGGGATTGGCCTGTAGTTCTTTTTTGGTTGGGTCTTTCTCTGGTTTTCGTATCAGGGTAATGCTTTCTTCCAGGAATGACTTTGGGAGTATTGCTTCCCTTTCAATTTCATAAAAGAATTTGAGGAGTAATGGCATTAGATCTTCTATAAAGATTGTGAATTTCAGCCATGAATCTTCCAGGACATGGGCTTTTCTTTGTTGGTAGCTTTTTATTCCTTCTTCAATTTCATTGACTGATATTGGATTAAATTTTTTATATATTCTTTATTCAGCTTTGGTAATTCATATCCAGAAATATCCATTTCTTCTGATTTTTCCCTCTTATTAGAGTATAGGCTTTCAATGTAAATACTGATGATCTGGATTTCTGCAGGATCTGTTGTGATTTTACCCTTTTTGTTCCTAATTTTATGGATATGGGTCTTTTCTTTCCTTATTTTGATGAGGTTAGCTAAGGGTTTGTTCATTTTACTTTATCTTTCAAAGAACCAACTCTTCAATTCATTGATTCTTTGTGCTGTTTTCTTAGTCTTGAATGCATTATTTTCTGCTCTGTTCTTTATAATTTCCTTCTTTTACAGGCCTGGGGTTTAGCTTGTTTTTTCTCTACAACCATGAAGTTCAACATTAGGTTATTAATTTGAAATGACACTGTTTTTCTAATGTGGGAATTCAGCACTATAAACTTCCTTTGTAGGACTGCTTTCATTGCATACCACAAGTTCTGCTATGTCATATAGGCCTTATCATTTAACTGTAGAAACTAATTTCTTCTTCAATTTCATCTGTGACCTATTTGTTGTTCAAGAGGACATTATTTAATTTTGATATGTTTATGTAGTTTTTGTGACTTCTTCTGCCATTAATTTCCAATTTCATTGCAGTAAGATCTGATAATATTCATGGGAGGATTTCAACTATTCAACTATTTTGCATTTAATTTAGCATGTGCTATGAGCTAGGTATGTGGTCTATTTTGGAGAAAGCCCCATGTGTTGCTGAAAAGAATGTGCATTCTTTTTTGTTGGATGGAACCCTCTGTATATATCTACTAAGTCCATTTGTTCAGAGGTTTGGTTCAGTTCTGATATTTCTTTGTTAATTTTTTTCTCTAGTTCTGTCTATTTGTGATGGTGGGGTATTGAGGTCCCCCATTACAATTGTACTGGTGTTTATTGTGATTTCTCATGTCCATTAGTATTTGTTTTATACAGTTGGGTGTGCTGGTATTTGGTGCAAATATATTTATGATTGCTATCTCTTCCCCTTGGGTTGTTCCCTTGACAAGTATGAAGTGACTGTCTTTGTCTCTTCTGATCAGTCTTAGTTTGAAATCCATTTTGTCTGAAAATAGAAGAGGTGCTCCTATTTTTTTCTGGGTTCCTGTTGTGTGGAGTATAGTTTTCTATCCTACTTTCAGTCTATGAATTTCTTTTTGCATTAAATGTTTCCTTTATGCAGCATATTGTTGGATCTTCTTTCTTGATCCATTCTGCAAATCTTTTTCTTTTGATTGGTGTATTGAGGCCATTTACATTCATCCTTATAACTGTTAGGTATTGACTTATCCTTGTCATTATATTATTTTTTGTTGTTGGCTCCCTTTCTTTCCCTTCTATTTAATTGCTTGCCTTGCCTGGTGGATTCATTCTATTGTGATTCTTGGAATTGTTGTCTTCATTATCTCTTTCTAGAGTATCCTTCAGAAATTTTTGGAGTGATGGTTTGGTGGTCATGAATTTCTTCAGGTGTTCTTTGTCATGGAAGTATCTTATTTCTCCATTAATTTCGAAAGATAATTTTACAGGCTACAACAATCTGGGCTGGAGGTTGTTTTCCTTTCAGACTTGAAATAGTTTACTCCAAGATCTTCTTGACTTAAAGGTTTGTGTTAAGAAATCTTCTGTGATTCTCATGGGCTTTCCTTTATAAGTGATTTATTTCTTTTCTCTAACAGCTTTTAATATTCTGTTCTTGTTTTAAATTTTTGGAATCTTGAATATTATGTGTTGATGTAGTTTTTTTCTAATCATGACTATTTTGAGTTCTATATGACTCACTTATCTGTAGATCAATTTCTTTTTCCATGCTTGGAACATTTTCTGCTATTACTTCCGTGAACAAGTTTTTTATGTCCTTTGTGCTATCTTCTGATTTTTTCATTGATTCCAATCAATCTTATGTTATTCTTCTTTGCATCATCTAGCAGCTGTTGGATTGATTTATTATAGTCCCTTGCTATTTTTAAGAAATCACTCATTTGATTATCATCAACCACAAATCTGTCTTCTAGGTCTGCTAATCTATCTTCACATTGGTTGATTCTGCTGTGTATATTTTTAATAGAATTTTTAATTTCCTGCATATCTGTTTGAATCTCTTTTATAGAATCCAGTTCTCTCGTATGTTGGACATTCATGGTTTTCATGTCTTTCCTAAGATCCTCTATTATTTTTATCTGTATCAACATTAGATTCACTAAACATTTCCTTTATTATGTTCATCACCACTTTAATTATCTGTGTAATTATTTCTTTTTTGGTTTTGTCTTGAGACTTTTTCATCTGTTTTGTTACTTCTCCTACTACCATTTCAAAAATTCAGCTGGGTGGCTTTTGATTTCTTCCACCTCAATGGCCCCTGGATTTGCCTTGGGTGAGTTGGGGATGTCATATTGCATCTTGCTTCCATGTTTTTTATTTTCTTTTTCTCTTTTCTTGTTTATTCATTTTCTGTGTTGAGGATTGTAAATTGCTTATTGCAGGTAGCTTTATTACTAGTACCAAGACCTCTTACAGAAATGACTACTTTTCAGAAATGTCTTTTAGATCTAGCAGCCTTTTGGCCTTTGAGTCTGTCCCAGGATCCTATCTCTTCTGTTTATTGGGGATGAAAGGCTGTAGCCTGTCATGGTTTAACTAATGGTCAACTTATAACACCCATCTGAACTGGATCAGTGTGATTCTGGGTGGGGAAGGCCCATCTGAGGATTCTTGCCAACAGTATAAAAGGAGAACTGGAGGGGAAGATGGTGTGTTGTTGATTCTTTTGGAGAAGCTGTCATGCTGGTTTTCCTGATATGAACTCAGCTGTTCTCACTGTTGGAGGAGCTCAGGTCCTCGCTGTCACTGAGGATGGCTGTGATTCTTTTTGTGGGTGCTCTGGTCATTACCTTGAGCATCACTTCCTGCCCCCAGTGCTGATCCCTCAGCCTGCTGGCACAGATCCTTCATCCCACTGGCACAGATCTTTCAGCTTCCACCATTGACCTTTGGGCCTTACTGGTGCAGATCTTTGATACAGACTTGCATGAGATATTATTGTGGGCTCTAGGCCTCCAGCTGGACCTGTGGAGGACATTGCCATAGGCTCTAGCTCTTCAGCTGGGCTTGTGCAGGACATTGCCTTGGGATCCAGGCCCTCAGCTGGATTCTTTGGGTCTCTAGTCTATCACATATTTTGCACTCTTCTGCATTTGACTTTTTGGGTGAATATTATAAAATACTAGTATAAATTATGTGTCCTGTATTAAATCTATTCCCTTGCAAACCCCAACTACAACACAGCCTGTTTGGCCTAGCAAACAGTTCCTTGGTACTGGGCTATAGTACTGTTTATGACCCCCCCAATCTATGTATTGGCTTATGAGGAAGATTGATTGATCACAACAACTATGTCACATTGGCTAAACTAGTAAATTGGTAATAACAATAGCATCAAATGCAAACTGGAAAATGACAAACTGTGATGACTAATAATTTTCCACCTTGAACCCTAGGTACGAGATTTATAGCTACTTTACAAGATCTAAAACAAATCAGAAAATTATATGCAGTAAATATTCACTCAATAGAGCAATTTTACCCCAAATGGAGAAAAATTATAAGTGAGAAGAGAAAAAATAAAGAAATGAAATAAGAAAAAGAGATTAGAAGCAAGGCAGATGGACAAAGAAAAATTTTCAAGCCTCAGGAAACTTGAAGAAGACAGGGGGTAAGGAAAGAAGAAAACAAAAACAAGAATAAAAGAAAACAAAAAACTGAAAACAATGTTCACACTCACAAAAAAAAGAAAGAAAAAAGAAAACCCCAAATGAAGAACAATTTAGAAAAAGACCAATAGCAAAGAAAAAAAAAAAGAAATTTCTCTGTGATTTCAAGCCCATGGTTATCTTCTGGGGTCTACAGTATTGCAGCAGTATCCAATTCAAGGTATGACTCTGCTCTCACTTGTAACCAATGGAGGCAGCCAAATACCAGATCCATGCAGGATAATCCCAGCTGGCAGTAGGATTAGCAAGCTGGCAGTGTGCCATGTTGGTACTTTCAAATCCATAGAAATTCAGGCTGAACTTGGCCTCTGGTCATGGGGGTGGGTCCTGAGTTACTTAGCTATTTACACTCTGGGTGTCTCTTGCTGGCCTGACCATAGCGCCCTCACCATGGACATCTCCCGTGAATATGCCTCACCCAGTCACTGTGGGAATTTAACACTGGATGCCCTGAGATAAAGCCAACCTGTGGCTCCTCTGAGTCCCAGGTTCAGTCAGCCTCTCCCTAAAATGATATCTGACCAGGCACCCTCTCCATCGGATATGACAAATGCTCTAACTGGAGTCACTCACCAGCTGTTTTAGTCTACAGCACCCACTGCTCTGTCCCACTGGTTTGTTTCTCCCTGAAGACCTCTGTGGTCACCTACTTTCACTGTGCCTCTGTACATTTGATCTTCCTTTCTCTTGTCATGAGCCTGGAGCCAGTGAGAAAGTGCGGATTGCCCCTTCATTTTCAGGTTTTTTGTTTGTTTGTTTTTGTTTGTTTGTTTTGAGGCAGGGTTTCACTATGTAGTGCAGGCAGACCTTGAACTGGCTTACATAGCCCAGACTGACCTCAAACTCATAGTAATCCTCCTTCTCAGCCTCTTGATTGCTGGGGTTACAGGCATGCACCACCACACCAGACCCCTTCCTTTTTCTGCCTTGTTGTCTGTCTCTTCATTGTCTCTGTAGGCTCCAATTTTTCCCTTCAGATCCTTCCTGGGTCCCAGGTATCTACCTCCCTTCTTCTTTTTCTTCCCCAAGTTGTTATTTTCCAGTATCTCTCTCTGAATTTTTGTGAACATTCCTTTCTCTGTCTCTCAGCTATTCATTCCACCCATTCATTCATCCAGTAATCCAGTGTTTTGAGGTTTTTTTATTATTATTATTGTTTGCTTTTTCTTTTTTATTTTTTGGCAGTACTGAGGTAGGATATTAAGCCTGGGACAAATTGAACAAATGAATGGAATGTGTCAAAGCCATAAAAACCCAAAAGACATGCACAGAAGACAGGATCCAAAATGACTTGACAGCTCCTGAGCACTGTACATGGAATGAATAAGAAAGCGAGATTTTCAGTTTCTCCTTGAATCTAGTGCTATTTGCGAGTCAATCAGAAAACTGCTATTTTGACTGTGATTGTTATATATATCTAAAATGTACCAATAAAATCTGATGTAAAAAAAAAAGAAGAGAAAACTGCTATTTTCAACCTTTCATTTACACCTGGTGGGAAGCCAATTGAACTTGATATGGCAGTTAAAATCTGATGTCAGGCCAAGTGAGTTTCTGATAGGACTGCTGTCCCAATGTTTTATTGGATGAGGAAGAAGCCAATTCAGGAAGTTCACATACAAAAGACCCCTTTCTCTTATCCTTGCAGCTCTTATGAGAGCTTTCACCCTGTAAAGTGTACCACTTTCCTGCCTTCAGTAAATGTACACCTTTGCTACTTTTTCTGTGTGTCTTGTCTTTCTTTGTTCAAGACAGCAAGAACCAGGAAAGAATCCCTCTGGGACCCATCATCTGGAAACATTTCTTAATAAACCAGCCAGAAGGTAAGACCCTAGTACAGGTAGAACATCAGAAGCTTAGGAAATCATTCCACCCACTTGAGCATGAGCAGTACTCTGAGACCATTCTATATATCCCAGAACCAAAGCACATGCTTCTCTTTTCTTCTCTTTCACTCTTGAGCTGGAAAGCCTGATTTGTCTGCATGGCATGCAGTGTGCCTTTTCTGTACCCTGGCATCATTTGTCTGCTCATGACCTTCAATAATTATAGTTGCTTTTCTTTACCATTGGGTGTACACTTTGCCATTCTTTGGTTGCCACACACAAGAGTTTGGAATCCCTTTTGGGTACACCATGTGGTAGCAATACCCTTAAGGAAATTTTTTTCTCTCTTCTCTTTCCCATTTTTATGTCTTTGGGTGTTCATTGTGACCACAAGTCAGAGAGTTAGGGGCCTTTTGGGCACCTGCCACTTGAAGACTCCTGTGACAGGATAATGCAATCATGAAATGGAGCATTTTAGACTCCATGGGGTGCAAGAAAACTTCCATGCCTCATGCAGGTTTATGTTTCATGTGTGTCCATCCTAAAGTTTAGTATGTCTCTTTTGCTCCCACACTTTTGTTCTTCCCAATACTTTATTCAGCTTTTTCATACTTTTGGGGGAACAGCTTTCAGTAACTTGGTCTCCTGCTTGAGTATCCACCTAACCTGGCCTGCTTTTTGTGCTCATGATAATCAAAGTCTCATTTGGGCTTTCCCCCTAGATAGCCTTTTATCTCTAGCTGAATTTAGTGAATCATTTGCTTCAGTGCCACATTTCCTAAAACCTCAGGAGTGCCATCCCAATGCATCTTTCCACCGTGTTTCCCAATTACCCTCTTATACATCAGGAAACCTACCCTTATAGATAAGAGTTATGGTCTCCACTTTGGAGGAACATCTGAGCCTCCTCCCTTCTTCCTTCTAAATCCCCTCCATATTTCTTCTAACAAAAATTCAGGTAATTTAGGAACATGTGCCTGAGGGCCTCAGTGGAACAAAGGGAATAGACAAAGATCAACCTAATCTGCTGGGAGTACACAGAAATAGAGCTGCAGTATTTTAATCACTAGATAACAAACCTGACCTTTGTACCAGGGAATTTCCAAGGCTCTTTCTTTCTTTTTTTTTGTCTTTTTGAGACAGGATCTCACTAAGCAGTTCAGGCTGGCCTTCAGCTCACTTTGGTTTTTTTGTTTTGTTTTGTTTTGTTTTTTTGTGGGTACCGGGGGTCGACCTCAGGACCTCACGCACCAGCAGGCGCCCATGCTGCTGAGCGATATCACTGGCCCTGTTTTCGTATGTGGGTTCCGGGAGTCGAACTCAGGCCCTCACGCTTGCCAGGCAGGTGCTTATGCCACTGAGTCATCTCACCGGCCCTTCAGCTCACTTTGTAGCCTAGGCTTGTCTCGAACTTGCAATGATCCTCCTCTCCAAGGCTCTTTCTTAAATGCTGATGAATAATTTTCTATCTCTACTGTCTTAAAAATTTCAGCAAAGTCTTTTATCAGGATAAATGGGAGGGATATTATTTCTCAGGTAGTTCAGTGGAGACAGTAGGGGGCTGCACCCTGGTATTTAAGAAATCATAGTGGGCCACAGGCTATGGAGAAGTCTAAGGGGGATAAAAGGACACTAGTGCTGCTTGCTTCACCAGAGACATCTGGTAGTAAACTTGAGCTTCTAGGGTGATGGTCTAGAAGCTTAGTAGGTGAAATGGGGTGAGGAGAATGAGAGGCAGTTGGATGACAAGTGTTAGACACTAAGAGGGAGGTTTGGGGGGGAATAGTGGTAGATGAGATGAAAAGATTGTTGTGTGGTCTGATTCTATTGGGGTACTTTTAGTTGAGTTGAAGAGTTAGTGCTGAGGGTTATCAGAAGATATTTGTGTGGCCAAGAGTGAGGTATGGGAAAAAGGAAGTTAACTTTGCAATTGGGGAAAGCTATGTGGCTGTCAGAACCTGTTGATAGGGAGGACAATAGGCTACATAAAATATGGATGAGCCAAAGGCTTATGTTGGGGAGGGTTGAGGGTTAATACTAGAGAAGATAAAAAAAATACTAGAGAAGATAAGAGTGACTGTGAAGGAGCTAAGTATGGGAAATTCAGTAACTTGGGAAGAATTTATGTGTTTGGAAAAAGAATAAAGAGATATGTTAATATTTTTTCAGGGATTTGAGGTGAAGAAACTAGAAAAGGAGCTGAGACAAGAGAGAGAACCTAGCCGCTATTAAATCAGAGCCAATGAGAGAACAAATACACAAAACTAACAACATAATAAACATAAGAAAACCATTAAAGAAAATAACAGTCCCACATTGCTAAGTAAATCAAGAACATACAAAATTTAAAACTACAAAATATCTTGGGCTGGTGAGATGGCTCAGCGGCGTAAGCACCTGCCCGGCAAGTGCAAGGGTCTGAGTTCGACTCCCGGAACCCACATACGAAAAAGGGGCTGGTGATATTGCTCAGCGGCACGGGCGCCTGCTGGTGCGCGAGGTCCTGAGGTTGACCCCCTGGTACCCACAAAAAAAAAAAAACTACAAAATATCCAATGGGAACACAAATTAAATGTTCCAATGAGACATTGCACAAGTGATTCCCAAGTAGTTTCTTTTCCAGAGTCTAAGTGCTCACATCCCAATAACTTCTCTGATCCTTCTACTGTAATACTAAAGCTAACTCAAACTCAGAACTTCCTTCAGCCAGGTTGCAAGCATTCTTGCAAATTCTGATCCAGTCCAAGTTCTTGGGTTGGGAACTCTTGCTTTCTCTCTCCCTGGGTGTGACGGTGGAATTGGTAGACAGACTCACTGGCGTGATATTGTCCACTGAGTCAGGATTATTCCTATGCAATCAAACTAGCTACAGTAGTAATAGGCTAATCCATTGCAGTGGTATCTATCAGGCCTAGTTGTTAAATAACATACCATGAGACCATGTTTTGGGCCTCCCTTTAGCCTAGAGAAGGAATCCATGGTTATAGTATAAGAATCATAACAGCCCAAGTATTGACCCACAGTTAATATGCACTAAATGTGATAGCTGTGTCTCCCCTAATGGAGGTAGACAGTGTTCCACAGTAATTTTATAAAATTTGTTATCTGAAGCCCAGGGGGTTAGGGACTGGGTAATTCCAGAGAGGGGGAAGTGAAGAAAACAAATCATTTTTTAAGTCTTCTGCTATGTGGTATGGAGAGGAGGGAACAGGAGGGAGACAAAGGATCCTAAAGGTAAAGATGTGCTATATATTTAGATGGGGATAACAGGGAAAACTGGGTATAACATTGGTAGTGAGAAATGAGGATGGGAAATGATTTTATGATTGATATAAATATTAGAGAAAATGTTAAAGGGAGACAAATGAAAAGGGAGAGAATAAAGAGAAGAAAAATTGGGGAAAAACAAGAAACAAGAGAAGGAAGTCTGGCAAAAAGATATGGATAAAGGTAGAAGAGATATAAAGGGACAGGGGAGAATTTCCTTACCCTCTATAAACTATACTGGAAGAAACTGGCAATAGGAAGAGAAGTACATACACACAAACAGACACACTCATATAAGAAAAAAGGGGAAAATACTGGAATAGAAATGGGGGAAATGGACAGGAGGAGGAAAACAGAAAAAAGAGGGGAAAAAAAACAGAAAAATTAGAAAATACAATAAAGTTAACAATAATAAAAGAAAGCTTTCTCTTTTTCTGCATGGCTCTTCTCCTCAGCCTAAAATTAAGGATCAAGATCAAGCCAAGGTGTATCTTTCTTTATGCTGGAAGCCTAAGGTGGCACTCCATCCCTAGGATGGTGCTGTATGCATGCATCCAGTTACAGTAAGAACAGAGCACCAGTGTGAGGTTTCAATCCCATGTAATTCAGGCTGAACCTAGCCTCTCTCTGCAGGAGCCAAGTCTATGTTCATTGGCTCCAGTCTCTCAGCAGGGTACCCTTTAGCTTGCTCTCTAACCACTGCCTGTCCTCCGTGGCTGTCCTTCCTTCATCCACTCTGGGAGCTTGATGGTGTGGACAATGGCTTGCAGCCAAGGGGCTACTCTGGCAACCAGGTTCAAACACTTAGCCTTCCCTATATGGTGACCCACTAGCTCCTGTTCCACAACTGTGATGGTGGGTGTTGCACCAGGGTCACTCACTAACCATTGGCTGTGGAAGTACACTCTGGATGCAGTGTCCACATTTTCCCCACTGGCTCCAACTGCCACTGATTCTCTCAGCCCCAATGAAACTAACCTACTTCAGTGTCCATGAGCCAAAAGTTCTGCCTCACCTTGTCTTCTGGCTGCAGCTTGCCAGCCTCTGCTTGTTGATCCGTGGTCTGCAAGGATCTTCCTCTCTCCTCCAAGATGTGATTTCTTAGATATCTCTTAAAACTTTTTTGTCCCCTTTGTCAGTTCCCTCCTGGTTGTAGGTAACCTCCTCTCACTTTGATTCCTCTCCAAGCTACTGTTTTCCAGACTTGGGACACTTTGTCCTTGGGAAGCTGAGTTGCTGGCACTCACTGCTTTGCTATTTTCAGTAATTTGTCTAATATATCTCATCAACATGCTTTCCTCTCCACAGGGAACAGAAGAATAAAATTCATTAGTAAACTTCTCCAAAATAACTACATGGGGAAATAATTTCTCTAATTCCTGGCTCTGTCATAGTCCACCTTTTTAAGACAGACAGGAAATAGTCCAATCTGTTCCTTGAACCACCTTGATCCTCATTAACCTTACCTTCCTAAAATCACTGGATTCCTCCCTCTCTTGGAACCACTCATGATCACCCTGCTCTTTCTCATATTTGGCCCCTACCTCCTCAACCTAATAGTAAAATTTGTTGATTCTATGCTTCAAAACACCCAGCTTCAGATGGTGATCCTGACTATAAGCCATGACTACCCTGACAAATGCACCAAGCTCTCTCCCACTAAACAAGCAGCTCAACACTTGCTGACATATATGAACTGGTTTCTCATTGTCTTGTAACAGGTTATGAACCTGGCTCGTAAACCTCAACAACCCAAGGTAGTCAGAGAGCACATAATCCCCAGTACATAGGGCCTACAACCCCTTTCTTTTTTTTTTTTTTTGGTGCGTACCAGGGGTCGACCTCAGGACCTCGCGTGCCAGCAGGCGCCCATGCCGCTGAGTGATATCACTGGCCATTTTCTCATATGTGGGTTCCAGGAGTTGAACTCTGGCCCTCACACTTGCCAGGCAGGTGCTCATGCCTCTGAGCCATCTCATCGGCCCCTACAACCGCTTTCAACAGAAAGCAGCTACAAGAATAAAGAGACATCCACTACCTCCACATCCCATAAAGAATTATGGGGATTATGTATCTCAGGGAGAAAATTAGGTAGGAAATTAGGGCTGGGGCAAATCGGCCAAACAACTGGGTGGAATTTATCAAAATCATAAAAACCTGGAGGACATGTGCAGAACACAGGATCCAAAATTGACTTGACAGCTCCCAAGCACTGTACATGCAGCCAATCAGAAAGCAGTATTTTCAATCCCTCCTTTGAACCTGGTGCTATTTTCAGGGCCAATCATGAAACTGCTATTTTCAATCCTTCATTCACAGTGGTAGCTCAGTTCATGAACTTAATTTGTTCCACAATTCTGGTCACTAACCAAATTGGTCACAAACCAAATCAAATTTCCCCATAAGGTTCAATGTAAATAAGGGTAATCTGTTTTGAACTGTATGTGTTTTTTTAACCACAAAAATATGCAACAAAGTACAGTACAGTATGAAGAAAGAAAACACTAACCTACTTGAAGAGACTTCTGGCATGGAGGACAGGAAGGTGGGTGGAAAGGAGGTTATTGTTTGGAGGAAGAGTTGCCCTCCATAGGGACATCAGGGAGATCTCCTTCAGGGGTTTCCTCTTTTCTTTGTCTCTTCACTGCAGGGTCAATTTTGATGAAAAATCTGTCTAATGTCACATGTTTTTTCCTGTGCTGTATAACCCTCCAGAAATGAGACCATGTTATCTTTCATCAGATTCAACACTCTGTTACTGTTATGTTTGGGTGGTGGTTCTCAAAGAAATCTTGGCACTCATTCCATTTTTCCATAATGGGTTTTATGACATCACAGCTAACCTCCCTCCTGTCTTCCTCTTCCTCATGGAATGCTCCTCAACAAACATCTTTTGCTGCTCACTCTAGTGTTCAGCAAGTTCTTCCATCATCAGCTCCTCCTTATGGTCCTCAACAAGCTCCTCTGTGTCTGCACCATCAATGTGCAGACCCATACTCTTGGCCTTGAATGCACGAAGGCTCTGGTTATGGCACACCAGTAGTGGTTTAATCTTCAGACTGGTGCTTGTGTTTGCACACAACAAAAGGGTAAATCTGATCTTCATGGGCTTGTGCCCTGGAAATGGCTTTTCCTCCTGCATGATATAGGTTCTGTTCAGCATCTTCTTTGAGAAGAGCCGTGTTTCATTGCAGTTAAACACTTGTTGAGTGATGCATCCTGCCTTCATAAATTCCATGAATTCTTTCTTGCGGGCTTCTGCAGCAGCCTTGTCAGAACTGGAAGCCTCACCATGTCTTATCACACTGTGGATGCCACTTCTCTTTTGGAATTTACCAAGCCACCCTGTATTGGCTTTAAATACATCACTTGTACTTGTAGAGGGTTTTTCTTGCAGTAAATCACTGTACAATTTCCTGGCTTTTTCACAGATCATAGCTTCACTAATGCTATCACCTTCCAACTGTTTCTCATACAACCACACTGACAAAAGTTTTCCCACCTCTTCCAGAACTTGTGCCCTCTGCTTGGTTAACATTGTTACTCCTTTTGCCACATCAGCTCCTTTGATGGCATCATTATTCTTCAAAGTAGTTGAGATTGTCAACTTCACCATCTTGTATTCCGAGGCCAGATCAGCCACATGAATACCACACTTATGCTTTTCTACAATTTTCTTCCTCAATTCAGTGGTTATTTTCTTCAAAGCCTTCTTCTTACCATTCTTTCTGTGCACATTCTTGTCACCTTCATTATGGCTCTGCACATTCTGGTTACCATTATTATCACTGAACTTTCTTTTTACCACCATGCTTGCTCTGAACATTCTTCGGAGCCACGCTGGATTGAATAATACTGTGTGGTATTTTGTGTGTTGAAAAGCACACAAAAAAGCTTCACAGCAAGTGTGCACAGGTCTGTCTGTGACTGCAATCTCAAGTAGAGGAAGCCACAACCACGTGTCAGAGTTGGCAAGATGACTGAGTTCACGTTCATGTCGGGAAGGTGGCCGCAGTTCTGTTTCTCACAAGATGTGGAATTTGCAAATGGAAGCAAAATTTTGCTGAATGCTTACATTCAGAAACTGAGCAGAAGCACTTGTGAACCAAGGTATTACTGTATATCTAGTGAGAAGCCAAGTGAGTCTTTTGATAGAGCAGTTTAAATCTGGCGTCAGGCCAAGTAAGTTTTGGTAGGACAACTGTCTCAATGCCTTATTTGCATAAGGGAGAAGGCAATCTAGGCATTTCAGATACAAATGACCTCTTTCCCTTAGTCTCAGCACCACTGTAAGTCTGTTCAGTGGCCTACTCTCACCCTGTAGATTGCAATTCCTTTCCACCTTCAATAAATGTCCAGCCTCACTACCTTTTCTGTGTGTGTTGTCCAAATCTTCATTCAGGACACCAAGAACCTGGAAGGAATCCCCCCAGGACCCTCATCTGGTAATAGTACTGTTGGCTGAACCCAGGGCCTTCACAGTGAGCTACATTCCCAGCCTCTGTGTGTGGGGGGGGCACACTGGAGATTGAATCCAGGGCCTTGTACATGCTAGGCAATTACTCTGCCACTAAGCTACATCCCTGTTGGGGGTCACAAATTCACTATGGCTAGTTTTACATACTTCCCTAAGGGATGAATGGAGGCTTGGGATTTTTGGTATCACCCTTTTGAGATTTCCCATTATCCCATTAGGGGTGGGCCATCCTCTCCCACACATTAAGACTAAGACTAAGACTAAGACTACTAAGACTAAAGATGCTCCAAGGCAAGATCCTTCTCAGCATAAGACCACTGCTGCCCTCTGAGTCATCCAATAATCTCATCTTCAAATCCCCTCCTCAATCAACAAATGCCAAGGTTCTGGCTGTCTCATGGCCTTTTGTTCCTCATAAACAACTGGTCATCCTGGATCCCTGCTGTAAGGCCATTTTGTCTCTTGTTCTTTCTCTCACTGTGTGCCATAACACCTCACAGGAGATTGGAGGCTCACTGCAGGGGTCCCTGATACATTCCCCAGCTATTTTTTATTTGACACAGGGTCTCATTAAGTTGCTAAGCTGCCCAGATTTGGCTCAAACTCATGATCCTCCTTCCTGTACTTCCCAGAGAACTGGCATTGCAGGCATGTGTCACCATGTTCTAATTTAAGGTACTGTTCTTCCATGGATCATGGTTGAAATTTTAAGCCTTTACCTTTCAAGAGTTTACAGAACATAAACTTGCCAATGCTTAGAAGGGGCATGTCATATTGCCCAACTTCTTCATCCTACGTATGAGGAAACAGAAGCCCAGAGAGAACAAGTGAGTCATCCTATGTCACATAGCTGGCTAGTGGCTGAACCAGGATTAAGAGGGCTCTCCTTCAATTGCTGGCTCTCAAACTTTTGTGTATCAGAAGTACCTTCTTTAAAATGCACATTCCAGACCAGGTGTGGTGTTGCTTTAATCCCAGCACCTGGGAGGCTGAGGAAGGAAGATAACCAGAAGTTTGGGACCAGCATGAACTACATAGCATGAGACCCTGTCTCAAAAGAAGAAGAAGAAGAAGAAGAAGAAGAAGAAGAAGAAGAAGAAGAAGAAGAAGAAGAAGAAAATAATAATAATAATAATAAAATGCACATTGCAAAGCACCGCCCCAGGCTACACATTCTAAATCTATAAAAATGGTGCCTGGGAATTTGTGTTTAAAAAAGGGCTACGTGGACACCGCAGAACCGGCAGCCAGCATAGAAAGAACCCAGGACTCAGTGACCACCCCCCCAGAGGAATCCAGGTTCTGGGCCCCACCCCCTACACCACAGGACCAGCAGCCAAAGAGGGGAGAACCCAGTACTCGGTAACTGGCTCTTTGCTCTCAATTTTATTTCTTCTTTTTCTTCTTCTTCTTCCCTTTTTTTCTTTTCTCTTTCTCTATTTCTTTTCTAAATGGCTGGGGACAACTCCAGTCACGGAAAACTAATCCCTTCCCCCAAACCCAGAGACCAAGCTCAGATAATCCCTCGAATACTCCTTCATTCTTTCTTTTCTACTCCCTCTATAGTTTTCCAAACCTTGCATGATCATCATTTGTCCTACAGTCTTGCTTCTACTTTCTTTCCAGTTATTTTTGTTTTATAAACTATCCTCCCTAAATCTCCCCACCACAGGGAAAAATCACTCCACCAAGGGGGAACACTTTCCATACAAACTCCTAATTTATGATTGGTTCTGTTATATAACTATAGACTTTGTTCCTATGGTCTAAAGTACAAAATCAATAGTTACCACAGTTTGTCAGCTTCTAAATTGTGTCTGATGCTATAGTTATTTCTACTTTTACTACATTAGCTAGGATGATATATCTGTTGTAATTAGATGTTCTCCATTCTGTAACAATACTGGGAAGCTCTAGAGTAATAACCTCACCACAGCCCTACACCAAAGGACTGGGGACTGAGCCAAACAGATACCAATGTCCCACTCTTAATTAATTCAGAAGGTAGGATGTTGTGGCAGACACAAACCAAGAATCTCCTACACAAAGAAGACAACCCTGAAGAATAGGCTTTTCCGAGAGAGGACTTGATACTAGTGATATAGCTCCCTACTACAAAAACTCATAAGAATCATCACAGAAAACAAAATAAAATTTTTTTGAAATAGAAAATGACAAGATGGAGAAGCAAAATGCAATCTCAGACCTCCAGCCCACCCAGAACAAGTCCAGGAGACAACGACATAGAAGAAATTGGAAAACACACACCAAAATTTCTGAAGTGATAGCAATCAAAGAAACAAATCCATGAGTATACAGAGGAAATCAGATCAGAAATAATCTCTCAGGTAAAAAATGAAATGTCAACATTTATAAAGGAGTTGCTCAGCAAATCTAGAGTAGAGATAGATAAAAAATTGATGATGATAGGAAGAGGATGGAAAACATGAACTATCAATATAAGAAAGAATAGAATGCATGAAATGGATTCAAACAGATATACGGGAAATTAAAAATTCCATTGAAAGCTGTCAAAATGCCTAAACAAAACTGAAGACAGACTTTCAGACCTTGAAGACAGGATCATGGCCAGCGATCATGAAAGGAAAGATCTCTTGAAAGTAACAAAAGATCAGGAAACAACAGTTCAACAGCTACAAGATGACACAAAAAATAATATAAGAATAATTGGTGTCAATGAAAAAGCAGGAGTCAACAAAAATGACATAAAAAGACTATTTGCAGAAGTAATAGCAGAAAATTTCCCAAGCATGGGAAAAGAATCTGACATACAGATAAGTGAGGCAGATAGAACTCCAATTAGCCATAAACAAAATAAATCTATACCCAGACATATAATAATCAAAATCCCAGAAATTCAGCAGAAGAATAGAATATTAAAAGCTGTTAGAGGGCCGGTGAGATGGCTCAGCGGCGTAAGTGCCTGCCTGGCAAGCACAAGGGCCCAAGTTCAACTCCTGGAACCCACATACGAAAAAAGGGCCAGTGATATTGCTCAGCAGCATGGGCTCCCGCTGGTGCGTGAGGTCCTGAGGTCGACCCCCGGTACCCACAAAAAAAAAAAAAGCTGTTAGAGAAAAGAAATGGATCACCTATAAAGGAAAGCCCATCAGAATCATGGCAGACTTCTCAACACAAACCCTCAAGTCAAGAAGAGCTTGGAATGAAGTATTTCAGGTCCTGAAAGAAAGCAAATTCCAACCCAGACCGATGTACACTGCAAAACTATCTTTCAAAATTAGTGGAGAAATAAGATACTTCCATGACAAGCAACAACTGAAGAAATTCATGATCACAAAACCAACACTACAAAAGGTACTGAAAGGTATTCTACACTGAGACAAAAATGACCATAATTCCAAGAACAACAGAAAGAAACCACCAAGCAGGACAAGCAATTAAATAGAGGGGAAGAGTAGGGAACCATCAGCAGGAAAATAACATGACAAAGACAAGCCAATGCATATCAGTCATAACCATCAATGTAAATGGCCTCAATTCACCAATCAAAAGAAACAGACTGGCAAAATGGATCAAGAAAGAAGTTCCAATAATATGCTATATACAAGAAACATATGTAACTCAAAAAGAAATTCATAGATTGAAAGTCAAAGGATGGAAAACAATCTTCCATGCATCAGGAACCCAGAAAAAATCAGGGGTAGCTATTCTGTTGCAGACAATATGCACTTCAAACCACAAATGATCTAAAGAGACAAAGAAGGTCACTACATACTTGTTAGGGGAAAAATTCAAGAGGAAGAGATAACAATCATAAATATGTATGCACCAAATATGGAAGCACCCAACTATATAAGACAAATATTAAAGGACATGAAAATTCGAATGAGCAATAACACAATTGTAATGGAGTACCTTAATACCCCAATGTCACAAACAGATAGATCAACCAGAAAAAAAAAATCAAGAAAGAAATAACATAACTGAACCAAACCTGGGAACAAATGGACTTAGTAGATGTTTACAGAGTGTTCCACCCAACAACATCAGAATACACATTCTTCTCAGCTGCACAAGGGATGTTCTCTAAACTAGACCATATACTAGGCCATAGAACATGCTTAAGTAAATGCAAAGGAATTTAAATTATATTATGCACATTATCTGACCATAGTGCAATGAAATTGGAAATTAATGTCAAAAGAAACTGCAAAAACTTCATAAATATATGGAAATTAAATAACACCTTCTTGAGCAACCAATGGGTAACAGATGAAATTAAAGAAGAAATTAAACAATATCTATGATTAGATGAAAATGCAGATACAACATACCAGAACCCACGGGACACAATGAAAGCAGTCCTAAGAGAGAAATTTATAGAGGTGAATTATCACATCACAAAAACTGAACCAGCACAAATAAACTAATGTCGCACCTCAATCTTCTAGAAAAAGAAGAGCAAGTCAAGCCCAAAGCCAAAATTATAAAGATCAGAGCAGAAATTAATGCAATGGAGACTAAGAAAAAATACAAAGAATTAATGAATGAAAGCATTAGTTCTTTGAAAGAATAAATAAATTTGATAAATCCTTAGCCAAACTCATCAAAAAAGGGAAAGAAAAGACTCAAATTCATGCATTGAGGAATGAAAAGAGTGAAATCAAAACAGACCCTGTGGAAATTCAGATCATCAATACCTACTTTGAAAATCTTTACTCTCATAGGATGGAAAACACAGAAGAAATAGACAGATTCTTAGATGCGTATGAATTAGCAAAGCTAAATCAAGAATATAAAAAAGTCTGAATAACCCAATATCAGTTAATGAGATTGAAAATATAATTAAAAACTTACCAACAAAGAAAAGGACAGGTCCTGATGGATTCACTGCTGAATTCTACAAGAAACTTAGAGAAGATTTAATGCCAATACTCAAACTCTTTAGTGAAATTGAAAGGGAAGCAATACTCCCTAATTCATTCCTGGAGGCAAGTATTACCCTGATACCAAAACCAGAGAAAGACCCAACCAAGAAAGAGAACTACAGGCTAACCTCCCTAATGAACATAGAGACAAAAATCCTCAATAAGATACTAGCAAACAGAATGCAGCAAATCATCAAGAAGATTGTACACCATGACCAAGTGGGATTCATCCCAGGAATGCAGGGATGGTTCAAGATACATACATCAATAAATATAATACACCATATCAACAGAGCCAAAGACAAAAATCACATGATCATCTCAATAGATACAGAAAAAGCTTTTGACAAAGTCCGACACTCATTCATGATAAACACCCTACAGAAAATTGGAATAGATGGTCTTTATCTCAATCTGATAAAAGCCATCTGTGGCAAACCAACAGCCAATATCGTACTAAATGGACAAAAACTTAAAGCTTTCACTCTAAAATCAGGAACAAGACAAGGATGTCCACTATCACCACTCCTATTCAATATAGTTCTGGAAACATTAGCCAGAGCAAACAAGACAGAAATATAAAAGGACTAAGGATAGGAAAGGAAGAAGTTAAATTATCATTATTCACAGATGACATGATACTCTACATATTAGACACCAAAAACCCCACCAAAAGATGTGTAGATTTAATAGCCAAATCTAGTCATGTAGCTGGATACAAAGTCAACACTCAAAAATCAATAGCATTCCTGTACGTAAACAACAAACTCACTGAGAGAGAAATTAGGGAAACCACACCTTTCACAATATCATGCAAAAAAATGAAATACTTAGGAATCAATCTAACAAAGGAAGTAAAAGATCTATATATTGAAAATTATAGTATTCTGAAAAAGGAGATTGAAGAGGATATCAGAAAATGGAAAGATATCCCTTGTTCATGGATAGGAAGAACCAACATAGTGAAAATGGCCATACTCCCAAAATTGTTATACAGATTTAATGCAATCCCAATCAAAATACCATTAGCATGCCTCATAGAACTAGAGAAAACATTCCTAAAATTCATTTGGAAACAGAATAGAAATAGAATAGCAAAGGCACTCCCCATGAGTTTGTTGTTAATGTACAGGAATGTTATTGATTTTTGAGTGTTCACTTTGTATCCAGCTATGCTATTGAATTTGGTTATTAAATCTACACATCTTTTGGTGGAGTTTTGGGGGTCTGCTATGTATAGCATCATGTTATCTGCACATAGTGATAATTTAACTTCCTTTCCTATCCTTATTCCTTTTATTTCCTTTTCTTGTCTAATTGCTCTGGCTAATGTTTTCAGAACTATATAGAATAGGAGAGGTGGTAGTGGATATCTTTGTCTTGTTCCTGATTTTAGAGTGAAAGCTTTCTGTTTTGAACCATTTAGCATGAGGTTGGCTTTTGGATTGTCATATGGCTGTCTTAGTTATTTTTCTCATTGCTGATACAAAATACCTGACACCCAAAGTTAAAGGAGGAAAGGTTTATTTAGCTCACAGTTTGTAAAGGTTTCAGACCATAATCAGCTCACTCCAAGGTAGGGTAGTACATGGCAGACAGACAACAGTTCATGGTGGCAGAAGACAGGAAATTGACAAGAGAGAGTGAGACAAGCCTCTTTCTGTCCCTTATATCCAGTCTACTATATCCAGTTAGGGACAGATCCAGCAATCACCCAGCCTTAATCTCGGAACCCTTAATCCCAGCATTGCACTATGAATCAATCTCACACTCTAGATTCAGCCACCTCTGAAAAATCCCTTTGAGTGCATGAGGCTTTAGGGGGACATCTAGACATAAACCATAACAATGGCTTTTATCAGATTGAGATAAAGACCATCTATTCCAATATTTTGTAGGTTTTATCATGAATGGGTGTTGGACTTTGTCAAATCATTTTCTGTGTCTATTGAGATGATCATGTGATTTTTGTCTTTGCCTCTGTTGATATGGTGAACTACATTTATTGATTTGTATATGTTGAGCCATCCCTGCATCCCTGGGATGAATCCTACTTGGTCATGGTGAATAATCTTCTTAATGATTTGCTGCATTCTGTTTGCCAGTATCTTACTGAGGATTTTTGCAGTTATATTTAGTAGGGAGATTGGCCCATAGTTCTCTTTTGTAGTTGGGTCCTTCTCTGGTTTTGGTATCAGGGTAATGCTTGCTTCCAGGAATGACTTTGGTAGTATTGCTTCCATTTCAGTTTCATTAAAGAGTTTCAGCCGTATTGGCATTAGATTTTCTCTAAATTTCTTTTAGAATTCCACAGGACCTTGGCTTTTCTTTATTGTTGGTTTTTTTGTGTGTGGGTGGGTAGCGGGGGTCGACCTCAGGACCTCGTGCACCAGCAGGTGCCCGTGCCACTGAGCGATACCACTGGCCCCTTTTTTTTCATATGTGGGATCCAGGAGTCAAACTCGGGCCCTCGCGCTTGCCAGGCAGGCACGTACACCGCTGAGCCATCTCACCAGCCCTATTGTTAAGTTTTTAATTACATTTTCAATTTCATTGAGTGATATTGGTTTATTTTGAATTTTTATATGTTCTTTATTCAGTTTTGGCATTTTGTATGTATCTATGAATCTGTCCATTTGTTCTATTTTCCATCTTATTCTAATACAAGTTCACAAAGTAGGTTTTGATGATCTTCTGGATCTCTGAATCATCCATTGTGATTTCACCCTTTTCATTCTTAATTGCATGAATTTGAATCTTTTCTTTCCTCTTTTTGATAAGGTTGGCTAAGGGTTTATTAGTTGCATTTAATCTTTCAAAGAGTCAACTCTTCAAATAATTGATTCTTTGTATTGTTTTCTTAGTCCCCATTGCATTAATTTCTGCTATTATCTTTATAATTTCCTCCCTTGTACAATCTTTGGCTTGATTTGTCCTTTTTCTAGAAGTTTGAGGTTCAACATTAGGTTATTTATTTGAGCTCATTCAGTTTTCCTGATGTGAGAGTTCACCACTATAAATTTCCCTCTTAGAACTGCTTTCATTGTTTCTCATAAGTTCTGCTATGTTTTATCAGAATTATCATTTAGTTGTTGATACTGTTTAATTCCTTCTTTAATTTCATCTGTGACCCATTGGTTGTTCAGGAGAGTGTTATTTAACTTTTTGTGTTTTCTTTTGTGTTTTTGTGTTTCCTTTTGCTGTTGATTTCCAACTTCAATGCACTATGGTCAGATAATATGCATGAGACAATTCAATTCCTTTCCATTTACTTAAGCATGTTCTATGAGCTAGTATGTGGTCTATTTTGGAGAAAGTCCCATGCACAGCTGAGAATAATGTGTATTCTGATGCTGTGGGGTGAAATCCTCTGTAGACATTTACTAAGTCCATTTGTTCACAGGTTTGGTTAAGTTTTGATATTTCTTTGTTGATTTTTTGTCTAGCTGATTCATTTGTCACAGTACGTATTTAAGGTCCCCCATTACAATTATGTTAGTGCTTATTTGATTTTTCATGTCTGTTAATATTTGTTTTATGTAGTTGTGTGTATTGGTATTTGGTGCATGTATATTTATGATTGTTAGCTCTTCCTCTTGGAGTTTTCCCTTAACAAGTATGTAGTGACCTTTGTCTCTTTTGATTAGTCTTGCCTTGAATTTCACATTGTCTGAAAATAGAATAGTTACTTCATTTTTTCCTGGATTCCTTTCACATGGAGTATTGTTTTCCATCCTTTGACTTTCAGTCTATGAATTTCTTTTTGAGTTTAATGTGTTTTTGCATTCAGCATATTGTTGGTTCTTGCTTCTTGATCCATTCTGCAAGTCTTTTTCTTGTAATTGGTGAATTGAAACCATTTACATTGATGGTTATAACTGATATGTATTGGCTTATCCTTGTCATATTATTTTCCTATTGTTGATACCCTGTCTTTCCTCTCTGTTTAAGTGTTTCCCCGCCTGGTGGCTTCTTTCTATTGGTGTTCTTGGAATGTGGTCTCCCTTATCTCTTTCTAGAATAGCCTTCACAGCATTTGGAGAGCTGACTTGGTGGTCATGAATTTCTTCAGTTGTTCTTTGTCATGGAAGTATCTTATTTCTCCACTGATTTTGAAAGATAGTTTTTGCAGGGTACATCATTCTGGGTTGGAGTTTGTTTTCCTTTAGGACTTGAAATACTTCATTCCAACTTCTTGACTTGAGGGTTTGTGTTGAGAAGTCTGCTGTGATTCTAATGGGTTTTCCTTTATAGGTGATTTGTTTCTTTCCTCTAACCACTTTTAAATATTCTGTTCTTACACTGAATTTCTGGGATCTTGATTATTATATGCCTTGGTGTAGATCTACTTTTGTCATGTCTATTTTGAGTTCTGTATGCCTCAGTTATTTGTATGTCAAATTCTTTATCCATGTTTGGGAAGTTGTCTGACATTACTTCTGTGAAGAGGTTTTTTATGGCATTAGTGCTGTGTCCTGCCTTCTCATTGACTCTGATCAATCTTATGTTGTTTTCCTTTGCATCGTCTTACAGCTATTGTATTGCTTTTTCATGGTCTTTTGCTATTTGTAAGAAATCTTTCTTTTTGTGGTCGCTAACTGCAATCCTGTCTTGTACATCTGATTTTCTATCTTTGCACTCAATCTGTTGCATATATTTTCAGTGGAATTTTTAAATCTGGATATCTGTTTAGATTTGTTTCATGGCTTCCATTTCTTTCCTATGTTGGGCATTCATGGTTTCCATCATTTTCCTAAGCTCCTCTTTTACTTTATCTGTGTCTACTCTAGATTCATTGGACATGTCTTTCATTTTGATCATCATTTCTTTTTTTATCTGAGAAATTATTTTTTCTGTAGCCACATTCATTTGTTTTTTCACTTCCGCTGCTATTGTTTCAGATAGTCCCAGTGTGTGCCTTTCAATTTCTTCTATTTCATTGTGCTTTGGCCTTGTTCTGGGTAGGCTGGAGATCTGCAGTTGCATTTTGCTTCTACATCTTGTCATTTTCTATTTTTTGCTTTGTTTTATTTTCTGTGCTGGTGCTTGTAGATTTCTAACGGTAGATAGTTTTATCACTATGTATAGAGGCTTCCCTAGGAAATTTCTATTCCTCAAAGATGTCTTCTAGGTGTAGGTGGTTCTTGGTCTTTATGTCTATCCCAGGAACCTACCTTCCCAATTTATTAAGGATGAGAAGTTGCTATTTGGCTCAGCACCCCATCCTTTGGTACTGGACTATGGTGACGGTTATCATCCCAGACAATAACAGTGTTGTCATACAAAGGAGAAAAACTGATTACAACTTATATGACATCCTGGTTAATGTAGTACAATTAGCAATAACAATAGCATCAAGCACAGCCTAGAAACTTACAAACTGTGGTAACTATTAATTTGGTACCTTTAACCATAGGAGCAAGCTTTATAGTTATATAACAAAATCCAACATATACCATGAACTTGTATGCAATGAGTTTCCCCTTGGTAGATTGATTTTACCTTGTTTGGGTGGTATTTAAGAGGGATAGCAGACAAAACAGAGAGATGAATGAGGAGAAATATAGTAAAATCACCCAAGTTTTTGGAATCTGGATAAGAATGCAGGAGAGAAAGAATGAAAGAGAAACCAAAAGAATATTGAAGCAAACCAGAATGAGAAGAGACAATGTTCACTCATATGAAAGTATCATAAAATCAAGAGAGATAGTTGAGAGAAGAGAGAAAGCAGGAGGCTATAACAAAACAAAAACAAAGGTAAGAAACCTAAATTGTAAAAAAGAAAAAAGAAGAAAAAGAAAAAGAAAAGAAAGAAAAAGAAAAAGCCCCAACCAGACTGAAATAGGAAAGCCAATCAAAGAAACAAAGAAAAATAAAAAAAATTTTCTCTGGTATTTACAGTTCTGTGGTAGTGTCCAAGTAGGATCCCAGAAATGTGCTGTGTAACTCCACCAAGTCTTCAGTAGGATTTGTGCTGTGTCAGATCTCAGACTCTGCATGTGGGGGCTGGAACAGGTCTTCAGCTAACAAAATTTTGTTTTGTCTTGTTTTTTTGTGGGTACAGGGGGTCGACCTCAGGACCTCACATGCCAGCAGGTGCCCATGCCGCTGAGCGATATCACTGGCCCTTTTTTCATATGTGGGTTCCGGGAGTCAAACTCAGGACCTTGCGCTTGCCAGGCAGGCACTTATGCTGCTGAGCTATCTCACCAGCCCAGTTGACAACATTTTGGATGTCCACTTCTCCTTACTGTGTTTGTCTCTACAGCCTTCTCCCAGTTCTGGTGGCACCCTTGAGTTAGGAAAGCCTAGCGTTGCTCCCAGACCCATGTACAGTTGGCTCCTTCCAGGCCTTGCACAGCTTCCTCTGTTTCACACCACTAGTTCCTCTTACCCACTAGTCATAGAGCAGGGGATGCATCTTTGTCCCACCATAGGCCAAGGCTGCTTGCCTGCTTGTGCCACTGGGCCAAGGCTACTCTGCTGGTTACAGACCAGAGGGACACTTCCCATTCTTTGTATTTAGGGCTAAGACTGGCCCTAAACCCAGCTCCTACCTCTCAGCAGAATTCCCCCTAGTCTGCTTCCCAACTGCTGGAAGTCCACTGTGACTGGATGGTTTTCCCTCATTCCACTCCAGAACTTTGGCAGTGAAGCAACATGGAACTGTTCTGCTGCTGAGGTTTGCTTGGAGCCCTTTGAAATAAAATGGTGGCCCTGCCCACCCACTTCAGTTCTGCATGTCTGTGTGCCAAAACACAGCACCAGTTCACCTTACTCACCAACTGCTGGCTCTGTGGGGTCCCTCAGGAAATAATGACCTGCCACTGCTGGACTGCTCCCACCACTCTGCTGCTGGGCTTCCTGCAGCAATTTTGAAAGAGAATGAACACTAACCTAAGCACCGTCCTGTTTCAATAACATACTCAACTGTGCATACCTCTGTTCCTCCATTGACAAATTCTGCCCCATTATCCAGATTAAGAATAGCCTTTCCGGGCCGGTGAGATGGATCAGCGGCTTAAGCACCTGCCTGGCAAGCGCGAGGGCCCGAGTTCGACTCCCAGAACCCACATACGAAAAAGGGGCCGGTGATATCGCTCAGCGGCACGGGCGCCTGCTGGCGCGCGAGGTCCTGAGGTCGACCCCCCGGTACCCACAAAAAAAAAAAAAGAATAGCCTTTCCATGGTGCAATGACCTACTTTCATGTTTTTCAACAGCTGGCTCCTGGATTCATCCCTTAGAGTTCCCTGATGTCTATTTCTGCTCCTTTCCCACTCTGGTGAGTCTTCCCATCCAGGTGTCCCTGTTCTGGGCACAAGTTACTGAGGGCTGATCAGACCCTCAGCTACCTGTTGGGGGCAACAATGGGAATAAAGAAAAACAGAGACAATTTTCAAGGTACAGGGTGACTGGCTCAAAAACCTCCATGGTTGTCCCACTTGTATTAGCCAGCAAGAAGTACAGGGGGAGGCATAGCACTCATTTCAGGGAGCAGCAACTATAGAGAATGGGTAGATGAGGAATAAGTTAATGAGGAACCAGATTTTCTCTATACCCAGATGCCTGTATTTTGACAACTGTCCTCAGCAGATGCTATCTTGCTTCAGGAATGCTGGGTTATCAGCATTCTGACCAAAGCCAGAGGGCACACAGTCTTCAGTATACCTTCCTGCTCCTGAGACAAGATAACACTGACCTTGAGACTGTGAGACCTGAGTTACGTAGCCTAGCCCCCAACAAGTTCAAGCCTGGCCTGGATTATATTGGGACTGTCTCAAAACACACACACACACACAGAGAGCGAGAGAGACAGAGACAGAGAGAGATTGGGAGAGAAAGAGGCAATGTGAGGATACATAGGTTGTATTCAGGAGATAAAGAAAAGGCCTACCCAATTTTGCCAGATTCAGGGGAATAGAATGGAACACAAAACACAAATGGCCCCTCCTCTCATGACACTTACATGAGACAAGGGAATGGAGAGATAATAAACAACCAATCAAACCAAATGATAAATTGAGGTAGTGATAGGTGCTAAGAAGACAATCAATAAACAAGCTAAACATGGTGGTACAGACCTGAAATCTCAGCACTTTGGGAGCCTAAGAAGGAGGATCACAAGATCTCAAGTTCAAAGACCAGCCTGGGCAACTTAGCAACTTAGAGAAACCTTATGTCAAAATTTAAGGGGGGAGCTAGGTGTGGTGGTGCACACCTGTAATCCCAGCACTTGGGAGGCTGAGGAAAGAGGATTGCTGAGAGTTTGAGGCCAGCCTGGGATACAGAGTGAGTTCAAGGCTAGCCTGAACTGCATAGTGAAACCCTGTCTTTAAAATACAAAAAAAAAAATTTACAGGGGGAAGAGGTAGCTAGGGATGTAGCTTGGTGTAAAGGCCCTAGGTTCAATCCCCAGTGTCAAAAAAACAATAATCAGAGTGATATGGCTGGGATAGGAGGAACTGTATAACTAAGAAAGTGGAAAACAGTCTCTGAGGAGGAGTCATTTTTGCCAAAACACATATGAGAATAGTTGTAGGAGAAAATGACAGGAAAGTTGGCTGTTGAGAACCTAAATGGGGACTCTCCAACTTAATTTGTCTGTTTTCATCTAAACCCAGGTGAAAGACACACAGTAAAGCATTAAGCCTCTTTTCTGATTTGTTCAATATAGAGTGGGGCCCAAATAAGAGAGAAATGTATTTCTGGGTCGCTGGGTAAGATTAGGCTATATCTGAATGTACACTTTGCTCTAACATCAGGTCTCTCACTGAGCCCAAGTTCTCACACTCTCTCACAGCAGTTCCTCCAGCTGTATCAGCCTCTCTGGACTCTAGCAGCTGGAGGCCCCACCCCCAATGCCTGACCCACAGCAACTGTCTCAGGCCAAGGGACTCTGTCCAGAACAGGACAAACACATGAGCAGTCATCTCTCTTCTTTTTTTAAGGTCAGAGTCCATGGCTCTAGAGCCTGAGTTTGAGGCCCAGGCTGGGAAAATGGCTCATTAAACTTCACTGATTCTTCCTTTTACCCTCCCTTCCTTACCTTCCCCCACAGTCCCAGAACCTCTGCTGCTATGGCCATGATCTATGTCTACAACTAGTCTGTGGAAGAACTATCAGGTTGGTTATTCATCTTCCATGCCTGAATACTTTCTTTCTGTGGTCTTCTCTTCCCTGAGGACACTCTTTTTCCCTGGCCACTCATAGTCTCTACTTTTACTCTCCTTCTCTGGGAAAAATAAATAAAAGCTCATTAATATTAAGATTAAAGTAACCAATGAGGCTTAAGGAGCATTTGCATTTTGTCAGAGTGGAATTGTTGGTCTTAGTAAATAAATCTGGAAAGTGGTGGTTGTTTGTTTGTTTGTTTTCCTTTTTTAATTACTTTGAGCTAGGAATGAGCTCAGTGATGGAAGGTTTATGTAACATGTGCAAGGCCCATGGTTCAATCCCCAGTGCCACAAAAGCAAAATTAAATTAGGTACTTTACATGCACCCCTAAAATGATATAAAGACAGTTGCCTCTTCTGGCAATATGGAGTTAAACTCTGGTTCCCTATGGCAAAAGCTGAAAGAAAGACAATGTAGGAACAAAAAAGAGCCAAGACACAGATTTGTCATAACTGTGGGATGAGTTTATTTGTTTTTGACCATAATAATGATTAATATAATGGCAACACCCTGCATTGTGGGTATAAAAACATAATACTCTCCCAAAATATGACTCAGCCTCTGTGCTCCAGATATCACTGAAATTCCTTGGAAGGCAGTTTGGGGCCTTTGCAGAGGCTCCCATTCTTGTTCCTTTTACAGTTGTACAAGACAAAACAGACTTACAACTCTACTGCTAGGTGCCTAGTCAAAAAGGAGGACAACTGAGCCCACAAATCCCTATACAGTACAGCCAACCATATGTCCTGTCCAGACTGATAGTTCTCCCATCCCCAACTACCACTCAGAAAATGGATTGCTTCTGGGCCAAGCCCCCTGTTTAGCAGCAATCCAAACACTTCATCCTAGACCTTTGGAATGAAGGGTTGAGAAAGTTTAGAGGAATATTTGCCTTTATCCACAAAATTCTATACTTCCAGAATCCTACCCATGTCCTCTTCTTCCCTGGGGACTCCTTATATCTTTTACACTAAGAAGTGGAAAAAAACCCAATCCCTCCCTCAGACCATACCCTTGGGTGTGGCTTTTCTGATATCTGATGTCTGAGAGGAGCAGAGGTAAGAAGGGGTGGGGGTGATAAGGACTAGGAAGACCTTAAAAGCCCAAGTATTCTAATTAGCATCACTTGAGTGCAGAAGTCAGGCGCTCTGCCTCTAGCCAAGTGCTCCATCCAAAAAGATGTGTGATTATCCCCAGTGAGTCAGGGAAAAATGCAGAGAAATGGTTATCAGAGGAGAGGGTTGCAGTTTGTGTGCTTTCATTCAGCCTCCAAAAAGGAACAGGAAGGAGAGACACAAACAGGACCTGAATGGATATGTTAGAAACCCCTGAATTGTAGAACAGGATGGGCAGTGAGATGGCAGTCTCTTCTGTTTTCAAAATTACTGTTCCAGCATTGGGTCACACCATCTATTCAGATGTCCTTACTGTCTCAGAGGAGGGAGGGAGAGGGGTGGAAGAAGTGGGGGAGAAAAGACAGGAAAAAAAGCTGGGGGAAAGATTTGAAAGAGGAAAACAGTGGCTGAATAATGTGCTATCCCAGGATGCTTTGGGTGCCCTAAGCCCTCTCTTGTCTCTCCCTCCTCTTGTTCTGTTCTGTCCCAGGGAGTAATGAGTAACTCACTCTCATTCTTTCTGCTCTCCTCTCCTCTCCTATCTCCTCTCATCTCATCTCCTCTCCTCTCCCCTTCACCCTTCTTCTCTCTCTCTCTCTCTCTCTCTCTCTCTCTCTCTGTCTCTCTCATTAGTATCCCTTGGGCTTACCCTTCTTTCTTCCCCAGGTGCCTGGTTTAGGCTCTGAAGCTCTGGACTTCTACAGTTTTGAAGGAATTTCTGGGTCAGTCCAGTCTACATGCTACTTGACCTATGTATTTCACAGATGTTAGTTCCCTTTGCCTCTCCCCAGGGGACTTGAACAAAGATAGCAGGAAAATATCTATTCCAAATGGCATCATTAAATTAAATGGGAAAATGTCACATTTTCTGCCCCTCACACCTACCACCATGGCCAAAAGGCCTCTTCTCAATGTCCCTTGGAGCAGGGCTACCTTGACAGCTGGGCTAAGACTATGTCTATACTTCTGTAACCTGACACTCGCCCACCAGATCTCCAACACATAGCAGTGGGCTTCACTGGCCCCAAAGGAGAACAAGAAAACTGTTGAAGTGGGGTGAGAACTAATTTTCAGAACCCAGTTGAACAATACCTCACTCATTCGGAGGTCACTTCTCTGGTAAACTTATATATATGGAACAAACCCAAGAAAAAAGAAGGAAGGGAGCCAGGTGTAGGGGTGCAAACCTGTAATCCCAGTGCTTGGGTGGTTAATGCAGGAGAACTGGTAAGTTTGAGGTCAGCCTGGGCTACAAAGTAAGTTCAAGGCCAGCTTGGACTACATAGAGAGTCTCAAAAAAAAAAAAAAAAAAAACAGGCAAAAACAAGAAAGGAAGAAGGGAAGGAAAGAAGAAAGAAAGAAAGAAGAAAGAAAGAGAGAGAAAGAGAGAAGAGAAGGAGAAGGGAAGGGAAGGGAAGAGAAGGGAAAGGGAGAGGAGAGGAGAGAGGAGAAGAAGAGAAGAGAAGAGAAACAAAAGAGAAAAGAAACAAAAGAAAAGAAAAAAGGGACAAAAGGCCTCCAAGAAGTCAAAAAAGATGTCAGCATCCATACAATAAAGTTTGCCAGATTGACTCATAAAAGAATCTTTCTCAGAGCCAATTTCAGACTAAATCCTTACAAGTATGTTTATTGTTTTTGTAGCCACAACAAATGAGAAATAGCAAATTGTGAGGAGGCAGAAATACTGATAACAGCTGAAGCAACAGCTGAATATAGATGTAGACGGTGAATCAAAATCCTGAAATTCTGTTCTCATCACAATACAGAAGGACTGAATCCTGTTGTCAAATATGAAGCAGTTTGGGGGGCCGGTGAGATGGCTCAGCAGCGTAAGCACCTGCCTGGCAAGTGTGATGGCCCAAGTTCGACTCCCGGAACCCACATACGAAAAAAGGGCCGGTGATATCGCTCAGCGGCACGGGCACCTGCTGGTGTGCGAGGTCCTGAGGTCGACCCCTGGTACCCACAAAAAAAAAAAAAATATGAAGCAGTTTGCTAAGCAATGGGAAAGTTGGTATTTCTTGGCCAGTTGTACCTAGCTCCCTGCCTTAAAGCATTGTTAATTGACGGCGTGTGGTGGCACATGCCTGAAATCCCAGCACTTGGGAGGCTGAGGCAGGAGGATTGCCATGAGTTCAAGGCCAGCCTGGGCCACATGGTGAGTTCAAATCCAGCCTGAATTATGCAGGCTGTCTCAAAATTACCCTGTCTCAAAGAAAAAAGACAAAAAAAATAAGCATTGTTAATTGTCTTTGGATTATCCTTTCAGCCTGGCCATTTGATTGAGAGTGATGAGTGATGAGTTACGATAGCCAAACATGGTCATGCACGCTGTAATGCCAGGACACTGGGAGACTGAGGCAGGAAGATCACAAGTTGGAGCCCAGCACGGGCAATTTAAGGACTTAGTGAGACCCTTTCTCAAAATTATTTATTTATTTATCTATTTATTTATTGTATTTTGGAGACAGTATCTCACTAGGTAGTTTAGGCTAGTTGCTGCCACCTCCTCCTCCTCCTCCTCCTCCTTTTCTGAGATGGCCTCACTATGTAGTTCAGGCTGGTCTTGAACTCACTATATAGCCCAGGCTGGCCTCAAACTCATGGTGATTCTTCTATTTCAACATCCTGAATGCTGGGATTACTGGCTCAAAATTTAAAAAGGGCTGCTGATGCAGTTCAGGGGTAGAACCAGGCTATCTCTAAAGAAGAAGCTGATAACAGACAGAAGTCTCTTTCCTGCTTCCCTGGACTGGTCCTACCAAATCATTGCTATTTTTTTGCACTGGGAATCAAACTATTGAAGCCAGGGCCTTGCGTGTTACATGCTACATGAGTACTCTTCCACTGAGCTACATCCTCAGACCCATTGTAGATTCTTTTTTTTTCCAGTATTGGGGATTAGACCCAAAGGTGAGCTATATCTCCAGGCCCCCTCTTTTTTTTTTTTTTTTTTTTTTTTACTTTTTACTTTGAGACAGGATCTCACTAATTTTCCCAGGCTGGACTCCAACTTGCAATCTTCTGGCCTCAACCCCTCAGAGTGCTGGGATTATAGGTGTGGGCTACCACACCTGGATCCTACTGTGGATTCTTTTTTTTTTTTTGTGAGTACTGGGGGGTCGACCTCAGGACCTCGCGCGCCAGCAGGCTCCCGTGCCGCTGAGCGATATCACCGGCCCCTTTTTCGTATGTGGGTTCCGGGAGTCAAACTCGGGCCCTCGTGCTTGCCGGGCAGGCGCTTAAGCCGCTGAGCCATCTCACCGGCCTACTGTGGATTCTTTTTTTTTTTTTTTTTTTTTAATTTTATTTTAAAGAGAAGAAAAAACAAAACAAATCAAAAGAAGAACAAATTTTCAAAACAACATATTAGGAGGGTAACAATGGTTAATACATTGCGTATTACTATCTTTAAGTTAGTTATTCAGGACACCAGACATTAGCATTTAATTATCCAAACATTATTGGCACAAACCTTACTCTTCAATGAACTAAGTAAAAATCGTAGTGTATCTATCTTAACCATCTTATATATATATATATACAATTTTTCTACTGTGGATTCTTAACCAAGGCTTCTGGGGCATGTCCCCTGGAAAGATAGGTACCATGGGAGGGCTGGGCTTAGCAGCTTCCCCTGCTCCATACTTCTCTGTCCATGTCTTTTAGCATCATAATCCCATCCAGGGCCACCAGGCTTAGTGTCAACAGTTCCTGGATGTGTTCTTTGCAGTACAGCCAAGATAACAGGATTATAATATTTGGTATCATTTCAGTGGATTTGGGTGTAAAACAGGCAATATGGACAAGTAGATTGCAGAAAGATATTAGTCCTATGTAGAATGAGGGCTGGGAGTCACTGTCCTGACCAGTTTGGCTGGTCCCTGAAGGAAGAAGCAGTGGAACCAAACAATGGGAGTGCACCTTGCTAATGGGAATGCAGAGCTCTGAGGTCTATTTTGTACGGAGGTGCTGGTTCCCAGAGGGCAGACAGGCCTAGTAGCAGCCACCTGCCATAATAGCCAGACAATTTTTGTGGCAAGCAGCAATGCTCCAAACAAAGACAGATGGTGGTGTTGAGTCATTTACAGCTGAATCTCAGCTATTGTGGCAGGGGAAGATGAGGAAAAGCCTTAAGCCTACAGGGGAGGAAATTGGCAAGCCCAAGTCAAGCAGACCTTAGGCCAAGCAGAAAGCAGAAGCTCAGGCAGATGAACTGGGTCACACAGTGAGAAATACAAAAGGACTGTAACTTGAGGATTCACCCATCAACAGTGGACTAAAAAAACTGTGGTATCTCATACCCTTTCAGGATTGGCTCAAGGGTAGGACTTGGGAAAGTCAGAGGAAGGAAGGGACTTGCAGCCTAACTAAACAAACAAAAAAAAATCCATCATCAAAGTCATCCTTTATTAGCTTCTCTGAAGATTCTTATACCCACTTTTTAAAGCAGCTCCTATTGAGATATACTTCACATGTCACACATTTCACCCATTTAAAGTGTACAATTCAATGGTTTTTAGTATATGCAGAGTTATGCAACCATCATCCCAGTTACTCTTTTTTTTTTTCCAGTGCTGGGGATTGAACCCAGGGCTCACACATGTTAAGCCAATGCTCTACCACTAAGCTGCAACCCCAGCCCTTTCATTTTATTTTTTATTTTGAGACAGGCTACTGTTAAATTGCTAAGTTTCCCAAGCTAAACTCAAACTTGCAATTCTCCTATCTCAGCCTCCCAGAGTGCTGGGATTACAAGTATGCACCACCACATCTAGCTCTAGAAAGTACTCTTGACCCAATCCCTAAAGAGTCCTGTGTCCTGCTGTTATTTCCAGATAATTATTGGTCTCCTGTCCGCAATAAGTGGTTAACTGAAGCTATAGCTTATTGTCACATTCGCTTCAGGTGAACATTTCATGCAAGAAGAACCAAAAAAGACAGAGATCTAGACCAGATTTTTTTTTTTAAAGAGAAGAAAAAAACAAAACAAATCAAAAGAACAAATTTTCAAAACAACATAATAGGAGGGTAACAATGGTTAATACATTACGTATTACTATCTTTAAGTTAGTTATTCAGGACACCAGACATTAGCATTCAATTGTCCAAACATTATTGGCACAAACCTTACTCTTCAATGAACTAAGTAAAAATGGTAGTGTATCTATCTTAACCATCTTATATATATATATACAATTTTTTCCCTTTCCCTTCTTTCTTTTCCCTATTCCAGTCTCTCTTTCCTTTTGACCAGTTTCTTTTTGATTCACCATATCTATTGTACATTTTGGATCTTATTTACTCTTTCAGTTTCTCATACTAGAGAGATAATACGATGCTTACACATGTGCTTCTGGTTTATTTCACTTATGAGTATTTTCTCGAGTTGCATCCATTTACCTATAAAAGTCTCCAGTTTATCCTTCTTTATGGCTGAATAGTACTCCATTGTATAAAAATACCACATCTTTCTTATCCATTCCTCAGTTGATGGGCATTTGGGTTGTTTCCAAGATCTGGCTATTACAAATTGTGCTGTTATAAACATGGGTGCACATATATCGCTGTGGTACGATGTTTTTAATTCTTCTGGGAAGATGCCCAGAAGGGGAATAGCTGGGTCAAATGGGACCTCCAACCCTAGTTTTCTGAGGAATCTCCACACTGACTTCCACAGTGGCTGTACCAGTCGACACTCCCACCAACAGTGAAGAAGGGTTCCTTTTTCCCCACAGCCCCTCCAGCATTTGTTATTAGTTGATTTCTTAATAGTAGCCATTCTTTCTGGGGTGAGATGGTATCTCAGTGTTGTTTTAATTTGCATCTCTCGAATGACTAGTGATGTTGCACATTTTTTTGTATATTTGTTTGCCATTAGTATTTCTTCATCTGAGAAATGTGTATTCATCTCAGATGCCCATTTTTGGAGTGGGTCTTTAAATTTGGGAGGTCTGATTTTTTTGAGTTCTTTATATGTTCTTGATAGTAGTCCTTTGTCTGAGGAACAGCTGGCAAACATTTTTTCCCACATTGTGGGTTGTCTCTTCACTCTGTTGGTGGTTTCTCTTGCTGTGCAAAAGCTTTTTAATAAGATGAGATCCCAGTTATTGATTCTTTGGGATAGTTCCCGTGCGGTTGAGTTTTTATTCATAAAGTCTTTGCCTACACCAATGTCTCCAAGGGTTTTACCTATCCTACCTTCCAGCAGATTTAATGTTTCTGTTTTAATATTTAGATCTCTGATCCATTTTGAATTTAGTTTAGTGCATGGTGAAAGATATGGATCTAGTTTTAATCTTCGGCATGTGTTGAGCCAGTTTTTCCAGCACCATTTATTAAAGAGGCTATCTTTCTTCCAGCGAATGTGTTTGGCACCTTTGTCAAAGATAAGGTGGCTTAGTATGTCTAGACCAGATTTTATAACTGCTTTGTGTGCGTGCTTGCAAATAAATGTTTATATGTGTGGCAGATTTTGGTCTGACACTCACTTTAATTCCAATGAGCAGCAAAGTTGTGGAGAGGTAGCTAACTCCTTCAACAACCTGAAACTGTTGGAGACTGAGACATACCCATAAAACTTAATAGTTGTGCATAACCATATTTTTCTAGGTCAATTCACTACAGTACCCTAAAAATGCAAACAAGGAGCCCTAATTCTCTAATCTCCATAACACTTTGAAAAGTCCTAAGAACTATAAGAAATCTGAAGAGACAGTACTTGACTCAGTAGCAAATAGTAGTCTTTGTTGTATGAGTCACCAAGATATCTAGATGTCAGGTAAGGAGACCTGTAACTTCTGCTTCTTGGTCTTCATTGGGAAGAACTTTTCTGTGGAAAAATTTCTCAAAGTGGATCTTCTTGGGGGAAAAAGTAGATATTTCAATCCTTGAAATCATTAAGTATTAATAACACTCACAGCCTTAGCTAATGTACGCAGCTTTTAATTTGTTTATTTGTTTGTTGGTCTGTTTTGGTAGTGGGGATTGAACCCAGGACCTTCACACTGAACTGCATCTCCTCAGTGCTTTTAATTTTATTTTTAGACAGAATCTCACCAAGTCACCAAGTTGCTGGGTATGGGCTGGACCATGTGATTGTCCTAGCTCATCCTCCCAGAGTGCTGGGATTGCAGGCATGCACCATAACAGCCAGCTCCTACATAGCTTTACACATCTAAAGTCTCTGAACAAGGACAGATAGAAAAAATATTCTGTATATTTAAGTGCCAGGTATGAATATATATATTCTCTTTCAATTACTAAAAAAGATCCATTCAAGGAAAGTGAAGCTCAGAGAAGCTCAGAGTGATGTATCTGGGGTAACATGGCCTGTAAGTGACACAGACAGAGTTCAAGCCCTGTGTCTTAATCCATTTGTTCTGCTTTAACAAAATATCATAAAGTAGATAATTTATAATAATAGATCTCACCATGTACTAAACTAAAATCAAAATGGATCAAAGATCTAATGTTAAACCAGAAATACTTAAACTGCTGCAAGATAGAATAGGTAAAACTCTTGAAGACATGGGCAAAGGCAAGGACATTCTGAACAGCTCTGGATGCAAAGGAAATAGTACCAAAAATCAACAAATGGGATCATATTAAATTAAAAAGCTTCTGCACAGTAAAGGAAACACCCAACAGAGTGAAGAGACAACCTACAAAATAGGAAAACATTTTGCCAGTTATTCCTTTGATAAAGGAGTAATATCTAGAAAATATTTAAAAAATCTCAAAATAATTACACCCCCCCCAAAATAAAAGACTCAACCAAAAATTTGGCAAGTGAAATGAATAGACACTTCACAGAAAAAGTACAAATGGCTAGTGAATAGATGAAGAAGTGGTCAACATCACTGGCCATTAGAGAAATGCAAATTAAAACAACACTGAGATTCCATCTTACTCCAGAAAAAAATGGCTATTATCAAGAAGTAAATAATAGCAAATCCTGGCAAGGTTGTAGGGAAAAATAAACCCTTCCTCATTGTTGGTAGGAAGGTAAACTAGTACAACCACTATGCAAATCAATATGGAGATTCCTCAAAAAATTAAAAGTAGAAATTTCATTTGACCTAGCTATTCCCTGTATAGGTATCATCCCAAAACAGTTAAAGACATCATATTATATGCATACTTGTGTTTGTAGCAGCACAATTTACAAAAGCTAAATCTTGGAAGCAGCTTATATGTCCATCAACAGATAAATGAATAAAGAAACTGTGGTATTTACACACAATGGAGTATTACTCTACCATAAAGAAAGATAAACTTGAGGCATTCATAGGTAAATGAATGCACCCTGAGACCATAATATTAAGTGAAATAAATCATACATACATACATTTTTGGCTTCTCATGTAAGAGAAGCCATGTGATAGTTAATCCTGTGTGTCTGATTTTTTCAAGAAGTCTCAATAAATTTATTTATTATTTTTTTGAGACAGTGTCTCTCTATGTAGTTCAGGCTGGCTTTGAACTCACTATGTAGCCTAGGCTGGCCTCGAACTCATGGCGATCCTCCTGCCTCAGCCTCCCGAGTGCTGGGATTACAGTCATGTGCCACCATGCCAGCTTCAATAAATTTAGTATTAAAATATTTATGCATGGGCTGGTGAGATGGCTCAGCAGCATAAGCGCCTGCCTTGCAAGCACGACAGCCCGAGTTCGACTCCCGGAACCCACATACGAAAAAGGGGCCGGTGATATCGCTCAGTGGCACGGGTGCCTGTTGGCGCGCGAGGTCCTGAGGTCGACCCCCCGGTACCCACAAAAAAAATAAATTTAAAAAATAAAATAAAATATTTATGCAAATTTTTCTTTTCCTGAAGTGTGTATACATTTTTTTGGCAGACTCTAAATATACACAACAGGGAGATCGCTTTCAAATGGATGGGGGAATGAGAGATGGAGGGAGAGGGGAGGGAGGGAAGGGAAAGGGGACAGAAAGAAAAGAATTGAAAAAAGATGAAAATAGAGATTTTTCAAATGGGAAGGAGATCAAGAGCTGGGATGGGCAGGGAGGGATGGGAGGGGTAGGGTATGAGAAAAGGAATTAAGATGTGTTATGTACATCTACCAACTCCCCATGATAAATGTAATTATTATGTACTACAAATGTGTACTAATTAAAATAAATTAAAAATAAATAATGGAAATTTATATCTCCCAATTCTGGAGGATGGGAACTCCAAGACTGAGGTGCTAGCAGATTCAATACCTGGTGAGGGTCTGGTCTTTGCTTCTAAAATGGTGCTTTTAATACTGCTCCTTCATATGACAGAAGGGCAAAAGGAGCCCAGGGCTCCCCATCCAACCTCTTTTATAAAATTGTTAATCCCATTCATGATTTAATCATCTTCTAAAAGTCTATACTATGGTTTGGATAAGTGTTCCCCCACACCCCATATATTGAAGGCTTGGTCACCAGGGTGGTGCTATTGGTAGGTGGTAGAACTTTAAGAAGTGGAGACTCATGGAGGAAATTAGGTCACTAGAGGCATGGCTTTCAAGGGGATATTGGAAGCTGAGCATGTTGGCTCACACCTGTAATCCCAGCAGTCTGGAGGCTGAGGCAGAAGAAGCACAAGTTAGAGCCCAAGGCACTGTCTCCAAAAGGGAGGGGGCTATTGAGACCCTAGCTCCTTCCCCTTTTTGCTTCCCTGCTGCCACAGGGTGAGCATGTTCCTCTGCCACACACTCCCACCGTGATGTACTGGCTCACCACAGGCTCAAAGCCATAAGGGCTAAGTGACCATAGACTGAAGCCTCTGAAACATAAGCCAAAATAAAGTTTTCATCCTTACAAATTGGTTCCTGTTGGGTATGTGTTACAGTAACCAGAAAGCTGGCTAACACAGTCTACCTCTTAACACTATCACATTGGTGATTTTTATCATATGAATTTTGGGAGACACATTCAGACCATAGCACCCCAATTGCCTGACTCTGTTCTACACCATCCTGCTTCTTATCCTTTAAGACAATGGGTGGACAAAAGGGGAAAGGACAGAGCATGCATTCATGAAACAGTCTTCTATTTCTATAAAGTCACTCTAAGCAGCCTTTCTTCACCCCTCAAAATTTCACTATTGTGAGGGCCAGTGAGATGGCTCAGCGGCATAAGCGCCTGCCTGGCAAGCGCGAGGGCCCGGGTTCGACTCCCGGATCCCACATACGAAAAAGGGGCCGGTGATATCGCTCAGCGGCACGGGCGCCCGCGGGCATGTGAGGTCCTGAGGTCGACCCCCGGTACCCACAAAAAAAAAAAATTCACTATTGTGGGCAATTACAAGAAAAAGAGGGCTGGGGATATAGCTCAGCAGCACAAGCGCCTGCCTGGCAAGCACAAGGTCTTGAGTTCAATTTCTGGTACCAAAAATAAAGAAGAATCAAAAGACTCACTAATATGTTTATTTTATCTTTTTTTTTTTTCTTTTGAGATGGGGTCTCACTATGTAGTTCAGGCTGGGCTTGAAATCACTCATGGCAATTCTCCTGCCTCAGCCTCCCAACTGCTGGGATTACAGGCATACACCACCCCACCCAGCTTGTTCATTTATTTTAGAGACAGTCTCATTATGTTGTCAAAGCTGGCCTTGAACTCCTGGGCTCCCTTCTGCCTTAGCCTCCAAGCAGCTGGTACTACAGGCACATGCCACTACATCTGACTAGAAGCACTAATGTCTAACCATAGAATCTCTGACATATGTAACACTGCTTCTTACTCATTACAAGACTATCATACTATATAAGTAGCTTGCATAGCTCATATAGCATATATATCACATATTATCATGTGCAAGTCTCACAATCACCTAAGAGATATCTTAAACTATTGTTTCAAGTTTATAGCCAAAGAGACAGAATTGGAAGAATTAAATGACCTGCCTAAGGCCACACGGCCAGTAATTGATAGAGCCAGCAGTAAACCCCAGATCTGTTTGATTTTTTTGTTGTTGTTTTTGAGACAGGGTCTTGCTTTTTTGCCAAGGCTGGCCTCAAACTCCTGGGCTCAAGCAATCTTGGCTCCCCTTCCTGAGTAGCTTGGACTACAGACAGGCACATCACATCTAGTATTTGTCAACTCTTTACCTAATATTTTATATCTTCTTTGAAGTCACTCTCAAAGCACAATAGAGGTTATGATGCACCATTTATTTTTTCCAGGTTGAGGTCAGTAGGTTAAGCACCCTCTGGTTTGTAAATCTTCAAAGCACTTGAAAAGGCAAAGTTTTTCATGTCTTCAAGAGAGGAGACCTCTGTCACATTAAGAGAAACACTCTGGAACCATTCGGGTCATGCTTGCCTCCCTACCTCTCTGCTGTTCATCCCTCTCCCCCAACCAACCCCTTATCCACACTTGGTTCAGGAGAAAGTCATAATTTTACAAATAGCTATTGAGATCATTGTTTCAAATTATACAATCTCATGGGTAAACTAGAAAATTATAAAATTTAACTTTAAGAACAGTTGTTTTATGGCCAGCCAAGTCATGATACTGTTATCTCATCTCACACCAGGGTGACCTCATCCTCCACTGTGGGCCTAAAATGGTAATAGAGAAAGACCTGAGATCAGCGATGTCCAGACAGTCAAGAGGCAGTGAAGCCAATACCATGAAAGGAGAGTTATATACTTCCTTCCTGGGGTGTTAGGAAGAAGGATGAGAGAGTTAAGGAAGTGAATGTCTCTGGACTCGTCTACAAAGATTTAAATGGCAGAGTGGCTATTGGATCTTGTTTGCATGGCACTGTGATGACCTGTTCAGCTCCCTGGTCTCTCTAGGGCCACCTAGCCCTCACTGATAGGTTTGTCCCCTTTTTCACCAAACCCAGATTCCGGGTATGTCAGTCAGCTTTCCAACACTACAGCAAAACGCCTGAGATAATTAACTTATGAAAAGAAAAAAGTTTACTTTGCCTCACTGTTTTGGAGGTTTCAGTTTGTGATTCAGTGCAGTCATTGCTTTTATGCCACATAACAATGGTAGGGAGCGTTTAGCAGAACAAAACCACTCACCTCATCAAGAGTCAGAAACCACAACAGCAAGACAGCAAGGAGCTGAGCTCACATATCCCCTTGGAAGGTACACCCTCCAATGGCTTGAAGACCTCCCACTAGTCCCATCTCTCAAAGGTTCCACTACCTCCCAATAGCACCTTCTTAGGGACCAAGTCTTTCACACATGGGGGATATTCAAGACCCAAGCTATAGCACTGATACTCATCCTATTTTTTTTTTTGAGCCAGGTTCTCTCTACGTAGTTCAGGCTGGCCTTGAACTTGCTCGCAGCCATTCTTCTGCCTCAGCCTCCCAAGTGCTGGGATTACAGGCATGCACCACCACACCCAGCTTATTCATCCTATTTTTTTTTTTTTGGTGGGTACCGGGAGTTGAACTCAGGACCTCGCGCTTACCAGGCAGGTGCTTATGCCGCTGAGCCATCTCACTGGCCCTATTCATCCTATTTTAAATCAGAGGGAAATATATCTCTGTCCCTACTTCACCAGCTGAAGTAAGTAAGTAAGTGACACCTGGCTGTATTTTGATCTCAAATTTTCAGTTTCAGTAACTGGGCTCTTGTCCTTCCCCTGATGTACAGGTACCTGCCTTGTACTCAGTTCCTGTCATTAGGCTCTTGCATTATTCCCTCAAAATCTGAGGCCCTGGAGTTCCCTAGGTACCCAAATTCTTCCAGTGCTAGGGGAGTTAAGAGTTCTTTATAGCCAATCTCTCCAGTCTCTACCCAACCTGAGTCCTTTCTGGCAATAAGAGTCTCATGAAATCTTTAGAGTGTACATATTTCAATTTTATTTTTTTTATTTATTTTTTTTTTTTTTTTTGTGGGTACCGGGGGGACGACCTCAGGACCTCGCGCGCCAACAGGCACCCGTGCCGCTGAGCGATATCACCGGCCCCTTTTTCGTATGTGGGCTCCGGGAGTCGAACTCGGGCCTTCGCGCTTGCAAGGCAGGCGCTTACGCCGCTGAGCCATCTCACCGGCCCTCAGTTTTAGAAGTTATCTGTTTATTTCTTAGTGGAAAGATTAGGATATCAGCACATGTTCTTTTTGTTGTTGTTTGTCTTTTGTTTGTTTTTGAGACTGGGTCTCACTCTGTAGTCCAGGCTAGCATTGAATGCACATGCAGCCCAGGCTCGAACTCATGGCAATCCTCTTACCTCAGCTGCCCAAGTACTGGGATTACAGTTATGCATCACACCTGGCATAACATTCATTCATTTTGTTGTACCAGCTTCATTGAGATATAATTCACATACCATGCATTTGCTTATTTAAAGCATGAAAATCAGTGGCCTTTATTATATTAATAGAATTATACGGCTGTCATCATGATTAATTTTATAATATTTCCATCATCCTATAAAGGAGCCCATTCTTATTATCATTCTTCACTTTCCTCTCCCTGAGACCCTGGCAACCAGAAATGCACTCGCTTGTCTCTATGGATTTACCTGTTCTGGATATTTCATATAAACATACCATAAAACATGTATTTAGTATTTTGTTTGTTTTTTGTTTGTTTGTTTGTTTGAGACACTATGTAGTTCAGGCTGGCCTTGAACTCACTATTTAGCACAGGCTGGCCTCAAACTCACTGCAATCCTCCTTCTTCAGCCTCCCAAGTGCAGGATTACAGGTGTGTACCATCACATCTGGCTTCGTAGTATGGTTTTGCGACTGGTTTCTTTCATTTAGTTCATCTGTAGTGTAGCATGTGTTAATACTTTACCCACTGTTATAGCTGGGCAATATACCATTGTATAGATACACTGCATTTTGTTTATTCATGAGACGATGAACATTTGAAGGTGCATTTTCAATTGTATTTTTACCAAGATGGAACTCCCTAATATAGAATGTCTTAAATCCATGAGATTCCAGCCAATCCTTCATGAAATCAGCTAAATAATGCATATAAATTAACTCTTTTCTTTTGGTTGAATTTAAATTTTTATTGGTATATGTTTGCAGTACATAACAATTACATTCTTTGTGGGGAGTTGGTACATGTACATAACATATCTTAATTCTTTTTTCATCCTCTTCCCCTTTTCTCCCTCGGTCTTCCTTCCATCTCTTGGTTCCCCTCCCTTTTGCAAAAGATCCATCTCCCTATTTGCTATTATCTATCTTTTATTTTGCTCTTTATATGTTTTAGGTTTCTCATATAAGAGAAACCATGTAATTGTTAAGCTTGTGTGTATGATTTACTTCCCTTAACATTATGCTCTCAAGGTCATCAATTTTTCTAAAAATAACGCACATTTATCCTTCTTTATGGCAGAGTAGTACTACATTGAGTATAAATACCACATTTTTCTTTTCTTTCCTTTTTTTTTTTTTTTTTTTGAGATAAGAGACAAGGTCTTATGTAGTCTAGACTGCCCTTGAACTCACAATGTAGCCCAGGCTGGTGTCAAACTCATGGCCATTCCCCTGCCTTGGCCTCCCAAGTACTAGTGCAATGGCAAGCAGAAACACCAAAACAACACCCAGGATTTGGAAGCAGATTTATTTACATCAATGGGCACTGATCAGGATCATTCCCAGAATATCAGGCCCTGATCTCTGGTGGCCTAGGGCTTATATGGGATAAGCAAGCAGGAAGTATAGAGGCAGAATGGCTTCTCAATTGGGGATTGCTTTATACAATGTGCATTATAGTGACTAGCTATTCATCACAGTGACCAGCTGTTTCTAAGAGACAGAAGCAACTGGAACTGGAACATAAACTATTACCTGGGCAACAAAGAAACTGAAGTATACTGGCTGAGGGGTCATTTTCTGTTACACTAGGATTGTAGGCATGCACACCACATTTTCTTTATCCATTTATCTGATGATGTACAGATAGGCCGTTTCCAAGATGAGGCTATTATGAGCTGCACTGCTATAAGTATAGGTATGCGTGTATCAGAGTAATATGATATCTTTAACTCTTTCAGGAAGCTACCTATAAGAGGAATAGCTAGGTCAAATGGAAATTTTAGTTTTAGTTTTTTGAGCAATCTCCATACTCATACTGATTTCCACAGTGGAAACCTACCAACAATGCAGATGGATTCCTTTCTCCCCATAGCCTTGCCAGAATTTATTATTTTGATTTCCTAATGATAGCCATTTTTTCTGGTATAAGATGCATGCTCATTATTGTTTTAATTCACATTTCTCTGAAGGCCAGTGATGTTGTCCTTTTTTTCCTGTATTTATTGGCCATTTGTACTTTTTCTTAGAAGTGTCTATTCATTTCAGTTGCCCAATTTTGAATGGGACTTTTTTGGGGGAGTTTTTTGGTTTTTTGTTTGTTTGTTTGTTTTTGTCTTTTTAAGACAGGGTTTCACTATGCAGTCCAGGCTGGCCTAGAACTCACTTTGTAGCCCAGGCTGGCCTTAAACACACAGTGAACCTTCTTCCTCAGCCTCCCAAGTGCTGGGGTTACAGGCATGTGCCACCGTGCCCAGCTTTACTTCTTTATATATTCTAGATGTTGGTCCTCTGTCCAAGGAGTAGTTGGCAAACATTTTTTTTTGTAGGTTGTCTCTTCATTCTGCTGGTTGCTTCCTTTGTTGTGCAGATTTTTAGTTTGATATGATCCCATTTGTTGATCTTTGATGCTATTCCTTGTGAATCCAGAAGTTCTCACAAACATCTATTTCTTCAAGGGATTTGGAGAATGACCAAGATGGTGGAGTGGTGAGCAGCAGAGAAAGAGCCTCTCTGAGAGTCGCCATCCAGATGCTGGAATATAGAAACATGAGGAAGACAAGAAGGAGCGAAGTGGGTCCCCTGGACCCAGGAAGGAGCTGAAGTGTGAATTGAATCCCATGGAGAGAGTGAAGAGAGAAACTTCAACAAGGAAGAGGGAGGTAGCCTGTGGCACCTTCTCCCTCAGAAGGGACTCACTGAACAAGAAGAGCGGTTCAAACCTGTGGACACACAGTGACTGCTGGTGACTCCAGAGGCCTCCACAGACAGAAGAAGCAGTGGAGGGGAGCAGCAGACATGAGGGGCTGCACAACATGGCAGTGAGTGCTGAGGGCTCAGTCATCCCACATGAGACAGCAACTGGCCAGGAGCCACCTTGGAGTAGGTCTGGCCAAGCTCAGAACTCAGAGTGGCTGCAGGCTCCATCTAGCAGCTCCCAGCTGGGCTCAGGCCCACAAAAGTTGCACTGGATGGCTGCAGGCTGAATGAGCCTGGTCTCAGCCAAAAGGTGTAGGCTCACTGAGATTATCTACTTCCCAACCAAAAAGCTACTGCTGGCTAGTGGGGATAGATCGGCATGGATCAGGACTCTGTCTCCACACGTTGTCTACCATTGACAGCAGAGTCAAACCTGAAAGTGGACTTTTATTTTCTCTCTCATTTTTTGTTGTTCTGCTAGTGGTTTTGTTTTTGCTTTTTGTTTTTTGTTTTTATTTTTTCTCCTTCATTGTTTGATCTTGTTTTCATATGACTGTGAATGTGGTTTCTAGCCCCTTTGTGGTTGTACTTCTGGGTCTCTTCTCTTCCTCTTTTTATCTCTTCTTTCTCTCTTTCCCTCCAGTCTTCTGCACCACTTTCCCAAAGTTAGCGTGATCCCCCTCTATCCTCCAGCCTTACTTGTAACCTCTTCCTCTTCTTCCACTTCTCTATTTTTCTCCCAAACCCCTTTTAAATTTTAAACCCTGAGGGCAAAATTGACATATTAAGGATTTTTATACTGCACATAATTTTCTGATTTGTTTTAGATTTTGTTATATAATCACAAATCTAGTTCATATGGTTAAAGGTGGCAAATTAATGGTTAGCTCAGTTTGTCATATTCGAGGCTCTGTTTGATGTTTTTGCCATTGCTGATGGTACTACTATACCTAAAAGTGATATAATTGTTCTAAACAGCTGTTCTTCCTGGTATTCGAAGACTGAGATTGACTAAGGGTCACAGAAAATACTGTGGCACAGTGCCAAATAACCAGGGGCTGCACCAAACAGGCAGCAACTTCTCATCCCCAACAAATTGAAGAGGTAGAATCTTACAACAGACTCAAAATCCAAACATCAGCTACACCTGGAGACTACATCAGAGAAGTAGTCATTTCCTAAGGGTTCTAAATACTAGCAATAAAGCAACCCACCATAGGCAATTTACAAGCATCACCCCAGGAATTAAATGAAAAAAAGAAAATGAGAGGACACTTAAACAAGATGCAACCACAGACATCCAGTTCACCAAAGGCAAACCCAGGGGGCAATGAGGTGGGACCATCCAAAAGCCACCCATCTGGCATCTCTGAAGTGGTAACAACAAAGCAATTGAATGAGGCTCTAGAAAAAATCAAATCAGAAATTATTTCTCAGATAATTACAGAGATAGTATCCACAATGAAAACCATGCATAGGGACTCTAGAGCAGATACAGACAAAAAAGAGATAAGCAGAAGAAATTTATGGAAGCCATGAAATCTCAGCAAAAGAAAGAAATGGAATTCATAAGGCAGATTCAAGCAGATATCCAGGAGAATAAAAATTCCATTGAAAGTATCCACAGCAGATTAAGCCAATGTGAGGACAGGATTTCAGATATAGAAGACAGGCTTCCAGTTAGTGATCCCAATAATAAAGTTTTCCTAAAAATAACAAGGGACCATGAAAAAATCAATCCAGCAGCTGGTGGATGAGGCAAAGAAGAAATAACTTCAGATTGATTGGAGTCAATTGAAAAGCAAGAGATAGCACAAATGATATAATAAATATTGTTCACAGATGTCATTGCAGAAAATGTTCCTGGTAGAGAAAAAGAATTTGACATACAGATAAATGAGGCATATAGAACTCCAATTAGCCATGATCAAAAATATATCTTCAGCCAGGCATATTATAATCAAGATTACAGAAATTCAACACAAGAATAGAATCTTAAAAACTGTTAGGGAAAAGAAACAAATCACCTATAAGGGAAAGCCCATCAGAATCACAGCTGACTTCTCAGCAAAAACCTTCAAATCAAGAAGAGCTTGGAGGGGCTGGTGAGATGGCTCAGCGGCATAAGCACCTGCCTTGCAAGCACGAGGGCCCGAGTTTGATTCCCGGATCCCACATACGAAAAAGGGGCCAGTGATATTGCTCAGTGGCACGGGCGCCTGCTGGCGCGTGAGGTCCTGAGGTCAACCCCCCGGTACCCACAAAAAAAAAAAAAAAAAAAAAAAAAAGAAGAGCTTGGAGTGAAGTATTTCAAGTTCTAAAAGAAAACAACTTCCAGCCCTGATTGATGTACCCCACAAAACTATCTTTAAAAACTGATGGAGAAATAAGGTACTTCCATGACAAAGAACACGTGAGGAAATTTATGACCACCAAACCAGCACTCCAAAATATTTTGAAGGACATTTTGAAAGAGATAAAAAGGATTACAACTCCATGAACCCCAACAGAAGGAATCCACCAGGCAAGACAACAATTAAACAGAGGGAGGGGAGAAAAAGATGGGGAGCCAACAACAGGAAAATAACATGACAAGGATAAGTCAATACATATCAGTTATAACCATTAATGTTAATGGTCTCAATTCACCAATCAAAAGACACAGACTGGCAGAAGGGAATCAAGAAGCAAGATCCAAAAATATGCTGCATACAAGCAACCCATTTAATTCAAAACAAAATTCATGGACGGAAAGTCTAAGGATGGAAAACAATACTCCATGCAACAGGAACCCAGAAAAAAGCAGGAGTAACTCTTCTATTTTGAGACAAAGTGAATTTCAAGCCAAGGCTGATTAAGAGAGATAAAGAAGGTCTCAACATCCTTGTAAAGGGAACAATCCAAGAGGAAGAGATAACAATCATAAATATATATGCAACAAATACCAGTGCACTCAACTATATAAAACAAATAATGGGTATGAAAAATCAAATAGGCACTAATACAATTGTATTGGGGGATCTCAATACCCTACTGTCACAAAAAGACAGATCAACTTGACAAAAAATCAACAGTGAAATAACAGAACTGAGCCAAACTTTTGAACAAATGGACTTAGTAGATGTCTACAAAGTGTTCCACCCCACAACATCAGAATACACATTCTTCTCAGCTGCACACGGGGACGTTCTCCAAAACAGACCACAACTAGCCCATAGAACCTGCTTAAGTAAATGCAAAACAACTGAAATTATCCTATGCATATTATCAGACCATAGTGCAATGAAATTGGAAATCAATAGCAAAAGAAATCACAAGAACTTCCTAAACACATGGAAATTAAATAGCACCCTCCTGAACAACCAATGGGTCACAGATCAAATTAAAGAAGAAGTTAGAAAGTTTCTATAATTGAGTGATAATGACAGTACAAAATACCAGAACTTATGGGACACAATGAAAGCAGTCCTAAGAGAGAAATTTATAGCAGTAAATACCCATATCAGGAAAACAGAGCAGGCACAAATAAACAACTTAATGCTGAACCTCAAACTTCTAGAAAAAGAAGAGCAGGCTAAGCCAAAAGCTTGTATGAGAGAGGAAATTATAACAATCAGAGCAGAAATTAATGCATTGGAGACTTAAAAACTGATACAAAGAATCAATGAATTGAAGAGTTGGTTCTTTGAAAGATTAAATAAAATTGACAAAGCCTTATCCAACCCTATTAAAAAAAAGGAAAGAAAAGACTAAACTCCATGCGATTAGGAAGGAAAAGTGTGAAATCACAATGGACCCTGCAAAAATCCAAAAGATCATCTATACCTACTTTGAAAACGTGTATTCTAATAAGATGTAAAATGCAGAAGAAATGGACAGATTCTGAGGTACATATGAATTACTAAAGCTCAATCAAAAAGGTATAAATATCTTAAATAAACCAATATCAATCAATGAAATCAAAGATGTAATTAAAAACCTACCAACAAATAAAAGCCCAAGCCCTGATAGATTCACTAATGAATTCTACAAGAAATATAGAGAAGACCTAACACCACTACTTCTCAAACTATTTAATGAAATTAAAAGGGAAGCAATATTCCCAAATTCATTCCTGGAAGCAAGCATTACTCTACCAAAACTGGAGAAGGACCCACCTAAGAAATAGAATTACACACCAATCTCGCTAATGAACATAGATGCATAAATCCTCAATAAGACACTAGCAAATAGAATGTGGCAAATCATCAAGAAGATTACACACCATGATCAAGTTGGATTCATTCCAGGGAGGCAGGGATGGTTCAACATACATAAATCAATAAGCATAATACACCATATTAACAAAACCAAGGACAAAATTTTTTTTATGATCATCTCAATCGATGCAGAAAAAGCTTTTGACAAAGTCCAGCACCCATTCATGATAAAGACCCTATAGAAAATTGGAATAGATAGCCTTTATCTCAATCTGATAAAAGCTATCTATGACAGACCAACAGCCAACATCATACAAAATGGGCAACAACTGAAAGCTTTCTCTCTAAAATCAGGAACAACAAAAGGATGTCCACTGTGTCCACTCTTATTCAACATAGTCCTGGAAACTTTAGCCAGAGCAATTAGACAAGAGCAAGAAATAAAAGGAATAATGATTGGAAAGGAAGAATTTAAATTATCATTATTTGCAGATGACATGCTACTCTACATAGAAGTACCCAAAAAGTCCACTACAAAACTGCTAGATTTAATAAGCAAATTCAGAAGCATAGCTGGATACAAAGTCAACACTCATAAATCATAGCCTTCCTATACACAAATACCAAACTCACTGAGAGAGTAATTAGGGAAACAATACCTCCCACAATAGCATCCAAAAAATGAAATACCTAGGAATCAATCTAACGAAGGATGTAAAAGACCTCTATACTGAAAACTACAGTACTCTGAAAAAGGAGATTGAAGAGGATATCAGAAAATGGAAAGGTATCCCTTGCTCTTGGGTAGGAAGAACCAACATAGTGAAAATGGCCATACTTCCAAAACTAATATACAGATTTAATGGAATTCTGATCAAAATTCCAACAGTATATCTTACAGAATTAGAGAAAACAATCCTAAAATTCATTTGGGACCAGAAGAGACCTACAGTATCAAAGGCAATTCGGGGCAACAAAGGCAAGACAAGGAGCATCACAATCCTGGACTTGAAATTATACTATAAAGCTATTGTGATAAAATCAGCATGGTACTGGCAAAAAAGAAAACAGACCTGAAGATCAGTGGAACAGATTAGAAGATGCAGACACAACTACAAACACACTCAGCCACCTTATCTTCAAGAAAGAAGCCAAACACATTCACTGGTAGAAAGATAGCCTCTTTAATAAATAGTGCTGGAAAAACTGGCTCTGCACATGCCAAAGATTAAAATTGGACCCATATCATTCACCATGCACTAAACTAAATTCAAAATTGATCAAAGATCTAAATATTAAAACAGAAACATTAAATCTGCTGGAAGGTAGGATAGGTAAAACCCTTGAAGACACTGGTGTAGGCAAAGACTTTATGAATAAAAACTCAACCGCACGGGAACTATCCCAAAGAATCAATAACTGGGATCTCATCTTATTAAAAAGCTTTTGCACAGCAAGAGAAACCACCAACAGAGTGAAGAGACAACCCACAATATGGGAAAAAAAAGTTTGCCAGCTGTTCGTCAGACAAAGGATTACTATCAAGAACATATAAAGAACTCCAAAATATCAGACCTCCCAAATTTAAAGACCTAATCCAAAAATGGTCATCTGAAATGAATAAACACTTCTTAGTAGAAGTATAAATGGTCAATAAATACTTAAAAGTTCAACATCACTAGCCTTTAGAGAAATGCAATTAAAAGAACACTGAGATTCCATCTCATCCTGGAAAGAATGGTTATTTTCAAGAAATCAACCAATAACATATACTGGAAGTGGGGAAAAAGGAACACTTCTCCACTGTTGGTGGGAGTGTAGACTGGTGCAACCACTGTGGAAATCAGTGTGGAGATTCCTCAAAAAACCAGGATTAGAGGTCCCATTCAACACAGCTATTCCCCCTCTAGGTATTTTCCCAGAAGAATTAAAAACATCATACCACAGCTACATATGTGCACCCATGTTTATAGCAGCACAATTTGTAATAGCTAAATCTTGGAAACAACCCAAATGCCCATCAACTGAGGAATGGGTAAAAAAGATGTGGTCTTTTTATGCAGTGGAGTACTACTCAGCTATAAAGAAGGATAAACTTGAGACTTTTATAGGTAAATGGATGCAACTCGAGACCATACTCATAAGTGAGATAAACCAGATGCACATGTATAAACATCATATTGTCTCCCTAGTGTGAGAAGCTGAAAGAGTAAGGTCCAAAATGTACAATAGATATTGTAAAATAGGAAGAAACTTCAAAAGGACAGAGAAACTCTGATGGGGGAAGGAAGAACGAAGAAAGGGAAAAGCAAAAAAAAAAAAAATATATATATATATATATATACATATATATGACAGTTAAGATAGTTATACTACAAATTTCTCTTAATTCATCGAAAAGAAAGGTTTGTGCTAATCTTGTACTCTGAGTAACTAGTTTGGAGATAGCAATATGCAATGTATTAACCATTGTTACCCTCCTATGATCTTGTTTTGAAATTTTGTTTTATTTTTTTCTCTTTAAAATAAAAAAGAAAAGATTTACCTACTTTAATCTTCCAACACGTTAAGTGTTTCTGTTTTAACATTTAGGTCTTTGATCATTTTGATTTTAGTTTAGAACATGGTAAGAGATATGGGTCTAGGTTCAATCTTCTGTATGTGGATGGCCACTTTTCACAGCACCATTATTAAAGAGGCTATCATTCTTCCAGTGCATGTTTCTGACCTCTTTGTCAAAGATTAGATGGTTGAATGTGTCTCAGATTCTTCCTGCATCTTCTGTTCTGTTCCATTGCTCCATATGTGTATTTTCTTGACACCACCATGCTGTTTTTACCATTGTACCTCTAAAATATAGCTTAAATATGGGATTGTGATGCCTTCTGCTGTGCACTCATTGCCCAGGATTGCTTTGCTATTCTAGTCTCTTCTGGTTCCATATGAATTTTAGGATAGTTTTTTTCTGGTTCTGTGAGGAATGCTATTGGTTTTTTTTTTTTTTATTGGAATTGTGTTAAATTTGTAAATCAATTTTGGAAGTATGGTCATTTTGACAATAGTTGTTCTCCCTATCCAGGAACAGAAATCTTTCCATTTTCTGATGTACTCTTCAGTCTCCTTTTCCAGAGTACTATTGTTTTCATTGTACAGGTCTTATGCTAGTGGTCTTTTGATGGATTGTTTTGGGTGTGGTAAGTAGAGGATCATGTCATCTACAAACAATAATTTAATTCCTTTCCTATTATATCCCCTTTTATTTCTTTCTCTCACTTGATTGCTCTGGCTAATGTTTTAAAGACTATGTTGAACAGGAGTGGTGATAGTGGACATCCTTGTCTTCTTCCTGATTTTAGATGGAAAGCTTTTAGATTGTCCCTATTTAATATGATGTTGGCACTGGCTTTGTCATAAAAAGCTTTTATCAGATTGATAGGTCCTTCAATACTTATTTTCTTCAGGCTTTTACTATGAATGGATATTGATTTTGTTAAAGGTGTTTTCTGATTCTATTGAGATGCCCATATGATTTTTATTCTTTATTTTTTTTTTTTTTTTTTTTGTGGGTACCGGGGGGTCGACCTCAGGACCTCACGCACCAACAGGCGCCCGTGCCGCTGAGCGATATCACCGGCCCCTTTTTCGTATGTGGGATCTGGGAGTCGAACTCGGGCCCTCGCGCTTGCAAGGCAGGCGCTTACGCCGCTGAGCCATCTCACCGGCCCATGATTTTTATTCTTGCATCTACTTATGTGATATATTACATTTATTGATATGTGTATGTTGAACCATTCTTGCATCCCTGGGATGAAGTCTACTTGGACATGATGTATGAACTTTTTGATGATTTGTTGCATTCTATTTTCCAGTATCTTGTTCAGGATGTTTGTTTGCTTATTCATTTGTTTATTTGTTTGTGATGACATCATGCTATATCATTTAGGCTGGCCTTGAACTCACTATTAGCCCAGGCTGGTTTTGAACACATGGCAATCCCTCTGAGATTACAGGTGTATGCCACCACACCTAGCTTCACTGAGGATTTTTCCATCAATGATCATTAAAGATATTGGCCTGTAATTGTCTTTTATAGTTGGGTATTTTTCTGGCTTTGGAATCAGGGTAATGATAGTTTCCTGGAATGAATTTGGAAGTACTCCTTCCTTTTCAATTTATTTAAAGAGCTTAAGAAGAATTGGCATTAGATCTTCCTAAAGTACATGTAGAATTCAGTGGTGAATGCATCAGGTCCTGGGATTTTCTTAGGTGATAGGCTTTTTATTACTGCTTCAATTTTATTGCCTGTTAATGGATTATTAAGGGTTTTTTTAATGTTCTTGGCTCAGTTTGTACAATTCATATATATCTAGGAATTCATCCATTTCTTAGTAATTCTCCAATTTACACAAGTTTTTGAAGTAGTTTCTAATAATCTGAATTTCAGTGATGTTTCTTGTGATTTCACCTTTATTTCTAATTGCATTGATTTGGGTTTTCTCTTTGCTTTTTTGGTAAGACTAGTTAAAGGTTTATCTACTTTGTTTATTCTTTCTTAGAACCCAGTCTTTGATTAATTAATTTTATGTATTTTCTTAGTATTGATTTCATTAATTTCTGCTTTGATCTTTATAATTTCCTTCCTTGTACTAGTTTTGGATTTGGATTGCTCTTGTTTTTCAAGGAACTTCAAGTGTATCATTAGGTTATTTATTTGCACTTTGTCTGTTTTTCTGATGTGGGCATTCACAGCTGTAAACTTTCCTCTTAGGACTGCTTTCCTTGTGTCCCATAGGTTCTGGTATGTTGTAGTAATTTTATTGTTTGATTCTAGGAATTAATTTCTACATTGATTTCCTCTGTGACTCATACATTATTCAAAAGTGTATTATTTAATTTCTGTGTGTTTGGATAATTTTTGTGGTTTCTTTTGCCATTGATTTGTAGTTTTGCTGCACTGGAATCTAATAATATGCATGGAATAATTTTGATACTTTTACATTTATTTAAGCATGATTTATGGAGTAGTATGTGGTCTATTTTAGAGAAAGTTCCATGTTCTGCTAAGAAGAATGTGTATTCTGTTATTGTTGGGTGGCATACTGTGAACATATCCATTTGTTCAAAGGTGTGGTTCAACTTTGATAGTTCTTTGTTGATTTTTTGTTTAGTTGATCAATTTGTGACAGTAAGGTATTGAGGTCCACCACTATAATTGTGCTGATTTTTTTTTCTGATCTTTTATGTCCAGTAATGTTTGTTGAATGAAGTTGGGTGCACTGGTGTTTGGTGCACATATATTTATAATTGTTATCTCTTCTTGTTGAATTGTTCTCTTCACCAATATGTAATGACCTTTTTTGTCTCTTCTGATCACTCTTAGCTTAAAGTCCACTTTGTCTGAAAATAGGATAGCTACTCTTGTTTGTTTGCAGGGTCCCATTGCATGGAATATTGTTTTCCATCCTTTCATTTTTAGTCTATGAATGTCTTTGTGAAAAAGTGTGTTTCTTGTATACAGCATACTGTTGGGTTGTGTCTTTTGGTTGGGGATTGAGACCATTCACATTAAGAGTTACATTAAGAGATTCAATGTGGCTGAATAGAGGAGGAGCCACGTTGGAGCTACTCAGAGAAAATCAACTAAAAATATGGGTAATTAGAAGAAAGGGAGGGACATACATCCTGATGCTAAAATCAATCTGAAATAAGAGACTTGTAAATCAAACAAAACATAGACATAGGGGCCAGGGATATAGCTCAGAGGTACAAGCACCTGCCTGGCAAGTGCAAGGTCCTGAGTTTGATTCCCAGTACCAAAAAAAAAAAAAAATAGACATATTACTTTATAAAATGGTGAACCAGCCCATGGAGCTGCCTGTGGGCCTGCCACCTGCACATGGAGCAGGAGCTGTCATTCTGGGAAGTTTGCAAAAAACTGATGGACAGTAATAGTGTGGCTAACTCAAGCCACTCAGGATAGATTTGGGATATAAGCCCCCTCACCCCTTTTGCCTTCCTCTACACAGAGGATGGCACAGCCTGGCAGCAAATTTTGCCAGCACACACAGGGTCAAGTGGCCAGGAAACTGCTCCCTCCCTGATGGGAGACCAGGTTGTGTGTGTGTGTGTGTGTGTGTGTATGTGTGTGTGTTTTGTTTTATTTTGTTTTGTTGTCATGCACCATAACAGCTAACTGGAACCTCTAGGGACAACAAGGTTAGGGAATGCAGTGGTGTGAGTGAAAGTAGTGAGTGGAACAGTACCACATCTCCTGTTCTGTGACCATTGGCTTGAGAGATGGATGTGGACACATGGGATTTAAGCAGCCTTGGGCCATAGCAGATCACTGAGTGGGAGGTTGGAACTCCCCCTGCTGGAGAGGAGATTGAAGTGGGACTGAGCAGCATTGAGCTGTCTCTGTGGCAGCAGCAGGGGCAGTGAATCGTCCCACAGCACCGAACCCACCCTGCCCTGCAACAAGTGGCATGAGAGGATAGAGATGTGCCAGTGGAAGTTGAACAGAGGAGGCTGCACAAGGACTGGGAGTAGCCAATTATACATGGGAATGGGAGCAGCCTCAGGCTGCCTCTGTCTGAGGGCTCCACAGCAACTGGGAGAATGATGCAGAGACATACAGAAAGTTGCTGGCTGAAGACTGGCCCCAGCCCCCACATCTGGAGGCCAGGATCAGCCCCACGCCCAGTACTAATCCTACTGCAGACTTGGCAGGATTACCCAGCACAGTTTTGGGGTCTGACTTGGACAGTACCACAGAACTAGGGGCACAAGAGGAATTTTTTTCTTGTTTTGTTTGTTTGTTTGTTTGTTATTTAGGTTTTTACTTTTATGCTTTATTTTGTTCATCTTTGCTCTCAACAATCTTCATTTTTTGGATATTTTCATGTGAGTGAATATTGTCTCTAGTCTTTCTGGTTCATGTTGATATTCTTTTGCTTTCTCCTTAGTCTTCCTCTCCTGTCCTCTTCTCCAGTTTCCCAAAACTTGGATGATCATCTTTTGTCCTCCAGCCTTGCTTCTATACTATTTCTCTTTATTTATCTCTCTGGGCACATCACTCTTAACACATACACACACACACACACACACACACACACACACCTTTGAAACACACACAGGGTAAAATCACTCTACTAAAGGGAAACTCATTGCATAAAAGTGCCTGGTTTATGTTTGACTTTGTTATATAACTGTAGAGCTTTCTCCTATGGTTAGAGATATCAAATTAATAGTTACCACAGTTTCTCAGTTTCTAGGCAGTGCTTGATACTACTGTTATTGCTAATTGTACTACTTTTGCCAGGATGTCATATCTATTGTAATCGGTGTTCTTCCATGTATGACAACACTATGATTATCTGGGGTGATAACCATCACCATAGTCCAGTACCAAAGGACTAGGTGCTGACCCAAATAGATAGCAACTTCTCATCCCTAATAAATTGGGAAGGTAGGATCTTGGGACAGACACAAAGACCAAAAGCCAGCTACATTTAGAAGGCATCTCTGAGGAATAGACATTTCCTAGGGAAGCCTCGATACTAGTGATAAAGCTATCTACCATAAGAAATTTACAAGCATCAGTGCGGAAAACAAATTAACATTAAAAATAGAAAATAGAAAATGACAAGACAAAGAAGCAAAATGCAACCCCTGACCTCCACTTACCCAGGGCAAATCCAGGGGACAACGAGATGGAGGAAATCAGAAGCCACCCACCTGGATTTTCTGAAATGATAGCAGCAGAAGGAAAAAATCAAGTGAATGAGGCTATACAGAAAATCAGATTAGAAATAATCTCTCAGGTAAAAAAAAAGAGATGACAATAAAAATGAAGGACCTACTCAGTGAATCTAGAGTAGATACACATTAAAAAAAAAAAAAAAAGAGGAGCTTAGGAAAATGATGAAAACCATGAATGCCCAAAATAGGAAAGAAATGGAATCTATGAAACAGATTCAAACAGATACTCAGGAGATCAAAAATTCCAGTCAAAGTATATAAAACTGATTGAACCAAGGTGAGTATAGAATATCAGATCTAGAAGACAGGGTTGCAGTTAGCGACCACAAAAGGAAAGATTTCTTACAAATAGCAAGGAACCATGAAACAATCAATCCAACAGCTGCAAATAATGCAAAGAAGAACAACATAAGATTGATCAGAGTCAATAAGAAAGCAGGACACAACACAAATGCTATAAAAAACCTCTACACAGAAGTAATGGCAGAAAACTTCCCAACCATGGCAAAAGAATTTGACATAAAAATAAATGAGGCATATAGAACTCCAATTAGCTGTGACCAAAATAAACCTACACCAAGGCATATAATAATCAAGATTCCAGAAATTTGGCATGAGAACAGAATATTAAAACTGTTAGAGAAAAAAACAAATCACCTATAAAGGAAAACCCATGGGAATCACAGCAGACTTATCAACACACACCTTCAAGTCAAGGAGAGCTTGAAGTGAAGTACTTCAAGTCCTGAAAGAGAACAATTTCCAACCCAGATTGATGTACCATGCAAAACTATCTTTCAATATTAATGAAGAAACAAAATACTTCCATGACAAAGAAGAGCTAAAGAAGTTCATGACCACAAAACCAGCTCTACTAAATGTTCCAAAGGATATTCTAGGAGATAACAAAGACCACAATTCCAAGGACACCAATAGAAAAAATCCACCAGGCAAGGCAAGCAGCTAAACAGAAAGGAAAGACAGGGAACTAACAACAGGAAAGTAATATGATAAGGATAAGCCAATACATATCAGTTATAACCATCAGTGTAAATGGTTTCAATTCACCAATCAAAAGAAACAGACTTTCAGAATGGATCAAGAAACAAGATCCAACAATATGCTGCATACAAGAAACACATTTAACTCAAAAAGAAATTCATAGACTGAAAGTCAAAGGATGGAAAACAATGCTTCATGCAACAGGAATGTGGGAAAAAACAGGAGTAGCTATTCTATTTGCACAGAAAGTGGATTTCAAGTCAAGACTGATCAAAATAGACAAAGAAGCACACTACATACTCATTAAGGGAAAACTCCAAGAGGAAGAAATAAGAATCATAAATATATATGCACCAAATACTGGCATATCCAACTATATAAAACAAGTATTAATGGACATGAAAGATCAAATAAGCACTAACACAGTCATAATGGGGGACCTTAATACCCCACTAGATAAAAACTAGACAACTAGACAAAAATCAACAAAGAAATATCAGAACTGAACCAAATTGGTGAACAAATAGACTTAGTTGATGTCTACAGAGTGTTCAACCCCATAACATCAGAATACACATGCATTGCAGCTGTGCACAGGACTTTCTCCAAAATAGACCACATATTAGATCATAGAACATGCTTAAGTAAATGGAAAGGAACTGAAATTATCTCATGCATATTATCTGACCATAGTGCAATGAAATTGGAAATCAACAGCAAAAGAAACCACAAAAACTCCAAAAACACGTGGAAATTAAATAACACTCTCCTGAACAACCAACAGGTCACAAGTGAAATTAAAGAAGGAATTAAACAGTATCTACAATTGAATGACAATACCAGTACAACATATGAGAACTTATGAGAAGCAATGAGAGCAGTCCTAAGTGGGAAATTTACAGCAGTAAATTCTCACATGAGGAAAACAGAAAAAGCTCAAATAAACAACCTAATGTTGAACCTCAAACTTCTAGAAAAAGAAAAACAAGCAAGCCCAAAGCTTGTACCAGGGAGGAAATTATAAAGGTCAGAGCAGAAATTAATGCAATTGAGACTAAGAAAACAATACAAAGAATCAATGAATTGAAGAGTCAGTTCTTTGAAAGATTAAATAAAACTGATAAACCCTTACTGAACCTTATCAAAAAAGGAAATAAAAGACTCAAATTCATGCAATTAGGAATGAAAAGGGTGAAATCACAATGGATCCTGCAGAAATTCAGAAGATCATCAATACCTACTTTGAGAAACTTTATTATACTAAGATGGAAAACACAGAAGTGGAAAGATTCCTAGATACATATGAATTAACAAAGCTGAATCAAGAAGATATAAAAATTTTAAATAAACCAATATCAGTCAATGAAATTAATGATGTAATTAAAAACTTACCAACAAAGAAAAGCCCAGGTCCTGATGGATTCACTGCTCAATTCTACAAGAAATTTAGAGAAGATCTAATCCCAATAGTCCTCAAACTCTTCAATGAAATTGAAATGGAAGCAATGCTCCCAAATTCATTTCTGAAAGTAAGCATTACCCTGATACCAAAACCAGAGAAGGACCCAACCAAAAAAGAGAACTTCAGGCCAATCTCCCTAATGAACATAGATACAAAAATCCTCAATAAGATACTGGCAAACAGAATGCAGCAAATCATCAAGAAGATTATTCACAATGACCAAGTACGATTCATCCCAGAAATATAGGTATTGTTCAAAACAGGCAAATTGATAAATGTAATATACCATATCCACAAAGCCAAAGACAAAAATCACATGATCATCCCAATAGATGAAGAAAAACACTTGATGATGTCCAATAGCTATTCATAATAAAAACCCTACAGAAAATTGGAATATATGGTCTTTACCTCAATCTGATAAAAACCACCTATGACAAACCAACAGTCAACATCATACAAAGTGGAAAAAAAAACTGAAAGCTTTCACTCTAAAATCAGAAACAAGACAAGGATGTCCACTATCACCACTCCTATTCAATATAGTTCTGGAAACATTACCCAGAACAAGTAGACAAGAGAAAGAAATAAAAGGAATAAAGATGGGAAATGAAGAAGTTAAATTATCATTGTTTGCTGATGACATGATACTCCACCTAGAAGACCCCAAAACCCCACCAAAAGATGTGTAGATTTAATAGCCAAATTCAGTAACATAGCTGGATACAAAGTCAACACTCAAAAATCAATAGCATTCCCATACACAAAAAACATAACATCAGAATACACATTTTTCTCAGCTGCACATGGGACGTTCTCCAAAATAGACCACATACTAGCTCATAAAACCTGCTTAAGTAAATGCAAAGGAATTGAAATTATCCCATGCATATTATCAGACCATAGTGCAATGAAATTGGAAATCAATGGCAAAAGATCTCACAAAAACTCCCTAAACACATGGAAATTAAACAGCACCCTCCTGAACAACCAGTGGGTCACAGATGAAATTAAAGAAGAAATTAGACACTTTCTACAACTGAATGATAATGACAGTACAACATACCGGAACTTATGGGATACAATGAAAGCAGTCCTAAGAGGGAAATTTATAGCATTAAATACTTATATCAGGAAAATAGAGCAAGCGCAAATAAACAACTTAAGGGTGAACCTCGAGCTTCTAGAAAAAGAAGAGCAGGTTAAGCCAAAAGCCCGTACAAGGGAGGAAATTATAAAGATCAGAGCAGAAATTAACGTATTGGAGACTAAAAAAACAATACAAAGAATCAATGAAGCAAAAAGTTGGTTCTTTGAAAGAATAAAAAAGATTGACAAACCCTTATCCAACCTTATTAAAAAAAGAAAAGAAAAGACTCAAATCCATGCAATTGAAAATGAAAAGGGTGATATCACGATGGACCCTGCAGAAATCCAGAAGATCATCTATACCTATTTTGAAAATTTATATTCTACTAAGATGGAAAATGCAGAAGAAATGGACAGATTCCTAGATTCGTATGAATTACCAAAGCTGAATCAAGAAGATTTAAAAACCCTAAATAAACCAATATCAACCAATGAAATTGAAGATGTAATTAAAAACCTCCCAACAAAGAAAAGCCCAGGCCCTGATGGATTCACTGCCGAATTCTACAAGAAATTTAGAGAAGACCTAACGCCCCTACTTCTCCAACTTTTCAATGAAATTGAAAGGGAAGCAATACTCCCAAATTCATTCCTGGAAGCAAGCATTACCCTGATACCAAAACCAGAGAAGGACCCAATTAAGGAAGAGAACTACAGGCCAATCTCCCTAATGAACATAGATGCAAAAATCCTTAATAAGATACTGGCAAACAGAATCCAACAAATCATCAAGAAGATTATACACCATGACCAAGTTGGATTCATCCCAGGGATGCAGGGATGGTTCAACATACGTAAATCAATAAATGTAATACACCATATTAACAGAACTAAAGACAAGAATCACATGATCATCTCAATAGATGCAGAAAAAGCTTTTGATAAAGTCCAGCACCTTTTCATGATAAAAACCCTACAGAAAATTGGAATAGAGGGTCTTTATCTCAATCTGGTAAAAGCTATCTATGACAAACCAACAGCCAATATTATACTAAATGGCCAAAAACTGAAAGCCTTCCCTCTAAAATCAGGAACAAGACAAGGATGTCCACTGTCCCCACTCTTATTCAACATAGTTCTGGAAACTTTAGCCAGAGCAATTAGACAAGAGAAAGAAATAAAAGGAATAATGATTGGAAAGGAAGAAGTTAAATTATCATTATTTGCAGATGACATGATACTCTACACAGAAGACCCCAAAAACTCCACTAAAAAACTGCTAGATTTAATAAGCAAATTCAGTAGTGTAGCTGGATACAAAGTCAGTACTCAAAAGTCAATAGCCTTCCTGTACACAAATAACAAACTTACTGAAAGAGAAATTAGGGAAACAATACCTTTCACAATAACATCCAAAAAAATGAAATACCTAGGAATCAACCTCACAAAGGATGTAAAAGACCTCTATACTGAAAACTACAGTACTCTGAAAAAGGAGATTGAAGAGGATATCAGAAAATGGAAAGATATCCCTTGCTCCTGGATAGGAAGAACCAATATAGTGAAAATGGCCATACTTCCAAAATTGTTATACAGATTTAATGCAATTCCAATCAAAATTCCAACAGCATATCTCACAGAATTAGAGAAAACAATCCTAAAATTCATTTGGAATCAGAAGAGACCTAGAATAGCAAAGGCGATTCTGGGCAACAAACGCAAGGCAGGGGGCATCACAATCCCTGACTTGAAATTATACTATAAAGCTACTGTGATAAAAACAGTGTGGTACTGGCAAAAAAACAGACCTGAAGATCAATGGAACAGATTAGAAGATGCTGAAACAACCCCAGACATACTAAGCCACCTTATCTTTGACAAAGGTGCCAAACACATTCGCTGGAAGAAAGATAGCCTCTTTAATAAATGGTGCTGGAAAAACTGGCTCTACACAGGCCGAAGATTAAAACTAGACCCATATCTTTCACCATGCACTAAACTAAATTCAAAATGGATCAGAGATCTAAATATTAAAACAGAAACATTAAATCTGCTGGAAGGTAGGATAGGTAAAACCCTTGGAGACATTGGCGTAGGCAAAGACTTTATGAATAAAAACTCAACCGCACGGGAACTATCCCAAAGAATCAATAACTGGGATCTCATCTTATTAAAAAGCTTTTGCACAGCAAGAGAAACCACCAACAGAGTGAAGAGACAACCCACAATGTGGGAAAAAATGTTTGCCAGCTGTTCCTCAGACAAAGGATTACTATCGAGAACATATAAAGAACTCAAAAAAATCAGACCTCCCAAATTTAAAGACCCACTCCAAAAATGGGCATCTGAGATGAATACACATTTCTCAGATGAAGAAATACTAATGGCAAATAAATACACAAAAAAATGTGCAACATCACTAGTCATTTCAGAGATGCAAATTAAAACAACACTGAGATACCATCTCACCCCAGAAAGAATGGCTACTATAAAGAAATCAACTAATAACAAATGCTGGAGGGGCTGTGGGGAAAAAGGAACCCTTCTTCACTGTTGGTGGGAGTGTCGACTGGTACAGCCACTGTGGAAGTCAGAGTGGAGATTCCTCAAAAAACTAGAGTTGGAGGTCCCATTTGACCCAGCTATTCCCCTTCTGGGAATCTTCCCAGAAGAATTAAAAACATCGTACCACAGCGATATATGTGCACCCATGTTTATAGCAGCACAATTTGTAATAGCCAGATCTTGGAAACAACCCAAATGCCCATCAACTGAGGAATGGATAAGAAAGATGTGGTATTTTTATACAATGGACTACTATTCAGCCATAAAGAAGGATAAACTGGAGACTTTTATAGGTAAATGGATGCAACTCGAGAAAATACTCATAAGTGAAATAAACCAGAAGCACATGTGTAAGCATCGTATTGTCTCTCTAGTATGAGAAACTGAAAGAGTAAATAAGATCCAAAATGTACAATAGACATGGTGAATCAAAAAGAAACTGGTCAAAAGGAAAGAGAGACTGGAATAGGGAAAAGAAAGAAGGGAAAGGGAAAAAAATTGTATATATATATAAGATGGTTAAGATAGATACACTACCAATTTTACTTAGTTCATTGAAGAGTAAGGTTTGTGCCAATAATGTTTGGACAATTGAATGCTAATGTCTGGTATCCTGAATAACTAACTTAAAGATAGTAATACGTAATGTATTAACCATTGTTACCCTCCTATTATGTTGTTTTGAAAATTTGTTCTTCTTTTGATTTGCTTTGTTTTTTCTTCTCTTTAAAATAAAAAAAATAAAATTAAAAAAAAAAACAAACAAACTCACTGAGAGAGAAATTAAGGAAACCATACCTTTCATAATAGCATCCACAAAAATGGAATACTTAGGAATCAATCTAACAAAGGAAGTAAATGATCTTTACATTGAAAACTACAGTACTCTGGGAAAAAAAAGGAGATTGAAGATGATATCAGAAGATGGAAAGATTTCCCTTGCTCTTGGGTAAGAAGAACCAACATAGTGAAAATGACCAAACTCCCATTTTGTTATACAGATTCAAGGCAATCCCAATCAAAATACCAATAGCATACCTCACAGAACTAGAGGAAACTATTCTAAAATTTTTTTGGAACCAGAAGAGACCTAGAATAGCAAAAATAATTCCCAGCTACAAAGGCAAGTCAGGAAGCATCACAATCTCTGACCTGAAATAATACCACAAAGCTACTGTGATAAAAACAGCCTGATACTGGCTCTAATATTATAGTGGAAAGACTTTGTTGCTAGTATAAAGATTTCTTTAGTTAGTGTCTGCTTTTCAGTGATGCACTCTGGGTGTGCCCAACTATAGGCCTTTGCCTCTGTTTCAACATCAAGCACCTCCATTAGTTTCAGAAAGGAGGCTGCAATATAATTGGCCTGGCATGCAGTTCTCTGGGAATGGACTGCAGTATTGTTAATAACACAAGGCAATCCAGATATTAGCTTACAGAGAAAACCAATAATAGCAACAACTATCCCACTCTGGCAATAGCAAAAAATCAGTAACACTAATTCCATAAAAGGAAAGTGAATATTTATGTACCATAAGAACCAATAATGTACCACCTTTAACCATAGAGAAATGATATAAAACATAGTATAAACATTAAATAAAACTCTAATATTGACATATGGTAAATATTTCCTGAATGTAAAAACTATAACTCCACTAACAATAGAAAAGAAATCAACAGTAGTAGCATAGATTTAAGTAACTATATAAAGATTCATAAAGCTTAATTGTTATAGTAGTAAAGATAGAGGGGGGACTGGAAGAATTAAAGAAGTAAAATTCAAAAAAATCAATGGAAGGTGAGAAGGAGAGAAAAGTGAGATTAAAATTCTATTAAAGAGTTAAGGGAATTTAATAGAATTACACCAAAGTAACAGAAAAGAACAAACAAGAAAAAGAAGAAAAAATGAAAAAGAGAAAATATAAGAAGAAAAAAGAGAAAAAATTAAAAGGAAAAAGAAAATGAGTCCAAAAAATTCTTCTGTATTTTTGAGTGAGTGATGTCTTTCCAGGGTTTGCAGTCTTAGAATCCATCAAGTCACGGTTTTCTTGGCCTGCTATTATGATCTGTGAGTTTGTGAGATGTCCCTCCAACCCACTCCAGAGGATCTTCTGTCTGTACATCCCAAGCTGTAGCAACTGTCCAAACAAAGGTGTGTCCTTGCTCACATTGGTAGATGAGGAAAGTAACCAGACTTCTGATTTGGATGTAGTGTTGGATGTACTCAGTGGGGCAGGGGTTCACCCAGACACTGGAGTTAATCCCAACACTTTCACACTCAGCAGCTTCTGAAAGCCACACACATCATGCCTGGCTTCTCACCACAGAGAGCAAGGTCCTGAGTCTTTCCCAGCCTGAGTTTAAACTTCTTTGGGGGCCTATCTGTAGCCTATACCTTCTCTGTGACTGTATTTTCTGTCTGTCTCCCACCCAGTCACTGTGGTAGGGTAACATTGGAAACCCTGAAGTGAAGTTGTGATACAGTTGTTCTGTGGCTCAGTCTTAAACAACCCCTTCCCCAAATGGCTCCTGATTAAACCCTCTCAAATATGCAGGTGCTGCACTGGGGTTCTCTTCCAACTCTAGCCTGCCATCCATGAGTCACTTTTGGAGTAAAACACCATGCTCCTTTTGCAGTTTGCAACAACCATGGGCTTTGGGTAGGGGACTAGAGCTGCATGCCTAGTTTGTTGTTTCTCCCTGGAGCTGCCAACTTTCTGGGCTTACCTTGTGTCAGTGGAGATAAGACCCCCTCCCCAGGAGCCAAGGTGAACTTCCCAGATTGTTTCATTCTTTTCTCTTCATTGTGCTCCATTTCACTGTAATTTCTAGTTTTCCTGTCAGCTTCCTCCCAATTCCCTGGGATCTACCTCTTTTTTCTCTTCACCAAGTTTTGTTTTCCAGGTGTGTCTATCCCAGGTCCCAGAAATGCTGTATATTGCTGCTGATTGCTACTCTGCCATTTTTTCCCAGATGCAGTACTCATTTATTTTTGCCTGTTTTCTGTCACCTCTTACTTTTCTTTTCTTTTCTTTCTTTCTCCCTTAGTTTTTTCTTTTTCTCTTCTCTAGTTTTTTCTTTCTTTCTTTTTTGTTTTTGGAAGTACTAGAAATTGAACCCATGGCCTTTGCACTGAACTATACCCCCCAGCCCTTTTTTCTTTTGAGACAGGATCTCACTAAGTTGTCCAGGAAGAACTTAAACTTACAGTCCTCCTGCCTCAACCTCCCAATCTCCCAACACCTGCTGGGATTGCAGGAGTATACCTCTGTGCCTGGCTAACCTCAATTTTTCTTGTTCTTTTCCTTCCTTCCTTCCTTCCTTCCTTCCTTCCTTCCTTCCTTTCTTTCTTCTTCTACTTCTTCCTTCTTCTTTTTGGTATTAGGAGTAAACCCAGGGGCTCACACATGCAAACAATTTCTTATTTCTGTTAGCCATATTAATATTTTTACTTTGTTCAGATTTCTAACATACTGGTAACTTGTCCCTGCCACCTGCAGTTGCTCTTCCTTGAAAATAGAACTCTCTCTCTCTCTCTCTCTCTCTCTCTCTCTCTCTCTCTCTCACTTTCTCTCTCTCTCTCTCTTTCTCCCTTATCTCCAGCTCTAGACTTTTGCCAGACTCCTCAGATGGCGGTTCTGCTATACGCTATCTATTGCTTGCTGCCAGACTTCCCTGGGTCTGACTGCAGGCCTAAAATCAACTTGTCCCTGGACTTCTTGGTGAAACCTCCCCTTGGAAGCAATGCTGTGCCTCTGTCCTTAGTTTATACTAAGACAATCTGGCACCACCACCCCCAGTTGCCAAGGGGCACATTGACACCCTTAGCCAATCCTGTTCCCAACTTTTTTTTTTTGGCAGTACTTGGGATTAATCCCAGGGCCCTCACACTGAGCTACATCCCCAGACCTTTTTTTTTTTTTTTTTTTTTTTTTGAGACAGGGTCTCACTAAGTTGCTAAGTTGCCCAGGGTGGGCTTGATCTTGCAATCTTTCTGCCTCAACCTCCCAAAATGCAGGAATTACAGGTGTGCACACCACACCCAGCTACCAACCCTTAAAAATAATTTTTAAATCTCTTTTCTTCTCAATTTTAATACAGACAAAATTAGAATTTTTTTTAAATAGACTTTTACCAATAAGTTAAAGAAAACCAGAGGGAATAGCATGCACTCAAGAGACTAGAAATTCAATGGCTTACATAATAAACCTGCATCTGATCACAGATTAGAGAAAATGACAGCACATGAGGCCATTAAGATATTTTCTTTCCTCCTTTATTTCCCCCAAAATCCCTTTTTAAGGGTTGCTTTGCTTGGTTCCAGGGATTTCTTACTCCCTGCAGAACAGGGGTTTAGTCCTCCTCAGAACTTCCTATTTAAAAAAAAATGTACACCAGCAGGGTATGTTGGCACAAAGCTGTAGTCCCTGCACTCCAGAATTAAGGTTTTTGTTTTTGGATTTTTTAGTACTGGAGATTGAACACAGGGCCTCTCTATTTCAGCACTCCAGGAAGACTGAGACAGGAGGATCACAAGTTGGAGCCCAGCCTAGACAACTTATCAATTTAGCAAGTCCCTGTCTTAAAATTAAAAAAAAATAAATAAATAAAATGAGGACTGGGAATGTAGCTCAGTGTGAAGGCACTGGGTTCAATTCTCAATACCTGGGGTAAAAAAAAAAGACAGGGAGCCAGTGCAGTGTCATTTGTGTGCTTGTAGTTTCAGCTACTCAGGAAGCTGAGGTGATAAGATCACTGGAGCCCAGGAGTTTGAGCTCAGCCTGGACCACATAGCAAGACATTGTCATAAATAAATAAATAAATAAATAAATAAATAAATACCCTTAAACAAAGGCAGTAGACTGGTAAGTAGCTAATAATTCATGCCTGGGAGAGAAAGACCCCATTTCAGCTATCCATGCCTCCTATCACTGAGAAGGATTTTGGCTGAGGCCTGGACATTCCACAATCCTTGTAGCCTCCAGACATTTCCTCATGCTTTTCTTTCAGCTGAAATGCCACTACTCCTCCACTTTATCTGAATTATACTTATTCCTCAAAACTCCACTCTAGCATCACCTCCTTCAGAAAGTACAGCAAGCTCCTGCTTCTCTGTCTCCTGCAATACTCACAACCTATGGCACCAGCAGCTTGAGAAGCAGGCCAGACCCTATGATTCCTTTCTCTAGTTTCAAATGCAATGAATAATGACACGTCTCCCAGAAGTCAGCATGTAAGTGATGAGATTCAAACCCCTCCCAGAAACAGGGTGAAATCCAAGTAACTTCAGGCAGAGAGAGGCAAAGCAGGAAGAGATCCTGCTAATCAGAGGCCATAGTAGGAAGCAAATATCTGGCTTCAAGAACCTGCATTTTCCTCTTCATCTAGGTAAGAAGATGCTATAAGGTCACCTCACTGAGGCTCTAAGGAAACTAAGGCCTCAGAGTAGCTCTCTGTCTGGCTTCCCTGTTTCCTTCAGATTCTAAGACTGAAATAATTGACCTTAGGTTGAAAAAAAAAAAAGAGAAAGTGACTTTAAATTCATAAGAACCCACCTTCACAACCATCATACATATTTCTCATGCAGAGTAGCAGAAGCTGCCTATTGATATTCAGATATACATACATTTATGCACAACTTACACCCAACTCTTGCTGTTACACAGATATATGCAAATGCTTCTGCACTCTGTCACAAATACAAACAAAAGCACACATTTGTGTTGGGAAAACCAACACACACCCCCACCTCAATACCCAGCTCCAGATGTACAGCCATCACTGATACCCCCATTCACAGTCACACACACCAGATTGAGATGTGACCTAGGTTGCCAGGGTAAAAGCCACATTCCATTGTGTCCCATTTCCCTCAGAGAACAGATCACTTCACAAAGATGTCATCACTTGCCAACTAACATCAAGTTACAGCCTGAATAAATGGCCCATTGCCTTCCCCCATTACAGGTAAGACCACAGGAGAAAGACAGCAGAAACAAAAGAGACTTGTGGTACAGTGTCACTACAGGAGACTGACCAGACAGGTAAGATGGGGATAGAGGGGGCCATCCCAGCAAAAGAGATTTTCTTTCCTGTCTGGACCTTAGATATGGGGGTGGGGAGATCAAAGGTAATCTTACTTTTTCAGACTTCTCAAATTCTAGATACATATATGTAGGGCAAAACAAGAAGAAAGAAAAGAAAAAGAAAAAGTCAGCTTTTTTCTTTTGCTATGCTGGGGATGGTACCAGCATGTTAGGCAAATGCTCTGCCACTAAGCTACACCCTTGCCAAAGAGTACCATTTTTTTTTTTTTTTTTTGTACTGGGGATTGAACCACGATCTTCACACTGAGCTACATCCCTGGCTCTTTTCTCATTTTTTATTTTGAAACAGAGCCTTATTAAGTTGCTAAGTTGCCCAGACTGGGCTTGAACTTGTGATCCTCCTGCCTGAGCCTCCCAGAATACTAGTATTACATAGAGAAAACAATCCTAAAATTCATTTGGAATCAGAGGAGACCTAGAATAGCAAAGGCAATTCTGGGCAACAAAGGCAAGGCAGGGGGCATCACAATCCCCAACTTGAAATTATACTATAAAGCTACTGTGATAAAAACAGTGTGGTACTGGCAAAAAAACAGACCTGAAGATCAATGAAACAGAGTAGAAGATGCTGAAACAACCCCAGACATACTAAGCCACCTTATCTTTGACAAAGGTGCCAAACACATTCACTGGAAGAAAGAAAGCCTCTTTAATAAATGGTGCTGGAAAAACTGGTTCTACACATGCCGAAGATTAAAACTAGACCCATATCTTTCACCATGCACTAAACTAAATTCAAAATGGGTCAGAGATCTAAATATTAAAACAGAAACATTAAATCTGCTGGAAGGTAGGATAGGTAAAACCCTTGAAGATATTGGTGTAGGCAAAGACTTTATGAATAAAAACTCAACCGCACGGGAACTATCCCAAAGAATCAATAACTGGGATCTCATCTTATTAAAAAGCTTTTGCACAGCAAGAGAAACCACCAACTGAGTGAAAAGACAACCCACAACATGGGAAAAAATGTTTGCCAGCTGTTCCTCAGACAAAGGATTACTATCGAGAACATATAAAGAACTCAAAAAAATCAGACCTCCCAAATTTAAAGACCCACTCCAAAAATGGGCATCTGAGATGAATACACATTTCTCAGATGAAGAAATACAAATGGCAAATAAATATACAAAAAAATGTGCAACATCACTAGTCATTCGAGAGATGCAAATTAAAACAACACTGAGATACCATCTCACCCCAGAAAGAATGGCTACTATAAAGAAATCAACTAATAACAAATGCTGGAGGGGCTGTGGGGAAAAAGGAACCCTTCTTCACTGTTGGTGGGAGTGTCGACTGGTACAGCCACTGTGGAAATCAGTGTGGAGATTCCTCAAAAAACTAGGGTTGGAGGTCCCATTTGACCCAGCTATTCCCCTTCTGGGAATCTTCCCAGAAGAATTAAAAACACCGTACCACAGTGATATATGTGCACCCATGTTTATAACAGCACAATTTGTAATAGCCAGATCTTGGAAACAACCCAAATGCCCATCAACTGAGGAATGGATAAGAAAGATGTGGTATTTTTATACAATGGAGTACTATTCAGCCATAAAGAAAGATAAACTGGAGACTTTTATAGGTAAATGGATGCAACTCGAGAAAGTACTCATAAGTGAAATAAACTGGACGCACATGTGTAAGCATTGTATTGTCTCTCTAGTATGAGAAACTGAAAGAGTAAATAAGATCCAAAATGTACAATAGACATGGTGAATCAAAAAGAAACTGGTCAAAAGGAAAGAGAGACTGGAATAGGGAAATAGGGAAAAGAAAGAAGGGAAAGGGAAAAAAATTGTATATATATATATATATATATATATATATATATATATATATATATATAAGATGGTTAAGATAGATACATGACCAATTTTACTTAGTTCATTGAAGAGTAAGGTTTGAGCCAATAATGTTTGGACAATTGAATGCTAATGTCTGGTATCCTGAATAACTAACTTAAAGATAATAATACGTAATGCATTAACCATTGTTACCCTCATATTATGTTGTTTTGAAAATTTGTTCTTTTTTTTGAAGAAAAAAAAAGAATACTAGTATTACAAGTGTGAGCCACCACACCTAGCTAAGACTGCTCTTTTTTTTTAAACAATTTGTGCTGTGTGTGTGTGTGTGTGTGCATATGTGTGTGTTTCACCAGGATCAAATCACATGCATATTGGGCAAGGGCTCTACCAAGAAGCTCACCCACAGTCCAAAAACCTGATCTTTTAAACTGGTTTTTTTTTTTTTTTTTTTTGTCCAGAAGACAAGGGGGTCACTTATAATATTTTCTCTTTTGAATAAGGCCCAACTCTTCAGAGTAGAGTTCTGATCAATAGCAGTCTTTTCAAAAGGTTTGTGCTAATATTGTTTGGACAATTGAATGCCGATATCTTGTACTCTGAGTAACTAATTGAAGGATAACAATACGTAATGTATTAACCATTGTTACCCTCCTATTATGTTGTTTTGAAAATTTGTTCTTCTTTTGATTTTTATTGTTTTTTCTTCTCTTTAAAATAAAAAAAAAGTATGAAAGAACAGGAAAAAAAATAAAAAAAATAAAAGTTAAAAAATAATAGCAGTCTTTTTCATTTTTATTTTATTTATTTATTTATTTATTTATTTATTTATTTATTTATTTATTTATTTATTTTTGGTACTGGGAATCAAACTTGACCTCACACTTGCCAGGCAGGCACTGTGCCACTGAGCTATATCCCCAGCCCTGTTTCTTTTTTCTTTTTTTCAAATAAAATGATTTTTATTGGTACATTTTAGGTATACATAATGATCACATTCATCATATGGAATTTGTACCTGTACATGATATAACTTTATTCTTTTTTTTTCCATTCCCCTACCTTCCCTTCAACCCCTCTTCCCCTCCTTATTTACAAAAGCTTTCTTTCCATTTTTTCCTTCTTTTCTCATTTTTTTACTTTTCCCTTCCTCCTTTCCCCCTCCCCCTTCCCTTGTTCCCCTCCCCTTTGAACATTTTCTTCCTATTTCACAATATCTATTATACATTTTGGTCCTTATTTATGCTTTTGCTTTCTCACACCAGAGAAACAATGAGATATTTACACCTGTGTGTCCAATTTATTTCACTTAAGCATATGGTCTCAAGGTGCATCCATTCACCTAGAAGTGTCTCAAACTTATCCTTCTTTATGGCAGAGTAGCACTCCATTGTAGAAAAAAACTACATCAGTCAGGCATGGTGGTGCATGCCTGTAATCCCAGCACTTGGGAGGCAGAGGCAGGAGAATTGCTATGAGTTCGAGGCCAACCTGGGCTACAAAGTGAGTTCAAGGCCACCCTGAACTGCATAGTGAAACCCTGCCTCAAAAAGACAAAAAGAAAGAAAAATTACCTGCGTTGGCCAGGCATGGTGATGCACACCTGTAATCCCAGTGCTCAGGAGGCTGAGGCAGAAGAATCACCATGAGTTCGAGGCCAGCCTGGGTTACATAGTGAGTTCAAGGCCAGCTTGCACTACATTGTGAAACCCTGCCACCCCCCAAAAAAGAATTACCTGGGTTGGCTGGGGGTGTAGCTCAGTGGTAGATCGCTTGCCTAGCATGTACCAACAAAGTCCTGAGTTCATTGCCAGCACTACAGAAAAAAAAAGAAAGAAAGAAAAGAAAAGAAAAGAAAAGAAAAGAAAAGAAAAGAAAAGAAAAGAAAAGAAAAGAAAAAAAAGCCCTAGCTTTAAGTCCCACCTCTGCTACTAGTTATTGAATCCCTTTGGCTCTGTTTCCTCATATGTAAAATGGGAATAAACATATTCTTTAGGGTTGTAATAGGCTTACAGGTGAAATTAATGCATAAAAGCACCCAGGGCGATGCTTAAAACATGCTCAGTAAATAGGAGCCACTGACGTGGTGTCCCCTGCAGGATTTGTCTAGCACTACAGCTCCTCCTGTCCCTTCTCAATAAAACTCAATTAAGAAGGAAAAAAACATTTATAAGTCATTCAGAAAATGAAGAACTGGGCAGAGTAACAGTTCTAGACACGCTTTTTCACTTCCAGAGTGGTGGTGGTGCCGACAGGGGTGCGATGAACATCAGCATTACCAGCATTGCCATCTCTTTATTCTAAGAAGAGTCAAGTCAGTTCCCTATCCCCATCACCCGTGGTCAGAACTCTCTTTATAACTGAAATCAGAACTCTCCTTTTCTCTCTCCCTTTTGCTCCTCCTCTTCCTTTTTCTTTTTCTTCTTCAGTACTGGGGATTGAAGCCAGGGGTTTCTTACTGAACTACATCCAGAGCCCTATTTTTAATTTTTTTATTTTGAGACAGGGTCTTGCTAAGTTGCTAAATTGCCCAGGCTGGGCTAGAACTTGAGATCCACCTGTCTCAGCCTCCCTGAGTACTGAGATTATAGGAGTATGCTGCTACACCTGACCTCTCCTTTTTCTTAAGGAGCTCCACATCCCATGTACTTTTTGCATAAATTGTTTTTTTCACATCAATCTTGTGAGGTACTGGGAAAGGAGGAAGGAGCCTCATGTGTTGAGTGTCTTCCACGTACCTGACATAAGGCTAGACACTTTCCATTGGTGCTTTCATTTCATTTTCACAATAGTCTTGTGAAGAGGTACACTTATCTCCACTTTATAAATGATGCCAGGAATCCAGTGAAGGTGTGCTTTCTTTTTTTAAAATGTACATTTTTCTCTCATCCCATATATCTAGCAAAACCCTAGCCTAGCCTGAGGTTGTATACTGCTGAGGATTTTCTATAAAATGACATATTCTGAAATGTCACTGTCCTCAATGCACAGATCTTTGGATAATCCCAAATCCCATCAGTTGAGAGTAACTGGCTCCAGTGGATCTGCAATAAGATTATGACTCTGCTGCTTGTTAGTTATATGATTTTTTGCTAATCATTTAGCATCCTTCTCTTTTTTCTCACTTCCAAACTGAAGATCATGATAATTCCTACTCTGCAAGGTTATGAAAATTAGGCAACTTTCATGAACGTACACTGTCAATTGGGATGTTTTGTAGAAACTTTATTTAAAACCAAATTACCAGCTTAATCTCAAAAGAGCCCCAGAAGGGTAACGGAATGCTTGTATCTCTTTCAATCAAAAGGGACCCTAGATATATCAGCTGTGGTTGGTGACTTTGAGAATGTTGAGGGACAAAGAATGCAAAAATTCCTTGAAGTGACTGTTGAAGAAATGGTCTTTGTCATTATCAATGTGTAATTTATATATCACAGAGAGATCTACATCCCGTATATCACATGCTTCTCAAAAACAGTTTCACCTACATTATTTTATTTTGCACTCACTTAAACTTCTAATAATTAGGCTTTACCAATTAAAATTGTACCACTTGCTTTGTGACTATTTTCTCCTTACTGGAAGCAGCCCATCCGAATCTGTAAAATTCTTTCCTTCTTCCCTTCAAGGGCATTCATTACAAAGACACCTTAGTTCAGAACTGGTTCTTAGGGCCGGTGAGATGGCTCAGCAGCTTAAGCGCCTGCCCGGCAAGCGCGAGGGCCTGAGTTCGACTCCCGGAACCCACATACGAAAAAAGGGCCGGTGATATCGCTCAGCGGCACGGGCGCCTGCTGGCACGCGAGGTCCTGAGGTCGACCCCCGGTACCCACAAAAAAAAAAAAAAAAGAACTGGTTCTTAAATCCCCAGATCAGTCTTCTCTTCTGCACACAGCACAGCGCACCTTATACTGTCTTGAACTCTAGTCATTTGTATAGTCTTCTTAATCTCAGCCTCTCCTCCTCCATTTTCTCACTAAATTCACAAACTCTTAGAAGGGAAGGAGGAAAAGGGAATGATTCCTTTGTTGTTGTTTTATGCCAGTTCCATTTTTAAAAGGTGTGGGTGTGTGTGTGTTAGTGTGTGTTGCTAGGAATTGAACACAGGGCTTCCTACATGCTAGAAAAGTACTCTACCACTGAGCTACATCCTCAACCCTTATAAAAGCTTTTTATTGTGTAAATGTTCATATATATCATATATATTACATAGAGTTTTGCACATACAGTATAATAAACATACATGTATCCAAAAATTAGCAACACAGGGACAACATCACATCTATACCTCCATCCCTCTGCCCTCTTACTTCAGACAATTTTAAAGCAAATCCCAGATAAGCCTATCATTTCATTCATAAATACTCCAAGATGAACACTACCTTTTGAGTTTCTGTGTCCACTACAATTGGAGAATGATTCTCATCTGTGTCTCTACTATTGGGAGCCCACCAGATTATTTCTGAGTGCCTATGAGTGCCAGACCTTCTGTTTGGTTCTGGAGGTTCCTTCTGAGATAGTGCGGCACAACAGTACCAATCTATGATGTTCCAAACCGAGACTGCTACAGTTTCAGGGAGTGAGCACAGGGTGCACGTGTGAGCTCAGGACCAGTACCTTGAATTGCACTATCTGAACTGAGCAGAATCTGTTCTCATCTCATGGCGACCCTGTTTGAACTTACCGCGAGACTCGGGGTCTCCAGTAGGAGGCGCTGCAAAGAAGAGGTGAGATAGAGCGCGGCTTGCGGTGTTCAGTGGATTCGGGAACCTGGGAAAGTGGTCAGCCCTCGCTGCAAGTGAAAACTGCAAGAAACAACGCTGTTCAATAGGTAAAAGGGACGCCGAGTGCCGGGGCCCAAGAGGGCACCGAAATTGAGGTTCAGGGGCTCGGGGTAGGCCCGGCACCTGCTCCAAAGGACCTCTCCACGCTGCCAATTGCCTTGGTTTGTCGCTTGTTCCAGCCCCAACTGTTACTCTTCCTGATAGAATATGTAGAAGCAGGGTACAGGACAGGGCGAGGAAACACCTGTTTCTAACCAGTAAAGAGGTGGGAGGAAACCCTACCAGGCTTCCAGTGGCCTCTTTTCGAGCTTGCTCTCGAGAGTCTTGTAAAAGCACGCCCAAAAAGCAAGCAGAGATCATTTTTCAAAAAAGATCGCTTTCTAACTCCTCCCTCCTTTTCCTAAGCTGTAACGTCCCTTCAGGGAAAAAAAAAATTTTTTTTTGTTAAGTCTTCTTTCCTTCGTGGGATTTCCTGCTCTTCCCAGACCCCTCAAATCCCTCGCCTTGGTGTCTGCAGGGAGCATCACGACCCCAATCCTAAATTTTGCCACAGCATTCGCTTCCGGATTTTTCACTTCTCAGCCCCTTGCCAACCTACAGGTGGGGAGTCGTACTATGGGGCAGCGGAAGAAAGGAACCAGACAGTCCCTGTCCTGAGCCAGGCGCCCCCTCTCACCAGCCAAGGAACAAGAGGGGCTCAGGAGCGCATGAACTCCCCAAGCTGCGGTTTCACGGCACTTTCCAAAGGCGAGCAACCTGAGAATGCGTAGAAGGTAGGGACAGCCCCAGCACAGGAGACAGACAGACTCCCACGGAACAGGCCTGAGTGGCCGTGGGCTACAAAGGCCTCTACGCGCTGAGCTCCGTTATTTCATCTGCAGTTTCAGAAAAACCTGCCAAAAGCAGTTATGCCTCACTGCAATGTGTAGCTTTTTCCTGCCTTTTTTTTTTTTTTCATAATAAAAGAGGGAGTGAAGCTCGCTGGCTCTCTCCCCCCCCCCGCCCCCTCCAAAAAGAGCCAAATGGATACGGGAAGAAAGACACACACACACGCACACACCAATCTCTGAGGGGATGCCAGTGAGGTGTGGCTTGTATTTAAATATCCAATATGTCAATGTAAGGGGAGTGGGTATGTATATAAAGTGCCGTTTGCATTTGATAGCTTGAGGAAGCTAGCAATGAGAGGCCCTGAGAGATGGATGCGGAGGGGAAGCGGCACTTTGACTGAGAGTAAGGTCAGGAGCGCGCTGCCCCACTCTCTCCTCCACTGAGAAGTTCCTTGGACACGAACAGACGTCGACTGCAGCTGGGCAGAACGCGGAGCGAAGGAGCTAGCGAGCGCCACCGAATCGCCCGCGCCCGCCGCGAGAAGAGGCAGTTCGCGCCCCGCGGTCCAGGCTCGGCCCGCAAGCGTCCCGCGCCGCCGTCGGCCCCGCCATGGCGGAGGTGGGGGGGGTCTTCGCCTCCTTGGATTGGGATCTGCATGGCTTCTCCTCGTCTCTGGGGAACGTGCCCTTAGCTGATTCTCCGGGTTTCCTGAACGAGCGCCTGGGCCAGATCGAGGGGAAGCTGCAGCGCGGCTCGCCCACGGACTTCGCCCACCTGAAGGGGATATTGCGGCGGCGCCAGCTCTACTGCCGAACCGGCTTTCACCTGGAGATTTTCCCCAACGGCACGGTGCACGGCACCCGCCACGACCACAGCCGCTTTGGTGAGGATGCGGCCGGGAGGGACGGGAGATGGGCGGACAACTAGTTGGGGAGCCGACGGCTCTGGGTTCCGGCATGGGGCCCGGCGACACCCCCCCCCGCAACTTGGAGCGGTCTTGGCCGGTCAAGGCGGGACGCGACGGCGCGTACCAGAGCAGCGGAGCTTCCCGGAGCCCCTTGCCCTCCGACTCTCTCGGGAGGGGGCGGAGGCCCCATGCGTTGTGGCTTCTCGTTACCCACCCCACCCTCCCACACTCGGGAGCCAGGGGCTGTTCTGGGAGCTGGGCACTGAGCCTCCGACCAAAGCAGGTGGAGCTGGGAGAGGAAGGAGTTGGAGCCCTCGCCTAGGAGACCGGGGACCGTGGCTGCTGTGCGGGCCAAGCCTCAAGGGCACCAGGCCTGTCGTCGCTGATTGCCTGGAGCAGGAGCCTGCTTGAGCCATGGGTGTGGTGGGCAGGCAGACCCGTCTGAATCACTTTTAACGGGCAGAGACCGGGCACCGGTAGCACCTGTCTGCCTCGAGGTTGCTTTACCCAGGGTAGGAGCGAATCCAGGCAGCACAACATGAGTGGGGTACCAGGGAATCTAGGAAACCTTGAGGTGTCCACATTTGAGAGTGGGTACAAGTCCTGACCTCTGCACTTCTTGCCTCAGTGAGGAAAACATCCTGAGCCCACTCCTAGCCCCCAAAACAAGTGTTGCCCAGGACAGGAAATGTCTAATCTCCATCCAGGATTGTGATCTGCCTGCCCACCACTATGCAGATTGTTCAAAGGACACAGCTGCTTGTCTCACATACAGAACTAACTGTACAATTAATATAAACCCTGGTCTGGGACAAAGATTATTAGGTTTCCAAGCAAATGTGTTCCCTCAGGTATTTGCCATTTTTAGTTTCAATTTCCTATTCTCTGTTAAGCCATCACACAGGTGCTTTAACAGCTAGCTACCTGTCCTCCTCTCTCAGCCTTCAATACTTTCTGCTTCCCTCTAAGGTCCCTATAATCCAAGGGCACCTTCTACTTCTAAATCAGTAAGAGGCTGTACATACCATCAAGCATGACAGTTCCCTTTTTCCCAGCTACCTCCACTCTCCAAACTTCCCTATCCTCGTATTCTCCATGCCTTGCTAGAGCTGCATCTGGTGTGCACAGTAAAAGGGAGACTAGTTTCTGGCTAACACCAAATCTAGAGAATAACTTAGGGCCAGGGTTAGTCTTCCTTGCTGGGAGCAGGCAAGAACTCTAATGAGGTCTATGTCATCTTGGAAAAATGCACTCAAACAGAGCTGGAGTACAGTGGGTTGGGAGGGGTAATAGAGGGGTGCAGGTGTCTGCATAAACTTGCAGCAGGTCCTCAAAAAGGTGATAAGGTGGGGTTAGAGAAGGAGTGTTAACTTGGCTCCTTTCCCTTCTATTGCTTGTGATTTTGCAGTCCTCTTTTGTTCCTCTTCATAAGGAATGGGCCTCCCATACTGGCTTCAGAGATTCCCAGAAATAGGAACAATAGAATAGTTCACATATAAAAGAAAAATATACATAGATAGATATAGATAGATATCATATATGTGTATATATCATATATATATATATATATATATATATATGAAAAGTCATGAAACAATGGAGAAATGTGGGAGGCAACAAAAGTGGAGGAACAATGAGCATAGCTCCCAGCTGCTCCAAGTGTTTTACTGTGTGCCTGAGTTGAGCCCAATAACCTAGAAGGTCAGCATAAATCAGTAATAGGCTCTTGGGATAAGTGGTCTTTAATTACCTCCCTAAAGACACATCTTGATTTCTTTTCATGTCCCAGGCCTGCTAAGGGTGTTAAATTTAAGGAGAAACCAGAGGAAATAAAACTGGCGGAGGAGGGAATGTTTTTGCTGCTGTTTAACTGACTGCTTCATTTTTGGTTTTGCCTTTTTAAAAAACCCACATTGCCTGAGACCACCTCTGCACCACCTTTTCTCTTTCCTCCTTCCTTGACTTTATGGCAGTTCCATGTATTTTCAGTAAAGGAAATGATAACTGGTCAAAGCTGTCTGTAGCCTCCCCTGCCAACTTCCAAACACACACTTTCTCAGTTTAGTTTTTGGAACAGAAAGAGGTGGCGTTTGAGTTTGCTAATTCTCTCCTCCCTCCACATTTAAGTTAATCAGCCAGGATATTCAATAAATCGAAACTTTAACATTCCATAAGTGCTTTAGCAGTCAACATTCCAGCAGGGTAAAGTAGGCCAGAGTTAAGATATAAAATATTATAGATTTCTACTTGGGGGGAGGAGGTAGTCTCCAAAGGCCATGTAAAGTAAATAGCTATTTGTTGTAATTGGAGAGCAGGGCCCCCAAGGATTACCCTGGAATCCATGTGTTCAGAACTAGTCAGGCTGAGCCCAAGAGCAGCCTTGACTCCAAATAATAACCTGTTGGCACAGCATATGCTCCCTGCTCTCCATCTGCAATCAGTAGCCAGAAGTATTTCAGTCCCCACCTGGATGGTGGCATTACATGAGGTTCACAAGGATTCTGACATTCCTGAAGGGCACCTGTGGACTGGCAGAACAGAGCTTGGGAGCCAGACTGGAGGAGAGGCCTCCTGCCAGGTGGGATGGAGCAGCTCATGCAGCTGCTTTGGTTTTTAAGTGAGGCGGTTCTTATTTGGCAAGATGCCAAGACAGCACTGTCACAGCCCTGAAAGTCTGAAAGAATGGCTGAGGGAGCTCAGGCAAGTCATAGAACCAGATTAAATGACACATTAGCTAGTCGTCTAGCTAGCATCTGGGTCCCGGGACAGATCAATTTTGACTGAGGCCCCAAGGGAGAAAGGTGTAACATGAAGAGTCTGGAAATCGTTGAGAAAAGGCCATCACTTGAGGCAGACAGGTCAAGATGAAGCAGGATAGAGGGAGGTCTTGGGCCCCGAAGGGGTGAAAGAACTGAGGGCAAACTCTGTCTACTCAATACTATGCCTCAACACTTTGCTGTTAACACCCCTGTCCAGCTGTAGCTGGGAAAATATGAAAATGACTTGTTTTCTCTCTCCTTTCATGCTGGCTTGGGTTCAGGAGAAGGTCTAGAAATATCTGTTCCATCATCATGTGCCACTGGGTTCCCACAGTCTGAATCCAGCTAATAGGAAAGTTGGCAAAGGAAAATGATGCTCAAAGACAGCTGAACAGGGATGATTCCAGCTGTTAGAGACCCTTGTTACTGGACACAACCCAAGTGACTTCCTGTATGATCTGTCCTTTGGCATCAGGGTTAACAGAGAGTTGGAGAAAAACTGTGGTGACTCAAATGGCCACACCTCTCGGGTTTCATGATTTGTTCTCACACCAGGTCTTGGGCGGTGAGGTCACAAGCTGCCCTCTGCTAATGAGCTCAGGGTAGTCAGAGACGTGAGATACTTAGAGAATGAGGGAACTCAAACTTGAAGCTCAGAAGTAATCTGCCTGAGCAAAGCAAAGAATCAAAGGCTCCCGTGGGTTGGTGTCACTCCAGTTTAGCATCCAGAACTGAATCATGGACTGTTTTCTAATTTTCTTGCCATACTGGCCACTCTGAACATGCTTCTGTTTTTCCGTATTCCTCTCTAAACATGTTAGAACTAAACACAGTACTCTCAGTGTGGTCTAGCTAAGGCAGTCTTCCCCCTTAGCTAGTTGCTAGACCTCTCTCAATGCAGCCTTAGATCACACTAGCTTCCCCCCAACTTTTATGTGGTACTGGGGATTGAACACAGGGGTACTTTACTATTAAACTACGTCCCTACCCCTTTTTAACATTTTATTTTGAGACAGGGTCTCACTAAGTTTTCCCAGGCTGACCTCAAACTTGCAATCCTGCTGCCTCAGCCTCCCAAGTAGCTGGAATTACAGATGTGCTGCCACACTTGGTATTTTTTATATTAGCTTTTAAATGGTTTTTGATTATTATATGACCATTTTTACATTGGCCTTATTTATAATTCCTTAAGTCACTGTTGTGTATATTTTGCTGAGCCACATCTAACCATTGCAGAGATGGACAGACTTGCATATAATTAAAATGTTTATAGCTTGCTTGAGAGACCTTGGGTTTGATCTCCAGCACCCCCTAAAAATTGTGCCGAAACACAAAATAACAGTATACATTTTCAAGAAAACATACATGGTTGCCTGAAGAGGGGAGATGAATGAAAGGGTATAAAAAGAAACAGATAATTGAAAAGCCTTTGCACAGACCAGTTATGGTAATAGGTCATGAACTAAGGAGTATGGTTAACTCAACTGTAGCTGAGGCTTACCTTCCCCCAACAAACTCCTCAAATACAAACACCTTGGGAAACTAGTTTGGGTGACAAAAGTGCAGGACTTTATACTGATTTTCATTAAGCTTATTTTGTTAGAGCCAGCCCATTTTTCTATCCTTTTGAAATCTCTTTGGATCTTGATTATGTCATTTCTCTCAGCTGTATGTCTTCTGAACCAGGGTGAGCAGTCTTTTTGGGAGTCAATTATTAAAATGTTAAACAGGACAGAACCTTGTTCAGTACAACTGAAGATTTGGGTCCATTAAATCAGTGTTTGAGTAACCCCTGCTTGGCCTGAGCTATTTTCCCTTCCCTCCTACCATTATTGCATGTCAATCTCTTTTTCCCAGGACGTCTTACTATAGAGTAAGTAACTACAGACTGAGAATAAAATTCAGAGGACTTCAACACAGGAGAACATAGGCCAAACCCTAAGTATTCTTGAGACTGGGAGCAGAAGACCCTTATATAATTCAAATAGATCTGGGTGGGAGTAGAAACATGTGCCCCAAAGCTGCCATGCCTAAACATTCTACTCACCAGCTTGTCACTGGAGCTCCACAGACTTCCCACTGAAGTTTCAAACCTGATTTTAAAATTAACCACTTAAAATTTTTTATCGTTATGGAATAAATTCTACCTCCTATGTAGATTACATAGAATGTTATTAGCCTTGAGAATTTCATCTTTTAGCCTGATGTGGTGATACATGCCTGTAATCACAGTACCCAGGAGGCTGAGGCAGGAGAATCACTGTGAGTTTGAGGCCAGCCTGGGCTACATAGTCAGACCCTGTCTCAAAAAAACAAAAAAAAAAATTCTTTTCATCTTTTGGCGCTGTCTGATCCCTGTTATTAGCAATTGCACCCTCCAGCTGTTCACACTGGAGTCCTTTCCTATTTTTATCACTCTCCTCTGTTAAGGGACATCCTGATCTTTGTGAGTTCCTCAAGCTATAAGTCCCTTACCATTTTTCTCTTACTTTCTAATTAAAGCTTTTCCTGTTTTAAAAAAGAATTGCATTGTTTGAGCTGAACATGGCTATAATCTTAGATACTTGGGAGGCTGAGGCAGAAGAATCACAAGTTAAAGCCCAGCCTGTGTAGCTTAGCAAGACTGTCTCAGTGTGAAGTCCCTGGGTTCAAGCCCTACTACTTGAAAAAACTGCATTTCTTTGAGTGAGAAATGGCTACATATGAATTCATTTCATACCTTTAGATGCCTCAGACAATCATATCAAGTTTTTGTTCTGTATGTTGAAAAACGTGCTTAGAAATAGGAATATCAAAGAATCTAGTTGATTATTACATCTATATCCAGATAATAGATGCACTATATTATGACAAAATTATAAAGTCTTCAGTATCACCAAGATTTTATTTACCCTCTTTGTAGTTGATGTATTTCTTTTCTTCCTATGGGATAAATGAAACTATTTAAAAATCTTTACCTCTGACCTTGTCAGCCAGAAGGATATTTCTGAATTTCCTTTATTTCCCCTTAACATTGCAACATCTCAAATCAATATGGAGTCCAGTACTACCTGCCAAATGTTTGCCATGGATAAAGTTAAAATTCTCAGGAGAGAAGGAGAGTGACAAACTCAGGACTGTGCTAGCTGAGAGCACTTTTTACAAGAAAACTCTCAAGAAGCCAAGTTTTGCTTCCTGCCATAAGCAGGGGGAACAAATTCAGTGATCTGTGTGGCCTTTGTTAGAGTCAGCTACAGGCAGTTGACAGCCTCATGTGGCTTTAAGGACATGAGAGCTGAGAGAGTGCAAAACAATTTCATCCTAGAGGACAGCAAGTACTCTGGGGAGGAGGACGTGACATTGGGAAAGAGACAGAAGCCTATCCTCTTTCTCGCATTGAGAAAGCTGCTGTCCCATTTCTTGAAATGGGTGGGTGGTATTTGGCAACAATAGCAACTTATAATTATGGGCTTTTATAGCCAAAGCCTTTTCATAGTCTCTTTCTCATAATATGCCCAATCGGGCTGAAGGTATACCTCATAATATGCCCAAATCAGAACACTTGCCTAGCGTGCTCAAGACCCTGGTCTGCATCACCCCCTCTACTGGGGCTTGAACCCAGGACCTTGCACATGCTAGACAAGTGCTCTGCCACTGAGCCAAATACCTAGCCCCTGCATAGCTTTCTCTTGTCTTGATGCTAGTAACAGAATGACATTCACTTTTTTCCTTTAGGAATTCTGGAGTTTATCAGCCTGGCTGTGGGGCTGATCAGCATCCGGGGTGTGGACTCCGGCCTATACCTAGGAATGAATGAGAGAGGAGAGTTATATGGATCGGTAAGTTTCAGGGTTTATTTTTTCCCCCTCAGAGGTTATTACCACCAGAGTTTGGACAATGTTAGGCAAGAGGATACAAAAATTTATCTAGCACTTGAAAGCACTTTTGTCCATGGTAAAGAATTAGCATCTTCTGGTTACTTCTTGGCTGCCCAGAGCCTTGCTCTATAACATCTTTACTCATTTCTGTCCCCACCATCAAAACATAAGCTTTTCTGTAATACATTTGCTTTCACCTTGTCCATTAGTGGGCCAGACAGTCTGATGATAACAGTAGATAGTTGTGCTGGTTTCTCAGTAGATAGGATTTGGGGTACTAACCCTCCCAAAGAGCACATCTCAGTTTTAATGGGTGCCCAGGGAAGTAGCATAAAAACAGGCAGTATAAGAGCTAGCCTTCAAATTGAGGAATCTGAGGTTAACAACATAGTCCCTGATTTCTAGATTGCTTTAATTGAATCCCAAAGGCCAAATGAAACAAAGAAATGAAGAATGAGGGTTCCAGGGTCTGGTGACAGCCCTACGCCCCTAACTAGGCCTAGGCTGGCTGCAGTGCATTTTCTCTATTCTGGAAAGTAGCCCAGCACTGGGGAATGGTGACTTTTCTGACCTTAACCCCTTTCAAGGGATCCCAACTCCTGGCTCAAACTTTTGAGTCACATTGCATGCTTTCTGGCTGCCTATACCCCATTAAATCAGAACACATTTTTCCCTGACACCTCAGAGATAGGCTTGTCCCCAGCACTCAGTATTGGCAACCCCTGCAAGTAGTATGGTGCTTGGATCAAGTGTGAGAAGGGACAGAGACAAGAGACCCAGGAGCTGCCACCTTGAAGTAGCCAGATTGGAGGAGTTTCTCAAGGAGATCTTTTCCACGCTTTCCAACTGACAGGCCTGGGACCCTTCATTAGGAAAGATCACAGCTCACCTCCCATGGAGCCTTATATAGATCCAAGGCCCTGCCTGTTAGTGGATGTGGTTGACTGTAATCTCAGTGGATTCGCACATTATTAGCACTAAGTAGGGAGAAAGCTCAGTGGGTACCAGCAGAGTATTGGAAGCTATAACACAAATTCTTGGGCTCAAAGAGCCACCTGAGGCCATCTCCTCCAATCTCTTCCCTTCAGGAAAGATCTCACCCAAAACATTTTGTGTGGCTCATGAAAGAGGATGAAAGATAGAGTCAGGAATGTTTTGTGCTATTTGGAAGAACGATACCTCAGTAATATGGGGAAATAGGACTGAAATTTTCTAATGTCAATATGCTATTGCTATTTTAGGATTTCTTCACCAGCAAGCTCGAATGGGAGAAATAGTCATATAATGGGTTCTGCTTTATTTTCTTCCCCTCACAGAAAAAACTCACACGTGAATGTGTTTTCCGGGAACAGTTTGAAGAGAACTGGTACAACACCTATGCCTCTACCTTGTACAAACACATGGACTCAGAGAGACACTATTATGTGGCCCTGAATAAAGATGGCTCACCCCGGGAGGGATACAGGACTAAACGACACCAGAAATTCACTCACTTTTTGCCCAGGCCAGTAGATCCCTCTAAATTGCCTTCCATGTCCAGAGACCTCTTCCGCTATAGGTAATAGACCTCCAGTGTGACCTCTGTGACCCATGTACTCTGGGGCCACAGTTGTCTCTGTAAGCACTATACTCATAGCTTTTCAGTCCTTCCTTCCTATCAGTTTAGATAACACAGAAGCACTTACTGTTCAACTTGACCCAGCTGGTCCCTTGTTCAAAGTGTATATCAAGGTTGGGCTATTTTGGGGAGGGATGGGGGAGGAGGGGTTGGGCCCAAGGGAATCTTGTATATACTTTTTTTTACTCATTTATTTTCCCTGGAGGTGGCACAACAGAGAACAGGGGCCTCTGCCAAGGCTAGGGGTGTCTTGCTCCACAGTCTACCCAAAGACCTTTTGACAATGGGTGCAAATGAAAGACCAAGGAATCTGCCATACATGCTACTTACAGATCTTTGGAAAAGTCTCATTAAGAAAATCTTTGGGGGCCGGTGAGATGGCTCAGCGGCGTAAGCGCCTGCCTTGCAAGCGCGAGGGCCCGAGTTCAACTCCCGGATCCCACATACGAAAAAGGGGCTGGTGATATCGCTCAGCGGCACGGGCGCCTGCTGGCGCACGAGGTCCTGAGGTCGACCCCCCGGTACCCACAAAAAAAAAAAAAAAAGAAAAGAAAATCTTTGGGCCTCCAGCCCTGCTGCAGGCCATCCCCACATTGGCTCTGCAGATTTCTCACTCATCCTAACATGTAGTTTTGCCACCATTGGAAATGGAAGATGGGGTAGGTTATAAACAAAATGATATTAAAATGTAAGCATGGATACTGTGCATAAGGACAAACTATTTATGAAATGTATATGCTATTTATTTTATATATATTTATTTATTTCAAAATAATTTTATTTTTAATGAGAGATGCTATGACTGGATTTTCATCAGAAAGAATAAGGTCCTACTGAAACAGGAAAAAATGAGTTATTAAAGGCTTTTATTGGCAATAAAATTGTCTTTATATTGTAAACCACTGTCTGATAAGTTGATTTGTACATTTAGTAGGATTAGAACATTGACCAGCTTCTTTCTCTCCCACTCATTAGAATTTCTTGATGTTGGCGTCACACTGCCTAAGCTAGGTGACTCCATCATCCAGTGTGTTAGCATCATCTAGGGCCCTATCCAAAGTCCCGGTACAGAAGGATCTGGAGTTTCATATGCTATGACTTTAAACTTAGTGAATTAAAAGTTCCAGAAGTCCTGGACCAACTATTCTTACTGAAGTTCCCATTTGTGCTTAGGACTAGATATAGAGAAACCCTCCTTTGGGACTTAGTTAAGGTCCAAAGCCCTAAGGTCAGAAACCCTAATTGATGGCTCTTTACTTCAGATATGAAGGTGAAATGATGCAAAATAAACAACAATCAACAGAGAGAGTGATTTTTGAGTCATCAGCTTCTCTTCTGGAGATGTTCTCCTACTCTCTCTACTTCTGTCTTCCCAACATCCCCTGCCAGTGCTTCCTCTAGGAAATTCTGGAAAGCTGTCAACACATTATCCTAAAGCAGTAGTGCTCAGAGTGTATGGTCTCTCGACCAGTAGCATCGCCTAGAAACTGGTTAGAGATGTGAATTATCAGAGACTCTGGGGATGGGGCCCAGCAATCTGCATGTTAACAAGCCCTCCAAGGGCTCTCCATGTATAGTAAAATTTGTGAACTAATTCCCTAAAGAAAATTTTCTTGCTTTTTCAACCAAATTGTTTATAAATAAAATTTAAGGTGATTTTAGTCCATAGAACATAAGGAGAGTGAGCGGCTCTAGTTGAATGAAGAATGGCATACCTTGGAAGTCCCCTTTTCCCGGAACAGCACCTGACATCTGATTTGAAATCTTTAGCCTCTTCGCTGATATTTACAGAGGTAGGAGTATAGCATTATTTGTATTTTCATAGTAAATATTATTAGGAAACAAGAATCAAAGCATAAAAGTCTCAGCGAGTACACAGACGCTATGAAGGCCTGGTAAGAGAAGATCCCTGGATCTGGGACAGTTCTTCCTAGTACACATCAATCTCATCATGTAGGCATCCACTATTTTTCCAACTAATTGCATGTTGAAACAAATACCTTAGGTACCAGGTCACTTAAAAAGCAAAACCAGAATCCCCTGACACCAGCACCAAAAAAAAAAAAAAGTGGGGGCATAGTTCAGTGGTAGAGCACCTCCCTTGCATGCATGAGCCCTGGATTCCATCCCTAGCATTGCCAAAACAAAAACACAACCCCGAAAGGTGTATAAAAGCTCATCCAAATCTAACTACCCAACAGAGAATCAACACATGAAAATATATAACTGAAATAGCAAATAACACTGATGAAAAGTGCAAAGTTATATTCACTTACATGACCATTGATTAAATGTTAATCAGTGAAACCACCAAGGTAGAGATCTCAGTGGGCTAGGGCAACAAGGGTAAGTTTCCTGACAGGGGTAATGCCTGCTATGAAGAAACAACAGGATTTGGAAAAGCAAAGGGCTGATGGTGTTCATGTCGGGCTGTGGGGAAAAACACTACCTCTACAGTTCTCTGGGAGATGTATAAAATCAACTACATTACATTTTTGTTACATTGCTAAACAGCATCACATCTTGAATTTTTTTTTTTTTTTTTTTTTGAGACAGAGTCTGGCTGTGTTGCCCAGGCTGGCCCTGAACTCCTGGATTCAAGTGATCCTCTGGTCTCAGCTTCCTGAGTAGCTTGGACTACAAGTGCATGCCACTGCATCTAGCTTCACACTTGATTTTATTTTAGTTATTTTTTGTTTATTTTTTGAGACAGGGACTCGATATGTAGTTCAGGCTGGTCTTCAGCTCACTGTGTAGCCCAGGCTGGCCTCAAACTCACAGCGATCCTCCTGTCTCAGCCTCCCAAGTGATGGGATTTACAGGCATGCACCACCATGCCTGGCCACACCTTGATTTTAAAACCAAAAATTTACCTATGTTTTCTCTGTTTAGCTACCTAACACTTTTGTTACATAGCCACAACTTTTGAGGACTTGTGAGATACGTGAATCTGCTATAACCGATAGGAAGCTGACAGTTCTCTGTGAGTAGGGCAAGTGTTACACAAGCAAGGCAGTTGACATGAGCTTGGTAAGATCATAAGCACTGTACTGCAGGGCAGGATTTTTTTTTAAATGCCACCATCAGGAGAAAGGGAAATACCCCAAATCCTAAGTCACTCCTTATCTTGTTGCTCTGAGTGATAATAAAGGGGAAAAGACCTGAAGAATGGTGTGGGGTCCCAGGGTGCAGGAGGAGCTCTTGTGTTGAATTTTGAGGCATAGCAATGCATGAGGCATAAGGCCAGAAAAATGACAATGGGAAACTTTCTTATTTTCAAAAAGAAGGGGAAGAGGCCAGTGAGACAGCTCAGAGGCATAAGTGCCCGCCTGGCAAGCGCGAGGTCCTGAGTTCGACTCCCGGAACCCACATATGAAAAAAGGGCTGGTGATAGCACTCAGCGGCATGGGCGCCTGCTGGCGCGCGAGGTCCTGAGGTCGACCCCCAGTACCCACAAAAAAAAAAGGGAAAGATAAATTCTGGAAGGGGAAATGTAATATGGATGAGCTAGTACCTCTAGATCAGTTGATAACTGATTGACACCATATCCCCAAAGTGCTAAAGTAAGGCCAACCTAAAGGAGATTATAGAATAATAGGCTCTGAAGCTCTGGTTTTGGATGAAAACACATGCAAAAACCAATTCTTATTCATCTTTGCATCCCTTTCCTGTGTTTAGAACATTCCTGAAACAGAACAGGCACTTGGAACATCTTTGTTGAGTAAATGGTTGGTTGAAAGAATGAATGAATAAATGAATGAATGGACAAAGACATAGATGCCTTCTTTAGTAGATGTATATACAATACAAATGCTGGGCTAGAAAAAGCAAATAAAGTATAGAACAGAATTAGCTGAAGTGAGGGCTGGTGAGGTAGCTCAGCGGCATAAGCACCTGACTGGCAAACGCGAGGTCCTGAGTTCGACTCCTGGTACCCTCATAAAGGAAAAAAAGGGCCGGTGATATCACTCAGTGGCACAAGCGCCTGCTGGCAAAGCGCAAGGTCCTGAATTCGACTTCTGGTACCCACATTAGGAAAAAAAAATGAACTAGCTGGAGTGTTAAATTCTAAGTATGCTTAAGTAGGCACAAGGACAAACTCAAGTGTGTCTCAGGAAAGATAGTGAGGTCTCTGTCATTAGAAGTGTTTAAGCAGAGGCTAGACGACCACTTGAGAAGGATATTGCACCATTTAGATTAGACAGGGTAAATATTAAAGATGGTAGGATGTAGTATTAGTCTACTAATTATATATTCTGAGGATCCCCAGAAGTCTGAGCCCAACAGTGTTCCAAGAAAGAATATATAAGACTCAAAAGTGCTACCCAATTGCTATTCCAGCCTAAGAAAAACACTGTAGATCAGAGGCTCCAAACTTGGGGGTCATATAGTCTTTAAGGGTCCATGGAAGGATCAGTGGAAGACCCCCTGGGTCTGAACTCCCCAAAATAATACGTGAAGTTTTATGTATATATATGTTCGGCATTTTATTGGCCCTCAAAGTGTCCCCTAAAAGCTAGAAATAACCACCCTGTTTCTACAGCCATAAAGCATCTGACCTAAGAATTGATGGCCACTGTGATCCTATGTGAAAACTTGATAAGGTCATTAGGTGGGTTTTTTTTTTTTCCCTCCAAAGATATAGATTTTATGTGTGACACCTTCTACTTCTATTCTCTAAATGATAGCTTCAAGTTTGGCAACAAGAAGGTAAGAATGGAGAGAGGGAGGAACTGTGATGGCTCACTTCTCTGCAGTTCTAAACAGTCTACACCAGGCCAGCCCTGACATCAGCAAGACTCTCCTTCCCTTCCTGTACACTCTTCTCAGCCCTATCACCACTGCTAAATGTTGCTATCTTCATCTGTTTTCTGTTGCTATAACTGAATGCTAAAGGCTAATTTATATATTTTAAAAAGTTTAGGACTGGTGAGATAGCTCAGTGGCATAAGCACCTGCCTGGCAAGCACGAGGGCCCGAGTTCGACTCCTGGAACCCATATACGAAAAAAGGGCCGGTGATATCGCTCAGCAGCAAGGGCGGCTTGCTGGCACGTGAGGTCCTGAGGTCAACCCCCGGTACCCACAAAAAATAAATAAATAAAAAATAAAAAAATAAAAAGTTTATTTGGCTCACAGTTCTATAGTCTGGGAAGTTCGAGATTGGGCAGCTGCATCTGGTGAGGGCCTTTAGGCTTATAGGGACTTTCTGAAATATCCCAAGTGGTATAGGGTATCACATGGCAAGACAGAACATCCTAGCTTAGTTCATTCCTTCTTTTATAAAGTTACAGTCCAGTTCTTTCCTTCTCATAAGGCCACAGTCCCATTGGATGAGGGTCCCACCTTTATGGCTTCGTTTAACCTTAATTACCTCCTAAAATATTCCATCTCCAAACACCACCTTCTGATTAAATTTCCACCTTCTTAATACCTTATAATGGGGATTAAATTCAACAGTTTTGGTGATGGCATTCAAACTCTAACAGTCTAGCACTTGGGAGGCTGAGGCAGGAGAATCGCAAGTTTGAGGCCAGCCTGGGCTACATAGACCTTGTCTCAAAAAACCAAAGAAACAAACAAAAAGCCAACTGTCCACACCAGGCTGAGACATGGCTTATCAGATCCATCAGGGCAGGAGCCTTCCCAAAAGGAATTTAACCAAAGGCTTGAAATATAAAAAAAAAAGAACCCAGGTTTATCTTACCTCCAAGTCACTGTGGCACTCTCAGCCACAGAATCCTTGGCTGTGTAGTCAAAAATCCATCAGGCTCAGGGTTCTAGTGGAGCCACAGCTCACGTAGTCTCAGTCCAAGTTGCCTGGAGTGCAGTTCCAGTCTCTCTGCTCCTGAAGAGACTGCCTCTTGGGAACCATTTTCCTCCTCAGAGTAGTTGGAGCTACACTGCCTCCCCTCAGCACTTCACAGTCTGGGATCTCTATCAGGGAAGAAGAGGGGAGGGAAAGAGAAGGGGACTAGAGAGTAGGGAATCTCTCTTTTGAAGTTCATTGACAAGTTCATTTGAAGTTCATTGGAGTTCATTGGAGTTCATTGACAAGTCATCTAACTCTCTTACTCAACAGGAGGCTCAGAACATTATTTTAGTTTGTTATTCCTAGAGCTCCCTCATCCTCAATAGAAAATGGAAGAACCTTTCTAATAGCTCTCTACATGAGGGCCCTCATGGCAAGCACAGAGATACCCAACTGCCTCCTTTACCCTCAGTAGTTTCTCTCTATCCCTCCATAGCAGCATAGGCTGCATTTCCCTCTCTGCAACTCTTTCAATCAACTCTGTTCTTTATTGTTTGCCATGGAGCCAAAGATATGCATATATGTTCCTCAGGCCCTGGAGTCAGACCAACTTCATATTTTGTTTGGTTTGTGGTGCCAGGGGTGGAAACCTAGGGCCTTGCACATGATAGGGAAAAACTCTCACACTAAGCTATGCCTCAGCTCCCAACCTCATTTTAAATCAGATTCCTTTACTTTCACAGTGAAGAATTCATTAATTCAATGAGTTTTTATTCAGCACTTTAGAGGTATAAAAGTGAATAAGACACACAGTTCCTCTCCTTGTGACATTGTTTATTCAGGAATACAGACATAAACCAGCAAATCTACAGAATGTAATAGTGCTGTAAAGAAAGAGTATATGGTGCTGTAAGAGTGTATATGGGAGAGTCAGTCACAGTGATGCACACCTGTAGTCCCAGCTATTCGGGGCGCAAAGATGGGAGGATTACTTGAGCCCAGGAGTTCTGGACCAGCCTGGGGAGCATAGCAAGAACTCATTTAAAAAAAAAAATTGTATATGGGGGAGGCATCATCTACTCAGGGAATGATCTCCTCAGGAATGGTCTACTCAAGGCTACCTGAAAAAGTAATGCTTAGTCTGAGCCCTGAAAGTTAGCGAAGTGGGAGTGGGAATAGCTTTCCAAGCACAGGGAAAAAGAATATGTAAAAGACCAGAGGCAGGAAAAAGGGTTGATCAGGGGCCGGTGAGATGGCTCAGCGGCGAAAGCGCCTGCCTTGCAAGCGCGAAGGCCCGAGTTCGACTCCCGGAACCCACATACGAAAAAGGGGCCGGTGATATCGCTCAGCGGCACGGGTGCCTGTTGGTGCGTGAGGTCCTGAGGTCGTCCCCCCGGTACCCACAAAAAAAAAAAAAAAGAAAAAAAAAAAAGAAAAAGGGTTGATCAAAAAAACTACAAGACTGTAATCCCAGCACTCAGGAGGCTGAGGCAGGAGGATTGCTTCGAGTTTGAGGGCAACTGGGCTACAGAGTGAGTTCAAGGCCAGCCTCAACTGCATAGTGAAACCTTGTCTCAAAAAGACAAAAAAAAAGGGCCGGTGAGATGGCTCAGCGCCTTAAGCGCCTGCCTGGCAAGCGCGAGGGCCCGAGTTCGACTCCCGGAACCCACATACGAAAAAGGGGCTGGTGATATCGCTCAGCGGCACGGGCGCCTGCTGGCGCGCGAGGTCCTGAGGTCGACCCCCTGGTACCCACCAAAAAAAAAAAAAAAAAAAAAAAAACTTACAAGAAAGTAGTATAGCTGATTTCTGGCAAGCCACAGTGTCCACACCTATAAAACCAGAGATCATAGTACCTGCCTCAAGGGTTCTTGCTGTGAAGATTAAATAAGATAATATGGAGCCAGGCATGGTAGGTAGCAGTACACATCTGTAATTTCACCTACTCAGAAGGCTGAGGTAGGAAGATCACAAGTTTGAGCCCAATTTGAGTAACTTAGTGAGACTTTGTCTCAAAATAATAAAAGGGGACAGGGATTCAGCTCAGTGGTAGAGCACTAGCCTAGTATGTACAAGGCCCTGGGCTCAATCTCCCTTATTATAAAAAAATAAAAAGTACATACAGAATGTGTAAAGTGCTTTGCATAGTACTTGCCACATAGTAAGCATTCAAAGAATGCTAGCTGTTGCTACAACTTTTAGTATTGTTATTTTTTAGTAGTAGTATTGATTTAAAGACATATCTCACAATGAACATGTACCTCAGGCCATCCCCTCTCCTAGAGGTATGATTATGCTGGGGTTTTATGTAGGCCAGAAAGCAAGGTGGTGCATGGGAATACTATGCCATACAAATGTTGGCTTCTTAGTAAGAGCGTCTAATTGGAGTACCCACCTAGAAACTCCATATTCTAATGTACCTGGCATGAAACTCACAGGATCTCTCAGCCCTCCCCAACTTCTATTGTAGTTACATTTTAGCAGTGCATCCTTTCTTCCACCTCCAATAACCATACCATGAATAGACAGTGTCATCTAGGACCCATGTGTTCAGAACGATCCTATATTCATTTCTCTTTTGTACAGTCTTTCTTTCTTTTTTTTTTTTTTTTTTTTTTTTTTTGAGACAGGTTCTCGCTGTATCATTCAGGCTGGCCTTGAACTTGTGGCAGTCCTCATGCCTCCACCTTCAGAATGCGGGGATTACAGGCATGTGCAACCACACCTGGCTCTTTTTTTTTGGCTTTTCGAGACCTGTCTCACTAAATTGCCCAGGTTAGCCTCTAATTCATGATCTGCCTGCCTCAGGCTCCTGAGTGATGAGATTATAGGTGTATGCCATCATGCCTGGTTGATTCATCTAGTTTTGATCCATCATAGCTCATCATAAAAATCCCTAACACTGAAAACCTTCACATTGGATTGGTATTTGCCAAACTTCCCTGGCAAACACCTGTTGTATTTACCTAAAACATAGACTCCTGGGCCCTAAATCAGAATTTCCAACTGAGAGGTTTGATTATATCAGCGTTTCCCAAACTTTTGTTCTCAGGAACCCTTACACACTTAAAAATTATTGAGGACCTCCAAGAACTTTTGTCAATGTGGGTTATAGCTATTGGTATTTATTAGAAATTCAGGGGCCGGTGAGATGGCTCAGCGGCGTAAGCACCTGCCTGGCAAATGCGAGGGCCCGAGTTCGACTCCCGGAAACCACATACGAAAAAGGGGCCGGTGATATCACTCAGCGGCATGGGCACCTGCTGGCGTGCGAGGTCCTGAGGTCGACCCCCGGTACCCACAAAAAAAAAAAAAAAAAAGAAATTCTAAGTCACAGCCTGGTATGGTGGCACATGCCTGTAATCCCAGCACTCAGGAGGCTGAGGCAGGAAGATCTTAAGTTCAAGGCCAGCCTTGACAATGTACCAAGACCCTATCTCAACAAACAAACAAACAAACAAAATAGAATTAAAACTTAGAAGTTTTATTATCTAATCATTTGTGTAAAACACAAATCTATTACACATTAACACAAATAACATTTTTAAAAAACTATATTCTAAACATTCAACTATTAGAGTGACATTATTTTACATTTTTTCCTCTGCTGTCTGTCTTGATAGAAAACAGCTGGATTCTCATATCTCCTGCTGCATTTGAACTGCAGCTATATGTTGTTTTGGTTGAAATTTAGGTAGGAAAACTAACCTCTTTTAGATATGTAATTAGAAAAGAGAGGCATTCAGGAAGTTGAGGCAGGAGGATCATGAGTTTAAAGCCAGCCTGAGATACATAGTGAGATCCTGTCTCAAAAATAAATAAATAAATACTCAGAAAGAAAAAGAAAAGAAAGGAGAGGGCCTCCTGGACTCCTAAAGAGTCCTGGACCATGCTTTGAGAATCATGGATCTGTATATTGAACAAGCCATCAAATGAATTTCATCATGCATTTGTTCTTGAAAGATGTTACAAATTTACATCTCAAGTGCTCAGCTCCAGCTTGCTCTGAATCCAGCACTCTTTGGCCTATTTTTGCATGTGAGCATCCCTCACATTTTATTATGAAAATACAAGTCATTTAATAGTGCCTTCCTATCATTGGGTTTTTGTTTGTTGTTTTCTGGTATTTTTAGTTTTGCTTTTTCTTTTTTAAATTTTTTTGTTAGTATGTGTTTGCAGTATATGATGTTTACATTCATCTTAGGCAGAGTTGAAATACCTGACTCCCAAAGTTAAAAGAGGAAAAGTTTATTTTGGCTCACAGTTTGTAGAGCCATAATAGGCTGGCTCCAAGGCAGGGCGGCATGGCAGATAGGTGTCACAGAGGAGAAACTGTTCATGGTGGGCAGAAGGTAGCAAAGCAAGCAAGGGACCTTAGCAGCATCTTTCTGCCCCTTTTATATTCTATCTAGGCTACCAAGATTAGGGCAGGTGCCAAACCAATCAGTGGACCAATTTAGTAATCACTCACCCTTAATCTTAGCACACTTAATCCTAGCATTGCACATGAATCAATCACACACTCTAGATCCAGCCACCTCTGAAGAAACCCCACCTATGACCACATGAGGTTTTGGGGGGATATCTAAACACAAGTCATAACAGGCATGCTCCAAGATGCCTGGCTATTTTAACAAGTTTTAGATGTATAATTCATGGGCATTAGTTACATTTACAGTGTTGTGCAACCATCACTACTATAATAGCAAAATCTTCTGTCACCCCAAACAAAAACTCTGAAACCCATTTAACAATATCTCCCTATTACCCCCTCTTCCCAGATCCTGGTAACCCATACTCTACTTTCTGTCTCTATAGATGTTCTTATTCTGGACATTTCATGTGAATGGAATCATACAATATGAAATTTTCTATGCCTTGCTTTCTTGTTGTAGCATAATGTTTTGAAGGTTCATCCATATTATACTATGTATCAGTACTGCATTCCTTTTTATTTTGTTATTTTTTAACCTCATTCTTTTAAAAAATTTATTATTTTTACTTCATTTGCAGTACATAATGACTATATGTTGGTACACATACATAACACATCTTAATTCTTTTTACCTATCCTTCCCCACTCCCCCCTCCTTACTCTTTCCATCTCTTGATCCCCTTCCCATTTGCAAAAGATCTGTCTGCCTGTTTCCTATTATCTACCTTTTATTTTGCTCTTTAATTTATTTATATTTTGGGTTTCTTATACTAGAGAAACCATCCAACATTTAAACTCGTGTATCTGATTTATTTCACGTAACAATATGATCTCAAGGTACATTCATTTTCCTACAATTGCTCAAATTCATTCTTCTCTGTAGCAGGGTAGTGCTCCATTTTCTGATAGTTTTGGTTCATGGCAGCAGAGATGTTGTTTCTGTGGTGGCAGAGGCAGTAACACTATCTTGGAGGAACAGTCCTCTGGGGATGAGGCTGCAGCAGCGACAATGGCAGCAATAATGATGGTAGGTAGCTCAGCAGGTTGAAAGTGTACTTTTCCAAATTTGGTGAATTTGAAGACTGCACTCTGGAGTTAGACTGTATCACAGGATGATCAAGGTGTTTTGACTTTGAGCTATTGAAAGAATCAGAGAGCTAGGCATGGTGGTGCATGCCTGTATTCCCAGTACTTAGGAGGCTGAGGCAAGAGAATCGCCATGAATTTGAGGCCAGCTTGGGCTATATAGTGAGACCTTGTCTCCAAAAAAAAGAGTTGCAGAATGTAGATAAGAAAAAAGAATTGAATGGGAGGATGACTGATCCTAAAGGGGCCAAAGTCATGAAAACAAACAAAGAGCCTTTTAAAAATTTTGTTGGTGGCCTTACTCCAGATACACCTGAAGAAAAAATAAAGGAGTACAGTGGTTTCTTGGTTCATGAACACTTTTGTTTGCAAACAATTAGGTTTGCAAACAGAAGCGTTTGGCAAAATTTTGTTTGCAAACTCTGCATCGGGTGATAAGCACTACTGCCACCATCTTTGCCACAAAAACACAAATGTGGCCATCTTTTCTAAAATTATAGAACAAATTAAGTTTGTGAATGAGGTACCACTGTACTTTGGTGGTTTTGGTGAGGTTCCCATGGACAACAAACCAACAGGAAGTGTGGATTCTGCTTTATTACCTTTAAAGAAGAAGAACCAGTGAAGAAGATAGTGGAAAAGAAATACCACAATGTTGAGTTTAGTAAATGTGAAATAAAAGTAGCAATGTTGAAGGAGCAGTACCAGCAATAGCAGCAGTGGGGGTCAAGAGGAAGATTTGCAGGAAGAGCTTGGAGCTTGTTGGACAGCTGGTGACCAGCAGAATGGTTATGGAAAGTATCCAGGTGAGATAGTCATCAAAATTTCTACGAACCACACTAAATTATTCCATTTGCAACTTATCCCAAATAGGTGGTGAAGCAATAGTTTCCAATTTGAAGATCTTTTGAAGGTAACTCCTGCTACCTGCTAATAGCAGTTCAAACTAAAGTTTTTTGTATCAAGTCCCCAAATGGAAGTATGATGTTGAGTACCTCTGAAGTTTAATTGTGAGTTTTCAAAAAAGAAACTTGTTTTCATTGTTTTATTTCTTAATTTCTATGCTTCAGAATTAATTTGTGTTTTATACCCTCCCCACTCTCCCCCCCACCAGTTTTGTAAAGCAAGTCTTAGGTTAAAAGTCCTGTGTGAGAGTGTCATGATGTAGCAATGACATACTGTTTTTGTTCCTTAGTTTGGTTTCTCTCTCTTTTATTTTTATTTTTATATTTATTTATTTTTTTGAGACAGGGTCTTGCTCTGTAGACTCACTGAGTAGTGCAAGCTAGTCCTGAACTCATGGAGATCCTCCTGCCTCCTGAGCGTGTTCTTGTACACCAATAATGAATCCACTGAGAAAGAAATTAGGAAAACAATACCATTCAAGAAAAATTAAATACTTAGGAATTAACCTAACCAAGGAAGTGAAAGACCTCTATAAAGAAAACTATAATACTCCAAAAAAGGAATTCAAAAAGGACGTCAGAAAATGGAAAGATATCTCCTGTTTCTGGATAGACAGAACCAATATTTTCAAAATGATCATACTTCCAAAACTGATATACAGGTTTAACATAATCCCAATCATAATACCAACAGCATTCCTCACAGAACTAAAGAAAACAATCCTAATATTCATATGGAATCAGAAGAGACCCAGAACAGCAAAACCAGTCCTGGGCAACATGCACAAAGCAGGAGGCATCACAATCCCAGGTTTCAAGTTGTATTACAAAGATACAGTGATAAACACAGCATGGTACTGTCACAAAAACAGATATGTAGACCAATGGACCAGAATAGAAGATACACAAACATCCCCAGGCACATTCGGCCATCTGGTTTTTGATGAAGGGAGTAAAAATATATGCTAGATGAAAGATAGCCTCTTTCACAAATGGTGCTAGAGAAACACTATCCATATGCAGAATATTGAATCTAGACACATATCTGTCACCATGTACTAAACTAAAATCAAAATGGATCAAAGATTTAAATATTGGGCCGGTGAGATGGCTCAGCGGCTTAAGCGCCTGCCCAGCAAGCGCGAGGGCCCGAGTTCGACTCCCGGAACCCACATACGAAAAAGGGGCCGGTGATATCGCTCAGTGGCACGGGCGCCTGCTGGTGCGCGAGATCCTGAGGTCGTCCCCCCGGTACCCACAAAAAAAAAAAAAGATTTAAATATTAAAACAAAAACAGCCTACTGGAAGACAAAAGAGGTAAAACTCTTGAAGACATAGGCATAGGCAAGGGCTTGCTGAACAGAGCCCCAATTGCACAAGAAATAACATCAAGAATCAGTAAATCAGGTATATCAAATTAATAATTTTCTGCACAGCAAAGGAAACAACCAACAGAAAAAAGAGACAACCTACAATATGAGAAAAAATTTTGCCAGCTACTCCTTGGACAGAAAACCAATATCTAGAATATATAAAGAACTCAAAAAAATTAGGGGGCCGGTGAGATGGCTCAGCGGTGTAAGCGCCTGCCTGGCAAGCACGAGGGCCCGAGTTCGACTCCCGGAACCCACATACGAAAAAAGGGCCGGTGATATCGCTCAGCGGCACAGGCACTTGCTGGCACATGAGGTCCTGAGGTCGACCCCCGGTACCCACAAAAAAAATAAAAAATAAAAAGTAAACCTCCCAAAAGAACGGTTCTCCTCAAAAAACTGGGATTGGAGGTCCCATTTGACCCAGCTATTCCCCTTCTGGGTATCTTCCCAGAAGAATTAAAAACATCGTACCACAGTGATACATGTGCACCCATGTTGATAGCAACACAATTTGTAATGGCTAGATCGTGGAAACAACCCAAATGCCCATTAGCCGAGGAATGGATAAAAAAGATGTGGTATTTCTATAAAATGGAGTACTACTCAGCCATAAAGAAAGATAAACTGGAAACTTTTATAGGTAAATGGATGCAACTCGAGAAAATACTCACAAGTGAAATAAACCGGATGCACATCTGTAAACATCGTATTGTCTCCCTAGTATGAAAATGCAATTTCACTGTGACTATTCCATTCCTTAGTCTTCTATTTTTACCTAGCTTTTACATGGCTTAATCTTATACTGAGTAATATTTTTCTCCAAAAGGTATTCGTACATTCTCTAATGCTTGAGTTTGTTAATACATGAGAATGTTTACTTGTTGTCTTTAAAAAAATAAATAAATAAATAGATTAAAAAAAAAACCAAAAAAACGGTTCTAATCAAATAATGGGCAACTGAAATGAATAGACACTTCTCAGAAGAAGTACAAATGGCCAATAAATACATGAAAAAATGTTCACCATCTCTGGTCATTAGAGAAATGTGAATTAAAACAACAATGAGATTCCATCTTACTACAGAAACAATGGCTATCATCAAGAAATCAAATAATAACAAATGCTGGCAAAGCTGTGGGGAAAGTTTTACACTGTTGGTGGAAATGTAAAATAGCATAACCATTACAGAAATCGGTATGGAGATTCCTCAAAAATCTAAAACCAGAAATTCCATTCCACCTAACTATTCTTCTTCTAGGTATCTTCCCAAAAGAGTTAAATACATCATAGTACAGTGATACATGCATACTCATGTTTATAGCATCATAACTCATAATAGTTTAATCTTGGAAGCAGCATATCAACAGATGAATGGATAAAGAAAATACAGTATTTATACACAATGGAACACTGTTCTGCTATAAAGAATTATAAATGTAAGTCATTTGTAGGAAAATGGATTTACCTTGAGATCATAATGTTAAATGAAATAAATGAGCTTAAATGTTGCATAGTTTCTCTAATATAAGAAATCCAAAATATAAATAAATTAAAGAGCAAAATAAAAGATAGATAATAAGAAACAGGCAGATAGATCTTTTGCAAATGGGAAGAGGAGCAAGAGATGGAAGGAGGGAGGAAGGAGGGGAGGGGAAGTGTACATAACAATAATTAAGATGTATTATGTACATGTACCTATTCTCCACAATGAATGTAATCATTATGTACTGCAAACATACACTAATAAAATTTTTTTTGAAAAAACAAATGTAGCCAGGAGTAGTGGTGTATGCCCATAAACCCAGCACTCAGGAAGCTAAGACAGGAGTATTGCCATGGTTTTGAAGCCAGCCTGGGCTACATAGTGAGTTCAAAACTAGCCTAAACTGCACAGCAAGACCCTACATACAACCAAATATATGATTTACAAGTATTTTCTCCCACTCTGTGTTGTTTCTTTACTTTGTTAATTGTTTTCTTTCTTTCTTTTCTTTCTTCTTTCCCTCTCTCCTTCCTTCCTTCCTTTCTTTCTTTCTTTTTCTTTCTTTCATGGAACTGGGGATTGCTTGCAAATTCTTTGCCCTGAGCTACATCCCGTTTTTATTTTTATTTTGAGACTCGATTCACTAAATTACCCAAGCTGAACTTTTGATCCTCTGGCTTCAGCCCCTCGGACTGCTGGGATTACAACTGTGCACTGCCACTCCCAGCTATTAGTTTTCTTTGCTGTTCAGAAGTTTTCAAGCTTGATGTAATACTGTTATTCTATTTTTTCTTTTGTTTCCTGTGTTTTCTGTGTCATATCCAAAGAATCATTACCCAGATCAATGTGGAGTATTTTCTATCTTTTCTTCTAGTAGTTTGACAGTTTTCAAATCTTACATGTAATTTCTTAATCCATTTTGAGTTGATTTTTGTGCATGATGTGTGATAAGGATCAAATTTCATTTTTCTGCATTTGAGTATGCAGTTTTCCCAGTAGCATTTATTGATAGGACTGTGTTTCCCCCATTCAGTGTTCTTGGCACCTTTGCCAAAAATCCATTGACCATAAAGCCATGGATTTATTTCTGGCCTTTCAATTCTGCTGCATTGGTTCATGTGTCCGTTTTTATTCCAGTCCCATGCCTTTTTAATTACAATTGCCTTAAAATATATTTTGTAATTAGGGAGTACTATGCTTCCAACATTATTCTTTTGCTCAAAATTGTTTTGGCTTTAGGAGCTAGGGAAGTAACTTAGTGGTGGACCGCTTGCCTAGCAAGGGCCAGCATCCCCAGCCCAGCAAAAAAAAAAAAAAAAAAGTTTTGGCTATTTGGGGTCTTTTGTGATTCTGCACATATTTAAGGATTTTTTTTTCTATTTTTGTGAAAAACGACATTGAAATTTTGATAGGTATTGCAATGACTCTACAGATTGCTCTGGGTAGCAAAGACATTTTAACAATATTATTTCTTTAAATCCATGAACATAGGGCCGGTGAGATGGCTCAGTGGCCTAAGCGCCTGCCCTGCAAGCGCGAGGGCCCGAGTTCGACTGCCGGAACCCACATAGAAAAAAAGGGCCGGTGATATCGCTCAGCGGCACGGGCACCTACTGGTGCGCGAGGTCCTGAGGTCGACACCCAGTACCCACAAAAAAAAAAAAAAATCCATGAACATAGGACATCTTTACATTTTTTTACATGTATGTTTTCCTCAATTTATTTAATCAGTGTCTTATATATTTCAGAATACAGGTCTTTCATCTCCTTGGTTAAATATTCACCTAAGTACTTTATTTTTTTATTTACTTTTCTGTTTGTATTATTATTATTATTTTTTTTTTTGTGGGTACCGGGGGGTCGACCTCAGGACCTCGCGCGCCAGCAGGCGCCCGTGCCGCTGAGCGATATCACCGGCCCCTTTTTCGTATGTGGGTTCCGGGAGTCGAACTCGGGCCCTCACTCTTGCCGGGCAGGCGCTTAAGCTGCTGAGCCATCTCACCGGCCCTTCTGTTTGTATTATAAATAAGATTTTCTTAATTTTTTTCTAGATAGCTTATTAATGTATAGATATGCTACTGATTTTTGTATGTTGATTGTGTGCTCTTGCAACTTTACTGAATTTATCAATTCTAAAAGATTTTAGTGAGTCTTTAGGGTTCATGTCATCAGCAAATGGTTTCACTTCTTGTTCTCCCATTAGACTATATTCACTTTCCCTCTGTCTCTCTGTCTCTGTCTCTGTCTCTGTCTCTGTCTCTCTGTCTCTCTCTCTTTCTGAGATTTAATTTGGCTCACATTCTTTCTGCTGTGGCTAATACTTCCTACCAGTATGTTGAAAAGAAATGTTGACAGTGGGCAACCTTGTTTTGTCCTTGATCTTAGAGGAAAAGTTTTCAGCTTTTCACCATTGAATGTGAGTTTAGCTACTTTTGTCATATATGGTCTTGATTGTGTTAAGATTCAGTCCTTCTTCATTGTGGTTTTGATTTACATTTCCTTGGTGACAGATAATGTATCTTTTCGTGTGCTTTGAAGAGTATTAGCCATGGGCCGGTGAGATGGCTCAGTGGCTTAAGTGCCTGCCCGGCAAGCACGAGGGCCTGAGTTCGACTCCCGGAACCCACATACGAAAAAGGGGCCGGTGATATCGCTCAGCGGCACGGGCGCCTGCTGGCGCGTGAGGTCCTGAGGTTGACCCCCGGTACCCACAAAAAAAAAAAAAAAAAAAAAGAGTATTAGCCATTTGTGTATCTTCCTTGGAGAAGTGCCTGTAAGATCATTCGTGCATTTTTAAATTGATTTGTCTTTTTGCTATTGATTTATAAGATTTGATTATATTTTCTAGATATAAGTCCCTTATTAGATATATAATTTGCAAATATTTTCTCTCATTCTGTGGGTTGTCATTTCACATTCTTGATCATATCCTTTGATGCACAAAACTTTTTAATTTTTCTAAAGTCCAATTTATTACTTTTTAAGTGTTTGTATTTTTGGCATCATATATAAGAAACAGACTTAACCCAAGGTCAGAAACATTTGTCCCTTTCCTTTTTTCTTCTCCTACCCCTCCTCCTCCTCCTCATTCTTCTTCTTCTTCTGGAGGTACTATGGATGGAACAACCCAGGGCCTTTGCACAGAGCTACATCCCCAGCCCTTTACATTATTTTTTTATTTTGCAAAACTCTCTAAGTTTCCCACGAAGGTTTGAAATTGTGAACCTCCTGCCTCTGTGTCCCAGAGTGCTGGAATTACAGGCATGTAATTGACCACACCCAGCTTTAGTTTTATCTCTTACATTTAGGTCATTGTTCCATTTTGAGTTAATTTTTATATATGGTATGAAGTAGAGATACAGCTTCATTCTTTTGCATGTGTACACCTGGGTGTCTCTGCAGCATTTATCAAAAAGGTTATTCTTTCCCTCACTAAGTAGTCTTGGTATAGTTATCAATAATTAAGAGGCTAGGAATATAACTCAGTGGTAGAGTGCTTGCCTAGCATGCTAAAGGTACTGGGTTTTATCCCCAGAACCACACATGCAGACAAAAATCAATTGGCTGGAGTGTAGCACAGTGGCAGAGTACTTGCTTAGCATGTGCGAGGTCCTGGGTCAATCCCTAGCACCCTACACACAAAAAAAATCACTTGACCAAGGAACATAGGTTTACTTCTGCACTCTTTTATTCATTAATCTTAAGTCATGATTACTGTAGATTTGTATTAGTTTTTTAAATCAAGAAGTGGAGTTCTCTAATTTTGTTCTCTGCAAGATTTCTTTTAAAAACCGATTCTGGGTCCCTTGCATTTCCATATGAATTTTAGAATCAGCTTACCAGTTTACATAAAATGGCGGGCCGGTGAGATGGCTCAGCGGCTTAAGCGCCTGCCTTGCAAGCACGAGGGCCCGAGTTCGACTCCCGGATCCCACATACGAAAAAGGGGCCGGTGATATCGCTCAGTGGCACGGGTGCCTGTTGGCGCGCGAGGTCCTGAGGTCGTCCCCCCGGTACTCACAAAAAAAAAAAAAAAAAAAAAGAAAAAAAAAAATAGCTTTCTGGGATTTTCTTAGGGATTGTGTTAAATCTGTAGATCAATTGGAAGAGCATTTATATCTTAACAATAGTAAGTTTTTCAATCCCAGAACATGCAATGTCTTTCCAGTTATTTATTTATTTATTTATTTATTTATTTATTTATTTATTTATTTTTGTGGTACTGGGGATTGAACTCAGGGCTTTCACACCAAGCTACAACTCCAGCCCTTATTTATTTTTCATAATGAGACAGGGTTTTTCTAAGTCCTTAAGTTGTCCAGGTTGGGCCTGAACTTGGGATCTTCTTGCCTCAGCCACGTGCTGGGACTATAGGCATGCACCACCATGCGTAGCTAAGTTTCTCTAATTATTGAATAGCTTGCTAAATACAGTCATGCCTTGGCACTCAACTGTGGGGGACCACCTGGATGGCTGTCCTTGAGAGAAGAGCAACTATCTCCACCTTGGCTGAATCTGGCCCTAATTCCACCTATTGATATGTACAGAGCTGGCTAGGACTTTTCCTTATCTCTTTAATTGGCTTTAGGCAATGCAAATAGGTCCAGCCGAGGTCCTGATGTGTAGTCTTTGAAGCAAAGCGACAGGCCTGTGTTTCCCCGCCCTTTGCTCCCAATACATGGTTGAGCCTGGCGGGATGGAGAGCCGTGCTCCACGCTGTCGGCTGGGATCGAGCCTCGAGAAAGAGGCTATGACTTCCCAGGGCATAAAAGATTATACATCAGAGCTGAAGCACCGACCCCAAAACATTAGATACTATCTTGAATTGTGTTATGCAGATTACTCCTTCTGCATATACTTCCCTCTGCATTTGCAAAGGTGATTTTCAGGCCTAGCCCAGCTCACGAGACTCACTACTTCCCGCCACTCTCACAGTCACTCATCCCCGAGCCACTCCCCTCCTTCAGAATTAATAAAACACGGGTTCGGCCCTGGGTCGTGGCCTTTGTCCCAGTAGCCACCATCTTGGCGGGACTTAGGACCCCTTGGCTCCCCACAACTATAGATATGCCTTAGTGTCTTTATTCTCGCCGTGGGTTGCACTGGATGTGGTAGATTGGAATTAACTCGGTAGAATTCCAATAACTTCCTTTTGGATTTACAAATCTGACTTCCTGGACCGTGACGTGGACCAGGAAGGGCTCTCTATACTCAACTGCTTTGAAAGTTGTCAAATTAGGTACTTGATACATTTTGATTCAAAAATTTGTTCCAGTACTCATTGTTTGTTTGGCTCTCCATGCACAAACAGAATTTGCCTCATAACAAGCTAACCCTTCCAACCAAAACAATTTGTTTTTGGTAGCTGTAACACCTCTTGGAACCAAGTAACAAATAGTACATAGCTGTTGTAGTCAGGGTTTACAAGGGAAAAGATTTAATACAGAACACATAATTTATAGGATTATTTTACAATATTCACCCAGGGAGTCAAATGCAAAAGAGTGTGGGAGATCTGTCCACACACTACAGAACCAAAGAATCAACTGAGGGCCTGGATCCCATGGTAATGTCTTGTACAAGTCCAGCTGTAGACCTAGAGCCCATGGCAACATCCTTCACAAGTCCAGCTGGAGGCCTAGAGTCCATGACAATGTCTCATGCAAGTCTGTATCAAGGATCTGCACTGGGAGGGCCCAAAGGTCAGTGGTGGAAGCTAGAAAGTCTGCACTAGCCGGATGAATGATCTGCACTGGAGCCAGGAAGTGACTCTCAACATAAGGACCAGAGCTCCCCCAAAGAGAACCACAGCCATCTTCAGCAACAGAGAGGACCCGAGCTCCTCCAATGATGAGAACTGCCAAATTCATATCAGGAAAACCAGTGTGACAAGCTTCTCCAGGAGAATCAACAGCACCCCATCTTCCCCTCCAGTTCTCTTTTTATGCTGTTGTCAACAGTCATCGGCTGGGCCTTCCACACCCAGAACCACACTGATTCAGTTTAGCTGGGTGTTACAAGTTGACCATTAGTTAATCCACCACAATAGGTAACACTGTGTACCATTAAAGAATGAAACCATTAAGGAAAATATCAAAATGTTTAAAATTCCTAAATATACAAAATAAAATCAAATGAAAAGGTAAAAAAAAAAAAACCTGGTTAAATATTTGCCACAAAATAAAAATGTTATTGTCCTTAACATACTGAATATAGGACTCATACAGGTCTATAATTAAAGCACTAAGTCTGATAAATATGGGCAAAGAACATAAAGAATTCACAAAAGATATACATTCTGTAAAAAAAATAAGCAACATACTTTAGCCTCAAAAGAAATTAATAAAATGCAAAACAATAAAATAAACTTTTCTTATCAAATTAAAGATTTTAAAAAGTAATACTTGCTATAGTCTGGATCTTGAATGTTCCCCAAAAGCCCATGCATTGAAGTCTTGGTCCCCAGTGTGTGATGCTATTGGAAGTGGAGGTAATATTAGGAGGTGAGGCCTAGCACAAGGAAATCAGGACATCGGGGACATACTCTTGAAGAGGATATTAGGATCCTGGCCGCTCTTCTTTTTCTTTGCTTTCCAGCACTATGAAGTGAATAGGCCTTCTTCATCACACACTTCTGCCATGATGTACTGTGGTGTGACTAGCCCAAAGGAACAAGACCATGAAAACATGGACTGAAATCTCTGAAACCATGAGCCAAAAGAAACCTATTTAGTTCATTAATTAGTTAGTTAGTTTTGGCTTTTGAGACAGGTTCTCACTAATGGGCCTTGGGCTGGCTTCAAACTCCCTTTGATGCCTAGGCTGACCTCAATATCCTCCGGACTCAGCCTCCTGAGTTTGAGCCCAGCTTAGGCTATGTGACAAGGCCTTGTCTCAAAAAAGAAAGGACAACCCAGGTATGGTGGTGCACATCTATAATCTTAGCAGTCTGGGAGGGTGAGGTAGAAGGACTGCAAGTTTGAGCCCAGTATGTAAAACTTAGCAATTTAGTGAGACCCTGTTTCAAAATAAAAAATCAAAAAGAGTTAGGGATGTAACTCAGTGCAAAAGCCCCTGGGCTCAATCCCCAGCACCATGCAAAAATGAATCAATCAATCAATCAAGAACAAAGAATATAAAGCAAAAGAACCTTAAGGCTGGGGATGTATCTTGGTGGTAGTACACATACTTTGCACTTGGGTTCAGTCCCCAGTACTGAAAGAAAAAAGGTAACTAGTATATGAACATGAGCATCTCAAAATTCACAAGGAAGGTATTGTCTCAGGCAAAGGGAACAGTAGATGCAAACACATGTAGACAACAAAAAACAAAATTCAGGAGATTTCCCAGAAATTCCACTCTCTGTACTGTGCACAGAAGGTCACAGCCCTATTTAAACTAACAGTTGCACTCAAAAATCAATAGCATTCCTGTACACAAACTCACTGAGAGAGAAATTAGGGAAACAACGCCCTTCACAATAGCATCAAAAAAATGAAATACTGAGGAATCAATCTAACAAAGGAAGCAAATGACCTATATATTGAAAATTACAGTACTCTGAAAAATGAGATTGAAGAGAATATCAGAAAATGGAATGATATCCTTTGCTAATGGATAGGAAGAACCAACATTGTGAAAATGGCCATACTCCCAAAACTGTTACAGAGATTTAACACAATCCCAATCAAAATACCATTAACATACCTCACAGAACTAGAGAAAACATTCCTAAAATTCATTTGGAACCAGAAGAGACCTAGAATAGCAAATGCAATCCTGGGCAACAAAGGCAAGGCAGGAGGCATCACAATCCTTGACTTGAAATTATACTACAAAGCTACAGTGATAAAATCAGCATGGTACTGGCAAAAAAACAGACCTGAGGACCAGTGGGACAGATTAGAAGATGCAGACATGACTACAAACACACTCAGGCACCTTATCTTTAACAAAGGGGCCAAACGTGCACTGGAAGAAAAATAGCCTCTTTAATAAATGGTGCTGGAAAAATTGGCTCTCTACATGCTGAAGACTAAAACTAGACCCATGCTTATCACCATGCACTTTTAAACTAAACTCAAAATGGATTAAAGATCTAAATATTAAAACAGAAATGCTTAATCTACTGGAAGAGAAAGTAGGTAGAAATCTTAAAGACATAGGGATAGGCAGAGAGTTCATGAACAAAACCCAAAGTGCATGGGAAACACTTTAAAGAATCGACAACTAGAATCTCATATTATTAAAAAGTTTTTGCACATCAAAAGAAATCACCAACACAGTGAAAAGACAACCCACAGAGTCGGAAAAAATTTTAGCCAATTGTCCCTCAGACAAAGGACTTCTATCTAGAACATATAAAGAACTGAAAAAAATCAGAACCTCCAAATTTGAAGGCCCAATCCAAAAACGGGCATCTGAGATAAACACACACTTCTCAGATGAAGAAATATAAATGGCAAATAAATATATGAAAAAATGTTCATCATTGGTCATTCGAGAGATGCAAATTAAAACAACACTGAGGTTCCATCTCACCCCAGAAATAATGGCTATCATCAAGAAATCAAGCAATAACAAATGCTGGAGGGGCTGTGGGGGAAACGGAATGCTTCTCCCTTTTGGTGGGAGTGTAGACTGGTACAACCACTGTGGAAATCAGTGTGGAGATTCCTCAAAAAACTAGGATTGGAGGTCCCATTTGACCCAGCTATTCCCCTTCTGGGTATTTTCCCAGAATTAAAAACATCATACCACAGTGATACATGTGCACCCATGTTTATAGCAGCACAATTTGTAATAGCCAGATCTTGGAAACAACCCAAATGCCCACCAAACGAGGAATGGATAAAAAAGTTGTGGTATTTTTATACAATGGAGTACTACTCGGCTATAAAGAAGGATAAACTTGAGATGTTTATAGGGAAATATATGCAACTTGAGACCATACTCATAAGTGAAATAAATCAGACTCACATGTATAAACATCATATTGTCTCCCTAGTGTAAGAAGGTGAAAGAGTAAGTAAGATCCAAATTGTACAATAGATACTGTGAAATGGGAAGAAACTGCTCAAAAGGAAAGAGAAACTGGGATGGGGGAAAGAAGAAAAGAAGGAAAGGAAAAGGAAAAAAATATATATATACACACACAAGATAGTTAAGATAGCTATACTACTAATTGCTATTACTTCATTGAAAAGAAAGGTTTGTGCTTATATTATTTGATCAATTTTTCCTGCCTATATTTTTTAAGATGAGCAACTACATTGAAGATAACAATATGCAATGTACTAACCTTTGTTACTCTCCTACAATCTTGTTTTGAAATTTTGTACCATTGTTTTTATTTTCTTTAAAATAAAATATGTAAATATATATAAAAAATAAACTAACAGTTGCTGTAATGCATACTTTGTGTGGTGGTTAGGGTGAAATGTCAGCTTGATTGTCCTCAGGATCCACTGCTGGGGGATTGGTAGAGCATACTTCTGGGTATGTCTGTGCAGGTTATGAAGGCATGGCCTTGGAGTCTATGAATTGTCTCTGACTCCTTCCTCCCTGGCACTGTTCCCCTGCTCTGTTTCCCAACTACCGTCAAGTAAGCATCTTTTTTTTTTTTAATTTTTTATTTTAAAGAGAAACAAAACGGAACAAAATTTCAAAACAACATAATAGGAGGGTAACAATGGTTAATAAATCACATATTATTATCTTTAAATTAGTTGCTCAGAGTACAAGATATCAGCATTCAATTGTCCAAACAATATTAGCACAGACCTTTTCAATGAACTAAGAGAAATTATTAGTGTATCTATCTTAACTATCTTTTAAGAGCATCTTTGCTTACAACACCCTTCTGCTGTGATGTTCCCGCCTTGAAGCCTGCAGATCAGGGACTGAATCACTTGAAACTGTGAACCAAATTAAATCTCTCTTCCTTTAAATTGTGGGTATCAGGTATTCTGTCTTAGTGCTGGGAAAGCTAATACATTTTGTAATTAAATGGTGTGGTCGGGGCCGGTGAGATGGCTTAGTGGCTTAAGTGCCTGCCCGGCAAGCACGAGGGCCCGAGTTCGACTCCCGGAGCCCACATACGAAAAAGGGGCCAGTGATATCGCTCAGCGGCACGGGCGCCTCCTGGCGCGTGAGGTCCTGAGGTTGACCCCCTGGTACCCACAAAAAAAAAATGGTGTGGTAGGCAGATAATTGTCCCCCAAAGATGTCCAAGTCTTAACTTAATCCCCAGTACTGTGAATATGTTACCTTAAATAGCAAAAGAAAATCAAGGTTATAGATGAAATTAAGGTTGCTAATCAACTGAATTTGAGATGGAGATTCTCGATTATCTAAGTGGGTCCAATATAATCCAAAAAGTTCTTAAAAGTGGAAATGGAGCAGAAACAAAGTCACAGAAAGATATGATTAGGAAGGAAATACTCAGATGAAATATTGCATTGTTGGTTTTAAAGATGGAAGAAGAGGGCCATGAGCAAGGAATATGAGTGGTGTCTAGAAGCTGAAAGGGCAAGGAAAAGAATCTACACCAACAGCCTCCAAAAGGAACACAGCTCTGCTGAGACTTTGATTTTAGTTTAGTGAGACCTGTGTATATTCTACAGAACTGTAAATTAATAAATGGGTATTGTTTTAAGTTACTAAATTAATGGTGATATGTTATAGCCAAAATAGAAAACTAATACAAATGGTTATTGGTCTCCCTGCTGGATACGTAAACTTCTTAAGGACAGGAGACCTATTTTTCTCACTTTATTATCCTCAGCACCTGACACAGACAAGCTGTGATATAAATATTTTATGAATTTATGAGTAACTGTCTTAGCATTCATATCCTACATGAGGACATTATGGCAAGGTCAAAAGCAATTCCTGTGTCCCCGTATATGTATCTGTTCCTTTTTCTTTGGGGCTGTTTGTTTTTCTCTTTTCCCTTGTTTTACCTTCTTTTTTTTTTTTTTTTTTCCTTTATGTGGGTACCGGGAGTCGAACTCAGGACCTTGCACTTGCCAGCAGGGGCTTGTGCCACTGAGCTATCTCACTGGCCCTTATCTTCTTTCTTATTTCTGTCTCTATTTCTTAATTGGCTGTGACAAGGGATTGAAGTATACTTTGTAATTCCCTGTTATGTTTATGGAATAAGGTCTTATATTTTCTCTTTCTTTTCTTTTTTTTATTTTTTGAGACAAGGACTCACTATGTAGTTCAGGCTGGTCTTGAACTATATACTAGCTCAGGCTGGCCTCAAACTTATGACAATCCTCCTGCTTCAGCCTCCTGAGTGCTGGGATTACAGGTGTGTGCCACCACGTCCTGCCAAGGAATTTGTTCCTTGTTTGTATGGCCTACATTGCCCAGACAACATAGTTTCCTTTCGAGAGGAAATTATTTGACTTTGTCTAGTCAGAAGAATTTAGACTCACCCCTTAGGATCACAGTTATTCTTTCCCTGGCTCCACCCTCTGGCTGCTGAATTTAATCATAAGGATGTTTAATATTTGGATGGTATGCTCTGGGATCCCAAGGAAGACACAGAGCCTTTTGTTCACCTACAAAGCCCAGCCTGTTCCATGAAATGGAATAGCCTGATGAAGGGTAAAACTTTTGATGTAAATTTCTTGAACTTTTAGTGTTCAAGAACACTTAAGGAAGTCTTCATTTTTGGAAGTGAAAGGACAAGATCACTTGGTCCAGTGCATCTCAAAATTTAATGTACATAAGAATCACCTCGGGAGTTAGATAAACTTTAGATTATGATATAGCAGATCAGGAATGTGGCCCAAATATTTACATTTCTAGCTGGGCATGTTGGTGCATGCCTGTAATCCCAGCACTCGGGAAGCTGAGGCAGGAGGATCGCTGTGAGTTCAAGGCCAGCCTGCTCTACAAAGTGAGTTCAAGGCCAGTCTGAACTGCATAGCAAAACCCTGTCCCCCCACCGCCCCCCCCAAAAAGAATTTGTGTTTCTAACAAGCTCCTAGGTAATGTTGATGCTGCTTAGTCCATGCTTCAAGGAGCAAGAGGATAGTAGATCTAAGGCAGTCAGAGATAAGGCATCTACATTTGACCCAGGAAATTGGAAAGCAGGAGTTCTTAGAACCACAGCCGGATGGGGTGTCTGAGCTCTCGTTGTGCAGTTGGAGAATCCTGGTCTCTGACAGGCTGGGATCCCCAGAATGAGGGGCTAGGTCACAGCGCAGTGGGTCTGACATTCCATAGGAGGGTGGGCTTAAGGAAAATCAGGAAAGCATGTGTACCTGGGCAGTTAACCCTAGCTACCATAAGACAAAAGTTCAGCAGAAATACTTGCCTGGCTTTCCTGTTGTATACCCACACACCAAGCCATGATTTGAAAACCATTATTGAATGAGTAGAGAAGTCTAGAATGATATAAACCAGAATGCTGAAGATAATAAGGATAACAAATGAAAACATTTGTTTTTTAGGAACCAGAGACTGAAGCCAGCACCTTTGCACTGAGCAACATCCCTAGCCCTTTTTTTGTTTTTCATTTTAAGACAGGATCTCAGTCACTAAAAGTTGCCCGGGCTGGGCCTGGACTTTCAATTCTCCTACCTCAGCCTATCGAGTACTGGAATTACAGGTGTGTGCCACAACATTTAGCTTTTTAGCTATCTTTTAAGGTCCCATTCAGGTGTTGCCTAAACTTTATCAGGTAGAGTAATGAACAATAAATTAGTTCAGAATACTTCAACACTGGTGACTGAGCTTGTATAGAAGCCACTGCATTAAAAATTATCAAACCATATTATATGCGTGCATGAATATGCCAGTGTGAAACCCATTATTCTGTATAACTAATATGTACTAATTTAAAAGATGTGCCTGGAAATAAAGACATTGAAAAAAAAATAGTTCAGGGCTGTGAGTACAGTTAGTGGTATAGTGCTTGCCTAGCATGTGTGAGGTCCTGGTTTTGATCTCTAGCACAATTTAAAAAAAGAGAATTCAGAGCCTGGTACGGTGGTGCGCACCTGTAGTCCCAGCTACCGGGAAGGCTGAGGCAGGAGAATCACTTGACCCCAGCAGTTCAAGGCCACCCTGGACAACTCAGCAAGATACTATCTCCAAAAAGTGAGTTCTGATGTATTAAAATATAAAGTGTTCAGACACATTTGGATTACAGAAGGAAATGAGAAAGCAAAACCCCTTGGGTGCTGCTCAAGAGGGATAGAAGAAAGTGCCTTGAAAACCAGAGTATTGTTTCTTTAAGGCCTAACTTAAAGTAGAAACAGCCAAGTGAGAGCTGATATGCAAAAGAACAAAATGGTTAGGTACTCTAAATAGTTTGCAAAAAGCTGGGATTAAATCAAATCGTAGTTCAAAGAAGAGTTGCATACTTGTTCAGTGGCAAAAACATAAAATCAGACAACATGCTCTGAATTCTGCCTCTTCCAAGTTAGTTGTGTGACACAAGGAGAATAATTTAATTATTTTAAACCTACTTTCTGGTCTGTAAAACAAGAATAAAAATGACTGGCCACAGTGCCTGAAACATAATAGACATTCAATAAATCTTGGTGGGCATGGTGGCGCACATCTGTAATCCCAGCACTTGGGAGGCTGAGGCAAGAGGATCACTGCCAGCCTGAACTACATAGTGAGACCCTGTCTCAAAAGACAAAAACAAAAGAACAACAGAAAGCTTGATTGCTGTGTAAGAGAAGACTCAGAGAGGTGAAGTAACTTGCCCCAGTTTATACAGAGAACCAGGCACCCAAATTCTATCATGTTAAAACCATCTTACTTTTAGTTCTTTGGAAATACGTAAATTACTCATGGTGCTTGTGGTACGTATCTCAAGAATAGTCACCCCTATTCTGACAGAAATCACTGTACTAACACAGAGCTTTTTTTGTTTTGTTTTCTTATGGCTACATTGCATTTCTCATTTGAAATACTCTAATATTGAAATACTTGGTACATAAACCTGCCTGGTCTGAAAAAGGCTGAGTGATTCCATTCCTGGCACTGGACACTGAGATCTGGAAAGTAGATATGAACTCCTCGATCCTATTGGTTTAAACCATGCTGCTTGTAGTGAAAGAAAAATTTTTGGTTTTTGGTTTGAGACAGGGTCTTGTTATGCAGTTCAGGCTGGCCTTGAACTCAGCGATCCTCCTGCCTCAGCCCCCAAAGTACTGGGATTACAGGCCTGTGCCACCACGCCCAGCTAACAATTCTCATTTTAAAAGCTTAGTCCTTTACCAATTATTCTGAAAATTTGCTTAATGTGGTCTGACAGATGAAAAAAATTAGTTGGAATTTAAACATAATAGGAGGGCCGGGGATATAGCTCAGTGGCACAGTGCCTGCCTGGCAAGCGCAAGGTCCTGAGTTTGATTCCTGGTACCCACCAAAAAAAAAAAAAAAAAAGTAATAGGAGGCATCTGGATGGAGTGGAATGAGGACTGGAATAGAAGCTAAAAGACAAAGGTGACTTTGGGCGTCTTTCCTCATGCCTGGACCTTTGTTTTCCTGGTTGAGAAGTGAGAGGCCTGGGTTACATGGTCTCTAAGACCCCCCATCATCATCTTTCTGGAATTGTATAAGCCTTTCCCATACCCACTCAGGTATGTAAGGTGTTATTATAGACAGCTAAATTAGATAGAAATTAATATGCAGACAGAGAAGGAATGGGCCCTCGAAGAAGTCAGCACAGAAAATAAAACACACACAGATTGTGGCTGGAGGTGACTCTGGAGAGCCAGGCGTGCAAGCCTCCCTAGAGATAAACAGCAAATTGAGTTATTGTAATTAGCACTACCTGGTCCAGTGAGCCCAGATAGGCATCAGATGCATAGGTGGGTGGCCAGAAACCTGGACCCATCCCTTTCCAAGAATGCCTTTGTTCTTTCCATATACCTTGGCTACATGACTCATTCCCCTATTGGATCAGTATTAGCTGAGCAACTACACTTCTAATCTTATAGGTAAGTGGTGAACTTATGTGCCGCACTGAGCTGTTTGATTCATTGAAAGCTCTAAAAGATTCGCCATCACTGCTATAGGTTGATTGTAGTCTGATCCACACTGTGATTTTGCTGTATAAAATACTTCTGACAAAGAGCCTCAGTGGCCACCCACTTGGGACCCATCTTGGAGATCCAGGAGCTATTCTCATTTCCAATAAAACTCCTCTATTTCCTTTGGTTTGCGACTTCATTCTTCAATGTTGTGAGAACATGAACTCAGTACATCTGACATGTATCAGATTGGGAATTACTTTCCCCGTAACAGTATAAATGTAAGAACATATATGTATGTGGTAGAGTTGGGGGAAGATAGTTTAGAAATTTGAAGGGGAAAAAAATCACACACATTGTGTGTGCAAGATGTGGGATGGAAACTTTGCTCATAAAGACTCCTGTTAGGTAAGAAGGCTAAGATCAAGATCCAAGCAATCCTGCATCACTGAAACCTTTAAAACCAGAGTTCTCTATGCTGTATGGTTGAAAATCTACCAAGGGCTGGAGATGAACAAGACCTGAGATGGCTATAAATCAAATTTTCCCTTTTAAGTTTGGTTTTGTTTTCATTTTAATGTATTCAGCAGGCTAGACACAGGCTTTTACCTGCTTTTCTACTGGCATGTAGGGACAAGCAGCTACAAAAAAAAAAAATACTATTTCACTCTTCTATTAAGTTTTCTTAGTTCTTGGCACACGATTGGATGATAAAATCTACACCTCAGAAGGTATGTGCTGTTAAACAAGGCAACATATACAAATATTGCCTTCTACTCACTATAAACTTTATCCAGACCAGACCATTTGTTCTAATCTGGCTTTTCAGTTATAAACAATAGGATATTACCACTTTTTTACTTTAAAATAGAGCTCACAAAAGCCAATTTGTATTTACCCTGATGTTCTGTCACATTCATTCTAACCAGGCAACCAAGATATGAGACATCAGAAGCTTTAACATGTTTTCCCATTTTTTGCAGTAAGTTCCAGAGGCAGTAAGAAACACAGCTAAGGGAGTGCCTCTGGGCAGAAGATAAAGGAGGTTACAGCTTGTGGAAGTGGTAATTAGAGCCAATTACAACTTGACTTATCTGCTTTGTCATTAAAATGCCTGTCAGATCTTTCATTTTTCTAAACAGAGGAAAAGAAAAGGTATAGCTTAGTGGGAGAAAGGGTTAGCCAAAGGGAAGGGATTTTCTTGGGCTATTCACAAACTTACTGTGTAACTTTAGACACACACACATTACCTTTTGGCTTTATGCAGCTTTGCTCAGTTTAACTCCAGGCACTGAAAGGGACTTGGGAAATTACCTGGTCCAGTCTCCTGCCTTGGCGGATAAGGCACTATTATGACTCGTTTTTCAAATGAGAAATGAAAACCCCAGAGAATTTAGCTAGAATATGTCTTCTGCCTCTTAAGTGCAATGCATTTGATTTTGGTCTCATTTAGCTTAACTGTCATGTGGAAAATGTAATTATTTTCATGTCACTCACAGATAGGCTGTGTACAGGTTAACACATAATAACCAAAAAGTGTTTTGAAACATTAAGGAAAACTTATGCTCTATAGTATTACCAACAGAAATACTAGCACTTCGAATGGATTGTTCTTGAGAAACAGTTAACAGGCATCGATTTAGATCTTTGTAGAACTGGCTTGAAGAGAATTTTACTCAAATGGATCAGGTTCTTTCTGCAAGTAAACAGTATGAGGAGCAACAACAAAAAGAATACAACTAATGAACAGATCAAGCCTGACAATCAAAAGCACTAAGTGAAATTTGGTGTGTAAAATCAGAAATCCTGAACAAAGTTCAGCTCCCTAGGGGAAGGGTAAAGGGAAATAACAGGTTTTTATGAATACTATTTATAAAGCTCACTATCCTATAAAATCTCTAATGATCTTTTTCCTTTTGTCCTTCAAATTGCCTGTAGTATTGTCACTGAAGGCCTAGAGTCATTATCTTCTGTCTAGTCTTTACCTAGTCAAATTACCCCAGCCCAAATCACCATTTTTACCTGCTGCTTTGAAGACATCAGGCTCACAAACCCTTATCTTCTATATTCACTCACTCATTCAAGATTTCAAGGCCATCAATCCATTCCAGTCTTGACTCTTTCCCCATCCTCCACTTTTATTCCTTCTCTTTGGATACTACACTTTCTCCTCATATACCTGAAATAAACCCCACCCTTATATCTGATAAGCCATCTCTTCACCTCTCTTGAAAACCAACACCTGTTTAATGTGAAAACTACAGGTCTGAGCCTATATAATAGGTAGAAGTCTCTTGGTAGTCATCGGATATATTTAGCTAAGATTATAGCTAAGCTCCCTCCTCCCTTACATGTTTCTATCAGGGAGAGGAAGGGCAGAATGTCCAGGAGCAGAATATAGAAGTGTGTTGCTGGATAAACTGCTTGTGATCAATTCTGAGTATTAAAGTGGGCCTGCCTACACAATTTTACAATTTGCTTCAACCCTTTAATTAAGGTTGTATCCTTATAACCTTTAATGAAGGCCTCAATGTTCTCCTTTTCTTGGTGAAGATACCTGTGCAGTGGTCATTATCAAAAAGATCCCTACAATGAAAGGAGAAAGGGTGATTCCCCTAGCTTAGTAGAACACTGGTGTCAGGAAGGTTATTCCAAAGAGATGTTAGTAGTATACAGTATATCATAAGGGAATTTTATGGCATTGTGCATTGTGGTGAGTATAACTCTTACAGGTGGGGTGCTATCCCATTATTAGATCCAACACTAGTGACATGAGGTTTGCTTACCTGGTAGACACTTAGCATAGACACAGTATATACTTGGGATTTTAAATTTTTATTTACCCCCTATCTATAAATAATGTTGCACAGATGAAAGAATTTCTGAAACTTGGTCACACCTTTGGGATTGGCTTATAGACTTTTGAAGTAAGGTGGGACATAGTTTTTAGCAAAATTAACATATAAAATATTGATTGATTTTATTGTAAGAGTAAATATCTACATGATATCCTCAAGGGAAACAATGATTACTGGGACAGATAAGAAATTATTTCTGAAGCTTTGCCTGGGAGCACATAACCTGATTTTATGAGATAAGAGGGAAAATGGGCATAACTAAAAGAAGTTTATGTAATATTCAGCTTTTTTGGAGCCCAGGTATTATGGTTTTCATGTATCTGCTATGGCTTCTAATGGTAAGCAGTTTTTTTTTTTTTTTTTTTGTGGGTACCGGGGGGTCGACCTCAGGACCTCGAGCGCCAGCAGGCGCCCGTGCCGCTGAGCGATATCACCGGCCCCTTTTTCGTATGTGGGTTCCGGGAGTCAAACTCGGGCCCTCGCGCTTGCTGAACAGGCGCTTAAGCCGCTGAGCCATCTCACCGGCCCCTGGTAAGCAGTTTTTGCATCAAGTATGAGATGGCAGCCCTGTCTGACTTGAATGATACAGCTGTTAGGAAGGAGGAAATGGTGCTGAATTACACACAGACAACCAAAACGAACACAAACACACATAAGACTTCCTGGTACTTAAATTCTTTTTGAGGTTAGAGATCTCCTTTTACAGAATTAAGTATATAACAGATTCAAAAATCAAACTTCCTCACCTCCCAATATTTAAATAACTAAATGTGAAAAAGAACCACCATTTAATAGGACATCAAAAGCTATACATTATTCTATGAAACAATATGTGCACAGATTTCAAAGCTGTGAAAATGCAATAAAGAGCACAACACATTTTGGTCACTTTATTAAATGACATTAAATAGTTTAAGTTTCAACTACTAAACAGCACTTTGAATGGTGAAAACACAGATAGTATATTGTCATACTTGAATGCTTTTCTTTAAAAACACAATTCCAGTCCTTATATATATTACAAAACAGCCTTAAAGGAAGAAGTGACATCTTTTCTACAACAGTACTCAAGATACTAAATACAGAACTGAAAAGCAGTCTAACAGAAACAAAGGCAAGTCTTCACAGCTGTATGATTTCAGCAGCCAAAGCTGGATGATGGACTGAAACATTACTATACAACTGGGACAAAACATATACAAGATCACAATACTAAGCAAAAATGCTTTACACCCAAAGAAATAAAACAGGTTACAAAAAGTGGAGAATTTAGCAGGCAAAACTGTAGTACAAGCAACATTTTAAATCGTCATTTTTAAGCCATTGCAACTATTTAAAACATCTAAAACAAATATAAAAATGAACTTTTTAGTATTTTACTGATGTGATTTTTGTCTTTAAGTATTTGTTAAACTTTGATGGTATACTCAAAGTACATATTATGTAGCTAAAATGTCAAGTGAGAAGAGTGTATGCGAAGTGGTCCAAGTTTTATTTCAAACTCTGATTTCCTATTAATCCTTCTATGTATTATCTTTTAAGTCACACCTTCATCCATGGTGAAAAAGGTTGCCTAATGTTTTTATATCTATGTCTCTAAGTTAGTAATTAGAGACCATGTTAAAAATTCCCAGGTCTAGTAAATCAGGTTTAAAGTATTCTGGACTTGCAGAAATACCAACTGATAACAACTGGCCAGAGTGTACTGCTTTCAAATATTTATCTTATAAATCTTGTCTTTTTCATTTTTTCTAAAGTAAACACGTCTGCCTCCCACCCCAATTAAATAAATCTGATTATATGGCTGGCATAGTATCCAAATATATGGAATTTGTTAGTGATATTTTGCCATGGGAAAGTGGGGGGTGGACCCACCAACCTCATAAATTATGTATCATAAACCTAGTGCTCTTGGATATTTCACCACTAGTTCTTCCAAGATAAAAATGGAAATCTCTTTATTATCCAAAAAACTCAAAACAGTTCTAGCTAATGCTAAAGTCATTCTAATCCAGTGATACCTAGAGTAAATCCTCCACCCAGCTTTCTTTTTACAGGAATTCTTTAGCTTTTCTACTGTTACATCACCATCTCAAAAATGGTTTTACCGGGCCGGTGAGATGGCTCAGCGGCATAAGCGCCTGCCTTGCAAGCGCGAGGGCCCGAGTTCGACTCCCGGATCCCACATATGAAAAAGGGGCCGGTGATATCGCTCAGCGGCACGGGTGCCTGTTGGCGCACGAGGTCCTGAGGTCGACCCCCCGGTACCCAAAAAAAAAAAAAAAAAAAAATGGTTTTACCATGTTGACTCCCATAGTCAAAAACCTTTTTCTTTAAGAAACTCAAGCAACCAAATTGAACACAAATAAAATTATACTTCATTTTTACACACCTGGATTATGAAAGAGAAATGTAATGATATTTAGTAAATCCTCAAAAAAAGGTGTTAGATAAAGTAATTTGGATCATAAAATTGCCTCAGATCTAAACTGGGAGAAAAATCAAACTTTAAAACAATCAAAGAAAAATGTAAGGAAATGGGGAAAGAACATGGTAATGAGAAAAAAGAAGCCAGTAATCCTTAAGAGGAATTATTTCACAATACTGACAGTACTGGGAATTGTTAAAGCACATTCCTCATGTGAACTTAAAGTCAGCAACAGTTCTGCCATTTTGATGTTGTTTATAAAACAGGGTGTGAACCTAACAACTTCAACATTAAACTCCTAAAATGCTAGAATTTGATTTTCTTAGTCCACATCCCACTGCAGCAACAGGATGAAGCACTAGCAACTGGCACCATGCAGTTAAGAGATGTGCTTTATATTAGTGCCAGGAGAGAGAAAAGATAATCCACAACCCTGAAATTTCACCAGTAATTATTTCAGCACATATAACTGAAAATAAAAAATGGCAGACTAAAGAAGAAGAAGGAATTCTCTTCTTAGGCTGTACTTAAGGCTGTTTATACAATGCGAAGATAACTGCAAGACTCCTCCAACTTTAGAGCAGTAGTATTTAATAATATTGCACACAATTCTGTGTCAAAGATAACCCTTAGTTTCTGACTTTCAATCATAAGAGACAATATAGCAGTCCAGTTTCAGACTTCAGTCAAAAGAACATTAAGACCGTTTCAATCACTCTAATCAAGAAATGGACTAAGTACAAAAGTATTTTATAAATTGAGGAATCAACTCTAAGAACTCAGCTGTGTATTTTTATATGTAAAGAATGGATATATAAATCTTTATTCTTTCCTAAATTCATTAATTTTATGACAATTTTATGGTTGCTAAAAGCAGGCATAAAAATTTAGAGAGGAAATCTGTGAGCTGTTACTGTTATGGAAGGACTTGTTTTCACTGAAAACAATTTGAAATATCTTCTGTACTCAATGTGTGTAAGAAGATTCTAGGCAACATCACTGACAAATGTCAGGGAGAGGGGCCGGTGAGATGGCTCAGCGGCTTAAGTGCCTGCGCGGCAAGCGCGAGGGCCCGAGTTTGACTCCCGGAACCCACATACGAAAAAGGGGCCGGTGATATCGCTCAGCGGCACGGGCGTGCAGGCACCCGAGGTCCTGAGGTCGACCCCCCGGTACCCACAAAAAAAAAAAAAAAAAAATGTCAGGGAGAAATGGTATGCCCTATTTTAAAAAAATTTAAAACTAATATGGAAGATTGGCATTTAAGGGGACCGAACTATTTATACAGTTGAGTTCTGTTAAGTCATTGATTCCTAAAAAAATAAAAGATCTTTCTATGCTTTTAACAATCCTTTAAGCTTTTAGTGCAAAATCACATTGATTTCCCTTGGGAAGGTCCTGGATTTTTGCTTCTCATTGGGGGTGGTGCACGCTGTAATGGTGGTGGCTGCATACCGCCCGCCACTGACTGATACATTCCTCTCATATCAATCTGCTGGTAGTTAGAAGGATTCATGATTAAATTTGGAGGCTTTGGCATCATGAGGTGACCCAGTGTCGCTTGTTGGTAAGTCATTTGTTGCTGTTGCTGCTGATTGTACTGCTGCTGGAGCCTTCTGTTCATAAGTATTCGTTGAACACAGCTGATTAACTATAGAAAGAAAAGGGAGCTGTTACAAGTGCATGACCTGTCTCAAAGTGGCAAGTATCAAGTTTTGAGTTAAAATCAATTTGTTAAGGGGGTACCATACCAAAAGGAAAACATATTATTGTTATCACCATTACTAATTTGATGGCATTCACAGGACCATTACTGTAGAAACCAGTTAGTAACACCATTTAGGGCTAAATTCTCTTAATGACTTGACTATTGTATTGCAAGCAGCATTTAGGTCAGTTGCCATAGTAACCCATCCTGCACCGTGATTAGTCTCAAGTATTAGTTACAGCACTTTCTATTAAGTCTCCTTTCTTTCTCATTCTTTTCACTATTTCACATGATGACAGACAAACATTTTAGTGACAGATACCAGAGGGAAAAAGCACTTGTAGTAGGAATAATTCCTACCTAGAATGTCTCAAATTTCCTAAGATAATTTAAAACCACACAATTCTGCCATGCTTTCTAAGTAAAATTCATGCCATGGAAATTGATTCCCTGGAGTCAAGAATTGAAATTTCCCAGTACAAGGCAGATGGCTGACAAATGACTGTACTGGGAAAGATGACCAAGGATCCCAGAATACGCTAGCTTTTTGGAGAATTATATAATTTAGTAGGAATCTGTGATATATATTACCCAGAGCTCCACTTCTTATTTTCAAATTAAATATACTGAAAAGTATACTTTTTAGAAACTGTTTAAAAATAGTGAAGGTGGTGAAAGCCTGGTAAATGTTCCTATTTAGATGTCCAGAATATATGAAAAATGAAATGATATGCAATAGATCTTATACAAACTTCAAGAAGATACACTTGGTAAGTTGCTGCTCCTCAGTTACAAATGTACCATTTTTTCAACATTTCTTCTAGAATAATCAGTGACCATCCATCCCTCTATAGGGAAAGTTATTGACATAAACATCACATGATCTGTTGTTATAAATTCAAGAAAATTAAAACACCTAAAGAGAGAATTCTTACCATCTGTTGTTTTGTCAATACATCATTGTAGATTGCTTCTCTTCGTTTAATATCAAGCTCCTGACTGGCTTGTCTACTTAATGCTAAAGCCTGTACTTGGGCCTCTGAGAGATTCATGTTTTCCTTCCACTAAAAGAAAAATTTTGTATTTACTCATTATTATACAATTGAGGAAAAATAATTAAGGTAATTAAAGATATTCACAACCTTACAACACCCCCTCCTTTATTCTTTTCGAGTTCCGTACTGGGATTTGAACCCGGGGCCTTAGCACTAAGCTACATCCCCAGCCCTTTTTATTATTTTTTATTTCGAGACAGGGTCTCACTAAGTCTCCAAGTTGCCCAAGCTCGAATTTGTGATCTTCCTGCCTCAGTCTCCCAAAGTGCTGGGATTACAGGAATGCACCACCATGCCTGGCTTTCCTTTATTCATTTCTGAAGAAAACAATGATATAAAAGCAGGGTAACTAAGTTGTCCATGGGCATGGGCTATCTCTAGAATGAATAACTACTGTATCTGGATTTAATTTGTGTGGCTGGTACTTCACATGTATTTATACAAACAATGTATACATTTTTATGTTTGATTTCTTAGGTTTCAGATTTTTACCCATTTCTCTTTTTGCCAACATGTATGTAATATGCTCAATTACAGTTTGGGACTATTGTCCAGTTTACTAGTATTTTACTATTGCAAATCAAGTTATAGGAATTAAACTCACTTCCCCACAGAAGTAGTAAAGCAAATAATTAAAAATTAAAACAGATAAGCAACAAATTAGAAGTTGAAATAATACAACTGCAAGTTAGCTTACTACAGCTGAAATTATATCTTCAAGAGGCTGAATCCTCACTGCTGTCACACTATTTGTTGCTTCCACAACTTTTTCTCTTCCTTGGTTAATGAGGTCCTAGACAAATATAAGAAATAGATTATATAAGGCAGAAAGACAGCATAGTTTTAAAGTGTAGGGATCCTTTCTCTTGCCAATTTATATCATTTGGTTTTAAAACTCTCAATAATTGAGAGCAGCAAAATTCAGCATCAATAAAGTAGACTAAAAACTCATCAATGTCAATAGGGTCTTGTTAGGAAGATAAAAATTTGGGTTTTATTGCACCAATAATTTAATGATTTAAATGAAGCATATATACAAAAGGAAACCAGAGATTTAATTAAATTATTAATCTATTAATATAAAAAGCCCAATCTTTCCCATTCATAATTGATTCTACTTTTAAATCACTTATTTCATAATACTTGGCTTTATATACTTAATGGTACACCTACAATATATCAGAATGTAATTTAATGCAGTTACTCTGATTTCAATCACTATGCAAGTAATTTGTTCATTCCAAAAAATTTGAAACTGAAGAAAGTGCTATTTTTCCCTAGCCATTCAGCTGCCCTCTTGTTCCTTAATTAAAATAATTCAAACTACAATAATTCAAGGACTGATTCCCTTGGGCTCTGAACAAACTGCATTTTACTTTATTATGTTGGTTTCAAAAGGTCAACAAATAAAAGAAGTTTCTTGGTCTATTCACAGGTAATCTTTGGAGAATGGATGTTCCTACTAGGGAACCCTTTATCAAAAACAAGGCACTTGAATTTGCCTTTAATTCATGTTAAACTACTTTTGTACTTTACAACGTACCTCCAGCTGTTGATTACTCATTGCTGACAGAGCTCCCAAATTGAAAGGAATATAAGGAGTTTGAGAGTTGAAAGTGACAGGGGGTAAATTGGTCCCAGTTGGTATGTTGAAACGCATGGTCAGTCCCTAAAAACAAAAAAAAAAATTATGCACTTTTCACATTGTGATTTAAAACTTGAAATTCTACATCACCTACTGGTTTAGAAAAGAATCTATGTTCTCAGATCTAAGGACATTATTAACAGTCTTCCACACACAAACAAAACACCCTTTTCACCTGAAACCAAGATCTTATTACATGGAAAGCTTTAACCCCTAAAGGTGTATTTTTTCTGGTAATTCCCATAGAATGAGGCAACTCTGAATTCTGATGAGACTTCTAACATTGCATTAACATTAAAGAAATTTTGTATAATGAGTTAGGAGTTTAAAAAGCATTCAGGTATTAGGATAATGTTTCCCCTGCTCAGGCACATTTTTTGCTCAAGTGGGTTGGTGTTTGAAACAGACATAGAATTATTTTAAGTAAAGCTGCTGCTGGAGATTGACATTAATATCCAGTAATAAAATATTTGTGTTCTGCTATTTAGCCAAAATTCAGACTTCATGGTATACATGCTAAAACAATTCCTACCTCCAAACTCTAAGCTCCTTTATGTTTGAGACTATATACAATGAGGATGTGGATGAGAATTAACTAAATATATAGCTTCCCACTTGACTCTCAATTCAGCAAGTGTTAAGCAGAAATGTGTATTCTCTACATGTAAAACATTACCTTCTTCTGTCCTTTCCTCCTACTCTACCAACAAATGCAGCTGAACCATATAAACTGATTCTTATAACTGGGGATCTTATACCTGAAGACCCACTATATTATCATCCATTTCAAACGTGACCTTTTTCTTCCTCACTGCTCTTTCAAATGACTAAAATAAAAATCAAAAGGCATTTTTTGAGATGGGGTCTTGGTGTATTGCCCAGGCTGGTCCTGAATCCTGGGATCAAGCAAATGTCCTGCCTCAGCCTCTTGAGTAACTGGGACTATAGGTTCATGTAACCACACCTGGTCAAAAAAATATGAATGACCTACCTTCTTTTCTGCTTCATATTCTGCCCAAGCTGCTTTTCTTTCTTCTTCAGTTAACTCTTCTTCCTCTTTGTGGTCCAAAAGAGAATCATGTTCATGATATCCTACAATGTGTTCTTTATGTAACTGAAGTAGTTCTGCAAGTATAGTATCCTGTTTAGAGGGGTTGAAATAAGAGAGAATTATTTTCACTCTCTGAATCATATCTCCACAATTCTATGGTTAACTGTTAAACTAGAAGCTAATTGCTTTTCACATTTCTAAATATATAAATCACCAAGAAAAAGTTACAAACATACAATATTACATTGTTTTGTTTGTTTGTTTTTTGAGACAAGGTCTTCCTACGTAGCCCAGGCTGGCCTTGAACTCGCAGCGATCCTCCTGCCTTCGCCCCCACTCCCAAATTCACGTTATGTCAGAATTTCATGTTTATATAGCATATTTTGGAGATTCAATTTTTTAAAATCTATCATTATTTAGCTTTCAAAGTCTTTCCAACTTAGAAAATATTTTTTATATGCATCTTTTGTTTTGTGCCTAGTTCTGTGTTAAGTTTGCTTAGATTAGCAATTATATTGGATGACTGTGATAAAAATCATGGCTGCTCCTGTTTATATATATTTAAAAACTTTATTTTCACAATCATTTTAGCTACCAACCACTATATTAACAAGAATGAATATAAATTAAACAGATACAGGATAGCTTAATTAGAACATAAAATCCTTAAATTTCAACTGCAGGAAAGTGAAAAATAAATTACACGGTAAGGACCCATAGGTCAAATTTAAATTGCCATACATTTTTCAACAATTTATTATTATAGTGTCTTTTTAAAAAAGCGTGGTGTCCTAAGTCAGTCATTTAAGGTTAAACCATTAAATGCCTAAAAATTGGTATCATTTATATATTCAGTAAGAATACTAAATTCCTGCTCTGCATAACTATAACTGTGAGACTGAGAAACAGAGAGACATGTGGTAAGGATTTAAAGTGAATTAATAATATGTTACTTTTGCTAATAAAAATTTTAAAATATTCATAAGGTACTCATTACGAAGTCACACATAAAAAACTGGATATATTAATAGACTCACTATACAAAGAGATTTGTCACAGTTTTTAAAAAGTTCTAGAACAATCTTTTTAATTTTTATTTTAAAGAGGAAAAAAAACAATGATACAGAATTTCAAAACAAGATAATAGGAAATTAACAATGGTTAATATATTGCATATTGTTTTCTTCAAAGTAGTTGCTCAGATTACAATATAGGCATGCAAAATTGATCAAACAATATAAGCACAAACTATTCTTTTCAATGAACTAAAAGAAATTAGTAGTATAATTATCTTAGCCATCTTGTGTGTGTGTGTGTGTGTGTATATATATATATTTACATATTTTTTTTCTTTTCCTTCTTTTCTCCTTTCCCCCATCCCAGTTGTTCTTTCTTTTTGAACAGTTTCTTCCCCTTTCACAATATCTATTGTACATTTTGGATCTTATTTACTCCTTCAGTTTCTTACACTAGGACCTCCAATCCTCATTTTCTAAGGAATCTCCACACTGATTTCCACAGTGGTTGTACCAGTCTACACTCCCACCAACAGGGGAGAAGCATTCCGTTTTCCCCACAGCCCCTCCAGCATCTGTTACTGGTTGATTTCTTGATGACAGCCATTCTTTCTGGGGTGAGATGGAATCTCAGTGTTGTTTTAATTTGCATCTCTCGAATGACCAATGATGTTGAACATTTTTTCATATATTTATTTGCCATTTGTATTTCTTCATCTGAGAAGTGTGTGTTCATCTCAGATGCCCATTTTTGGATTGGGTGCTTGAATTTGGGAAGTCTTATTTTTTTCAATTCTTTATATGTTCTAGATAGAAGTCCTTTGTCTGAGGGACAGTTGGCTAAAATTTTTTCCAACTCTGTGGGTTGTCTTTTCACTGTGTTGGTGATTTCTTTTGATGTGCAAAAACTTTTTAATAAGATGAGATCCCAGTTGTTGATTCTTTAAAGTACTTCCCATGCAGTTTGTTTTTTAGAACATACTTTCTAAACTGAATTTAGTAAAGGAACATAATTACTAATCAAATGATAGTATGAAGGTGGTATACAGCACATTAAATTCACATTTAATCTGCATCTACTAATGCTTAATGCATGCACAGACAAAGCCCACACTTGAACTAATTTTGTTGATACAGCTGTAACTGAGAATTTATAATAATTCATTTTAACATGCAATATATGCATTTCCTTTGTTGAAAACAGGAAACATTAAAGGATCATTCAAGTGGTACATAATGGCTCATGCCTGCAATCCCAGAACTTAGGAAGGCTGAGACAGGAGGACTGCAAGCTGGAGTCCCACCTGGTCAACTCAGTGAGGCTCTTTGTGGGACACAGCTCAGTGGGAGAGCATTCCTGGGTTCAATCCCTAAGTACTGTTTAAAAATACATAAATGGTGATGCTAACAGGTTTACTTTCTTTGAGAGTTAAACGTCTTGCTTTGTCCAGTGTAGCAATCTGCCATCTCAAAGCTAATTTTTCTGGCCCATGCCACACTGAACAGATTTAGATGCCTAGATCAATCTCCAAAATACAGTTACTGACCAGGTAGGCAGAGAGATGTTCCAGTCTACATTAATTCGCTCCATTATAAGATAATGCTTCCTGGGTCTGGGGTGTAACTTAATAGTGGAACACCTGCCTAGCATGTGCAAGGCTCTGGGTTTGATCCCCAGAACAACAACAAAAAAGTTAATGCTTCCTTAGATGTATGACTCCCATGTCCATCCCCTAAAATATGACTAAAGAGAGACACAATGATAAAGCCAGACAACACTAATATAAAGCCAGCTGTTCTACAATACACCAAATAAATTACAAGACTCAAATATTCTATGGACAGTCCCTGATTTTATTTCTACTGGGCAATTAGTGATAATTTTTTTTTTGAGACAAGGTCTTGCTATGTAGCTCAGACTGGCCTCAAACTCATGGCAATCCTTCTGCCTCAGCCTCCCCAGTGCTGGGATAACTGGTATGTACCACCACACCTGGCTGATAATCTTAACCATAGTCAATATCAGTGAATTTCTCTAAGAAAGCTATATAAGCAAAAGACCAAGAAAACTATGTAGTAGGAAATATTATTTTTTTTTGTCTTTTTAAGACAGGGTCTCACTATGCAGTTCAGGCTGGCCTTGAGCTCACTTTGTAGCCCAGGCTGGCCTTGAACTTGAATTCTACTGCCTCAGCCTAAGTGCTGGAATTACAGGCGTGCGCCACCACGCCTGGCTTAGTAGGAAATAAATTTTCAATTGTACCACTTACTCATTTTCTATATAATGTTGGATAATAACAGCCTAGATATGAATTTAAGTTAAACATGGATGAAATATTCTTTGCTCACAGACATATAAAGATGATATGAGAATAGCAGAATAAATGAAAACACCCAATTCTTGAGAATAAACACAATACCAACTAAGTATAGTGTTTATTTCTCAATTTTAAACACAATTCATAATTTTTTTTTGTTGTGGTTGAAGGGGAAGCCTTTCCAGAAATGCACATGTTCAGAAAAGTACATACACCCCTTCTCTCTCTCTCTCTCTCTCTCTCACTCACTCATAGATACCCTTTAAAAATGTCTGAATTATCAAGGAGCTTTATCAGGTCAGTCCTTAGCATCCTGTAATTTCAAAGCCCAAACATCATGTTGGAATTAGTAGAAATTGGGGACCAGAGAGGCAAAGTAAGTTTTCCAATTACATAGCTAAGGACTAACTGGGACTAGAAATTCAATTTCCTGACTCCCATCAAGTGATTTGTTATATCACACTACAAAGAATGTCTGTTTTATTAAGGCACGGTTCCTCTATTTCCCAGATCTACTCTTTCAGATTAAAAAAAAAATGCCCTAAAATTGGGCATGGTGGTACATGCCTGTAATCCCAGCCCTCAGGAGGCTGAGGCAGGACGATCTCCATGAGTTTGAGGCCAGCCTGGGCTACATAGGGAAACCTTGTCTCAAAAAATAAGCAAACAGGGCCGGTGAGATGGTTCAGTGGCATAAGCGCCTGCCTGGCAAGCACGAGGGCCCGAGTTCGACTCCCGGAACCCACATACGAAAAAAGGGCCGGTGATATCGCTCAGCGGCACGGGCGCCTGCTGGCGCGCACGGTCCTGAGGTCGCCCCCTGGTACCCACATTAAAAAAAAAAAAAAAAAAAAAAAGATAATCCTTGAAGCATTCTGACGGACAGAGAAACCTAAATGGTCTATTTGTTTCACGTTTAACTTTTTGTTTTGTTTTGGTTTATTTTTTTTGAGACAGGGTCTCCTTATGTAGTTCAGGCTGGCCTTAAACTCACAGGGCTCCTCCTGCCTCAGGCTCTGGAGTGCTGGGATTACAGGTATGTGCCACCATGCATGGTTTACTTTCAACTTTTTGACATTTTCAAAAACAAGCATATGTTAATGTAATAAAAGAAATTATAAGTGAGGTGTTGTAATCTCAGCACTCAGGGAAGCTGAGCAGGAGAATCATAAATTCAAGCCCAGCTTGGGCAATTTAACAAGACTTGTATGAAAATAAAAGGGACTTTTGATGTAGCTCATTGTAAAGACCCTGGGATCAATTCCCAGTAACACACACACACACATACTCTTGCATGCAACCTACCCTAGAAAAGTCAAACACAACTGCCTATATAAGGTCAGGTCAGGGTGGAGATTCAGCCTTTTGACCCATGGTTGACAGAAATGCCATTAAGTCACAGGAAAAGTTCATGTGACTTTGTTTCCTATCATCAAAAAATTTCCACTGTACATCAAATATAAAACATCATTTTTAATGGCTACATAGTGTTTATAACAGATACACTTTATCATCTATTTATTCACTCCCTTATTTAAGACTTTTTTCCTTTTTGGGGGGTGGGGTTGAACCCAGAGCCTCACACATGCTAGGTACATGCTCTACCACTGAGCTATATCCCCAGTCCTACTTAAATTTTCTTATAATATTAAGATTGCTTCCTGTTTTATCATCAAACCTTCAAACAAATGAGTTAATAAATAAATTTTAATGTATTTCCATTGCTTGACAGAGTGATGATGATGATAATACTCAAGTACTTAGATAAGTATGCTTGCCATAATCTTCATTTCAATAGAGATAGAACAAGTTAGCTTTTAACTTTAATTTTTAAAATAGGAACTCATTTATAAAAAGAGTTCAGAAGCAGGATGGCAGAAATCTTTCTTCTGCAGTGCTATGTAAGTGTCAAGACTTCTGACAGTATCTTCCCTCTTTAAATTAATTGGAGCATTCTATCAATACAAGAAATAAATGAGGGCCGGTGAGATGGCTCAGCGGCATAAGCGCCTGCCTGGCAAGCACAAGGGCCCAAGTTCAACTCCTGGAACCCACATACAAAAAAAGGGCCGGTGATATTGCTCAGTGGCACAGGCGCCTACTGGCGCGCGAGGTCCTGAGGTCGACCCCCAGTACCCACAAAAAAAAAAAAAAAAAAAAAAAAAAAAGAAAAGAGTACTTGTGACAGGATCTTCAGACTACTTTTTTTGTTTTTGTTTTTGTTTTTTTGAGACAGGGCCTTCCTGTGTAGCCCAGACTGGCCTCAAACTCATGGCAATCCTCCTGCCCCAGCCTCCAGTGCTGGGATTACAGGCGTGTGCCACCATGCCCAGCTCACTCAGACTACTTCTTTGGTAAAACCAGTTTTGCTAAGTCTAGAGCAAGGTATAAAAATTAATGAAGAAAATTTTCATCCCACTATACAACACAATCAGTGGAGAGGCTTGTTTTGCCCCTTTAAGATAGCATTTGTTAGTTGCTATAGTAACACTATTATTGAAAACAATACTGGAACAGAATCTATAATCACTAAGCCAACAGTCATAAAAAGGAGGTTTAAATTACATCCAAATGTGTACCTTTGCTTTTCTTTGTCTAAACTTTATTTTTCTTTAAGTAAAAGGCTACAAGCTGAAAAAAAGTATGATCTGTATTTCAGCTAACAACCTAAATTAGTTTAAGCTTTAAAACTGACTAGTTCAATTAATAAAACAAAATTAATGATAAATTAAACATTTAAATTAATTTATTTAGAAGTTTAAAGTATTTGGAAAGTTGACAAAAATTCCCATTTAGTTTATTCTGAAATTTAACCTTGAAAATAAAATTGTTAAAAAAATAATCAAGGATTTCCCTGGAGTAGGGTAGAGGGTTTGCCATTTTCAAAAATACTTTGCTTGCTATCACTCTGGATTGGAGTTTAAAATATCTGGAAATAAAATGTCACTAGAATACTTAAATGTCACATGACCCACTCAAAAAGCTATGAAAAGTTCCTTTTATTACATAAGTCTTGATTCCTAGTAAAGAAATTTAATATTCCTGGTTAAAACGCTTCTGCTTTCAAATTTAAAGTCTGTTTCTCCCCAACTTATACTGGAAAAAAATGTAGTGTATTCGATAAGTAACTAGAGAGCTCACTGAATGACATTCACCTAACACCTACTATCAGATTTTTGGGTCAAGAGTATATAACCTTTGCCAAAGAACATTTATAAATATATCCAGATTGCCAAATTGTTGGTATGAATAAGATAGTGACAACTATAGAACATGTCATTTTCAATGACAGAAAAGGCAGACCTGTCAACGGGATTTTGGTGAAGGGTAAAGGCCTCTTTGATAAGAATACTTCTTCTTAGTTTAACATTTAAAGAACTGGATACTATATTTAGCATTTAACCCTTAAAATTAGTTATCCATTACAATTACACATGGTCCTATGAGGTACAGAGTGGTCATTCTAGATTTTCTAATTACTGTAGTGATTTTCTAAAGGTTGCAGCTTTCCAAGTAGAACCTGAATTGAAAATAAATTTTCATCCTACACAATCTGGAATTCAAATTATTTCTCTATTTCACAAACACTGATACATCCTCTAGCTCAACTGTAGATGTGATGTAACAAAGAAAAAGAAGACATACAAAGTAGGAATGAAAGCAGCTATTTACCAAGACAGACAGATTGATTTTTTTTTTTTTTTAAGACAAGGTCATACTATGTAACCCAGGCTGGCTTTGAACTCAGTCACACTTCTGCCTCAGCTTCCTGAGTGCTGATATTACAGGTGTGTTCCACCACATCCAGCTCAAATTAGGTCTTTTTGATTTTTTTAATGGTACTGGAGATTAAACCTAGGGTCTCTGCACTGAGCTACATCCTGAGCTGTTTTTTTTTTTTTTTTTTTTTTTTTTTTTTTTTTTTCCATTTTGAGACAGGGTCTCATTAAGTTGCCCAGGGTGGGCTCAGACTTGCAATCCTCCTACCTCAGGCTCCCAGAGTGCTGAGATTACAGGTGTGTGTCACCACCACCCCTTTCTTAAATGGATTTAAATTCTAATTCTACCACTCCTAGCTCTATGTCCTTGAGTAAGTTATCTCTCTGAGCCTATTTCCTGGTCTATAAAATTGGTCTAGTAAAGATCTACTTCACAGGATTATTGTGGAGATCAAATACTACATATGAAGTGCTTAGCATGGTGCCTACTTTACTAATGACCTTTCTGTTGCTAAATCCAATAGTCAATTCTCAATCCTGACCCTGTATCGCTCATCAATAATATCTGACAGAATTTAATCACTTTCTTCTCCAAAATACTTTCTTCTCTTGGTAAGGTAATGGAAGAACTGTACTGGCGTTATTCAACACTCTTATTTTCTAACACCTTTTCTAAAGGTGCTGAAGCAAACCTTAACTTAAAAAAAATGTGTTTCCACACAAAGAGGGGTTTTATACTTTAATCAAGATGTTCTAATAAAAAATTCAAGAGATAACTGTTCAAGAAAATCCTAGGCATACTGCTGTCAGTTATGGAAAGATCAGTAAGTTAATATCTGTCTTGAGAATGTATGTGTGTGTGTGTGTGTGTGTGTGTGTGTGCGCGCGCGCGCACGCACATAAATTTAACTGATGCTTTAAGGATACTTCTCATCTAAAATGAAAAACTTGACAAGCATGAACAGTTTATCAGGAGTTAATCTGTTGCTCTCATTATACCAGAGATTGAGGCAAACAGATGAACTGATCTATGTTTATATATATAATGATAAAGGGCCTTTTTCTTTCTTTCTTCTCTTTCTAAATCATAACTTTGCTCCTTAATAATCCAGTGATTCCTTACCACAAAGAAATGATACTAACTACAATTTCCAGAGCTATAAGGATTAAATGAAATTTCATTCATTCATTCATTCATTCATTCATTGGTGTGGGAAATGAACCAGGGCATCATGAATGGTACACATGTGCTCTACTACTAAATCATACCCCCAGCTTAAGATAATATATTAAAAGATACATAGTAGAAGCACTCAATATATACTACTCCTTTATCCTCATATCTTGTTTTATTGTTTTTAAAAAGATGTTTCTCTTACTTTATACACCATAAAATATTCTTGCCAAAAGCTTCTGTCATAAATCTAATACTTTAGGTCTAATTTCTAACTTCCAGTTTACAGAATATTTAAGAGATAAAAGAATAAGTTCAAGCATACCATCAGGAAATAAATGAATACAGAATGGTGCAAAAGGAGATGACTGCAGTATGTGCATCTGATAGAAACAAAGCAAGATATGTAAGTCATTTTGGAGACAACTGGAGTAATTTGAAAACTGATGTGTTATGAAGTTATGGAATTAAGTTATTCATTTTATGGTATTGTGAGCATATAAATAATGTCAATATTTTAGAGATGTATACTGAAATATTTCCAAATGAAGTACCATAATCTTTGCAATATGAAATATTTCAGAAAAATAAATGACAAAAGTACAGTAAAATATTAACAATTGTTAAATCTAGGTGACTGGTGTATGAATATTTATATTTTCTGATTTGAAAATTTTATAATAGGAAATTTCTGAAAACAACAATTTTTTATATATTCTTTATGATTTTTGCTTGTTTTTTGGGGGGGACAGGGTCTCACTATATAGTTTAGGCTGGCCTTGAACTATATAGCCCAGGCTAGCCTTAAACTCACTGCAATTCCCCTGCTTTAGCCTCTCGAGTGCTAGGATTACTGGCATCTGCCACCATGCCTGGTCAGCCATCTGTAGTTTTTAAAGCTGAATTGAATGCATGGTCGTATGCCACAACTGTCCTAAAAACTTCACATGATGTATCTAATTTTTCTATCTCTGTGGAGCACATATTGTTATTATCCCCAGACTAGCAAAATGGCAAACTGGCATGAACTACTGGCTCCCTCTCTGAAACCCAATCTTACAGAAATTATACAAGGGAAAAGGAAATACGAATTTCAGAAACTTATAGATACAGACATCTCTGGAGTGACACCTGGCATCATATACCATGTGAAAGAGTTATTGAAAATATTACCAATAGGCAAACAAAAGCGATTTAGAGTCTAAATGAATATTAGGGATAAAAATAACAAGTGAAAATAGATAGTAGATAGTATAAAGAGCAACTTATCAACTTAACAAGAACCTGTCTCAAAAAATAAAAAGGGCTGCGGCCAGTGATATAGCTCAGCAGCATAAGCGCCTGCCTGGCAAGCACGAGGTCCTGAGTTCAACTCCCAGTACCCGCATTAAAAAAAAAAAAAGTGGGGGGGGCTGAGGATGTAGCTTAGCACAAAGGCCCTGGGTTCACTCCCAAGCATCCCCCCATGACTTTGGGTTCCTTAACAGTTTGTGTGTGTGTGTGTGTGTGTGTGTAAGATAAGAGATAGACACAGAGATAAGGTGATACAATCAAAATAAGAGCACTATAAATTAAGCATGTTAAGTCTATTAACAAGTATTTTTATGTAGTTTCTGAAGAGACACTAGAACCACTTCTTCACTTTTTAAAATTAGTACAGCAGTATCATCTAGTTATAAGGTAGGCAATTCTAAATTGCTTGTATTAATTAGGAGGAAAAAAATTCCTTGAATGTTGGGAAGGGTATTTCTTCTTAGGTAAATGCAGGCTAACATAACTGGAAGTCATTTTCAATATTTAATTAGACATCATCATATTCCCAACTGATTATAATTGATCTCTGGGGGGAGGTTCAAGCCTCAAGTACTTGTATTTTTTATAGCCTTGGTAAGATTATTTTCTCTTACCACTAAACGCTTTTAGTCTTTCACTGACCTGTTATATGTCAAGCCTAATCTATTAAGTATCAAGACCTCCTATGCCTCCTCTGAAATCAAACAAATTTAAGTCCATATTGCTTTCAGAGAAATGAAACTAGTGTAACAGAACATTAATAACAATTATGGAAAATGAAACAGCAGCTAACATTTGAGCACTGACTATGTGTTTGGCAATATACTTTACACAGATTATAACCTCTATGAGGTAGGTACTATTATAATTTTCTTGATGAAAGTGAAGCTCAAAAAGCTTATATGGTTTGCCCAAGATTATACCCCAAAATGGTTGGCAAGTTACTCGGGAAAGGAATAAGGCTTAAAACAGTTGTTCGTTTTTACTTGTCATCAACCATCCCAGCAAACACCAAGCAGGAAACTAATAACCTACAAAGTTAATGGTAGAATTAAAATAATTTCTCTGGAGCTTGTTGCATTTTCTGGTGGCCTATTCTTATTCAGATGAATAATAATCCTTTTATGTTGGTAAATACAAATGCAGAAACAACAGAATTTATTAGAAAATATACTAAACTTGTGGTAATAGAGGCAGAGAAGGAGACAATGACATCAAACCTAATTATTTCAGTTATGAACGTGACTCCTTAGAGGTATATATCAACAAAAATTGGGTTCATGTGCCACCACGTACACTGCATGTCACAGATTACTTACACTTCCCCTACAATCAAATGGGTCCTTTTAAACTTTTATTCTCAAAAGTAAATGTATGTAAATTCAGAGAAACTTTCTGAAATAGGTAGATCAGCTATTTCACATTTCACAAATTATTTTATTCTAGTCTTAGGCATAATTTAGATAAAACATTATATTATCATCCACTGCCTAATAAACTACACAATAACATTTTTCTTCAGAGAATTATGCTTTGAGGTATTAAAGTTTGAATACAGAACTAAAAACAAGGGGAGAAAATTGTACACAAAATGAGGGTGGAGAAAATAAACTTAAAGTCTTACTTAGGGTACTTTAGTTTCAATCCCTGTTTTGTTCTCCCTCTAATTACCAACAGCAGTCCACATTTAAAAAGACATAACTTGTACAGTGCTGGAAAAGGGAAATGTAAAAATTTTTGATGCCAGTAATTACTAGTTTTGCTTTCTGAATAAAAGGTACAGAGTTTAGAATGTGTACATTGTCCTTAGATGAATAAAACCCTCACTTAAGCATATTATGAAACATGATCTTAACTAAGACTTTCATCTCTGATATTTATGTAATTTATAAGTTTATTATCAGAAGTTATTTTCACAAACAAAATTTACATTAATTTAACAGAAGTTAGACCTTACTTTATATTTAAAAAACAAACAGTTAAGAATCAGTCAACAGGGCCGGTGAGATGGCTCAGCGGCGTTAAGCGCCTGCCTTGCAAGCGCGAGGGCCCGAGTTCGACTCCCAGATCCCACACACAAAAAAGGGGCCGGTGATATCGCTCAGTGGCACGGGTGCCTGTTGGTGCGCGAGGTCCTGAGGTCGACCCCCCGGTACCCACAAAAAAAAAAAAAAAAAAAAAAAGAATCAGTCAACAGGGGCCGGGGATGTAGCTCAGTGGCACAGAGCCTGCCTAGCAAGCATGAAGTCGTGAGTTCAATCCCCAGTACCAAAAAAAAAAAAAAAAAAAAAAAAGAATCAGTCAACAAATCTATCACTAGAAACTTGTGTTAAATGATTTGTAAGTTTGCTCAAGTTTCGAAATGACTGAGGAACATGACTCTGAAACTAAGAAATGAATAGATATTTAGTAGACATGATTCAGGAGACTCTGAAATCAATTTACTAAAAAAAATGGGCTTGCAGAACTGTAAGACTTATATTTTAAGAGGGAAAAATAATCACTAGTAATAAAAATGAACACACCAATGAGGGGATTTAAGAAAAAGGGCAGGAGGGTGAATGAAGCTAAAATGCCAGAGGATAGAACTAAAGATACAATTTAAAACTCTTACTCTCTTCCTTTCACAAACCTACTGTGAAGACTAGTCTTCAATTCACTGCTTGCAACATAAGTATAATTCTAATATAACTTTCCAATGATATATAGATTACTAAAGAATGATAAAAATCCAGTTAAGTATCATTATAAAGAAGTCCAAGCCAGGTATACTGGTATATGCTTGTAATCCCAGCTACTAGGAAAGCTGATGCAGGAAGACTGCAACTTCAAGGCCAGCCAGGGAAACTTAGTGAAACTTTGTCTCAAAACAAAAAATAAGAAGAGCTGAGAATGAAGAAGGACCAGGGTTCAATCCCCAATATACACACAAAAAATTTCAAACAAAATCAAAGTGTTCAGCATTGTATTATTCACTATGGATGATAAAGAGGAAAAATGTAGTTCTTGCCTTTGAAAAGCTGCAAAGATAAAAGAGAGAGGAAGATAAGGAGAGGGAAGTAGGAAGGGAAAGGGAGACAGAGACAGAGACAGAGACAGAGAGACAGACACACATATTTCCCCATCATGGTGGACTATAGGCAGCATTGCTCATGAGTTGCTCAGAAGCTCACCACGATCTGCAGGTCCTTTGCGGGGGAGAGTGAACAAAAACCCCAAATGCAGGAAAGCAACTTGCAGGGCAAGCCTACTAGATAGACTTCAGTATCAGGGACATTTAGAGAAAGAAGCAGGGCTGCCATCTGATCCCAGCACTACTTACAACCCAGGTCCTGAAAAACATGTAGTCTTGAGAAATGATCTAACCTCCACGAGGGAAGAATCTGAGTACAGTATTAGCCTGGCAGTTTCCTTCCCACAAGGAGATGGAGCAGAGAGAGAAAGATACCCCCACGAGAGGGCCTTCTCTAGGGGCAGAAAGAAATAAAAACATGGTCCTAGATAGGGATCTGAATAAGGCATTGAGCAATCCATGGGACAGTGAGTTGAAGGGCACGCAGCAGCTGTCACTGGTGTGATCTGGAATGGAGAAAAGACGCTAGAGTGGTACCAGAGTAGTTACTCTTCCACTCACTCCCCAATGGCACCAAGCTCTGGGCCCAATGTTGTATCCTGCCTGACTCCCACCCACCAAACACCAGAGAGCTTGGCATCTGTGTGCGATCCATCCCACTGTCCACCAAAAGCTGCTGAGGTTGGCATGCACATGAGCTCCTTCCCATTGGCTCCCAAATGCTGATGAATTCCATGCAGAAGTGTCTGCTTCCTCCATGCCACTGAACCCACAGACCGGATAAACACTACTTGTGGAGGCGTGGCTTGGCACTGGTAGAAAGATGGAGAGGAGTGGCAGGGTCAAAAGGTGTATTTTCACTCAGAGAAGTGTAAGCAGCTACATAGATTATCAGGGAAAAAAAGGACAGGGAAATCAGGGAAGACCCTCCAGAGATCAGTGGAAGAGTGGGTGCTACGGTTTAAATTCGGAATATCCCAAAGCCTCATGCACTTGGAAGTGGGGCTGCTGGAAAGTGACTAGATCATGAGAATGTGACAGTCATTGTTGGATTTGTCCACTGATAAATTCAGAAGAGCTGAATGCCCTGTTAGGTGAAGCCTGGTTGGAGGAGGCAGGTTACTGGGGACTTGACCTAGAAGGGTATATCGCCCTCCCCAGCTCTTCCCTTATCTCTCTGCTTTCTGGCCTTCCTCCATTAGACACTTCCTGCCTTGGAGCCAATCAACTATGGACTGAAAACATGAGCTGAAAAAAACCTTTTTTCCTTTAAATTGTGGGGGTCTGGTATTGTGACTTACTGAGGAGAAAGTGATGAAGACAGCAGGTGCTTAAGGATTTAAGCTCCATGCCATAAAAATAGTATCACCAAGGTCTTGTTTTCTTTCATTTGCTGTTATCTCAATTCTTCTTCTCTTTGTGAACTATTTTCTTCTTCTTTCCTTTTCTCACCCTCTACATCCTAGCCTACTTGCCTGCTACCAATACTATTTCATCATCTTCCTTTATTATTAAAAAACGTGTGAAATTGTTACAACATGATTGATACATGGTTGGTTCTGTAGATACTGATATGACTGGAAGTTATTCTCCCCTTACAAGGCAGTGACCAGGATTGATTCTATTATGCTGAGTACGTTATTTAGTTGCATGATCACCAAAATATAACCAATGCCAGTGTCACATCACAGGGAAACACACTAATTGAAGAAATCTCTACAGTACCAACAGAGTTTTTCTACTCTAACTGATCTTCAACACTCAGCATAAAAACAACAGACACGAGAAAATAACCAACATGATACCTCTAAAAACTATGAACTATCCAAAAGCTAATTTCATGGGCCATGAAATAGAGGAACTTTTAGGCAAAGAACTCAAAAACCAAGTGGTGCCAGGCATGGTGGCACATGCCTGTAATCCAAGTGCTTTTGTAATCCCAGTGCTCGGGAGGCTGAGGCAGGAGGATTGCTGCAAGTTCAAGACCAGCCTGAACTACTTAGTGAGACCCTGTCTTAAAAAAAACAAAAACAAAAAACCGAAAAACCCCAAATGGTTAAAATGTTTAAACAGATCAAAGAAGAAACTAATAAGCAAGTCTATATGATTTTCAGTGAGCTTAAAGAGGATGTAAATAAACACTTAATAAAGGATCTAATTAATAAACTGCTTAATGAGCTTAGAGGAAACACAAAGTTGACTGAATTAAAGCGGACAATGCAAGATATGAATGAGCATATTTGCAAGAAATTAGAGAATATGTAAAGGAATTAAGCAGAACTCCTGGATATGAAAAATTCAATAGAAAGTATGGGCAATGCAGCTGTTCCTCAGACAAAGGATTACTATCGAGAACATACAAAGAACTCGAAAAAATCAGACCTCCCAAATTTAAAGACCCAATCCAAAAATGGGCATCTGAGATGAATACACACTTCTCAGATGAAGAAATACAAACGGCAAATAAATATATGAAAAAATGTGCAACATCACTAGTCATTCGAGAGATGCAAATTAAAACAACACTGAGATTCCATTTCACCCCAGAAAGAATGGCTATTATCAAGAAATCAACTAATAACAAATGCTGGAGGGGCTGTGGGGGAAAAAGGGACCCTTCTCCTCTGTTGGTGGGAGTGTAGACTGGTGCCACCACTGTGGAAATCAGTGTGGAGATTCCTTAAAAAACTAGGATTGGAGGTCCCATTTGACCCAGCTATTCCCCTTCTGGGTATCTTCTCAGAAGAATTAAAAACATCGTACCACAGTGATATATGTGCACCCATGTTTATAGCAGCACAATTTGTAATAGCCAGATCTTGGAAACAACCCAAATGCCCATCAACTGAGGAATGGATAAAAATGATGTATTTTTATACAATGGAGTACTACTCAGCCATAAAGAGGGATAAAACTGGAGACTTTTATAGGTAAATGGATGCAACTCGAGACCTTACTCATAAGTGAGATAAACCAGACGCACATGAGTAAACATTGTATTGTCTACCTAGTGTGAGAAACTGAAAGAGTAAATAAGATACAAAATGTACAATAGATATGGTAAAACAGGAAGAAACTGTTCAAAAGGAAAGAGAAACTGGGATGGGGGAATGGAGAAAAGAAGGAAGGGAAAAGAAAAAAATATATATATATACACAAGATAGTTAAGATACACTACTAATTTCACTCAGTTAATTGAAAAGAAAGGTTTGTGCTAATATTGTTTGGACAATTGAATGTTGATATCTTGTACCCTGAGTAACTAATTTAAAGATAACAACAAGAATTGTATTAACCATTGTTACCCTCCTATTATGTTGTTTTGATATCCTGTTCTAATTTTTTCTCTTTAAAATTAAAAAAAAAAAAAAGAAATTATGGGCAATAGAAATGACCAATCTTTTGTTCCCCATGAACAACTGGTCATCCTAGATCTTCTCTGCTTGCTAAAAACAAACAAACAAAACAAACAAACAAACAAAACAATGACCAGTCTGAGGGGAGACTGTCAGAACTGGAAGACAGCACTGATGTAGTAAATCATGTACTCAGGAATACCTTAAAAACAAGATAACATGGAAGAAGGATCCAAAGTGCGTTCAAAAAAACCTCCCTCCCCCAAAAAAAACCCCAACCTAAGAATTTTAGGAGTTAGGGAAACATCAGAAGATGATACCAAAGGTATAAAACTTATTCAACAAAATCAAAGCAGAAAAATTTCCAAAATTAGGCACAGATTTCAATATCCAGGAAAATGAAGCACACAGAATCCCATACCACCATGACCAGAAAAACATCTGTGATACAAAAAAGTTAAAATCCCAGAAATTCCGCACAAAGAGAGAATACTATGAGCTGTTAGAGAATAACATCAAGAAACCTTTAAAAGGATGTCTATCAGCACAACAGCAGAACGCAAATCTTTAAGGACAGGAGACCTTGAACTGAAGTTTATAAAGCCCTAAAAGAAAAAAACATTTCTAGCTAAGATTACTATATCCTGCAAAATTATCCTTCAAAATTAAAGGAGAAAAAAGAATTTCCACGACAAAGAGAAACTAAGGAAATGCATGACCACCAACCCAGCACTGCAAAAGTACTTAAAGGAATCCTAGATAGAGACAACAAGACCAACAATACCAAAGAGCCCAAAGAAAAGAATACATATAACTAGGAGAATAGTTAAACAACAGGAAAAAAAAAAAAAGAAATCAGCAAAAGAAAAGTAACACAATGACAAGATGCAGTAAATACTATTCAGTACGAACTCTCAATGTAAATGGTCTTAACTCCCCAGTCAAAAGAGACAGACTGGCAGATTGGATTGAAAAACAAATCCCAACCATATGTTGCCTGTGAGAGACAAACCTAAAACAAAACAAAACAAAACAGAAAAAAACAATAGATTGAAAGTGAAAAATGGAAAATGATACGCCATGCAGTAGGAGCCCAGAAGCAAGCAGGACTAGCTATCCTATTTTCCGACAAAGCATACTTCAAGCTAAGACTGATCAGAAGAAAGCCACTACATACTGGTAAAAAGAATTCAACACAGAGAGAAAAACTATTGTAAATATATACGCACTAAATGTTGGAATGCCCAATTTCCTGAAACAAAAATTACTGGAAATAGGGCCAGTGAGATGGCTCAGAGGCTTAAGCACCTGCCCGGCAAGCGCGAGGGCCCGAGTTCGACTCCAGGAACCCACATACAAAAAAGGGGCCGGTGATATCGCTCAGCGGCACGGGCGCCTGCTGGTGCGCAAGGTCCTGAGGTCGACCCCCCGGTACCCACCAAAAAAAAAAAAAAATTACTGGAAATAAAAAGGACAAATAGACACCAATACGAAGTGGAGAACTTCAATACCCCAGTTACATAAATGGACAGATCAATCAGACAAAAATTAAACAAGAAATATTAGATTTGAACTACATAAACAAAGAGATATAACATATATCTCCAAGTACTTCATACACATTTTTCTCAGCAGGACACAGAACTTTCTCCAAATAGACCATATCTTAAGCCATAAAGCATGCATAAATAAATACAACATAACTGAAAAAAATCCCTTACTACTGGATCAGAACAGAATGAAAGTAGAAATCAAAAGCAAAAGAAACCATACAAAATACATAAACACATAGAGATTAAGCAATACACTCCTGAATAATGAGTCACAGAAAAGGAAAGAAATTAAAAAGGTGCTAGGATCAAATGACAATGAAAGCACAGTACATCAAAACCTATAGGACACAATAAAAACAGTCGTAAGGGGGAAGTTTATAGCTGTAAATGCTCACATTAAAAAATATACAGCAATCCCAAATAAACCACCTAATGATACATCTCAACGCCCTAGAAAAATAATAATCGAAATCCAAAAATTGTAGAATGAACTAAATTATAAAGATCACACAGCCAGGCGTGGTGGTGTATACCTGTAATCCCAGCACACAGGAGGCTGAGGCAGGAGGATCACTGAGAGTTCAAGGCCAGCCTGGGCTACAAAGTTGAGTTCTAGGCCAGCTTGGACTACATAGTGAAACCCTGTCTCAAAAAAATAAATAAAATAAATAAATAAATAAATAAATAAATAAATCAGAATAGAAACTAATGAAATTGAGACTAAAAGAGAAACAGCGGATCAATGAATCAGAGAGTTGGTTCTTCGAAAGGATAAACAAGATTAACAAACCCTTAGCCAAACTTACCAAAAGAAGGAAAGAAAGGACTTACATATACAATTAAAAATGAAGAAAGTGAAATCACAATGAACGCCACCAAAATTCAAAGAAGGATAAGAAATTATTTCAAAAATTCATATTCAAAAAAATTGGAGAATCTAGAAAAGAATTATCAAAACAGAATCAAGAAGATACGAAAATCTTGAACAGCCAAGCATGGTGGTGGCATATCCTTGTAATCCCAGCACTCGGGAAGCTGAGGCAGGATGACTGCCATGAGTTCAAGGCCAGCCTGGACTACATTCTGAGCTCAAGACCAGCCTAAACTACATAGCAAGACCCTGTCCCAAAAACATAAACAAACAAAAAAAAACCCACAGTAATCCACTAACAGGCAATGAAAAGAGCCAGTAATCAAAACCCTACCAACTAAGAAAAGCCTAGGACCCAATGGGTTCACCATTGAATTTCACCAGAACTTCTGGGAAGAACTAAGACCAATCTCCTCAAACTATACTATCAAACTCATTTCTTGAATATAACATTACTCTGATACTGAAACCAGACAAAAAGAAAAAGTATACACCAATTTCCTTAATGAACATGGGAGCAAAAATCCTCAACAAGATGCTTGCAAACAGAATGCAACAAATCATTAAAAAGAACATACATCATGACCAAGTCAGCTGATCACACAGATCCAAGGATGGTACAATATACATAAAAACAAGGACAAAAATCACATAATCTTCTCAACAGATGCAGAAAAAAACCTCTGACAAGATCTAACATCTATTCATGATAAAAACCCTGATGAGGCCGGGAATAGTGGCACACGCCTGTAATCCCAGCAGTTGGGAGGCTGAGGTAGAAGGACTGCTGCAAGTTTGAGGTCAGCCTGCAAGACATTTGTAACAAATCCACTGTCAATAACATACTAAATGGGGAGAAACTGAAACTATCCTCTCTAAAATCAGTAACAATACGATGTTCATTCTCACCTGTCCTGTTCAATACAGTACGCAAAACATTAGCCATAGTAATAATGTAAGAGAAAGAAAAAAAAGGGAAAGGAAGAAGCCGAATTATCTTTATTTGAAGATGATGTCATCTTTTATATGGAAAACCAAAAAAACTCCACTAGAAGACTCTTAGAATAAATAAATTCGGCAAAATGGCAAGACACAAAAATCTTTTTTTTTTTTTTGTCTTTTTGAGACAGGGTCTCATTATGCAGTTTAGCCTGGCCTTGAACTCACTTTGTAGCCCAGGCTGGGCTAGAACTCACAGCAATCCTCCTGCCTCAGCCTCCCAAGTGCTGGAATTACAGGCGTGCACCACACCCAGCCTCAGGATACAAAAATCTAAAAACAAAAATAAATAGCATTCCTATACACGAAAAATGACCCGACTGAGAAAATCAGGAAATCAACTCCATTAAGTATCTTCAAAAAAATCTTTTTGGGGGATTTCTCTCTCTTGTTTTTCTATTGTTAAGTTTATTGGTACAATTTAGATATACATATTGATCATTCATCATAGGAAATTTGTACCTATACTTGATACCTCTTTTTTTTCCCCATTCCCCTCCCCTCCCTTCAACCCCTCTTCCCCTCCTTATTTACAAAGCTTTGTTACCATTTTTCTTATTTTTCCCTTCCTTCCTGCCCCCCTCCCTCCTCCCTAGTTCCCCTTTCCTTTTGAATAATTTTTTCCTTTTTCACAATATCTATTATACATTTTGTTTCTTATTTACACTTTCAGTTTCTCACACCACAGAGAATGCAATGTTAACACACGTGTCCAATTTATTTCACTTAGGTGCACCTATTTAGTGCTCATTCAAGAGATGCAAATTAAAATAATGCTGAGACTCCATCTCACCCCAGAAAAAATGGCTATTATCAAGAACTCAACCAGTAACAAATGCTGGCGGGGCTATGGGGAAAAAGGAACCCTTCTCCACTGCTGGTGAGAGTACAGACTGGTGCAACCACTATGGAAATCAGGCTGGAGATTCCTTAAAAAACTAGGACTAGAGATACCATTAGACCCAGCTATTCCCCTTCTTGGTATCTTCCCAAAAGAATTGAAAGCATCATACCACAGTGATACACGCACACCCATGTTTATAGCAGCACAGTTTGTAATAGCTAAATCTTGGAAACAACCCAAATGCCTATCAACCAATGAATGGATAAAAAAGATTTTTTTTTATACAATGGAGTACTACTTAGCTAAAAAAAAAATTTTAATGCCTACGAATTAATCTAACCAAGGAAGTGAAAGATCTCTATAAGGAGAACTATAGTACTATGAAAAAATGACATTGAAAAGGGCATTCGAAAATTGAAAGACATCCTCTGTTCCCAAATAAGCAGAACCAATATTGTCAAAATGGCCATATTAACAAAAATGATAGATTTTGTAACTTTCAATCAAAATATCTATAGTGTTCATCAGAACTAGAAAATACAGGGCCGGTGAGATGGCTCAGTGGCGTAAGCGCCTGCCTTGCAAGCGCGAGGGCCCGAGTTCGACTCCCGGAACCCACATACGAAAAAGGGGCCGGTGATATCGCTCAGCGGCACGGGCGCCTGTTGGCGCGCGAGGTCCTGAGGTTGACCCCCCGGTACCCACAAAAAAAAAAAGAAAAAAAAAAAAAAAAAGAAAATACAGTCCTGGAATTTACATTGAACCAGAATATACCTAGAATAGCCAAAGCAATCCTGAGCAAAACAGGAAGCATTATAATCCTGGATTGCAAGTTATTTTAATACAACAATGGCAATAAAAACAACCTGGTAAAGGCATAAAAACAGATGTGTTAAAAAAAAAAAAGGGCCGGTGAGATGGCTCAGCGGCTTAAGCGCCTGCCCGGCAAGCGCGAGGGCCCGAGTTTGACTCCCGGAACCCACATACGAAAAAGGGGCCGGTGATATCGCTCAGCGGCATGGGCGCCGGCTGGCGTGCGAGGTCCTGAGGTCGACCCCCTGGTACCCACAAAAAACAAACAAACAAACAAACAAAAAAACAACCAGATGTGTTGACCAAGAGAACAGAACTGAGGACACAGAAATAATCACACAGACCTTCAGCCATCTGATTTATAACAAAGGAGTTGAAAATATGCTGGAGAAAAGATAGCATCTTTAACAAATGTTGCTGAGAAAACTGGTTATCCATGTTCAGAATGAATTAGACCCTTATCTCTCACCCTGTACTAAAATCAAACCTAAATGGATAAAAGACCTCGATATAAAAACAGAAAGAATAAAACTGCTGGAAGACAAAAGAGGTAAGACTATTGAAGACATAGGCAAGGGCTTTCTAAACAGCATTGCAATGGCAGAAGAAATAATACCAAGAATCAACAAATGGGATTATATCAAATTAAAAAGGTTTTGAAGTTCAAGGAAAACAACCAATAGAGAGAACAGACAACACAATGGGGAAAATTTTGCCAACTACTCATCAGAGGACTAACATTAAAATATATCAAAAATTTAAAGCTGGGTGTGGTAGGGCACACTTGTAATCCCAGCACCCGGAAGGCTGAGGCAGGAGAATTGCCTCAAGTTCGAAGCCAGGCTGGGCTACATAGTGAGTTCAAGGCCAGCCTGTACCACAAAGTGAGACCCTGTCTCAAAATACCAACAAACAAACAAGAAAACTCAGATCTGCCAAGTAGAAGACCCAATCAAAAAATGGGCAACTAATATTAGTAGACATTTCTAAAAAGAAGAAATACAAAGGCCAATAAATGTTCAGCATCTTTGGCCATTAGAAAAATGCAAATCAAAACAACAATGAAATCCCATCTTACTTCAGTAAGAATGGATATAATCAAGGAATCAAAAAACACATGTTAGTAAAGTTGTGGAGATAAAGGACCCCTTCTACATTGTTGTTGGGAATTTCTAGTATGACCACTATAGAAAGGAGTATAGAGATTCCTCAGTAAAAATAGAATTGACTCAGCTATTCTTCTGGATATCTTCCTGAAAGAGTGAAAGTCATATTACAATGATACAAGCATAAACATGTTCATTTTTATATTTTTTGTATGTTTGCTGTACATAGTAATTATATTCACTATAGGTTGGTACATGTACATCTCATACCTTTTTAATTCCCCTTACCCTTTCTCCTCAATCTCTCCATCTCTAGTTCTACTTCCCATTTGCAGAGGGTCTATCTCGCTATTTCATATTATCTTTTATTTTGCTCTTTAAATCATTTAAACCTTAGTTTTTTCACGTTAAGAGAAATCATGTGATATTGATGCTTGTGTGCCTGATTTATTTCACTTAACATTATGGTCTCAAGGTACATCCATTTTCCTACAATTGCCCAAATTTATCCTTCTTTATGGCAGAGTAGTACTCCACAGTGTAAATACATGTTTTCTTTATCCATTCATCTGTTGAAGGACATATAGGATGCTTCCAAGATTTAGCTGTAAGTTGTGCTGCTATAAACATGGGTATGCAGGTATTATTGTAATATGACATCTTTAACTTTTCCAGGAAGATACCCAGAAGGAGAATAGCGGGGTCAAATGGAATTTCTCAGATTTCTGAGGAATCCCCATGTTGATTTCCATAGTGGTACTAGTTTACATTCCCAGTGTAGAAGGAGCTGAATGTGGTGACACATGCCTGTAATCCCTCCACTCGGGAGGCTGAGGTAGGAGGATCGAAGGCCAGCCTGAGCTACATTGCGAGTTTTCTCAGCAACATTTGTTAAAGAAGCTATCTGTTTCTAGCATATTTTCAACTCCTTTGTTATAAATCAGATGGCTGAAGGTCTATGTGGTTATTTCTGTGTCCTCAGTGCAAAAGCAATTAAAAAAAAAAACCTAAAAAATGTTGAAGGGTTCCTTTTTCCCCACAGCCTTGCCAGCATTTGTTATTAGTTGATTTCTTAGTGATAATCATTCTGGAGTAAGATGGAATCTCAGTGTTGTTGCTGTTTTTTTTCTTTTTGGTACCGGGAATCGAACTCAGGACCTTGCACATGCCAGGCAGGTGCTGTACCGCTGAGTATATCCCTGGCCCTCAGTGTTGTTTCAATTTGCATTTTTCTAATGGCCAGAAATGCTGAACATTTTTTCACATATTTACTGGCCATCTATACTTCTGAGAAGTATCTGTTTATTTCATTTCCCCATTTTTTGGAGGGACTGGGTCTTTACTTTGGTGAGTTGGTTAATTTTTGTGAGTTCATTATATATTCTAGATATTAGTCCTCTGTCTGATGAGTAGCTGGCAAATTTTTTTTCCATTCCATAGGTTGTCTCTCCGTTCTATTGGTTGTTTCCTTTGCTGTATAGAGCCTTTTAATTTGACATAATGCCATTTGTTGATTTCTGATGCTATTTCTCATGCAATTGGGGTTCTGTTCCGAAAGTCCTTGCCAATATGTATGTCTTTAAGAGTTTTACCTCTTTTATCTTCCAGCAGATTGTTTCTTTTTAATATCCAGGTCTTTGATCTATGTAAGCACAATTCACAATACTAAATTATGGAAATGCCCTGCCTATATGCTCCTGAACAGATAACTGGATTAAGAAAATGTGGTATATATAGATGATGGAATATTATTCAGCTATAAAGAAGATAAATATGAGTCATTTTAGGAAAATGGAAAGCTCTTGAGACCATAATGCTAAGTTAAATAAATCTAACACAGGAGGATAAATATTGCATGGTTTTTCTCATATGAAAAACCTAAAATATAAATAATTTAAGGAAGAAAATAAAAAAGAGGTGGTAGGAAACAGGGAGGTAAACTTTTTGGAAACAGGAAGGAGGGAAGAAGGTGGATGTATGGGAGGCATCACAAATGAAAGTGAGCAATATGCATATGTATCAGTTCCTCAAGATGAAATTACTGTGTACCATAAAGATATACCAACAGTAAAAAAAGAGAGAGAAGACAAAAAATAGCCAAGTGACTAATAAAGTTTGTGATATGAAATCTAATTACAAAGTACAGAACTGGGCCAGTGAGATGGTTCAGCAGCGTAAGCGCCTGCCTGGCAAGCACGAGGGCCTGAGTTTGACTCCCAGAACCCACATACGATAAAAGGGGCCGGTGATAACGCTCAGTGGCACGGGTGCCTGCTGGCGCACAAGGTCCTGAGGTCAACCCCCGGTACCCACAAAAAAAAAAAAAAAAAAAGAAAGTACAGAACTAAAAGAAACTATACAAGACAGAAATACAGGAGTAAAAATTATATAATAAAGCAGTGATAAGGCAGGAAGAGATATAATAACCATCACATATCAAGTAAATTGAAAGTGCTTTGAGGACTATCAAAGGACAAAGAAAAATTAACTAAGAAAAGAAATGCAATTTAATCACTATTTAGATAACAGCAATCAGGAAAGAGAATGAAAATTTATGAAGATATATCATTTTTAGTAGTCTTTTATCTTTAATTATAGGTAAAAAAGGAATGTGTAATTGCACTATAATAATACGAAGCAACTTTGAAATATCTTTAATAAAAGTAGATTAAAATACCAAGAAACCTTTAACCATATATATTATAACACCTATTGTACTCAGTTCAGAAGACCAATTTTCAAATTGTATTGAAGTGTTGGCAAACGAAATAAATTCTAAATACAAGTTTATTGAGTACCTACATTGTACCTCTCTGTCGCTAGTACTCTCTCCTTGTGTTCAGGATGCCAAGGTTCCTACCATGATCATTTTAGTAGCATCCTAACAAATATTTTAACATCCATTTTCTTTTCTTCAATCCATCTTCCACACTGATATAAAACATAACTTTTCTAAAATGAAACTCTGACTTCTTCTTAAAAATTCTTAAATAGGGGGCCGGTGAGATGGCTCAGCGGCTTAAGCGCCTGCCCGGCAAGCGCGAGGGCCCAAGTTCGACTCCCGGAACCCACATACGAAAAAGGGGCTGGTGATATCGCTCAGCGGCACGGGCGCCTGCTGGCGCGCGAGGTCCTGAGGTCGACCCCCCGGTACCCACAAAAAAAAAATTCTTAAATATTTATCACAACCTAAACACAACTTACAAACTAACTCCTATGACTGGATTCTCATGTACCTTTCTCTTCTTCTCACCTCTACCACTATCTTCTTATACTTTTTTTTTTTTTTTTTGTAAACACAAGGTCTTGCTTGTAGCCCAGGCTGGCATCGAACTTGTGATCTGCCTGCCCCAACTTCCCAAATGCTGGGATCATAATCATTCACCATCAGGCCTGACATGCATGCATTTAGTCATTTGCTTATTTATTTGGTGCTAGAGATTTAACCCAGGATTTTGTGCATTTTAGGCAAGCACTCTACCGCTAAGCTATGCCCCCAGCCCTTTTTACTTTTTGACAGAGGCTCTTGCTAAGTTGCTCAGACTGGTTTCAAACTCATGATCATCCTGTTTCAGCCTCCTAAGTTACAGGTGTGTACCATCATGCTTAGTCTTCCATATACTCTTATTATTTAATTGTACTTACTGAGGCTCCTCAAATATGTTGTGTGTGTGTGTGTGTGTGTGTTACTGGGGATTAAACCCAGGGCCTTGGCACTAAAATACATACCCAGCCCTTTTAAAAATATTTTATTTTGAGACAGGGCCTTACTAAGTTGGCCAAGTGAGACTCGGACTAGAAAAACTCATGTCTCAGCCTTCCTCAGAGGTGGAATTACAGGCATGCCATCACATGTTCATCTTCCTTTTTTTCCTGCTCAGTTTTGCTCACCTAGCACTGTAAGAAGATATCACTTCTATTTTCCAACATGTTTTTAAGCCCTCTTAATATCAAATCCCCATTCTCAACTTTTCTATGAAAGAAATGAGTTTTGTCTCTTTGGTGCCTGTACAGATTTTTATTATAGGACCCATGATTATTATTATCATTTTTTTTTGTGGGTACCAGGGATTGAACTCAGGACCTCGCGTGCCAGCAGGCGCCCGTGCTGCTGAGCGATATCACCAGCCTCTTTTTTGTATGTGGGTACCAGGAGTCGAACTCAGGACCTCACGCTTGCCAGGCAGGTGCTTATACCGCTGAGCTATCTCACTGGCCCCCATGATTATTTTTTTCTTTCTTTTTTTTTTTTTGAGATGGAGTCTAACTATGTTGTCTAGGCTGAGCTTGAACTTGCAATCCTCTTGCCCCAGCCTCAGAATATGGGATTACAGGTATGTGCCACCATGCCCAGCCTGGGGTGCAAAAGTTATTATATCTACTTGTTCAGGTAAGCTTATTAAGCTTTAGGCTTCTTGAGAGAATAGCCCAGTCTTATTTACCAAAGCCTCCTTAGTGACCATCATGGCACAAAGTAAGCACCCCCAAAAAAGTTTTTAATCAATGAATGAATAAACTTCATTATTTAGGTGAAAGTTTTTTGCTCTGTACCCTTTTAAAAGCTACAAGCTATCATTACTGAATTCTACCATTTATTTTCTTGAAATGACGGATTCCATCCACAATCACCACTCTATTACATGTCCTGGATTTTACTACCATGCTATCCAAAAACTGCCCCATTCAAGAACTTACAGTAAATCCTATTTTAAATCTAAATGCCTCACATACCTTTCAATTCTTTCTATAATTGGCCCCTCCCTATTCATCCAACCTTAACTCTTCATCAGACCAGTTTCTTCACCATCACTGTAATACTAACCATCTGTTATGGGTCAACTTATGTGATTTTTTTCTATCGAAACTATACCTGAATGTGCCATTGTCATTTTCCTATTATAGCAAATATACTCAGTACTAGTCGCCATCAGCACTTTATCCTTTTTTTTTTAATATGCGGGTACCGGGAGTCGAACTCAGGACCTCGCGCTTGCCAGGCAGGCGCTTATGCTGCTGAGCTATATCACCGGCCCCTATCCTTTCATTTTTAAGAAGTTATTTTTCACCACCCAACTGGACTATTAACTCCTTCAAGTAAATCTCAAATATATACTACTCCTTATAGATCCCTGAGAGTTTTTACCATATTTCCCCCAAAATAAGACCTAACTGGAAAATAAGCCCTGGCATTTTTCAGGCTTGTAATATAAGCTCTATCCCAAAAATAAGCCCCAGTTAAGATTGTCAGCCAGATGGACACATTTAGTATGTTTACTGCAACACACGACAGATGTATTAAATTACAAAAATAATATCCAAGCAGGTGCCTTTGGATGAGAGGTAAATGCCTATGCAAATAGATGAACTTGAGACTTACTGCTGAATGACCAGACTACAGACACGATGCACAAATAATGTGTGCACTTGATACCGAATGGATGTGGTTGTGTCTAATATGAACCTTCATAATTCAATACTTCATGTGTTGTAACAGGCATGCTTAATGCACTCGTGTGAAATAAATGTTTTCTGAATTTTGGTGCCTGCAATTTTTTGTCACTTTTGTGTGGACCATCTTAACTGTCATCATTTCTGTTGCCACTTCTGTCTTCAATTAATACTTGATTTAATGGAAACTTTGTGAAGCCTATACTGCAAGAGGTCGCAACTCAGGTGAAAATTTTATGGGATAAAAATCACTGACAGCTGTGTTGCCAATGCAATATGAGCAGGCTACATGGACAACAAGTGCTCATCTAAGGAGAGCTCTATTGCTGGCTATGAGAGATAGGGGCCATTGGTTCTTCAGGAAATTCAGGAAAGTCACAAGAAATTCTGACTAGAATTTGGGTTTGGTGAATTATGACATGTTCCAGAATAAGATGATATGACTGTATTAGAAGAGATGTAGATTTTTGTACACGAATAAATGTAGATTGTTGTACATGAAAAAATAAGACGTCCCCTGAAAATAAGCCCTACTACATCTTTTGGAGCAAAAATTAATATAAGATCTGGTCTAATTTTGGGGGAAATACAGTAGTTACCGTGGTAAGCTAGAAAAGCATCATGATACATCATAGTTTCTAAAAATCATTTTTGAAAAGCAGCCACACCCCCTCTGTAAATTAAGTCTTATGATGAAGCACAATACATAAAGTAGGTAAAAGAGGAAGGGCTCTAATTGAAATGGGATGAGGGGTTGAACTGTTGCGTGATTGACCTTCCTCTACTCAGCTGCATGGTAACACCTCCCGAAGCATCTCTGTGCAGATTTCCTAGGGTGCAATGAACACACTTTGAGAACTACTGAGTTCATCTGCTAGCTTTAGCACTTTTTGAGCATGTACCCATTTGGTAGTCTCAAACCATCTAAGCCTTCGTTTCCTGAGATTATTAATAAATATGAAAAAGGCCTTTGTAGAACTTGGAGCTTTCTATAATTTAAAATTCACAACTTACAAGATAAATGGCATTATATAATCTTAACAGTTTTATTAAACAGTATTGCCAACTGTAAAAGCATTCTATATTTTAAAATCCATATGTATTTAACACAAAGCAACCTAAATGTCATTCCAGACGTTTGGGAATCCCAGATTCTCTATTGTGTTTCTTATACTGGGAAGTAATTTTTTCCCTCAGTGCTGGGAATTGAACCCAGGGTCACGAGAATGCTAATCAAAGGCTCCACCACTGTACTAAATCTCCAGCCCCTAGAAATAACCTTCTAATCCTCCTTGGGAGGATAATAAAGTATTATTAATGATTAGGAGTATATATACATTCAAGTTGGATAGACCTGATTCAAAGGACAACGTAAACACAAATTAGGTGTGTAAGCCTGGGTAAATTAAATAATCACTCTTGCCTTAATTTCCTAATCTTAAAAATGAAAATGGCACTATTTGTTTTTTGTTTTATTTTGGTACAGGGAATTGAACTCAGGACCTTGCGTTTGCCAGGCAGGTGCTTGTGCCACTGAGCTACATCCCTGGCCACTATTTGTTTTTGAGCTGCTGCTGGGTTGAGGGAGATAATCTGAACAAATTGTTTAGCCCTGAGTATGAAACCCCTAAAAAGTCAGTAAAGTTAACTACTACGTTCCTTTTCCTTTTTGTTCTCTGACAAAGGGTTTAAGCACCAAATGCAATATACAGTAAGGAAAGCCTATAAGTGAACAAGTAGGATTCCTTTGATGACTCAGTTCTAGTTACAAAAGACATGGTTTCTCTCCAGACATCCTATCATAATTAAATAGTATTTCTTTTTTTAATTAAAAAGTATTTCATTCCTGCTGGATTTTAAAAGATCTTTAAAGCAAAGCACAGATAAGCCATGTGTGGTGACGCATGCTTGTAATCCCAGAACTCTGTGAGGCTAAGGCAGGAAGATCTCAAGATCAAGACCAGCCTGGGTGATTTAGCAAGACCCTGTCTAAAATATAAAAAATAGTAAAAGAACTGGGGATGTAGTTCAGTGTGAAGGGCCCTGGGTTCGATCACTAGTACAATGAAAACAAAACAAAACATAATGTCTTCTTGTAAGTATACTCTCATAGCGCACCTCTCAAAGTCATAAAATAAATGTTTATCCAATTAAATAGATTTCCTGTAACAAGACATTTATTGTATAGTGAATAAATTCAAAGCAATTTTCCCTTTTCAAATTGGAATGTTTTTTTCATCTCAGAAATACCAGCAACCTGGTGAGATGGCTCAGCAGTGTAAATGCCTGCCTGGCAAGGGCGAGGTCCTGAGTTTGACTCCTGGTACCCACATAAAGGAAAAAAAGGGGCCGGTGATATCGCTCAGCAGCACAAGCGCCTGCTGGCAAGCGCAAGGTCCTGAGTTTGACTCCCGGTACCCACATTAAAAAAAAAAAAAAAAGAAAAAGAAATACCAGCAACCATGACCTTTTTCTAATAAAAGCTCAAATTTATATCAGGTATAATTTTGGGAAAGATGTTAATTAGATAACATCTAATTAAAAGAGAGTAAAACCACTCTCAAATTGAAAAGGGAACCATTTTTTTACAACAAATCCTTAAAAGAATATTTCTTGTTATATAAAATTAAATAATTCATACTAAAGTTATTTCAGATATGAAAGTTAACAAAACAAGCAAGTAAACACAATCTAGTCTTTAAAAAAACACTGTATGTATCAATATGGAAACATGTTCAAGATACATCTAGGACAACTCTAAGCCCACAGATTTTGAGCCCTGGCCCTCTCTGTTGGCCAGTGTTGATTCTGGTCTTAATTTTGTTTCCCCTCAGCAAAGGGCAGCAGAAGGGCCTACAGAACTAGTCATCAATCTGATCGTGAATGAGGTCAATGCCCAGGGAAAGAAGGTAAGCCTAGAGGGCTGGCAGCTCCAGGGAGGAAAATACCAACTGGGCCAGCAGAGCCAGCCCCAAGAAAGGCCCACAGTTATTGTAAACTGCTAAAGAAGCATAGGGTTTTATTCCGAAAATGACTTCTTCAGTAGGATAGAATTGGAGAAAAAAATCCACTGCAGCACCCACCATATTTGAGAAGGTTTAGTCAGGAGCCATTGTTGGAAGGGGTTAATTGTTCAAGACTCAGCCACAAAACAGTGTGTGTACTTTGAAATCCTGTTGTCCAATAAAATGGAGAATCCAGAAGAAATGGACAGATGCCCACATACATATGAATTGCCAAAAATGAACCAAGAAAAAGAATAAAACCCCTGAATAATCCAATAACAGGCAATGAGATTGAAGCAGTAATTAAAAAAAAAAAAACTTAGCAACTAACAAAGCTCAGGATTTGATGGATTTACCACTAAAATCAACAAGAACTTCAGGGAAGATCTAATGCCAGTACTCCTCAAACTCTCTAATTAAATTGTAAGGGAAGGAGTACTCCCAGTGTCATTACTGGAAGCTAGCATTACCCTGACTCTAAAACCAGACAAGGAAACAACTAAAAAGGAGAACTATAGCCCAATCTCTTTAATGAACATAAATGCAAAAATCCTCAAAAGATAGTGACAAATAGAATGTAACAAATCATCGAAAAGATCATACCTCATGACAAAGTAGGCTTCATCCTGGGGACACAAGGATGGTTCAAGATAAGCAAATCAATAAATATAATACATCACAAACAGGATAAGAACTACATGAGCACCTCAATATATGCAGAAAAAAGCCTACAACAAAATCCAAATCCATTCATGTTTAAAAAAAAAAAACCTGAAGAAGGTAGGTATAGAAAGACCTTACGTCAATCTGATAAAAGCCATTTTGACAAAGCTACTGCCAGCATCATATTAAATGGGAAAAAATGGAAAGCTTTCTCTCTAAAATCGGGAACAACACAAGGATGTCCACTGTCACTGTTCCTCAATATAGTAAAATATTAACCAGAGCAAGCAGGCAAGAGAAATAAAAAAAGGGATATGTATAGGAAAGGCAGAAAACAAATCATCATTATTTGCAGATGACATGATCTTCTACATAGAAGACCCCAAAAATTCCACTAAACGACTCCTAGAATTGGGCCGGTGAGATGACTCAGCGGCATAGGTGCCTGCCTGGCAAGCGTGAGGGCCCGAGTTCGACTCCCAGAACCCACATACGAAAAAAGGGCCAGTGATATCGCTCAGCGGCACGGGCGCCTGCTGGTGTGCGAGGTCCTGAGGTCAACCCCCGGTATCCACAAAAAAAAAAAAAAAAAAAGACTCCTAGAATGAATCACCAAATTCAGTAGTATAGCAGGACACAAAACCAAACACAGAGCCGGTGAGATAGCTCAGCGGCGTAAGCACCTGCCTTGCAAGCACGAGCGCCCGAGTTCGACTCCCGGAACCCACATATGAAAAAAGGGCCAGTGATATCGCTCAGCACCTTGGGCGCCTGCTGGCGCGCGAGGTCCTGAGGTCGACCCCTGGTACCCACCAAAAAAAAAAAAAAAAAAAACCCCAAACCCAGAAAAATCAACAGCATTCCTGTATGCCAATAATGAATTCACTGAGCAAGAAATTAGGAAAACAATAACATTCATAATAGCATCAAGAAAAACTAAATATTTAGCAATTAACAAAGTGAAAGACTTCTATAATGAAAAGTACAGTACTCTTAAAACAAAAAACAAAAACCAAAAAACAAAGGATCAAAGAGGACAGAGAGATCCCTTGTTCCTGAATAGGCAGAACCAATATTGTCCACAAAAACAGATAGGTGGATCAATGGAGCAGATTACAGGATGCAGAAACCTCACACACATTCAGCCATCTGATCTTTGACATGGGCCAAAAACATTCACTAGAGGAAAGATAGCCACTTTAGCAAATGGTGCTGGGAAAACTAGCCATACACACGCATAGGATTGAATCTAGAACCATATCTCTCACCATGTACTAAAATAAAATTAAAATGAATCAAAGACCTAAATATTAAAAAAGAAGCACTTAAACTGCTGGAAGATAAAAGAGGCAAAACTCTTTAAGACACAGGCATAGGCAAGGTCATTCTGAACAGAACCACTATTGCACAAGAAATAACACCAAGATTCAACAAATGGGATTATAACAAATTAAAAATGCTTCTTTGCAGCAAAGGAAAACAATCAAAAGGATGAAGAAGACAATGTATATAACGTTAAAAAATTTTGCCAGCTAGTCCTCAGACTAATATCTACAGTAGATAAAGAACTCAAAAGCAAAAACAAAAAAAACCCTCCCCAAATAAAAGACCCTTTTAAAAAATGGCCAACTGAAATGAATAGATACTTCTCAGAAGAAATACAAATGGCCAATAAATTCATGAAAAAATGTTCAACATCTCTGGCCATTAGAGAACTGCAAATTAAAACAACACTGAGATTCTATCTTACTCCATAAACAATGGCTATCATCAAGCAATCTAACAACAACAATAATAATACATACTGGCAAGGCAGTGGGGGGGAAAAAGGAACCTTTTTAAATTAGTGGTGGAAACATAAACTAGTACTATCACTGTGGGAATCAGAATTGAGATTCCTAAAAAAACTAGTGTGTAACTTTCAATGTAATGTCTTTGTCCTTTTTTAAAAAAAATCATAGGAATGCTGGCTTCATAGAATGAAATGGGAAATGTGTTCTCTTCAGTTTTTCAGAATAGTTCATGAATTGCTGTTATTCCTTCCTTAAGTACTTGACAGAATTCCCCAGTGAAGACATCTGGACCAGAATGCTTGTCTGATGTATTAGCTTTTTACGGCTGCTATAACAAATTACCCCAAACATGGTGGCTTAAAACAACAGAAATACATTTTTTAAAAGGGTATGTATGTATGTATCCCTGATGATTAGTGATGGTACTTTTTCATGCATCTCTTGGGTATTTGCGAATTCTATATTGCTCTATGACAGAAAAGAATGCTGAAGAAGAGATAGTTTAGTATTATACAGAATTATTTAAATTATGTATGTCCTCTACTGTAGGTTTATTAAAAGAAAATGATATGATTCCATGATTCCCTTTAAGGTTTCTGCTCAGACTTTTCTTTTTGAGGCAGAACTTTTGATTTGGTATAAAATATGTATTTCAAAATACATATCTTGATTTTTTTTTTCATGTGCTATGTACATGTACCAACTCCCCACAAGGAATATAATTACACATTGTGTAATGCAAACATGTACTAATAAAAATTAAAAACAGGAAAATAACACCCTATCATTTATAATTAGTAAATGATTTCTTAAATACAATTTTCTCTTTGAAAAATTGTGAAATATAACCTTAATCAGATGACTAACATTCAGAGTAATAATAAAATTTCCTTGGTCAATGATTTTTTTTTTCTCCTAGTATTGAGAACTGAACATATGGCCTTGTGCACGCTAGGCAAACTGAGCTACATCCCCAGCCCCGCCCCATTTAAAATTTTATTTTGAGACAGGGTCTCACTAAGTTGCCCAGGCTGGTCTCAAACATGTGATCCCCCTGCCCAAGCCTCCCAAGTAGCTGGGATTATAGGTATGAGCCCCAACATCCAGCTCACATTGGCTTTTTCCTAAGCTAATAATCTAAATATATTTACCTTTGGCAGCACGGGAGTATCCCGCTTCTTCTTCTTTTCTGAGTTAGGGTCATCTAGTAAGTCTGGCTCAAAAGTATAAAGTTCAGTAAGCTCATTCATAGTAAAATGACGCTCAACCTGCTGTTGATCAACAACTCGAAAAGATAGTGACTGCTTAGTTACTTGCCGATCATAAATTTTATCTTCCATGGTTCCCTTTGTAAAAAGAAGGAACAATAATATGTAAATAAACACAATCTTCAAAACATGAAATTTAAGGAGAAATATAGCTACTGGTTATATGAAATGGCAAAACATCAAGATAACATGATGTCATAAAGAAAACTCATTAAATTATGAAGGATTTATCTGTTCAGCACAGTTTACTACGACAAATCAAAAAACTGCAGGACTGATAAATCATTCTGTATTATCTAACCAAAATGTTTCATGTGTTGCTTCACATATTTTTGTACTTGGTAAAAATAGGAGAGCAAGGCAGATATCAGGGTAAATAGAAATAAAGGTGTACATGCAATAAGAATTTAGCTGGCAAATGAAATTAGAATGCAAGAGCAATTTAATTCCTCTTCAATGTAACGATCAGCATAAATCACCTTTATACTACATGATCTTCTATAATTTCAAGACAAAAAACTAAAATGCCATATCCATTACATACGCAACATTATAAACTAGAATATAAAGAAGCTCTACATTTAAATATCAGGAAAGAGTTCATAATGAGGTTATCTATCTTACTACATACTAAAATAAGCAAAGATCTACCAGTAAAACTCAATTTCTATTTGAGAAGCCCAGATTCGGAGGTAGGTGGAGAGCAGTATTACCTGCTCCCAAAGCAGATTTACCAGTTTGAAGGGAAAGTTGATTCTATAAAGCTCTATTACCTTAAATGCATCTATTTCTTTGATGAGTTTCTACTTTTTTAATATCTGAGTTTAAAGGAAATGACTGTAATAGTCTTACCTAAAAGTATTAAATATTCTTTTTATGATTCCATGTTAGTACAATAAATTAACTTTATATTTACCCACATTTGTCAGATTAGGAGAATACTAGTGGCCACTGAGAAACAAACAACATTTTTCTCTATAAACAAACTGGATTTAGACACCGGCTTTTCTATATATGCTAAGTAGATGAACTATAAGTGTTTAACTTTCCTGAATTGGCAAGAAAATACTAAGTCTGTTTATTCCTACAAAACAATCTAAACTTAAAAAGGCTGACATTACCTAAATGGATTACTATAAAAAAAAAAAAAAAGAGAAGCCAAACTTGATTTTTTTGCTTTATTTATAGGAATGGTATTTTCTTAAAAACACTTTTTTATTAGTATATGTTTATGAAACAATATATTCATCATGAGATATTGGTACACATACATATTGCATATTGATCCTTTGTACTTCCCCTTCTCCTCCCCAGGAATGAAATTTTAAACATTGTTTGCCTGTCTGCAGTACATTTATGTTCTGTACCTCTAAAATATTAATCTAACTTCTCAATATGAAAAGGTAAATATAAATTATAAACCTACCTGAGCTAAGAACCTATACACATAAACAGGCTTAGTTTGTCCAAAGCGATAAACTCTGAATATACTCTGTATGTCATAAGATGGATTCCAAGAGGCATCAAATATAATTACTCGGTTAGCAGCTACCAGATTAATTCCAAGAGATCCTGCTTTGGTGGAAATGATGAACAATCGTCCTCTGAAAATGAAAATATAGAATAATGCTTTAGTAATTAATGTTTATATATTTTTGATTCTTAGGTTTCTAAATAATCAGGAGTTCAGAGAATTCATTTTTTTACATTCACAGTAAAATGAGACATACCTAAGTAGTCAGTTCTATGGTTGATATGATGAATCTTATTGCCAGAAAATGAGAGTCTGATATAAGAATAAAAGTGAATATACTGGGCAGGCACGGTGGTGCATTTCTGTAATCCCAGGTACTCAGGAGACCAACACAGGATGATAGCAAGTTCAAGGCCAGCTCAGTCCATTTGGAGAGATTCTGTCTCAACATTTAAAAAAATTTTTATATGTATATATGTGTGTATGTATATCTATCTATCTATCCCTCAGTACTGAAAAAAAACAGGAACCATATGTATATGTACAATATATTCAAGGTTTTACGGTCAAGTTGACACACAAAATGACCATCACACCTTTGATGAAAAGAAGTTCTTAATTTTATTTATTTACTTACTTTTCTGGTTTTGTGTTTTTTTTTTTTTTTCTTTTTTCTTACTATGTAGTCTAGGTTGGCCTGGAAATTACTATGTAGCCGAGGCTGGCCTTGAACTTGTGGCCGTCCTCCTGCTTCAGACTCCTGGGTGCTGAGATTATAGGTGTGTACCAGGACACCTGGCCAGAAGTTCTCAATTTTAATGAAGTGCAACTTTAAAATCTTTCCTTTTGGGCCAGGGAGATAGCTCAGCAGCACAGCACCTACCTGGAAAGCTCCAGGTCTTGAGTTCGATTCCCGGTACCAAAAAACAAACAAAAAAACCTTTTCTTTTAATAATTAGTATTTGTGTGTCTTATTTATGAAAATTTTTCTTACTTGAAAATCAGGAAAATAATCTTTCCTACTTCCTTCTAAAACCTTATTGTTTAACTTCTAAATTTAAAATTACAATCTATCTGTAATTAGTTACTTACCAGGGGAATTACAAACTAAAACTATGAAGACTTACCATTACATATCTATCACAATGGAAAAAAAGAACAAATAACATCAAGTGATGGTGAAGGCAGAGAACAACCTAAACATGTATATATTATCCTGGTAGGAGGACAAATTGGTACAACCAATTTTACAAATATATTTTTATTAGTGCCTGTTAACTTTACAAACTATTGGGCTACAGTGCATATATTTTGATCATATCCACCCCTTCATGCCTCTGCCTTCCACCCTCCTCTACCTCCTCCTTCCATCCCACTCTGCCTCCTCCTTCCCCTTATTCCCTTCCTCTTGTCTAATAATAGCAGACTTTCTATTTTCATGGCATGTTTTTTAGATTGCACATATCACACAAAACATGCAATACTCGTTTTTCTCAGTGTGGCTTATTTTGCATAACATGATGATCTTCAGTTCTATCAATTTTCCTACATGTTATGGCTGAATAATTCTCTGTTGTTTATGTATACCACATTTTCTTTATTCATCTGTTGGTGGACACCTAGGCTGGTTCCACACCTTGACTATTGTGAACTGTGCTGCAATAAACACAGGTATGCAGGGACCCCTACAGAATGCTGATTTTAATTCTTTTGGGTATGTATCAAGGAGTAGCACAAGTGGATCAAATAGCAGCTCTATTTTTGTTTTTTTTTTAGGAACCTCCATACTGATTTCCATAAAGGCTGTACTAATTTATATTTCCTCCCTGCATCCTTGCTAGAGTTTTATTGCTTTTTGTATTCTTAATGATGGCTATGCTGACTGGGGTGAGATGGAATCTCAATGTAGTTTTGATTACCATTTCCCCAATGGCTCACAATGTTGAACACACTTACTACTTACTTACTGGTCATTTGTATTTCTTTTTTTGAGGAATGTCTTAATTCATTTGCCCATTTACTGATTGGGCTTTTGATTTTTTTGGTTTTAAGTTTTTTGAGTTCTTTATATATTCTAGATACCAATGCTCTGTCAGAAGACTAGCAAAGATTTTCTCCGTCAGCTGTCTCTTCATTCAGTTGTTTCCCTTGCTGTGTAGAAACTTTTTAAATTTCATGTAACCCTCGTTGATTTTTTTTTTTTTTTTTTTTTGTGGGTACCGGGGGGTCGACCTCAGGACCTCGCGCGCCAGCAGGCGCCCATGCCACTGAGCGATATCACCGGCCCCTTTTTCGTATGTGGGTTCCGGGAGTCGAACTCGGGCCCTCGCGCTTGCCGGGCAGGCGCTTAAGCCGCTGAGCCATCTCACCAGCCCAACCCTCGTTGATTTTTCCTAGTATTTCTTTGACAGTGAAGTCCTATTGAGAAAGTCTTTACCTGTGTCTACTGCTTGAAGTGCTTCCCCACTTATCTTTTAGCAGTTTGTAAGTTACAAGTCTTTTAATACCTTGGTCTTTGATCCAGTTGGAACTGACTTTTGTGGGTGAGAGACAGGGCTCTCGTTTTGATCTCCTACATAGGGCTATCTGGTTTTCTCAGCAGTATTTGTTAAATGGGCTATCTTTTCTCCAAACTATTTTATAAAAATTTTAATTAGCACATGTCTACAACACATAATTATAGTAATGGTGGGAAACTGGTACATGTATATATCTTAATTCTCTTCTCATCTTCTACCTACCCCTCCCTTCTATCTCATGGTCACCTTCTTTTATTATTTATTTTTGACTTTTGAGACTACTGTGTAGTTCAGGCTGGCCTTGAACTCCTGATGATTGATCCTCCTGCCTCAGACTTCCAAGTGCTGGGACTGTAGGCATGTGCCACCACAACCAGCTCCCCTTCCCTTTTGTAAAATATCTCCCTGTTTCCTATTATCTACCTTTTATTTTGCTCTTTACTTATATTTAAGCTTTCTCAAAGAAGAAAAACCAGGTGATATTGAAGCTTGTGTGTCTATTTTATTTCACTTAACATTATGTTCTCAAGGTGCATCCATTTTCCTACAAATAACTCATGTTTGTCCTTCTTTTTGGCCGAGGAGTACTCCATTGTGTATAAATCCCACATTTTCTTTATCCAGTCATTTGTTGATGGAAATATAAGCCACTTCAAAAATTTAGCCATTTTAAACTGTGCTGCTATAAACATGGGTATGCATACATCACTGTAATATGATATCTTTAACTCTTTTGGAAGATACCTAGAAGGGGAATAGCTGAGTGGAATGGAATTTCTACTTTTACTTTTTTGAGGAATCTCCATACTGATTTCCAAAGTAGTTGTACTAGTTTACATTCCCACCAACAGTGTAGGATTCCTTTTTCCCCACTGCCTCACCAGCATTTGTTATTATTTGATTTCTTGATAATAGCCAATCTTTCTGGAGTAAGATGGAATCTCAGTGTTGTTTTAATTTGCATTTCTCTAATGGCCAGATATGACTGACATGTTCTGAAGTATTTAATGGCCATTGTACATCTTCTGAGAAGTGTCTATTCATTTCAGTGGCCCAATTTTTGTTTGGGTCTTTTACTTTGGGAGGTTTAATTTTTTTCAGTTCTACATTCTAGGTATTAGTCCTCTGTGTGAGCAGATGACAAAACTTTTTCATTCTGTAGGTTGTCTCTTCATTCTACTGGTTGTTTCATTTGCTCTGCAGAAGATTCTTTTTTTTTTTGTGGGTACCGGGGGTTGACCTCAGGACCTCGTGCACCAGCAGGCGCCCGTGCCGCTGAGCGATATCACCGGCCCCGAAGATTCTTAATTTGATACAGTGGTAATCCCATTTGGTGATTCTTTTTTTTTTTTTTTTTTTTTTTGTGGGTACCGGGGGTCGACCTCAGGACCTCGCGCGCCAGCAGGCGCCCATGCCACTGAGCGATATCACCGGCCCCTTTTTCGTATGTGGGTTCCGGGAGTCGAACTCGGGCCCTCGCGCTTGCCGGGCAGGCGCTTAAGCCGCTGAGCCATCTCACCAGCCCAACCCTCGTTGATTTTTCCTAGTATTTCTTTGACAGTGAAGTCCTATTGAGAAAGTCTTTACCTGTGTCTACTGCTTGAAGTGCTTCCCCACTTATCTTTTAGCAGTTTGTAAGTTACAAGTCTTTTAATACCTTGGTCTTTGATCCAGTTGGAACTGACTTTTGTGGGTGAGAGACAGGGCTCTCGTTTTGATCTCCTACATAGGGCTATCTGGTTTTCTCAGCAGTATTTGTTAAATGGGCTATCTTTTCTCCAAACTATTTTATAAAAATTTTAATTAGCACATGTCTACAACACATAATTATAGTAATGGTGGGAAACTGGTACATGTATATATCTTAATTCTCTTCTCATCTTCTACCTACCCCTCCCTTCTATCTCATGGTCACCTTCTTTTATTATTTATTTTTGACTTTTGAGACTACTGTGTAGTTCAGGCTGGCCTTGAACTCCTGATGATTGATCCTCCTGCCTCAGACTTCCAAGTGCTGGGACTGTAGGCATGTGCCACCACAACCAGCTCCCCTTCCCTTTTGTAAAATATCTCCCTGTTTCCTATTATCTACCTTTTATTTTGCTCTTTACTTATATTTAAGCTTTCTCAAAGAAGAAAAACCAGGTGATATTGAAGCTTGTGTGTCTATTTTATTTCACTTAACATTATGTTCTCAAGGTGCATCCATTTTCCTACAAATAACTCATGTTTGTCCTTCTTTTTGGCCGAGGAGTACTCCATTGTGTATAAATCCCACATTTTCTTTATCCAGTCATTTGTTGATGGAAATATAAGCCACTTCAAAAATTTAGCCATTTTAAACTGTGCTGCTATAAACATGGGTATGCATACATCACTGTAATATGATATCTTTAACTCTTTTGGAAGATACCTAGAAGGGGAATAGCTGAGTGGAATGGAATTTCTACTTTTACTTTTTTGAGGAATCTCCATACTGATTTCCAAAGTAGTTGTACTAGTTTACATTCCCACCAACAGTGTAGGATTCCTTTTTCCCCACTGCCTCACCAGCATTTGTTATTATTTGATTTCTTGATAATAGCCAATCTTTCTGGAGTAAGATGGAATCTCAGTGTTGTTTTAATTTGCATTTCTCTAATGGCCAGATATGACTGACATGTTCTGAAGTATTTAATGGCCATTGTACATCTTCTGAGAAGTGTCTATTCATTTCAGTGGCCCAATTTTTGTTTGGGTCTTTTACTTTGGGAGGTTTAATTTTTTTCAGTTCTACATTCTAGGTATTAGTCCTCTGTGTGAGCAGATGACAAAACTTTTTCATTCTGTAGGTTGTCTCTTCATTCTACTGGTTGTTTCATTTGCTCTGCAGAAGATTCTTTTTTTTTTTTGTGGGTACCGGGGGGTTGACCTCAGGACCTCGTGCACCAGCAGGCGCCCGTGCCGCTGAGCGATATCACCGGCCCCGAAGATTCTTAATTTGATACAGTGGTAATCCCATTTGGTGATTCTTGATATTATTTCTTGCACAATTTGGGGCTCTGTTCAAAAAGTCCTTGCCTATACCTATGTCTTCAAGAGTTTTACCTTTTACCTTCTAGCAGGTTGTTTTTAATATTTAGATCTTTGATTCATTTTAGTTTAGGACATGATGAGAGATGAGGGTCAATCTTCTAAATGTGTATAGCCAGTTTTCCCAGCACCATTTGCTAAAGAGGCTATCTTTCCTCTAGTGTGTTTTTGGCCCCTTTGTCAAAGATTAGATGGTTGAATATATATGGGGATGTTTGTGCATAGTCTAATCTGTTCCACTGATCTACATATCTGTTTCTTGCACCAGTACCATGCTATTTTATCACTATAGCTTTGTAATGTAAGTTGAAGTCTTAGATTGTGATACCTCTTGCTTTGCTCTTGTTGCCAAGGATTGCTTTTGCTATTCTTGGTCTCTTCTGGTTCCATATGAATTTTAGTATTGTTTCCTATAATCTGTGAGGAAAGCTGTTAGTATTTTGATTGGAACTGCATTAAATCTAAGTATCAGTTTTATAACTATGGCCATTTTGACAATATTGTTTATACCTATACCAGAACAGGAGATAATGTTCCAATTTTTGATGTTCTCTTATATATCCCTTTTCAGAGTACTACAGTTTTTATTGTAGAATTCTTTTACTTCCTTAGTTAGGTTAATCCGTAAGTATTTAATTTTTCTTGATGCTATTATAAATAGCACTGTTTTTGTAATTTTTTTCTTGGTGAACTCATTACTGGTACAGGATCCAAGGTATACATTTGGCCTCTGTTAAGAATCAGATGCCTGTAGCTACATGGGCTTGTTTCTATGTCTTCTATTGTATTCCACTGGGTTTTGCGTTGATTTCTGTGCCAGTATATGCTGTTTTTTTACTAAGGCTTTGTAGCATAATATGCAATTGGGTATAGTGATGCCTTAATTGTATACTATTACTGCCTTACTCTTTTTGCTTAGGACTGCTTTGAATATTCTAGGTCTTTTGTATTTTCAGATGAATGTTAGGATTGTTTTGTCTAGTTCCGTGAAGAATGTCTTTGGAATTTCGATAGGAATTGCACTGAATCTGTAAATTGCTTTTGGTAACATGGACATTTTAACAATATTAATTCTGCTAATCCATGCACATCGGGAGGTCTTTCCATATTCTGGTGTCTTCAATTTCTTTCTTCAGTGTTTTGTAATTTTCACTGTAGATGTCTTTTATCTCTTTGGTTAGGTTGATCCTGGGTATTTTATTTTTTTCAAGCCATTGTGTATGGAATTATTTTTGTGATTTCTTTGTCAGCTAGTCCATTATTGGTGTACAGAGAAAAGCTATTATCTTACACTGTTGATTTTGTACCCTAGGTACAATCATCTTGAAAAAATGCTTTGGAAATATAAGCTAAAGTTGAGAAGCATTTCACTTTTCTTGAGACAGGGTCTCGCTATGTAGTGCAGGCTGGCCTAGAACTCATGGCGATCCACTTGCCTCAGCTTCCCAAGTGCTGGGATTATAGGCATGCACCACCATGCAGTATTCAATGAATACTCCCTACTCATCCAGAGTAGCTGTCTATCCTCTCTCTCTTCCCCCTTTCCCCACTTTCAAATAAATCTTTTATTTAAAAAAATAATAAAGTTAAATGCACTAGCAATATTACCCAGCAATACCACTCTTAGGCATGTATCATGGAAATTTCCACATGTTTGCAAGCTAAACGATATGCTTCTATGCATGAATCAAAGAGGATGTCTCAAGAGATACGAAATATAAATTGAATGAAAATATAACATCAAAATTTGCATGACAGCTAAAGCAGTGATGAAAGGGAAATTTATAACACTAAATAGTTACTTTAGAAGAGTAAAAGTATCAAATCAAATTAACAGCTAAGTTTCCAATTCGATAAAGTGCAAGAAAAAATAAACCAAAAAAAGATGAACTGAAAATAGATTTTAAAAAATCAGAGAAAGTCAATGAAACAAAAAGTTGGTTATTAGAAAAGATGATTAAAATCGACAAACATCTAGCAAGACTGAAAAATACAAAAAACACACAAATTACCAATATAATAAAAATGAAATAGAAAATATTACTAAAGGAGGAGGGGAGAGGAAGGAGAAGGAAAAAGAATTAAAATGTGTTATGAATTAAGATTGTTATTTACATGTACCAATTCCCCATGATTACTGAAATCATTGTATACTGCAAACATGCACTAACAATAAAAAACTGGGAGGACAAAAGTGAGAATGGTATGAAGATATAAATGCATAATATACAATAAATATTGTATGTCCAAACTATGTATAATTATATATCCAAAATATGTAATTGTATATATAAGAAAATATTACTAAATATCTTTTGCAGATACAGAAGGATAACAAAGGAATGCAATGAATTCTATGAAGAAATTTAAAGATGTAATGAACTAATTCCTAAAAAAAAAGCATAAACTGTCACAATTAATTTAATATGAAACAAGTCACTTGAATGGTCCTAAAACTATTAAGGAAACATAGTTAGCAATGTTAATACAGGAAAGGAAAAGGAAGAGGGGACAAGGGAAAAGAGGAGGGAAGGGAAAGGAAGAAGGCAGGACAAGGCAGGGAAGGGAAGCGGGAATCTTCAAGGCTAAAAAGTTTCACTAGAAAATTTTACCAAATACTTAATGAAGTCTATAAAACCTTTCAGAAAATAGAAGAGAAACTACTTCTCTATCAATTTTATGAGGTCAATATTACCCTGATATCAAAGCCAAAGACAATTAAAAACAACTAAATATAGACAAAATTATCTTTTATGAGTATCTCTCAACAACAGAACCACAGCAGAACCCAGCACTATATAAAAGAATTACATAAGACCCAAGTAGAGTTTTTTCCACGGATGTAAAGGTGGTTTAATATTTGAAAAAAATCAACCTATATATCACATTCACAGATATTTGACAAAATTAAACACTCAATCATAGTAAGAACTCTCAGAAAATAAAGAATACAGAGAAATTTCCTCAACTTGATAAGGAGGATTTACAAAAAAACCTACAGCTAACGTTACAGTTAATGAAGACTGAATGCTTTTCTCTCAAGAATCAGGAAGAAGGCAAGGATGTCCACTCTCGCTGTTGTTATTCAACATATTACTGCAAATTCTAGGCACTCTAGTAAGTCAATCATATGTATCAGACAAGAACAAATGAAACTCTCTCTCCTTGAAGATAACACAATGATCTATGAAAAAAATCCCAAGGAATGTACAAATCAAACTCCTCGAGTAAAATGAGCTCAGTAAGGTCACAGGCAAAATATCAACCCAAAAATCAATTGTATTTCTATGTACCAGCAATGAACATGTGGAAACCAAAATTAAAAATACGGTGTCACTTGTAATCACTCAAAAAATACTTAGAGGTGTAAATCTAACAAAACATATATAGGATTTGTATGCTGAGAAGTACAAAACACTGATGAAAGAAATTAAAGATAACAAATGGAGAGACATATTGTGTTTACAGACCATATACTCAAATCAAAAGACTCATTATAGTAAAGATATCATTTCTCCTCAAATTAATAACAAATTCAACATGATTCCTACTAAAATCCTTGGAAGGGGCTGGGATGTGTAATTTGATGACAGAGCATGTACCTGTCATATACAAGGTTCAGGGTTTAACACCCAACACCAAAACTCAAACAGCAAAATTTCCTGCAAATTTTTTGTAGTTACTGGCAAGATTGTTCTAAAATTTATGTACAGGGGCCGGTGAGATGGCTCAGCGGCTTAAGCGCCTGCCCGGCAAGCGCGAGGGCCCGAGTTCGACTCCCGGAACCCACATACGAAAAAGGGGCTGGTGATATCGCTCAGCGGCACGGGCGCCTGCTGGCACGCGAGGTCCTGAGGTCGACCCCCCGGTACCCACAAAAAAAAAAAAAATTTATGTACAAAAACAAGAAATTAGATAGATTAAACAATTTTTAGAAAGCATAATAAAAGGGCAAGAATCATTTAACCTGGTAGTAAGGCTTACTATATAGCTATAGTAATCAAGACTATGTAATAATGACAGAGGGACAGGGATATGGATCAATGGAATAGAATTAAAAACTCAGAAAACAGCTCCATACAAGTATACGGATCTGATTTTTCACCAAATATTCAAAAGCAATTCAGTGAAGGAAGGATGTTTTTTTCAACAAGTGGTATAGGACCAATTCTATCATATCCAGAAGTATGAACCTTCAAATTTTATGCTGTTTTGTTTTAGTAGTACTAGGGGTTGAAGCCGGTACCTCCGCACAGAGCTACACCCCCCACCCTTTTAAAATTTTGAGGTAGTATCTCACTAAGTTGCTGAGTTGCCCAGCCCTGGCTCAAACTTGCAAACCTCCTACCTCAGCCTCCCAGAGATCTCGGATAACAGGCATGCACCATCATGCCTGTCTCAATTTCATACTTTTTAAAAAAAATTAACTCTAACTGCATCATAGAATAAAATATGAAACATAAAATTATAAAACTTTTAGAACACAAATGGGGAAAAAATCCTGAGAACCTAGGGCTTTTCAGAATAGTTCCTAAATTTGACACCAAAAGCATAATCAAAACAAACACTGTCAAATTAAATTTCATCAAAATTAAAACTGTCGGGCGTGGTAGCACACGCCTGTAATCCCAGCACTTGGGAGGCTGAGGCAGGATGATTGCTGCAAGTTCGAGGCCAGCCTGGGCTACAAGGTGAGTGCAGGGGCAGGCAGTCTGAACTATACAGCGAGACCCTGTCTCAAAAAACCAAACCAAACCAAACCAAACCAACAAAACAAAACAAAAACAAAAACAAAATTAAAAACTACGCTTAGTGAAAAATCCTGTGAATGGGATGAAAACACAAGCCATGAAGTGGCAGAAAATATCGTCAAACCATACATCTAACAAAAAACTTGTATCTAGATCATATAAAGAATGCTCAAAATTCCATGAAAAAACACAAGCTGTCAAACTAAAATATGGTGAGGGAAAAATATAAGAGACATTTCATCAAAGGATCAACAGTATTTGATGGCAAATAAACACATGAAAAGATGTTCTATATAAGTAGCCATCAAGGAAATGTGACCTAGAAATGCCATCCCTGGGCATTTATGCTAGAGAAATGAACTTAGGTCCACACAAACACCTGGATACAAGCCAGGTGCAATGACACATGCCTGTAATCCCAACACTTTGGGATGCTGAGGCAGAGAATCACAAATTCAATTCCCGCTTAATGTGACCCTGCCTGACAATATAAAATAAAAGGGTCTGGGGATGTAGCTCAGTGGTAGAGCATCCCTGGTTTTGATCCCCAGTACCACAAAACACGAACAAGCCACCACAACAACACCTGAATAAAATAAAATAGATCTGAATATAATGTTCATAGAAGCATTATTTGTAATAGCCAAAGCAACAGGTGAATGGTTGAATACTACTCTGGAATAAAGGGGACAAAGCTGTTGATACATGTGGCAACCTGGAAAGATTGCATATATTGTATGATGCCATTTATGTAAGAGCCATTTTAGTTTTGTGGTCCTGGGGATTGAACCCAGAGAGTGCTGAGCTACATGCCTACCCCTTTTTTAATATTTTTGAGACAGGGTCTTGCTCAATTGCCTAGGCTGGCCTTGAAATTGTGATACTCCTGCATCAGACTGAGTAGCTGGGATTACTGTTCTGTGCCACTACACCTGGCATATGGGACAGTCTTCATATGACAAAATTATAGAGATGAAAAACAAATTAGTCATTATCAGGGGTTGGGATAGTAGCAAGGCTGGTGATAAGGATGGGTATGAGTGTAAAAGGATAGTGAGAGAGATCTCCGTGCCAGCAGAGTACTGTATTTCTGTATCTTTTTTATTTTTTAATTTTTTTTTTATTTTTTGTGGGTACCGGGGGGTCGACCTCAGGACCTCGCGTGCCAACAGGCACCCGTGCCGCTGAGCGATATCACCAGCCCCTTTTTCGTATGTGGGTTCCGGAAGTCGAACTCGGGCCCTCGCGCTTGCAAGGCAGGCGTTTACGCCGCTGAGCCATCTCACCGGCCCCCTGTATTTCTGTATCTTGATTGCAGTGTTTTTCACACATGATAAAAAGATATATAGTGCTTGCTTCAGCAGCACATATACTAAAATTGGAACGATACAGAGAAGATTAGCATGGCCCCTGCATAAGGATGACATGCAAATTCGTGAAGAGTTCGGTATTTAAAAACAAAAACAAACAAACCCAGTATCAAGCTAACCAGGGACCCTAAGATACTGGAAGTCACTTCCAGGTCATAAGAACGTTAGATATGGTCATTATGTTAAAGTTTATCTTAATGTGTCTTTTAGACCATGTTAGCTTAAGTCATGGGTTATATTCATATTCTATTTTCTGAAAATTTCTGAGTCATGAGAAATGGGAATATAGATACAGTCATGCCTTGGTACTCAACTGATTTGAAACTCATCAAATTTGGTACTCAATACATTTTGACATGAATATTTTGTTCCTGTACTAGTACTCATTGTTTGGTACTTAGTGTTCAAACTAGAACTTGTTGGTGGCCATTGCCTTATGACTCTCTACCCAGCAAAAACACTTCGTTTGGTATTTGTCATTTTGGTACTCATCATATCACCCAGAACCAATTAACAATGACTATCATGGTGCCACCGTAATTTCTAATATGTGTGAATTTACTCTGGAAAGACTAAACTACTCAAGAGTAACCCTCCAAATCCATCACATACACACACACATACGCACGCACACACCTTAAAGCACATCTTTGAATCAGAGATAATTCTGGCATACATTTAGGGGTGACTAATAAGTTGGTGAAACTGACAGTTCAGCAGCCACATTTCAATGTTGTTCCCTATGGTCATCAGCTATAAATGTTATTGATCAGATCATACACTACTATGATACTTAAAAATTTGAGAAACTGAGCAAGTCAAAGGTTTCTTTTAACAAATTAAAGTTCTTCAATTTAAAAAAAGTACTTCTTAAGCTGCCTGTGGTAGTATGCATCTATTGTCTCACCTACTAGGGAACCTGAAGCGGGAAGATCACTTGAGCCCAGAAGTTCCAGGCCAGCCTGGACAAAATAGTGAGACCCTGTTTTTCTTTTTATTCTTTTTGGTGCCAGAATCTTGTTATGTAGTCTATGCTCACCTTGAGCTTACCATGTATCCCAGGCTGGCCTTGAAAATGCAATCTTCTTGCCTATGTACTATCAAATGCTGGGATTATAGGTGTGTGCTACCACACTTAGTATGACACCCTGTCTCTTACAATGTTTAAAATTTAAAAAATAAAAATGACAAATTAAAACAAAATCACTTCTTCACACATATGCAGGCAGTACTTTTTTCTTTTTTAAAATTAGTGTATGCTTGTGATATATAATAAATACATTCATCACAGGGAACTGGTAAAAATACATATTGAAACTTGATCCTTCTTACTTATCTTTCCCCTCTACTCCCTCCCATCTCCCATCTCCCCTATCCCCAGACCCCCTTCCCATCTTCACAAAATCTATCTCCCTGTTTCCTATCATCTTTTATTTTGCTCTTCAAATTATTTATATTTTGGCTTTCTCAAATAGGAGAAATCATGTGATACTTAATTTTCTGTGCCTGGTTTATTTCACTTAGTATTTTTGTCTCAAGGTCCATCCATTTTTCAAGTGACTCCAATTTATCTTTCTTTATAGCTCAGTAGTATTTCAAAAGATGGATGGGCCGGTGAGATGGCTCAGCAGTGTAAGCGCCTGCCCCGCAAGCGCGAGGGCCCGAGTTTGACTCCCGGAACCCACATACGAAAAAGGGGCCGGTGATATCTCTCAGTGGCACGGGCGCCTGTTGGTGCTGGCACGGGCGCCTGTTGGTGCGCGAGGTCCTGAGGTTGACCCCCCCGGTACCCACAAAAAAAAAAAAAAAAAAAAAAAAAAGATGGAAACAATGAAAAGTATTCTTTAAGCAGTTTGATAATCGATTGTATACGTCTCTAACTTATTTATACTCAAAACGTCTTTAGGAAGCTCAGGTTTCACAGCTTTTTAATAAATAATACCCTTTATAAGATTAGTGGAACTTCTCTAGCCTTCAGCTTTGATCTAGTTCATGATTGGGATAGAATTAAAAAAATGTTTTACATATACAGGATAATAACTGTAATAATTTAAAATATTTAATGTATATCTTAGTCATCTTTCCATTAAAGTACCCTATCTCCTTTATCCTTTTCTAAAAGGTCATGCATTTACACCTTTGTGTATAATGTGTATGTGCTTTTTATATGTTTATAGCTATATGTGCATATGTGTAAATATGTATATATATTTTTCTTTTCCAAAAGCAATTTGATTTTGTCAATTACCCAGTGTTAAAAGCAACATCATCAACAATGCACACACAAAGCACCTTATATCTGCAGTGGTTTAAAGAATATGATTCAGATTTCCACAATGGAGAAAGATATCAGGAAAACTTTGTTAACTTAAAAACACTCAATAGTAGATATATCAACTCTCCATGATGAATTGAATCATTACGTACTGCAAGTATGTACTAATAAAAAAAAACTCAATAGTTTTGTCATCAAAAATATTAAAAATGGCCAATAAACACATGAAGAGGCAGTCAATATAATGTATCATCAGGGAAAGGCAAACTAAAATCACATGAAACATCATTATACACCTACACCAAACTAGGTAAAATAATTTTTGTTAGGACATGAAAACACTAAGTGCTGACAAGGTGGCAGAACAACTCGAAATTCTCCTACACTGCTGGTGGAAAAGCAAAATTAAACAGTCACTTTGGAAAACTGGTAGTGTTCCACAAAAATAAACACATACTTAACATACAACTCACCAATTACAAATCTGAATTTTCATTAAACTGAGGGAAATATCCATGTTTACAGAAAAACTTGTACATGAATGTTTAGAGCAGCTTTAATTTTAATTCTAAAACTTGGAAACGACTCAAATGTCCCTCAAGTGGAACTAGCTAAACAAACAGTAATACACTGCTATACTGAACTACTACTTCAGCAATAAAAAGGAACAAACTATCGATATCTGCACCAACAAAGATGTATCTCAAATGCATTTCACTAAGTAAAACAAGTGACATTCAAATGGCTACAAAGTGCTTAGTGATAGAACAGTTGCCAACCATGCATGAGGCCCTGAATTAAATATTCAATACCTCAAAAATGAATAACAAGAAAAAAAAAAGGACTACAAAACGTGTGACTGCAGATGCAGTTCAGTGGTACAACACATGCTTCGTTTGAAGCCCTGATTTTGATCCCCACGTCAAAAATTAAACATTGAAAAAATTACAAAAACAGAACAAAATGTGAGATTCTGCAAATGAATTTTGGACAGGGTGCATGTATGTGTGTGTGATAAAAATGGTTTTGTATCTTGCCTATCTTTCATTTGTCAAAAATTGTAGAAGTATATAGTAAAAACTGAAATTTTACTCCACATTAATTAAAAACAAACTTTAAAAAATCTATACATGCTGATTTTAGGAGGTTTCCAAATATCAGCACATCAGGAATAAGGAAAATAAGAAAATACAGTTAATATAATTCACCTTGAGATAAATGTCTATCAAGGAGACATATGCAAGACCTAAGAAAATCCAGAACAAGTGGAAATTTTTAAGAAAACTTTTTGAAGGAACAACATGTTTTCCATAGTGGCTCTTCCAGTCTACATTCCCACTAGCATTGCACAAGATCTGCATTTTCTCCACATCCTCTATAATCTTTTTATGCTTAATGTTCCATTTTTGGAATACCTATAACAATGGAACATAATAAAATTTTTTCTTATCAAAAAAAATCTATACGGGCCGGTGAGATGGCTCAGCGGCTTAAGCGCCTGCCCAGCAAGCGCGAGGGCCCGAGTTCGACTCCCGGAACCCACATACGAAAAAGGGGCCGGTGATATCGCTCAGTGGCACGGGCGCCTGCTGGTGTGCAAGGTCCTGAGGTCGACCCCCCAGTACCCCCACACACACACACAAAAAATCTATACATGCAACTAGGTGTGGTGGCACACACTTGTAATCTCAGCACTCTGGGAGGCTGAGGCAGAAGGACTGCAAGTTCCAGCCCAGCCTGGGCAACTTAGTGACTTAGTAAAAACCTGTGTCAAAATATAAAATGGGGGGGCCGGTGAGATGGCTCAGCGGCTTAAGTGCCTGCCCAGCAAGTGCGAGGGCCCGAGTTTGACTCCCGGAACCCACATACGAAAAATGGGCCGGTGATATCACTCAGCGGCACGGGTGCCTGCTGGCGCTCGAGGTCCTGAGGTCGACCCCCGGGTACCCACAAAAAAATAAATAAATAAAATAAAATGGGCTGGGGATTGCAGGTCAGTGTGAAGACCTTGAGTTCAACCCCCACTAATGAAAAAAAAAAAAAAACCTACAGATAGAAAATGTTTCATACCTCACGTTAGTTTCATCATTAAATTCTTCAGCCCACTTCTTCCTTGACTGTGCAGTAGTGGAACCATCTAAACGGTAATAGTCAATGTTTCGGAGCCACTTCCCCTCACCTGAAAATTCAACAAGCAAACACAAAAGGGATTTGATATATTTTCTGATAGTAGTAGATTTTCCTCCCTGCCGACAACTTAAAAGTGAGCTATACATAGTCTATTTGTATAGTAACACACATACTTTTCTTAATCAAGGGGTACTTATTGTGTTACAAATACATTTATCACAGGTTTCCTTCAAATAGATATTGATGAGCATACATATTTTTAAAATGTGTTTCACCTATAGGAGAATTTTCAGTTTTTTCTTTTTCTTTTTTCTGGACATAGGTCTTTCTATGTAGTTTAGGCTGGTCTTCAACTCACTATGTATCCCAGGCTAGCTCTGCACTTTTGGCAATCCTCCTGCCCCAGTTTCCTGAGTGCTGGGATTACAGGTGTACACCACCACCACCACGCCCGGCTAGAAAAATTCCTAAAAAGTGTTTAATTAGAATCCTTTAGAACTCTCCCAGAGATTATGACTAAATTAATTGCACTTTGCTCACAAGCCTTGCTTGTAATAAAATTAGTAACTAGACAGATTTTTGCCCCTTTATTAACAACTAATCAGATAAAAACCAGAAACAAAGAATGCTTTTATTCATTCACTAAGCAAAAATTTACTATTACGTGCCAAAATTTTTTATTGGTTAGTCAAAAATTTCAGCACATATTCCATTTCATTGAGTATTATCTGTGTGTGTCCATGTGTGTGCATGCCTGTGTGGATATGAAGACTGAGATGCACAATTCAGTGACTCAACATGTCAACTTTTAGACAGTGAATGCCTCATTTCTCTGAGCACCTGCACTCCGCTGTTGAGTGCATCCTATATCTTCCTCCAATAAATCCTTCTTATGCCCCTTTTACTGACACATCCTGAAAATTCTTCTTCCGTGAAGAGTGTCAGCAAACCTGCAAACTTATTTTAAAAGGTTGGGTTAAGTTCCTTACTTCAGCCTTGGGGACACTCAGACCCAGCCCAGTGAATTTATCTTGGCGACCACAAAGAAACCTAAAAAGAGACATGGAGACTGCAGAGATCTCAACTTTTGTTTGGCAAGTGCAGCCAAATGGCTTTTTATGTAGTTATCTTCTTTCTTTGTCTTCACTTTCTGCCAATCCCTTGGGCCTCTGGAGCATAGGTTTTCTCTGAAGCATAGTTTATCTTTCTCTTTCCCTCTGCAGCTGAGGGTCTTTTGATTTCTTTTCCAGCAGGTAGAGACTCCTAAGCCCCTAGAAAATGAGTGCTTACATATAAAAGCACTGAAGACAAGAGGCGTTTGCTCCCTCTGACTAGAAATGGGAAGATGTGTTAGGAGGCACACTCCAATATGTGTATCTGTCGCAGTGTGCAACCACGGCAGCACAGAGGATTAATGATTACTCAGACATGGAGACTCAGTTCAATCACTGAAAGTGCCAGAGGGCCTATTCAACAGAGAGCATTCAGAATTAGGGAGACTCCCAGGAGCAGCACCTAAGCTGAGAATTCTCAGGCTTTCATTTAGAGTACCAGTGTTAAGAGAAAAAAGCAGAAAAAAAGCAGTGTGGACAAGAAGCTGTCTTAAAGCTAGGCAGTTTTCTTGGAGAAAGGGAAAGCACAATAGCCAGACACAACATACCTCATTAATCTAAGCTTCTTGTTGTTTAACCATTCACTCCTCACAGAGTCTGCATGCTTTTGCCCCAGTTTAACCATTCCCTCCTAGGCCAATTCCCCCACATAGTGGCCTCACTAAGTATTCCTTTAGGTTAGCACTACACACCATCCCTGGGTTAGATGGGACTCTGAAAAATGTAGATCGTCCAGGGAGACACAAAATAAGAATGAAGCCCCCATCCAGTGTCTCAAGCATAGTTTCTCATGCAGCCAGCATCGGGAGACTCAATCCTGAGGCACAGTGCAGAAAACTGGACTCCAAGTCAAAGTGGAGGAAGCAATCTCCAAAGCATATATATCAGCAGGGACCTTAACATATTTAGTTTCAGCGAGGTAATCTAAACTACTCTTTGGATCTCATTCTCTCTCACGAAAGCGAAGGGTATAAGCTCAGTCTGCCTGATGCCACAGCTCCCCTTTTTGGGTGGCTGGGAGCATGTCTTAACCTGTGCAGATTCAAGTGGTCAAGCAGGTGACAGCTGATGCTATCCACTGAAACTGGTGAAGTCTATGGACTCAGACCAAGAAGGAGTCCAGTGGTTTGCTTTTTTCCCCTTCCCTTTCCCCCTAAGCAAGCCACATTCCCCTCCTTGCTCCTTGTCCTTTCTTTCCCAGTCATGCTTGCATCTGCCCAAGGGAAAAAAACAAACAACAACAACAACAAAAAACCCCTCAAATCCTTTAACATTTTTTCTGTTACCAGAGAAAAGTAGGCAGCTAGAGGGTAGAAGAGCCTACCATATCCCACCACATAGGAGGGGAAAAGGGAAGAGCGTGGCCTCTGCCCTTTTTTTTTTTTCCCAGTTTTTTGAGACAGGGTCTCTCTGTGTAGTCCAGGCTGGCCTTGAACTCGTGGCAGTCCTCCTGCCTCAACCTCCTGAGTGCTGTGATTACAGGTGTGCACCACCAGGCCCAGCTCTGTTTTCCTTGATATGTGATCTATAGTTAGGTAAAATCCCCAGACTTTACAAATCATCTATGAAGTTTGTTATGTGTGTGTTACAGGTCACTAGATAGGAAGATCTTTGGGGTAAATTTTTGAATAAAGCCCAGTTGTTGTGTACAACTTTTCCTTGCTAACCTAATCAGTTGTTGAAATAGCCATGTTCTAGGAACAAGGATGCTTATTCTGGAATGACAGAAAACAGAGTACAGCTGCCATCCTAGGCAGTTCTGACTCTGGGGTAACAGAGTAGGGCTGCTCCCTTGGGCAGTTCAGCCTGAAGAGTGGGCGATACAAAAAAGGTCAGTCCATATTGAGTTTTTCCCACTGTGTTCACTCTTGCACGGTGGCCCATCCTCACGCTATAGGGTGTACTTCTTTTCCTATTTTTCCATAGCCCAAACTCACTCTGCAGAGCCTCTTTATCTACCTTTAATAAAACTTTGCTACCATTTGTGCTTGTCTTGACCAATTCTTTGCTCAGTACATAAAGAAGCTAGAAACCACATCTAGAAGGAGACTCCAGCATGGCAAAACGTGGTAACAGTAATGTTTAAAAGTCGATTTATTTATGACTTCTTATTTTTTTCAGTTACAAAAAGGCATACATATCTATGTTGAGCGAGATGGTAGGATAAAAAGGTAAGAAGAGATTGGAGCAACATTTGTATCAGTCACTTGAGTAGGATAATTATTAAATAACCTAGCCAAAAATGAATAGAAATGATACGAAAATTTTAAAAAGCATTTTAACATACTTTTTGTGATAATGCAAATGAACAATTTTTGATACCACTTCCATAAATCCAACACAGAAAAACAAATAGCCAGTAAAGGTTAGTAGTTAAGAACAGACTTACCTTTCCCCAAATTTAATCTCAATTTCACTATTTATTAACATTTCCACTGAGGGCAAATAAACTTATTGTAGCTCAGTTTTTTAATATATAATAAATATGGGGATAATCAGAGCACCTATTACATAGGGTTGTTGAGAAGATTAAATAAATTTATGCAAGAAAGAAAAGAAATAGTGCCTATCACACAGAAATAAGGTTTACTGAGTACTTAATATTTATCACTTGAGACCCCATAGTAAATTATGTCTATCTCTATCACAGCACATATTACAGACTGAGAATTTCTTATCTGAATGCTTGTGACCACAAGTGTTTCAGACTTCAGAGGTGTTTGGATTTTGAAATATTTGCACAGACTACCACTTGAGCATTTCTAACCTTGTAATATGAAATCTAAAATGCTCCAACATCTGAAACTTTTGAAGTATCATATCAGTGTTTTAACAGTTTTAGATTTCAGAGCATTTTGGATTCTCAGTTTTCAGATTAGAGATGTTCAACCTGTATCATATGTCTGATCTTTGTCTACAGCATGATTTCCTGTAGTACCCATTGACCCTCCCCTCAGTCCCCAATACCCAATGATTGTGACAGTAGTAGTAATAAAAGCAGTAAGTCAAAAGATAGACTGAACTTACAATTTTAAAAAAATTGCTGAAGACAATTTGTAAAATTAGAATAAACTAGTAAGCATATGAAAAAATGGTCAACCTTACTAGTGGTCAGAAGGCATTATAAAACCACTAGGTAGCTCAGCATGGTGGCATATGCCTGTAATCCCCACACTAGGAACTCTCAGGCAGGAATATCTTGAGTTTGAGGCTAGCTTGGGATACATAGTGTGTTCAAGGCCAGAATGGACTACACAGTGAGACCCTGGCTCAAATCAAATGAAACAAAAACACTAAAATGGTCAAAAACTGACTGTGGTGATAACATATATCTGTGCATATGCTAAAATCACTGGATTCTACACTTTAAATGGGCGAATTGTACAGGATATAAATTATTATATATTAATAAAGCTACTTAGCTGAGTATGTTGGAGAATATTTAGCTACTTGGGAAGTCTAGTCAAGAGGACTGCAAGTTTGAGACCAGTCTGGGTAAGTTAGTGAGGTTCTGTCCCAAAATAAAATAAAAAAGGCTTCAACTATAGCGCAGTACCACAAAAATTTTTTAAAAAATTTAAAAAGCTGTTTAAAAAATGTTACTTTATCGCTGGGTATGGTGGTACACACCTGTAATCCCAGCACTCGGGAGGCTAAGGCAGGAAGATCGCTGCAAGTTCCAGGCTAGCCTGGGCTACATAGTGAGACCCTGCCTCAAGAAAGAAACAAAAACAACAACAACAACAAAAAAATAAATAAACAAACAAAAAAACCCCCAATTTATCCTACAATTCCAACAATAAAGACTACTATATTACTATATTAGAGATTTTTGTTAAGTAGATTTTAGGTGCTCTTGTCACAACACAGTCAAATATGTGAGATGACAGATATGTTAATATAATTCACTCTAGAGACCATTTTACTATCTGTATCTCATATCATGTTGTAAAATTAAAATACACATGAGAAAAATATTTAAAAAATAAAGATGGGATGTAGGTTGATAAAGACAAGAAGAAAATACAGGAAAAAATATATTAGGGTTCTGAGACTTTGGATAGTTTTTCCTTGTTAAAATATTTGTACAATATGTTTAAATGAGTATTTTAAAAATTATGCTAGGGCCAGTGAGATACCTCAGCAGCATAAGTGCCTGCCTGGCAAGTGCGAGGTCCTGAGTTTGACTCCCGGAACCCATATAAAGGAAAAAAAAAGAAAGAAAAAGAAAAAGGGCCGGTGATATTACTCAGCGGCACAAGCACTTGCTGGCAAGCACAAGGTCCTGAGGTTGACTTGACTCCCGGTACCCACATAAAAAAAAAAAAAAACAAAAAACTATGCTAAACAAATATTTGTAACTCACCTTTATAAATAAGAGGTTTACCTTTATCTTCTGTTTTCTCCCTACTGGCCAATTCAAGAAAATCTTCAATCAAGTCCAGAGATATGAGGGACTGGCTAAAAACAAGACTGAAAAAAGAGATTAATGTTCACAGATTAGAAAATTTGCCTAGTAAAGACATCTAAAAATTTAATACAACTGTAATCAAAATTCTGACAGGATTTTTTAAAGAAATTAACAAGCTGATTATAAAATTCATATGGGAATGCCAACCACAGAGTAGCCAAGACAATTTTAAGAAAAACAAAGCTGGGGGCCTAACGACATGATGTCAATACTTAAGGTTCAATAATCAAGGCAGTTTACTGCTGGCCAAAGGACAAGAACAGATCAATGGAACAGCGAAGTCCAGATACAGTCTCATACAATATGATTAGTTGATTTTTGACAAAAGGGTAAAGGCAATGAAAAAGGGATAGTCTTTCCAACAATGGTCTTGGCAAAATTGGACATCTACATGCAAAACAAAAAACTCTGTCTAAATTTCATGCTTATATAAAATCTGACTCAAAATAGGTAAAATACCTGAGTATGCAGTCAAAACTAGCTATGTGTAAGGAAGATAATTGCTTCTATTGGTCTACAACTACAATAATCAAAGAAATTACATCTTTGGGAGGAAAACATAAAGGAGGTATTAAAATTGTTTAAAAAATAGTAAGGTTCATTTATATTAAAAATGTAGGAAAGAACTTACACTTTATCCCCAATTTCTTCTGCCATTCGAAGAATTTCAAAGAGAAGTACCATTTTTCCAGAATGCTCTAAAACTTCAGCATCAGCATCTGTAACAAAATCTTTGTACCAGTCTGGAGCTGGGCTGCTTGGATTAGAAGACGAAATGGCTTTGCCTAAAAAAAAAAAAAAAAAAAAAAAAAAAAAAAAAAAAGAAGTAGGTAAAACAGGAAAAAAAAAAATTAATGAGACCAAGAGAAACAGGAATAGACCAACATGGGCAGAATTCAAGAAAGAAAGAGAGGGATAAATATTTTAAAAGAGAGGGTTAGGGCCGGTGAGATGGCTCAGCGGCGTAAGCGCCTGCCTTGCAAGCGCGAAGGCCTGAGTTCGACTCCCGGAACCCACATACGAAAAAGGGGCCGGTGATATCGCTCAGCGGCACGGGTGCCTGTTGGCGCGCAAGGTCCTGAGGTCGTCCCCCCGGTACCCAAAAAAAAAAACAAAAAAAAAAAAAAAACAAAAGAGAGGGTTAAAGGACAGAGACAAGAGACAGATGGACAGACAGACAGAGACACACACACACACACACAGAGAAGAGCTTTACACTGAGAACAACACTGACGTTAGAAGAGGGGGCTTGGGATAAATGCCAAGTGACAGCAAACAAAAGAGAGACCCTGAGACAGTGCAAGTATGAGAGACAGATCCTGGAATCAGGGGTGGGGAACTCAGAAAGTGGCCCAAAGATATGTAACTGCCCTAGATCCTGAGAGAGAAAAATTCCTCAAAATATACCCCAAGAGGTAGGAATCCACAGAGACAGAATCGGAGATCACAGAGAAAAGACCTGCAGGACAGGAAACATTTCACAATTCTACTAGAATTCTGCAAAAGTCAGAGAATTGACCTAAGATGTAAGCACAAAATAATCTATTAAAAATTTAAATATAAGTAGTTGGATTCAAAATAAAGAATACAGTGGTACCTCAATTCATGAACGTTTTTGCTTGTGAACAACTTGGTTCCTGAACAAAAGCATCTGGCAAATTTTGCTCTTGTTTGCAAACTCTACTTTGGGTAACAAACACGGACCATGGCCCATCTTCCCACAACAGAAATGTGGCCATCTTTTAAAAAATCGTGGAGGGCTGGTGAGATGGTTCAGCGGCTTAAGCGCCTGCCCAGCAAGCGCGAGGGCCCGAGTTCAACTCCCGGAACCCACATACGAAAAAGGGGCCGGTGATATTGCTCAGTAGCACGGGCGCCTGCTGGCGCGCGAGGTCCTGAGGTCGACCCCCCCGGTACCCACAAAAAATAAAAATAAAAAAAAAATAAAAATAAAAAATCGTGGAATAAATTAACTTCATTAACTGAGATACCACTAAATATAGGTTTAATATAATTTCATATTTCAACTGCTTTATAATGCAAATCATTTTAATATTTAATATATTTTTGTTATAAAATATTTTATATACTCAGTAAAGTATACAGAATATACAGGCTTCAAAATCTCATCTTCATCAAATTTTAACACTGGTACATTCTGATGAAGCTGAAGCCTAACACGTAACCCTATCCAATCTCATTCTCTTTCTTCTAAAAGGTAAGTAATCCCCTAAATTGTATATTGTATGCATTTTTTATTATTTTTATTACATGTGTATATCTAATCTGAACACCATCTTTGCATATTTTTAAATCATATATAAATGACACCATACTGTTTATATCATTCTACAAATTACTTTTTCGAAAATTACTTTTTCACTTACTGTGGTTTCTCACTCAAAGTAGGATTTATTCATGCTTGTCACTGAGCTTCCATTCAATCATTCTATCTGCCATGCAGAATTTCACTACATGAATATGTCATCACTTCATAGTTCTCCTGTTCATAGACATCTAGATTGTTTCTCAGTTTTGACTACTATGACATAACTGAAATGAACACATGATGCTATTCAGTTCTATTTCTCTTGAGCACTGTCCAGTTTGTTGGTTTGTTTGTTTGGTGCTGACAATTGAACCCAGGGCCTAGCGCATGCCACCCAAGGGCTATACCACTGAGCTATGCCCCCAGGCCCAAACACTCTCCATTTTATCTAAGTTTTAAATTGTCTGGCATAAAGTTATACTTACGATTTCTTTCTTGAGACAAAGTCTTGCTGTGTAGTTCAGGCTTGCCTTGAGCTCACTATATAGCCGTCATGCCTGGCAACTTACGATTATTTAAATATCACTTTTGACATAACCATTTTGAAACCTTAATCCAATAGTGCTCATATCTGAAGTTCTTTGGAATCTATTTCAGGCTACTTGTTTAGTTTGCTAACTTTCCTCAGGTTGATCATTAACTTTTTGTTTTTGCTGTTAACTTTTTCTAAATTGTTTCCTTCAAGTATTCTATAATTTTTATTGCCATGTTATCTTCACTGTAACATATGAGAATGATGGGTAGCCTTGGCCAAAGTCATGTGTCTCCAGAGTGATGCTGTATTTTTCCATTTACTTCTAGGTATCCCACAGGAATACCTACCCATAATTACATTTAAGGTTACTATTTCACTAGATACATATGAATTGCCAAAGCTGAATCAAGAAGATATAAAGATTCTAAATAAACCAATATCAGTCAGTGAAACTGAAGATGTAATTAAAACCCTACCAACGAAGAAAAGCCCAGGCCCTGACGGATTCACTGCTGAATTCTACAACAGATTTAGAGAAAATCAAATGCTGCTTTTTCTCAAACTCTTTAATGAAATTGAAAGGGACGCAATGCTCCCAAATTCATTCCTGAAAGCAAGTATTACCCTAATACCAAAACCAGAGGAGGATCAAACCACAAAAGTGAACTACAGGCCAATCTCCCTAATGAACACAGATGCAAAAATCCTCAATAAAATACTGGCAAACAGAAGGCAGCAAATCATCAAGATTATACACCATGACCAAGTGGGATTCATTCGAAGGATGCAGGAATGGTTTAACATATGCAAATCAACAAATGTAATATACCATATCAACAGAATCAAGTACAAAAGCTACATGATTGGGCTGGGGATATAGCTCAGTGGCACAAGTGCCTGCCTGGCAAGAGCAAGATCCTGAGTTCAATTCCCGGCACAAACAAAACAAAACAAAACTACACGATCATCTCAATAGATGCAGCAAAAGCATTTGACAAAGTCCAGCACTCATTCATGATAAAAACCCCACAGAGAATTGGAATAGATGTTCTTTATCTCAATCTGATTAAAGCCATCTATGACAAACCAACAGCCAACATCATATGGACAAAAACTAAAAGTTTTTACTCTAAAATCAGGAATAAGACAGGGGTATACAGTATTACCACTCTTATTCAATCTAGTTCTAGAAATATTAGCCAGAGCAATTAGACAGGAGAAAGAAAGAAAAGGAATAACGATAGGAAAGGAAGAAGTTAAATTATCATTATTTGCAGATGACATGATACTCTACCTAGAAGACCCCAAAAATTCCACCAAAAGACTTCTAGATTTAATAACTAAATTCAGTCCAGTAGTTAGATACAAAGTCAACACTGAAAAACCAATAGCCACCCTGTACACAAATAACAAACCCACTGAGAGAGAAATTAGGGAAACAACACCTTTCACAATAGCATCCACAAAAATGAAATACCTAGGAATCAATCTAACAAAGGAAGGAAAAGAACTCTACACTGAAAACTATAGTACTCTGAAAAAGGAGATTGAAGAGGATATCAGAAAATGATAAGATGTTTCTTGTTCTTGGGTAGGAAGAACCAATATAGTGAAAATGGCCATACTTCTGAAATTGTTACACAGATTTTATGCAATCCTGATCAAAATACCAATAGCATACCTCACAGAATTAGAGAAAACAACCCTAAAATTTCATTTGGAACCAGAAGAGACCTAGAATAGCAACAGCAATTCTGGGCAACAAAGGCAAGTCAAGGGGGTATCACAATTCCTGACTTGAAATTATACAAAGCTACTGTGATAAAAACAGCATGGTACTGGCAAAAGAACAGATGCAAGGATCAACTGAACAAATTAGAAGATGCAGACACAACTCCAAACATACTCAGCCACCTTATCTTTGACAAAGGAGCCAAATACCTTCACTGGAAAAAAGATAGCCTCTTTGATAAATGTTGCTAGAAAATCTGGCTTTCCACATGCCAAAGATTAAAACTAGACCCATGGCTGGGGGTAGTGGCACAAGCCTGTAATCTCAGCACTTGGGAGGCTGAGGCAGGAGGATCACTGTGAGTTCGAGACCAGCCTGGGCTACATAGTGAGTCCAAGGACAATCGAATTACACAGTGAGACCCTGTCTTTAAAGAAAAAAACAAAAAACAAAAAAAAAACAAAAACCAGATCCGTATCTTTCACCATGCATCATACCACAGCAAAGATTTTAGCCAACAGTCCCTCAGACAAAGGACTTATATCTAGAAGATATAAGAAAGTGAAAAAAATCAGACCCCCCCCAAATTTAAAGACCCAATCCAAAAATGGGCATCTGAGATGAATACGTACTTCTCAGATGAAGAAATACAGATAGCAAATAAATATATGAAAAAAAAATGTTCAACATCATTGGCCATTCGAGAGATGAAAATTAAAACAACACTGAGATTCTATCTCACCCCAGAAAGATCGAATGTCATCAAGAAATCAACCAATAACAAATGCTGGAGGTGCCATGTGGAAAAAGGAACCCTTCTCCACTGTTGGTGGGAGTGTAGACTGGTGCAACCGCTGTGGAAATCAGTGTGAGATTCTTCAAAAATCTAAAACTAGAAGGTTCCATTCGACGCAGCTATTCTCCTTCTTGGTATTTTCCGGAAAGACTTAAAAGCATCATATCACAGCGATATATGCACACTTATGTTTACAGCGGCACAGGTTGTAATAGCTAAATCTTGGAAACAGCCCAAATGTCCATCCACTGATAATTTTTTTTAAATACAATAGAGTACTACTCTGCCATAAAGAAGGATAATCTTGAGACACATCTAGGTAAATGGATGCACCTTGAGACCACACTCTTAAGTGAAATAAGTCAGACATACACATGCAGATATCACATTGTTTTTCTGGTGTGAGAAATCAAAAGTGTAAATAAGGACCAAAATGTATACTAGATTTTTTTTTTTTTTTTGGTGGGTACCGGGGTCGACCTCAGGACCTCGCACGCCAGGAGGCGCCCATGCCGCTGAGCTATCTCACCGGCCCTTTTTTACTTTTTTGAGACAGGGTTTCACTATGTAGTCCAGGCTGGCCTTGAACTCACTTTGTAGCCCAGGCTGGCCTCAAACTCACAGTGATCCTCCTGCCTCAGCTTCCCAAGTGCTGGGATTACAGGCGTGCACCACCACGGCCGGCTATAATAGATATTAGGCAATGGGAAAAAATGTTCCAATGAGAAGGGGAACAAGAGAGGGGAGAGGAGGAAAGGAAATAAGGGACGAGAAAAAAAAGAATGTAAAGAAAAAAAATGGAAACAAAGCTTTTGTAAATAAAGAGGGGAAGAGGGGCAGAAGAGAAGAAAAAAGAGGAAATTTTGTAGTTTAATTTTTAATACTCTTCTGACTTCTTGGGAAAAAAACAGGATTTGTGGTTAGGCTGCCACCTGTCTATGCAATAGAGGTACTAAAGAGAAATGCTTCAAAGGAATCACCAAGTTGGTTCTGCTGCAAACCAAGAGACCAATCAGTCTTATTTAACCACAGGATTATTCAGGTGACCCCAAAGTAAATCTCTTTTCACGTGCTTCGCACTACAACTCCCAATTGCCAAATACTCAAATCCATTACATGGTTCTCTCTTCAGATGTTTGATATTTCATATATTCTGACATTTGAACCTAGCTTTAAAGCTCCAAGAAACACAGTCAGGCTGCACTAGGAGGATATAAAGGCTCAACACTAATCCACCAATATCAACACTAATCTGTCAACATATATATGGGTAAAGACAAATTAAGCTGATGGAGAGTTCAATCTAAGACTTTTTACATGACAGGAAGAAAAGGTAAAAAAAAATAAATAAGGGTGACACACACTGTATATGATTCAGAGGAAACTGGAAGTAGTTAACAATTATAGTTTATGAAGAATTAGAAAAAAGACTAAATGATTAAAGTTAGTTTTATTATATAAAATTATCTATAATCAAACTTCACTCCTTGAAATGCTTCCAGTTATTTCTATATAGTTAATTAAAAATACCTAGTGGCTTTATGATTACTTAACTTGGTTTGAATCTCAGTTCTACCACTCATTTATACAACTAAAGATATCAACTACATTACAAGGCCACCCAAGAACTGTTAGCCTACACACAGAGTCAGAATAACAGAGTTTAGGTATATACATGTAAAAATAAACATTAGTTTTAACTTTTTTCCTTTACTCCCAAATACCAGAGAGCACAAAGAGACTTGCTTATAATTTTAATTATCAGATAAATATTATTAGATAATTTATCAGATAAATATTAATTACTTACCAGATATTTGTTATAATTATATGTACTGGATTATCTTAGACTCTTACCAAATGAGGAATGAAATTCCTTTGAGTCAAATAATAAGGGTAATAAATGATTAGAAAAAGCTCTAATGACTTAATATTTTCTAAATCAATGTTCCATGATAAAGGCAACATTCATTACACTCACTTTCTTCCAGCTTTAAGGAAACGGAAGGGTTATTTCCTGTTTCATCCACATTTCCTTCACCACCTCCACGAGATCTTGAATTCCAGACTTTGATCACTTCAACATCATTGTCACTGCCACTCCCACTTGAGCTACTATCCTTTTTGCCCTTTTTCCCCTTTGTTTTTTTCTTTCTAAGAAAAGAAAAAAAAATTCAGAACACTAGAAAAGCACAGTAAAGATAAAAAGTCAATTATCAGAGGACAATCAGCAAGTAGAAGTTTGAAGTGTGTCAATTCAGGGCACAAAAATACTCAATTTACTTTGTATAATCATCGGAGCTTAAACTCATGGAGGTTTCATCAGAATCTGAAGCTATAAATTCATCCATACTATCTTCATCAAAATATCCCTAGAGGGAAAAAAAATGACAAATGTTTCAATAGCTTATTTCTGTGTATATTGGAAATTACAATGGTGTTTTATTTCATTTAAGGATAAGTTAATTGACATGAGAAAGGAACGACTGAGGAACTATCATAGGCTGGAGGAAATAAAAAAGATCAGACAGAAGACTACTGAATGGGAGGACCTGAGAAAGAAAGAGGACATAAGTAGAAACAAAGATGAAGTCCAAATAAAACCCATCATTTAGTTAATAGTATTGTACCAAAGTAAATTTCTTACTTTTTATCATTTTATTATGGTTATGCAAGATGTTAACATTAGGGAAAACTGGGCAAAAGTACAGGGAAATGCACTGAGCTATTTTTGTAAGTTTTATAAACTTTTCTGTAAGTTTATAAAATTATTTCAAGCCGGGCATGGTGGTGCATGCCTGTAATCCCAGCACTCGGGAGGCTGAAGCAGGAGGATTGCCTCAATTTCAAGGCCAGTCTGGGCTACATTATGAGATCAAGGCCAGCCTACATGACAAAGCGAGATCCCATCTCAAAAAACCAGAAAAAAATTAAAATTATTTCAAAATACAAGATTTTTTTTATTTCTTGAGACACAGTCTGGCTATCTAGCTTAGGCTAGCTTTGAACTATGTAGCCCAGGCTGACCTCCAATTTGAAATCCTCATGCCTCACTCCCCCATGTGCTAAGATTATGAGCACCATCACATTTGGCACAAAGAACACTTTTTAAATGGGCTCAATAAAAGAACTTTTAAAACTCCTTCCACAATCGTAAGTGCATTCAAGACAAATGAATACAATACAAAATTGCTTGTAGTATACAGTAAGCAAAAACTGACCTTTTCTCTAGGGTATTCTGCCCCCAGTAGATACCTTTTAAACAATTTTAGGAATCTGACTTACCTTATTTTCTTTGCTAATGTAGTCCAATTGTAAACACCAAGGATGAGTCCAGATTCTACTTAACATCTGAAAATCTTGGAAAAGTTTTGCACCTGCCTTTCCTCTTCCACCTTCACTGCTATTACCTACTCCTGATCAAAAGAAAAAAACAGCTGAAGAGACAAGGATTTCCTTTTTCAACTATGGTATTTCTAAATTAGAGGTTTTAGCCATGACCTGGGCCCCTTTGAAAGTACGGAAAAGCTTAAATATCTTGTGGCTTATTATAATATTTTGAAACTCGTGAGATTATAAACAAAATCCATTACACAGAAATTATCATAATATTAAAAAGAAACTCGTAATAGAAATATGTGGTTTTTGAAAACAATATATTAAGTAACATAGTAGTAGGACTAATAATAAAATTTGAAGTCCTGTTGAATGTAAATTATTTGGAGATATCAAAAACATCACATAAAATATTTTCTGATTTCTATTGGCAACCAAGTTACCATTTATCATTAATACAACTGCAATTTGCTGAGCTTACACATAATTGGAAAAATGCTGTCATTTTAGAAGTTAGTGAAAACATAAAGTTTTTAAAGTTTCTAATGTGCCATAAATTCTATCCATTGGACCTTAGACTATGAATTTCTGTTTTAGATGAAGCATTACTCCATACAGTCCCATAGCAACTCTCTCCAATTATGCTAACTTGAAAAAGGTTCTTCTGAAAATGAACTGTTTTTGAAGTACAAAATGTAAATATAAGCTTTGTTCTATCTAGAATAATTTCAACAGAATATTTCTCTATGAAAGTGAAATGACGGCTTGGTGTGCTGTCGCAAGCCTGTAATCCCAGCTGGCACAAGCCTGTAATCCTCAACTCAGGAGGTTGAGGCAGGAGGATCGCTGAGACTTCCAGGCCAGCCTGGGATACAAAGTGAGTTCAAAACAGTTTGCTATAAGAAACATACCAGATTAGCCACCATTAGCATCTATATCTACTTTGTGTTTAAAAATCAACTGGTAATTCTGAAACACTGTAGAATGGATAAAAATTATTTTGTGATCATAACTCTTCGTTGAACTAGAGTATTTTTGCAGCATTCCTTGTCATCAGAAACATGGTTAAAGTTTAAAATTAGAAGCAGCAGAAAACTAGCTTGTAAAATTTACCCAAGTAGAGTGCAGGTTAGGCTGTCTTGGGGAAATAAACATTAAAACTTAAAGCAATGTTTTACATGGGGAAAACAACAACAACAACAAAAAAACAAAGTGAGTTCAAGGCCAGCCTGAACTGCATAGTGAAACCCTGCCTCAAACAAACAAACAAACAACAACAAAAAAACAAAGAATATATATTTCATTAATATGACAAAATTATCCAAGAGTAAAATGCAAAAGAATGGTTAAAAGAAAAAAAAAAGTATAAAGCATCTTTTTCTATTTCCAATTTTTTTTTTTAGTCTTTTGGGATCTGGGAATTGGATTCAAGGTTTCATGTATGCTAACCAAGTCCTCTATCAGTAAGTTACAACCCTGGCCCCACTATCCACTTTCTTTATTTTCTTTTTTTTTTTTTTAAGCCACAAGCGGTACTGCACACCTTTACTCCAAGCATTTTGGGAGGCTGAGGCAGGAGGATCACAAGTTCAAGCCCAGCCTGGGCAACTTAGTGAGATTCTGTCTCAAAATGGGAACGAAAAAAGAAAAAAACAAGAAGAAGAAGAAAAGAAAGGCCAGGGATGTAACTCAGCATAAAGGCCCTGGGTTCAATCCCTACTACGGAAAAAAAGAAAAACTTAGCTGAATTATTTTGTTTTTTGGTACTGGGGACTGGACTGAACTGAACTCAAGGCCTTCAAATTGAGCTGTATCCTCTACTCTTTTTTTCTTTTGAGATTGTTTTGCTAAGTCACTAACTTGTCCAGGTTGGGCTGCAACTTGTGAACCTTCTGCCTCCTCCTTCCAGAGTGCTGGGATTACAGGTGTGCTCCACACAATGTAAGTTGACCAATTAGCAAGTCTTGACCAGAGAAAATTTAATAACGATACAAAAAAACAACAACAACAACAAAAAAAAACAAAAAAACAAGGCGGCTGCAGTGGCACACATCTGTAATCCATGCTACATACTTGGGAGGCTAAGGACGATGTCTAGTTCAAGGCCAGCTTGGGGAATTTACCAAGACCATGTCTAAAGAAAATGAAAGAGGTAGGATGTAACTCAGTACAAATTTTATATGTGTAAAACTAAGAAAAACCTGTTATTATTTTGCCTGACATGGATTATCAATTATGTTAATCTTTACAAAAAACTTACTTTTGGTTTCAATGATTTTCTCTATTATTTTCCTATTGTTTATATTTTTTTCTTTGTTATGTCTTTCCTTCTATTTGCTTTGGGTTTAGATTGCTTGTATTTTACTTATTTAACATGGAAGGTTAGATTATAAATTTGGGATCTTTCTTTTTTTTAATACAAGCATTAACAAATATATGTTTCCCTCTTAGCGCTATTTTATTCATTAATATCTAAGTATTTTTACATTATCTTTGAAACTCCTTCTTTGACCCACTGGTTATTTAGGAGTGTGTTATTTAATTTACACATACTTGTGAATATTTGAACTTTCCTTCAGTTATTGATTTCTAATAGCTTTCCAATGTGGTTAAAGAAAATACTTTAGTAATAAGAGGGAAATTTATAATGATAAGCGTATACATTAAAAAAGAAGAAAAATCTTAACCTAATTTTGTAACTTGAGGAACTTGAAAAAAGAATGAACTAAACCCAAAGGTAGCAGAAGGAAGGAAATAATAAGGATCAGAGCAAAAATATATCAAATAGACAATAAATTATTTTAAAAAAATCAACAAAATTAAGAATTAGTTTTCCAAAAAATAAAACTGACAAAACCTTGGCTAGATTAAGAAAAAAGAGAGATGGAAGACTCAAATACATAAAATGAGAAATGAAAGACATTACAACTGATGCCTCAGAAATAAACAGGATTATAAAGAACTATTATAAACAATTATATACCAACAAGCTGGGTAATCTAAAGGAAATGAATAAATCCCTGCAAACATACAACCTACAAACACTGAATCAAAATAAATAGAAAGCCTGAACAGAACAACTACAAACACACAGATTGAAGTAGTAATAATAAAACCTCCCAACAAAGATGAGCCCAGAAACATATGGTTTCAAAGCTACATCTATCACTCAAAGGATTAAAACCAATCCCTCTTAAATACTTCCAAAAAATACAATTAGAGAGCAGAGAGAATATTTCTAAACTTACTTTATTTACCATGCATCACCCAAAACTAAAGGCCAATATTATTTGTGATAAAAGATGTAAAAATCTTAAATAAAATATTAGCAAAGCTAATTCAACAACACATCAAAAACATTATACACCATGACTATTGGAATTTCTTTATCGGATGCAAGGTTGATTTAATATATGTAAAACAATCAGTGTGATGACATGTTAACAAATTGAAAGGGTAAAAACTACACAATCATCTTAATAGATAAAGAAAAATTATTTAACAGAGTTCAACATTCTTTTAAGATAAAAAAAAATCCAAATAGGTATATAAGGAAATTTCCTCAATAAAATAAAAGCCATTTCTGAAAAACCCACAATGGGGGAAAACTAAAAAGTTTTTCCTCTAAGGTCTGGTTCAAGACAAGGATACCTACTCTCAAACTTCAATTTAACAGTCAACTTTGTGGGGAGTTTTGTTTTGTTTTGTTTTCTTTGTTTGGGTTTTGTGGAAATGGGGATTGAATCCAGGGCCTTTGTAGTGAGTTACATCCCCAGTCCAGTTTTTACTTTTTTCTCTGAGGCAGGGTCTTGCTAAGACTCTAAGCTGCTCAAGTGGGGCTCAAACTTGAGATCTTCCTTCCTCAGCCTCCTTGAGTGCTGGGATCACAGATGCGTGCCAGCATGCCTGGCTTAACGCTGATTTTACATGTAAATAAAACCCCTAAGGATTCCACTAAAATACTGTTAGAATAAATAAATTCAATTAAGGTGCAGAATACAAAACCAACATATAAAATCAACTTCATTTCTTTACACCACTAACAATCTGAAAAATATATCAAGAAAATAATCCCATTGATAACATCAGAAACAATAAAATACTTAGAAACAAACTTAACCAATGAAGTATAAGATCTGTACACTGAAACACTGATGAAATTGAAGACATAAAAAGAAGCAAATATGTCCTGTTTGTGGATTAACAAAGTTAATAGTTAAAATGTTCCACACTCATCAAAGCAATATACAGATTCAACGCAATCCCTATTAAAATTCCAATGGCATTCTTTTTAGGAAAAAAAATCAATTCTAAAATTTGTGTGAGGTCTGGGTATGTAGCTCAGTGGTAGAACACTCCCAGTATGCAGAAGGTCCAGGGTTCACTCCTCAGAACAGAAAAAAATAAAATACAATAGAATTTATTTGGAACCACAAAAGACCTCTAGTAGCCAATACAATCTTAAGATATAAAAACAGTTGGAGCACACTTCCTGATTTCAAATTATACTACAAAGAAATAGTAATCAAAACATTATGGTACTAACATAAAAACAGATACAGGCAATAGAACAGACTAGAAAGCCCAGAAATAAACCCAAACATAAGCAATCGACTCATTTACAACATGCCCACCAAAAAAGAAACAATGGGGAAAAAATGTCAATGAACAGTGATGGGAAAACTGGATATACATATGCAAAAAAATGAAACTGAATTGATATTTTACACCATATACAAAAATCAACTTAAAATAGATTAAAGATTCTAAACATAAGACCTGAAACTGTTCCCAGAATTTAAAAAAAAAAAAAAAAGAATAAAACCTCCGTGGACCAGAGTACTGGCACATACCTTTAATCCCAGCACTTGGGAAGCTGAGGCAGGAGGATCGTCACGAGTTCGAGGCTAACCTGCACTACATAGTGAGTTCAAGGCCAGCCTGAACTACACAGTAAGACCCTGTCTCAAAATACAAAACAAAAAAACCCTCCTTGATGTATGTCTTGGCAAGGATTTTATGGATATCTCACTAAAAGCACAGGAAACAGAAGTGAAAATCAACAAGTGGAACTACATCAAACTACAAAGTTTCTGCATGGAAAAGAAAAAAGATCAACAAAATAAAAAGATAATGGGGTTGAGAGAAAATATCTGCCAGCCATATATCAGATAAGGGGTTAATATAGAAAATACATAGGAAACTCCTTCAACTCAACAGCAAGAAATAAATAAATTGTAAATTTTAAAATGAGCCAAGGACCTGAATATACAATTCCACAAAGACATTAAAATAGCTGACAGGTATATGAAAGTGTTCAACATCACCAACCATCAGAAAAGTGCAAATCAAAAGCACAATGAGCTAATGCTCCCTACCTATAATGATAGCTATTATCAAAAAGACAAATAATTTTATGTGTTTATGAGGAGGTACAGAAAAACCAACCATTTCACACTGTAGGAGTGTAGACTGGTGTAGCCATTGTAGAAAAGAATATAAAAGCATCTTTAAAAGTCTGTAAAAAGAAAGTATATACAATATAATATAATATAATAAATTATTCAACCTCACAAAGGAGAGTCTATCATTTGGAAGAACACGATGATCACAGAGGATATTATGCTAAGTGAAATAAGCCAGACACTGAAAGACAAGTACTGTATGAACTTATTAATATGTGGAATCATAATTTTTTTAAAACCCTCAATACATAGAAATGAAAGAATGATGGTTCTCAGAGGCAAAGAAGTAATGAAAATGAGATGGAGGTCAAAAGACACAAAATTTCACTTCCATAGGATAATTAAGTATAGATGTAATGTATAGCATGAGGATTATAGTTCATAAAATTGTATACTGTAAATTTCCTAAGCTAGTGGACTTCAGGTACTTTTACTACACACATAAAAGTAACTCTATGAGATGATAAATAGGTAAATTTGCTCAACCACAATAATCATTTTACTACAGAAATGTACATCAAAGCATCATGTTGTACCCCTTAAATATAGACAACAAAAAAGAAACTAAAACAACATTTAAAAAAATACTTTCTAAGGCCAAGGCAGGAGGATCTCTGTGAGTTTGAGGCTAGCCTAGGCTATATAGTGAGTTCAAGGCCAGTGTGAACTACACAGCGAGACCCCGTCACAGAAAACCAAAAATAAATAAACATTAAATAATACTTTCTGTAATTTTATTCTTTTGGTTTTTAAAAATTAAAAAAAAATTTTTTTGGTCTTTTTGAGATAGGGTTTTGCTATGCAGTTCAGGCTGGCCTTGAACTCACTTTGTAGCCTGGCTGGCCTCGAACTTGCAGTGATCCTCCTGCCTCAGTCTCCTGAGTGCTGGGATTACAGACGTGTGCCACCACACTTGGCTTCTTTTGAATTTATTGAAACTTGCTTGATGGTCTAACATATATGGTTTATCTTGGAAAATGTTCCATGTGCACTTGGACGGTAATGTGTATTTTGTTGCCACTGGAGTGACTGTCCAATAAGGGTCTCTTAGGTCTAGTTTGTTTACAGTGTTGTTCAAGTCTTCTATTCCATCACTGATCTTTGTAGCAGTTCTATCCATTATAGAAAGCCTTTTGTATTTTAAAAATTAATATGAAGGAAAAAGATTTCAAAATAAGTAAGGTAAAGTTAACCATCATTTTATTCTCCAAGAAAGAAAGTGAGGGCCGGTGATATCGCTCAGCAGCACAAGCGCTTGCTGGCAAGTGTGAGGTCCTGAGTTCGACTCCCGGTACCCACATAAAGGAAAAAACGGGCCGGTGATATCGCTCAGCAGCACAAGCGCTTGCTGGCAAGCGCAAGGTCCTGAGTTCGACTCCCGGTACCCACATGAAAAAAAGAAAGAAAGAAAGAAAGTGAATTCTGTTCTTGTGGGAAAAAAATTACATATCACATACCATATCATCTAGTACAAAAAATGTTCTTAAGACTTGTGGGCCTAATTTCCATTATGGAAAAAAAAAATTTTTTTGTGTGGGTACCGGGGGTCAAACTCAGGACCTCGTGTGCCAGCAGGCGCCTGTGCTGCTGAGCGATATCACCGGCCCTTTTTTTGTAGGTGCGTACGGGAGTCGAACTCAGGACCTCACGCTTGCCTGGCAGGCGCTTATGCCGCTGAGCTATCTCACCAGCCTGGAAATTTTTCATAACAGATTTTTAGACATAATTAGCTAAAGAAAAGGAAGGCCTTTTTTTTTGGCTCTTCTGAGACAGGGTTTCACGATACAGTTCAGGCTGGCCTTGAACTCACTTTGTAGCCCAGGCTGGCCTGGAACTCGCAGCGATCCTCCTGCCTCAGCCTCCCAAGTGCTGGGATTACAAGCGTGCGCCACCATGCCCAGCTAAAAGGAAGGACATGTTAAGGAAGAAACTGAAATTTTCTCTACCTACCCTACTGATTTATATTAGAGTTATATTTGTGGGAAATAGAAACCACATGATGAGGATAAACTACATGGCCAAACTATACATTCTTTTCTACTTAAAATATCACTGACAGCCAGGCGTGGTGGCGCATGCCTGTAATTCCAGCACTTGGGAGGCTGAGGCAGGAGGATCAGTTTGAGTTCAAGGCCAGCCTGGGCTACAAAGTGAGTTCAAGGCCAGCCTGAACTGCATAGCAAAACCCTGTCTCAAAAAGACAAAAAAAAAAAAAAATCACTGACAATTAGTACTGGATCATTATATCTGCAAATTACCAATGGTAGTAATGTATCATGGGCTATAGACATAATACATTTTATACAGAGTTCTCCAATGTCCTGAAAATCATATCAAAGTATCCTCCATGTAAATGATTATAAAAGGCTGATGTTAAAAACCTTGGGATGTGGAGACCTCTAAATGTCTGGAAAAGCCTTGCAGGAGTTTCATGTTTGGTTTATCTCAAAATACTTACTAATGAAACAAGTCATTTTTGCTAGGCATAGGGGTACATGCCCATAATCCTAGCACTCTGGAAGGCTGAGGCAGGAGGATCACATGTTCAAGCCCAGCCTGAGCAAAAATTAGTGAGACTCTCTGAAAATAAAAAGGGCTGGGAATGTAGTTCATTGTGAAGGCTTTGGCTTCAATTCCCAGTATGACAAAAAACCAAAACAAAACATACCCCACAAACCAACTCTTTTTTAACACAGAAAGTTTATCTTATATACTCTAATTTTCCTTAAGCACTGTTAAGAATCAAGGATACATTTTTCCCCCAGTACTGGAGATTGAACCCAGGGAGTGCTGAGCTATATCCTCAGCCCTTTTTATTTTGTGACAGTGTTGTTAAATTGCCGAGGCTGGCCTCAAATTTGGAATCCTCTTGCCTCAGCCTCTCAAGTAGCAGTGATCACAGGTTTGCACCCTCATTACCAAGCTTCAAGAACACTTTTGAGCATAACGAAGACTTAGAAAAATCTAAAACTACAAGAAGTTACACTCTTACCAAGAGACGCCCAGTGGAATTCTACACATAATGAATAAATAAATGTATCTCAACAATATCAGGCATCAACACAGGCCCTATAAAACTGCCTTGAAAGGTGCTGAGTTTTGATGTCTGAAACCTAAATCTAAATCTTGTAGTTACACCATCTTCTTGTTGGCCATACCATACAGGAACATCTCATATACCAACTATCATCCTCGAACTATTCTTCAAAGACTACAAAGTGGTAACACCTGGGGTATGCTTATTTTAAGTGGGCTGAAACCTGAAAAAACAAGAGTAAGATTACAGACACTATAGAGACCCTGATTCATATCACCAAACAGTCCATAATCAGCCCAAATTCTTAGTAATTTAAGAGTTTAAAGATGCTCAAGGATAATTTGTATTACAGAGGACTCCTAGCATAAGCAACTGCAAATTCTTGAGTAACCAATCTTTATTCTAGGCCTCAAAGACACATGTAATGCTGTTAAGAGCTATCTGGGAACTACGGTCAAATGTACCTACATACTCAAGGAAACAAGGCAGCATGCCTAAAAACCAACAGAAACATGAAAGAGATGAATGAGAACTACTGTATGTCAGACACTGAAATGATCAGACAGAGACTACAATTATTATCTTTAAAGAAATGTTACAGAAGAGCTTGAAATTACATGTAGGAGCCAGGGCACCATAAAGAATGAATAATCAGGTAAAAAACTACTAAATAGAACTTTCGAACATTAAAAAAAAAATGGCCAGTGGACTACTCTTTTAAAGTTTTATTGTGATATAGTTCATATCACATATAGTTCGTATCACAGAGTTATCATTTGACATATAGAATTCAATGGGTTCTACTATATTCACAAAATTGTGTAATCACAACCACAATTCACTGGCGCTGCCCTTCTCCTCTGAGGACTGAACCCAGGGCCTTTGCACTGAGCTACATCCCTGACCCTTTTAATTGTTTTATTTTGATACAGGGCCTTACTAAGGCTCGAACTCAAGATCTTCCTGCCTCAGCCTTCTGGAGTTCTGGGACTATAGGCATGCATAATGTCCAGCTCACAATTCAGTTTTAAAACATTTTCATCACTCCAAAAAGAACCTCTGTATTTCTCAGCTACAGTACTTACTCCAATTTCCTCATGGTCTCCAAGTCATGGTTATAATTAATCTACTATACCTATACATTTGCCTACTCTGGACATTTCATATAAATGGAACCATACGACATGTAATCACCTATGATTGACTTCTTTGACAGTACGTTTTCAAGATTCACATTTGCTGTAGCACATATCAGAAATTCTTTCCTTTTTGTTGCCAAATAATATTTCATTATACACACATTCCATGTTTGTTAATCCATTCACCAGCTGACATATGAGTTGTTTCTATCTTTTGACTATAATGAATAATGCTGCTATGAACACTGGTATACCATGTCTACATGTGGGCAAAGGTTTTCATTTCATTGTGTATCTATCTAGGAGTAGAACTTGTAGGTCATATGGTCACTATATTTAAACTTTTGAGGACCTGCTAAATTGATTTCCACATCATTTATACCATTTGAGGTTCTCACCAGCAAGATAGGAGGACTGCAATTCCTCCACCTCCTTGCCACTTGTTACTTTTCTTTTTAGTATATCCATTCTTGTATGTGAAGTCATACGTATTTCACTGTGGCTTTGACTTGCATTTTCCTAAGTAATGATGTAAGCATATGTTGCTTGCACATTTTCCTTGGAGAAATATCTTTTCAAAGTCTCCCTCCTTTAAATTGGGTTGTCTTTTTCTTTTTTTATGAGACAATATCTTGAACTTGCAGTGATCCTCCTGCCTCAGCCTCCCAAAAGCTGGGATTATGGGTGTGTACCATTGTACCCAGCCTATTTGTCTTTTTATTATTAAATTGTAAGAGTTCTTTATATATTCTAGAAATATTTTCTCCTATTCTGTAGGTTGTCTTTTCATATCTTGATAATTTTCTTTGATGCTCTAAGGTTTTCCATTTTGATGAAGTCCAATTTATGTATTTCTTTCATTACATACGCTTTTAGTATCATATCCAGGAATTCACTACCTATTCATATTAGTCAGATTTCTCACTGCTAGGACAAAATACCTGACACCCAAGACTTAAAGGAGAAGAGGTTTGATTTGGCTTAAAGGAAGAAATCATGGTGGAAGGGCATGGTGGAGTAAAACTGCTCAATTCATGGCAGGCAAGAAGCAGAGGACAGGGGAATAATGTCAGCAAGAGATATACACTACAAAGGCCAATCCCCAGTAAACCTCCTCCAACTGCCCTCTCAACAGCACATTCAGTTATGAACATTAGTGGATTAATCAACTGATTTATTCTATGAGTTTTACAGCTCTAGATCTTAAATTTAAGTCTTTACCCAGTTTAAATTTTTATATATGGTGTAATGTAGGGATCCAACTGCATCTTTCTGCATTTTCATATTGAGACAGCTGTACATCAAAATGCAAATGCAAACAAATGAAGACTAACTGGATATTAAAATGCAAAAGAATGTACCTTTTCTCATTAAAAGGTCTTGGCACCCTTGTTGAAAATCAATTGACCATAGATATAAAAGTGTTTATTTCTAGACACTCCCCTCCTTTCTTTTTCTTGTTTTTTTTGAGACAGGATCTTGCTCTGTAATTCTGGCTGGTCTTGAATTCACTATGTAGCCCAAGCCGGCCTCAAACTCAAGGCAATGCTCCTGCCTCAGCCTCTGAGTGCTGGGATTACAAGCGTATGCCACCACACCCCACTGGACTCCCAATTCTATTCTGTCACTCTATATGTCTACCCTTATGATAGTACAACATTGGTTTTAATTGTTGTAGCTTCAACAGTAAGTTTTTGAATCAGAAAGTAGGAGTGCTACAGCTTTTTCTCTCTTAAAACTATTCAGATTATTCAGTGTCTCTTGCAATTCTATATGAATCTGAGGACTGACTTACATTCCTGCAAAAAAATAAAAATGAAAGCCAGCTAGGATTTTGTTAGAGATGGTACTGAATCTGTACATCAATTTGGGGGTATTGTCATGTTAATGACTTTAACTCATTCATGAACATGAGATGTCTATTTTACATCTTTTATTTTTAGATAATACTTTGTCATTTTCAGAATTTAAATTTTGCATTTCTTTAATTCCTATTTTTATGCTGTTACAACAAGAGCTGTTTTATTATATTTCTGGGTCATTCAGTGCTAGTGTGTGGAAACACACTAAATTTTTGCATTTTAATCTTACATTCCACAATGTTGCTGAACTTATTATTTCTAATGGATTTTAGTGATTTTCATTTTTAGGATTTTCCTTATATATAAGATCAAGTCATCTGCAAAGAGATACAGTTCTACTTCTTTTGTTACCATCAAGAAGACTTTTACCTCATTTTCTTGTCTAATTGCCCTAAGCACAACCTCTAGTACCTGTTGAATAGAAGAAGTAAGAATAGACATCTTTGCTTTGTTCCTAACCTGAGGGGAAGCAACTGAATTTTAAATTTTGATCATATCCCAGTTAATAGCCTAACACAAACATGTGAAGAAAAAAATTAGTGGGCTACACACATGTGAAAAGAGATATTTAGTGCAATGGAAGAAATCATCAGAATATACTAAGTTAGGCCCTAGGTTCAATCCCCAGTAAAACACACACACACACACACACACACACACACAGAGAGAGAGAGAGAGAGAGAGAGAGAGAGAGAGAGACAGAGAGAGAGAGAGAGAGAGAGAGAGAGAGATTATGGTAAAGAATAATCTGGAGTAAATCACAAGATAGAATTAGAAATTATAGGATTTCCAAGTGACCACTGATCAGAACTTAGCTTTTTAGCTTTCTCTGCTGAAGTGAGCACATCATAAATTGAATCATGAGTGCATACATGTATGTCAAATTGTACCCTGAGGAAATTGTGATCAGAAATATAAAATAGATCTTCAAAGGTATGGCAGGTATCAAAAGACAAAGAAATTGGGCATGGTGGCATAATCTGTGGTCCCAGCTACTTGGGAGGGGTGAAGGAGAATCACTTAAGACCAGGAGTTCGAGACCAGCCTGGGCAAGACAGCCTGATCCCAACTCAAGGAAAAAACAAACAAACAAAAAGAAAGAAAGAAACAAAAAAAGAAGGGATAGAGCCAAATACGAAGAGAGAATTCAGTATACAACATAGATACAAACTTAGTAATTTGAAAATACTGACTAGAGTCTACAATAAAGAAGCAAATATTTTGTGGCATAATATTTTTCATCATTTTAGTTAGCATTTTGATATATACACCTTTTAACACATAGAATTGTGTAGTATTTCATAATACTTATTATATAGTACTTTCTACATATTCCTAAATATAAATACATGATGCTCTATATATTATGATATTTAATGTGTGTTACTTCATAGCATTAGGTTAGTATCAAAATATAAACTATCCTCAAAAGTTGAGCATTCAAACTAATTCCCAATTTTTCATTATTGCAAACAGTGCCAAAATTGGACACAGTTCACTTTAAGTAAAAAGCTGGACAATATAATTCTAGTGATTAAAAAATATTTGCCTAGTGGTTTGGCTTTAAAAATAAATGAAGGGGGACCGGTGAGATGGCTCAGCAGCGTAAGCGCCTGCCCGGCAAGCGCGAGGGCCCGAGTTCAACTCCCGAAACCCACATACGAAAAAGAGGCCAGTGATATCGCTCAGCGGCACGGGCGCCTGCTGGTGCGCGAGGTCCTGAGGTCGACCCCCAGTACCCACACACACACAAAATGAATGAAAGAAAGAAAGAAAGAAAGAAAGAAAGAAAGAAAGAAAGAAAGAAAGAAAGAAAGAAAGAAAAGGAAAGAAAGGAAAGAAAGAAAGAAAGGGGGCCAGTGAGATAGCTCAGCGGCGTAAGCACCTGCCTGGCAAGTACAAGGTCCTGAGTTCGACTCCTGGTACCCACATAAAGGAAAAAAAGGGCCAGTGATATCGCTCAGCAGCACAAGCGCTTGCTGGCAAGTGTGAGGTCCTGAGGTCGACTCCCGGTACCCACATAAAAAAATAAATAAATAAAATAAAAATAAATAAATAAATAAAAATTTCATGTACACACATCTATATAAACACAATACATATACATAGAAAAAAACTAAAAAGCAAGATATCAAAAAAGTAGCAGTTCTAGTTTCCAGTTTATGGTATTATGGATAGGTTTATTTTCATATTTGTGCTTTTCGATATTTCATATACATTCCACAATGAGCATATATTATTTCTGTGACAAGGGACAAAATGATTTTTTAAAAATGCTAAGATTAACATCCTTAAATATATATTTTGACAGTTTAATAAAGGTAAAACCCTAGGACTAAAATTATGATGTACCATTCCAAATTATGTTTCATTTCTATTAGCATCAAGAGAACCCATTTGCCTATATCCTTAACAATACTTGGTATCATTTTGTCTTTGCCAGTTTAGGAGTATCCTGTGTTTCATGGAGATTTTGATGGCACGGATACATTTGAAAATTATACATTTTTTTCCAGCTTGAACTGTTCAATTCCAATGCTAGCCATAATATTTTCAAATGTAAAATTTCAAATTATTTTTCTCATTACAAAATTATATACATACACATACACTCACATCTTTGTATTTTGCAATTTTTGCAGAAATGCACACCAAGTAAAATACAAAGGAATAAACAGTATTTCTACCACTTAAAAATATAAATAGTTAATATTTTGAAGTCCTTTCCCATAATCCCTTCATCTAGTTGACATTCATCTAAATCTCAGCTCTTAGATTTAATGCAACTACCTTGTCAAGTAAATTCTAAACCCCTTGAATCAATTTCTAAAGGGTGGACTTTTATATTTTTTTACAGACAAAAACTGTAATTGTGCTCCATTTTGGAGTATTTTTAAACTTGTGATAAAATAATGACGTAGAAATTACCATTTTACTCTGTAACATTAAGTATAATTACAATGTTGTACAACCATCAACACACTCCAATTCTAGAGCTTTTTCATCATTCTAACCAGAAACTCTATACTCACTGAAAATTAATTCCCCATCTCCCACCTCCCTTGTCCCATAGTAGCCATTTTAGCTTTCAGTCTGTATGAGTTTGACTATTCTAGGTAACCCTAAGCAGAATTATATAAATATCATTTTTGTTGCAGGGGTGGGCAGTGGGTAGGGGCAACAAAAGCCCAAAATCAAGCAGGACTAGCTATAACTATTTTCAGTCAAAGTGGTCTTAAAGACAAAACTGACCAGAAGAGACACAGAAGGTGACTACACATTGGTAAAGGGAACAACTCAACAGGAAGAGATTACAACTAAATATATAAGGACTGAATGCCAGCAACCCAGTTTCATAAAACAAATACTAATGGACATAAAACAATAAACATCATCACAGTCTTAGTGGAGACTTCAATACTTCAATATCACAACTAGATCAACCAGACCAAAAAAAAATCAACAAAGAAATATCAAAGTTGAGCCACACAAAATCAATGGGGAAAATAATCACAGACACTACACAGATGAAGGCTAAATAATATACTTTTGAATAATCAATGGGTCACAGAAGAAATCAAGGAGGAAAGTAAAAATTTCTAGAATCAAATGAAAATGGCAACATAACCTACCAGAACCTATGGGACACAATGAAAGCAATCCTAGGAAGGAAGTTTATAGCTGTGAATGTCTGCATTAGAAAAATAGAGCAATCCCAAATACATGACCTGCCTGAAGGTCCTAGAAAAACAACAGAAATCAAAATCCAAAATTTGTACAGAAAAGGAAATTATAAAGGTCAGAGTGGAAATTATTAAATTGAGTCCCCAAATTCACATGATCCATATCTCTCATCCTGTACTAAAATCAAATCTAATATCAAAGACTTAATGTAGATCCCCAAAATAAAGACCCAATCAAAAATGGGCAATGCAAATGAATAGATACTTCTTAGGAGAAGTACAAATATCCATTAAGTACATGAAACAATGTTCAGCATCTTTGGCCATTAGAGAAATGCAAATCAAAAACAGATTTTACTGTAAGAATGGCTATTATCAAGGAATCAAAAAATAACAAATGCTGGTGAGGTTGTGGACAAAAAGGAACCCTTCTACACTGTTGGTTGGAATGTAAACTAGTACCATCACTACGGAAATCAGTGTGGCAATTCCTCAAAAAACTAAAAACAGAAATTCCATTTGACTCAGCTATACCTCTCTTGAGTATCTTTCTAAAAAAATTAAAGTCATCACATTACAGAGATATATCCATGCCCATATTTATAGCAGCACAACTCACAATAGCTAAAATTAGGGATGTGGCCCATCAACAGATGAATGAATAAAGAAAATGTGATACTATATATAGGAGTACTACTCAGCCATAAAGAAGAATAAATCTGACTCATTTGTTGGAAAGTGGATGGATCTTGAGACCATAATATGAAGTGAAATAACTTAGTTACAGAGATTGAATATTGCATGATTTCTCTAAAATGAGAGAGCCAAAATATAAATAATTTAAAGAGCAAAATAAAAGACCTGTATTAAGGAACACAGAGGTAGACTCTGTTGAGATGTGATGGGGGACTGGGGAAGGAGGGAGATGAGAGAATGGGCAGGGGGAGTAAAAATAATCAAAGCATGATATGTACTGTATATGTATCAATCCTCCAAACTAAATGTGATCTAATTGCAAATATATACAAATAAAATTTTTCTTTTAAGAGAGGGTCTCACTATGTAATTCAGGCTGGCCTTGAACTCACTATATGGTCCAGGCTAGCCTCGAACTCAGGGCAATTCTCCTGCCTCGGCCTCCAGAGTGCTGGGATTACTGGTGTATGCCACCATGCCCAACTCAATTTTCTAAATGAAATAAGTTCTGGTGTTCTGTTGTACAGTAGGATAATCACAAATAATATTAAGGTAATATATATTTCATAAAACCTACGAGGATTTTGAAAGTTTTCACCATAAAAGAAATGATAAATATTTGAGTAGATATTTTATCAATTTCAACTTAACACAATGTATTGATTTACATGGTATCCAATAAATATGTACAATTTTGTTTTTGTTTTTTTTGTAGGTACCGGGAACCGAACTCAGGGGCTTGCGCTTATGCCGCTGAGCTACATCACTGGCCCAATATGTACAATTTTAATGAGTCGATTAAAAATTAATTTAACAGGGCTGGTGATATGGCTCAGCGGCATAAGTGCCTGTCTGGCAAGCGCGAGGTCCTGAGTTCAATTCCTGATACCCACATAAAAAAAATTAATTTAACAAAGAGAAAACTAAGGAAAACTAAAGAGATTTTATTTTCTCAAAATTTACTTCCAGTTGCTTATGGCTTTCATTCTGCCAATATTAAATACAGTACACTGTAAATTTTCAGTAATAAAATTAATATCAAGGGATATTATATGCAGCTTAAATTAGACAGAAATTAATGTACACTCAGAGAGGGACTGGGCCCTTGAGAAAGCGCAGAAAATAGAACACATCAGAATTGTGGCTGAAGGCCAATTTGGGGAGGGCAAGGCCTCAAGATAAAGTTACAATGACCAGACCTGCATACTTCCCTAAGGGATAAAAAGAAACTTGAGGTTATAGTGTAATTAAATCCAGTCCATTAAATCCAGGTATGCATCAGACACCTGGGTAGGTGACCAGAACACTTGAATTGACCCTTCCCAAAATGTTCCTGTTTTAGAAGTCATAGATAAGCCAAGGTTAATGATATCAGCCATACACCCTTGCTACATGCCCCACTTCCCTACTTCATCAATATTAGCTAAGTGGCTATACTTGTAATCTTATTGGTTGATTATAGTTTGACTTGAACCCACATTTGTGACTTTGCTATATAAATTACCCCTGACAAAGGGTCTCAGTGGCAACCCACTCAGGAGCTATTCCTATTCCCCAATAAACCTTTACTACTCTTAACTTCCTTTGTCCTTTAGAATTCATTCTTCAGTTTCAGAGGACACAAACTTGGCACATCTGACATCTAGCAGGTTGGGAATTCTACTTCTCCTATGCCAATAGTAGAGGAAAAAATAAAAAAGGAACAGGGATGTGCTGTGTACATGTTCCAACTTCACATAAGGAATGTAAATATTATGTACTGCAAACATGTACCAGAAAAAGGAAAAGGAAAGGGGATGAAAAGGAATTAAAATGTGTCATGTACATGTACCAACTCCCACAAGGGATGTAAACATTATGTACTACTGAACTAAAATAAAATTTAAAAATTTAAATATATATATATATATATATATATATATATATATATATATATATGTAAAAACTTAACATCAGCCAGGAGAGGCAGCCCATGCCTATTATCCCAGGACTGTTGAACAAGGGTGAGGGAGTAGGATTACAAGTTTAAACCCAGTCTGGGCAATTTAGGGAGACCATGTCTCAAAATTTTAAAGAAAGGCTGAGTATGTGGCTCAGTGTGAAAGCTCTGGGTTCAATCAGCAGTAATGCCTGCGCCCATGCACACATACACACCACCAAACTACTACTAGTGCGAAAAGCAAAATCTAAGTGAACTTCTTAAAACCAAGCACAACATAAGAGTCTAATATAGAAGTAAAAGAATTTTTGAAATATGTAACAGACAAAGTTCCAAGCTTTTTTTTTTTTGAGAGTCTTACTCTGTAATTCAGGCTGGCCTTGAACTCCCACCATCCTCCTGCCTCAGGCTCAAGTCTGGGATTACAGGCATGGGCCAGAACGCCTCACTCTCTAAGCATTTTCAATGAAAGTGAGGTAAAGCAGGTGATATTTCAACAGACATACTGTGGTGGTTTGTAAAGAAAATCAAGATAGACTAGCTGTTAATATTGCCAAATTACTCCTTTGTTGATTTTTGAAAGGGGCTACTTAACTCAGGTTGTTCTAATTTACTACAAAGGTCACATTTAGTAGAGGAAAACCCATAGTCTACAACTTAAAGATTCATGCATAGTTAATAATTTAACAATCTGGTATTTCAGAGCTTAAAAGCTGTGGCAATTGGTACTTTAGATACTTCCTCTTATCAATTATACTGATAAGAAGAAAGCTTCTTAAATTCTTATTGAGCTCCTCTCAAAAGGTTACAATTTAACATCTACAACTGAGCTGTTAACATTTTCAAATGGGCTATTAAAGTTATACTCGAATGTTTTAAAACACTGAAGATGCGGCACTTTTGTTAACATAAAATAAAAATTTTTAAAGGAATAATATTAAGTTAAATGATTTAATTTAGTATTCTTTATTATTCATAGACTAATGAAAGATCTGGACATCCCTCTTAAACTGCACTGTAATTCTCTCACTGGGATAAAAATATAGTTTTTAATTTTGTCTGCAATTTTTATTATTCAAAACAGAACAGTATACTAAATCTAATAGCTTTTGATAGACACAAATGAAAATGTGTGCCTCATTAAAACTGACTTGCCTTCATAAACTCAAAAGAAAACTTTTTCCTTATAAAACAGGTCAAAAGCAGTTCTGGGCTGGGTGTGGTGGCGCACACCTATAATCCCAGCACTCAGGAGACTGAGGCAGGAAATCACCATGAGTTTAAAGGCCAGCCTGGGCTACCAAGTGAGTTCAAAACTGGCCTGAACTACATAGCGAGACCCTGTCTCAAAAAAAAAAAAAAAAGCAGTTCTGTAAAATACTAAGATTCAAATAATATTTTCCCTAAGCCAGAAAATTTCTTAAGAGTACCATTATAATTTTACTCTGTAAAATGCATTGATACTATGAAAAGGGTATCATTTTGGCTACTACAAAGTATCTTTTAATAGATGTGTGCACACTTTCATTCTCCTTTAGTGTTGTAATCAATTATGGTACCCACAAAGGGATGACTGGTGGCACTTTCTAACCTGTATCCACTAAACCTGGCATATGACTTAGAGAAAGGTACCAGAATAAGTGACCAACAAGTGAGAAATCTTACTCCAGAACAGAAGCTAGATCTTATTATGTGGAGAGGAACAACCCCAGACAGAAACGGAGGGACACACACACACACACACACACGAGCTTAATGATGATAAAACAATACCTATGCATTGTACTTTTAAAAGCAAATAGAAAAGAGTGATAAACTAAAAAGTTCGTAATAAAACCACTCAGAAAACAACTTTTAAATTTGGTGTACCTCAAGCATTTGTGTATAGTTTCAGTATAACATAGAGAGCATTGTACAAGCCAGCCTTGTATTCTGCCTTTTATGCCTTCAATCATTACTGATTTCATAACTAAGAAGCAACTGTATAGATTTGCTTTATATTCATCTTAATATTAATGTGATTGTGTATTTTTAAATACTCTGGATTTTTCTGTCTCTGCTTTTATGAGCTCAGTCCATATTCATAATTTGTCATGAATAGTTCTTTACAAATTAAAGGCAGCATTGATATATATTGCAAATGTTTTTCTCATCCATTTACTTCTTGAGGTTAATTCTATTTTGACAATATTGAAGGGTTTTTAAAATTAGAAATACTGTGATTTTAAGGATACCCAATTTATCCACATGTAAAACTGAAAAACAAAACTGACATGGCAAAATTACTAGTGTAACATTCTTCAGAAAAACAGTGTCTTTATAAAGAAGATGAAAACAGTAAGTATCCTGGTTACCTGTTAAGTGATCTAAGTAGTACTGATATAGCTTGCACTGTATAGGAGTCATTCTCACAGCTAAGACATATTCATGTTTTGGAGGCAAGAACTTCGTTAATGCTGTATAATCTTTCCTCTGTAATTAATAAGAAAGAGAATGAAAATTAATCCAAATATTTCAAAGCAATGAACTGCTTTAAGAATTCTCATTGCCTTTAACTAACAGTTATACAGAAATAGGCACAAAAGACATAAAAAACCTTTTCTTAAATATATATACCCACTCTAATCACACAGTAATCCATATGATTATAGTTAATATATTTTACATGATTGTACAAGATGGTGCACTGTAAAGAAGATACTTCGATACACCAGGCAGATTCTCTATGTTGCATGCGATCATTATGTATATCTAAAATGTACCAATAAAATCTGATTGAAGAAAAAAAATATACTAGGCATGTTTTAAATTGAAGTGGTCATATGACCAAGTGACCACTTAAAGCAATTTAAGTTTTCAAGACAGTCTCTATACAGAAAAAACAAAAAATATAGGGAAAGGATATGGTAGATAGTGGTCTTGCTATGTAGTTCAGGCTGGCCTTGAACTCACTATGTAGCTGACACTGGCCTCGAACTTGCAGTGGTCCTCCTGCCTCTGCCTCCTGAGTGCTGGGATTACAGGCATGCACAACCACACCTGGCTTTTAAAAGTCTAGTGTAAAAATGGCTTCTCTTGGGCCGGTGAGATAGCTCAGCGGCATAAGCGCCTGCCTGGCAAGCGTGAGGTCCTGAGTTCGACTCCCGGTACCCACATACGAAAAAAGGGCCAGTGATATTGCTCAGCGGCACGGGCGCCTGCTGGCGCGCAAGGTCCTGAGTTCGAACCCCAGTACCCACCAAAAAAAAAAAAAAAAAAGGCTTCTCTCTTAATTCATACTGGCCTCTTCTACAACTATTTCAGTTGAGGGAGGTTTAGCATAATGTACTACAGAACTAGGGTTAGAGCAGAATTTCTTAATCAAAATATAGCTCTCCTCTTCTTAAGGAACTCTGTCTTAAAGAATCTACATAATAAAATATGAAGGTTGATACATAGCTATTAACAACTGTGTTCTAAACTTTTCAGTGAAACTTTTTGCTAAAAGTTCAATGCTGCATAAACTACTGACCACAATGCAAAGAGACATAACTAAAACTATATGCTACAAAGGAGGAAAGAAAATACAAAATAATTACAGTTTTAACTCAGAAAATATTTTGAGATTACAATAAAAGAGAGTAACAAAACTTTATTATGGAACATAACTGTACCTGAACACATCCAGCTAACATCTCATAGAGAATGTGGGCACGTTTTTTCATCACTCTGACATCTACCATGGTAGAATCTGCACACTGACCATTTTGGATGGGATTTATAAATCTATTCCTGAATTCCTTAATGGATCCAAGCAAATTTTCCTTGATAAAGTTAACCATGCAATGATCTAAGAGAGAAGATATTAATTCATTAACAACATTACCGATGGTTTAAAAGACTCAGAAAAATTTCCCACAAACCGCTCACATCAAAAGCACACACCATGTAAAGATTAGAATTAAGCCACAAAGAAAGAATATCAGAGTAAATGTAGAATATTGGTTGTAAGTCTGATCTATTAAAAAAAAGACTAAATAAATCAGATGAGAAGTTGAAATAAAAATCATCCTAAAATACTAGACATGAATTTACTTTAAATACTGGGGATTGGGCTGGTGAGATGGCTCAGCGGCATAAGCGCCTGCCTGGCAAGCATGAGGTCCTGAGTTCGACTCCCGGAACCCACATATGAAAAAGGGGCCGGTGATATAGCACAGTGGCACAGGCGCCTGCTGGCGCGCGAGGTCCTGAGGTCGACCCCCGGTACCCACACACAAAAAAAATACTGGTGATTAAACTCAGGGCTTCATGGATACTATGCAAGTGCTGTTCCACTGAGCTTCCCCTCCCGTCCTAGTCATAAATGTTTAAAAAAACACACACTTAAGGACATTTTGTTCTGAATCAATGTTCTTTATAAGAAATAGGTCGTATAAAACAAGTGATCTATAAATCAAACCATAATTTTACAGTCAGTGAGGGTCTTCTGTGAAGACAAGATACATACTGAATAAAAATAATAAAAAGTAGGTAATACACTACTGTACTAAAGGTTATATTAACTCAAATATAGAATATTTTATTAGCATTATCAATTGTCCTATAATACATAAGGCTATAACATGAAACAGCATTTCTATAAGTGTGATAATAGAACAGAAAAAGGGAAATGAACAGATAAAAACAGGGTATAATGAAATAATCAATAATACAAACAATAAAATAGAAAACAGTCAACTCATCTCACTTGAAAAGAATGGTATTTCAAAATAAACTAAGCGGGATTTGTAAGATCATAATCAGGGACAGGAGAAAAGGCAAATAGCAAAACTTGCAAAATTATATCTCAGGCAATACCAATAATCAACAGCATAATCACAGATATTAACTCACACTCAATTAGGTTATTTTGAAGCGGTGTTCCTGTTAAAATAATCCTCCTCCTTGATCGGATAGAATTCATCGCTTTTGAAACAGCAGATGCTTCATTTTTTAGAATATGGCCTTCATCACAAACAACAAAATCAGGGCCTATTATAAAATATATACATAAATAACACTTAACCACAATATAATAAAACTGAAAATGCGATTTATGCAAGTAAACAAAATTAATCCTTTAACAGTGTAGGTCCTGTAGGAACATAAAACATTGTAAGTATAATCATATTTTATCTGCTCCTGTATTTGGTTAATTTGGCACTAACTAGTTTTAATTATATCCCAAAAGTAAAGAATGAAAGTATTACTAAAAATGGTACTTAAGATCCTCTCGGTGAGTACACAAAACTGGTCAAGAAAAAAAAAAAAAAGTGCTGGAGATTTTTTAAAACAGGAAGAAAAGTAGGACAGAAAAAGTGTTTTAATATATCTGAGGTAGCTGATAAAAATAAATATTAAAATTAAAAAGTCTCTTTTAAGGGGCCGCTGATATAGCTCAGTGGCATAAGCGCCTGCCTGGCAAGCGCGAGGTCCTGAGTTCGACTCCCGGTACCCATGTATTAAAAAAAAAAGAAAGAAAGAAAGAAAAAAGTCCCTTAAGATACTGTAACAGTTCACAAGAAACAAAGTAATATTACCTACTTAACTTGTTTCAAATAACTAACACTTATTGTTGTGGAAAAATTACCTGATAAAAGAAAGCAAAACTGGTTGTTACATGGGTATGATTGGGTGGAAAAACACCTTTCTACCTATAAAAGATCTCACAGCTCAGTGACTCTCTCAAAATAAATTCTGTAAGTTTATTTTGTAAAAAGGATTTTTCTACAAAAGTATCCTACCTACACAATTTACTTGCTAGTTATCATACACACACACATATTAAATACTGATCTAAACAATAGCAGCTGTCAAATTATCACCCATTTGTTACACATTAGAGAAAATTCATGTTCTACATGACTTTCAGCACTAACTTCTTCAGTATGATAGTAAATACAAATCTTATTCAGGAATCAGAGCTACAAAAATAGTAAAAAATTTTTTTGTTATTAATATGCTTTGTAAAACCAAAATCTATATCTAGTTTTGTATTACAAGACTATGTGTTATTTATTCTGTGAGTGTGTGATAAACCAGTATGTAGTCTTCCTGGGAATTTAAACTGCTACCAAAATATTCTGTCAGTTTTATCATATGTAACAGCACGTACATTTTGTAAACACTTTGACCCATATTTCAGTTTCTAAGAATTTATCCTGAAGTTGTACTTCCAAAGTGCCCAAACATACATAAAAGAATGTTGTCAGTAGCACTGTATGTTATGGGGAAAAATTAGAAACAACCTACAAGCTTGCAAAGAAAGGGGTCTACCAAAAGGAGTTAAACTATGATGTAATGGAATAATTTAAAGAGTAAAAATTGAATATGTATATCTGTATGCACAAACCCTGAAATATATGAAAGTATATTATTAAAAGAATCTAGTTGCAGAATACAGATGCTGCCTGACTTACAATGAAGTTATGTTCTGGTAAGCTCATAAGTTGAAGATGCACTTAATATACCCACCATAATGAACTCTAACAAACATCACAGCTTAGCAACATAATATGCTATCAAGTTGTCTACCCTACGAGCACACAGATGACTGACAGCTATGGTTCACACTACAAGAATGTATCTCACCAATCATCATTAGCCCAGGAAAATATCAAAATTCTGAAATTCAAGTACAACTTCTACTAAATGCACATCATTCTCACACCATTATAAAGTTCAAAATCACAATGCAAACCTAACTGAACTCACTTATTCCCATCCCCATAAGGCCCTACAGTTATCTATATGATGGTCCTATTTATAGACTGATTCTATCTATGTATACATTTATGTACAGTATAGCCCCACAAAGTCACAGTTCAGAATTTGCGGGCTCAGTCATTTGTGAAATTTTCCTTAGAACCTAATAATTGTTCATGGAAACTCCCACAATTTCAGAGAAACCACACATATCCCCCGAAATTGGGGGGGGGTTATAAGATTCAAGAGCATTACTGAGTTCTCCTTACTGCTGCCCTGTAACCCTTCTCCAGCAGATGCACCAGCATTCCTGCATCATAATAAGTTGCTGTACCACCTTTAGCTAATTTGAGAGTTCTCCATTTTGTTTTTCTTAAAGCCCTAAGATGCCACCAAAACACCCTGCACTTTCTACAGCTTTATTAATACAGTATTTTAATTAAATTAAAATTACTTAACTAGGGTTTAAACTATAAAAATAGGCATTTTTCTGAACATATCTGAAATTCACAGTTTTTCACAATTTCTGGGTGCTCTAAAAACACAACCCCCCATGAATTTCAGGGGTCCACTGTATAAATTTTCTTTCTTTTTTTTTTTTTTAAGGAGAAAAGGTTTACTTAGCTCAGTTTGTGGAGGTTTCAATCTGTAATTGGCTGGCTCTTAGGCAGGGTGGCATGGCATAGGGGCAACCTTTCAAGGCAGCAGAAGATACCAAAAGCAAAAAGTGCAAAAGGGGAGAGACAAGCCCTCCCCTCCCATATACTGTATGACAGGCTACCCGCCCTAGGGCAGGTGTAGCACTCACACCCCCAATCCCAGCACTAAACAATGAACCAATCACAAACTACATTCAGCCACTTCAGAAAAGCCCAGCCCCTCATGACCCCATGAAGCTTTGAGGGGACATCCAGGCACAAACCGAAACATTCCACCCCTGGGCCCCCAAAGACATGCACATCCCTTTATGCAAAAGGCTTTACTCCATCTCAAAGAGTTGCCAAAATCCTAACAGTTTCAGCAATGCTGAAAAGTCCAAGTCCCAAGGCTCCTCCGAGATGTAAGGCAAACTCTTAGCTGTGAGCCCCTGTACAAATGAAAAGAAAGTTAAACACTTCCAACATTCAATTGCACAAGATAAACATTTCCATTCCAAAAGTTACAAACAGGGATACAAAGCAATGCGACCAAAGCAAGTCCAAAATCCATCAGGGCAAACATTAAGTTCTGCAGTTCCATGTGCAGCATCCAAGGTAATCTGTGGTAAATTGTGGGCTCCAAAGTGCTTGGGTGGCTCTACCCCTACAGCACTTCTGGTAGTTGTAGCTCCCATGGCTTCTTTCTTGGGTTGGATTTGCTCCCTCCTTGAAGGTTGCCTTAAGATGATCCACGTTCCTAGCTTTTCCAAACTTCTGGAGTCTCCGCTGCACATTTGGCTTCCCACTCACATCTTCACACACTACCCTCTCAGGGGCACATTGCCTGGCCTCACAGGCCTTCTTCTGAAATCTGGGTGGAAGCCTTCCTAACTCCACAACTCTTGCATTCTGCATGTGCCTAAAACCAGTGCCACATGGATGATGCCAAGGTCTGCTGCCAGCTGGAGCAGTAGCCAGGCTTCCTTCTCATTTGGCTGTAGGGGTCCACTGTGTGGATCGCTGAGCACTCTAAATCCAATTCTGGGGAACAAATTTTCTGTGCTGCACTGCCATTCTGGAACACAGTGCTCTAGAGCACTCTTCTCAAAGCAAAGTCTTTCACTTTTGTAATTTTGAGGCTGGAAAGGGTGGAGTCTTGCTGCTTCTTGTGATGCACTCAGCCCATCTTTTTCTATTCTCCTGTTCCTTCTCAGCAATCAAGATCTCCTCTGCTCTATCTTTGCAGTCCATGGATTTACTGGAGCTTCCTTTCTGCCAAACTCACATTTTAAATCATTCTGCTGGGCTCTTTGCTCTTGATTCTCAACATAAACCTGGCTAAAAGCCCCTAACAATAGCCATGCCACCACCTCAACATTAGACTGCCTTGAAATTTCTTCTGCCATTAATTAGTCCACCACCCTTAATCTCAGTCTCAGGCAGTCTCTGGACAAAAACAAAATATAGACAAACTTTCTGCCAAGCCATAACATACATCTGGAGTCCAACAGCCAGTGCAGTCCTTCTTCCCAGCAGAAACCTCCCAAGCCTACTCTTTACCTGCCAGATTTCTATCAGCCTTCTGGTCTTCCGAGCTCTGACCAGAATCTCCCATACAGAACAGCCTAAGGCATTCCAGCTCCACTTTTTTCATCTGGGATCTCCAAACCTTTCTAATCTCTTCCCACAAAACATTCCCAAAGGCTCTTGAACCACATGGTCAGGTATAGTCACAGCAATTATCCCACTTCTCTGGTGCCAAATTCTATATTAGTTACCTTTCTGTCTTTGCTGAGACAAAATACCCAACACCCACTGTTGAAGGAGGAAAGGTTTATTTAGCTCGCAGTTCGTGGAGGTTTCAGTCCATAATCAGCTGGCTCCAAGACAGGGTGGCATGGCAGAGCAGCAACAGTCATGGCAGCGAAAGACAGCAAAAGCAACAAGAGAAGACCTTTCTTTTTTTCTTTACTGAGTTATTTTTGAGACAGGATCTTGGTATGTAGTTCACACTGGCTTCGAACTCTCCTCCTGCCTCTGCCTCCCGAGTGCTGGGATTACAGGCATGCATCACCACACAAAGCTATTATACATCATTAATCTTGTCCAAAGATGGGTCTGTTTAAAAGTCCTGCCTGTTAAGAGTGGTTAAACTGGAGGCCTTGTAACACCCAGAGTCTGTGGCAATAATGTGATGTATGAAAGGGGGGTCTTAGGCTACAATGCATCTTCTAGATCTCTGTAGGACATAGAGGCTAAGATCAGCCATAAGGGTGGTCAATCATATCTATGTTACCAAGCCCACAGGGAACTGGCCTGCATGGCAATGCTCTATGCATACTGTCACACATCATTACAGGAAGAAGCTACTAGCTCTTAAGATCATATGAGAAACTTTCATGTGCCCAGTTCTATGTGCCTTTTCTTGCTGTGGACTTTAATTTGTATTCTTTCAGTATAATAAACCATAACCATCTATAGAATAGATCTTCTGAGTCCTGTGAATCTTTCTGTGAATCATTCAACCCAAGGGTGGCTTTGCTAAACCCTAAATGTTGTAACATAAAATACAAGCTTATCTAAGTACAAAAATTTCTGGAAGATTTACGAATATTTATGTATTAACAATAGTGTGATAAGTAAGAAGTGCACTTTTATTCGACAATATGGAATCCTTTTTATTCTTTGTATTTTGCTTAAGAATACAGTACACATTATTTTTATAATTTCAATTTAAAATAAGTATTTGTTAGAGTGGCAAAAGAAGGAAAAAATGCCTTATGCTTACTAAGGATATTTAAAGGACTGATAAAAAGTTAAATTCTAATATTAACATTTAATTTACTAATAAGAATGTATATAACATTTCCTTTTTGAATTCTTTTGCATTTTTAAAACTTTTGTTGGTACGTTTTAGATATACATAATAACATATATCGTAGTAAATTTGTCCCTGTACATGATGTATCTTGCTTTTTTTGTCCCATTCTCCTCCACTCCCTTCAGCCCACCTTCCACTCCTTATTTACAAAAGCTTTGTTTGCATTTTTTCTTCTATTCTTTTTCTTGTCCCATCTTTCCTTTCCCCCCACCACCCCTTGTTCCCCTTCTCATTTGAACATTTTCTTCCCATTTCCCACTATCTAGTATATATTTTGGTCCTTATTTACACTTTTGGTTTCTCACACCAGAGAAACAATACGATCTTTAAACATGTGTGTCTGATTTATTTCACTTAAGAGTATGGTCTCAAGGTGCATCCATTTACCTAGAAATGTCTCAAGCTTATCTTTCTTTATGGTAGAGTAGTACTCCATTGCATTAAAAAAAAAAAAAAAACTTCTTCATTCATCAGTGGGTGGACATTTGTTTCCAAGATTTAGCTATTACGAACTGTGCTGCTATAAACATGAGTGTGCTGTGCTATGATGCTTTTAAATCTTTCAAGAAAATATCAAGAAGGGGAATACCTGGGTCGAATGGAACCTCTAGCTTTAGTTTTTTGAGGAATCTCCACACTGATTTCCACAGCGGTTGCGCCAGTCTACACTCCCACCAACAGTGGAGAAGGGTTCCTTTTTCCCCACAGCCCCTCCAGCATTTGGTATTGACTTATTTCTTGATAACAGCCATTCTTTCTGGAGATTGAATTTCAATGCTGTTTTAATTTGCATCTCTCGAATGACCAGTGACGGTGAACATTTTTTCATATATTTATTTGCTATTTCTACTTCTTCATCTGAGAGGTGCCATTTCAAATGCCCATTTTTGGATTGGGTCTTTTTATCTGGGGGCTCTGATTTTTTTTAGCTCTTATATATTCTAGCTATCAGTCCTTTGTCTGAGGAACAGCTGGTAAATTTTTTTTTCCCACACTGTGGGCTGTCTCTTTACTTTGTTGGTGGTTTCCCTTGCTGTGCAGAAGCTTTTTAATAAGATGAGATCCCAGAGTCAGTGATATAGCTCAGCGGCACAGCCCCTGCCTGGCAAGTGCAAGGTCCTGAGTTTGATTCCGGGTACAAAAAAAAAAAAAAAAAAAGAGATCCCAGTTGTTGATTCTTTGTGCTAGTTCCTGTGCAACTGGGGTTTTGGTCATAAAGTCTTTGCCTACATCAATGTCTTCAACAGTTCTACCTATTCTGTATTCTAGTAGATTTAGCATTTCTGTTTTAATATTTACATCTTTGATCCATTTTTATTTTAGCCCAGTACATGGTGAAAAATATGGGTCTAGTTTTAATCTTTGGCATGTGAAGAGCCAGTTTTTCTAACACCATTTATCAAAGAGGCCACCTTTCTTCCAGTGAAGAAAGCCCCCAGATATATAAGGTGGCTGAGTACATTTGGAGTTGTTTTCTACATCTTCTAATATGTTCCATTGACCCTTGGGTCTGTTTTTTTCCCCATACCATGCTGGTTTTCTGGGTTTTTGTTTGTTTTTTTTTTGTTGTTGTTGCTGTTTTTTGAGACAGGGTCTCAAGCTGACCTTGAAGTCACTATGTATTTGCAAAATGACTAACAGGTCAGAGAATAAAAGCCATATAAAAGTATTGTTATATAGTATCATATTTAAATACAGAAATTTTCCATATGTTACATTGCCACCTATTGGCGGATTTTTAAAAAGTAATAAAACATTAAGGAGAAAAGCTGATAAAATATTTGGAACTGTCCAGCAAGCCTGTCCCAAATCCCTGAGCCAGTGAAAGTACGAAAGATGACAAAATGATTATTGTCACTTTAAGACTTGTAATGACTGTTATACAGCAATAAACAACCAGAGAAGGTTAGTTCAAAGATGAAAACTACTATCTAATAATTCCATGAAGTGCTAAATAATTCCCATTCTAATATGTACTCCCAATTTTCCAGATTTCTGACTTAATAACCTATCCTTCCCAGTTTATAACCTAATCTCATCCTTGAAAGTCTGATAACTGATACTGCTTGTCTGGGTCTGATATTTTGTCTCATTCCTGAACTACATAACACCAGAACCCAGGTCTCTTCACATACCTAGCTGTAATTTATATGATTCTTCACTACCACCAATGTGCCCCTAAATCAGAGAAGACAAATTAGGGGAAAATAAAAACAAAACAAAAATATGTACTGAAAAACTGACGATTATGTTTAACAGATCCCTGTTAATACATATTTAAGTACTACTCAGTATGTGATAATTTAGATGTAGATAGAAAGGAAAAACATATGTAAGTTATTCATACCTCTAAATCTCAGAACTTACTATGTTTTAACATATCCTTCCTAACGTGTTATACATGGTGAATGCTGTAAAATTCTTCTTGCAGTGCAGATAGTTTTTGAAATACGGGTATGCCACACCAAGCTACCTCTAATTTTTCTATATGCTGTACTAAAGAAAGATGGGACGGGACAGGACGGGACAGGACAGGATAGGACAGGACAGGACAGGACAGGACAAGACTGGAAAAGCAACACAAGTTTTTCAATGAACTTCCAATAAAATCTAACAGAAAGACCAAGGCTAACTTTAAGTCCAAACAAGGGTAATGTAGGTATTTACATTTAAACAAAATAAAACGAACTCAATGTAGAACTTAACCTGTTAACAGACACCTATTATAAACCCACACCTAACATCATAATTAATGGGAAGAGAGTCAAACGTTCCAAAGTCAGGAATAACAACTGTTTTTTCCAACATGTATTTAATATAACATTGGACACTTTACACCACACACAAAAATTTGCCCAAAATCTGAGACACAAATTTTGACCTAAAACTATGAAACATTTAAAGTAAAACATAGATGCCAACATTTGTAACCTTCAAATAAGCATCATTAGAAATGCATCAAATAAACTATTAACAAAAGAAAAAGATAAAGTTCATTAAAATTTTAAAATCTTTTACATAAAAAGATGGTTTATAAAGGAAGTAAAAAGACAACTCACAGACTGGGAGGAAATATCTGCAAATTATATATCCACATAGGATATATGGTATCCTGCTATATGAAAAAAAACTTTCATAAAATCAGTAATAATAATCTACTACAAAGTAGGAAAAGGACTTGGAACAGAAATTCCTCAAAATAAATGGACCAATAAACACATGAAAAGATGCTAAACATAATTAGTCATAATGAAAGTAAAAATCAAAACCACAAGATACTTCTTAATACCCACTGGAGTAGATATGATAAAAGCGGTAAGTGTTGGCCAAACTGTGGAGAAACTTAAAACTTCATACACTGCTGGTAAGAAGATCAAATGAAAAACAGCCACAATGAAAAACTGGCATTTCCTCAAAAGGTTAAATGTGAAGTTATCATGTAACCCAGCAGTTCCATACATAGGAACATACCCTAAAGAAGCAAACATATACACATAAATAAAAACTTATCTATGAAAATTCAGAGCAAGCAGCTTTATTCACAATAGCCCGCAAGTAGAAACAACCTAAATGTTCATTGAATGATGAACAAATAAACACGTGGTTACTATATGTGTTACTCCACCCCATTTACTGAGTAACTCGAACAGGTGCTAGTTTTGAGTGGGGCCCAGAACAAGACAAGGCTCTACAACAGGTCCAGGCTGCTCGACTACTGGGGCTATATGAGTCAGCAGATCAAATGGTACTTCAGGTGTCAGTGGAAGACAGGGTTGCTATTTGGAGTCTCTGGCAGGCCCCCATAGGTGAATCACAGACCAAGACTTTAGGATTTTGGAGCAGGGCTCTCCCATCATCTGCAAACAACTCCCATTTGGCAAAGCACCTCTGTCTGCTACTAAACCTTGGTGGAAAATAAATGCTTCAGGCACCAAGTTAACATGGCACCTGAGATGGCCATCATGAGATGGGTATTACCTGATTCATGAAGTCATGAAGTTGGACATGCACAGCAAAGAGTCCATCATTAAACAGAAGTGGTATATATGTGATCAAGCTTGACAAGGTCTGGAAGGCACAAGTAAGTTACATGAAGAAGTTACCCAAATGCCCATGGTTCCTACTCCTGCTATATTGTCTTCTGTCTCCCAGCATGCACCTATGGCCTCATGGGGTGAACCATATGATCAGCTGAAAGAGGAAGAGAAGAACAGGACCAGGTTTAAAGATAGTTCTGTACATTATGCAGGCACCACCTGAAAGTGGAAAGCTGCAGCACAACAGCCCCGTTTGAGGACATCCCTGAAGGATACTGGTGAAAAGAAATCTTTTTTTTTTAATTAAGTTTATTGGTACATTCAGGGAATTTGTACCCATACATGATATATTTTGATTCCTCTTTTTTACCCAATCCCACCTCCTCCCTTCAACTTATCTTCCCCTCCCTATTTACAACGCTTTGTTTCCATTTTATCCTTTTTTTGTTTTCTTGGTTTTTTTGCCTTTTCACTTCCTTCCTTTTCCCCTTCCCCCACCCAGGTTTCCCTTTCCTTTTGAACAATTTCTTCCCATTTCACAATATCTATTGTTTGTTTTGGTTCTTATTTACACTTCATTTTCTTATACCGGGGAGACAATGCGATGTTTACACATGGGAGTTCGATTTATTTCACTTAAGAGTATGGTCTCAAGTTGCATCCATTTACCTAGAAATGCCTCAAATTTATTCCTCTTTATGGCAGAGTAGTACTCCGTTATACACACACATATATATATTAAAAAAAAAAAACTACATCTTCTCAGTACATGCCCTCAGTTGATGGGCATTTTGGTTGTTTCCAAAATTTAGCTATTACAAACTGTGCTGCTAAAAATATGGGTGCACATATATCACTGGGATGTTTTTAATTCTTCTGAGAAGATACCCAGAAAGGGAATAGCTGGGTCAAATGTGACCTCTAATCCTAGCTTTTTGAGGAATCTCCATACTCACTGGAACTTTCTGAAATGATAGCAGAAGTAGAAAAAAATGGAAAAGGCTATAGAAAAAATAAATCTCTCAGGTACAAAAAGAAATGACCGGACTTCCGGAAAAAGATGGCGGATCTGTAAGAAGCAGGCAGTGAACCTCTCCAAAAGTCGCCGTCCAGACACTGGAATATAGTGACTGGAGGAGGACAAGAAAGAGGGAAGTGGCTCCCCTGGACCCAGGAAAGATCTGAAGCGCAGTTCGGGGCCAACAGAGAAAGTGAAGAGAGAAACTACAACAAAGAAGAAGGAGGTGGCCACAGGCGCCTTTTCCCTGTGTCGGGAATCCCAACGCGACAGAAGCGGTTCAAATCTACAGACATGCGGTGACTGCCGGCGCCCCCGGGGGCTGCCGCGGAGGAACGCGAGAAGCTGCGGTGCAGAAAAGCAGCCCCCGTGAAGGACACACTGACTGGCGGTGAGTGTTGAAGCCCTGCCATACCGGCGCGAGAGAGCGACAGCGACTAGCCGGACACCGTTGTGGGGGGGGGGAGCAGCTGAACTCGGAACTCAGTGCGGTGCGGGTCCATCCACGGCTCCAGCGGGGACCTCACAGGCCAGTGAAGGACACACTGACTGGCGGTGAGTGCTGATGCCCAGCCGTCCCACGCGCAAGAGAATGACTAGCCGGGCGCCATTGTGGGGGGCCCAGCAGCTGAACTTGAAACTCAGGGCAGCGCGGGTCCATCCACGGCTCCAGCGGGGACCTCAGCGGAGGAACGCGAGACGCTGCAGTACAGAGAAGCACCGGCCACGAAAGACACACTGACTGGCGTTTTTCTTCTTGGTATTCCAAGACTAAGATTCTCTAAGGATCACAGAAAATACTGTGGCACAGTACCAAATAAACAAGGACTGGGCCAAACAGGCAGCAATTTCTCATCTCCAACAAACTGAAGAGGTAGGATACTGCAGCAGGCTCAAAACCCAAAAATAAGCTACACCTGAAAGATATCTAAGAGAAGTAGCCATCTCCTAAGGGTTTGAAATTCCAGCAATAAAGCAATCTACCATAGGCAATTTACAAACAGCAACCCACGAATTAAACTAAAGAAAGAAAAGAATATGAGACGACACTTAAACAAGATGCAACCCCACACATCCAGTTCGCCAAAGGCAAACCCAGGGGGCAATGAAGTGGGACAAACCGAAAGCCACACATCTGACATCTCTGAAGTGGTAACAACAAAGCAGTTGAATGAGGCTCTGAAAATTTAAATCAGAAATAATTTCTCAGATACCTGCAGAGATAATGTCCACAAAGAAGACCATGCTTAAGGACGCTAGAGCAGACACAGACAAAAAAATAGACGAGCTTGAGAAAATGATGGAAGCCATGAATGCTCAGCATAGGAAAGAAATGGAATCCATAAAGCAGATTCAAGCAGATATCCAGGAGAACAAAAATTCCATTGAAAGTATTTGTAGCAGATTAAGCAAATGTGAGGACAGGATCTCAGATATAGAAGACAGGCTTGCAATTACTGATCATGAAAAGAAAGAATTCTTAAAAATAGCAAGGGACAATGAAAAATCAATCCGGCAGCTGCTAGATGATGCAAAGAAGAATAATTTAAGATTGATTGGAGTCAATGAAAAAGCAGGAGATAGCATAAATGACATCAGAACACTGTTCAGAGACATTATAACAGAAAATTTCCCTGGTACAGAAAAAGAATTTCACATTCAGATAAGTCAGGCTTATACAACTCCAATTAGCCACGATCAAAAAAAAAAAAAAAAATCTTCAGCCAGGCACATCATAGTCAAGATTCCAGAAATTCAACATAAGAGTAGAATCTTAAAAGCTGTTACAGAAAAGAAACATATCACCTATAAAGGAAAGGCCATCAGAATCACAGCGGACTTTTCAGCACAAACTTTCAACTCAAGAAGAGCTTGGAATGATGTATTTCAAGTTCTAAAGGAAAACAACCTTCAACCCAGATTGATGTACCCCGCAAAACTATCTTTCAAAACTGATGGAGAAATAAAATACTTCCATAACAAAGAACATCTGAGAAAATTTATAACCACCAAACCAGCACTCCAAAATGTTTTGAAGAACATTCTAGAAAGGTATAACAAGGACTACAGCTCCAGGAACCCAAACAGAAGGAATCCACAAGGCAGAGCAAACAATTACAGAGAGGGAGGGAAAAAAATGAAAATAAAAAGAGGGGAAACCAACAACAGGAAAATAAGATGACAACGATAAGTCAATACATATCAGTTTTAACCATCAATGTTAGTGGTCTCAATTCACCAATCAAAACACACAGACTGGCAAATTGGATCAAGAAGCAAGATCCAACAATATGCTGTATACAAGAAACACATTTAATTCAAAAAGAAATTTGTAGACTGAAAGTCAAAGGATGGAAAACAATACTCCATGCGACAGGAACCCAGAAAAAAGCAGGGGAAGTTATTCTTTTTGCAGACAAAGTGAATTTCAAGTCAAGAATGATTCAGAGAGATAAAAAAAGGTCACTACATCCTTGTAAAGGGAACAATCCAAGAGGAAGAGATAACAATCATAAATATATATGCAACAAATACCAGCACACCCAAATATATAAAACAAGTATTAAAGGACATGAAAAATCAAATAAGCACTAATACAATTGTATTGGGGGATCTCAATACTCCACTGACACAAAAAGACAGATCAACTACACAAAAAAATCAACAATGAATTATTAGAATTGAACCAAACTTTGGAACAAATGGACTTAGTAGATGTCTACAGAGCGTTCTACCCCAAAACATCAGAAGACACATTCTTCTCAGCTGCACAGGGGACGTTCTCCAAAATAGACCACATATTAGCTCACAGAACCTGCTTAAGTAAATGCAAAGGAATTCAAATTATCCCATGTATATTATCAGAGCATAGTGCAATGAAATTGGAAATCAATGGCAAAAGAAACCACAAGAACTACCTAAATACATGGAAATTAAATACCACCCTACTGAAAAACCAATGGGTCACAGATGAAAATAAGAAGAAATTACACAGTTTCTGCAACTGAAATATAACAGTACAACATACCGGAACTTATGGGATACAATGAAAGCAGTCCTAAGAGGGAAATTTATAGCATTAAATACCTATATCAGGAAAACAGAGCAAGCGCAAATAAACAACCTAATGGTGAACCTCAAACTTCTAGAAAAAGAAGAGCAGGCTAAGCCAAAATCTCATATAAGGGAAGATATTATAAAGATCAGAGCAGAAATTAACGTATTGGAGACTAAAAAAACAATACAAAGAATCAACTAATCAAAGAGTTGGTTCTTTGAAAGATTAAATAAAATCGACCAACCCTTATCCAAACTTATTAAAAACAGGAAAAGAGTACTAAAATCCACGCAATTAAGAATGAAAAGGGTGATATCACAACAGACCCTGCAGAAATCCAGAAGATCACCAACACCTACTTTGAAAACTTGTATTCTAATAAGATGGAAAATGTAGAAGAAATGGACAGATTCCTAGATACATATGAATTACCAAAGCTCAACCAAGAAGATATAAAAATCCTAAATAAACCAATAACAATCAATGAAGTCAAAGATGTAATTGAAACCCTCCCAACAAAGAAAAGCCCAGGCCCTGATGGATTCACTGCCGAATTCTACAAGAAATTTAGAGAAGATCTAACACCACTACTGCTCAAACTCTTTAATGAAATTGAAAGGGAAGCAATACTCCCACATTCATTCCTGGAAGCAAGCATTACCCTGATACCAAAACCAGACAAGGACCCAACTAAGAAAGAGAACTACAGACCAATTTTCCCAATGAACATATATGCAAAAATCCTCAATAAGATACTGGCAAACAGAATGCAGCAAATCATCAAGAAGATTATACACCATGACCAAGTTGGATTCATCCCAGGGATGCACGGATGGTTCAACATACGTAAATCAATAAATGTAATACACCATATTAACAGAGCTAAGGACAAAAATAATATGGTCATCTGAATAGATGCAGAAAAAGCTTTTGACAAAGTCCAGCACCCATTCATGATAAAAACCCTACAGAAAATTGGAATAGATGATCTTTATCTCAATCTAACAAAAGCTATCTATGACAAAGCAACAGCCAGTATCATACTAAATGGACAAAAACTGAAAGCCTTCTCGCTAAAATCAGGAACAAGACAAGGATGTCCACTGTCCCCACTCTTATTCAACACAGTACTGGAAACTTTAGCCAGAGCAATTAGACAAGAGCAAGAAATAAAAGGAATAATGATTGGAAAGGAAGAAGTTAAATTATCACTGTTTGCAGACGACATGATACTCCACGTAGAAGACCCCAAAAACTCCACTAAAAAACTGCTAGATTTAATAAGCAAATTCAGTAGTGTAGCTGGATACAAAGTCAACACTCAAAAATCAGTAGCCTTCCTGTATACGAATAGCAAACTCACTGAAAGAGAAATTAAGGAAAAAACACCTTTCACAGTAACATTCAAAAAAAACGAAATACTTAGGAATCAATCAAACAAAGGATGTAAAAGACCTCTACACTAAAAACTACAGTACTCTGAGAAAGGAGATTGAAGAGGATATCAGAAAATGAAAATATATCCCTTGCTCTTGGGTCGGAAGAACCAACATAGTGAAAATGGCCATACTTCCAAAATTGTTATACAGATATAATGCAATTCTGATCAAAATTCCAACGGTGTATCTCACAGAATTAGAGAAAACAATCCTAAAATTCATTTGGAACCAGAAGAGACCTAGATTAGCAGAGGCAATTCTGGGCAACAAAGGCAAGGCAGGAGCATCACAATCCCTGACTTGAAATTATACTATAAAGCTACTGTGATAAAAGCACCATTGTACTGGCAAAAAAACAGACCCAAAGATCAATGGAGCAGATTAGAAGATGCAGAAACAACTTCAGACATACTAAGCCACCTTATTTTTGACAAAGGTGCCAAACATGTTTAGTGGAAGAAAGCCTCTTTAATAAATGGTGCTAGAAAACTGGCTCTGCACATGCTGAAGATTAAAATTAGAACCATATCTTCCACCATGCACTAAACCAAATTCAAAATGGATCAAAGATCTAAATATTAAAACAGAAACATTAAATCTCCTGGAAAATAGAATAGGTAAAACTCTTGAAGACATTGGTGTAGCCAAAGACTTTATGAATAAAACCCCAATGGCACAGGAAGTATCACAAAGAATCAACAACTGGGATCTCATCTTATTAAAAAGCTTTTGCACAGCAAGAGAAACCACCAACAGAGTGAAGAGACAACCCACAATGTGGGAAAAAAAAGTTTGCCAGCTGTTCCTCAGACAAAGGATTACTATTGAGAACATACAAAGAACTAAAAAAAATCGGACCTCCCAAATTTAAAGACCCAATCCAAAAATGGGCATCTGAGATGAATACACACTTCTCAGATGAAGAAATACAAACGGCAAATAAATATATGAAAAAATGTTCAACATCACTAGTCATTCAAGAGATGCAAATTAAAACAACACTGAGATTCCATCTCACCCCAGAAAGAATGGCTATTATCAAGAAATCAACCAATAATAAATGCTGGAGGGGCTGTGGGGAAAAAGGAACCCTTCTCCACTGTTGGTGGGAGTGTCGACTGGTGCGGCCACTGTGGAAATCAGTGTGGATATTCCTCAAAAAACTAGGATTGGAGGTCCCATTTGACCCAGCTATTCCCCTTCTAGGTATCTTCCCAGAAGAATTAAAAACATCGTACCACAGTGATATATGTGCACCTATGTTTATAGCAGCACAATTTGTAATAGCTAGATTGTAGAAACAACCCAAATGCCCATCAACTGAGGAATGGATTAAAAAGATGTGGTATTTGTATACAATGGATTACTACTCAGCCATAAAGAAAGATAAACTGGAGACTTTTATAGGTAACGGATGCAACTTGAGAAAATACTCACAAGCGAAATAAACCGGACGCACATTTGTAAACATCGTATTGTCTCCCTAGTATGAAAATGCAATTTCACTGTGAGTATTCCATTCCTTAGTCTTTTTACCTAGCTTTTACATGGCTTAATAATATACTGAGTAATGTTTTTCTCCAAAAGGTATTTGTACATTATCTAATGCTTGTGTTTGTTAATACATGAGAATGTTTGTTGTCTTTAGAAAAAAAATAAATTAATTAAAAAAAAGAAACTTAAAATACCTCAGAAAAAAGAAAAAAAAAAAGAAATGACGCTCAAAAGGAAAGATATTAGAGTAGGCACTGATTAAAAAAAAGAAGAGCTAAGGAAAATGATGGAAACCATAAATGCCCAACATAGGAAAGAAATGGAATCCATGAAACAGATCCAAACAGAAATCCAAGAGATTAAAACCTCCACTGAAAGTATATGCAACAGATTGAATGAAGGCAAGAATAGAATATCAGATCTAGAAGACAGGATTGCAGCTAGCAACCATGAAAAGAAAGATATCTTAAAAATAGCAAGAGACCATGAAAACTCAATCCAACAGCTACAAGATGAAGCAAAGAACCACAACATAACACTGATTGGAGTCAGTGAGAAAGCTGGAAACAGCGCAATAGCCATAAAAAACCTCTTCACAGAAACAACGGCGGAAAACTTTCCAAAGAGTTTGACATACAAATAAGTGAAACAGCCATGACCAAAATAAATCTATACCAAGGCATAGAATAATCAAGATTCCAGAAATTCAGGAAATCTTCACAGTCTGCAGAACTTCAGGCAGTTCACCTAGTAGTATATTTCGCTTGGATGAGAAAATGGCCAGATGTGCTACTGATTCATGGGCTTCAGCCGATGTTCTGGCAGGATTGTCAGGGACTTAGAAGGAACAACAGTTTTCCAAACTGGTGACAAATTTGTGGAAGAGGTATGACCTCTCCATATGGGCCAATGATGTAGAGATATTTGTGTACCATGTAAATAAATGCATACCAAAAAGTAACCTAAGAGGACTTTATGAATCAAGTGGATAGGATGACCTGTTCTGTGCATAGCAGTCAAACTTTTTCCTCAGCCACCCCTGTCAATGCCCAATGGGCTCATGAACAAAGTGGCCATGGTGGCAGGGATGGATATTATGCACGGGCTGAGCAACATGGACTCCCACGCAGCAAGGCTGATCTGGCTACAGCCACTGCTGAATGTCCAATATGCCAGCACAGAGACCAACAGTGAGTCCCTGATATGGCACCATTCCCCGGGGTGATCAGCCTGTAACCTGGTGGTGGGTTGATTATGCTGGACTGCTTCCATCATGGAAAGGACAGCACTTTGTCCTTACTGGCATAGACATTTTGGATATGGATTTTCCTTCCCTGTGTGTAATTCTTCTGCCAAAATTACCATGTGTAGACTTACAGAATGCCTTATCCACCATCATGGTATTCTACACAGCACTGTCTCTGACAACTATATCTGACACATTTTACTGCCAAAGAAGTGAGGCAATGGGCTCATGCTCATGCAGTTCACTAGTCTTACCATATTCCTCACCACCCAGAAGCAACTGGATTGACAGAAAGGTGGGATGGCCTTTTGAAGATACAGTTACAGTACAGGCTAGGTGGTAATACTTTGCAGGGCTGGGCAAGGTTCTTCAAAAGGCTGTACATCCTTTGAATCAGCATCCACTATATGGTACTGTGTCTCTAATAAGCCAGGCTTTACAGGTCCAAAAATCAGAGGGTAGAAGTGAGAAAGGTACCACTCACCATTACCCCTAGTGACCAAACTAGTAAAAGTTTTGGTTCCTATTCCCGCAACCTTATGCTTGCCGTTATTAAGATCAATGGATAACTACAACAACAATCTAACCCAGGCAGGATGAAAAATAGCTCAGAACCTTCACAAATGAAGGTATGGGTTACCCCATCAAGAAAAGAAGACAGACCTGCTGAGATATTTGCTGAAGGCCAAAAGAAAACAAAATGGGTAGTAGAAGAAGGTAGTTATAGATACAAGCTATCACCATGTGAGCAGCTATAGAAACAAGGATTGTACTTGCTCTCCCCTATTTTGCTAATATGTTTGTGTATACGTAAACATATATTGAGCAGGTATCTCTATTTTCTCCCTTTGTAACATAAGGTCAACACAATTAATATTGGTTCTTAAGTAGTGCTAAACCTATACTGATTTATAATGTTTAAATTATACAATGTTAGGAGTAAGCATCACCAAAAGTAAAACTTTGCCTTGTATTCTGGGGAGGGAATTAGTGTGTTTCTGTTTGTACACAGGATACTTGTACCATGTTTGGCATAATTATGAATTTGCTATTGTATCTGGAGACTAAGTATGAATTAAGGAAATGTGTCTGCTTGTCAAGTTGACAAGGGGTAGATTATGATAGTTAATTGTGGTGTCAACTTGAAGCTTGTAGCCAGGATGTAATAGATGTAATAAAAAGGGAAAGAAGAAGGAAGTCTTTCTTCTGCTTCCTGCCTTTGAATGTCTATCTCTAGGCTTCGAGCACAGTCCCTTTGGCTTCCTGATATGGACTCGTACAGGCCTTTGCAGTGAGCTCCAACCCTTCAACTTTCAATTGGATCCTGCAGCTCTCCAGCATGCAGGTGGTGCTTTTGCATTTTTCCACACTTGACTCTTCAGGTGGCCATTGTAAGCCTACCTTGGTAATACTTTATACATCATATATATTAAATTTGTTCCTCCCCCGAAACCCGAACTGATACACTACACATACAACGAAATATTATTTGGCAGTGCAAAGGGACGAAATATACTGATACATTGTACAATACAGTTCAATGCTGAAAACATCAAGCTATATGAAAGAAGACATATACTCAGGATTCTATCTTTAGACACAGAAAGATTAGTGCTTACCGTAGAATGGGGAAAAAGGCATAAGGGAGTAACTACTAACAGGTACAGGGTTTCTTTTCAAGGTGATAAAAATGTACTGGAATTCAATGGAATAGTTGTGATGGTTACACGAGACTGTGAATATACTAAATGCCACTGAATTGAGTGCTTTACTCACATGGTTAATTTTGTGTTATACGCATTTTTCTACAATAGAACAACTCAACTCAAATCATTACATTGTAGGAAAATGCAGATTAATATTCAGATTAGTACCATGAATGATAAGTGCTTAGAATGACTCAGCAATTACACAGTTGTTTTTGGAAACAAAGACTGTAATAAAAAGGTTATAAATTGATATCTTTCTTTATTCATCAAAACCCAATGAACTTCACTTGACAAAGAATAAACTTTAAAATATGTAAGCAATTAACATAAAAGGAACTGACTTACATAACTTTGGAAAACAATGTTTTAACTGGAAATTATAAAAGTATAGGCAAAAGGAAATATAAACACTGTATTCTAGTTAGTAAATTTGTTTGTCACAGTAGTATAGATGAACAATTCTGAAACTGCCTGACATATATGAGGCTGAACAAATAAGTCCACACACAGTAAATGGTGAGAGCTAAAATTTTCACTGCTAGAAAGGCAAGATAGTGATTAACTAAAAAGAAGGATAAAATGAACCTTGGGTACCACATTAAAGTTGAAGGTAACATTATCTATGTTTGTAACATATACATACACACATAGACACATGAATTAGAAAGCATGCACACATCATCATCTAGCTCTGTCCACTGAGAGGTCCTAGAAGCAATGACACTTGTAGCAACAAACATACACAGTGCCTACATCTTGGAAATGACATTTTTCAAAAAAGGATCCATAGTGCCTTGGGTGAAATGGCAGATGTTGAACATGGGGGCAATATAACATGGACCCACCTGTAGGGTCTTATAGTACCAGAAAGTAATGATCTGCTCAAGAACAAAAAGGATGAGGGGTATATCAAAAGGATACAGAAATTAACTTAAGAAAACTTCCAAAGGCCAAAGTGAAACAATCTGAACAAAAGAACCTTATAGTCCAACACATAAAAAAATTAGTTCATACTGACACAAACCAATGACAGAATAACATCACCATTAATGTCATATACATATCATGTACCTCTTGAAATAATAACAAACAGGGAACTTCAAAAACTCGGGTATATTCACTTAAAAAATTATGACCTCAGTTTAAACACAAGAAAAACAAAAAAACTCAGATTAGGGAAACACTCTACAGGATACCTGGACAAGTAGTTCTCAAGACTGGTATGACAGTAATAAACAAAGACTGAAAAACTGTCTCAACAGGTCATCATATAGATGACCAGAAGACAGTAAAGAGACGTGACAGCTAAATGCAATGTGATACCCTGAATGGAAAAACTGGTTTGCAATTTAGCTAATGATGATGCGCCAACAATGTGTCAATTTCCTAGTTTTGAAAAATCAATCATGGCAATGTAAGATATTGACAATAGGGGTACAGGGGACATGTTTTATGAGAACTATCTATGCTATCATTTCAACTTTCCTGAAAAAAAGAAAATTACTACAAAATAAAGATTTTTTGAATGTCACTAAATGACAGCCATGAAAACGACGAATATTAACCTTCATGTAAGAAATTATAATTTATTACTCATTTTCTCATAAACAAAAAAAGCATCTCTAACACCTGAAGCAGCTGTTTTAAACTGTTGTTAAATCTGCTGAAAGGATACCATTCATTATGAGTCCTCCAACCATAAATCAACCACAGAATTTTTAGACACCTACTTTGATTACAGGAAAAAAGATAAATTTATTATTAGGCCTTAAATTTACAATTGCAAAATTACTTTCATACATGTTACAGTGGTACGTTGGTTCACAAACTCAATTCTCTCCACGATTCTGGTCGCAAAACCAAACTGGACGAGAACTGATAAATTTCCCCATAAGATCAACATTGAACCTAACCACTTAATTTGATTTGGTTCTCATTCAATTCAGTTTGCGACCAGAATCATGGAAAGAATTTAGTTTGTGAATTGAAGTACCACTGTAATTATATCATTCTCCAAAAACAGGCAAACCGCTGGATTCTAAAGACTACTATTAGTTTTGTTGTTTGTTGAGGGAGGATGTTGAGACAAGTTCTCACTATGTACTTCAGGCTGGCCTTGAACTCAGCCTCCTGAGTGCTGGGATTACACAAACTCTGCTGAGACTGCTATTAACTTTGCCAATGACAATTACCTAGACTTTCTTGACAAACATAGAAGTCTATAGTGTCTTGAAGTAATAAAATATGGCACAATAACATTTGAAGATACAGAAGAAATTGTGCACGATTTAAAAACTTAAGATTAAAAACTTGGTTCTCACTTTGCATATAACACAACTTGTTGCTTTTCTAAGTACTCAAAAACAATCAAGCCAGGTGCAGCGGTGCACACCTGTAATCCCAACATTCAGGAGGCTGAGGCAGGAGGATTGCCACAGGTTTGAGGACAACCTTAACTACACAGTGAGACCCTATCTCAAAAAGCAAACAAACAAAAATCAAATATTTGGCTCTCATATCAGATTACCATTACTTAAGGACTGACAATATTGGAAATATTAACCTTCCATAGTGATTACCCTTTAAAAGAAATAAGCAAACAGCAATTCTTTTAATAACATGAATTCTGGAAAGAGGCGTAACTATTTTCAGAGTATGTAGAGAGTTCATAATCACCTAATGTTCACACAACTGTAAGAATATTTGATTGTGATATTAAGTAGCTGTTGCACTTTTGTCTGAGGCCTCCTCTGAAAACTCTAAACACTCTAGACTTAATAAATAAATTCTGAACAACTAGCAACACGAAGGGGCATTTTATCTTAATGAAAAAATAACCAATATTAAGAATCAAAAGACAAAAATCTTAAGTATAAATGAATCAAAAACCAGTACTTAGTAGTTGCTCAATTAGTATTTGTTATATAAAATATAAACACATTTTTCAACTTTTTTTTTTTTTGTGGGTACCGGGGGGACGACCTCAGGACCTCACGCGCCAACAGGCACCCGTGCCGCTGAGCGATATCACCGGCCCCTTTTTCGTATGTGGGTTCCAGGAGTCGAACTCAGGCCTTCGCGCTTGCAAGGCAGGCGCTTAAGCCGCTGAGCCGTCTCACCGGCCCTCAACTTGTTTCTTTAAATTGGTATTTGTTAAAAACTTACCTGGATCAACTAAAGCTTTATTAAATATTTCTTTAAGTTTTCGACTCTTCACATTTCTTCCTTGAGCAAGATTTCGATACATCTCATACCCGATGATCATAACACCACCATCTTCTTGCCACCTCTGCAGCATGTAGCTTCTCTCCTGAGGACGTTTCACAGTTGCTAATTCAGAGACCTTTTATGGGAAAATAAGGATTTTTAAAAGTTGCTTAAAAATGTACAAATACTACACAATCCCATTCAAATATATGTCATTAGTAATTTTTCTTTTACTATATTTACTAATTTTTCATGCAACTACTTTGATAATAGAAAATGTTTAAAATATTATACCTCAAGCTTCTCATCATCTCCTAATCCCTCTTGCCACTTCTCAAATTCATTCATCCAATTCAAAGCAGTATTAAGAGGACAAACCACTAAAGCAGTACTGAAGTCCAATTTGTCACACAAAAGAACTGTATGAAGAAAACTTACCACCTACAAGAAAACAAATTAAGTTGCCACCTGCATTTAAATATCCACAAAAAAGTTAGTAATTCAAGCAGTCTTACAACTTAATGATTTTGTTTTGCTTTAGACTATAAATCAACTAACGGTTCATCATTTCCAAATCAGTTTAAGTAAAAAAGAAAGAAATAAAATAGTAAAATGAAAAAGTTGAACCCTATAATGTACAAGGTCCTTCCAACTCTAAAGCTCCAAGTCTGTATGATCAATATGAATACTATGAATACGAGATCTTGTCAAACCAAAACATTCTCCATAGAATATCCCAAAAGCCTCTCAAAAAAAAAACACTGTACATTTAAAACATAATTCTGCAATACTATACTTTTCCACTTTAATATGTTCTGACTTACATACTGTATAGAATTGTATATCCCTGCTACAACACTTGCCACTTAGAACTGCAATGTTTTGTTTCGGTTCATTTCAGTTTTTGGCACTACTGGGGATTGAACCCAAGGTCTTGCGCATGCTAGGAAGCACAAAATGTGGTAATCTTAATAATGAAAAATACTTTTTCAAAAGCCAGGCATGCTGGCACACGCCTGTAATCCCAGCACTCAAGAGGCTAAGACAGGAAAATTGCCTTGAGTTTGAGGCCAACCTGGACTACACAGTGAGTTCAAGGCCAGCCTGGACTACAGAGCGAGACCCTTTCTTGGAAAAAACAAAACAAAACAAAACCCCGAATTTTTTTCATTACTGTAGCATCACAGAGTATTTAAAGTTGTAATGAAGTTAGTTTCCACTTCAAAGTCTTTGCAGTTGTTGGCCATACCTGTAACCTCATACTTCATTAGGATACCTGCTCAAACATCACCTCTTCCCTAATGCTCAATCCCCCTTTACTATGTATTATCTGAATGAATAGATTTTTTACTTTATTCTTCACTAGAATATAAGATTCTATAGGAAGGATCTTGTTATTCTTGTTCATTGTTTTACCTCCAGCCCCCAATACTCCTTGGAACAAAAAAGAAATCAATATACATTAAAATATGCACAAAAATAGGATACTTTCATATTCTTTAGTTCTTACCTGTAAAGTCTTACCAAGGCCCATGCAGTGGGCAAGAATACATCCTGAACCTGGAGATTTTTTTGTTTTCTTCACAGACTCACAACAGCAATCCCACATAAACTGAACACCTAAAAATGATAGTTCAAGTTGAATTTAAAGGTCCAAGTTAAAACTCCTTCCATATAAACATAAGCAAAAAACCCCAAAATTTCTAAGAAACAGAATTTTAAAATACTACTTGGAGCTAAAGAAATTGTTATACATAAATGAGATCTTACCACCAATAAGGTAAATTAAAATCAACACATGAGCCTGCAACAAAGAGTATCGTTCATTTATTTTATGCAAGGTATCATACAGATCTTCTCTATACCCTGGAAACACCCAGAGACTTCGAAATACTTAAAAACTTCATCCGAAAAGGGAACAAGTTTCTATCAAATATACTTTCAATTTTATTGAGCCAATCTGAAACGTGAGACAATTCCATATGTCTTTTATTCAACAGTAAAGATAGAGCAAGAAAGGGGGCTAGCAAAGGAAGAAGTAGGTACTATAGAATTTCTCTTACGAATTAATTCACATACTCATTCAAAAATGACTTAATGATTCCACTTTAACAAAGCAGGGGGTAGAGACAGTTGAACAGCTTACTAATACCAATGGAATTTTATTTTAAAACCTACTTGAAAATGCTGAAATAGCATTTGCTAAAGAAGGCTTTCAGTTCAGTGTAGCCATCCTATTCCTTTTGGCAAACCAATATAGACTATGATATCTACTTATTATACAAACATATACCCATTTGTTTTTTGTTCTTTCTGGTTTTTTGAGACAGGGCCTCACTATGTAGTTCAGGCTGGCCTTGAACTTACTATGTAGCCCAGGCTGGCCTCAAACTGCCTGCAATCTTCCGGCCTCAGTCAGCGGAGGGCTAAAATTTAAGAACACGTGCGTCCATGCCTGGCTTTATACACCCATTTGTAAGAAACACCTCTTCCCTATTAATAACAATCACTGTGTTTGCAATCACCCAATTTTGTTCTTCCTCATTTAGGGATGTTAATTTTGGCTCACCAATTTATCACTGGTGCTTAGCAGAATGTAAGGCACATAGGAGAAACCACATATTGGTAAAATACAACTAAAAGTGATTTAAACATTTAATAGTTTCTTACCATCTACTTGATGGGGTTTCAATTTGATAACCATATTTCTATGAACCTGCACTAAAGGTTCTTTAGTTTCTTCATCTTCATCTAAAACCAATTTGGTTGTTATCGGACACTTGGTGGGTGAAGCATCTTCAATTTCTATGACCTACAAAAAAAGAGCTGTTGATAGCTAAGCTCATAAAAATCTTTCAGGCAATGGTGAGAGTATCAGGCTTATGGAGATTTTCAAAAACAGAGATATATCTGCTCCCATATAACACATTCAGTATTTTGATTAAATCCAGGATAGAGACCAGGTTTACATGTTCTCCAAAATAAAAACCTCCACAGGACTTGAAATCACTTAGTAATACAATAAATGTAGCTTAATATTTTCACTCCAGGTATCTTAATACACATTACGTAAAATTATGAGAAAAGAAAAACCCCAACAATTCTATGACAGTATCATTAAAATCTGAATAAGATGCATAGCTCCCAACCAGGAGTAGTTCTATTCTTCTACAGGATGCCTGAAAATGTTTGAGGGCATGCATGCTTATGACAATGACTGGTCTTGACTGACATTAAGTGGTGAGATCAAAAAATACGGTAAATATTTAAATTTAAAAATTACTACAGAAAAAGGCAAACTGCTACCAATCCCCCTCAAAATACTCTCCCTCACTTCAAACTCACTTCTCACTTTTATTTTTTTTTTTTTTTTTTTTTTGAGACAAGGCCTCACTCTGTAGCCCAGGCTGGCCTCGAACTCGAGGTGATCCTGATTCAGTCTCCTGAGCGCTGGGATTACAGGCATGTACCTCCATACCCAGCTTCTCCCACCATTTTTGCCAGTTAATGAAGCAATTCTGGAAGTCTGCTTTCATGTTTTTAGCTGTGTTGCCATGGCTTATGCCCTGAATTGATTCAAAACATTTATCTTTTATGGTCATTTTGACACTTGGAAGAGTCAGAAGTTACATGGTACCACATCTAGTGAATAAGGTGGATGAGGACACACCATAGTATTTTTATGAGCCTGCTTTTCCATAGAATTGCACTCAGCATCAGCATTTACCATATTCTTGATCATACCTCATAAAGAAACTCATGAAAGAGGACTTTCAGAACTGTTTCAGAAAGTGGCAATGAGATGGGATAAGTGTGTTTGAAGTGTGGGGAAGTATTTTGAGGGAGATTAATGGTAATGCATCTTTTCAAAAAATGTAAATAGTCATCACATATTTTGATCCTGTTCTAAATACAGGAAGAGAAATGAAATATAACTGTAAACATTCTATGCAGTGAAACACAATCCCAAACAAGAACAGACCCACCAAAGATGTCAACATGACTCCTAATGAAAAACACTGTAAATATATGTTGTGAAAGGGAAAAACATTTAAAAGCCACAGGCTCAAAAAGCATGACAATAATATGCAATAGCTAATTACAAAAGGGAAACCATTATCTCAAATTCCTTCTTTAGAACAAAACTTGGGACTAGGGGTATATCTCAGTGGTAGACTGTTTGCCTAGCATGTACAAAGCCCGTCACATCACACACACGTTAAAAAAAAAAAAAAACTTAAAAGATACACACACAAGCACAAGTGTATATGTACATACACATCTTTTTGATGTCTTATCCTAATGTCTATTCATTAAACAATGTAGTCAATAACGGTGTGTATGGTTAGATACAAGTATTCCCACTTTACAAATGAAAAAAAAACAAAAAACAAAAAACCTGAGGAACAGAAAAGAAACCTGCCCAAGTTCACGCAACTGTTAACTATGACAATGTTGAGATTTATACCCAAAGAGCTGGTCTCCAGAATCAACTCTCTTAACCACAGCAAATTACCACTTTAACAAAAGAAATGCTTCAATTAACAGTTTTATGGTTCCATGAAAAGAATTAAAGACTGAGGATATTAAAATTATAAATATTATTATGTTTAAGGAATAAAAATTTTAGCCTGTATTTTTTATTTACAATTGTAACAAAGAAAAATTAGATTTTCGTTTGTAAAAACTGGTGAGCATATACAAAATCAGACACAGTAGAATAATGAACTCTATTATCCATTACTCAGTGTCAAAAATCATCAAATTATGTTCAGTTTTGTTTTACAAATACTTTCCCATCCATTCTTCAACTCCCTCAGTCGCATGACTTATTTTGAAGCAAACGTAAGAAAGGATGCAATGTCATCTGTATTTGTACATGTCTCTTTTAAAGGATAATCTCCCTTCTTAAAACCATAACTACAGTACCATTATTACAACAAAAAAAATTAAGTTGCAGATTTGTAATAAAGTATCTGAACAGGGCACTTACACTAAATTTTAAGTGATAACACAAATCAAGATTTACACTGAGAGACAATGTAGTAGAATAAAACTAGCATCGGCTATTTAGATCCAAATTAAATTTCAACATGGAACCTAAATTCTCTTAGATTTAGCATCTGAATATTTAAACTGGGAAAGATTACCAACAGCCCTCCCAAAGCTACTACAGCTATTATATAAGGCAATGCATGTAAAGCACCTAGCAAAGGCTAAGTATTCATTATTATTATTATTATTGTTTCCTAACATAGATATATGCCAACTTCATAACACTGAGATAAAGCCAATAGAAAAAAATTGAAAATTCCCCTAAATGCCTTGTCCTGTTTGCAAGACATGGCAGTTGGAACCCCAAAATGGTCCCAAGATACCCATCCTTTATTATAAACACCCTGTAAAATTGCCTCCCCTTAAGTGTGGTTGAGACCTGTAAATATGATGGAATATCAGTATCACCTTCATAATTTGGCTACTAACTGACTCTGATTTAATCAAGATAGATAATCTCCTAGGTTGACCTGACTTAATTAAAGTGAGTCCTTTAAAAGACTGCAATGTTTTCCTGTGTTCTCAAAGATGAAACAAAGGTCATGCTCTGGAGAAAAAACTCTAAAAGATAAAGACCCAAGTGCTACAACTACAAAGAAATGAATTCTGTCAACAAGTGAGCTGGGAAAGAACACAGTCCCAAATAAAAGCAGGGACCCAGAAGAGCTCAGCTAACCCACTAAGAGAACTATAAGATAACAATTAGTCCTTTTTTAAAGAGAGTAAAAGCAAGACGTGGTGACACGTGTCTATAGTCCCAGTAATCTGAAAGGCTGAGGCAGGAGGATTCCAAGCTTGAGTCCAGCTAGAGCAACTTAGTGAGACTCTGTCTCAAGAAAAAAAAAAAAAGGGCAGGGGCTAAGTGTGTATATGGCAACCTTTTAATTCACAAAAAATACATGAATACATAAGGCTTTATTTAAAATTTTGCAACCAAAAACTCATCAGTGATTTGTCTTGATCCTGAATGTAGGAGATTATTTATAAAGAAGTTATATGCTTTTCAGTGACTAGGTAGATACCTTTATGAACTCAACCTAACATAAGGAAAGTTTCTGTAACTAATAACAGACAGCAATAAAATGGGACAACTTAGGACAAATGACCAACTACGCTATAGTAAAAACTGAAGGCATAAAATGAATCCCACACCTGAACTGAACAAATGGAAAAGAGGGGGAGAAAACACACTTGAACAATACATTGAAAGGCTGAGCTGAACATTAAAAAGGTTGAACCCAACTTCTGATTGTAAGTCATGATGAAGTATTAGGGATCAAGCTTACTCTTCTACTGTAATCAATTAGAAAAGTGGGGGCCGGTGAGATGGCTCAGTGGCATAAGCGCCTGCCTAGCAAGCACGAGGTCCTGAGTTCGACTCCCGGAACCTACATATGAAAAAAGGGCCAGTGATATTGCTCAGTGGCATGGGAGCCTGCTGGCGTGCGAGGTCCTGAGTTCGACCCCTGGTACCCACAAAAAAAAAAAAAAAAAGAAAGAAAGAAAAGTGGGTAAAATATATGAAAAAATATTTTCACACATTAGATAATAGGCACCAACAGGACCCTGATCCTTGAGAGACAAAAATCCAACAGAAGTCTTGTGTGCCCCTTGAACTGGCACTTAAAAGTACATTCCAGAATGAGGGAAAGGGGAAATACCTATGGAGTTCCTTGCAACACCCAACGGGTCAATGTCTGCTCAGGTGTGTGGGGGTGGGCCAAAGACTGCTAATTCCAAGGACCCAGAATATCTTGAAGACGGGATGTTTTGCCAGCTTGAGCAGAGATGGACCTTACGGGAAAAACAAGGAAATTCCCTAGGGGACAATCAGACAAAAGTTAAGTATTCAGCCAAACTGTCACCATGCCTTGTTTGCCTGCCTTGCTACCTAAAACAAACATCTGCGCTCAGCAGAACTCTATGCCTTTGTTGGTCCTCAATAAATCCGGGCACTTCAGTCACTTCGGGGCTCCATTTTGGTGGGGCCCCTGACCCTCCTCAAAGATATTCTCTGTCTATCGCGTCTTCATTTGTCTCTCAAACAGGGTTTGCTGGCCTGAACCCGGCAGGAACCAAAGCAAAGCACTAGGTTTTTATGTTGAGCTGAGGAGACAGGCTCAAGCTCAGAGGCTGGAAATTGTTGGGCAGAATTATAAAGAAAAAGAGTCTTTTAAGAGACTTCCAGAGATTGACACAACAGTCACTGTGAGTCCTACCTAAATATGAATATGCACACATGAAGAGTGAAACTCTGTGAAACCAAGGAAAGCATGATCAATAAGCTGTGAGCTAAACAATTCCCAATGATTACACAGTACTGAGAAGCATTCAATTTTAGATGAGGCAGAGTAGATAATCTTCATATAAAACTCACAGTGCTCAGTAGAACATACAAAAGGGCCACATCTTCACAAAAGGGCAAAATTATTCATATTCAAGGGCATTGAAGACACACATTAATGAAGCTTTTTGAAAAGCTCGAAAATAATTAAACTCAACTAAAAGTGACTTAAATGCATGGACAACAATGTCAACTACTCTCTAAAACAACAACATACAGATACTCTACAATATCCAATTTACAATGTTTATTTTTTAATAAAACATAACTAGATTTGTCAAGAAGAGGAAAATATGAACAATAATCCAAGGGGGAAAGTCAACAAAAATGAAGTAGGAAGTGACAGCAATGATAAAATTGGCAGACAAGCACAGTAAGACAGCTGTTTAGAAAAGTACTAATATTGAAAAAAATGAGTATCTTGAAAAGATAAATAGAAATAGGAGACATTAAAAAAAGATAGGAGACATTGAGGGAAAAAAAAAAAGAAGGGCTGGTGATATAGCTCAGTGGCATAAGCTCCTGCCTGGCAAGCGTGACGTCCTGAGTTCGACTCCCAGTACCCGCATATACAATAAAAAAAAGGAAATAAAAAGAATTTCCAGGGCTGAAAATTACAGCACACTGTAATTTACTAAATAGTATTAATACAATAATAGTGCAGAAAATAAAAATGAATTGAAGACATAGGAGCAAAAACTGTCCAAAACGTAAAAAAAAAAAAAAAAAAAAAAAAACCAACTATCCAAAATGAAGAGAGAAAAATGACAAAACCTATGGGAAAATATCTGACAAGTCTTATAAATACGTAATTGAAGTTCCATAGAAGAGCACAACAGAAAATATTACTTGAAATAATGGTCAAAATGTTCAAAAAATTTGATGAAAACTATAAACCCGTGTCCAAAAAGATCAAGAAAGCTTAAGTAGGTTACATACAGAGAAGCAAAGAGAATAAACATCACAAACAAAATGTCATAAGGAAGCAACACATTTGAATAGATGGATGAAACATCCATCATTTTAGGTCTTCTATATCCAAGGGAAAAACTTTCAAAAATGAAGGGAAAAGGTAAACATCAATAAAAAGATGGACTAGGAAACTCCAAGCTCTACTTGCCACATAGAAATATTAAATAAACAAGCACAAATTTTCAGAAACAAGTTTCCCTGGGACCTGGAAAACAGTGAAAGGTTTATATGATCCAAGCAATCGCTCAATCAAGACAAAGCCATTTTTAGGAAAGTTTTACAGCATTTTTACTTGCCTTGCCCTATCCTTTACTTGGTGAGGTGATAGTTTTACTCTAGCAGCAGCACCCAGGAAGGAACACAGTAGAACTTATTTGCAAATTATTTTATATATCTATTGTAGCCCATCTGAGGATATTTTAAGAATATACATAAGGCCTTCACCTTCATCACTGCTTTGCTTAACTTGGTACTCTAGTGAGAAAAACAGGAAGAACTACTAAAAAGTTGTCAGGTGACTACAGGCCATGGATGACTAGGGCAACACATTATAGGTGGACAAATACAAAACACTACACAAGGCTCAGAGGAAAAACTGAAATGAGATACTTTTAATATGTGGGACACTTGAAAGCACCCATGTATGCAAGATAATTCAGAAAACCACGTGACAGCCCAGGTGTGGTGGTGCACACCTCTAATCACAGCACTCGGGAGGCTGAGGCAGGAGGATAGCTGTGAGTTTGAGGCCAGCCTGGGCTACATAGTTAGTTCAAGACTACCATGAACTACATAGCAAGACCCTATCTCAAACAAAACAAAACAAAACAAAACAAAACAAAACAAAACACCACATGTGAATACCCAGGCAACACACATGCTCTAAAAAGACCCAAGAAGACTGTGGTGGATTGACAACTGGTGGTCAACTTATAACACCCAGCTGAAATGAATCAGCATGGCCCTGGGTATAGAGGGCCCACCTGAGGAATGTTGTCAACAACATAAAAAGAACTGGAGAGGAAGAGATGGTGCTGTTGGTTCTCCCGGAGGAGCTTGTCACACTGGTTTTCCTGATATGAACTTGGCTGTTCTCATCATCGGAAGAGCTCGGGACCTTGCTGTAGCTGAGGATGGCTGTGGTACTTTTCGGGGGAGCTCTGGTCCTTACTTTGAGCATCACTTCCTGGCTCCGGTGCAGATTCCTCAGCCTGCTGGCACAGATCCTTCATCCCACTGGTGCACACTCTCCAGCTTCCACCACTGACCTTTGGGCCTTCCCGGCACAGATCCGTGAAACAGACTTGCATGAGACATTGTTGTAGGCTCTAGGCAACCAGCTGGACTCGTTGGGGGCATTGCTGTTGGCTCTAGGTCTTCAGCTACACTCATACAGGACAGTGCTGTGGAATCCAGGCCTTCAGCTGGATTCTTGGGGTCTTTAGTGTGTGGACAGAATTCCTGCACTCTTTTTGTATTTGACTCTTTGGGTGACTACTATAAAATAATCCTATAAATTGTGTGTCCTGTATTGTATTGTTTCCCTTGCAAGCCCTCACTACAACAACGACCTTAAGCTTTCCTCTTCAGCTGAATTTTATGTTCAGTGTAACCCTGGTTAAGGGTTGAAGGAATGCCCTAGCACAAAGTCAATCTACAAAGACTGGCAAAACATCAGGCATTCAAGGGAATGTTTTTCAAAACATGAGATGAATATGAATAAAAGGGACAGACATTTCAGTGATGACACGAAAAGGAATACTCTGCATAAATAATGTGGGGGAGTCCCAAAACAATACGTCTACTATAACGCAGTACGTACGTGTGTGTGTGTGTGTGTGTGTGTGTAGAGCAAACCCTTGGGAAGAGAGAACATGATATACTATACTATACCAAAGTATAATACTCAAATGCCTAGTTGGCAGTTAAAAAAAAAAGAAATAACACTACAATGAAACAGGAAAACATGGTCCATTCAAAAGAATAAAATAATAAAACCTATCACCAAAAGGAATACCACACAATAGACTTCTAAAACAAAGACTTTAAAGCAATTGTCTTAAATACACTGAAAGAGATAAAAGGGGTGTGGCTCCCTTCAAGAAAACAATATTTTCATAAACTAATATCATAAAACATGTGAAAATTGTTAAACACAACAAACAAAACCTAAAAAGTATCCTAATTAAAATTTTAAAAAATTCAAGTGGGAGTACCGAGATGGTAGAGTGATGAGTAGCAGAGACAGATCAACTAGACAAAAAATCAACAATGAAATAGTAGAACTGAAACAAACTTTGGAATAAATGGACTTAAGTAGATGTCTACAGAGTGTTCCACCCAACAACATCAGAATACACATTCTTCTCAGCTGCACACGGGATGTTCTCCAAAACAGACCACATACTAGCTCATACAACATCCTTAAGTAAATGCAAAGGAATTGAAATTTTCCCATGCATATTATCTGACCATAGTGCAATGAAATTGGAAATAAAAAGCAAAAGAAACAACAAGAACTTCCTAAACACATGGAAATTAAATAGCACCTCCTGAACAACCAATGGGTCACAGATGAAATTAAAGAAGAAATTACACAGTTTCTACAATTGAATGACAATGACAGTACAACATACCGGAACTTATGGGACACAATGAAAGCAGTCCTAAGAAGGAAAATTTATAGCAGTAAATACCCATATCAGGAAAACAGAGCACGCACAAATAAACAACATAATGGTGAGCCACAAATTTCTAGAAGAAGAAAAGCAGGCTAAGCCAAAAGCTCGTACAAGGGAGGAAATTATAAAGATCAGAGCAGAAATCAATGCACTAGACACTAAAAAAACAATACAAAGAATCAATGACTCAAAGAGTTGGTTCTTTGAAAGATTAAATAAGATCAACAAACCCTTATCCAACCTTGTTTAAAAAAAAAGGAAAGAGAAGACTCAAATCCACGCAGTTAGGAATGAAAAGGGTGAAATCACAATGGACCTTGCAGAAATCCAGAAGATCATCTACACCTATTTTGAAAACTTGTGTTCTAATAAGATGGAAAATGCAGAAGAAATGGACAGATTCCTAGATACATATGAATTTCCAAAGCTGAATCAAGAAGATATAAAAATCCTAAATAAACCAATATCAATCAATGAAATCGAAAATGTAATTAAAAACCTATCAACAAAAAAAGGCCCAGCACCTGATGGATTCACTGCCAGATTCTACCAGAAATTTAGAGAAGATCTAACACCTCTACTGCTCAAACTCTTTAATGAAACTGAAAGGGAAGCAATACTCCCACATTCATTCCTGGAAGCAAGCATTACCCTGATACCAAAACCAGACAAGGACCCAACTAAGAAAGAGAACTATAGACCAATCTCCCCATGAACATACATGCAAAAATCCTCAATAAGATACTGGCAAACAGAATGCAGCAAATCATCAAGAAGATTATACACGATGACTAAGTTGGATTCATCCCAGGGATGCAGGGATGGTTCAACATAAATAAATCAATGAGTGTAATACACCATATTAACAGAGCCAAGGACAAAAATCATATGATCATGTCAATAGATGCAGAAAAACCTTTGACAAAGTCCAGCACCCATTCATGATTAAAAACCCTATAGAAAATTGGAATACATGGTCTTTATCTCAATCTGATAAAAGCCATCTATGACAAATTAACAGCCAATATCACACTAAATTGACAAAAACTGAAAGCTTTCTCTCTAAAATCAGGAACAAGACAAGGATGTCCACTGTCGCCACTCTTATTCAACACAGTCCTGGAAACTGTAGCCGAGCAATTAGACAAGAGCAAGAAATAAAAGGATTAATGATTGGAAAGGAAGAAATTATCATTATTTGCAGATGACATGATACTCTATGTAGAAGACCCCAAAAACTCCACTAAAAAACTGCTAGATTTAATAAGCAAATTCAGTAGCGTAGCTGGATACAAAGTCAACACTCAAAAATCAATAGCCTTCCTGTACACGAATAGTAAACTCACTGAGATAGAAATTAGGGTAACAACACCTTTCACAATAGCATCCAAAAAAATGAAATACCTAGGAATCAATCTAACGAAGGATGTAAAAGACCTCTACATTGAAAACTACAGTACTCTGAAAAAGGAGATTGAAGAGGATATCAGAAAATGGAAAGATATCCCTTGCTCTTGGGTAGGAAGAACCAATATAGTGAAAATGGCCATACTTCCAACATTGTTATACAGATTTAATGCAATTCTGATCAAAATTCCAAAAACATATCTCACAGAATTAGAGAAAACAATCCTAAAATTTATTTTGAACCAGAAGAGACCTAGAATAGCAAAGGCAGTTCTGGGCAACAAAGGCAAGGCAGGGGGCATCACAATCCCTGACTTAAAATTATACTATAAAGCTACTGTGATAAAAACAGCATGGTCCTGCAAAAAAACAGACCCGAAGATCAATGGAACAGATTAGAAGGTGCAGAAACAACTCCACACATACTAAGTCACCTTATCTTTGACAAAGGTGCCAAACACGTTTAGTGGAAGAAAGCCCCTTTAATAAATGGTGCTAGAAAACTGGCTCTGCACATGCTGAAGATTAAAACTGAACCCATATCTTTCACCGGGCACTAAACTAAATTGGAAATGGATCAAATATCTAAATATTAAAACAGAAACATTGGGCCGGGGAGATGGCTCAGCGGCTTAAGCACCTGCCCAGCAAGCGCGAGGGCCCGAGTTCAACTCCCAGAACCCACATACGAAAAAGGGGCCGGTGATATCGCTCAGTGGCACAGGTGCCTGCTGGCGCGCGAGGTCCTGAGGTCGACCCCCCCGGTAGCCACAAAAAAAAAAAAAAAAAAAAAAAAAACCAGAAACATTAAATCTGCTGGAAAATAGATTAGGTAAAACTCTTGAAGACATTGGTGTAGGCAAAGACAAAATGAACAAAACCCCAATGGCACAGGAAGTATCACAAAGAATCAACAACTGGGATCTCATCTTATTAAAAAGCTTTTGCACAGCAAGAGAAACCAACAGAGTGAAGAGACAAGCCACAATATGGGAAAAAAAATGTTTGCCAGATGTTCCTCAGATGAAGGATTACTACTGAGAACAAATAAAGAACTCAAAAACATCAGACCTCCCAAATTTAAAGACCCAATCCAAAAATGGGCATCTGAGATGAATAAACACTTCTCAGATGAAGAAATACAAATGGCAAATAAATATATGAAAAAATGTTCAACATCACTGGTCATTTGAGAGATGCAAATTAAAACAACACTGAGATTCCATCTCACCCTAGAAAGAATGGCTATTATCAAGAAATCAACCAATAACAAATATTGGAAGGGTTGTGGGGAAAAAGGAACCCTTGTCCACTCTTGGTGGGAGTGTCGATTGGTGCAACCACTGTGGAAATCAGTGCAGAGATTCCTCAAAAAACTAGAATTGGAGGTCCCATTCGACCCAGCTATTCCCCTTCTGTGTATTTTACCAGAAGAATTAAAAACATCATACCAGAGCAATATATGTGTACCCATGTTTATAGCAGCACAATTTGCAATAGCTAGATCTTGGACAACCCAAATGCCTATCAACTGAGGAATGGATAAAAAGATGTGGTCTTTTTATACAATGGAGTACTACTCAGCCATAAAGAAGGCTAAACTGGAGACTTTTATGGGTAAATGGATGCAACTTGAGACCGTACTCATAAATAAAATAAAGCAAATGCACATGTGTAAACATCGTATTGTCTTCCTAGTGTGAGAAGCTGAAAGAGTAAATAAGATCCAAAATGTACAATAGATATTGTAAAGTAGGAAGAAACTGTTCAAAAGGAAAAAGAAACTGGGATGGGGGAATAGAGAAAAGAAGGAAGAGAAAAGCAAAAAAAAAAAAAGAAAGAAAAAAATATATACAAAAGATAGTTAAGATAGATATACTACTAATTTCTCTTAGTTCATTGCAAAGAAAGGTTTGTGCTAATATTGTTTGGGCAATTGAATGCCAATATCTTGTACTCTGAGTAACTAATTTAAAGATAACAATATGCAATGTATTAACCATTGTTATCCTCCTATTACATTGTTATGAAATTTTGTTCTATTTTTCTTTTTAAAATAAAAATTAAAAAAATTAAAAAAAATTCAAGAGTATCAGCAACAGATATGAGCAGACAGAAAAATTAGCAAACATAAAGATGTTAACTGAAATGATTACCTCAAAACAGAAAGAAAAAAAAAATGAAAGAAAACTAGGTAAAAAAGAAATTAAGGAAATAAAGGCTAAAACTTTCCAAATATGAAGAGACCTAAATCTACAAATCGAGGAAGCTCAATGAACTCAAATAGACAAAACCAAGGAAAATTATACTCAAACTATAGAAAGCCAAAAATAGCAAACACAGACATATATCATTTTACTGTGCTTTCCTTTACTGTCCTTAACAAATACTGTGATTTTTACAAACTAAAACTTGGTAGCATCCCTGCATTCAACAAGCCTATTGACATTATTTTCCCAACAACACTTTATACATTGAAAGAGCTTGTATTGTGCTGCATTTTGCTAATTCCTACAATATGTTATTCAAACTTTTAATTACAATATCTATTACGATGATCTGTGATCAGTGATCTTTTTTTTTTTTTCCTTTGTCAGGTTTTCTTTTTTCATACTAATGTAATTGTTTTGAAGCACCACAAACTACACTCATATAATACAGTGAACTTAATTATAAAGTATTGGGTATGTTCTAAGTGATCTACCAACTGGCTGTTCCTCTGTCTCTCTCCTCCTCCTTGGGCCTCTATTTCCTGGGACACAGTAATATTGAAATTAAGCTAATTAACAACCCCACAATAGCTTCTAGGTATTCAAGTAAAAGGAAGAGTTGATAATCTCTCACTTTAAGTCAAATGCTAGAAATGTTTAAGCTTAGTGAGGAAGGATGTCAAAAACTGAGGCCAAAAGTTAGGTCTCTCATCAAAACAGCCCAGATAGTTAGCTAAATAATGAATGCAACGGAAAAGTTATCAAAAGAAACTAAAAAGTACTAGTTAAGTAAATATAAAAATGACTAGAAAATAAAATAGCATTATTGCTAATGTGGTGAAAGCTGTAGTGGTCTGGATCACAGACGAAATCAGCCACAACATTCTCTTAAGCAAAAGCCTATTCCAGAACAAGGTTCTAACTACTCAATTCTATGAAGGCTGGGGAAAACGAATGCAAAAGAAAGTTCAAAGCTTGCAGAGGTTGCTTCATAAGGTTTAAGGAAGCAAGCTACCTCAATAACATAAAAGTACATGGTGAAGTAACAAGTGCTAATGTAGAAGCTACAGCAAGTTATGGAAAAGATCTAGGTCAGATAATTGATGGGAGGTGGTTGCACTTAATAGATTTTCAATGTAGATGAAACATCCTTATATTGGAAGAAGATGCCTTAATCTACAAAAAACTCAATGCCTGGCTTCAAAGGACAGGCTTGCCCAGTGTGGAGGTGCATGCCTGTAATCCCAGCACTCTGGAGGCTGAGGCAGGAGGATCACCATGAGTTCCAGGTCAGCCTGGGCTACATAGTGAGTTCAAGGCCAGCTTAAACTACATAGTGAGACCCTGTCTCAAAATAAAATAAAAACATAAGTAAAATAAAATAAAACAAACAAAACAAAATAAAATGAATAAAAGACAAAGGACAGGCTGACTCTATTGTTACAGACTAATGCAGCCAGTAACTAAGTTGAAGCCAATGTTCATTTACCATTCCAAATATCCTAGGACCTTTTACTATACTATAGGTATTCTGCTTGTGTTGTATAAATCAAACAAATCCAGAATGACAACACATCTGTGTACAACATAGTTTACTGAATATTTTAAGCCTACTGTTGAGACTACTACTCAAAGTGTCCTTTCAGAAGACTACTGTCCATTAACAATGCACCTGGTCACCCAAGAGATCTGATGGAGATTATAATGAGAATAATGTTATTTTCATGGTTGTCAACACAACATCAATTCTATAGACAATTGATCGGAAGTCATTTTTACTCTCAAGTCTTATTATTTAAGAAATATACCGGAGTTGCTTCTGATGGGTAAGCAAAGAAAATGATGTCTTAAGATAGAATATATCTCTAGTGAAGATGCTATGAATATTGCTGAAATGACAGCAATATTGATAAAATGAAGCTGGGCATGGTGGTGCACGCCTGTAATCCCAGTACTCAGGAGGCTGAAGCAGGAGGATCACTGTGAGTTTGAGACCAGCCTAGGCTACACAGTGAGTTCAAGGCCAGCCTGAAGTGCATAGTGAAACTCTGTCTCTAAAAGATACACCAGGAGGGAGGGAGGGAGGGAGGGAGGAAGGAAGGAAGGAAGGAAGGAAGGAAGGAAGGAAGGAAGAAAGAGCTATAGCTACTCCAATGTTCAGCAACCACCACTAGTCAGAAAGTATCAACATTGAGGCAAGATGCTCCATCAGCAAAGAGATTATGTTTCACTGAAGGTTCATATGATCATTAGCATTTAGCAACAAAGTATTTTAATTAAGGCATATATGTTTTTAGATATGTTACTGCACACTTTAAAGAGTATATATAGGGCCAGTGAGATGGCTCAGCGGCATAAGCGCCTGCCTGGCAAGCGCAAGGTCCTGAGTTCGACTCCCAGTACCCACATACAAAAAAAGGGCCAATGATATCGCTCAGCGGCATGGGCGCCTGCTGGCGCATGAGGTCCTGAGTTCGACCCCCGGTACCCACACTAAAAAAAAAAAAAAAAGAGTACATATATACATAACCTTTATATGCACTAGGAAAACAAAAAATCACTTGACAAACTTTATTAAAAAATATTTGCTTTATTGTAGTAGTCTGGAACCAAACCAACAATATCACCTATGTACGATTATACTGAAATCAGGAACAGATAAGTGACTCATCACATACAAGAAATCATTAATAAGATTATACACTAGTTTCTCATGAGAAACTTCACAGCCAGAAGATAGTCCAGTAATATAGTTTTGTGCCAAACAAAAAAATCTCATCAGTTAGAATTTTATATGCAGCAAGCTCATTCTTCAAAACAGAAGAAGAATGCTCAATTCAGCAGCACATACACTAAAATTGGAACAATACAGAGATTAGCATGGCCCCTGTGCAAGGATGACACACAAATTCAGGAAGCGTACCATATTTAAAAAACAAACAAAATAGAGGATGAAATTAAGATACTCCTAAACTGAGGGAGTTTGTTAAATAGACCTGCCCTACAAAAATGCTAGAGAGAGGCCTTCAGGTTGAAATCAAAGAATACTAGATAATAACTCAAAGACAAAAAGATATCCAGAAAAGATACATACAGAGGGAAATATAAAACTTACTATCATTGCAATTTTTGTTTGTAGCTCCACTATTTTTACTTTCTACAAGACTTAAAGGATAAAAACATAAAATATACTTATGTGTTATGTATAAAAATGTAATTTGTGGCACCAATAATATACAGTCACAAAACTATAATACGGGAGGAAATGGAGTTATGTAAGAGCAGAGTTTTTGTATGGACTGAAGTTGAAATCAATTCAAATAAGGTTTCTATAACTTTAAGATGTTATATGCAATCCCCATTATAACCACAAAGCAAGTATCTGAGAAATTAATATATATGAAAAAAAGTGAGAAAAGAATCAAAATTTGTCACTGCAAAAATTCAAATAAGCACAAAAGAACAACAACAACAACGCAGTAAGACAGAGAAAACAGCAATATGGTAGAAGCAGATCCTATTCATCAATATTTAACTCAAATATAAATGGATTAAACTCCTGGATCAAAAGTCACAGACTGAAAGATTATATAAAACCATGATCTAAATAACGGCTATAAAAAACTCACTTCAGGCCTGGCATGCTAGTACACATCTATAATCTCAGTGCTCTGAGAGGCTGAGGAAGGAGAATCACGAGTTCAAGCCCAATATGAGCAACTCAGTGATTTATTGAGACCCTGTCTCAAAATATAAAAACAGCTGGTGATGTGGCTCAATGCAAAGGTCTTGGGTTCAATCCCGAGTACTGGAACAAAATAGAACCAAAACAAAACCACTTCACTTCTGATCTGAAGACACAAATAGGTTGAAAGTGATGGAATGGCAAGATAGTCCAAGTACCCAACCACCAAAAGAGAGCTGGGGCGATTAAACATAAGACAAAATAGATTTTAAGTTGAAAAGTGTTACAAGAGACAAATAGGACATACATTGAGATAAGAATCAACTTATCGCAAAGATTTAACAATTATAATCATACATGTATCACAACAAACAGCCTCAAGATATATGTAGAAAAGTTGACAGAACTAAAAGAAAAACTACAAGGTTCTACACATTTCTTTTGCCCCACTGAGCTTCTAAATGCAAAAAAGTTCAATGACAAAAAAGAGCAACTGAATATTTAAATACCCCAAATTCAATTTCAATAATACATAGGAAATGCACACAAAAGATCAATAAGGAAACAGGACTTGAGTAACACTGTAAATCAACTGGGCCTAACAGATATGAACAATGTGTAGAACGCTCCATTTGACAGTGGCAAAATATGTATTTTCTCAAATGCACATGAAACATTTTCAAGGATAGACCATACTACGAGGCCCAAAACAAGCCTTAATATTAAAGTACTAAAATCATGCAAAATGTCTTTTCTAAACACAATGGAAGGAAACTAGAAATCAGTAACAGAGAATGAGAAAAAATAGAAATATTTGAAATTACAAAACACACTCTTAAATAACTGAGTCAAATAAATCTCAAGATAAATTACAAAATATTTTGAGACAAATGGAAACAGAATACCAAAATTTTAGGAATGAAGTGAAAACAGTACTAAGGTGGAATATACCACGGTATATTCATTAAAGTGAGTATACCACCTCACTTTAGATGAGAAGTGAGGTGGTATATATATAGTGAGGTGAAATTTGTAGCGGTATACACATACATTAAAAAAGATCAAAGGCAGGCATGATGGCACATGCCTGTAATCCCAGCGCTCTGAAGCCTGACGCAGGAGGATCGCCTGGAGTTCAAGGCCAGCCTGGACTACATAGTGAGTTCAAGTCTAGTCTGAATTACACAGCAAAACCCAGTCTCAAAAAAAAAATCATAAATCAAGAGCCTAACTTTACATGCTAAAGAACTGAAGCAAGAAAGTGAAAATTAAATCAATGCTAGGAAAATAGAAGGAAATAATACAGATTAGAGCAAAGATGAATACAATCATTCATAGATGGACACATGGCTAAACAGGCATGCAATAAAGCAAACAGTGTCACACATCACTTACCAATGGGAATATGTCCCAAGAAAGGCATCATTAGGCAATTTCATTGTTATTTGAACATCACAGAGAATATCTACAAACTGAGGCCTATATGATGTCATCTGGCAATATAATTTTATAAACAACCATTGTGTACCTGGTCTGCCACTGAAGCATCATTGTGTAGTGCTTAACTATATAGGAAAATGTTATGAAATGACAAAGGTAAGTTGGTAAGTGTATTAGTGTTCCTTTTATAGTTTTTTGAACTTTTTTGCATTTACAAATACTTATAATAAAATTGTGGAAAATTTAAATTAAAGAGTGGATGAAAACCGATGCATCATGTACTGTGCAAAGACAAATATATACTTAAGACTTTCAAAGGATGAGGGCATACCTCAGTGGTAAGACATTCGCCTAGCATGCACAAAGCCCTGAATTCAATCCCCAGAACTACAATAAACAAATTGGGCATATCACTGTAAGTGAATGTTATATTAAGAGGAAACTGTGTAAATTAAAGTAAATCCAAGAAAATGTCAGCATACTAATTTAGCAAGTGAGATTATAGGACATCACTCAATTTCTTTTTTTTTTTTATTTTAAAGAGAAGAAAAAACAAAACAAATCAAAAGAAGAACAAATTTTCAAAGCAACATAATAGGAGGGTAACAATGGTTAATACATTACGTATTACTATCTTTAAGTTAGTTATTCAGGATACCAGACATTAGCATTCAATTGTCCAAACATTATTGGCACAAACCTTACTCTTCAATGAACTAAGTAAAATTGGTAATGTAACTGTCTTAACCATCTTATATATATACACAATTTTTTTTCCCTTTCCCTTCTTTCTTTTCCCTATTCCAGTCTCTCTTTCCTTTTGACCAGTTTCTTTTTGATTCATCATGTCTATTGTACATTTTGGATCTTATTTACTCTTTCAGTTTCTCATACTAGAGAGACAATACGATGCTTACACATGTGCTTCTGGTTTATTTCACTTATGAGTATTTTCTTGAGTTGCATCCATTTACCTATAAAAGTCTCCAGTTTATCCTTCTTTATGGCTGAATAGTACTCCATTGTATAAAAATACCACATCTTTCTTATCCATTCCTCAGTTGATGGGCATTTGGGTTGTTTCCAAGATCTGGCTATTACCAATTGTGCTGCTATAAACATGGGTGCACATATATCGCTGTGGTACGATGTTTTTAATTCTTCTGGGAAGATGCCCAGAAGGGGAGTAGCTGGGTCAAATGGGACCTCCAACCCTAGTTTTTTGAGGAATCTCCACACTGATTTCCACAGTGGCTGTACCAGTCGACACTCCCACCAACAGTGAAGAAGGGTTCCTTTTTCCCCACAGCCCCTCCAGCATTTGTTATTAGTTGATTTCTTTATAGTAGCCATTCTTTCTGGGGTGAGATGGTATCTCAGTGTTGTTTTAATTTGCATCTCTCGAATGACTAGTGATGTTGCACATTTTTTTGTATATTTATTTGCCATTTGTATTTCTTCATCTGAGAAATGTGTATTCATCTCAGATGCCCATTTTTGGAGTGGGTCTTTAAATTTGGGAGGTCTGATTTTTTTGAGTACTTTATATGTTCTCGATAGTAATCCTTTGTCTGAGGAACAGCTGGCAAACATTTTTTCCCACATTGTGGGTTGTCTCTTCACTCTGTTGGTGGTTTCTCTTGCTGTGCAAAAGCTTTTTAATAAGATGAGATCCCAGTTATTGATTCTTTGGGATAGTTCCCATGCGGTTGAGTTTTTATTCATAAAGTCTTTGCCTACACCAATGTCTCCAAGGGTTTCACCTATCCTACCTTCCAGCAGATTTAATGTTTCTGTTTTAATATTTAGATCTCTGATCCATTTTGAATTTAGTTTAGTGCATGGTGAAAGATATGGGTCTAGTTTTAATCTTCGGCATGTGTAGAGCCAGTTTTTCCAGCACCATTTATTAAAGAGGCTATCTTTCTTCCAACGAATGTGTTTGGCACCTTTGTCAAAGATAAGGTAGCTTAGTATGTCTGGGGTTGTTTCAGCATCTTCTAATCTGTTCCATTGATCTTCAGGTCTGTTTTTTTGCCAGTACCACACTGTTTTTATCACAGTAGCTTTATAGTATAATTTCAAGTCAGGGATTGTGATGCCCCCTGCCTTGCGTTTGTTGCCCAGAATTGCCTTTGCTATTCTAGGTCTCTTCTGATTCCAAATGAATTTTAGGATTGTTTTCTCTAATTCTGTGAGATATGCTGTTGGAATTTTGATTGGAATTGCATTAAATCTGTATAACAATTTTGGGAGTATGGCCATTTTCACTATATTTGGTTCTTCCTATCCAGGAGCAAGGGATATCTTTCCATTTTCTGATATCCTCTTCAATCTCCTTTTTCAGAGTACTGTAGTTTTCAGTATAGAGGTCTTTTACATCCTTTGTGAGGTTGATTCCTAGGTATTTCATTTTTTTGGATGTTATTCTGAAAGGTATTGTTTCCCTAATTTCTCTTTCAGTAAGTTTGTTATTTGTGTACAGGAAGGCTATTGACTTTTGAGTACTGACTTTGTATCCAGCTACACTACTGAATTTGCTTATTAAATCTAGCAGTTTTTTAGTGGAGTTTTTGGGGTCTTCTGTGTAGAGTATCATGTCATCTGCAAATAATGATAATTTAACTTCTTCCTTTCCAATCATTATTCCTTTTATTTCTTTCTCTTGTCTAATTGCTCTGGCTAAAGTTTCCAGAACTATGTTGAATAAGAGTGGGGACAGTGGACATCCTTGTCTTGTTCCTGATTTTAGAGGGAAGGCTTTCAGTTTTTGGCCATTTAGTATAATATTGGCTGTTGGTTTGTCATAGATAGCTTTTACCAGATTGAGATAAAGACCCTCTATTCCAATTTTCTGTAGGGTTTTTATCATGAAAAGGTGCTGGACTTTATCAAAAGCTTTTTCTGCATCTATTGAGATGATCATGTGATTTTTGTCTTTGGTTCTGTTAATATGGTGTATTACATTTATTGATTTACATATGTTGAACCATCTGTGCATCCCTGGGATGAATCCAACTTGGTCATGGTGTATAATCTTCTTGATTTGTTGGATTCTGTTTGCCAGTATGTTATTGAGGATTTTTGCATCTATGTTCATTAGGGAGATTGGCCTGTAGTTCTCTTTCTTAATTGCGTCCTTCTCTGGTTTTGGTATCAGGGTAATGCTTACTTCCAGGAATGAATTTGGGAGTATTGCTTCCCTTTCAAATTCATTGAAAAGTTTGAGAAGTAGGGGCGTTAGGTCTTCTCTAAATTTCTTGTAGAATTCGGCAGTGAATCCATCAGGGCCTGGGCTTTTCTTTGTTGGAAGGTTTTTAATTACATCTTCAATTTCATTGGTTGATATTGGTTTATTTAGGATTTTTAAATCTTCTTGATTCAGCTTTGGTAATTCATACGAATCTAGGAATCTGTCCATTTCTTCTGCATTTTCCATCTTAGTAGAATATAAATTTTCAAAATAGGTATAGATGATCTTCTGGATTTCTGCAGGGTCTGTCGTGATATCACCCTTTTCATTTTCAATTGCATGGATTTGAGTCTTTTCTTTTCTTTTTTTTTAATAAGGTTGGATAAGGGTTTCTCAATCTTTTTTATTCTTTCAAAGAACCAACTTTTTGCTTCATTGATTCTTTGTATTGTTTTTTTAGTCTCCAATACGTTAATTTCTGCTCTGATCTTTATAATTTCCTCCCTTGTACGGGCTTTTGGCTTAACCTGCTCTTCTTTTTCTAGAAGCTCGAGGTTCACCCTTAAGTTGTTTATTTGCGCTTGCTCTATTTTCCTGATATAAGTATTTAATGCTATAAATTTCCCTCTTAGGACTGCTTTCACTGTATCCCATAAGTTCTGGTATGTTGTACTGTCATTATCATTCAGTTGTAGAAAGTGTCTAATTTCTTCTTTAATTTCATCTGTGACCCACTGGTTGTTCAGGAGGGTGCTGTTTAATTTCCATGTGTTTAGGGAGTTTTTGTGAGATCTTTTGCCATTGATTTCCAATTTCATTGCACTATGGTCTGATAATATGCATGGGAGAATTTCAATTCCTTTGCATTTACTTAAGCAGGTTTTATGAGCTAGTATGTGGTCTATTTTGGAGAACGTCCCATGTGCAGCTGAGAAAAATGTGTATTCTGATGTTGTAGGATGGAACACTCTGTAGACATCTACTAAGTCCATTTGTTCAAAACTTTGGTTCAGTTCTACTATTTCATTATTGATTTTCTGTCCAGTTGATCTGTCTTTTTGTGACAGTGGAGTATTGAGATCTCCCAATATAATTGTATTAGTGCTTATTTGATTTTTCATGTCCTTTAGTAGTTGTTTTATATAGCTGGGTGCATTGGTATTTGACGCATATATATTTATGATCATTATCTCTTCCTCTTGGATTGTTCCCTTTACAAGGATGTAATGACTGTCTTTATCTCTCTGAATCCTTCTTGGCTTGAAGTTCACTTTGTCTGCAAAAAGAATAGCTACCCCTGCTTTTTTCTGGTTTCCTGTGGCATGGAGTATTGTCTTCCATCCTTTGACCTTCAGTCTATGAATTTCTTTCTGTATTAAATGTGTTTCTTGTATACAGCATATTGTTGGATCTTGCTTCTTGATCCATTTCGCCAGTCTGTGCCTTTTGATTGGTGAATTGAGACCGTTAACATTGATGGCTAAAACTGATATGTACTGACTTATACTTGTCATGATATTTTCCTGTTGTTGGTTCCCACTCTTTGTTTTTCCCCTTTCCTGCTATTTAATTATCTGCCCTGCCTGGTGGATTCCTTCTGTTGGGGTTCCTATCTCTTTCTAGAATGTCCTTCAGAAGATTTTGGAGTGCTGGTTTGGTGGTCATACATTTTCTCAGATGTTCTTTGTCATGAAAGTATTTTATTTCTCCATCAATTTTGAAAGATAGTTTTGCAGGGTGCATCAATCTGGGTTGAAAATTATTTTCCTTTAGAGCTTGAAATATGTCATTCCAAGCTCTTCTTGAATTGAGGGTTTGTGCTGAAAAGTCAGCTGTGATTCTGATGGGTTTTCCTTTATAGGTGATTTGTCTCTTCTCCCTAACAGCTTTTAAGATTCTGCCCTTCTGTTGAATTTCTGGGATCTTGACTATAATATGTCTGGCTGAAGTTTTTTTTTGATCATGTCTAGTTGGTGTTCTAAAAGCTTCACTTATAGGGGCGTCAAGTTCCTTTTCTCTTCCAGGAAAGTTCTCCCTGATTATGTCTTTGAACAAGGTTTTAATGTCATTGATGCTATCTCCTGCTTTTTCATTTATTCCAATTATTCTTAAATTGTTTATCTTTGAGTCATCTAGCAGCTGCTGAATTGATTTTTCATGGTCCCTTGCTGTTTTTAAGAATTCTTCCTTTTCATGATCACTAATTGCAAGCCTGTCTTCTATATCTGAGATCCTGTCCTCGCATTGGCTTAATCTGCTACAAATACTTTCAATGGAATTTTTGTTCTCTTGGATATCTGCTTGAATCTGCCTTATGGATTCCATTTCTTTCCTATGCTGAGCATTCATGGTTTCTATAGTTTTCTTAAGCTCATCTACTTTTTTTGTCTGTATCAGCTATAGTGTCCTTAAGCATGGTCTTCATTGTGGACATTATCTCTGCAGTTATCTGTGAGATTATTTCTGTTTTAATTTTTTCCAGAGCCTCATTCAGTTGCTTTGTTGTTACCACTTCAGATAGGCCAGGTGGGTGGCTTTCGGATTGTCCCACCTCGTTGCCCCCTAGGTTTGCCTTTGGTGAATTGGATGTGTGGGGTTGCATCTTGTTTAAGTGTCGTCTCATTTTTTCCTTTCTTTAATTCCTGGGGTGATGTTTGCAAATTACCTATGGTAGGTTACTTTATTGCTAGTGTTTAAGATCTTTAGAAGATGACTACTTCTCTGCAGTATCTTCCAAGTGGAGCTTGCTTTTGGGTTTTGAGCTTTCTGCCAGATCCTACCTCTTCAATTCGTTGGGTATGCGAAGTTGCTACCCGTTTGGCCCAGTCCTTGATTCTTTGGTACTGTGCCACTGTATTTTCTGTGTCCCTTAGTCAATCTCAAGCACGAAATATCAGGAAGGAAAGCTGTTTAGAACAATTATTTCACATTTGGCTATAATGTTAACTAAAGCATCAAACACAGCCTAGAAAATGACAGACTGAGCTAACCAGTTATTTACCACTTTTAGCTGTATAGAGTTGCGGTTATATAACAAAATCTAAAACACACCAGAAAAATTATATGCATTATACAAGTCCTATGTATGTCAATTTTTCCCTCAGGAGTTTAAATTTAAAATGAGTTAAGGATTAAATAGAGTGTTGGGAGAATCGGAAGGAATTAGATGTAAGGTTAGAGGACCAAGAGGGATCCCACTAAAATTGGGACACTGGTGCCGAGGACTGGTGGTAAAAAGAGAAGCAAGGGATAAAAGGAAGAACAGATCACAACCACAATCACAAAGAAGTTAGAGGCGCTGTTTACACTCATATAAAATACCAGAGAGAATAATGAAGGGAAGAGCAAATACACATACAGAAACAAAAACAAAGATAAAAACAATAAAACAAACAAAACAAAAATAAAACCCCACCAAAAAAAAAAAAAAAAAAAAAAAAAAACCTTCGCCAGAACAAAAAACAAATGAGAGAGAAAAAAATAAAAATAAAAATAAAAAAAAATAAAAAATAAAAAGAATCAGTTCCAGGTGTTGACTCTGCTGTAGGCAGGCACCGTGTGGTGACAGAGTCCTGTTCCGTGCAGGTGGGTCCCAGTAAGCCAGGAGCGGCCCTCTGGCAGGGCAGTGAGCAGAGGCCCGTACTTTCAGGCAGAGACCAGTCTAGCTCGCCTGCCGCTCTCAGTGCCCTTTCACTATCCCTGGGCCTGAGAGGCGCAGCGCGCTGTCCGGAGCGCGGGTTCCCTGCACTGGTTTCCCGCCGCTCTGATTTTCACCACGCCCCCCACAATGGCGCCGGGCCAGTCTCTCTCTGGCGCGGGACAGGTGTGGCTGAGAGACCAGTCTCGTTCGCCTGCTGACCTCAGCACACTTTCGTGGGCCTGAGAGGCCCCGCACTGCCCTGTCCGGAGCACGAGTGTCCAGTGCTGTTTTTCTTTCGCGCCGCTCTGAGTTTCGCCACACCCCCCACAATGGCGCCCGGCCGGTCGCTCTCTGGCGCGGCGCAGCTGTGGCTGAGAGACACTCACCGCCGGCCAGCGCAGTTCTCCACCGCTCCCCCGCCTCGCCGCTGTCTCAGGATCTTCCGTGGGGGCTCCCTGGGCGCCAGCTGTCACCTTGTGTCCCTAGAATTGAGCTTCTGTCGCGCTGCGATTCCTGGGATGGTAGAAGGTGCGCGCGCGCGGTCTGCTCCTTCTTCTTTGTTGGAAATCACCCTTCACTGGTGCCGGGGGTCCCAGATTGCGCTTCAGAACTTTTCTGGGTTCTGGGGAGGCATCTCCCCCCCCTCCTGCACTTTCCCGGTCGCTATATTCCCGTGTTCCAACGGTAACTTTTGGAGAGAGTTTCGCTGCCTGCTTCTTACTCATCCGCCATCTTTTTCCTCCTCTCCCCTCAATTTCTTTGTTTTTGTGGGTTTGTTTGTTTGTTTTTGTTTTGAGACAGGGTCTCGCTATGTATTTCAGGCTGGCCTCAAACACATGGTGATCCTCCTGCCTCACCTTCCCAAGTGCTGAGATTACAGGTGTGAACCACCACACCCAGCTCAAATTCGTTTAACTTTGCTATATGTTTAAAACTTATGATAAAATATTCAAAAACAAAAATGAAGTAGATACATTATTATTACAATATGTACATCTCAGGTGGATAAAAATTACTAGACATACATAAGGATATTATATATTGATAATACATGAATTTAACAGAAAATCCTAACAATCCATATAGTCATGTGTTGCTTAATGACACGGAGAAATGTGTCATTATGTGATTTCAGTGTCACCTGAACATTATAGAGTATATTTAACACAAACCAAGACATTTATGATATTAGGCAATATAACAGTATGTGGCTGCAATTATATGCATGTGCCATCATTGACTGAAATGTCCTATTATGCAGCACATGACTGTACATATACCTAACAACAAAACTTGAAAGCAGAGGAAGCAAGATCTGAGAACTACAAGGAGAAACAACTACTCAAAAATTAAAGAGTAGGAGACATCAACATTCCTATAATCAAAACACCATTAAGGATATATACAAACTGAGTATTATCAACCAATAACGTAACTATACTTTATGAAATAGTGCACCAAACAGCAGAATATGAACACATTCTGGCTCACAGTAAATGAGATTCTGAGTCAAGTAAAACTGAACACAGAATGCCAAAATTTATCAGATGCAGTGTTTAAACAATATGCACAGTAGCAAATTTCATACTTTTAAAGACATATATTAAAGCACCAGGACCCAAAATCCACTTTAAGTACTTAAAAAAGGAAGAGCAAATTAAACCCAAAGAAGCATGAACACAATAAAAGTAATAGAAATCAATGAAAAACAAAAAGGTCAAACAACAAAAGAAATCTTTTTTTTTTTGTTACTGGGAATCGAACTCACGACCTCACACTTGCCAGGAAGGCACTGTACCGCTGAGCTATACCCCCGGCCAACAAAAGAAATCAATGAAACTAAAAGCTGTTGTTTTTGAGAAAATAAAATGACTGAACCTTTACACATAAGAATAATCAAGAAAAAAATTCAATTACCAAAAACATAAGTAAAAGATGAAACATCATGTCAGAGGCTAAAAACAACAAAAGGATAGTATGGAAATACTATAAACTTTGGGGTTGTTGACCAGAGGTATATGTGAAATGAATGTGCACAGATAAAGGGACCTTTTGAGCCACAGCCTAAACCTCTTGGAATGCACAGTTAAAAATAGCCTACAGGACCACAGTTCAAGTAGTATCAAAACACACTGCTTTAAGGAATGCATGCTCTGGCCCTTCTCCTCCCCATACTGAGATTAATTACATAGATGAGCCCTAAAGTCAGTCATGTAACCACCCTGTCTTTACCCAGTCCTTCCCCTGTCCCTACATGAATTCCTGCACAGGTGTCCTTCTTTAGTCCTTTATTCTTATTTCCTGGTTTTATCAATAAAAAGTCATAGAAGCTTCAGTCTGGGGCTGTTTGTTCCTGAGACTCACACTGAGGAATTTCAGATAAGGCAACCCCTCTGGGATCTCTTGGAGAGTAAACTGGACATTGAGTAACTGCTCAACCTTTCACTGCCATGGTTGTGAATGACAATAAACATATTTGTATGAATGAATTAGACTACTAAAAGGAAATGAAACAAGGCATGGCAGCATGCACTGATAATCTCAGCTACAAGAGGCTGAGGAAGGAGATTTGTTTGAGCTCAAGAGTTCCAGATCAGTCTGGACAAAACAATGAGACCTTATTACGAATTATAGGCAGCTAAATTAAATAAAAATCAGTAACACAGAGAGAGACTGGGCTCTCAAGGAAGTCAGTGAAAGGTGGAGACAGACTTGTGCTGGAGGTACACGTGAAGAGGACAAGGCCTCAAGATTAAAATCACAATAGCCATGTAAATCTAAGGGATGAATGGAAACTTGACTGTAATTGGTACCACCCAGTCCATTAAGCCCAGATATGCATCAGACAAGATCAGAAAGGTCTTCCATTTATTAAAGAAATTAAACCTATTTATAAAAACAGAAAACTCCAGGCCCATTAATTTGCTAGAGTACTCTATCCAACACTTCGGAAAAAACTATCCTACAAATATTCTTTATGAAAATAAAAGAGGTGAGACTACTTCCCTACTCGTTTTATACAAGGACAGTAATGCTCTAATATGACAGTGACATTACAAGAAAACAAACCTACTTAATACTAAGGTAAAGATCCTATTGAAATATTAGCAAATGCACTATAATCTATATATAAAAGGAACAGTACTACCGTGACAAATCAAGGTTTATTCAAGGAAAGTAAGATTCATTTTTTAGTACATAACAGATGCTTTAAAAAGCACTTGAGGGCCAGTGAGATTGCTCAGTGGCATAAGCACCTGCAAGCGCGAGGTCCTGAGTTTAACTCCCGGAACCCACATATGGAAAAAAAGGGCCGGTGATATCACTCAGCAGCACGGGCGCCTGCTGGCATGCAAGGTCCTCAGTTTGACCAATGGTACCCACAAAAAAAAAAGCACTTAAAATTCAGTATGTATTTGTAATTCCAAGAGAAATAAATGATAGATTGGAAAGGAATTACCAAAATAGCCACCCCCGCCCCGTATTAGAGATTGAACCCAGGACCTTCCCACTGAGCTACATTCCCAATCTTTTTTTTTTTTGAAACAGGGTGTCATTAATAACATTGGGTCATATAAACACATACCATTCTTTCCTAACAAAAATGTATACTTTAGCATTATAGTAGCCAGCTATGCATCTCAGTAGTTGTGCCTGGGAAATACAAGAAGCAATCTTTGTGTTTATCCACTTGGTAGGATGAATGTCAAGGTGTGCACTCATGTGCAAAAATGGATTTTTTTACCCACATAGTGCTCCATGTGTTTTTTGCATCTGTATCCTTGAGTGTGGGGCGGGGGTAGTGGTAAAACACACCCACACAATTCATCTATTATGTAAACATGTACTGTGCCATAATGGAATGTGGGTGTGGCTCACAGTAGCTGTGCCTGGGAGGAACCCGTCTGTGCATTGACCCGCTAGGCAGACAAATGGCAAGGTGTATACAGGAGCTCCAAAGTAGCAACAGGCGTGCACTTAGGATTTACTTTTTTAAAAGTTTTCTTTTCATTTTTCCGGTAGAAGTAGCTCAATTCAGCACAATGGAACATGAAAAATCAGATTTACAAGTTTTGGAGCAGGTTGAAAGTGAATCATCAGGTGACTCGTGCACTGATGATGATGATGACTTTGAGGTTGGCCATGTGAGCCAGAGTTCCTGTGACAGTGAAATGGGGCAAATATCAACTGATATGGACACCGGGAATGAAGACCTCCCTGATTCAAATGACAAAGAAAACAGTAATGTTAGTATGTATTTGACTAGTCAAAATGGTACGAAATGGACACACTGTTACAGACAGCTAAATTAGGTAGAAATATTATAGGCAGTCAGACAAGGCTAGGCCGCAAAATAAGTCAGTGCAGAAGATGGGGATACATTGCAACTGTGGGGGCCTCCCTCCACACCTTCACTGAGGGCCAGACTTCAACACAAAATATGAAAAGAATGCACCTACATACTTCCCCTAAGGATAAACAACAGTGATTGATATTCTAAATAGGTATCCAGATCACCTTGGGAAAGCCAAGAAGAGCCACTGACCCACCCCTTCCAGGAAAAGCCTCTGTTCTGTTTCATCCCCACTTGCTACATGACTTGCTTCCTCATTTGATCCCCATCTAATCAATATTACCTGAGCAATTATGCTCATAATCTTGTTGGCTGACCATAGTTTTTGTCCCACCTCATGCCCACCCTGCGATTTCCCATTTTTACCCACCTTGAACCTACCTCGCCTCGTGGTTTTGCTCTATAAAAATCCCTAGAAAAGGTAGGGTCTTTGGCAACCCGCTCGGGACCCCTTCTGTCTCTCTCTCTCAGACAGCTTTCTTTTCCCAATAAATATATTCTGCTTTTAACTTCCGTTGGTCCTAGAATTCATTCTTTGATTTTAGAGAACACAAACTTGTACTAGACATCTAGCAGGTTGGGAGTTTCTTTCCCCTATATCAACACAACCAAATGGAATGATCCAATGCCAGAACTAGGTCCAAAAATATAGTGAGGATCTTGGCAGGGGTGGAAATTATTGGACAGAATGCCAGCACTGCCATTCAATGTTGGAAATTGTCTGTAACAGATCAAATGCTGCAAAATGCTATGAAATACACACATGATGAAATACAAGTAAAATGTTCTGTATGCACCCGAAAGCCATACTCAAAAATGTGTTTATTATGATGCAGAGGACCAGCCTGACACAGTACAGAGCAGGCAGTGATTAATATTAATAAACTGGCATAAAGTAAACTGAGAGTTTATCCTAGGCCTACGTGACTAGGCAGTCAGACAGGGCTACGTGACTTGCAGGCAAAGCCTGCACCTGGCAGATAAGATTAGTCCTTAAACCAAAGGCCAAGGCTGAGACCAGCAAATGGCCCATTACTAGTTAACCATGATCTGTTCCCGTTTTTTCTGAAAATGCTTTATTCTTCAAATCCCTGGGCTTTGCCTGTGTCAGTGGTTCACCCACATCACTTCCAGCAGCCCAGCAGCACACTCCACAAAATCAAGCTGTGCACCTAATAAAGGCCATGGACACCGTGCCTCATGGTCTTAGTACTTCTTCAACTTTGACCATCCCAGTTCCCTTTGTAACTAAAATATACATCTTATCTGTGTTTTATTCCTTCATCATACCCCTGAGCAGATCTGTGATCCTAGGCCAGTGCCCCTATATTATGACCCTCACTAGCTGAACTGAAAGCATTCATAGGTCTGCTGTAGTTAGCAGGGCTTTCTCCTGGTAATTGCAGGAATGTAAAAGACTTAAGGTGCGGGCCTGAAGTTTGTAGAATAAGGATGACACTGAGGAGATTTGGTTTCCTTCAAAATGGCCTGAGGTTTGATGACAAAACCACCCACCAAAAAAGAAAAAGAACTGATAATCTGGCAGCTATTGGCTCATTGTTTGAGAGTTTTATTTCAAAATGTCAAGCAATTTACATACCATCTGAACACATCACTATTGATGAATATCTTGGCAGTATTTCCAGGTCACTGTAGCTTTAGGCAGTATATGGCAAAACAGCCTTCAGAATACACTATAAAAATATATACTCTGGTAGATGCAAAGACACATTATAATTTCAATTTAGAAATTTATCCTGGGGCCGGTGAGATGGCTCAGTGGCGTAAGCGCCTGCCTTGCAAGCTCGAGGGCCCGAGTTCGACTCCCGGAACCCACATACGAAAAAGGGGCCGGCGATATCGTTCAGTGGCATGGGTGCCTGTTGGCGCACGAGGTCCTGAGGTCGACCCCCCGGTACCCACAAAAAAAAAAAAAAAAAAAAAGAAATTTATCCTGGAACTCAGCCACTAGGTCTAACCCTAACCCTAAATAATCATTAGGGTGGTGGTGTGTTTATGGTTGAATGGAGAGAAGAGAGGTGACTCAGACAACTTCCCTGTTTTAGGATTACAGAAACATGAATAATCATAAGGGTCTTATGGCATTTACAGTTGAAGGAAGGGAAGGGAGTGACTCAGCTCCTTTGTTTCTAACAGTACTAAAACCTTGACAAATCTGATGCCTGAGATGGCAACTTTTTACAACAAAACCAAAGGCGGAGTAGATATTGTTGATGAGTTATACAACTGTGACATCACTTGAAACACAAAGCATCGGCCAATGGATGTGTTTTACTCAATCCTAAGCATGTGTGGCATAAATAGTTTGATAGTTTACAAAGAAAATAACAAGTGCAAAATATCATTGAGAAATTTTCTTAGAGAATTGGGACTGAACTCATAAGAAAAAATTTACAGCAGAAGAACAACAAAATGTTTCTACCTGAGGAACTATGCAAAAAAAAACGTGGAACACAATGGTGACCTGACAGATGAACAGGTAGGTGCAACACTGCAAAGACCTACTACTAGTACAACAATAGGAAAACCAAAAAGACGTCAACTATGCCCTACAAAAAAGGACAGGAAAATAAAACATATGTGCTACCAGTGTGATAGTTGTGCATGGAACATGCTACTGACATGTGTGAAGACTGCCTTGGGTGTGATAGTTGAAGCAAAGATTATTTCTATGGTAGACTTTTGTTTGTATTTACATTATAGTTCACATCAGTTTTTATTTCTGATGTTATAGTTTAGGTTTTGTAAGGAAGTAAATAGCTGATGTGAAAATGTTGGTGTCTATTCTAAGCACTCATTACATACTTAGTATTTTATTTTATTGATATCTTACTTCCTACTAAGTACACATTGTACAATATAGTAGGAAGCTCCTGACAAAAGAGGAAGAAGAGAGAGGTGACAAGAATAGCCTGCCACACAGGAAAGGAGAGCTAAGCACCTGTGCCATCAGGGTAAGCGAGACATCTGTATGGAACATACAGTTGTCATGTGTGAAGACTGCTTTGGATGTGACAATTAAAGCAAAGATTATTTTTGTTGTAGAGTTCTATTGTTTTTGTTTTTTTTTTTTGTGGGTACCAGGGGTCGACCTCAGGACCTTGCACGCCAGTAGGTGCCCGTGCCGCTGAGTGATATCACCGGCCCTTTTTCGTATGTGGGTACCGGGAGTCAAACTCAGGACCTCGCGCTTGCCAGGCAGGTGCTTATGCCGCTGAGTTATCTCACCGGCCCTATTGGTATTTTCAATGTAGTTCATATAGGAATTTATTTCTGATTTAGCTGATGTGAAAATGTTGATGTTTATTCTAAATGTGCAATGCCAAAAAAAAAAAAAAATCTACAAGCCAGTGATATAGCTCAGCGGCACAGCACCTGCCTGGCAAGCACGAGGTCGTGAGTTCAATTCCCGGTACTCAAAAAAAAAAATCTAAATGTGCAATACATATTAAGAATTTAATACTTTATTTTATTGATATTTTATGTTCCTGCTAACTACACATGCATAATATAATAAGAACCTCCTGACAAAACAGCAAGACCAGTGAGATGTCAGGTATGTCCTATAAAAGACAGGAAAGCAAAACACATGTGCTGTCAGGGTAAGCGTTACATGTGTATCAAACATGCTGTTGTCATGTGTGAAGACTGCCGTGAGTGTGACAATTGAAACAAAGATTTCTGCTGTAGTGTTCTATTGGTATTTTCATTGTACTTCCTATGGGAATTTATTTCTGTTTCTGTTTTTTTTAGACTTTGTAAACCAAAAAACAATAGATGTTGAAAATTTTAATGCTTTTTTATAAACACTCAATATTTTTGTATATTTTTTCCTGTTAAGTACTCATTGTTTAATATGATAAAACTCATAAAAAGAAAATTAGCAATTCACCAGTAGAAATATTCTAACGAATGAAGGTGGGTATTATACACTCACGACAATATGCCTTTAGCACAAAATTGGCATTATGCCCTGCAAACTTAGGATCCTCCCACCGAAGACTCCCAGAATGCTGGGATTGAAGGAGTGTGCCACCACGCTCAGTCAAATTGGTTTTTCTTACAGACAACAAAACTGAATATGCAGAAAACCCTAAAGAATTTACCAAAAAAGCTACTAGGACTAGTGAGTAAATTTAGTAAGGTCTTAGAATATAAGATCATTGTACTTGAAATTCCAATTACCATAATATCAAAAAATGGGAACTACTTAGTACTACATTGGGAACAAAATAATACTTGACTTATCCAAAAATGGGGACAAAATAGTACTAGATTTATACAATAAAAAAATTTGCAAAACATTCCCAAGAGAAATCAATACAGATCTAAATAAATAGTCAGATATGCTACATTCATGTGATGGGAGTACAAACATTGTTAAGATGTAAATTTTGGCCATACTGACCTAAAGATTCAATACAATTCCACTGAAGGTTTCATAAGGATTTTTGTAAAAATCAACAATATAACATTAAAATTTATATGCAAACTTAAAGAACTGAGAATAGACAAAATGATTCTGAAAAGGTAGAACAGGCTGGACATGATGGTGCATGCCTGTAATCTCAACATTCAGAAGGCTGAGGCAGGAATATCGCTGAGAATTCAAGGCCATCCTGGGGTACCTACTGAGTTCAAGGCCAGTCTGAACTACATAGCAAGATGTCAAAAAAAAAAAAAAAAAAGAAAAGAAAAGAAGTAGAACAAAGACAATCCACAGTACATGATTTCAAAAGTTACCATTGAGTATAAAATTACAATAAACAAGACAGTGTGATACTGACATAAGAACATATAGATTGAATGACCCACATATTTAGATCAATCAGTTTTTGACAAAGATGCCAAGTAATTCAATGTGGAAACAACTGTTTAACATATGGTTATAGAACATCAAGCTGCCTATACAGGAAAAACATGAATCTCGACCGACACCTCATGTATATTTTGCTGACAGTAACATGAAAGATACCATAAATATAAAATTAAAAGCCAAAGCTATAGCCAGGAACAGTGGTGCATGCCTGTAATCCTAGCACTGAGGGAGGCTGTAGGGATGTCAAGTTTGAATTCTCCCTGGGCAACGTAGCAATACCCTGCCTCAAATTAAAAATAAAACAGACTCAGGATGTAGCTCCGTGGTAGAATGCCAATGAGTCCAATGCCCAGTACAGCCAAAAACAAAGCCAAACAATAAAAAAACACAGCTCAGTAAAAAGGTCAAAAGATATGAACAGACACAAAACAAGGATATATAAAAGTCAAATAAGAACATGAAATGATATCGAATGCCATTAGTAATTAGAGACATATAAATTAAAACAATAATGAAATACCATTGCACATCTATCAGAATGGCTAAAATTTTAGAAACCGGTAATAACAAATATTGGTGGGGATGTGGAGACACTGTAACACACACTGCTAGTAAAAATTAAAAATATTAGCCAAATTTGGGGCAGTTTATTACACAGTTAACCATGTACATACCATATGGTCCAGAAACGAAACTCCTAGGTATTCTTCAGAGACAAATGGAAACATTTATCTACATAAAGACTTGTATATAAGTCTTTATAACAGCTTGATTCATGGGCCAAAAATAAAGCAAATGTCCAAAAACAGACGAATGAACAACCAAATTGTAGTCTATTCATACAATGGAATAGTATTCAACAATAAAAACACAAAATGTTTTGGTACACACAAAAACACCAACGAATCTCAAAATTATTTCCTGGAAAAAGAAACCATACAAAAGAGAACATACTGTGTGATTTCAATTATATGAAACTTCAAAAAAGGACAAATCTCTAATCTGTAGTGACAAAAAGTAAATCATTGCTTGCCTACGGCTAGGGGTCAAGGTTTAAGGACTGACCAAGAAGACGTAATGAAAGCTTTCTACATCTTAATTGTGGTGGTTCTACATGAAATTTATTTTTGACCAAACTCTTTGAACATAAATTTGGCACTGGAAATATATATATAACTGGCAGCTATATAAAATTTTTATTTCTTTGCAATATTTTGCTTAAGCTAAAACACTGCAAGAGTTTTAGTGCACTGTCCATATTTTTAAACTAAGATACAATGTTTATTTCTCACTCCTATCAGTTTCTGAATTTCCCATTCAATTCTAAGTCATTCATAGTTCGCTGCAAGAGGCAAGGAGATTCACTTGGTTTAACTTCAACTGTATCATAAATGTGCAAAGGACTTTTCTCTTTACATATCTGTAGCCCCAGGTATTCAGAAGGCTGAGGTGGCAGAATTGTAACTTCAACAAGAGCCTGGGTAACTTAGTGAGACCCTGTCTCAAAATTAGCTCAGTATGCATCAGGCCTTGATTTCAATCCAGTGTGTTCACCTTCATATATATTTACATTTTCAATCCATGTTTTCATTATTACAAAAACAGTTTCCAGGTAGTCATTAGAAAAATTGCCTAACTAAAGAACAGATCCTTTTTTAAATTTTTCCTATATATTTACATTATTACATGTTTGTGATATATATTCATCGTGGTTAGTACATATACCATACCACATCTTATTCCTTTTTCTTCCTTTACCCTTCCTTCCTTACCCTCTCCATCACACATCTTTACTAAAACAACATGAACAAACAATATATCCCGCAAGTACAAAAATTAGATGAAATAAGATGCTAGCAGAATCAAAATGTCAAAAAAAGTCTGAAAGATACAAGGTGTATGGACAAGTGCCAAATGACATAACAGAATGGAGAAAGCTGACACAGAAGTGCTTACAGAAAAGGAATTCAATAAGCATCAGATCTGATGTAAGTCAGAACATTCCTCTGCTACTACAAATAGAAAAGTGGAATGAAAGCAAAGGACTGGCTGAAAGGCTATGTAAATAAGCAACACTAAGACCTACCAGATTCAAAAATTATCAGAAGTCAGGTGATGATTCCTCTTCAAAAATTCTGAGAAATAAGGTTCTTGGGGAAATACAGGATCCAAGGAACAGGGGATGCAAAAGAAGAGACAAGTAAAGGAATTCCCAGAATAACAATGAAAAGCAAGTAAAGCAGACCAAATTGGAGTAGGAAAAAGAAGCTTTAGCAGTGACAGTTCCAAGGGAAAAAAAAAACTAAAATTGGTCAATTGCCTGGTGTTTGACCTTACTAAGGAGTTTTGGGGTTCTGATGGAAAACTGGGAAATAAAGTGATAACAGCTATGTAAACAAAAGACTCAGAGAAAAAGTGCAAACATTAAATCTAGGAAAAGCAACAAGAGAAATACATGCAAAGAAATGTAATCAGCAGAAACTATATGTGTGCACGTGTGTGTGTTTGTGTGTACCTGTACTATATAGGAAATATATACGATGTACAACTGCCATGAATATTTACCTAGTTATAGTCATATCAACACTGGCTGAAGTGTTTACCTAAGAAGTGTAATAAAATCTTCCTCAGAATGAGAAGAGGGGGCCGGTGAGATGGCTCAGCGGCTTAAGCGCCTGCCCGGCAAGCGTGAGGGCCCGAGTTCGACTCCCGGAACCCACATACGAAAAAGGGGCCGGTGATATCGCTCAGCGGCACGGGCGCCTGCTGGCGTGCGAGGTCCTGAGGTCGTCCCCCTGGTACCCACAAAAAAAAAAAAAAAAAAAAAAAAAAAAAAGAATGAGAAGAGGGAAGTATGCCTTCGGTGAGTAGTAGAAGAGAGCTAAATCCACAACTTCCATATCAAGAGTAATATCTAAAAGTGACCAATTAAGCAAGAAATAGTATAAGCACATTAAAGAGAAATATAACAGGAAAAAACAAAGAATAGTTAAAAGAACAGCTAGTCATTGCCTCAATGGAGAGTTTTCAATATAGCCTTATAGGAATAATTGACTTCAACAAAAGGGTATACTTTAAATTTTATAAGAAAAAAAATTAGAAAAGACACATGATAAACCAAATAATATATAAAATATGTCAACATATTACATTTTATCTGAAATGAGACAGAAAATATAGCACATACCACATACAATGATCATATTTATGTATAACACAAGTACTCATATGCATATCAAGGATCAGAATAAAAAACTCATAATATCGGATTTTAATGGATTTTCAAAAAAGGCTATTACTTGCTGAAAAATATTAACTAAAATTAACACCACAAAAAAAGACAACCAGATTTAAAATACCTCTTAGTGCAACGCAAGGGGAGGTACACATTACCACCTGTGAGCAATTTTGCCAAAAAACTGAACTTAAATCTGATCAGGCCTCTGCATCCAACTACCAGTTTATAGGAAATATAAAAGCCAATGAGGGGCCAGTGAGATGGCTCAGCGGCATAAGCACCTGCCTGGCAAGCATGAGGGCCCGAGTTCGACTCCCGGAACCCACATACGAAAAAAGGGCCGGTGACCCCCGGTACCCACAAAAAAAAAAAAAAAAGCCAATGAACACCACAGGGTATGATTTCTTCAAGTATATGTAAAAATGGGGAAAAAATGAAAACCACGAATTGAAATTAATAAGAGATAACACATCCAAATGCTGCATATTCTGTATTTTAAAAAGCCACCACTATATTTGTGAGCAAATGAGGAAATTATGTGTAATGGTATTGTAGTAATGTTTAAAAGGTCCTTATCTTTCAACAATATTCAGATGAAATGACATGGTTTCTGGATGTGTCCTAAAATAATCAGAAAGTAAAACAGATGAAACAAGACTGGCCCTGTTAGTAATAGATGAAGAAGGGTTAATGGACAACTGAAAGTTCACTGTTTTATTATACCCATTCATTTCTAAATGTTTACAATATAAAGTTCACTTAAAAACCAAAAACTTTTATGTTTTTTTTTTTTGTGGGGGGGTTACCGAGAATCGAACTCAGGACCTTGCGCTTGCCAGGCAGGCACTCTGCCACTGAGCTATATCCCTAGCCAAAACTTTTATGTATTAAAAATAAATTTTACACATTTTTCTACCCAAGTACATTACAATCATTTTGGTGACCATTCAAGAATATCAAATCTTTCCTCATACCTTATTATACTACTAATACAGACTAAAAGTGATTTTTACATTCCGTAAAATACTGCCACTATGAAAAATCAATTTTAACTAGAAATCTGTGGTTGACTACAACATTCTACTTTTCATGTACTGAAATATATCCATGACATATATCTATGAAAGTCATATATCAAACAGAAACAAACTGGTTACCTCTCTCAATTTCTCTCGCTCACGCTCCCTCTCAGCGATTCGTTTTCGCCTCTCCTCCTCTTCTTTAAGAGCATTTTGTGTTTCTGTTCTTAGTTTATCATCTTTAAGAATCTTACGAATTTTCTTTCTGCCTTTTCCAGGAGACTTAGAATCATCGTTTTCATCTTCCTCTTCCTCCTCCTCCTCCTCCTCTTCCTCTTTTTCTTCTTCAGAATTGCTCTATGGAATTTTAATCATTGAAGTTAAACAGAACAAAGTTTTGTAACTTTCCTCAAAATTTAGGCATAGAATTACATAGTCACTTACACCATTCCATATATGCTAAAAAGAATGAAAACCTGAGACTCAAACAGACACGTCTACAGTCATGATTAGGGCATCATTATACAACACAGCCAACAAGAAGAAACAACTCCCATGTCTATCAACAGAAGAAGGGATGAAAAGAAAATGTGGTATACATATACAAAGAATTATCCAGAGTAAAAAGGAATAAAATTCTGATACATGCTGTAAGAAGATGAACCCAGAAAACATTATATCAATAAAATAAACCATTAAAAAAAACAAGTATAGGTTCTACATTTTGGAGGTACTTAAAAAGAGGCAGGCAAAAATTTTTATAGAGGTTAACTGGGGGTAGGGAATAGAAGGGAAATAAGAGTTAATATTTTCTGGATCTGAAGTTTCTGCTTCCGAGTATAATTAAGGCCACTAAACAATACACCTTAGAATGTTTAAAAGTTAATTTAAAAATTGAATCCCTCCTCCAAAAGAGAATACAGTTAACAGAATCAAACCTACTACAGCAACATTTGCTTTAAATAAACCCACCTAAAAACAAGAAACTCAAACTGGCTAATCTCATTGCCAGAAGAAATGTATTCATATGTAACCATCACTCAGGATACACTGTTTTATGCCTTCCTAAAATAGAACACCTTCACCAGTTCCATGACCCTATCCACATAAAACAATAAATCACAATGGTTTGAAATTTCCATTAGAAACAAAAGTAAAGGAAAATTGATAATATGATAATACTTGTATGTATCCACTTTTTAATATTGAAATTTAAATTTTATTCATCCCAGATTATAATACTTGCATGTATTTAGATATTTAACAAACTAATCTTTCCATAAAGATAAGTGATAATAGACCATTGGTATGTAACTAATGAACAGAACACAGAGAAAACAATACTTATTATGGTATACTATACTAATAATTCAAGAACGCAATCAATATTGTTACCTTTTCACTAGATGAATCTTCCTGAACCTTAATGCGTCGTCTTTTCTTCTTCTGTTTATAACTCCGTTGATTTTCTTCTAATTCTGCTTTCTTTGCAGACCTGAAGAAAATTTAAATGAAAAATGAAGCATTTCATGATGAGTTTCCTGCAAAAAATTATATACATTTTAGATGACTGTGAACTGCATGAACTGCAAACATGCAGTAATAAAATAAAAAAAATTTACAGAAAGATGGCAGGGGCTAGGGCAAATGTATAATAGGAAATTATTGTTTAATGAATATAAAAGAGGTTTATAAGACAAAAAGGTTCGAGAGCTTGGTTGCAAAAGCAGGTGAATACATTTAACACTACAAAACTATACACTTAAAGTACATTATATGGACACACTGGAATACCTACTGAGCTATAAAAATAAATTTGACTCATTTTTAGAAAAGTGGATAAAAGTTGAGACCGTAATGTGGAATGAAATAAATCAGACACAGAAGGTTAAATAGGGGCCGGTGAGATGGCTCAGCGGCGAAAGCGCCTGCCTTGCAAGCGCGACGGCCCGAGTTCGACTCCCGGATCCCACATACGAAAAAGGGGCCGGTGATATCGCTCAGCGGCACGGGTGCCTGTTGGCGCGCGAGGTCCTGAGGTCGACCCCCCGGTACCCACAAAAAAAAAAAAAAAAAAAAAAAAAAAAGGTTAAATAAAGTATCACATGGTTTCTCTTATATGAGAAACCCAAAGTATAAATAATTTAAAGAGCAAAAGAAAAGACAGATGATAGGAAACCTGGAGGTAGACTTTGGAGAGGGGGAGGGGATATGAGGATGGGGGAAGTGGAGGGGTAGGGGAAAGTAAAAGGATTAAAATATGATGTGCATATATACCAATTTCCCAAAATGAATGTGCTTATTATGTATAATAAAAATATACTAACATATTATAGATGTTAAAATGATTTTTATCATAAGATTATTAGTCTGGTTTTTTTATATTACAAGTATGCAAACACGTAATTTTTTACAATAATTTTTAAATTATTAAGTTGGTAAATTTTATGTTATGTATATTTCACCATCACTAAAAATAATCGGGCCAGTGATATAGCTCAGCGCCATAAGCAACTGCCTGGCAAGCGTGAGGTGCTGAGTTCGACTCCTGGTACCCGCATATAAAAAAATAATAATAATCATCACTAGCAGGAAACAAAATCAACACACAAAAATCAGTAGTGTTCCTGTACAAATAATGAACCCACTAAGGAACAAATCAGGGAATGAATTCCATTCAAAATAGCTTTCAAAAACTTTAAATACTTAGGCATCTACCAAACAAAGGAGGTGATGACCTCTACAACGAACATTAAAGAACACTGAAGAAAGAAACTGTAGAAAACATCAGAAAATGGAAAGATATCCCTCGTTCATGGATCAGAGGAACTAATACTGTGAAAATGGCCATACTACCAAGAGAGATCTACAGATTCCATGGAATTGCTATTAAAATGCCAACAATATGCTTCACAGAACTACAAAAAGCAGAGCTGAAATTCATGTGGAAATAGCAAAGACCCAAAACAGCCAAAAAAAATACAAACTCTCCTAAACAAAAGGTACAATGCTAGAGTCATCACTACACTGCACTTCAAGCTATACTATAAAAACAACATAGTACTGGCACAAACACAGAAATTCAAACCAATGAAATAGAACAGAAGACACAAAAAAAAATCCAGGGAACTACAGCCATCTGGTTTTTTACAAAAAGGCCAAAAATATATGCTAGAGAAAAGATAGTCCCTTAAACAAACTGTACTAGACAAACTGAATGTTCACATGCAAAAATTTGAAACTAGATCCTTATCTCTCACCCTGTACTAAAATTAAATTAAAATGGATCTAAGGGTTCAGCATCATGGTGGGCTAGAGGGAGCAGTACTGACAAGATGTTCAGAAGATCCTCACCAAGGTTTGCAGGAACTTGGATGTGGGGGTGCGGTGGAGTGGGGATAGGTATATGAACAAAACCCAACCATGGGTAACTTGAAGGAGAAGCCCATCAGATGACATCTAGTAACTTGGGCATTTTGAATAAGAAAACAGGACCACTTCTCATCCCAGTACTGCTTACAGTCCAGATCCTGCCAACATGCCATCTTGGGGAAGTTCAAATTCCCCTAAGAGAAGAAGTTGAGCACAGTGGCTATCAGGCTGCTGATCGGTGCCCAGCCTAGGAGCTGCCACCATGTGCCCACCTTGCCTAACTTTCCTCCTGCAGGAGGGTAGAACCCAGTCACAAGATATTCTCACTAAGGAAAGCAGAAGCCAGAGAATTACTCAGAGGGCAGTAGTGACTGAGTTAGGACCAGTGAGTCCTAGGGACACAGCACCGAAGTGCACTGACCTGCTCAGGGACCTGGAACCAGACACTGAGGGATCTGTGAGACAGTGAGAATCACAAGGGCTTGCTGCAAGTAACTGTGACCAGAGGGAACAAGAGGTGGAGAAGGGACACTAGAGTGTTGTAAGAGCAGTTTCTCTCCCACCACCCTCCCAAACACTAGTGAGTTCTGGGCCTGTGTGCGCTCCCTCCTGCCCATCCCCAACTGCTACTGAATTCCATGTGAAGGGGTCTTTACTGTCTATTTCATCACTGAATTCATAGGGTGGAAAACGGATCCCTTGTGAAGCGGAACATCTGGGACACGGGATCACTAGGGGTAGAAAAAAAAATTCAGATCACTGCCATGGAGGCTATTTCCCGCTGACCCATAGAAACCCCTAAATACCCCAGGTATAACTCAAATGAGACAGGCATGGCGGCCCATATCTATGATCTCAGCATTCAGGAGTATGAGGCAGGAGGATCACCATGAGTTCAAGGCCAGCCTGGGCTACATAGTGAGACCCTGTCTCAAAAAAAAACAAAAAACAAAAAACAAAAAACAAAAAAACGGAAACAAAGAAAAACGAAAAAGAAAACAAAAGAAATTTGGTAAGCAGGAACACTGCTCTGACCAAGGAATAAAGGGGACATAGAAAAGCTAGCAGAACAGTGTGCAGGTGGGATGCTGTCTCCTGCTTGACTACAGGGAACCTCTAAAATTTTCTGTCCAGAAAAATCCTGAGTGGCACTGAGATATAACTGCAAACAGGGAGCATGGGAAGCTGAGACAGGTGAACTGAGTGGATCAAATACCAGAGCCTGTGGCAGAATAATAGCTGGGGAGTCTGAAGTTGCTGTTTGTCAGTGGGAAGAACACTGGCAACTCGCCACAGCATTCTGAGAACACCTGAGGCTCCTGAAAACAGAGCCCTTCTATGTTTGTTTTGTGAGGTTTTGTGTGTGTGTATATGTATGTATATGTGTGTATGTGTGTGTTTTCAGTTGTTTGACATTTTTGGCTACAGACCTTTGTATGTATGTGCTTATGGCTATAGCAATATGTACACATTTTCTACAGTTGTTTGTAAAACACTCCAGGTACTTAATTCCCCTAGGCTCACTTCAAAGGTTGTTTCCAGATGTTATCTAACCTCCTTGATCATTAGTTCAACAACTGGATACAACCTCCCATCTCCCCTCGTCTCTCATCTCCCATCTACAAAGTCATCCTTCCCTTATCTGTGTTATTTTCACCTCACACCTTCTCCTACCTCTTAGCTCTTCCATCATATTAGTACTTGTCTTTTTTTCTATCCCTATCTATTCCCTTCTTTTATACATAAACTCTTAAGATAAATCTAAAGGCTACAGTACGTTAACATGTCACGTTAGGTTTCCATTTCCCCAGGGATTGTTTCACAGGGTTTCTAAAATTACTGTTTCTGGTACCATATTGATTGGACTAAATCTCCCTGTATCTCTTTCACTATCAGTTTAAAGTCTCTCCCCCCAGTCTTTCCTGACTTACCCTCTCCAACACTAATAAGTCTCCCCTCCCTCCCCTACTTTTCTTGTAAATGAAAGCTATTATAAAAATTTAATTTTTCCTACTGTTCTATTTTAGCATGTATATGTTCATGAGCAAGTGTATATGGATGCTAATGATCACTTTTGTTTCTCTACTGTCTTACGTCGACCACCAGGTTTTCCATCATCAAAAGTCATTGCTTCAGTCTTCTAACATAGAGTTTCTGCTAGTTTATAAACTGGATACAATCGCCATGAAGACTTTCCTACTTTCTACTCATAAATCCCTCCCTTTCCCTCTACCCCTACACATATCCTTCCAAACTCCCTCCCTCCCTGGATCTTTCCAGGTATAAAAATAATACCATCGAAACTACTTTCTCTTCTTTCATTTGCTTTTGTTACTTTTCAGTCTCCCTCTGTTTTTCTCAATTTATCTTCTTTATCTTTTAAAATCCTTTGCTCTGTTATCTTCCCTTGTCTCCCAGAACTTTCTCCACCATTATTAATCCTTTGTATTCCTGGGTTATTGAAAGAGGATAAAACTTGCTAAACAAGTTTAGCACTCCACTACCTCTAAATTATATATCAATATATCATTAATTCTTTGGATGCTAGTATTAACAGCAGCTGTTCTCTCCTTGCAATTCAGTGCTAGGAACCAATGTTTTTTCTTTGAATAAGTTGAGTAGGTGTCTGGGCACTATATCACACCCAAAGCTAAAGGCACATCACAGGGAGAAATTCACTTACTGAAGAGATCTCTATTATAGTGGCAAAGCTTTCAAGACCTACTGATCGACAACATTTAACAAAGAAGTACAAGAATCATGAGAAAACAAAGCAAAACAATGCCTCAAAAATGGATTATTGGGCCGGTGAGACAGCTCAGCGGCATAAGCGCCTGCCTGGCAAGCACGAGGTCCTGAGTTCAACTCCCGAAACTCACACAAAGGAAAAAAAATGGGCTGGTGATATCACTCAGTGGCACAAGTGCTTGCTGGTAAGCGCGAGGTCCTGAGGTCTACTCCCAGTAAACGTATTAAAAAAAAAAAAAAAAAAAAAAAAGATTATTGCCCAAGAGATGATCTCACGAGCACCATAGTGGAGGGAGGTCTCAGGCAAAAAACTAAAAAGACAAATGTTTGAAGAGATCAGAGAAGAATGTAGGAAGAAATTACCAAGATGTTCCATGAGCTCAAAGAGTATATAAACAGATAAAAGATTTAATTAATCAGATTTTCAATGAGATTAAAGAAGACACAAAAGACTGACTGAATTAAAGACAATAATGAGGAATATGAATGACCATATTAGTAAAGAACTACAGATTCAGCCAAGCAGATGGCACATGCCTGTAATCCCAGCACTTGGGAGGCTGAGGCAGGAGGATCGCCGTCAAGGCCAACCTGGGCTACATAAATGAGTTCAAGGCCACAACAAACAAACAAACACAAAAAGAACTACAGAGTCTAGCCAAGTGAGGCGGCTCACGCCTCTAATCCAGCATTCTGGGAGGCTGAGGCAGGAGGATGGCAAGTACAAACCCAGCCTGGGCAACTCAGTGAGCAAGACCCAGTGTCAAATAAAAAACAAAAAACAAAAAACAGCAAGAAAAAGACCATTATATAAAGGGCTGGGGACATAGCTCAGTGTGAAGGCTCCGAGTTCTATATCTGGGACCAAAAAAAAAAAAAAAAAAAAAGAAAGAAAGAAAGAAAGAAAAATAGTGATTATGAAAAGGAATCAAGCAGAAATCCTGGACATACAAAACAATGGAAAGCCACGCCTGTAGATAGAACGAATCGGGGAGAGAGTATCAGGACCTGAGGACAGCACAAGTATAAAGAACAGTTTTGGCTGAAATGGGTTACCAAGTTACAAGAAAGTCAACACCAACAAGTCCTAGCTTGTGTGTCAAGTACTGAACAAATGATGCATAAGAGAACAAACTTTTCGCATCAAAATAGGTCAAGTACCAAATTCGGTAAGTTTCAAAGCACTTGCATACCAAAGATGACTATAGTAGATTACTTACTCAGTGATACTCTAAAAAACAAGAATCCATGAAAGGTGGATACAAGAGCTAGATGACACTAGAAGACCAAACGGATGAATTACCCGTGTCAAGGAAGGGGTGGAAAAGGAAACTAAAGTTATAAATGTCTATTAGCAAAAATCACTGCAGAAAATATTCTAAATCTAGAGACTGAAATGAACGCTCAAGTAAATGAGGCAATTTGAACCCCAAATAACTATGGTCAGAAAAGAACTCCATAAAACATGATAGTCGAAATTCTAGGATTCGTCATAAAGACAGAATGAGAGCCATTGGAGGCGGATGTCCCGGCGGGCGCCGGAAGTGCCTCCTCCGAGAGTGGCGGCAGCGGCAGCGCGGCCGCGGTGGCCGGTGGACTGCTGTGTGCTGGCTGTCTGGGTCCCCCGGAGTCGGGGCTGACAGAAGACATGCCATGTGGTCTAAGGGGCGATATGACTATGGAAGACTTCCCAAAGAAGGAGTACAGCCTTGGCGTCATCCCAGTGATGGCTACCATAGAGTACTTAATATTGTGCCGAAGAAACCACCACGGCTAGAAATGAAACCACCATTGCTAGGAAGGAAACCACCACTGCTAGAAATGAAACCACCACTGCTAGACAGACCCGGTGAAGGAAGCTACCGTAGATATTACAGTCATGTTGGTTCCCAGGAATATGACGAGAGCCGCAGTTTTTCTGATGATCGAAGAAGTGGTCCGCCTCAGAGAGGAGATGAATCTGGCTCTCCATGGTTAAGATATGATCATTCTGCAAGCCGCCAGAGTGATTACAGGGCCATGAGAGGTGGCGTTAGAAGGAAAACTTTCCACTCTTCCCATTACACGAGAGAATGGTCTCCTCTTACGAGGGATCCTTTTTTCCGACAATCAGCCGAGGGCCGAAAGGAATCCCTAAGCAACAGATGCGTCTCCAGTGTCAGTAGCAGAAGCTACTCTCCAGTCCGAAGCAAAACGTACTCTTCCCACCAGTCTCAGCATAGAAGTAAAGAGCAACAGGTCCAGTCTTTGAAAACATCGAGATACGCTTCACGCTCAAGTTCTCCAGCAGGTCCTTCATCAAAGGTGTTAGATAAAGCCAGCAGGCTAACTGAAAAGGAACTTGAGGAGGCTGTAAGCAAGTGGGCTGAAGAAAAGCTGGAGACATCAGAGGAGAGCAACTTGTCCGGAATTTCTGAGTTCGAGGTGAGACCTACAACACCGTTATTCATTGAGCAGCCAGAGGAGCCAGAGACCGATGCAGCAGACAGCGCGGAATTATTTGAAGACGGTCAGCCCAGCAGTCGCTCAAAAGCAATAGCATCGAAAATCAAAGAGATTGAACAGGTTTACCGACAAAGCAGCGAAACTTTTGGAACGGTGGTAAAAATGCTAATTGAGAAAGATCCTTCCCTAGAAAGGCCTATACAGTTTGCACTGAGGCAGAATTTACGTGAAATAGGCGATCGGTGTGTTGAAGAAATGGAGCATTTCATTGCAGAGTATGATACTTCCAGAGGACAGAGTGGTCAGGCAAAAAAATGTTTCTAGGGCCGGTGAGATGGCTCAGCGGCGTAAGCGCCTGCCTTGCAAGCGTGAGGGCCCGAGTTCGACTCCCGGAACCCACATACGAAAAAGGGGCCGGTGATATCGCTCAGCGGCACGGGTGCCTGTTGGCGCGCGAGGTCCTGAGGTCGACCCCCTGGTACCCACAAAAAAAAAAAAAAAAATTAAAAAAAAAAAAAATGTTTCTAGATTTTTTTCCTGAACTGTGTAAATCCTTAATATATGGGATTTTTGTGATGAACAGAAATACTTTGTGAGTTTTCAATATCAAATAAACCCCTAACACAGTCTGTTTTAAATATTTTACTTAGAAATTTTGTCTACATGTAGGACCTACTAATCCGTATTCATCTTCCACCCCCAAAATGATGGTCAGTTTAATTGTTTAAGCTTTGAAGAAGCAATCCTGGTGGGCAGTTTTCTGTGCTTACTCGCGTTGCATAATCTCCCAAGTGTGTGATTTGTCTGGTCACGTGAGTGTAACTTACAGGTCAGAGATCATTCCACCTAAACATTAGTAGTCCTTTTACATTTCATGCTGAGTGATACCATGTGGAAATATTGGAATTCTGTGTTGTGATTTTTATTAACTTGTTGCTTGCTTGGCTTAGGCTTCCTAAGTTTTCATAGAATAAAATCTTTTTTCTTAGTAAATGAACTCACATATCCCTTCTACTAAAATACTCTTAAAGCTCTTAACTACCCTGATGTGTTAGTTTCATGTATAAGACTAAGAGCAGGAGTAATCTGAGATGGAAGGTGAGGAGTATTTGAAAACCATTTTGGTCAATTGAGGAAAAGCTTTAAATATATAAGAGTGCAGGGGTTTTATTTTTATAAGCCCATACTCTCCATCTAAAAAGTGATTAACACAATGCTTAGAATGAAATCATTTATAGATTTTGCACGCGGGGGGGTGTACTTTGTGATACTGTGAGTTCTTTGTTCTAGTGACTTTGAGAGGTATTTAGTCTTTTCAAAGTGTTCTTGAAAAAGAACACTGCAAATAGGCAGTGAGTCCAGCACAGTACCCCTTACCAAGCAGTCTGGATAAGTAGTCCTTCATGAGTGAGCCATCAAATCACAGGTAAGTTAAGAATCTTAACTGGGACCATTGGGCTAGTTCACTCGTTTCCTAGTCACTTCCAGCACCCTGATGGCACTGAACCAAAATATATGATTTTGTGGCATTAGTTAACAAATCACTTTTTATCATTATTATCCAAGTTGTTATCTTGTCTTTCCATTTCCACTCTTTTGACATTACTTTTAGTAGCCTCTTGATAGTATCTAAAGAGCTACTGCAGAGCACAGTAAGATTATATTAAAAATGGAAATAGCAGTAGAGTTTTAATGGATCCTATGCCTAAAATATGTATTACGCCATTTCACAAATTTAAAAACTAATTTAGGGCAACATTTAATTTTTTTAAAGTTTTCTAAGTGAGCCCATCTTGAATTTTTATTTTTGCCATTGAGATGTACTTATCTTTTATAAAACATAAGCCAAATGAAATCCCATATATTATTTCTGATAGTCTTCCTTCTATAAGGAAGAGTATAGAAATAGTCTTTAGAAAGACTGAGAAGGTGGGCCGGTGAGACGGCTCAGCGGCTTAAGCGCCTGCCTTGCAAGCGTGAAGGCCCGAGTTCGACTCCCGGAACCCACATACGAAAAAGGGGCCGGTGATATCGCTCAGCGGCACAGGTGCCTGTTGGCGCGTGAGGTCCTGAGGTCGTCCCCCCGGTACCCACAAAAAAAAAAAAAAAAAAAGAAAAAAAAAGAAAGACTGAGAAGGTATCCCCAATTCTTTTTTCCTGTAAATAGTCTAGTCCCAGGATTCAGTTCCTTTAGTCAAGATGTCACCAGTTTAAAAATAAAACCTGAGAAACTACCAGAGGAAAAAGAATTGTTCACTTTGTTAAAATTTACTAAAAATTCTTGCTAACATATATTTAGATGTAGGTTCAACTGGTAATTTCTTCTTCCATTCCCTCAAATTACATTCAACATGCAAAGTTGTTTATAGCTTGCCTTCAGCATTATTCTGCTAGGCTTGTCAGTGTTAATTTTTTAAAAATGTATTTTAAAGCCTGATTTTATGTAAATTCAGATGTGTAACAGAGTATGTATTTTGCAAAATGTTCTTTGTTGAAGAGATTTGTTTGTAAATTGTCCAGTGCTTTTGCATATATCCAGTTGATGTGATAAAATTTTCATTGTCTTTCCATAAAGCCTTGATGATCAACAGGGGGAAGCAGATATTGTAAAGCTTTTTGTGAATTTTAGAAGTACAAAATAAAGCAACCGAGTTTAAAAAAAAAAAGCCATTAGAGCAAAACATAACTCATAAAGGCAAGCCTATCCGAAAAACGACAGATTTCTCAACAAAAACCATTAAAGCCAAGAGCACTCAGAGTGAAGTTTCTCAACCACCATCCCCTAAGAAACCCGTAAATCCCAGCCAAGATTATTATAACCTGCAAAATTAGCCTTCAAAGCTGATGGTAAAATAAAAGCCCTCGCAACCAAGAGAATCTAAAGAAATTCATAACCACCAAACCAGCATTACAGAAAATACTCGAGGGAACTCTAAACAGACACAGCAAGGCAAACATCACCAGAGTCCAAAGGACATAATACACCTAATCGGAAGAGTCTTTAAACAGAAGGAAAATAGGAAGGAAGCAGCCATGAAAAATTAACATAATAACAGGAATGACACAGACTGGCACACTGAAACAAAAAAACAAAACCTAACTATATGCTGCACGCAAGAGACACACCTCATCCATTACAAAAACAAGCAAATATAGACCGAAAAAGAAATGACATGAAACAATACTCCATGTAACCAGAACAGAAAAAATGCAGGAGTATTAATCCTAATTTCACACAAAGTGGACTCCAAGTCAAAACTCATCAGAAGAGACAAAGCAGGTCACACTACACATTGGTAAAGAGAATAATTCACCAGGAAAAGATAATTTTAAATATATGTGTACCAAATGTTGGTGCACCCAATCTCATAAAACAAAAACTACTGGGCATAAAAGGCCAAAAGAACAGATATACACCAATACATTCATAGTGAAAGACTTCAATACCCCACGCTCACAAATAGGATGCACATGTTGTGAAAGCAAACACATCTTTATTTCTCTAATTCTAAGACCAATAATTAATGTTAACTGTCAAATTACTATTTGCAGTGCTGGTAGTTATAAGTCTTTTACTTATATCATCTCATTTAATGGCCGCAATAATCAATTACCATAAGAATATTGTAATCTTCTATTTTACAATGAACAAACTGATAGACATACTATTCATACAGATAGAAAGAATTAAAACCAGATGTTAGATTGAAGGAGTCTATCTACAAAGTCTCATGTACTACACTACAACTTCCTCCCATAACAACCAAAAATTTCAGTAAATAGTGGTTTTGCACAGAGAAAAACCAGCCAGGTTAGGGCCGGTGAGATGGCTCAGTGGCTTAAGCGCCTGCCCGGCAAGCGCGAGGGCCCGAGTTTGACTCCCGGAACCCACATGCGAAAAAGGGGCCGGTGATATCGCTCAGCGGCACGGGCGCCTGCTGGCGCGCGAGGTCCTGAGGTCGACCCCCCGGTACCCACAAAAAAAAAAAAAAAAAAAACCAGCCAGGTTAGAACACAATTCAACTATATGTGAAATGTGTTTGTACTTTTTAAATCAATAACTTTAAAACTAGTTTCAAATCTAAATATTATATATTGTAATTATTAACTTTATTGGTTATGACACAGCCATTCTTCAAATAATTTGAAGGGACAATCATTCAGATTAATTCTTAAAATTGTTGAAAAACAGTGTAATATTTACCTTGTTCGGGGTCGCTGCTCATCTTCAGAATCACTAACTTCTTCACTAACTGCTGATTCCTGAAAATCAGAATCTTCTGAATCTTCGCTGCTCACTTGAATTTAAAAATATATTAAATTATTAAACATTTTACAAAAGAAATGAAATTCTCTTAATAAACCAATTAACTTCACATTAGAACTTTGGTAACTGTAATAACATTAGGAATACACATGAATGCATATTATGTCATAAAGCAGTGGCACGTGTGCCATGGCAGGCTATTTATATCACTGATAGCCCTAAAAGGTTCACCATCACTGTCATATAGAATACACCAGTTAATGACTTAAGTGGTATAGGTTGAACATTCCTACCTCTAAAAATCTGAAATCAGAAATTCTCCAAAATACAAAACTTTCTGAGTGTCTACATGATTCCATAATTGGAAAATTTCATATCTGACCACGTATGATAAGCCACAGTCAAAATTTAGGCACATAAGGAATACTGTATAAAATTATCTCAGGCTATGTGTATAAGATATATACTGGAAATATGAATTTCATATTTAGACATGAGTTCCACACCCAAGGTATCTCATATGTATATGCAAATATTCCAAAATCCAAAAAAATTTCAAAACCCAAAACATTTCTGATCTCAAACATTTCAGGTAAAGATACTCAACTTGTATTCATAAATATAATTCAAACGCATTCCAAGTTAATTATAAAACCATAGTTCTGTGCCGGTGAGATGGCTCAGTGGCATAAGCGCCTGCCCGGCAAGCGCGAGGGCCCGAGTTCGACTCCCGGAACCCACATACGAAAAAGGGGCCGGTGATATCGCTCAGTGGCACGGGCGCCTCCTGGCGCGCGAGGTCCTGAGGTCAACCCCCCCGTACCCACCAAAAAAAAAAAAAAAAAAAAAAACATAGTTCTGCATCAAAATGTAGGTATTCAGTTGTATATGGACTGAAAAAGAAAAATTACCAGTCAATGAAATATGCAAGTAATTGCCATAGGTAAATTAACCAAAAAAATATGGCTATTTGATACAAGCAAAGTAAACTGGTCAACATGGAAAAAGGTGACTACAGACTCTCACACAATAATAACTAAAAATTATAGAAATGACATATAAAGAAACAACCTTAGGACTCTGAAATAGAAACAACAGCAGGAAAATTTGTGAATGAAATCAAAACCCGAAAAATTACCCATCTATAATGGGGGGGGCAGGCAGGAGAAGACACCTGTGAATGTCATAACTATTTTTCTTCCTTCGTCTCCTCATTTTGACTGGAAGACAGGCTGAATTTCAAACTGCAAAGAGGTACTAAGAATAAAACTCATGTTTTGCAGTTATATCACTAGGAAAAAAGGGACTCTGCCTGTTATGATCAGAGTATTGATGAGAAACTCCAATTTTGTTTCTCTCATTTCTATAATCACAATTGTGAGCGATGAGGCATTTTTCTGGCCAGAAAAAGCAAAACAAGAAAAATATGATCCTGAGACAACTTTTCATTGCCCAACAAATCAGTGGTCAAATAACAATGGGCACATAATGAAAAGACACAGAATCCAACTTGAAGGAACACTCATTAGACAAAGCTGGAACAATGTAAACAATAAAGTAAACAGCTGATCTCATGGAAGTGGGGAGTAGAATAGCGATTTCCAGAGACGGGAGATTACTGGGGAAAGGGGACATGGGAAGAGTTTGGTTAATGGGTATAAAGTCATCAGTAGATAAGAGGATTAAGTTTGGTAGCACTACACAGAAGAGAAATTTACTTGACAGTATTGTATATCATGTATTTCAAAATAGCTAGAAGACAGGATTTTTCAATGTTCTCACCACAAATGATAAATGTTTGAGATGATGAACTAAATATCAGAGACTTGATCATTACACAACATATACATGTACCAAAACATCACATTGTATACCATAAATATGTACAATTATGATGTATCAATTAAATTAGAAACAAATATCAGTAAATCCAAATTCATATATATGCGTGTATACACATATACATACATACATACACATTACTAACTAAATAAGAATAAATAGTTCTTCCTGATATTTACTAAATGTTAAAGTAATAATGCAAGACATGAAAAATCACCATTAGGCAAAGACAAAAGTAATAACCACTAAACGCAAAATGGCTGCTAAAATTAGTAGGTTTAAGTAGAATGAGAAACATAATATTTACACAGTCTCAAAGTATATCCCCACAAAATATTCATTACCTAAAAATAAGAAAATAACCAACCTTCCTTGGTATCATTTCTCATTGTGGTACTGGGGATTGAACCCAGGGCCTTCACACTAAGCTATGTCCCCAGCTCTTTTTCACTTTTTGAGACAAGGTCTCGCTACGTGGGCTCAAAGTTAAAATTTTCCTGCCTCAGCCTCACAGAGTATTAAGATTACAGGTGTGTGCCACTGTGCCTGTCTTATATTTATTTTTATAGTAGAAAAAAACCTGCAGACACCAACTCAGCTAACTAATCAAGGTTCATATTACCAATAAAAAGTATATTGATGTCATATGCATTTAATATGATGTATTGAAAATAGCACAACATGATTTCTATGGTATTCTTGTAAAAATGTATGATAACCTCAATTCAATCATTAGAAAACATCAGACAAATATCAAGGAACAGTTGGGAAAATAATGGATTCACATTCATCAAGTCTCAATATCATGAATGAAAAAACTGAGGAACTATCACAAATTAGAATAAAGAGACATAATAAATGAATGTAATATGGGATTCTGAATTGGCTCCTGGAGCAGAAAACAAACAAACCAGTGATCTTTGAATAACGTATATGGCTTACTTCAAAGGACAGAAAAAGTTTTATGATTTATGGACCATATGGTCTCTGTTACAACTACTGATTTCCAGGCAACCTTGCCATAGGGCATATGCGAAAGAAGAAAATGAATGAATATCGCTATACGCCAAAACAACTTCATTTATAAAAACAGGCAGTCAATCAGTTTTGGCCCACAGGCACCATTTGTTACACCTGGCTTAGTTAATAGTATCAATGTTAATTTCCTGGTTTTGATAATTGTACTACGATAACTGTAATATATTAAATCAGGGAAGCTACAGGAAAAGCACACAAGAAATCTGTAATATTTTTGCAACATTTTTGTAATCTATAATTATTTCAAAATTAAAAAAAAATTAAAGCACTATCTTGACCTGATATCAGAATCAAAGTTCTATTCCAGCTAACGAAAAAAAAAAAAAAAAAAAAAAAAAAAAAGAACAAATAATATAACTAATTCCTAAGGGGAATAGAGAAAAAGGGAGTGAGGAGTTACTGTTTAACAGGTATAGAGATTCCATTTGAGATGATCAAAATGTTCTGGAGATGGACAGTAGTGATGATTGTACAATAATGTGGTGCCACCAAACTGCACACTTAAAAGTGGGTAAATTGTGCTCACTTTGGCAGCACATATACTAAAAAATGCTTACACTGGCAAATTTTAGGTTATTTATATTTTACCATAATGAAAAGCAACAAAACAACGTAAAGCAATTGGTAAACAAGTAGAAGCTGAACTATAAAAACACACACTGACATTTGTGCCCACACCCACATACAAACCAACACTGAAAGTAAGTAGATTTTAAGTCTAGCATTAATTTTCAAATATTTAATTTTGAAAAATTTCAAGCCTACCAAACATTTAAAAAAAAAACTTGAATGAACACATGTACCTTCTCCTAAATTCACATATTGTTATCAAAATACCAAATTTGTTTTATATGCACACACATTAAACCACCTTTTTACACTGCACCATGTGAAATTAAATGCAGATATCATGACACTTTATCCCTAAGCATAAGGATACTGTTCTAAATAAATGTTATTAAGACATCTGAGAAAATAGAACCATTAATTTCTATTATAAAGGCAATGTTTACAAAACTGCCATTAAAATAATTTTGACATTTTTCCAATTTAGGAGGAAATTAAAGTTCACACGCTGCACTGTTCTCTAACCTGTGTGATACATTTGAATTTAATATTAACTTAATTAAATGATTATATTTACTAAGTACACTATTACCTTTTGATTTCTCCCCATCTCCCAACTGAGGTTCCCAGACAATATATCAAACAAGAGTTTGCAAATTTATCCTCTGCGCTACGTGGACATTGCCATCCCATGCAACAAGGGAGCTTATTCAGTGGGTCTGATGTGGATGCGAAAATTTTGAAAAATTAAAAAAAAAAAGAATCTAAAAAAAGTCATGCAATTCAAATGCATTAGTCGCTATGACCATAAAAATATAATGGGATATTAGGAGTATACACTGTCTTACACAAACAAAAAAACCTACCTGGGTAATACCATGGTACCTTGGTTCACAAGCTCAATTATTTCCATGATTCTGGTTGTAAACCAAGTTGGACAAGAACCAAATCAAATTCAATGGTTAGGTTCCATGTTAACCTTACGGGGAAATTTGACTTCTTTTTTTTTTTTGTTTTTTGAGGCAGAGTCTTGCTCCATCGTCCAGGCTGGCCTTGAACTCACAATGTAGCCCAGGCTGGCCTCAAACTCACAGCAAACCTCCTGCCTCAGCTTCCCGAGTGCTGAGATTACAGGTGTGTGCCACCATGCACAGCTCTGACTTGGTTCTTGTCCAGTTCAGTTTGTGACCAAAATTGTGGAGAAATTCAGTTCGTGAACAAAGGTACCACTGCAAATTACCCACAGAAGCAGGCAATGAAAATATATGTCAAAGAAAGTTTGGACTTTAATAAAGCAAGTCATTAACATAATCACAAACTCTAAGTAAAGCACTTTACATTCTAAGCAAAGTCTCAAAGGCAAAACCAGTATGGTTCCCTTTGTTGAAGACACATAGGAATCCATGTTGCCATTTAACCTGCTAAGTCACTCAGTTCTTTTGTAAAATCTGAAAGAGCTTGCAGTCATACTGCAAAGAAATTGATGAGCATTCACAACCTAATCATACTGCATCTTTGATTAAAAAGTCTTTGATAGGGAAAAAAGTGGTCCTGCTGAGGTTGTGATTCTTGGGTACAAACAATGAAAACATTCTGTTGCTTCAGCAGGGTACCCTCCATGTTCACTTGGCCTCCTTCTTATGATACATGCATTTTTCTGTATGTATTTCAAATTAAAAAGTTTTTATAAATGGTGGTACTCTGTGAATATACTAAAAATTTAAATTATACACCATAAATAAGTGAACTGTATAGTTTGTAATGATATCTTTTTTTTTTTTTTTTATGTGGGTACTGGGAGTTGACCTCAGGACCTCGCGCTTGCCAGCAAGCGCTTGTGCCGCTGAGCGGTATCACCGGCCCTTTTTTCCCTTTATGTGGGTTCCGGGAGTCGAACTCAGGACTTCATGCTTGCCGGGCAGGCGCTTATGCCGCTGAGCCATCTCACTGGCCCTGTAATGATATCTTAATATAGCTATCATATAAAAATGTAAATAAAAATAATTTTTTAAAAAACTTCGATGACACTCCAGCCTAAAGAGTTTCTGTATTTTTGAATGATTTTCAAAATTGCTTTCCCATCCCTAATAGCAAGAAAGTTAATCTGTCCTTGAGGAGTTGCGTACTGTGTATATTATACATAGCTTCAGGATCTGCCCCTTACAGCCAGGCTTGGTGGCTCATGTCTGTAATCCTAGCACTCGGATGACTGAGGTAGGAGGACTGCCACAAGTTCGAGGCAACCCTAGGCTACACAGTAAGTTCGAGACTAGCCTGAACTGCATGGTAAGACCCTGTCTCAAAAAAAAAAAAAAATTGGCCCCTCATAAAGACAAAAGAATTCTTTGGCTTTATTGTTAAGCCAAATTCTTAATACCATATTTAATTACCCAGTACACTTGATTATTACAAATAAAAATGCTCTCCCCAAATACACCAGAAGTACCCTTTGGTATATGCCATCAATTATTCCAGTTTGAGAAACACAAGCTTATAAGGGTTCTCCAGTATCTGATCTCTCAGTCTCATTTTCTGTTGTTCTTTTCCTTTCTCCCACCTATTGGCCACATTAACTTCATTCCTTCCACTATGTGCCAAATATTTTTTGTTTTTGTCTTTGTTTTGTTTTGTTTTGTTTGAGACAGGGTCTCGCTACGTAGTTCAGGTTGGCCTCAAACTCACAGCAATCCTCCTGCCTCAGCCTCCCAAGTGCTGGGATTACAGGCATGCACCATGATACCTGGCCATATGCCAAACATTTTACACAGACTTTTACTTTTTTCCCTGCTTGTGTTATAAATCTTTACAACACACCTACCTGACCCCTTTCCAACCTGAAGTGCTGGGTAAAACCATTCCTCTTTCTGAAACCTTTTCTGAGGATAACACCCACTCTTCCAAGAAGCTAAAGACACCCTCTTTGTGCGCACTAGACAATACTTAAAACAATGCTTGTGGTACTTTAAGTTTTTATAATATTGTCTATAATTTGTACTAAATTATCAGAACTAGCTATATATCAGATCACTAAGAAACTTTTGAAACATTTGATTGTCTAGGTCCCAGAACCACTAACAATATAATTGGCTCGTCACGGAGCACAGTCATACATACATTTTTTTACTGCCTGATACATAATAATCATACATATTTAGAATATGGTATGATAATTTAATACATATATACCATGTGTAATGACTAAGTCAAGAAAATTAGCACGTCTATCTCCTAAACACTTACTATTTCTTTGTGTTGGAAACTTTCAATCTCCTCTCTTCTTCATAAAATATATAATAAATAGTTGTGTACTATAGCCACCCTGCTGCACTATCAAACAATAGAACTATTCCCTCTTATCTAACTGTATTTTGGTACCTTTTATCCCTTGTATTTGCCCTCCCCCTAACCTAGCTCTAAAAAGATTACCACTCTTCTACTCTCTAGTTTATGAAATCAAGCTTCTAAACTTCTACAATATACCATGTGGTAATTATCTTTCTGCACCCGACTTATTTCACTTTCCATAATGTATTCCAGTGTCCTAGGTATAATTTAAAAATCAAGTAATTTGCATGTATACCTAGGTTGAAAACCATTGTACCAGATAATGATCTTATTCATTTTTGCATCTTCAGTGTTTAAAGTAATGCTGGAAGCATTTAAACTCCTTAATGCAAAAGGACTCAGACTTTTAATGTACTGAAAATTTAATCTACATATATCCAATCCAGGTTTTCCTAATAAACTTGTAGACATTTACCCAAACAAATTGCACTTTCCATCAGCCCATAGGAAAGCACTTTTTCTTCTTATAATTGTGCAATCTTACATTTTCTACATTGCCTTTAAGTATACTTTACTTATTAACTCATTTGTTTCTTCTGGGTTATCTTCCCACTATAAATTCTTTATTTTCCTCGTATAAGAAAATATAGTTTCACTGACACTCTCTTAGTACTAATGGTCAACTGTTTGAGTAAACATACTTAAATTTCATTACTGTAAATATTTAAAAACAGTATGTTTCTTATACTCAGAATTAAAATGTCTTACCCTTCCTTCTACTTCTGCCTTTGAGTTCTTTATGTTCTTTAGGCTTTGTCCTTTTTTCTTCCCCAGATTCTCCATCACTCACAGTTAGTTTGTGCCTCAAGAGCCTATGTCTGTATCTTGGCTTCTTAGATTCTTCAGAATCTGAATCTGATTCATAATTGACTTGATTTTTTCCTTCTAAATAAAGAAAACACCAAAAAAATATTCTTCAGCGTCTTTTGTTTTTACTTTGTAAAAATATTTTGTCTATTGACAATTACCATAATTTATGGAAAATATCAGAGCTGTACATATACCTTGGTATCACTGGTGACAGTAGTCATCTTGCATATCAAATTTGATATTACCATTATTGAATACTTACCAAGTATCACACCACTGTATATCACTTTGGAGTAGTCTTTTGCATAAAAATCATATTTATTGGCACTGACAAAACTAGAGTAACTTCCACAATTATTACAAGATACTCAAAGGAATGATGGTAATAAAGTTGTAAACTTTTCTTTGGTGGTACTGGAGATCAAACCTAAGGCGTCATGCATGTTAGGCAAGTGTTCCTCCACTGAACTACGCTCCCAAGGCCTTACACATTTTAATAAACTTTAAATGTATGAATTAATGAAGAGACTTCAGATATTCTTCATAGACTGAACTGGTCAAGGAAGCAAATTATGACATCCTATACTTCTCTTGGGGAGCTCACCCTCGTCTCCTGCGTTCTCTTCATTTTGTTTCCCAGTTCTTTTTTTCCCTTCTTCTGACTCATCATCTGAAGATCCATCCTCATCAGAGGAAAGATTCGCTTTAATTTCTTCTAAAAGCATCTTCTTGGCAATTCTTAAGAGTAAAAAAAAAAACAAAAAACAAAAAAAAAAAACAAAAAAACTACATATATACCAAATTAAAAACAAAAACAGAATTCTCTGTATCAAAATACTAATAAACATGTCTAATTATAGATTTTATACTGTAATTAAGAGACTGGCCAAAACATTTTTAACCAAAGGTACCAACAAACACTTGTGAAAATATTATTTGTACTTGTTATTTTTCAACTCTATATAATTTTCCAATATACTGAAGAATCTCAGAGAAATATTCCATTGACTATTCTGACCAATTACAACTTGATACTGGGTAACCTTCCAATGCTACATTTGCTCTGCTGCCATTATCCAATAAATACAATGTCAAACAGTTCAACAAAAGTAAATCTGCATATCTAGACAAATGGCATTCCTAGAGAAGACTCCACAGGAGATGACACACTCCACAACAAAATATATTTTGGACCAGCAGCACATACTAAACCACTCTAGTATAAAACTGTGTCTCAAAATGGAGGGACAACACATTCAACAACAAAATATATTTTGGACCAGCAGCACATAATAAAACACTCTAGTATGAAACAGTGTCTCAAAATGGAGGATAATATTTTTAGACCTTAATTTCTATTTACTTCATAAATCTATTAACCAGATGAAAGCAACACCAAATATTAAGTATTGAAGTAATCAGGAACCTCTAACAATATTCAAGATAGGGCAGAAAAGAGAAGGGACATGAGTACTATTAATTACACACATAGTGAAAGAACACAAATTACTATAAATGAGTTTTGATTTTCAAAAAGATAGCGTAATAGCTTCACTCAAACCAAAATTTCTCAAAATGCTCCTCAAAGACCAACTCATTAATAGAAAAAGCAACTGCTAAAAGCATGAGAAAATACTTCTTTTACTAATACCATCATATGTTAAAAATGTTTCTAAAAAATTTCCATTTTCTATGTTCACATTAAAGAAAGTTACCTGAAGATGTAAAAGAAAAGCAAACATAAAGCTTTTGTGGAAGACAATGTGTTTGATCAGTCTGGGTATCCTTTTGCTATAAATTCATAAATCACAGTAACAAAGGAATATCTTATGGAAAAGCTCAGGAAAAAATGGTGAGAAGGTTCTAACAGTTTGCCATAAGTTAACTTCTATAGGATAAACATCCACTCTGCAATCAAAACTGATTAGCATAATCAGAATCTTAGAGCTGTGTTATGCTTTAAATCTGCAATGTACACCAAAAGCCTGTGTTCGGAGGTTAGGATTGATCAGAAGAGGTAGGTCACTGGGGACACGGGACACGATCATGAAAGGTGCATTTTTCTCTCCATCTCTTCCTATCTCTTCCTTCCTAGCTGCTCTGGATTAAGCAGCTGTTCTCCAGCATGCACACTCAATATGCCATTTCTGGAGTGAACCCACTAAAACCACGAGCCAAATTAAACCTCTCTTCTGTTAAGCTGTGTCAGATATTGTATCCCAATGATGGGAAAGTTAACACAGAAAACTGGTATAGTAGTGGGGCTGTGGCTATGACTGTACCTAACCATGTAGTTTAAAAGCCTTTCAAAACAGTTTGTGAGAGGAGTTTGTGACGATTTGAAGATGCTGGCTAAAGAAGCCCTAGCATGCTACAAGACAACCTCGATGGGGATTATGGTTGTACCGCAAAAGGCCAGAATGCTGATAAAAATACAGACAATAAAAGTTAGGCTCGTGAGGTTTCATATGGAAATGAGGACTACGTTGAAAACTGGAACAGAGACTATATGTGTTTCATTCTGGGAAAAATTTGTATTTTGTCTGTGTAAAAAGACTGTGAGGCTTGATGGATGGATGGATTTTTGTTTGTTTGTTTTTTGAGACAGGGTCTCACCCGGGCTGGCCTTGAACTCACTAGGTAGCTCAGGCTGGCCTCGAACTTGTGGTGATTCTCCTGCCTTGGCCTCCCAAGTGCTGGGATTACAAGTGTGCATCATCACACCTGGTCTTGTGAGGCTAAATTTAAAGGTGGCAGACTAATAGATCTGGCAGAGAAAATTTCAGACTAGCCCAACATTCAGTCTGTGGCATGGTTACTGCTGGCTGCATTCAGCCAGATCTACAGTGAGAATCAGGAACAAAAAAGAGTAACCTAGTGAGTTCCAGGCCAGCCTAAACTGCATAGTGAAACCCTGTCTCAAAAAGACCAAAAAACAAAAAAACAAAACAAAACAAAACAAAAAACAAAAACAAAAACAGAGCTGAATGATTTGAAAAGTTAGCAGCTTGGCCCAAAAGGAAGTACAAATAAAGTTGAGGCAAGGATAACAGCGTGGCTAAAAACGATTAACATTTTAAAAAAGCCAAGTATTTTGCATCAGAAAAATAGGTAAATGCTTGAGGGCATACCCATCACAGGCTCAAGGATATAAAAGGGTAAACTCCTTTGAAAGACTTTCCTTTGAGGTTAGAGCTCCAGGGCACCCTGCTTATTCAGGACCTCCTAGGGAACCGAACCGAAATCAGCTATTCAGGCACTCAGAGACCACTACGGGCCTAATGGTAACAGGCCTTGGTATCATCCATGTGTTTCTGGTTTCTCAGGCATACAAAATGGAGGAGTTATGGGGTCACAGAGGCTTACAACCCATTTTCAAAAGTCATGGATGGCCAGGCAAAACTGTGTGACAGGTCACATTCCCTATCAGAAGCCCCTGAGTGGGTGATGCTTAAAGCTATGAGAGTATAGCCAAAGATGCAGTGGAGACCACAAAATGTTAGAGATGCCAGAAATGTGGAAAGTCATCTGAAGAAAACTACAGCAAAGCTAGCTCAAGAGAGAGGTCATGGGGACTATGACCAGTAGGGCAATAGGGGTGGTGATTCCCCAATCCCTATAAGAATGCACATCTTACCACAAATTGCCATGACTGATAGACATATTGCTACAGGACTTAATGTGTGCCCTGCTAGTTTTGGTCTTGCTTTAGTCTATTCCCCCATTCCTCCCTTTTGGAATCAGAATGATTACTCTTTGTCATTGTATGTTGAAATTATTTTAACCTTCTTTTCAATTTTTACAGCGGCTCACAACTCAGAGTTTGCCTTGAGTCTGGGAACTCTGGACTTGGACTTTTCAGCAATGCTAAAACTGTTAAGACTTTGGTGACTCTTAGAGATGAACTAAGTTCATTTTACATAATGAGATACCCAAGAGCCTTTTAGGAGCGTGGGGTGGAATGTTATGGTTTAGATCTAAAATATCCCCCAGACCTCCAATGTTCGGAGGTAGGGCCTGGTCTGAACAGGCAAGGTTACTGGGGACATAACCTAGCTTGTCCCTTCTCTCTCTACTTCCTGATTACCATGGGTTGAGCAGCTTTTCTGCTTTCGTGACAGCCAACCATGGAATGAACCCACTGAAAATGTGAGCCAAATTAAACTTCTACTTTAAATTGTGGGTGTCAGGTATAGTTTCCCAGAGACAGGAAAGGTAATGAATACAAGCTGAGATTATGGAACCTCTGTTATTTCTGGATTAGAAACCCCACTTTATATTCCTTACCATGCATTCACATTTCAATCAAGAATTCATTCAAGGGCCAGGCGTGGTGGCACACACCTGTAATCCCAGCACTCAGGTGTCTGAGGCAAGAGGATCGCTGCGAGTTTGAGGCCAGCCTAGGCTACAAAGTGAGTTCAAGGCCAGCCTGAACTGCATAGCAAAACCCTGTCTCAAAAAGACAAAAAAAAAAAAAAAAAAAAAGAATTCATTCAATTGCAGGTGATGTTAATACATGTTAAGGCCTCCTCAGTTGTGACAGATGGAATGTACACTGCTATTTATATTCAAAGATGTATAGCAAAGGTACTAACCAGACTTAAGAAAACAGGCCAATCACTTCCATAAATGTTTACTTATATGCCTTTTTGCACTTTCTCCTTCAAATAGATGGATCAGAAATATTTAAAAAACAAAGAGAATCATTAATTGCAAAAAGGAAGATGCAGATGAGTGTTCTTTTTAGATGATTTCTACCCTGATTTGTATTCCAAAAAAGCAGAGACTAGATCACACCAATTTAAGTCTTATTGGAATTGAGCTCTAAAACCTTGCTCTTATACCTCTAGATAAGTTGACTTAGAATGCATATACTAGTACACATTTTTAAAATGGGGACTAATATACAGTTACAACTTTTTATCTTACCAACAAAAAAATTTAAACCCAATCACTCAAAGAAAATATCACATTATAAAATAAAGAATATTTCCAAGACGGGCAAGATGGCATATACTTGTAATCTCAACTAATCAGGAGATTGGGGCCAGAAAATCGAAAGTTCAAGGTCAGCCTGTGCAACTCAGAAAGACCCTATCTCAAAACAAAGCATTTTTTTAAAAGGCTGGGAATGTAGGTTAGTGGTAGAGGGCTTACCTCGCATGTGTGAGCCCCTGGCTTCAATCCCCATGGCTAAATTAAAAATATATATAGTTCCAATATATCCTCCCAAATCAAGACACGGTTTCAAAATAAAGGGAAGTCCTTTAAGTTAAAGTATCTTTCTAGAGAAAAATCTCTAAAATAATCCTCAATATAAAGTATACTGTCATTTCTCATTGACCAGGAAAAACCTTCTCAACTATTCTCATAATGAATTTTGGAATGAATAAATAAATATATGTGGATAAAATATGTGAATTCTTACATACTAGGTTAGAAATGTAAAAACAATAGTTGCAGTTACAAAAAATCTTATCATTTGGGTAAGATAATAAAGAGCCAACAAAACTATATCTCAAATCTAGTTATTCTAAATATTACCCCAATAACCTGATTTCAGTTTGTGTTAACAAATTCAAGTCTTAAAATTCTATAGTAGCAGCCAGGTGTGATAGCACACACCTGTAATCCCAGTACACAGGAGGCTGAGGCAGGAGGACTGCTGTGAGTTCAAGACCACCTGGGCTACATAGTGAGTTCAAGGCCAGCCTGAACAACATAGTGAGATCCTGTCTCAAAACACCAAAAGAAGGGGCCGGTGAGATGGCTCAGCAGCTTAAGCGCCTGCCCGGCAAGCGCGAGGGCCCGAGTTCGACTCCCGGAACCCACATACGAAAAAGGGGCCGGTGATATCGCTCAGTGGCACGGGCGCCTGCTGGCGCGTGAGGTCCTGAGGTCAACGCCCCGGTACCCACAAAAAAAAAAAAAAACCAAAAGAAAAAAAAATCTAGAGTAGATATAAAGATTTGGCTGTTATTGATAAAAAAAAAACCACAGAACTATTCTTCTTTCAAAATATAGACTCCTATGTATATGCTTACTGAGTGCAAGGTAAAAATAGTTAAACCTACCTAATTCATTCTCAAGTTTTAGATTGTCAGGAAACTAAAAAATATACAGGAGATAAGACACAATTGGATATCAACTAATAAATTACATAATAAATCATAGAAGCCTGGCATGGTGGCGCACACCTGTAATCCAGCACTGTGGAAGGCAGAGGCAGAAGGATCCCAAGTTCACGCCCAGTCTGGGCAACTTAGCAAGACCCTGTCTCAAATCAAAAAATAAAAAAGGGCAAGGGATGTAGCTTCTTGTGAAGGCCTTCCTTTCAATCCCCAATACCGAAACTAAGTAAGTAAATAAATAAATCATAGAAAATGAAATCAGACCCACATACTGAACAATTACAACTTAATGATCTTCAGTAAGAGTATACTATGTAGAAAAATTTGTAAACCTCAGAAGCAGAAAAATTACAAACTTTAAAGAATGATCGTATTTCTCCAAATTACAAGTTAAATACAGAAGTGATGAAGACTCCGTAAGTTTTATCTGGCTAAAATGTTTTATAGAGCTGGGCGTGGTGGTGCACACCTGTAATCCCAGCATTTGGGAGGCTGAGGCAGGAGGATTGTCTTGAATTTGAGGCCAGTCTGGGCTACATAGTGAGTTCAAGGCCAGCCTAACTACATAGCGAGACCCTGCCTCAAAAAAAAAAAAAAAAAAAAAAAAAAGAAAGAAAAATAATTATAAAGTTTTATATTTGCCCTCTTAATTTTTTGACTAAAGGGAAACCTTATTTATAGCCAAGTAAATTAAGAGTAAATTTTAAAAGTTCAATCATTTTCCATAAATATGAATGATGGATCAAGTCTAATATGTCAAAGATTTATGGTACTTGGGCCGGTGAGATGGCTCAGCGGCTTAAGCGCCTGCCCGGCAAGCGCGAGGGCCCAAGTTCGACTCCCGGAACCCACATACAAAAAAGGGGCCGGTGATATCGCTCAGCGGCACGGGCGCCTACTGGCGCTCGAGGTCCTGAGGTCGACCCCCCGGTACCCACAAAAAAAAAAAAAAAAAAAAAAGATTTATGGTACCATAAACAGCTATAGGGCTGAGGTTGATCTTCAATATAACTTAAGCAGCAAGTATGTTGAGGTGAGACGTGTCCCATCTACAAAGCTTGCTGTGAGATGCTTTAAAGGGAAACTCCACTACCTTAACTCTGGAGTCACAAGCCACAGAGACTTCAAGGACATCATCACTTGAGAACCAGCTGAGGCTGGCAAAGCATCATTTTGGAGGCCTCGGCTGGACCCATGCTGGTATGCATGTGATGGATATATAGTCATGATCCCTAGTTGACTCTGCTTGCTCTGAAGTTTCCTTTCTTGAGGCTTTCCAAGACGTTTCTGGGAAAATCATCCAGGCAACAAGGTAACTGTTCCTGGAATTTCAATGCTCAACATTACATCTTGGGGCAGGTGTAGCATCCAAAGCAGTCAGTCACAACTATCAGAAGCATCAAAGGCACAGGCTGTGCCACTCTTGTGGTAGAAAGCCTGGGCAAAGCCGCAGGTAATGGAGCCACTCCTCCATTTTTCTGAAAAAGCGGGGGGAGGGGGGTGGGGTGAGCAAAACAATATGGGAGGGAGGGTAAAAACCCACAATGAATGGAACTGGTGCATCAAAGAATAAATAATAGGACCCCAAAATCCACACAAACCAAGTCTTCCAAATTATATAATGAACACTAAGATAATGCCTTACTATCCCTTCACCTACTAAAAGAAAGCAAAAATAAAATAAGAAATGAGTCTAACAAAACAATCAAGAAAAAAATTAGAAAGCCAAAAAAAAATCTTTAGTAACTATGATCTTACCTAGAAAGAAAATGAGTAATTAATATCTCTCTCTTGTTCAAGCACTTAAACAGAAAAGGAAAGTAAACTGCCTCTTGCTGGTATGTAAATCGGTACATAATTCAAAACGTTGGATTTCTCAAAAAGTAGTAATCAGAAGGCTCTTTTGGCACCAGGGAACTTTAAAGACAGCCATTCCAAAAGCAACACAAATGTTAAGAGCTTGATGAAAGAACCTTAGATTCCAACTGTCATTTTACAGATGAGAAAACAGGGTTAGACAGGGAAAATGACTTTGTCAAAAAAACAAAGCTAGTGAGTGGCAAAGCCAGAAGCAGAACCTAAAATAAAAAATCCCAATCTCCTATTAGTTTTACTATGCCAGTGCTATACTCTACTCATTAACCACTTCTGTGTTAATGAGTGCCTAGACAAATACATTATAGTCACTTTCTGAAAGATACGTTATTTCCCTGATTTCAAATTTATGTATTTAGAAATGAAAGAATCCAAGTTTTCATTTATAACGTTAAATATCTTTAGGCCAGCATGTTTCATCTCTAAAATGCAGACAGGCATGTGAGACACATTTCATAACTATTGTTTTACCTTTTAAGGGGCTCTGAAAACAGGTTTGAAGAAAATTGCTAAATAAAAATTACATCTTGGGCCGGTGATATAGCTCAGTGGCATAAGCGCCTGCCTGGCAAGCGCGAGGTCCTGAGTTCGACTCCCGGTACCCACATATTAAAAAAAACAAAAATTACATCTTTAGAAGGCCAAAATACTGCTCATCCATATACAAAGGAGACAAAATTTGTGTAAAATTTGTTTTTATGCATTCTGTGCACAGTATCACAATAGAACAATAGTAATAGAATTCTGAATAAGATCATACATTTAAGTGCATGCTCTTTAGAGATATACAATACTTGTCTAAGTATATCTAGCACTTAAAAATCACATATTTTAAAAACAATTCAAAGTCATACAGTCAAAAAATGTTAAATATTTTCAAGGAGAACAAAGTGCCAAATATATCTTTCTGCTAGAGTATAAGGACTTTTATATTAATAAATGTCATGTACTAAAAGTTAAAAATTGTTAAATAAAACATTTTACACAATTACTATGGAATTTTTCAAACTTTATATTAACATATATTTTCATTCTTAGTTTCAAAATTAGAATCTTGGCACAAAGCTTTCTACTCAAAATATAGCTGAGGCATAATCGTCTGTATCCAAAAGTGGGAGAATTCATGAGGTAATGATGAAGTCCCTAAACAACAGCTCAAAATATTTTATCAATCACATGGCCCACAATATCTATAATTAATGAAAAGCAGCCCTGTATTCTTTTTGAGGGTACCCAGAAAATTATCAAATGATTTTTTTTAATCGTAGGAGTAGAAAATTAAGAACCCATACTTATTAATAATTTATATTGGGCCAGTGAGATGGCTCAGCGGCTTAAGCGCCTGCCCGGCAAGCGCGAGGGCCCGAGTTCAACTCCCGGAACCCACATACGAAAAAGGGCCGGTGATATCGCTCAGCGGCACGGGCACCTGCTGGCACGCGAGGTCCTGAGGTCGACCCCCCGGTACCCACAAAAAAAAAAAAAAATTTATACACAGGGTATGATGCTTAAATAGGCCTGAGTTACAACACATTTATTCCTTGATTTTATTCAAAACGTTTAAATTTTTAGAGAAATTATAATAAGAAAAAATATATTAACACTGATAGAAATTTAGGAAATTTGATCATTTAAAGAACTAGGGGTTTTTGAGGGGAGAGCTGTACTGGGTATTGAACTCAGGGCCTCATGCGTGCTAGCAAGTGCTCTACCACTGAGCTATAGCCCCAGCCCTAGTTCACTATTTTTTTATTTGAAAAGTGAAAACAGAATTTACTCTAACTCACAAGCCAGAAAAATTAGTTACATTTGCTAACACTAAAATCCAAACTTTTGTCAGCAGGGCTGTTTCTCATTTTCTGGAAAGCTCAATGTCACCAAAGAAAAGAGCACAGAAAATAAAGTTTAGATTGTATACGTTTAAGTCTTAAGCAAAAAGGAGGAGAAAGGTCACCAATACTGACCATATTTCTTTCCTTCCTGGGAATTCTAAAATAAGATGGAGAGCTACTACCAACTGCAACCAGGTTAGTCATCTACAAATAGATCCTAACTATTGGCAGGATACCTGTGTTATGGTTAAAGGATTTCTCATACTTACCTGCACTATACTGACATTTAATTGAAAAACATTTACCTTAAAATTGGTACATATTGAAATCCCCACTCAGAAAAAACAAGCCAAACCCTTAATTTAAAATGCTACTGATTTTCAAGTGCAATAAAGGAGAATCAAAACAATTTTACTAACCGGAGTACCACCATCAAAAAGAGAAAAAAATCACAAAAAATATCTCACATTTAGTAAATTTTATAGAATATAGAAAAAACTTGTAGGAGATGGACACTTGGATAAGTTTAAAATGGAAAACAAGAGAAAGTCATGATTAAAAGGACATATGATATACTCATGGCATTAATTTTGTTGAAATCGGGTAATCATTAAATACAGTATCTTCATTAGTATGAACAACTGCCAGAAATCATTAGTCTGTTTCCAAAATATGTTGGATTAACAGTATAAAGCCATCCATCATCAACAGAATTTCAACACCAAGCCAGCAGAGGAAAAAATGATAATTTATATATTTTCTATTTGAAAGGCAAAACTATTACCAAAAGGCTATGGCCTAGTCCCACTGTAATTAAGCAGACCTTCTATCAGTAATGGGTAATCACACCCACCCAGGGACACCATATATCATAGCCAGGATGATGGCACAAGCTGGTAATCCCAACAATTGGGAAGCCTGAGGCAGGAGACTGCTGTGCATTCAAGGCCACCATGGGCTACATAATGAGTTCCAGGCCAGCCTGCACTACATAGTGGGAACCTGTCTCAAAAACCACAGAAAAAAGTAGTTTCTCTGAGCAATCGCAATTACATCAGATTGTTTCTATGAAAAAAAATTAGCCTACCCGAAAAGAAATTATGACAAAGAAACTGTGGAATACTACTAGAACCAAGTAAGCACTCTTCAGGGGTGTGAACAGGAAGGGAAGATATCCATGTAAAAATTTCAGCTTTTTGTCCAAATTGAGACGGAAGGGAATTACATAGTTTTTCAAAAGCTCAATTTTAAAGATTTTTTCATATTGTGCAATATACAAATGAAGGCTATTCTAAAAATAATGTTCCTAAATACTAATGCTATTAAACTTGAACACATCACCATCCTACTACTGAGGCTCACTCACAGTACAAGTACTAATTAAAATGTATACTATTCCAAGAAAATATTTGGTGAAAATATCCCCAATTATACTGAAAACATACAGGAATCATAATGTATCATCTGAGCATTTCTAATCCAAAAATCCAAAATCTGAAGTTCTCCAAAATCCTTCAGATTTTGAGATTACAAAAGTTCAAATGGTAAAGTACAGGCAAATATACCCAGATTCAAAACAACTCCAAAATGTGAAACACTTCTGATCCCAAACATTTCATATAAGGGATACTCAACCCATATCAATGAATGTCTTATATAAAAAAGAATCAATTCAAAACCCAACTAGCAGATATTCAAAAGGTAAAAACATGACCATAATAGCACATTCACATAACCAACTCAAATATATATATAATTTTTAAAACCTGAGAAGTTGTTTGGTATTATTATTCTGCCTATCAAAAAGTATATAAAGCCCAAGGTAGAAAATCTAAAATTATCAAATTTCAAAATAAAAGGTTACCATTTACATTTTCTTCTAAAATGCTCAATCAGAAAAGACAGAATGTCAATCAAACTATATTTTGCCATTGTTCTTTAAATATACACAACAAAACAGAAATTAGTTCACAGGTTAGACCATTCTACATCACAATAGTATACATTTACGTTCCAATATAAATGATGCTACATAATAGCATATTAAAATAACAGAAATTTATTTACTAAAATATTCAAGATATGACTAAGTTTTTAAAATG